>JASAUF010000336.1:1192500-3592500 GCA_030180095.1 Magnolia changhungtana
CATGGGCTTAATCAAAGGAAGTGGGTGGAATGGACTCATAGCGAAAAATAGTTTCATGAAAAACAATATCATGACTAGTGAACATTTGATGGGTTGCAAGGTCATAGAGCTTGTAAGTTCTTTGACCAACTGGATAGCCAAGAAAAATACAACATTTGGCTCGAGGAACGAGTTTATGGGGGACATGCTCATTAGTAGCATATGCAAGACACCCAAAAACTCGAAGATGGGAATAAGATGAAAGCTCGCCATAAAGTCGTTCAAAAGGAGTTTGGCGATAAAGGAGTGGTGTGGGCAAACGATTAATTATATAAACAACAGTAAAAACACATTCCGCCCAAAAATGTAAAGGAAGGTGGGCTTGAAAACGAAAAGCTCGAGCTGACTCGAGAATATGGCGGTGCTTGCACTCTACAACCCCATTTTGTTGAGGGGTATAGACATAAGAATGTTTATAAGTGGTCCCTTTTTGTTTTAAAAAATCCCGCATAGAGAAGAATTCTCTACCATTATCAACTCGAATATTGGCTATAGAAAAATGGAATCGTGTTTGGACAAATGAGAAAAAATTAACAAGCAAATGTTGTGTTTCACTTTTATGATGCATAAAAAATACCCATATGAATCTAGAATAATCATCCATAATAGTCAAAAAATATTTCGCATAAAAAAGAAAGACAGTTTTATAGGGGCCCCAAATGTCACAATGAATTAATTCAAAATGGCTCATGCGATAAGAGCAAACAGTGTCATTATAGGATCCTAGTTCATCCCATAATTTTTTAAGCCTTGTGTAATAAGTCGCAATAGTCATCTGATCTTGAGCAAGACAAGCAATGTCCCTCTCAATCTGAAAAATATGAGGGGCACTGCTTTGAGAAAAATGATCCCGAAGGTCTTCTCATACCTCCTGGGCGGTGGTCGAAAAAATGACGCTGTCTGCAAAATCCTGTATGAGTGAATTGAGAATCCAAGAGAGGATCATATCGTTGCATTTTTTCCATGGATCATAGTCGTCTGGTTTGGCTGTGGCAGACGACATTGTGGTGGTCCCATCTATGAAACATAACTTGGATTTAGCGTTCAAAGAAATCGTTATGGCTCTACACCATGTAGAATAATTATCCCCATTGAGGGGCTTGAAAACAAGCACCATTCTTGGATGATCGGAATGGTGAATAAAATATGGATTGGCAGCATCAGGCTTGCCTCCATTCGAAGGTTGCTGGTTTGCCATGATAATGGGAACCGACGATAAAAGAAAGGCAAAAAAAGGAGGGTAGGGAGTTAGGGTATCGTTCCTAGCTTTGATACCATGTAAAAGAAGAAAAAAAATATTTGCCTTTGAATGAATTTTTATTGAATCAGGAGACGTATCTTTATACAAGAGATTTCATACAATCATGCTGATCTATTCTAGGTAGTGTAAGTATAGTAGGCAACTAAATAAATATACAACTAATACAATATTTTTGTTAATGAATGACCAGATATCATTGACCTTCTCAACATACATGAACATGTCAGCCCCCCTCTGATTCACAAAGATTTCAAGAGCAGCAACATCCTCTTGGACAAGAACTTCCATGCCAAAGTTTCAGATTTTGACTTGGCCAAGCTTACCATCCATCAAAAGTACAGTTGGTTGACTCCTTATGTATGAATTATGACTTTAAAACACATGAGTTTTCAATTATAACTATTAGTCCTATACATTACTAATCAGACCATTTTTTAGCTCTAAATTCCTTCCATATTGGAAGGTTGCACCCAATAATCAGTCCCATTGTTCAGGCTGATATTGTAAGGTTGTAGCCACTGGTATTAGGGGTCAGTTTGTTATATATGGTATATCCTCCCTTGTTCCTTCATTTCAGGACTGCGGTTCAATGATCCAAAACCTTTAAATGATGGGCCTTATAACTGACTGGATAACCCAAAAAGGAGAAAAAATCAAAATGTCCCAACCTTTTATTATTTGGTTAATTTTCCTTTAAATATGAATTGTCTCCTTCTATGAACATTATCTAACTGGGCTGGATTTTTAAAAGCCCAGAATAGTGGAACCGATTCGGAACCGAACTGTTTTTCATGGTCCGGTTCTGGTTCAGTTATAGGGTGCTAACGGTCTGGTTCCGGTTCCAAAAATTGTAGAACTGTTAGGAACGGTTCGATTCCGGTTTCACCGCAGAACTGGACCGAACCGACCTGTGTGCACCCCTAGCCCAAGTTAGGGTGGCCACCCTATGCTTATTTGATTGACCTGGGTTGAACACGGACGACTGACAGTAGCTGGACTACACGGGTTACTTGTACCCAATGTCTGTTGCGTCAGGGTCCTCTCATGTCAATCAAATTAGTCAATTAGACGACTGATCATGTATGTTCACAATGTATGACATAACCAAATTAAATCTACGATACCCCGTTCCCAATGGATGAGTTCATTCATAACCGTTAGTGCAATACGATTCTACTAAGACTCATGAGCTAGGCATGGTGGTATGAGACACCGTGTCCGAGTTGTCGGACTACACTGGGGTGATGAGCATCCCCATAATGACCAGTGAGTACTGATGGAGGTGATAAATCATTGTTCTAACGCCCCCATTAAATTACCCGGCTGACGATTGCGTGCCAGAGTACCGTTCGAACAACCTGGGCGTGAATGAAATTGGGTGATGAGCCTTTCTTTGTAGTGATTTAGTTTTATATGATAAGCCCACACCTTTGTAACACTCCAGCCACTGTTCATCATGGTTGTGGTCCGAGCGTGGGTTGGGGTGAGCTGTTTAATCCGGACCCCATTCGAAAATAGCGCTCCAGTCGGTCGGGATAACATGCTGGCTGGCGGTACTGAGTGATCATACTCAGTTTGGGTGATGATCCATAACGGGTTGATCCTCATACATGTAGGTATTATACCATACCTTTGAAATTGTTGATTTGTGAGATAAATAGGTGGCATCTAAATTTAGATCAAGGGACATTGGTAAGAATTTGCTATGTGTGACAACGAGCCACTTGATCAGGATAAGGACTCGTGATATAACGTCGGTATCCTAATTTCGCCGAAATGTTGGATGAATTAAACTTAATAATTACTTGGCTAACATGATCATTCATCGTATCGCATTAATTTAGAATGTGGCAAAACAGGCATTGAAGTCGCATGTTGAGAAAGTGTTGTCATTTACGAACCAGGCGGTCAGAGTCGCATGTTGTGGGAGTGTTGAATGGTGAGAGCATGCATCATGTCATATCTTCATATGCGCATTTAACAGGAGTATTTAGGAAATATTTAATTTCTTATTTTATCATTACCCGCACTGATTGAGTTAATAACATGTGTAACTTAGAACTAATAAAATCACTGAGTTAGCTACTCACTCCCACCTGAGATGATGTTTTAAAATACCAACTAGACGTATCATTGATGCAGGTACTAGTGAGACCTCATACAGGTAGGCTTATATCGGGTTGTATCAACGTCGTTATGTTTTGAAAAATTGGGCGTAAACTGAAAGCTTTACACTTTAACCGTCCTGGTTATGTATATTGTGGATTGTAGCTTGTATAATCCCATTTTGGGTGATCATCACTATTGGAATTGTATTTTTGACTCTTAGCCCTGTATTTCTGAATATTTTGTTATCTCTACCTCGCTTTGGATCCCTTAAGTGAATTGTGTTACTCTGATTATCCGTGCGCAGAGTGAATGTGAATCTGAATGAGGTCATATGTGCATTCTCATTAGGTTAACACCCGGGTACTCGGGATCGGGGTCTTTGTACTTGGGTGCCGATTTTCGAGGTGTTATAAGTTGGTATCAAAGACGAGTATTGAGATAACTAGCACCTTGGGAATGCCGATTGTACAAACCACAATAACTAAGGTTGAAATACTTAGGATTCGAGGTTGGTCATGTAGGGGATTTTCCTAATTTTAGGAGTATCCATTAGTGTAGAAAATCTAATAAATTAGAGATAATGAACCTTGGGATCAAGCTCCCATGTTTGATGTGGTTTGAAACTCAAAACTCAGAAATTGGAGTCCAGGGTTTCATTTCCTATTGTGTTGATGATTTTGAACTTGAACTTAGAATTGATGAACTATAGGATCAAATTCCCGATTTTGCGATGCTTTCAAACTTTGATATAAAAGAAAATATGAATATAAGGACCGCCCTAGTTAGTTTTGTCACGTACGAAGTGTTTAAGTACGTGCGATTCTGACTTGGAATGAATAAATACGACAAATCCTTATAGGGAGTAAAATTTAACATATGAATTCAATGGCTCCGTAAAATGAGTTATCCGGGCTTAGTAAAAACCCGACCAACAAGTATGAAGTTAAAATTTTATAGAATATGGACAGTGGGGCTCTGTTCCTCGAAGTAATAGTTAGGGGGTCGTTTGACACCATGGATTTAAGGATAATCGAGGGAATTTGAGAGGGTTTCAAGTCCCCTGGTTGTTTGACACCATAAGGGGGCGCTTGGTGTAGGGTGTTAGATGGAATTAGGTGGGATGGAATTGCATTTAGTCTCATGGAATTGCATTTGGTCCCATGCAGGATTTTCTTGATTTTGAAATTCACTACACATATGGGCCCCATATTGATGCATGTGTTTATCCATGTCGTCCATCTATATATCCCGTTTACACGTGACATTCTGGTTATACATGTTGTTAAACAAATGTCTAAAATCTTGAGTCCGAGATCCTCGACCAGTCGAGGGATTAGCTCGACTAGTCGAAGGTCCCTTCAATTGGTCGAAGCCCTTCTTCAACTAGTCGAAGGTTATGCAGATTGCGCGCGGACTATGTAAATTTGAGGCAGTTTCTGGACTTTTCCAAAGTCGATGCATAAGTGGAGTTTTTTAAACTATAAATATGGGTCTCTAGGGCCATTCTAAGGTATTTTAAGGCTTCCTAAAGGTATTCTAAGGGTTTCTAAAAGGGTTATAAGGTTATCAAAGGGTGAGATTCGAGGTTATTCGAATCGGATAAGTCCTCTCTCTTTGTAATTTCTATTTTTATAGTGGATTTCTGTCGCTTTATGCCATGGTTCTTTCCCGAAAGGGTTTTCCACGTTAAATCTCTGCATTCTCTTGTGATTACTTGGTGCTCTTGGATTGCTATCCTATATTCATATCTATGTGATTCCGCAACACAAATCTCAACAATACATGTGTACAAGTGAACGACATCTGTTGTGAATTTGATCCGTTGATTACAATTTCATGGTCCACCAAACATGATTTGGCTTAGTCCAGTGTTTTCCCGTAGCAAATTTTTTATACCAAGCATCGGATTGGATGGCTACAGTACCATGGTATTTCTAGACATGCAATCATCATGCGATAATGATGTTAATCTCATCTAAGATAATTCAATACCATTCAATTCCACGGACCAAACACACCTTAAAGTAATTGGGGGTTTAAAATACCCTCAAAGAGGAGGTTTGAAATCCTCGGCGAGAGCTTGGATTACATCTAAAATACTTCCAAGAGTTGCATATGTAATATGTGTCACTAAACTATTAAACCATTGGGCACATGACCCACTAATGATATCCTAAAACAACTAGATTATCAATTGCATCACTATAATTACTTTAATATAATGATCAGTGTCATCCAAACATTGTCCATGTAAATCAACAGTTAAAAGTTGTTTGCTAGTCACCCAGACATGATCTTGTGCTTGTGGCTGCTCCAATACTTGGAATTTCACCATTTGCAAGCAAAGTATATATTTCAATGGGCTTATTACAATTATTACGTCAAACATTACATATGTTCACTAATTAGAGATATTAAAGTTGATTTAGTAATTAAATTCAAACCCTTTTAAATATACCATGTATAACTACTTTTGGATTAAAGTTGATTCCAAATTCATGGTGTCATACAAAATAGGAGGATTTTAAATCCATGGGGTTTCAAGTCCAGAGGGTTCCAAATCCACACTCCCAAATGAGCCCTTAAGAAAATGGGAGGCCTAAGAAATAAGGAAAAGGAATGGGCATGATGAGGTCGATCACCATCTTTCTTAAGGGGATAACTACTCTGAATCCACGGAGTTTCTCTGGACTCCTCACAGAGATACCCCGAATCCACGAGGGGAAATAAGAAAATAGAAATAAAATCTAGAAAATTTAAGAATTTGTTGGTAGATAATAAAAACGAATTTACAATCCTTTAAATAGTGATACCAAACCTTGTAAGAAGTTTCAGAATCAAACTCCAACTCAAACTCCCTAAATTTCGTAACTTAATATAAATAGTAAATTTTCTATTTATAGTGTCCTATCTGGATTAACCACTTTATTCTTCTAATTTTTCTAAGCACTTTTCATGTTGGACACAACTCATAAAGCTCAAAGGACAAAGATTTATAATCAAACTAAAACTTATTATAAATAGTAAAAACAGAAATAAAATGGATTTTTGACCATCAAGCTGATAGAATATTGGAAAATAACTGGGTTGGTTGACTAAAGTATCTTCTCTTACCCGAAAATCATACATGGTACGTCAAGTAACTCATTTTGGTTTGGGAGATATGCTTGTTGAATGAATAAATAAATAAATAAAGAAAGAAGGAGAAATTTTTTTTATATGCTTGTATATGTATATGTATGTGTGTGTGTGTGTGTGTGTGTGGTAGAGAAAAATATAGGAAAAGAAAAGTTTTATTTGTAAAAAAATAAAATAAAGAAAATCTGGCGGCACCACCGCTGGAGCGGCGGATCCATCGCCAGATGGGTGGCCCCACTACCGGAATTTAGATAGATTTTTAATTTTTTTTTGTCAAATTCAAAATTTCATATCTCCTTCAATATAACTTCGATTTAGGTGATTGAAAAGCTAGATTAAAGATTGATAAGTCCAGTTTCATATAAAAATAAAATAAAAATTATAATATAGTTAAATTTAGGATAATTTGATAACTAAGCACTCATGGTTACTAGTTATATTCGTGACAAGTAAATCAAGCATATATTGTTAGATAATAGGTATATAGTGAACCTACTACCACTGAACATTCTTACCAAATTGGGTCATCGACACTTTCAATTGCATGCAAGTGGAATGATGATCCAGAGGTTTACTTATTATGGTTAGAAAGTGTTAGGAACAATCACATTAATACTGAAAATTGAAAACATCATTATAAAGGTTGTATGTTATGTGATAAACACAGTAATGACTTGTAATTTACTTTTGGGGTGGTCGTGGATGCATAAATATGATATAGTCCCTTCCACATTACATTAATTAATGCTTCAAGTATTGTCGAAATGACATTTAACATAAAATCGTGGTAGATATAAAACCCTATATAGTGTTAGTCTTTATTCGCTGACGCGTGATGTTATGAAATTTTTTTCGAAGAAAAAGAGAAACACATAAATGAAAAAGGTTCAAGACACATTGAAATTGATATTGCTAGAAGAAAAGTAGTATCAATTAAAGTTTTAAAGAAGGAAGATTCAAAACGGCCAAAAGTTCCCAATTCTAGCATGGTAGAATGAAGGAAGAATTTTTTTTATATTTTGTCCTTAAGAGTATGAGGCAATCATGGTAGCCTCATTTTGTAATGTTATCACTCAAACAAATGAAAATATTGCATACGAATTGCACAGTAACGTGCCACAACTAGAAAGGGTTAAACTATTCCTAGTCAGATCAAACAGATTTTGTGTACCACCAAACTCCAGCAACCTAAGGCCCATATTATTTGATTCTTTGCCAGAACATGAAACTATTGGTAAAACCAGTGAGATGATGCCTGATGACGCCGAAAGACTTGGAAAGATATAGCCCAGTGAGTCAAAGGATCATGCAAGCCATGGGCCTCGAATGTGACGAACCAACAAGGTTAAATAATGACAAAGATATGCAGGTCCTAGTTGGTGTTTATGAAAAGAGACGAAAAAAGTGTTTCAGGCTGGGAGCATTTTCTGAGGCTGTATAAGTCAATATGATCAGCAAATTTCAAGTGACCAACCCAAAAGGATCAACATAATCAATTCGGGAAGTAAATAAAAATGAAGAAAAATAAGTGATTGAAATCTGCATCCTTGATCCACGCGCGGTGGAAATGGATTTGGCTACTCCCCTGCCGTGCTCAGTGGGCCCCACCACGAGGTATGTGTTTCATCCATGCCGTCCATCTATTTTTTAGATAATTTTATAATATATATATATATATATATATATATATATATATATATATATAAAAGATATATCCCAATCTCAATTGGACCACATTACAAGAAACAATGTTGAATGAACTTTGACCATTAAAAACTTTCTGGGGGCCATACAGGTTTTGGAAAAACCTGATCTTTGTTTTTTCCCTTCATCTGAGTCTTTATGAGCTAATTAACAGATTGGATGTCAAATAAACAGTAAAGTTGGGCCTTAGGAGGATTTAAATGGTGGATATCCAATCGCTACTGTTTTCCGTGGTGTGGTCCACCTGAGTTTTAGATCTAATTCATTTTTTGGATAAAGCTCTAAAATAATATTTCAAAATTAATGGATAGCATGGATACAACAGATGCATCATGTTGGGCCCATAGAGCATCGACTTGCACCCTCAGAGCCGTGGTGGGGCGTCTTTTGAAGACCGTCTGCACCGTCGAGGCTCACCTGTGGGGTTCACCGTGATTTATGTATTTTATCCACTCCATCCATCTATTTTAACAGATAATTTTAGATCTTGAGCTTAAAAACCAAGTAAATCCAAACCTCAAGTAGACCATACGATAGGAAATAGTATGAATTGAACATTTACCATTGAAAATATCTTGGGGCCACAGAAGTTTTAGATCAAACTTCTATTTGTTTTTTCCTTTCATCCATGTCTGTGTGATCTTACCAACAGGTTGGATGAGAAATAAACATCATTGTGGGCCCTATAAAAGTTTTAACGGTGGAAGTCATTATTCAAATTGTTTCCAATGATGTGGTCCACTTGATCTTTTGGTACACTTAAATTTTGGTCTAAACCCCTAAAATAATATGGAAAAACAGATGAACCGCATGGATATACTAGATACATTCTCTGTGGGCCCAACAGAGTGTACTCGGTACGATAAGTCCCTACTAAGTAACCAAGTACGCAATCCCCATTCACGCCCCGATCCCCAATTTGTGATAAAAACCCTCAAAATCCCTCTCCCGTTCAAAAATTTTCAAAATTTTATCTCGTTCCCACCGATTTCTCCGGATTTTTAGCCTGAAAATCCCTCTTCCTCATCCCAAATCAAAAGAACCCTCTAATTTTGAACAAGATCTTCGCCCGCTAATGGAATCAAGAAGCTGCAGGAGATTTTTGGATGGAAAAAAAAAGAAGAAATTTTCAAGATTGATCTTACTGGAAATGCCGATTTGCACTCAACAGCAGCTGAATTTGCGTCTTCCTCCAAATCTGGGTGCAAAAACGGGTATTTCTTATCTTTTTTGTGATTTTCTCGCCGACGACCACCCCTTTTATCTATAAAAGTGGGTTTTTGGCTACAGTTCCCACCCGTGGTTGGCGGGAACAGTGACATATCGGCGTGATATCGAAAATACTGATAATATCGGCGATATTTCGGCGATACTTGGAAGCGACACGAAATATTGGGGTTTCGGTTTTGCTGCACTGGCGACACCGATATTATCGGCGATATTTCGATAATATCACCGATAATTTGAACACTGGCTGGGACCCATTCCATGTGCATTCAGGCCATCCGGGCCACCATTATTGGGGGTGTATACTGCTGGGCCAGCAGCCTTGCTGGACGTCCCAACTGGGTTGACGTCTAGCAAGGGCTAGCCGTCCCCAGCTTTTAGGCCCACCATGATGATGTGTTTCATCCGGCCGTCCCTCCCTTTGGTGTGGCCCACTTGGACATGGCCCACACCTGGTGGAACGTCGATAGGGTGGCCCACCTTGAGCACCTCTTATGGGTCAGCCATCCACCCCTTAGGATGCTAGAAATTTATGGGTGTTGCTGGACTTTTTGTCTAGCAGCAGACCCACCTTACCTTGCGTGTTGTACATCCACAATCTATCTGGTGGGGCCCACTGTCACATGTGTGGGTCAGCTTGGGGATTATGTCTCACTCGGGTATATCATTTATTGGACCCTAGTAGGCCCAGGAAGCTGAGTGGGCTGTTTGTCTAGCAACAACCAAAAATTTTACTGCAAGTAAATTGGGTATCTTGAAGTTGGGTAGCCCACCAGATGGAAGGTGTTGTACATGCACACTTTGTCTATGATTGTCTCAGATCATTGGACTCCTTGTATGCCTTGTGAGGCCCACTTTTAGTCAATTATTAAGGGCCGAGATAGATCGGATTCTGAGGATGTCCAATAGGCCCAGATGGGCCGGACATCCACTCCTTGAGCCTTGATTTGTTTAAGGGCTGCCCGCTTTACTTGATGGACCCTATGGACTGGTTATAGGCCCGATTAATGTGTATGAATGATTCTTGTTGCCCATCCATATTAACCAGTTTTTAGGCTGACTTGCAAGGCCCACATTGATGCATGTTGGGAAGGCCTTTGCTAAGTCTTGGGCTGAATTGTAAGGCCCATGTTGATGAATATTGGATTGACCATTGGATATGTACTTTGGGCATATGGGCTGCCCATTAGGCCCATCCTAATGCATGGATTCAGTGGCCATTGAGACTTGGGCCATGATTTGCCCCTTCTGGCCCATGTGAATATAAGTAAGCCTTGAGCCGTTTCTTGAGGCCCATTCTATGGTATGACATGATATGTATTGCTGCCCATTTTATTTACATGGCGGTATTCGGGCCTTGGGCCTTGGTTTACCTAGTTTTCTTCTTGGGCCACTTTTTTGAGGACAATGGTGGTTAAATGTCCCCATTATGGACCCCTCTAGGCCCATTTGTTAGGCTCATTCTCATCTATTGATGGTTGAATGCCCACTTTAAACCTTTTGTTAAGCCCATTCTTATTATTTAGGCTCATGGTATTACTTGTTTAGTCCTAGTGGGCTACCCCAAATTGTTGGGCCCCCACTAGTAGTTGTGCTCTTTCAATTCCATGTAAAATTGCCTAAGTTCATAGACCCTATCTTGTTATGAGGAGAGTACAACATCAACGCATGGCATACTTAGTTATCTTCATGACTCACTCCCATGTGCATGATATGTATGCTTGGTTGAGATGTGATTGATCATAGTTTATGCCATTGGGCAGGCTGTTATGGGGCTCCTTGAGTGATGGAGTAGCCCCTCTTGAGCATGCTGTATGCGCAGAACTGATGCATGGTTGATTTGTATGATTCATGCATCTGGCATTACATAGCACGATTGATATTTACCCTAGCTTCATCAGGGTCGTAGCCTCCACAGGTATATCGTGGATGGCCAGATTTGGACACCGAAAATATTAGTTTGAGCACTGTGAGTACATAGGATGTCTTTGGGTGAAAATCCCAGAACCTTCATGAGCCTTTTGGAGTTGTTTTTATATAGTCTTTGTATTTCTCCCCTTTGAGCCTTGTACTTGTAAAAAGTTTAAATTCTTAGTGGATTTTGTAATGTTGTTCCTGTGGTTATGATGTTATGATCTTGGGCATGCTCAATTGAATCAGACTTATGTTTTAGAAACCCTCCTTGTAGGATCCTAGGATCGGAACCCGGTGAATGGGTGTCAGGAGACAAGAATAGAGTACTACGGAGGCTGTCGGCGCCGGATTTGGCAATCGGGGATATTGTGAGCCCCATTTCTGAGTTTAGGGCGCGACACAATGTCGATGACATCGAACAGGCTTCGATAACATCGAATTGAGACACTTTATCTCCAGCAACCACAAAGTACTTGGACGAAATTCTCGATAAATCAAATATACATTCGATGACATCGAACATCAGTAATCGATGACATCGAAGGCTAGTCAATAACATCAAAGGACTTAGAGCATTATCCAACAAGTCTTCCTTAAAAAAATATTCTGATAATGATCGAGGAATCGAGATAGCCTTCATGTCATCGATATTCAAACTCCGGTGACATCGAGGGAGTATCGATGACATCGAAATTGGACAAAAAGTATCCAGCGAGCTTTCAAGGAATATCTTCTATGATCGATAAATCGAACTTGTATTCGATGACATCGGAGTTTAAATTCCGATGACATCGAATCAAGTTCGATGACATCGATCTTCAGTCAAAAAGTTCCAGGTATATCTTCAGTTGAGTTCGTATTATCGAACCTGTGAGGCCCCTATCCTAGCCCGTACCGTTCCATAGGCTTCCACGGTCCTCACGGTTGAATTCCTGTGACCCGCGATCTGTTATCGGCGTTTGCGCGTGATCTTGAGTCGTGTCCCTTATATCAGAGTCGACTCGACTCGAAACTTGTACCCTTGCGAGCGCGCCGTCTCCGCGTCTCGCACGCCGATGCGATACCCTAGGCCAGGAGATGTGGGCCAACGTTTATTCCGAAGAAACGCCGCATGTTACGAATTCCGAGGGAATCTCTACGACCTATCCCATCAATCAATCAATCAAGTACACACCCTATCTCGAGTACATCACCCATGCCCCATGCCACCTCACCGCCTCACAAGTCAACTCTCTCTCTCCCTACCCATCCCTCTTTTACCCAAATTTCAAACAAACCCATACCTCTCCATCCCCTCCTTACAACACCCATTCCACCCATCCCTTATCATCCCATCTCCTCTCATTCTCTAAGTAATCTCCCAACTCCCAAGAGAGCTTCCAATCCTCTTATCTCCCATCTCAACCCTCCATTCTTCATTAACCTCCATCAAGATCAAAGACAAGGAGTATAGGAGTCCAAGGAGCTAAAAAAGAAGACTGATAGGTAGGTGATCCACTGTTGATTTTGATTTTTTAAGGGCCTACTTGTTATGGGACCCACTTGATGTATGCCTTGTATAAGAGAGGGGCCCATAGTGGCGGGGTCCCCTCCATCTCACCGTTTTTTTCTCTCTCTCTTGTATGGATGATGGTTTATGTGTGTATGGCCCACCATGAAGCATATATCTTATCCATGCCGTCCACTTTCGTGAGACCCACTTGATGGAAGCGTTGGGCAGAAGGAAGGAAAAACACAAATATCAGCTTGATCCCCACGAGTGGCTCACTGGACGTGGGCTCACCATGTTGCATGAGATCTATCCACAACGTCCAGCCTGGACGGTGTGAACATGAATAGGGTGGTGCATGTGTCCTGCATCCGGACAGTCCAGGCCTAGACGGTGGATCTGGACAGCCACCTCCTTTCCCTTATATATAATGTAATATATATATATATATATATATATATATATTACATTGCATTGAGTATATAATATATAATATTATATAATATAATATCTAGGTGGGCCATTCCCACTTGGGACCCACCTTTAAGGTGTGAACATCAGCACCGTCCAGATGGATCTGGACGGTGCCATGAGGCCTAATGTATGTGTTTTATCTACACCATCCACACCACAGGACGGTGGGATCCCACATGTGCAGCTACTGTACGTGCAACAACAACAGCGTGGGCCACATAGTGAGGTATTTGTTGTATCCACGCCGTTCAATGGGTGGCCCAATTCCAGCAGCCAGCTGCTGCATCACGACAGCAAATTCTGTGGGTCTCGCTGTAATATGTGTTGCATCTAAACCGTTCATCCTTTTGGCAAGCACATCTCAAGGTGTGAGACTAAAAATAAGACAGATCTAGTATCAAGTGGACCACACTGTAGAAACAGTAGGATTGAACATCTACCATGGAAACCCCTTTTGGGTTATAGAAGTTTTGAACCAATATGATATTTGTTTTTCCTCTAAGTTCAGGTCTTTATGACTTTATGAACTGACTGGATGGAAAATAAATCCTTTGGTGGGCCCTCTTAATTTTAACAGTGGGAATCACTATCACCACTGTTATGTGTGGTATGGTCCAGATGATCTCTTGATATGATTTATATATATATATATACATAATACTCTAAAATGATCTCTAATAATAGATGAATGGGGTAGCGGTATGGTCCGTTAATGCGGCCCATGTGATGTATTTTGGGACCCGTTCGGTGATGCTTGATGTGATGTATTTGGGGCCCATTTGATAAGGCCCAATGTGATGTATTTTGGACCCATTCGATAAGGCCCGATGTGATGTATTTTGGGCCCATTTGGTGAGGCCCACTGTGATGTGTTTGGAGCCCATGGAGCGTGGCCCATTGTGATGTGTATTAGGCCCATGTCATGCGGCCCATTGTAATGTGTATTAGGCCGATGAGTGAGGCCCATTGTGATGTATTGAGGCCAATGAGTAAAGCCCAATGAGATGTATTTTTTGGCCCATATATTGCGGCCCATTTGACATATATGGGGCCCATGTATCATGACCCATTGTGATGTATTTTCGACCCATATGTCGTAGCCCATTGTGATATATTTTTGGCCCATAAGTGAGGCCATCATGATGTATATTAGGACCTTGAGAGAGGCTCATGGTGATGTATATTGAGCCATTGTGTGAGGCCATGAGCCCACTTTATGTTTGACTCTATGTGGGCGACTGCTTGGGAGCAATGTTGGGTGAATATCCACATTGATAGGCAATGATGGTTAAATGTTTACATTGTGACCTTCCCTTAGGCCCTTTGTTAGGCCGATTCTGATTATCGAGGCCAATTCTGATTATCGAGGCCGATGCTGATTATCGAGGCTGATTGTCGATACCGATTATGAGTATGTGAGAGCATAGTATCATGATACCTATACACATCATCTACCTGTTTGTTATGAGATGTGATTGACCATTGCATATGTCATTGGGCAGATTGTTATGAGACTCCCTGATAGGGGGAGGTTATCTCACATGAGCGCACGGTATGCGCAGGATTGATGTATGACTGGATTGTATGACTCATGCATCTTGCATTGTGTGTTGTGATTATTGTATGCACTAGCGACATCAGGGTCGTCGCCTCCACAGGCATATCGTGGATGGCCAGATGGGACACTAAAAATATGTTATTAGCATCGGGCTGCCATAGATAGCCCTGGGTGAAAATTCCTAAACCTCCGAGGCAAGGAGACGCCCCAACGTCGAGATCGAGTAGATATATAAGCACATGAGGGCCATATACCAGTAGGTCGTGTCTCCCACTGTGTCGTGGTCGGTTGGAAGGGGTGTGACCTTACCCGCCTGAGGGTAGTGGGCATAGCTAGGTTGAGTTTGACCAGCTAGTGATTCGGTCCTCTATCGACATGTCGGGTAGATATTGGCTGACTACTGGTCAGGTGGATAGTGAGGTCTTTTCCACTTGCATGGTTGCGCGTCCAGTGGGCGACGATTGCATGTAGAGTGTATTAGACCCTGTTGATGATCCCAGAGATGTACGGTACTGATTTTTGAAGCAGGAGTTGTATACTCATTCATTCACTATCCACTCGGGCTAGTGGTGCACAACTATTTGTTACGTGTACCTTCGTAATGGTCAGGATTTTGATTGGAGCGCGCGACTAACCTGAGATCAGGAGTTTACCATACTGAGTCTAACTATCCAAATTTGGGTATGAGACTGGTTTGAATAGAAGTCCCTTGTGGTGGACCCCATAGCTTGCGATACTACATACCATCATCTCGACTTTACCTCCTGCATGGTTATTCGCACCGCATATTGCATTACATCCTCGGTATCTGATACTTGACTCTTTATGACTACTCATTTGCATAGCTGATTTGTTTTTGCGTACTCTGATATTGTATGACTCATGGACTTGTCAGTATTTCCACTTACTCTGATATCGTATGATTCATGATCTCGCTAGTATTTCTGACATTGTATGATTATGTTGTTGTATTTGTGTGCTTGGCACTTATCTTACGCACACACTTTCACCACCCTCTAAGCTTTCTACAAGCTTATGCACGATAGATGTGTGTAAGTGGCATTGGTCACAGCGGCGTTGAGCTTGGACCGTGCAGCTGTCTTCTGGAGCTTTGATTTTATTTTGATATATGTATTTCCCTTTCAGCATTGTATTCAAAGTTTATATTAGTGGATATGTGATGATGATGTTGTTTTTGTGATTTGGGTAAACTTATGGTTATGCTTCTTACGAGATAAATGTACCTCGAAAAATCCTCATTGTATGATCCCAGGATTGGAACCTGGCATATGGGTGCTGGGAGCCAAGAATGGGGTACTACGGTGGCTGTCGGCACCAGATTCAGCGATCGGAATTCCTGTGAGTCTGATTTCTGGGTTTGGGGCGTGACAGAACCCATATTCAATGGCATTGAAAGTATACATTTGATGACACCAAATAAGGTTCGATGACATCAAGCTTAGTCCGACTTTGACTATTTTATTACCGTTGGAACATTTTTGCCTATAAAAGGAACACTTGCCCTTGGTTGCTAAAAGAGAAAAAGAGAGAGAACCTTGAGAGAATACTTGCATACCACCTACCCTTGTCCTTTTTTTCATGGGAGTTCATCCTTCAATCCATCCTCATCATTGACATTCAATAGAGTAGATTGATGAATGAACTTCCCCATTCAAGGATCATCCAGCTACCGTCTTAATGACAAATCATTGAGCTGAGATCCCTTGAATGCTTGTTAGCTTGGAATCACTCCTTCTCCGAAATAAGTAAACATTTATTAGTGTGGATTCCAACATAACCTTGACCCAATTCGACGCCTTACATTGGAGCATCATTAGTGTTGTGGATCAAGGAAGCTGAAGAATCTCCGTCATTAAGGGAGGATATCTTCATTAACGCGCAGAATGAGGCTTATCTACTTATCTGTAAGTCATTAGAGTCCAGAGACCCTGTTGATCATTCCTTGTGTAAGATTGGGTCACAGGTACATCTTACCCCTTACAAGCCCTCATAAGAGACCTCTGACGGGAGAGTACGTTTGGGTATTGTGTGTTGACCTTTGCTCTTGTATAGGGTATAAACTTAGGTCCTTTGTGTAGGTTCTTGTCCTGTGTAGCCTAAATTAGGGTCCTTGTGTGAATCCTTGGTCTGTGTGGCCTAAACCAGGGTCCTTGTAGATCCTTGACCTGTGTGGTCTAAAACCTAGGTTCCTTGTGTGGATCCTTTGCTCTTGTGTAGGGCGTAAACTTGTGCCTTGTCCAGGCATGTCTAGGTTCCTTGTGTAGGTCCTAGAGTAAACCTTGTGTAGGTTGTAAAGGTTAGAGGTGACCTGATTTAAAACCTACGATAGTGAAATCCAGTACACTCAAGGGTTGAGTGCGTCTGCCAAGAGTGGAGTTAGCACATAGCCGAACTACTATAAACGACTGTGTTTGAGATTGCTATTTGCGTATTCTTTTATTGTGTTTACCTTGAGTGTTCATTTAAAGTATGATAACATGAATATCTAGAACTGATAAGAATCACATCCCACACACTTTCACATAGTTCATCCATCATAGATTAAGTGATATATCTTGTTTAAATATTGAATAATCATATGATTGGATCCTCTACTTGGCTTGGAAGCCATTAGAGTTACAGTGAGTATATCTTGATAGTGGCATATTAAATCAAGATTAGGTTAATAGGATTTTTAATTATTAAGAAAATTCTATAAAGTCCTATTCACCCCCCTCTAGGACACTTTAACCTATTCCTACTTTTATTAGAGCGGTCCTTACCGCAATTTTAAAGATGTCAATCATTTTTCTCCTTATGAAGAAATGGGTAGAGTTTAAGTGAAATGAATCATGTCAGAACGCATTTGATTCCATCAAGGACTTACTGAAGCACCCTCTGGTATTGACGACACCGATAAAGGGTAAACCTTTGATTCTATATATTGCAGCATGTGAAAATTTCGTTGGTACTTTGTTGGTTTAATATAATGAGAAAAGAAAAAGAAAGTGCTTGTATGACTTAAACAAAACATTAGTCGGGGCAGAGTATAATTACTCCCATATTGAAAAGATGTGCATAGCCTTGATTTTCACAGTACAAAAGTTGCGACATTATTGTCTATCTCTCGGTATAACGTTAATACTGCGAGCTGATCTGATAAAATATCTTATGATGCACTCGATGCTTTCAAGAATGTTGGCAAAGTGGGTGCTACTCTTAGAATTCGTTGTAAGACCCGTAACCTAGACCGTACCATTCTGTAGGACTCCGCGATCCTACCAGTTGAATTTCGGCAATCTTCGACCCGTTTCTGATGTTGCGCGCGATCCTAAGCTGAGTCCTACATACCAAAGTCGGCTCGAACCGAAACTTGTATCCTAGCGACCGCGCCGTCGCCGCGGTTCCAACGCCGCCACTCGCGTACCGAACCGATACCTAGGTGGGAAGATGTCAGTCTATGTTCATTCCGAAGAAACACCGCACGTTGTAAATTATGAGAGAATCTCTACGAGATGTCCCATCAATCAAGTCAAGTACACCACCATACCTCCATGACACCTCACCCAACAACAAGTACTCATGGCCATTCCCTCTTTTCTCCTAAGTCAACTCTTCTCTCCCTTCACCGTACCTCTTTTCACAAATTTCAAACCTAACCTCACCTCCCCATTACCTCTTCATTAAACCACCACATCACCTCATTCCTTTTACCCTTACTCTTCTCTCTCTCATTCCATTTCTCATCTCCCAAAACACCCACACATCCAACCTCCTCTCCCTCCCAAACACCAAGTGTGGCCCACTTTCCCTTACTCTCACATCTTCCATCTCAACCGTTGGATCATCATCAACCACCATTGAAAGATGAGGCTAGGAGCTAAGGAGGTTAGGGGAGCAAGAAGGAGTGCAAGAGGTGGGTGATCCACAATTATTTCTCATTTTTTTTTGGGCCACATGTGGTGGGACCCGCTTGATGTATGAATGTAAGAAATGGAGGGCCCATAGTGGCGGGGTCCCTCCTCTCTATCTCACTGTATCTCTCTCTCTCTCTCTCCTTTTTCCTCTCTCTAGAATGTAGTCGGCCCCACCGAATTGTGTTAAACCTACTCCATCCATCGGATGGTGTGGCCCACCGCATTTTAGGAGAGATCCATATTATATTTACATTATATATATTTATATATATATATGTATATACATATGCACGTATATATATAATTATGGTGGGCCACGTCCATGTGGGACCCACCATAGTGCATGTGTTGTATCTATACCGTCCAGCGTCCCTGGACGCTGGACGGGTATAACGTGTACTGTAATGGGTGTGTATTTTCAAGCTAACCAAAAAAATAATAATATATAATACTAAGATTTGCTTTTGGGGATGGGCCACCCATGCAGGCCCCACCTTGATGTCTGTGCTCAATCCAAACTGTCCATCCTTTACTTCATATCCCTTTAGGCGTTGAGTCAAAATTTGGGATCAATTTGATGATCAAGCGGGCCATACCATAGGAAATAGTAGTGTTAGCCGTTAAAATTTATTTTTATATTTTTACTTGCCAAAAATACACGGCATAGTAGAATCATTAGGACAGTCCTGAGCTGTGGAAGCCAATGGATGGGATGGATTTCCCGGATGCGGGCCCCACATGGGAAAAACCCTAAAAATTCAGTTTTAAGACAAAAAAAATATATATATACATGAGGGCGTAGTGCTTGCCGACACAACAAGGACGCCATCGTCTCGCCCCTGACGGCCATTTGGCGTGCACGGACGCATGAGTCCGGCCTCACGGCTCGGTTGTGGGCCCCACCGTGATGTGTTTCGAACATCAACACCGGGTATTTGATGGGTCCCCTTTGTATGTGGGACATCCCCAAAAATCAGCCGTATACGGAACTCAGGTGGGCCATAACATGTAAAATCATGTGAAGACATGCCTAAACACATAAAATCACTTGGTGGGGTCTATCTGAAATTTAGATGAGGCTGAAACTTGTTCTGGACCCTCAGTCAAGTGGGACATACATAATGGGTGGGCTGGATTTGTGAACCACATCTCGGTGGGCCCCACGCCTACCCCCAGGTCCAAGTGACCTTATAAACAGTTTGGACGGCATATAAAATTCACGGTGGGCCCCCAGGTCTGAGTGACCTTACCAATGGTTTGGATGGAAAATAAATAATACGGTGGGCCCCCCTTTTGGTCCACCTGACCTCGTGAATAGGTTGGATGGAACCCGTGAATAGTTTGGATGGCACACAACGTCACTATGGGCTCCCTGGTCCACGTGACCTTATGAACAGAATAGGAAATAAACATTGCAGTGGGCCCAGGTCTATATGACCTTTTCAACAAGCTTGAATGGAAAATAAATATTTTAGTGAGCCCAAGGTCCACGTGGCCTTATGAATAGATTGGATTGCAAATAAACATTTTAGTGGGCCCTAGGCCCATGTGACCCTATGAACAGTTAGGATGGAAAATAAACATCATATAGGACCCCATTTGGATGGAAAATAAACATTATGTTGGGCCCTAGGTTGGGTGGAAAAATAAACATTTTAGTGGGTCCCACTTAGGACCCACTTATATATGTATTGTGCCCACACCTTTCATCAGTGTGAACCTCCACCATGGAGTATTTGATTATCTACGCCTTCCATCCCCATGGGACCTATTATGATGCATGAGTTTCATCTCAATCGTCCGACCATTCTGAGATTATTATAAGACCATGTGTTGGGCCATTTTGGTGTATTTGTGGGCCGTCCATTGAGGCCCACTTTGATATATATGAGACCATGGTTTGAGGCCCATTTGGTGTATTGAAGGCCCATGAGTCGAGGCCCAATAGGATGTACATGAGCCCCTTTGTTACGAAATTTTCACCATGGTTTATGTGTTGACTCTTTTGGTGGGCTATGCCTTGGGAGCAATGATGGTTTGATGTCCACATTGTATGGATGATGTTGGTTAAATGGTCCGCATTGTCACTCTCCCTAAGGTCCACTGATAGGCTCATACTTGTAGCGGGTAGGTCGCCTAGGCCCATCTTCGCTTTGCTCAGAGCCCATCATTGTACAACATGTTTAGTATAGATCCATGATTCATGATCATACGCATCATATGTATGCTTGATATGGAGAGTGACTGATCATAGCATATGCCTACGGGCAGATTGTTTATGGGCTCCCTGATATGCGGAGTTGCCCTACATGAGAGTACGGTATGCACAGGATTGATGCATGTCTGGCCGTATGATTCATGCACTTGCATCTGTGTGATTGTGATATGCCCTAGCGACATCAGGGCCATAGCTTCCACAGATATATCGTGGGTGACTAGTTAGATACCGAAAAAATCTTGTTCTAAGCAATTGGGGTGCCATAGATGTCCCTGGGTGAGAGTCCCTGAACCCGATATACCAGAGGATGACTCCAACGTTGAGACCGAGTGGATATATGAGCGCACGAGGGCCGAATACCATGAGGCCGCGTCTCCCACTGTGTCGTGGTCTGTTGGAAATGAGTGGTAGCCTTACTCGCCTGAGAGCAGGGGGCATTACTAGGCTGAGTTTGACCAGCTCGGAAATGGGTTCGCTATTGACGTGTCGAATAGGTATTGGCTGATTATTGGCCAGGCGGATAGTGAGGTTTCTTACGCTCACTTGGACTGTGCTGCTTGGAGAGAGACAGTGTTATTTAGAGTGTACTGAACCCCGATGATTATCCATACTGAGAATCGTATTGATTTGGTGCTCTAGTGAGGAGTTGTATTGGTATGAGGGTTGACATGCTTGAACTACATGTTGCATCGCATGGCCTTGTTATGGCCGATTGCATTCATATCTTGTACTTCATAGCCTTGGTATGGCTGGTTGCATTTACGTACTCATCAGCATGATTCCGCATTACTCTGACTTTGCATTCTGAGCACGTTTGCACACACTTACACCGCCCTCTAAGCTTTCTATAAGCTTATGCACGATTGATGCGTGCAGGTGACGTCAGGACGCAGCCGTAGTCTCGGCGCAGTTGGAGCGTGCAGTCGAGCTTCTAGAGTTTTGTTATTAGCACTATCTTGTATTTTCCTTTCCTACGCATTGTACTTAAAGTTTTTGTTCATAGTGGATTTTGTGATGGTGTTCTTGTGGTTATTGTTCGTGGGTTATGCTTGTGGTTATGCTCATTACGAATCAAATGGATTATTAGAAATCCTCCTTGTAGTATTCCATGATCGGAACCTGATATATGGGTGCCGGGAACCGAGAATGGGGTACTATGGAGGCTGTCGGCGCCGGATTCGGCGATCGAAAATCTTGTGAACCCGGTCTCCGAGTTCGGGGCGTGACATTCGTGATGACATATATGTCATCTAAAGCTATGAAAGGCCAGGTAGTTGAAGATTTCCTAACAACGCATCCCACTCTTGATTATAAATAAATTTCGGACAGTTATCAGATTAACATGTGTTGTTAGTTGAGTCGGTTGTGCCCTGCTAGATGTATTTTGATGGCGTCGCTCGAACTTCGGGTGCAGTTACTGGAGTGATTTTTACTACTCCTCATGGTGATTTGCTAGCATATTCATTGTATTGGGTACCATGTGTACAAATAACGAATCCAAGTATAACACCCTCGTTATTAGGTTAAAGATGACTCAAGAGATGCACATACGAGTCGTACTAATTTTAAAAGATTCTAAACTAATGATAGACTAGTTAACTGCAAAGTATGAGATAAGGAAGCCAAAATTATTGCCTTATTGCAACCAAGCCAAAAGAGCTGTTAGAAGGTTTTTGTAACATTGATGTCCA
This sequence comes from Magnolia changhungtana, assembly GCA_030180095.1. Lineage (NCBI taxonomy): Eukaryota > Viridiplantae > Streptophyta > Magnoliopsida > Magnoliales > Magnoliaceae > Magnolia > Magnolia changhungtana. Next base: position 1,215,240 of record JASAUF010000336.1, read on the forward strand.
ACATGTGCCCCAGCAAAAAAATACAAAAGCTGATGCGTTGACTAGTCTGGCTACAACACTTTCACGCCCCTTTAAGAATCTTTTTTAGGTAACAATAGAAGAACATAGATTTTTGCCACCACTTGAGTTTGCGACTAAGGCAATAAAGTCACAATCAATATCTTGTTTGAAAATAACAATTGTTAGCGACAAGTTTCATAGATTACTTAAAGTACAGGATTTTACCCGAGGATCCGACATCGAAAATACAAATTAAGGAAAGGGCAAAGCGATTTGTGATCCACAGTAAATTTTTATGCAGGAAGTCATATAATGAAATGTTGTTGCGATGCTTGGACACGAATGAAGCCAAACACGCTATATGGGAAGTCCATTCAGGAGAATGTGGAGCACACCAAGCTGGTCGAAATTTATCTCACCGTATACATCGTATGGAATATTATTGGCCATCCATGTTTAAGATGCGATATCATCTGCCAAGCGATGTCATGAATGTGAGATACATGGTGACATTATACACATACCGGCATAAATTTTACATTATTCTATGGCTTCATGGCCCTTTGTGGCTTAGGGGGTTAGATGTTATCAACCCATCAACTTGTTGTCTTCGCGAGGATGTCATATATTTTAGCGGCAACATATTATTTCTCCAAATGGATGGAAGCTGTTGTGTTACGTGGCATCAGAGAAGAGGATCTGACTGACTTTATCCATCATGTGATTGTATATCGTCATGGAGTTCTACAGAATATTATTATTGATAATGGTACTCCGTTAAAAAATAAGAACATGGAAAAGTTATGTTGAAATTTTGGAATAAAGCATTCATTCTCAGCGCCCTATTATCCACAAGCTAATAAATTGGCAGAGGCTTTTAACAATACGATAGTCCAAATTCTAAAGAAAATTGTCACGACGAATAAATGGAACTGGTACAATAGATTACCAAAAAGCTTTATGAGCCAATCGAATGACCCATCATACGACAACCAAAGCTACTCTTTACTCCTTGGTTTATGGAGTTGAAGTTGTTCTACCAATTGAAATGCAAGTAACATCACTAAGGGTTGCAGTGTATGAATCAATTACATAAAATGAAAATACCAAAATAAGATGAATGGAGCTAGATGCCCTGAATGAGAAGCGATTAGCATCTCAACAACATTTAGAGTTGTATAAGGCACAAATAGCGATAACGTTTGGTAAAAAAATGTTTAATACTAATCATTTAAGAAAGGAAACATGATTCTAATGCTTAAACAACTCATTGTGGTTACGCACTAGACTAGGGGCAAATTTGACCCCAAGTGGGATGGACCACATGTCATTTTAGAAGTTTAATCTAATGAGGCCTATCGGGTGGTAGATTAGAATGGACATGAAATAGGAATATCTGTCAACGTGTGAGACCCGACCCTAGTTCCCATGTTTGCATGTATGTGTGTGAGTATGCATCTTGTTCATCATGGTCTCGCGGTCCTACCGGTCGAATTCCGGCGACCCGCGACCTTCAAATTGTGTTTATGGTCACCTTGAGTTCAGTTACGTAGACCCAACTTGGATCGACCCAAGACCTATGTCATCTCGTTCGTATCGTCGTTGCGGTTCCAACGACACGTCTTGTGCGTCAATCCGACCTATGGATCAAAAGTTATAAGCATTTCATCATGTGGCCCACTTTTTGTAGAAAAGCATGTGGACCACCTCCATGACACAATTTTTCATGCACACCACACACACACACTACACTATTGCATGCAATAAACACCACCCACTCTAAACACTACCCATACCTAACCTACCCTAGCAACATTGTTATTGTCACCATAGATTATTATTACTTCCCTTAAAAAGATTTTCCCTCTCTTTCCCTCTCATTTCTCTCCCTCTCTTCTCTTCTTCTCCAACAACTTCTCTCTCATCTCTCTCTCTCTTCTCCAGCCCCATTTCCCCTTTAATCTTTCAAATCCAACCATCTAAATCCAATCTCATCCATTGATATGTATCCCTTGGTGCACTAGGAGCTAGGAGGTCCAAGTTTGGAGCAATCTAAGGTGGGTGTACTCCTAGGACTTAGGATTTCTATTTTATGTTCTTAGATCTCCTTTTTTTTGTGTGGAAAGTGTAGGGCCCACCAATCCATGGTGGAGATCCTACATCATCCCTTAGTTGTGGCCAAATGGCCTTTTTGATGCATGCATGTCCATGCATGGGGTTTCCCTTCTATAGGCCCTCATCATGGAGGATTACTTGGATTTTATAGTATGATGGGTCATCTAGACCCTAGGATCATGGTTGGGATGGCATCCCAACCATTGATCTTGAATCTAGAACATGCATGTGGTGGATCTATGTTGTAACATATGAATAGAATGAATGTATGGTGTGATTGATGAAGGGGAGGGCCTCAATGTGGCGGAGCCCCTCCTCTTGTGGCCGATTCTTTATTATTATTATTATTTTTCTTTATGATAAAATTCTGATCTTGCATGTGTGGCCCACCTTGTAGGCCAACAAAAATCCAGACCAACTATAGAGCTTGGACGCCCATAGTGGTCCATCCTTAGACATGTGGCCCCAAAATCCACCTAGATGGGACACATGCAAGGGGTATTTGATGATGGGGAAGGTCTGGACATTTGTGGGGCCTACTGGGGTGGTCCACCACACAAATTCCTGGGGTTAAACCCCATGGAAAACCATGTTTATATTTTAATCATTTCTATTACATGTTGCTGTCCAAATCTGCCTGGACAGATTTTTGGGCTACTTTGGGGCCTGATTTATGGGTCTTTGGTGGGAATAATGAAACAAAATAATATGTGATTCTTGTAGCCTTATGACCCATCTACAACAATACCAAATTTCAGCCCCATCTGACCTTCATTGGGGTCCCAAAGGTGTGGTCCAAATGAGGTGGACAGTCTAGATTTTTCTGCACTGTTCCAGCAACATTCCACCCTGGACAGGTTGGAATTCCGAAATTTATTAAAATACTTTTGGGTGTCTAAAAATTATAAAAATTTATAGGGAAGTGGTCCACTCATGGTAGGACCAACCTACAAAATTTTGGGGCCAGTGGACACCTGTACACACCATGGTGGTGGCTGGACCGGCCCATTACAATATGGTGTCCAGATCAGTCCGATTTTCAGGATAGATTGATTTCTTTAAATAAATTAAAATATTTTTAAATGTCTAAAAATCCTGAAAATTTATGAAGTTGTTTTCCACCTATGGTGGGACCTACCTACCAAGTTTCAGAGCCAATGGACCCCTGTGCACACCGTGGCGAGGGCCGGACTGGCCCACCACATTGGGACGTCCAGGTCTGTCCGATTTTCTGGACAGACTGTTTTGTTCAAATTAATTAAAATACTTAGGAATATCTAAAAATTCTGAAATTTTTTGGGGGTGTGTCCCACCTATTGAAGTATCACTCTAAAAATTTCAACTCCAACTGACCCCATTTGGGCATCCAAAAGAATGGGCCAAGATGGTTGGCTTGCCAGAATTTTCTGTTGTGCAGTCCAGCAATATGCCTTGATAAAAATTATAATTCAAAAATGTTTCCTCTGATGGTGGGCCACCTTTTTGGGTTTTCTCTCATTTTATGCATGATGAGGGACCTTGGCCCTCAATTTCCAAAGTTTTAGAGGCCCTGGGCCCACTTCAATGGAGTGCCCAAATTTAGGACAGCAACATGTTATAATTATGTTTGGCCTTTGGGCTGAAATTTTGAGGAGTGGGGCCCAACACATTGTGAAGAATCTTAGAAGTAATAATTTATACATTTAGTTCCTTAAATGTTGGGCTTAATAAATGCACTTTTGAGGCCCACCACAGTTGAATTTAATTGGGTCCATGAATGTGGCTAGTTGTTGAACTCTTTGAGCCCAATTGGGCTGGAACTTTCTAGATAGGCCCATTGAACTCTTGGGCCATTTTTACCATACTATTGTGTTGGATTAGTGGGCCAGATTACACAAGTATATGGGCCCTTGATTGCCCACCAAATCAACTTTATACTTGGGCCGGGTTGTAGGCCCAACTTACTTGACTAAGAACATGACATTTGCCCATGTGATTTGAGCAATGGGCTGCCCACTAGGCCACAACAATATATGGGATTAGTAGCCTTTACGTTGGGCCCTAACCTTTCCCCTGTGGGCCCATAGTGGTATATATGGGTTGGGCTATGTGTGTTCCCCATGGACCCATGTTTTGGATAGGTCTTGAGCCACCTTTCTGAAGCCCAACATGAATGTATGTGGTATGTAATGGCTGTCCATTTCTTATTTCTAATGTTGTGTAGGCCTTGGGCCTTGATCCGTAATCAATTAGAGATGGGCTACCTCTTGGGGACCAATTGTGGTTAGATGTCCACATTGGTGGCCCTAAGGTAGGCCCATGGGCTTCTATGGGTGGTTAAAGGCCCACCATAGACCCTTGCTAGGCTCGTTTCATCTATTTAGGCCCATATCATTGTTCTCCTTAGTCTCATGGGCTACCCCAGGTATATGGGCCCCCACTAGAGGTTGTATTCCTTATGAGGAATTGGTTAAGTACCTAGACCCTTCATGGTTAGGTAGAGAGTTCATCTTCACCTCATTGGCACCCCTATTCATCTTCATGGCCCACTCCCATACGCATCATATGCATGCTTGGTTGAGGTATGATTGGCCATGGTTGTGTCATTGTGTAGGACATGTTGGTATCTCCCCGAGAGATGGATGCTTAGGATTGATGCATGAGTGATTGTGTGATTCATGCATTTGGCATTGCATAGCTTATGGATATCTGCCCTTACTTCATCAGGGCCTTGCCTCCACAGGGGTATTCATGGATGGCTGTATGTGTGGACACCGGAAATATTAGTTAAGCATACCGGGTGCATAGGATGCCCATGGGTGAAATTCCCAAAACTTCCATGATACCAAGGATCTGCTCCAACGCTGTGACCATGTGGAATATATGAGCGCACGAGGGCCTTATATCATTAGGCCGTGTCTCCCACTGTCGTGTAGTCGGTTGGATAGGGGTGTGGCCTTACCTGCCTGATGTGAGGAGGCATTGCTAGGCTGAGTCTGACCAGCTCGTAAATGGATCCGCTACCTTCTGGCCTTGTTGGTGATTGGCTGTCCGCAGGCGGGTAGTGAGGTCTCTTACGCTCGTTTGACTGTGCGGGGTCTGTAAAGCGGCAGTCATTCAGCAGTGTAATAGACCCCGGTGATTTCCTTATGATCGAAAATGTACATGACTTGTGGTTTAGATATGAGTACTGGCATTACTTGCATTGCATTAGCATTGGTTGTACAAGCCCCTTCGTGCATTGCCTTGGCATGGCACCCAGTACTCATTGCATCTTATTCATGATAAGCCTGGGTAAGGCTAGTGATATCCTCATTGACCATGCTTCTCTCCTTGTATTTCCTACTACTCTTTTGTGCACCATTATCACACACCTACACCACCCTCTAAGCTTCTATAAGCTTATGCACGATTGGTGCGTGCAGATACTAAGCAAAGCGACACACGTGAAGAGAGCATGGAGTAGAGCTGAGCATTTGAGGACTCCAGTGTTGCTAACCTTTCTCTCTTTTCCTTTTATCTCATGTATGTCCTTTGGGCCTTATGGATGATTGTAAAAGTTCAAATTTATAGTGGATTTTGCGATGTGTGCCTTTGTTATTCTCAGATGTTCTTGCTGTGATCTTGGGTATGCTCGTATTGGAATGATTATACTGTTATGAAAATCCTCCTTGTAGGATCCCAGGATCGGAACCTGCCTCAGGAGCCGAGAATGTGATACTATGGAGGCTGTTGCGTTCAGAACCGGTCATTGGAATCCTTGTGAGTCCGATTACTGAGTCTGGGGCGTGACACAACGTTTGTCATATAAAGAAGTATTACCCTTGAAAATAATAATAAGTGCAGTTTTGATTATAAAGATTGTTCATGAAAAATCCAACCTAATAAGAAAGGAGACAAAGGGCACAATTTGAAAAAGAGTAAAAATGATGTACAATGACAAAAGAAATGTCACATAACGACAAAAATGCTCTCTAATGAAGCAAGAGTAAAGAATGTCAAATCTCAAACTGTTATATTTTTGCGAATGATAATCATTAATTTTCCAAGATGATGATCACTGATAATCCTTCAGAACGATGACGCCGACCATATTCTTAAAAGTATCGCCGATCATTGCCAATTTTAAGGCAGCAATCTGCGTGTAAGCTTTATTGTCCCTAAGATTATCACTGATTATTGTCATTACCAATTTTAAGACACTAAACAATGCATAAGCCCTAACAACAATCTTTACAGGCCGTGGTGTGAGCAATAAGCCAACCACGCGTAAGACCTACATGGCATCAAGGGAAGGGTGAAAGAAACGTCCCCTATGAACGCTAGAATGATATCACCAATTTTATACAAGCCGCAGTGTAAGCAATATACCAACCGCACATAAGACCTACAAACCGTGGTGTGAGCAATAAGCTAACCATGTAGAAGATCTACTGTCCGCGGTGTGAGCAATAAGATAACCATGCGTAAGACCTACTGTCTCTATCACTCTTGGTAGCATCATAAGGAAGTCGAAGGCGATAATAAACTCTATTGTAAATGCATTCGGGTCATAGAGGTGAAGAAAGAGGACTGTAGCGTGTAACTTAATCGACCAACCGTGCATAAGACCCCCCAACTCTTTGGCTTCTTTCTGATAGTAACTCATGGAAAGGGCAAAACAACAAATAACTCCCATTGATGGATTGTTGGCTTTAGACTTAGTAACCCGATAGGTAGCCTTGTGAGCTATGCAAACTCAAGAGAGTTACCGAGGCTAACCCTGTGTGTAAATCATAATGAGTTTACTGCCCCAGTAGCTTTAAGGGCCCCATTGATGAATCACGGTCTGTGAACTCCTCAGGCTGCTATAAGCTCCATGAACTCAAGAGAGTTACCGAGGCCAACTAACGTAAGCCTTACTTGCTCCAAATACTCAAGAGCTAAAAGTGTGGATGCTCCAAATACTCAAGAGCTTATACTTTAGTTGATGTCTTAGTTCTACTAACATAACCCTAAGATAGTTTCGCCTATTAGAAAGAATCTAGCATATAATATAATGATGTGCAAAAATTAGAATGAATAAATTATAACGATGCTATATGATTCTGAGTAAAAAAAGATGTACATATGCAATTGCAACATGATTCATAAAGTTAGACATTAGTCGCAATTATATGTTAGAGATGAGATAGAGAATGCCAATTGAACAAAATTGTTTAGCTCATTTGAATCATGAAATTGTTCTGAATTACATATTGTAAAATTTTAATACGTCACATCATTCTAAAATGCCCAAAGCTGACATGTATCCCTGTAAGTGTTAATTGAATTGAACTTGAGCCGCAACAACATTAAGCCTGGCTTCGACAATAAGCCCAACTCCATTCGAAATTCTTGTAAGCTCTTGTTCCAATGAAACATCATCAATCTTCTTCTTCGAGAGCTCTGATTCCTTAAGCTTTGCGATACTCACGTTCTTAGAAGCATCAGCTTGAATCCTGATAAGTCTTGATTCTTCGGTATGCTTTATGACTTCTAGGCTAGTAATCTAGTCATTAATGGAAGTCAAAACTTGCTCAAAAGCTCTTGCTTTCTCTTTAAGAGAGTTGCATTATTTATCGTATTAAAAAAATAATTGAAGAATGGTTGCATATATCATCATTGAGGAGCGATAATTCTTCTTGTCGGCGTAATATTTCCAGTATAATTTCTATACTTTGAGCAGATTCCAATTGTTGGAGAGAAGCACAAGATTGAGAAAGTGAATCTTGGAGCTGTGAAAATGGTAATCTTGACAAGCTTTGCGGATTGTCTAAAAATGCCAAAGCATCATCGAGAAGAGGCCACTGTTCTGTATCCTTGAACATGCAGGCAATTTGCTAAAAGTGCGTTCTTGACTAGAATAAGCTTATAAGGAGGAACTTTCTCTTAAAAAAAAGGACATCAGATGCCGTCGCCATTGAATTTGAATCCACAAAAAAGTTCGGGACTTGTTTGTTTGCAAGAAAAGAAGATAATATGATTTACGATAAGAGATAACATGACAATCTTCTATAGTTACACCTATTGTCGGAATCACTGATGGAGGATATATGTGCAAATAAGGATCCGATGATAATGGGGGTCGTGGAAGACTCAGGGATATTTGCTTGAGAAACGATGTTGAAAGTTGGTTCTGCATTAACCATACTTAAATCCATTATCATAAGAGTTGTTGCAACTACATATTTGGATATAGGAATAGTTGGAGGGCCCACTAATCGCATCGGCAATCACAAAGACGCAGTTTCTCGTGATAATTTCCATTGCAACCTTTTTCTCGTGCGAAAGGAGAGCTTCTCGCAAAGCTGCTCACCCTAATAGTTAGGGTTGTTGCTGCCCCAGTGGGGATGCTTGAGATGACCGGACGAGGCTCCTGCAGCGGCTCAGATCATGTCAGCCCGCACCACTCGAAGAGGAAATATTCTTTCCTTCTTTCTTCAAGCCATGAAAAAGGCTACCCTCCACAGTGCTGAAAGGAGGGTTGAGATACACCCCAAATGAAGGGCTGAGATTGAAGGCAGGCTGTTGCCTCATATTGCCAGCAAATCAATGAAAACAGGTTTTCATTTTCGGAGATGCACCACACGCTCGCCTGTTTGTGCCAATGATCACATGCACGCACTTGCCTTTCAACGTGCGGAAGAGGGTTGGTTTTGGTCAATTTTGAGGGTCATACTCAATGGGTGATTCATATTGTTGTGATCACTTGAGACGGTGGGCCCATATTTGATCAAACAAATGTTATTCATTTGGCGGGAAGGCTTCCTTCCTTTCGAACTTATAAGGTAAACTGTGTTTGACTGCCCTAGCTGATTCGGTGCTCTGCAGGTACATGCTTATCTATGCACACACATCACTCGCGTAGGGTCCATCGTGATGAGATTCCCAATCCATACCATCCATTCACTTGTGAGGTCCCAGCCAGAGCCTCTTACCAAAGATCAGGCAGATCCAAAGCCTGGGTGGGCCACACTAGGTGGTTTTTTTAATCTAAATTTCTAGGTTCTCATCGATCTGACGGTCGGATCCCTAGAAACTTGATCATTAACGGTTATAAAGGTCCCAAGGGCCTATCAAGAGAATTCTAATGGTAGGTTTCATTACCAGAAGCCAAGGTAGGGATTATCAGTGTTTGAAATATCGGTATCGCGTTATGTATCGCACCCTTGGGATACGGATACGTATCGGTTATCCCATGGGACATATTGATTGTATCGTGTAATGTATCATTATTGTTGGAAACATAGACAAACATTGAAATTTGGTTGAATTTTTCGATGAAATTTCAATGATTGTTAAAAAAAGACATCAATACACACTTACAAATCAAAACATTACAAAAACAAGTACGCATAATAGATTTTCTTTGTATGGGGTCCTAATCTATGCATTGTCTAAGTGAATTGATGCAAGTATATTCATATAATATATAAATGTAAGAAGACGTGTGGAAATACAAACAATACATTCAAAAGCAAAAGAATAACCACTAAATTAGGTTATATACAAGTTTGATTTTATGTTTGGACATAAATATTGCAACCAGTTTGCGAGAAATTGAGAAAATTTTGATTTTTTTTTCTATTTTTCACAACTCGGTCATTCACCTCCAAATCTCGAAATCAAAGCTCCAATCCATGATTTTTCATGCAAAATATAAAATCATGGATTTGTAACAATTCGACAATGATTTAATATGATTTATAGGAAACACGACTGAAAATAAAAAAAATGCTCACCGGATCGAGCATGTGGGATATATCCCACTACTTGTATGTTTCGTATCGCACAGGTGGTATTCAAGATATATCGTGGGATATATTGGCCGATATCGGCGATATTTAAAAAATTGGGGATGATTGAATGGTGGGCTGTGAACTCGAGTGTTGTAGGCCTGATAAACGGTGGATCTGGCATATTAGGCCTGGCCTTTAAGATGACATACGATTAAGGTCTTCCATAGTCAACATTGAAGGGTTTGAAGGGTTCCTAGGGTTGCCTATTTGTTAAATTTATTAACAGATGGTCCACAACGCAATCTACTGGTAGACTTACCCGATGGGATTATGCAGACTTAATGAACAATGGATTTAATGGTTCAGGCCCTGAAATTGACAACAGGCGGTCTAATTCACCCTTCAGGACGAATGATGGAGTCTGTTAATTTTTGGATTATTCGGACCTAGGTCTTTATGTACCCTCTCCTCATTGTTTAAAATTTTAATAATCCGTGTATGTTATCAGGCTCATATAGTTATTTAGGAAGAAATTTTGAGGTGTCAGCTTGGGTTATCCGCTACCCAAGTATTAGGGAGACAAGGTATTATAGTCTACACCCTAAAAAAATTTTGCCTTCAAAATTACCTGAGTTGTATCATTGAACAACTGAGGTATTTATCTTTCATCTATGCTTCTCTCTCCCAAGTTGACACCTCTTCCCATGATGTGACTAGAGGACTTTGACGAGTTGGATTGTTTTTCCAAAATTCAGATAGGTTCTTTCGTACATGAAACGTAGTCTACAACCCTAACATACGGTAGAGTCGTGTCTTGTCTTTCACAGTTGGATGATAATTTTTAAAAATCTTCTAATAAAAAGGAAACTGCCGAAGCCAGCGAGCATTTTACTTGATGACAAATAAATAGATAAAAGAAAACAAGCATCCAATTGCGTGGTATGACCTTAGTGGTGTGTTGCCATTAGTCCTACCATGATGTATGCGTTACATCAAACCGTCCTTCCATTTGGGGAGTTTATTTTAAGGCATGATCTAAAAAATGAGACAGATCTAAAGCTTAAGTGGACGACATCTCATAAAGGATTAGGGATTGAATGCTTACCATTGAAAGCATCCTGGGGCTCATAGAAGTTTTGAATCAAGCTGATATTTGTTTTTTGTTTTTTTTTTCTCCTCATCTATGTTTGGGTGACCTTATCAACAAGTTAAATTACAAATAAACATCATGGTAGGCCTTAGGAAGGTTTTAAAGGCGGGTGTCACTGTCCCCACTGCTTTCTATGGTGAGATCCACCTGAACTTTGGATCTTCAAAATTTTTAGGCTTGTGACCTAAAATCATCTCTCTAAATGAGTGGACGGTGTGGATATAGCACATACATTTTTATGGGCAACAGAAGTTTTGAATTAAGTTGATCTTTACATTTTCCCTTCATCCAGGTCTGATTGACCTTATTAACGGGTTTGATGGAAATTAAACATTACAATGGACATTAATGTGAGCCCTAAGATTTTTAATGGTAGGCATTAAATCACCATTTTTTTCACTAATATGGTCCACCTGAGACGCTATTCTTCTTCGTTTTTGGACTCATGCCATAAAATGATCTTGAAAAACGGATGGACGTCATGGATATAAATTAAATGGATTAAGTTGGTCCCAAAATGAGGGCCGCACTATCACTGGTGAGACGGGGCCGCATATAATCTACTACTAACGACTGACTACGGTGTCTAACACAAGAACTTACTGCTAACGACTTTTCAGGAAATCCACATCCCTCTTGCCAGATGCAACTGACCTCAGTGTCGTTGTGTTGCCCACGTGAGCCCACCATGATGTAAGTGTTATATTCCCACCGGTCATCCATTTGGCGAGGTTATTTTATAACACTAGCAGATCCAAAGCTCAAGTGGACACAGCATAGAAAGAAATGAGATTTGAGTGTCTACGTTTGAAAACATTGAAAATTTCTCGGAGGATACAGAACTTTTAGATCAAGCTGATATTTGTCTTGTCCTTTCATCCAGATTCGTGTGACAGTATGAATAGGTTGGATGACAAATAAACATCATGGTGGGCTCTGTAAAGTTTTCAATGGTGGGCATCATCGTCCCCATTGTCCTTTGTGTTGTGATTCATTTAAGCACTGGATCTTCCTTATTTTTGGGTTGATGATCTAAAATGATATCTCTAAAAGGACAAACGACGTTGATATCATGGAATGAAAACTTACATAAAATATAACCAAAATTCAAAAGATCATGCTCATATTTCAGGCTCAATGTTGCTGATATGCCCTAACATTACCTACAACGTAAACAAATGGGCACACGCCTCATACGAAGCTCAGTACAGTGCGTATGTGCATGTATAATGCATATGATAAGAATACAAATATCAAACTATGCAAAAGTTGATAGAGGGCTAAACTGGCAAGTCCATGAATATTATTGGTCATACCAAGGCTATGCAATGCAAGACCTATGTGACCGAGTGTCATATGCTAGAAATGCAATGCAAACATGTCAATCCTCAACTAGTCCACATATTGAAATAGTTCGTAACTAAAAATATCATTGGAGTCTAATATACTCCGACATTGGCTGCCGCCTATCACGTGCATGATCAAGTGAGTGACAAAGACCTCACCATCTGCCTCGTTAGTTGTATGTCAATGCCTACCCAACTCGTTGATAACGGATCCATTTCATGTGCTGATCAGACTCAACCTAACATATAACCCCCTACACCCGGGCAGATAAGGTTACACCCATTTCCAACCGACTTCAACATAGTGGGAGATGTGACCTACTAGTATTTAGCACTCGAGCGCTTATGTTATCCAATCGGTCTCGATGTTGGAGCATCCTATTAGTACCACAAGGTTTAGGGACATTCACCTAAGTACATCCATAGTGCCCAAGTGCTAAAATATATATTTTCGATATCCAATCCGACAAGCCACGGTATGTCTTTGAGGCCACAACCCCGATATTGCTAGGGTGTGAGGGTAATCGTCACATACAGAATGTGAAATGCATGAGTTATACTATTCATGTCATGCACCAAACCTATGCATATTGCGCGATCATGTGGGGCAACCCTATCTCACATGGGGTCTCTTAAGTATCTTAAGCCGAAAGGCATATGCTATGATCAATCACCATCCACAACAAGCATATAAATGACGTGTATGGGCAAATGAATGGGCATACTATCCATTACACCGAGGATGTTATCAGTGTGTCTTATCAGGCTAAGTATACTAGTATGTTATCAGACATATCATGTGATAGGCCTCATTGGTGCATCATATACAAAGAGTAAGACCCGAACAACAGAACCCACTAGAAATATAAATGTTTATGTGGTGTGGCCCACGTAGAGGTGCACGAGTCAAATCGAGTTAAGCTTGGCACAACTCGACTTGGCTCGGCCACTGGTTGACCCCGACTTGATCTAGGCTCGGCTCAACCCTCGAGCCTGGCTGGCCAGCTTGGCTCGGTTCAGTCAACAGCTTGGGCCGGTTCAAGCCAAGATCGAGCCTGTGCAGCATTTTCACAAACACATGGAGTGCACTTTCAATTTCTTACTGTATGTAAAACAACAACAACTATTTACATGTATTTCATCAAACGCCTTCTAGGCAACATCAAAATCAAGAAAAATGGGTATTTGTTTCATATACATACCTTCCTTGCTACTAGCCGACACTTCGTTGAGTCATTTCATTGAACACTTGGTGAGCAACATCAATATCAAAGTAATTGAGTCACCGAATTGGTTCGATTCGAGTTGTGGTTCGATCCGAGTCGAGTTGAGCTCGGGCAAGCTCGAAGTCGGTTCAAAATTTTTTCGAGCTCAAAAAATCAGCTCAACTCGACTCAAACTCAGTTTCGAATCGAGCTTTTTCGAGTCGAGTCGAGCGAGCTAACCGAGTTAACTTGGTTCGTGTACAGCCCTAGGCTCACGTTAGACTAACATCAGCTCCTCATGTAGCTTGTACATTAAAAAGGTCTAGTAACTAGATGTAAGGCATGGATAAAGTACATATGCCAAGGCGGGGCCCAATGGAAGTGACCCGGGTGGGCACTCACATGTGCAACATATGTGCTACTAGGCTACCAATCTATTGGGCATATGGCCCACTGATGATATCCCAAAACAATTAGATTATCAAATGCATCACTATAATTACTTCTATAGGATGTTCTACACCGTATGCACATTGCCAATGCAAATCGTTAGTTACAAATCGTTGGTTAGTCACTAGGATGTGATCCTATGCTTGTGGCCCATCCGAGTCTTAGGATTTCATCATTTCAGGGAAGGTATATTTCAACGGATTTATTACATTCACTGGGTATTACATACATGCACTAATTAGATATTAAAGTTGATTTAATAATTAAATTCAAAGCCTTAAAACATATAATGTATAAGTTACCTTTGGATTATAGGGATTCTGAATCCAGGTTGTCAAACATAGATAAGGGATTTCAAAAGATCTAGGGACTCCAAGTCCAAGGATTCTCAATTCAAGGGATCCCAAATCCGAAGATTTTCACCTCATAGTTCCCTATGGTGAGGCCCGCCCGAGGTTTGGATCGGCCTGATATTCTGGCCTATGGTGTAGAGTGATCCGAAAAATCAGATGTGCGGTGTGGATGGAACATAAAGATCAAGGTGGGTCCCACGAATGAACCCCAATAGCTGCAAAAGGGGCAGCCCCCTGGCCCAACTGCTCCCCTCGGTGCGGTCCACCTGAGATTCGGATATGCCTGATCTTGAAGCCCTCGGCGTAAAATGATTTGGCAAAAAGTATGAATGGCACGGATGAAACATATACACCATGGTGGGTCTCATGAGTGGGCCCCCACACCACACTCAAGGAGGTCGTGCGCCCTCTTTGGACGCTGGCAACAGCCTCCTGCCCCCTTTTTGTTTTTGTTCATTTTATATATCATGGTGCCCAGTGGTACTGGGAACTTAGACAAGGTGGATGTAATATAATAAGTTAGTGAAATCCACTCTAACTAGTATGTTATTGATGGAAATTTATCCACAGGGCTAAAAAAATCATCAGGATTAATGATTCAGTGGGCCACATCTAGGGAAACAATCAGAGAGGGGATGCCTACCGTTGGATTTTTACATGGCTCACAGTAATCCAATCCAATTATTATATTTTTCATGAAAATTCATACATGGGGGATGAAAAATTAGGTCCATGAGTGATTTATGTGGGCTACACCAAGTGAAAAAATTTGAATGAGGGATATTCTTTGCACTATTTCTTCTTATGTGGCCCACTTGAATTATGAATGTGGCTAATGTTTTAGCCATATATTTAAATTTGTATCACACACCTTATTATTGGAGTGGATTTCAAATACACATCACTGTAGGGCCCATCCAAGCTCTTCCTATCTTGATTTGCTTGGCCAAAAGCTCATCCCATCTTGATTTGCTCGAGTACCGGCGACTTCGGCAACTGCCTTGGTTAGCATCACCGACCCCAATGGGGGTGGGCTGGGGGTGGCCCCACCATGACGTGCATATGAAATCCACTCTGTCCATGAGGTTAGCAAAAAAAAATGTTTAGTTATATGGCTAAAAAATCAGCTACAACAATAATTATGGAGTGCCACGTGAAAGGAATAGGCAGGGCATTCATCATTCAAACTGTGTCATTATGTTTGGTACACATAAATCAAGCATGGGTATAATTGTTATATCCCGTGTATGAATTTTCTCAATGAAGCTAATGGTTAGAGTGGATTTCATATAAAAAGTATGATGAACCAGGTAAAAATGCAAGGATATGCATCCCTTCTCCCATTGTTTCCTTTAGTGTGACCTACTTTAATCATAAATCTGCCTGCTATCTTAGTCCTATGACTAAATTTCCAACAATTACCTAATGGTTGGAGTAGATTTCACGTACGCATTACTGTAGGGCCCACCATATCCAAGATTCCAAGAGTACAGGGGACGCGGATTATATACTGACCCGTTGAGTCGTTGAGCAGCAAGAAAAGCTTCTGATGTGACGTCACCGAGTTTTATGGACCCTAGTATGATGTATGTGTTGTATCCACAATATCCATTCGGAGATATTATTTTAAGCCATGAGCCGGAGAATGAGGCAGATCCAAAGCTTTAGTGGACGCGCCACAGAAAACAGTGGGAAGATTGATGCCCACCGTGGAAACCTTCCTAAGGCCCATCAGGATGTTTTTTCTTCGAAATCCAACCTGTTCAAAAGTTAACAAAGACATTAAAGAAGGGAAAATACAGATATACGCTCGATTCGAAAACTTTCGTGGCCTTTAGAAGTTTTTAACGGTGGCGTCACTCTCCCCACTGTGTTTTCTGTGGCGGGGTCCACTGGAGCTTTGGATGTAACTTATTCTTTGAATTTTACCCTAAAATGATCTCTCGGGATGAATGGACGGCGTGGATAAAAGAATTTTGTGACGTCACTTCAGTAGCAGTCTGCTGCTCAAGCTGTGGGTAGCCAATCCTCTCTCTCTCTCTCTCTCTCTCTCTCTCTCTCTCTCTCTCTCTCTCTCTCTCTCTCTCTCTCTATATATATATATATATATATATATATATATATATATATATATCTTTTTCCACCCAGGTGGGGCCATTTAGATGATCCACTTTGTCCACCGGATTCAAATGGGCCCTGACTTATGATGGCTTGGACGAACAGGGACATCATGGTGGGCCTTGGAAGGTTTCAACAGCAGAGCTTAATCCCTGCAGTGTGCCCACTGGAGACTCAGATATTCCTCATTTTTCAACCCATGGCCTAAAATGATCTGGAGAAATAGATGGACGGCATGGATCTAACAAATACATCAAGGTGGGTCCCACAAGTGGAAACCCACTCCCACGTCTGCATGGGACGCTAGTGGGGGTGATTTTCCAGCCCCACCGCTCCTTGTGGTGTGGTCCACCTATACTTATTAATGGCGATAAAAAAGATGGGAAAAAAAAAAATACAACCACACCGGAGGACTTGGCTCGTCCTCAAAACCAAAGTACTCTGCAAGCAAACAAAGATGACCATGCAACCATACAACAGCTGCCTTATCTGACCCTCATCGAATCGACGGCTGAAAAACAGCTTGAAGAATTCAAAGCGGGAGAGAACTTTCTTAGTGGCAACCAATCTTTGCTGAAGCTATATTTTCAGAAATTGGATTGTAGATGATCCCCCATACTCAAAATCTCTCCATACTTGCCAACTGTAGCCATACTCAGATAATGTCAATGCATAGAAATAATACAAACAAAAATAATTCCAAGAGGAATTGTACAAGTCATCTCATCCCATCCGGGGGATACATATACGCTTTGGCCTTGAGTTTATAGAAGTGGGACCCTTGGTTTGGTGGTGCAGACTGTTGATTTGATGCACCCCGACATGAGCAGAAAAATCCAAGAAATATCATATATTGGAAAATCCTAGCTACCCAATTTCTGCCTTTATTTTTGTTGTGGACTGTTGTTGTATTTTGTTCTCTTAAACATCTATTTAGAGCCCCTCAATCCAAGGCTTACCCTGGTTCCAATATGGGGAGGTTATCTGAGCATGCTCCATCCATGACTGAAACCATGAGTCCCATTTGTACCGTCTCAAGGCCTTGTAAAGTACACATGTGAATTCTTGCCAATGCTTCTGCTTTGATGGATATTAGCACCTGTAAGAGTTGCCATACTAAAAAATGTCCCATACACATCTTGAAACAATACATTCGTTGAGGTGTCATCTCTCTCTCTCTCTCTCTCTCTCTCTCTCTCTCTCTCTCTATAAGATCCTCCCTAACTTTGATTTCATAATTGCAATAGACAGCATTTGGGTATTGTGAACAAGGTCAAGAACGATAGTTAAGTCTCTGATAATGAAAAGCTGATAATTTTTTGGTATTGGAACCAAATATATACTTTACATGTCTCAGCTTTAGAGAATCCCAAAGGTTCCTTCAGAAAGTGGGAGGTGCCGACTATTTACAAGAAGCAGCATTGTGGAGCCGACTTACTATTTAACCTATGAGCTTCTGACCCACTTGCTCAAATGCCATACAAACATGTTAGGCTGGCACATGTGATTGCAGGAGTGGGCTTAGAGAATCTAATAATACCAGTGAAAAGAGATACACTGATAAACATTGCCAAAGCAAGTATTACTAATAATTACGGACCAGATTTCTCGTACTACATAAGGAATTGCATTGATTTGATTATCGGACTACCACCGACAAAATTGACAGAGAAGACATCGCTTAATGGAAGATCGTTATCTGGAACAACTGCGTGGGTCAATACTGCTCGAGTCAATATCATCATAAACAAGCACTAATGCTTCTCTGTCGAGGACCATCACATCTAATACAGATGCACTTCAGCAGAGATATCCGCAGAGAAGTGATCTTGTGACCCCTCAAAAAGAGCTGATCTCATGGAGATCCTTCATGGTGTAGAGATGGCCATCTAGAGCTGATTTTACTCTTTGTTGCGGGATGACCGGTCTTTCTTCTGACCACCAAGAATACGTGAGATCTGTAGACCTCTGCTGAAGGCTTGGTTGAACAGCATCCGGGTTTGGAATTCCGAAACAAATGGAAACCAGGCTAGAAACGCAACTGGGGTGAACAGAAGTAAGCCCATGATGATTTCATAGCCACGAGCGAGCGCCCGGACTGACCCCCAAAAGCCTGCACGTTGAACAAGTGGCTTGCAAGCTTGCGCAATCTGAAAATAGAAATGCAAACAGAACAATAGAAGTAAGCTGACAAAGAAGGTACACTTGATTGAACAATAGAAGTAAGCAAAAGAAAAAGACACTTGTTTTTCTTTTTATTTATTATTTATTATTTTTTTTTGACCCAGCAATGGCACAGGAGAGACCACCTTCCAGTAACCTAAGCAAACCACTGAACTTGTTGGCCTCCTCATCGAAGGGCCATGCCTGACATCTCTCAGATGATCCTAGACATCCAATGGAAAGGGAATATTGCACGCAATGGGTGGCGTTTGATGGAAGTCCAATCTGAAAGTTGGGATCATCCAACAGTTGGGCTGCCATATGAATGATATGATCACAAAGTAGTTGGCCCCACATGTACACCATTTATTGGGTCAAGCAAATGGTCACTCAAACATTGTATGTTTCCTTGAGAGAAGTGGCAGAGAGGATTAACGCACCAGAAGCAAACCCCATCCACTTGGCATAAATGCCAGAATACATACGACAATGTCCTGCACTGTCATATGGGGAAGGGCTATCAGAGTGATCAGAATGGAAACAAATGTTAGGAAGATAAGGCCCTTAAATAACCGGAACACGAGCTGAAAATTCGCACTGAACTTGCGCCTTCCCACGGACACAGTCTGGAAAAGCAAATACGCCATCAGAATAATTGAAGTGCATGATAAATAACTTAAACCTACAGCCAAGATCAGTTGCAAGACTGATTATAGAATATCAGTGGGCACCCTTTGCTTAAAAACATCAGTAAATCTAACTAGAACTCTAACCCAGAGAGCAACAAATATCCCAACTATTATGCACTTTTAGGCACACATTCTACAGGAAACATTTGCTACCATTTTCTGACACAGAAAACCTTTATCTGGCTTCTAAAGAAAACAATCTGATTCACAACCATTGTTCGAAGTATCTATGATATTATCGAAATATCCCTGATATTATCAAAATATCCCTGATATTAACCGTATCTCGAGCTCAGTGATACCGATAACACTGGTAATGATACCAGCAACTCTAGTGGTATCAGAAATTCCAGGTATTGGCGATGTATTGCCAAGTATCGCCAATGTATCGATATCACCAATGTATTGCAAATATTTTCAACTGTGTGAATTCCACATGTCAGTTGTATCGCTATTGTATCGGCGATATTTTGATAATATCACCAATGTATTGATATTGCCAAAAATCGGTTTATTAAAATAATTTCCATTTCAAACTTTTTTTTATATGGGGGCATGGTTATATGCAATGTTCAAATTGTCGACGATAATATTGATAATATTGCGATATTATCGTTATCGCAACATGGGCGACATTGAGACAAGAATCTTTCATTTCCTTTCCAGTTGTCGACGATTTCTTGGTGAAATATTATGTTATCAATATTCTGAAATAGTGATGGAAGTTTGGATGGGATGGTTGGACTGATTTCTTACTACTATACATGCTTTTAGGCCCTCCCATTAAATGGAAACTTATTATGTATGCATTCTTCTTCTTCTTCTTCTTCTTTTTTTTTTTTAATAGACTACACATGCTTTTAGGCTGCTTTTAGGCCCTCCCATTATATGGAAACTTATTATGTATGCATTTTTTTAATTTTTTTTTGTAAATTTTTTATTCATAAATATGCAAATATGTTTATTTTAGCATCTTCGGAGGTTTCACTGAAAAATTCCACTATTTTCCCAATGTTTCCCCACATTTCCAGTTATTGACGATATTGATATTGTTTCCGTATCCTTGGCCAACAAAACTTGTAGCAATACCGATATATCAGACACTATAATCACAACTAATTAGTGATTTAAATATTGATGGTATTTGTTCATACTATCAATAGTGCTATGATATACAAGGGGGAGAGTTATCAAATATGCTTGTAAAGAACAAAATATCGCAATGTATTGGCAATATACATTGCGATAATTTGCCAAAAAAACCTTTAAACTCATTTTAGATATAATTGCATCACTTCTATGGACAACACAGTTTAGAACCTCACACAAAGGAAACTTATTATAAATACTTGTTTTTTGTAATTGTTTAAGTGTGTAATTATTTCTTTTTCAACATATCCTAAAGTTTCATTGAGAAATTCCATTGTCTTCCCAATGTTTCTCTCAAACAGACACTCCCCAATACATGCGATACCAATATGTTTCCATATCCCAAGGGTGCGATACATGCATCAATACCGATATTTAAACCACTGCAGCTAATCAAGGTTGCCAGGGGATGAAATTTGAAGGATTTTTTTGAGAAATGCCTCATCCTTGTTCCTCTAATATGTGGACACCAAGGCTTGAGAATTGAAGGATTGTGACTTACCTTCATGACCAGCAATACAGCCACAATCACAAGCCATGAGATGCCGTAGACCTGCAACCAAGCAGAATTAATGCATATTTCTTCAAGAATGCAGTGTCATTAGAGGAATTAAACTGTCAACACAGGCATGCACATATTGGTAAAATGCAGTAGAATGCTTAGATAACATACCAAAACACTCTTGTTCTGTTTTGTTAGTTTCAAGTGATAGACAAGCCCGTATTGGTAGATAAAGAAGCGCAGAGCTAACAATATCTCAGCAATGAGCCCACGTTTTCCTGAATGGCGAAGATGCCCCTGCTCCTTCTCCCACCATGATTCCCAGCTTTTTGCTGCAGGCACGCCAATCCCTCCGCGGTTGCTGATCCATTTGTTCCAATCAGTCCAGTCATCAACAATCTTCTGCCACTCGAATCCTGAAGGATTGAAGAGGAAGGGAGCAAAAAGCCATGTGCCCACCATGAACCACATAGAAACCGTGATCAAAATATATGCTACTGGATCTCTATATGAATTTCCAAAAATTTGGTACACAATAAGCAGGATCATCAGCTCGAGGCCCTTGACAAAGTGACTTCGGGAGTATAACCTGTAGTTCTCAGCAAACTTGGCATGAAAGACCACAAATCCACGACCTGTGCCTCTATACTCAGCACCTCCATGCAGTAATGTCCTTCCATAATAATGGGTCCTGGTCCCAAGAGAAAATGTAAAAAATACAGGGGCCAATTGTAATTGCATGAGTATGAAATCACTTAGTGCAGTGCGGAATCCTCTTTCTAAGCCAATTTCCATCATCATAGGCAGGGCCATTAGAAATCCAAGTTGCACAAAGGACTGAGAAGCAAGAGCCACTTGAAGAGGCTTATTGTATCTAAATTCCTGAGCCATTCCTTCTTCAAGTCCACTAAGAACAAGATACAAACGCCCATAAAGAAATACATATACGGTGAGTACAGTCACCTGACATATAGAAACAAAATGAGATTCAGATAGACTTTATAAGAGAGAATCAGATACATGAAGCATTGCGGGCTAAAGAATCATACCAATGTGCTAAAGTAGAAACCCACGGTGGTGAAATAACATGACAACATCCGGAAGAAATCAAAACGGTGTCCAAGCCTGTATATGTCACGACTCAATGTCTGCTCACCATTGCCATTAGCTATCTTTGTCTCAAACATTGAGATCTGGTTAAGACCCACATCCCTACCTTTGCCAACTTGCATGTATTCATGATGAGTTACATTTCCTTCACGAAGAGTAGAATTGAAACCTGCCACATCAGAGCCGCAAAAAAGGATGAGTGGGAATGAGTTGATGCAATACTCCACTACTCAACAAAGAGGAGATCAAAGTTTTAAACATGCCTGCAAATATGTCCTCACTGAGATTGATGATCTTTGATGCTTTACTCACACCACCTCTTGTAAGGTGAAATAATCTATCAAACACATCTGGATGTCCATAGTGAAAGCGGACCCTACAAGGGGAAGAAAGAGACTAATTAATATGTAGTTCATCACATCGAAAATTCATAATTACAAAATTATAACAAAACAGTCCCCAATAAATAAAGGAAAGAACTTTAGGGATCTGTCAGGCTTCACATAGCCCCACGATTCTTGTATCATCAGAAAAAGCATCACAGGACTTGATATCTTTGGTGAGCCTCAGCTCCATGGATAACATTAGTGCAAGTAACAATGGGCATTACCCTCAGCCTACTTTCATGGGAACTTGACTGACAAATTCCATGGATACATGGTTCGACAAAGGTCTAAATTATTGGATATCAGGCACTGGGTTTGAACATGCAGGCCTTCAATCCTCCAATGTCAAAGACTTGTACAAACAAGTGGAGGAAGACATGGGAATTGTTCTGTGCACACGAGCCTTATGGTTATTGATGTCAATTGTTAGCCACTACTTGAAACGGATCGAGAATATTCTCATTGGGGTTTTCAAGAGGCCGATGAAAACCAGCATAGTACTAGAATGTGCCTCTTTGCATTTTGATTGATTTCATGCAAAATTAGGTTCTTAGTTTTCAAGCAGTTAATTTCTCTTCCATCCAGTCAACAAACTCTCCAGACCCAAGTACTCTCTACTCCTGATTTTTGGTGTTCTTTCTGCTGTTATGTGTAATTTAGATATGCCCATAGTGTTAAGCAAACAAGATCATGCATATCTTATGCCATCCATTATTCCAGCTCGTTCGATTTAGAGCCCAAAAAGACAAAGCACTAACTCATCCTGAGTAAAAGAAAAATATAATAGAGGAAATAGAAGTCGATAAGAATGACACCTGGGGCATAGTCACATACGCCTACATGATCCTTGAATCGGAAGAAAAAAAAATTAATATCCTTGGTGAAACATGGCTCCCATGGATCCTAGAAACAGTAGAAAACATTCACCCAGAAATTTTTTTGTCTAAATAGACTATAAACTCTTTGATTGTAATAAACCTATGTAATAGACTATTAGATAGTGCTAGATTGTAATCAACCTATGGAATAGTCTATTTGATGTAGGAACAATGCATGAACTCAAATAATGTGTGAGATCAATCAATGAATTTAAATTAATTAATGAAAACTATAAATCTTGCTACCATCATAAAAAAATATCAAGATTCTACAAGGAAATCATGCATAGTTTAAGCCTAAGTTGGCAAGCATCATCCTACAAGACCATTAAACATGAGAAACTAGGATCTAATGGATGTAAAAACATCTAAATAGGTTATGTCTATTTTAAAGGGGAAGGTCTAATACTACCTAAGGTTTACCAGATTTGGGTGTTGGTGAAGCCAGGGTTAGGAAAGTTTGGGGAAAAAAGGTGAAATAACGTTAAAGCAGGGAATTGAATAAAGGGATTAAATGATTTAGGTATTAGGAGATGGAAATTAAGGTTTTGGATGAAGGGAAGTTAGAGATTTTAGGTTAATTGAAGGATTTGAAGATCTAGGGCTTGGGAATTTAGGAAAATTGAGATATTTGGGATTTTAAGGTTAAGGTTTTGGACAAGGGAAGATAGGGTTTTGGAGGAAGGGTTCAAAGAGGCAAGGGGGCCTAGAGGAGTGGCTGTACGGACCAGCCCGTGGGCTTGCACCTGTGGCCGTACAGTCACGTGTGGGGTCCGAACAACTAGGGTTTGGTATATAACTTTACGGTTTTGAGGGAAAGGATGAAGAAGAAGAAAAGAACGTGTTGGAATAGGTTTTGGATGAAGAACTAAGGAGATTTCAACAAAATACTTTGCATGAAGAAGAAAAAAAACTCAAAAATGGATAATTGGAAGCCTTGCACTCCCATGATTGAAGATAAGCATCACATTGATCTTCGTTCCAAATCGCATGGAACAAGTCTTCATATCGCATGAAGAAGAAAAAACAAAGGAACTTTGTTTTTTTTTTTTTTTAAAGAGAGAAATCCACCATGGAAAGGTCACCCCCCCCCCCCCCCTTTGCATAGTCTCAAGAACTTTCCAAAATTACAAAATAGACCTTGTTTAATGACTTTTGAACAAACTAACCCTAGTGTAATAAAAAAAACAAAACCACTCATAAGGTGTCCAAAACATAAATCAATCATAAATCAAATCCTAAAATATAAATGTCCTATGATGACAAGAATGCTCCACGATCAACGGCCCGATCATGTAATCCATGCGATCCAACGGCTTGATCGTCAAATTGTTCCTTAAAGCAACACATGTGCATCTTCCCAGTGTGGGGTTTTTCAAATGCTCGCACATACACATAGGGTCTTCAACATGGATACTCGCCTAACCACAAAGAAACTGGGAGCAGCTTGCCTCCTCCTTAGATACATATGCAAAGGTGTAGGTGAGTTGATGTCTTCATCAACTCTCCTCGGCTGAGAAGAGTTCGTCTCTGACGGACTAACACTCTTATAACGCTCCAGGATGTCGGGATCCAAAGTCTGCAGCTCTACCTCTGTAATCCATGTGCTATCTGAAATCAGCCTGTGATTCCACTTGACGAGGATTTTCAGAAATTCCCCATGGCGAGTGGAAATCGCTTGCGCATCTAGATAACAAAAAGAGCTATGCATATAGTTAATTGTCACCACGGTAAATACAACTTCACCTAAATTTCATTTCCATCAGTTATTACATTATAAGACAATAGATTTATACCTTGCTTATCTTTTATCTTGAATTTGTGAATAATGAAGATCTCTCATAAGTCATCAATAGAGAAAGCAATCTTGGATCAACTAACAAGTACACATGAACATGGAAGTAAAGCTACATCAACCAATTTTCCTCGTCTACATGATATTCACGAGGGACAATAGGCATCAATAGAGAAGGCATCTTGGATAAAAAAACAAGTGCGCATGAACATGCAAATAAAGCTACATCAACCAAATTTCTTTGTCTATATGATATTCACAAGGGATGATAGGCATCAATAGAGAAGGCAATCTTGGATCAACTAACAAGTACACATGAACATGCAAATAAAGATACATCAACCAAATTTCTGTCTATATGATATTCAAAAGGGACAATAGGCATAGCTATGGCCACAATCCTTCAGAATTCACTTTCTTTGCAACCATTGTGATATTTACGGCCCACTTATGAAAATTAGAAATACTTACTTTAAGGGATTGGCCAATAGCCTTTGTCCAATAGTCACAAAACTGGTCTCTTGATTTGACATAAACCATGCAAGAGAAGAAACACTGCACAATCACCAAATACGAAAAGTTACCAAACAAAAGCCAAAAATTTGAACGAATCCGATTGCATCAGCTATATTTCATAATCACTGTATTTCCACTTAAATCCAAGTCAAGATCATCCCACATCTGAGCAGTCAGTTTATTTTCTACTCAAATCCAAGTAAAGATCATCCCGTGTCAAAGCAGTCACTTTATTTTCCACATAAATCCAAGATGACTGACAGAGTTAAAGCAACTTACCTGCCAGTGAATATGTGTTCCCTGAGTCCTAGTATTGTTGGATACCTCACACCATCATGCTTTTTAAGAAATTCCTCCAGTAAGTTCCTCATTTTGAAGGCCTCTTCCATGTAATTATCCTGTAGAAATGTCCATTCAACAAGGTGACTTTATCTAGAGATCTGAGGTCATCATCATGGACGACAACTGGAAGTTCATTCTCTACCTGATTCATATCAATTGTCTGCAGCCCCTCCCCACGAGTAAAAATAATGGCATGATTTTGATTTTCTGGCTTTCCTTCACCCAAGATAGCTGGACCTGGAAGCTTTATTCGATAAATAACCTGTGGACAGTAATAAAAAGGAAATAAGGAAAAATGACATATTGAAGCCGTATAGCGGGATGATACAGCCAGATCAAGATAGTAGAAGAAGGAAACTGAGAGATTTGTCTATGACTTGCTCCACATAATTATCAACTTAGAGACTCCTGAAAGAATGATAGAAAACAGTGAACACACATACACAAACATTTATATAGGGGACTGATTACATGGAGTGACTTCACAGTGAGTTACAACGAAGTCAACTTGTTTGGCACCTGCATGAGATGCATACGGAATCTGACCCATCAAAGAGGTGTCCCACCAAGATGATCACCCAGCATGTACACACATAGAGTGGGTCAAGTGACTCTATGGCTAGTTACAATGGAGTCAAGTTGTCTAGGGCCCACAGTGACATGTGTATGGCATCATCCCATCAAACAATTGTCACTACCCAGCACAAGCGCACACTAACAGCAATGAGAACTGATCTGGTGCAGCTGGAAGTATGGTAACTGGACATCCAACCAGATCTTTCACAGGTGCGCACACATACCACAGCAAAAAAGAAATGCTAAGGTACAGCTGGGGTGTAGCTAAACTTTCATCCAACCAGGTCTTTCCTTCCATCATGCCAGCTATGTAGGACATCTGTACCATGCAAATAGTAGGCCCCACCATGAAGATCACCTATCACAAAAATAGGCAGTGCCAGGTGATCTTCATGGAGAAATGGTACAGATGTTCTACACAGTTGAAATCAGTGTTTTAAATAGCGGTAGCATGTTGCGTAGCGTTCAACCCTCCGTAGCATGTAGCGAAATAGCATAGTGTGTAGCGTAAGCTACACAATACTTCTATTTTTTAATATATATATATATGTGATAAATATTGAATAGTAAGAAAAAATAAAATATTTTGGCATTTTGAGTTAGCAATTACAGTCCATAATTTAATTGGTAAATTTTAAGTTAATACATGTCTCGTGTACAATTTTTTAAGGGCCCGAATTAGGTAGGACTCAGATTGTGACGTGTAGCACACGAGTGTCAAAGTTTTTCGGACCCCACTCGTGATGAATGTGTTATATCCACACCGTCCATCCATTTCGCCAAATAATTTTAGGGAATGAGCCCAAAAATGAGGCAGATCCAAAGGTCAGGTGGACCGCACCATAAGAAACAATGATAATTAAACGACTATCATTAAAAATTTATCGGGGCTACAAAAGTTTTAGATCAAGCTGACATGTGTGTTTTCCCTTCATCCACGTTAGTGTGACCCTATTAATAGGTTAGATGGAAAATAAACATTACAGTGGACCCTAAGAAATTTTAATGGTGAGCATTTTATAACCACTGTTTCCTATGTTGTGGTCCACCTGAGATTTGGATCTTACTAATTTTTTGAATCATAATCTAAAATGATGTGGAAAAATGGATGGACGGCATGGATAAAATACATACAGTATGGTGGGGTCCATGTTGCACGTGTACATTTTATTAAATTGTGCACGTGTACCAGTCCATTCATTTGACGCAAGCAAGTCCTGTGGGTCTGATCATGAGGTATGTGTTATATCTAAACCGTCTATTCATTTGAAGAGCTCGTCTTAAGGCTTGACACGAAAAATAATACAGATCTAATTATCAAGTGGACCACACTGCAAAAAGCAGTGGGGGATTGAAAGTATACCATTGAAACCCTTTTTGGGATCACAAAACTTCTGGATCAATATGAAATTTATTTTGACTATTCATTTAGGTCTTTTTGACCTTTTGAACAGATTGGATGGAAAATAAACGTTATGGTGGGCCTACGAATTTTTTAACGGTGAAAAATCATCATCTCGCTGCTATTTTTGGTGTGGTCCAGACGATCTTTGGATACGATTCATTTTTTGGCTAATGCTCTAAAATGATATTTAAAAATAGATGAACGGTGTAGATATAATAAATACATCGCTGTGGAGCCCATGTAACTTTGATCTCCTTTGAACCGTTCGTACAACTTGAAGCTCGAGGAGTGACAGCGATCGTCTTAGCATGACACGTACCTACAACAGCTATGCTACACCAGTCAAACCGCTTCCGATTTTAAAAGGAAAAAACGGGAGAGGGAAACCGAAAGAGGGAAAGAAGAGGGGGGAGAGAGAGAGAGAGAGAGAGAGAGAGAGAGAGAGAGAGAGAGAGAGAGAAGAAGGAGGAGGAGGAGGAGGAGGAGGAGGAGGCCCGGCCGAATCAGAAATTACTACTGCAAGAATCAAGAAGAAGAAGAAGAAGAAGAAGAAGAAGAAGAAGAGAAGAAGAAGAAGGAGAAGAAGAAGAAGAAGAAGAAGAAGAAAAGAAAAGAAAAGAAAAAAAAAGGTATGTTTTTTTTCTTTTTTCTTTTCCCAATTTTTTTTTCTTTTTTTTTTTAACGCTATTTTATACGTTACGTAGCGTACGCTACACGCTACGCTACCACGTTATTTAATACACTGGTTGAAATATTGGTGGTAAAGAACTGGTTGAATGACAAGTTAGTGTACTTCCGGTCATACCTGATCAGTTTCTCTATCACAAATGCTCACATACACCTAGTTGGTTATGGTCCAACTAGCACATAATTCCAATGTGTCACATGTGCACGGCATCCAAGCTATCAAAAAGGTTGGATGACAACGTTTTAAATAGCAACGCTATGTAGCGTAGCTTAGCCTTAACACTACATAGTCATGAAAAAAGCTTAGGTCGCGTGTAGCTTAGCCTTAACGGTATGTAGGACATGATTAATTTACATACGCTATGTAGCTCATAGTATAAGCTATTTTTCACTACAACATTAAAATCAATTAATGTTTTCCATGATTTATTATATTTTTATATTTTCTATAAAATTAGTTAATATTTTCAATGCTTCTAGTAAAATTATGTTATTTAACCAGTTTCATTGTTCTTTCTTTACCTTTGTACTTAATCATTGCCCTTTCCTATTACTTTAGGTTGCGTTTGGTTGCACTAAATATAATAAAATTTTATTAAATTTCATTATTAATCAATCTAATTTGGTAAAGAATATCATGAAATTGGTGCAACCAAGCACAAGCTTGATTAAAAAGCTAGAAGTAGCATGTAGCTTATGCCACACGCTTTAGAGGGGTGAATGCTACGCTACATGTTATTTGCTGTTTAAAACACTGGTTGAACCAACCATGAAGAACACCTAGTGCAAAATCAAGCCAATCCACTCATCAAGTGGGCTACACCATTGAGAAAAATGCAGAGCCACTGATCTGATCTATAAGTACAGGTGAGGCCAACCTGTTGGGTAGATTAGACTGATTTTTTAACAAAGCAATTTTTAAGGCGGGGCGAATGCCATTGATTGGTGAGATGTCAACACACAACATGCTGGCATTTAACCACTAGTTGGACAGGAACTAAGCAGTCAGACTAGTTGTTTGTGGGAATCTGTCTCTCTTTGTGTGTGCACATGCACGTGCATGTATTGTGCATCAGGGTAAAATGCTGGCCTAGATGGAAAACACAATTAATTTGGGTTGCACACTGTATATCATCTATTTCTTAGACTTTTTGTTTTTTGGCTCTTTTTAATTGAGAACACACTTTATTCAATAAAGAAGCAGACACCATGCCAAGCGAGATTGTCTGTCATTGCATGCAAGAGAGCTTAACATTTTTGCAAATATCCCTTCCTATATAATGTCCACTAGTTAGGGTCAACTGCAGAGTTTGCCATGTTAATGGTGCTAGGTAAACATATATAAGATTCCTTGACAAACACTGTGAGGAGCAACATGATTGCACACTGGAATTTTTTGGCATTCTTTATTTTGATAAATGACAGCTGCAATCAGTGTTTAACAGCCGCCATTTTTTATGGGGCATTGTATGTAAAATGCATCCATGGCACTTCCATCATGGCAAAGTGAACCTGAAAGCCGGCATTTTGGTCTTGAGTCACACAATACAAGCAAAAAGTGACTGATATTCCCTTTATGGGAATGGAGTTTGGTTGATGCCGTTGGATAGGGTTTGGTCGGCAATTGTTCAATCCTTCTACTGACCATATTTCTTTGAGGTGAATGTCCATTCCATGCTAGACAAACTTACTGCTAATGGGATCAGCAATTTGAGCTGAATGCCTGGGGTTTAGTTGCGATGCTGTCAGTGCTTAGATCTCTGGTATCTACTTTCTTTCTCAAGTAAGCGCCTACTACATGATAAAAGATTATTGAATTTCATGCTTAACTCTATTGAACTCAAATTTCAACTTTTCATCTAATCACAATCATGTGATAAGGCGTCACCTGGTCAAGATTTTGGACTGGCTCGACGGGATTGATGGGCTCAGCAGGATTCACAGCCTTTGATATAGCAGCCCTCACCAAAGCAGAATAATAAACCTTCTGATTTATCTTTTTTGTTTTATCTTTGTTTGGTTCTTCAACCTCATCAATATAAGCCACACGGAGAGAAGGATATCTGCAACATTAAAGTAGCCGCAAAAGGTGAAATCTATAACTTAAATTAGATAACAATAAAAAAAGAAACCAATATTTGATAGACATACGTTGTCATAAGCTTGAGAATGTCCTGTGCTCGTGCATCACCAGACCTCTTGTGAATTCCATATTGCTGGCAGGACACCACATAAGTGAACTTCATGTCAGAAACAGCTTGACATTGTGTCCACAATGATCTTTCCACTTTTGATTGTTCCTCAGATGTTGATTCAGCTGCCTTGTAGCCATCCATTAGATCTGAACAAAAGCATCCATCCATACATGAAAGGACAAATAATTGATGTAGGAATGGTGGATTACAAGTATTTAATAATTACACAAGGATATACTAATTACCATCATCTTTGGCCATATCAAGGAAAGCCTGAAGTTCCAAAGCTTTTCGGTAGTACATCATGCCTCTGACTGGTATTAGGTACAATGAAGAAGTCAACAGCAAAGAACCAGGACAAGAACAACGAAGGAACAGTTACAAAAAGTAAGTAAACAACAATTTCGCATATGATTCGAGTCAACCAGCAAGTCTTATACCAGTTCTTGTCAAAGTCTGTCCTCTATATGATGCCCAAAGACGAAGTTCATCTTCCAGTTCCACGTTTCCTCTGATTTCTTCTTCGGTTTTATATCCAGTCCGCTCAACAAAATTGTTCCATTCATCTGTTCACCAAAAGGGAATAAACGTGAGTTTCCAAATAGTAATTCAAATATGCTCTTATGTTAGAAGATAACCCAATCATGATGCATGCTTGTTTGCATATTCTATGGGGCAAGAGTAAACCTGGGTAGATTTTCTGTAAGTAGAAAAGGATAGAAACACCATCTTCATTCGGTTCTTCTAGATCTTGTAGGGAGAAAAGAACCTCCTCAGTATAGTAGGGAGTCAAAACACTGCAACAAGAGGAATACTGTATCATGAAGAACATGTCATAGACAAACTAAAACAAGAAAATACTTGAAAAAAAGGTGAAGTTGCATGGTTGTGTGATCAAACAAAGAATTGCAATAGAAGGATGTGGGAAGAAAAATTCATGCTTCCCAAATTGCATTGATACTTCATCATAGATTCATATAATAAGTGATAGAAAGTAGCGGCAAAGACCAAACGATCATGAGTTAAGAACAAGAAGAAAGATGAGCAAAGAAAATTATCTTAATCCTCCTGCTGAAACTAGATGCTGCACAGATAAAGGTCAGCGATGCCCACCACAACCAAAAAACTAGTATCTATGTTTGGTCCATGCACTTCCATGAATACATCTATAACCTGGTTCTTGGTGGGGATGTAGGTAGCAGTAATCAAAAGATCTTTTCACCAATAAAATGATAATATAGTCTCGCTTTTTAATTGATATTTATGCAACTTTTGGTTAAGCTTTGAACAATGAAAACAGCTTTTGTGTTTCACAATTTTCATAACCGAGTGCCTATCAAAGTTGCACCTCACCTGTGCAGGCACTGTGCAGCATAAGTTTTTGCTTGAATTTATCCTTGCAATTCATAATTGAATCAAATCTTCAGTAATTGAATGCAGTACTCAAAATAACTAAGACTAGGAAAGAATACAATGATTTTCTAATATCATCAATATATTTTTCTGCACACTAACTGTCAAAAGAACTGGATTTCCCTTCACATTCTATTCAGGTTAACAGGCCCCTAATGTTGAGAGCATATCCGGTGCGAGAAAATAGTCTATGTCATGTATATTAAATACTGTCCTCAAAAGAAAGGAAGCAATGCATGAAAACAGCTGGTAGAGACTGTAAAGTTGACCGGCCTTAAGCATATAACCACAAACCTTTTCAAAATAGAAGGGGTAGCAAGTTCACACATGCATCACACACTTCCTAAATTAAACAATTAACTTCTGACGGGAAAAAAAATCAAGGAATTGATGAGAGTTTGACATCTAGAGAACTCACGAGAATGAAAGCATATTACGAACTTTAGGTGCTGGCGGCATATCCATGAACAAAGAATTTGAGAAGAAAGAAATTCGCCTTCGGGCTTCTAGGTTGGATGGTACATCCATTGCAGATTCCTTCACAGTCAGCAACAGATATAGCCTGTTGATCTGGAACAAGGAAAATAATCAGCGAGCCACTATTAGAAGACCAGAACTTCTCATTATATCAGCTTGCTTACCCTCTCTTTCCAGGCTTCTGATTCAGGTAGTGGAAATTTGATTGCTCCAGAGGATGCAAATAACTGATATTGTTGATCAAGAGGTGTCATCCCTTCATACCTTCCATAAGAACCACCACCATGGCTTGAATCCAAAAGGCTGCCCAAGAAAAACGTAGAACAGCATTAAAACATCAACTAATAAATTAGCATTTTATGAAAGAATCAAATTGAAAATGCTTCACCTGGAAAACTGTTCCTCCATTATGTCTCTAGTCACAACCTCCAGCATGTCTTGGAAAAGAATGATGACCTGATCCCTCTCTTCAGGTTTATTGTCCAACTGAAATGATTAAACAAAGATTTGGCTTTTCCAGATTACACAACCAAGCTCGTTTGTGGCAGTATTGAAATATGAAACATTTCAGATACGAACCAAATATTTAATCAACTTAACAAAATGGTCACAGAGGCTGGGGAGAGCGCTCATCTTCAATTCACTTATTAGGGTGTCATTGGCTATATGTTTCTCGACTTCAGAAAATATATCATTTATAACCCTGAAATGTAAGTGTAACCACGACAAGAATTATCAGGAAATGCAACTGTAGTGAAATAATAATCCCACCAAAAAAGAGAGAGAAAAGGGCAGAGCAGGTAGATCCCATTGTATATCTGTTAAAAAATGAATTAGTAGATCATTTGTAATTAAAACATTCCTTACTCTTTTTCATGTGGCCCTTCAACTAACTGCTTGATAATGTTTCTAAATGATGCATAGCACTCGCGAACAGCACAATACATGTAATTATCTGCACTGATTCTCTTTTTGAGCTCACGGTCCCTACCATTGCTATCTTTCGCCATATCCAACGCAATTGGAATCTAATAGCAAATACAGCATAGCATGTGAGCATAGGATTCAGTTTTTTAAGTACTAAATCAAACAAGCAATACAAACCTTGCTAGCAAGCAAGAAAGGAGGCCATTGGATAAGGTCCAAATCACGATCAGCCCAATATGGAACTAGCAACAAGTTCATTTCCCTGAAATTTTGAATGAGCATATTACATTTTGTGACATGATAAATGAGAGCAATAAGAAATTAAGAAATAATACTTGATGAATCTCCTTAACATAATTAGCTCCAGGAGTCAATATTTCAAGATTCACAGTAGTCCAGGAAAAAAATTGCCAGTCTCAGCATGCTCCAATTACCTGTTACTTATTAAATCTTCCTCTCTAAAACTACTAATAATTTTGTTCCACAGTTGGGCAAATTTCACAGCCTGCTTCTCTTTATTAGGTGGGATCTGAAATAACAAATTCACGTCCATGTAATTTCAAAGTTGATAATTGGAGTTATTACTAACTCCATAAAATAGTAGCAACCACGGGTTAACAACAAAAAAGAGATTATTGTTCTAGCTGTCTGATGCACAGTTGAAGGAGCTTTTGACCTCAGCAAATTTGCGAGATAATGTGGCCCTAAACCCTTTCTTCTTAGTTTCAGTCTTCTCCAATGGAACCAAGCGAGCATTAAAAGCACCCGGCAAAGATTGAAATCGGGACCTTAGCATTCCTAATGTTCGAATCTGTAATGAATAAGAACATAGTAAGACAAAGACATTCCCATATCAAGAACAGAAATGAATATGAAAATATTAAGGCAAAGGCCTATCAAGAACTAATGAGTATGTTGTG
Organism: Magnolia changhungtana; assembly: GCA_030180095.1. Taxonomy (NCBI): domain Eukaryota; kingdom Viridiplantae; phylum Streptophyta; class Magnoliopsida; order Magnoliales; family Magnoliaceae; genus Magnolia; species Magnolia changhungtana. The sequence goes on from JASAUF010000336.1 coordinate 1,249,846, forward strand.
TCCAGTAGAATTTTTTTAAACAAAAGGGATAATTATAAAAGGTTGCCATAAGGTAGAGACAGGTGGGAGCCATCTGACAAATTAATAACATGAAAAAACTGAGCCTACTGACAAAAAAGAAGAAGAAGAAGAAGAAGAAACTATGAGCTGAAATTATGTATTTTATCACCATTTATATTTCTGGAACTTTAGATATTAGATATTACTTAATTATAAAAGGTTGCCATAAGGGCTCAGGTGGGAGCCATCTGACAAATTAACAACATGAAAAAACTGAGCCTTCCAAGAAGAAGAAGAAGAAGAAGAAGAAGAAGAAGAAACTATGAGCTGAAATTCTGTATGTTATCGAAATTTATATTTCGGGAACTTTAGATATTACTCTGGATAGATACAGACACATAGCTATCACCACTAAAAGAATAAAATCGATTAGAAAAGCAGTGCTGTAACCACCAACACCACAAGCAAAACGAGAAAATGGAAAAAACCAAGGACACACTGACACAGATACTGCTCTGCACATAAAGAAAAGGATGTACAGACATAAGCATGCACACATGCAGGTGAAACCAATGGCCTGTGAACCTTTGCACACAAGTGTTATTCAAATCCATGGAAACACAGTAAAATGATACCAATGAATGCGCACAAGTAGATATTTCATTGTGTTATGCGGCACGTCCTGCGGTATTAACAGTTGGGCAAAAATAAAAATAGAAAGTGCCAGCCACAACAGGGTTTTTTTTTTTTTTTTTTTGCGGGGTGAGCATCAAGAATTACTGAAAGAAAGAAGCTTCACCAACCTCTCCAAGACGCCGAAATGCACCATAAATACCTCCAAATAATGTGGAGAAAATTGCATACCAAATCTGGGTATCCATGAAATAGACCTGGAAAGCATCACGGTTTCAGAACTCAATAGGAAAGAGATATGAAACAGACAGACAGATCATCTCTCATGATTAGTTAGAATCATACAAGAATGATAGGAGCCCATAGCGCTATCACAACACCTATGTTGCTCTTCGCTACAGACAGCAAACAACAATTTGTCAAATGTTCTTTCAAGTAACAAATTTTGAAATTTTCAATCACGAATACCTCGTGGGAAAAATTCATGCCATTGGAATGTTCTGATCGGAGTTGCCATGATAGATTTCGTAGGGCCCACAAGAGGCTTTATCTGCAACCATTTAGATAGTAAGCGGCAAATACTGAAAAAGAGAGTATAATTACCTGTAGCAATAATTCAGAGAAAAACCCTATAAAAGTCACAAGCCATGATCATTTAAATATATAGCCTATATAGAACTGAAGAAGATACTAAACACAATTCATGCGTCAGGACTGCCGAAAAGAGCGAACATATAGTAGTATAACAGAAGCCTCTGTTTCCAAAAATTCATGTAGGAAGTAAGCATAGGCTCACTACACACTCTGATTTTATTTATACAACAGTGGCAATAGTACCTTCAGTCATGTAGCTTACAACAAATACCAATTTATACTGGATTTGAATTGCATAAATGAGGTGGTGAGAGCAGATAAGAAGGTTTATTCACTTACCAGTGATAGGATGGACACAGTCCATTTTGATGATTGTTCTCCCACAAATCATTTAAACACTTTGGGATACCGCTGATGCCCCCATCAAGATAGGGGCTTTAGCTTTTCCATTGTATGTGTGTGCAAGGACTGAGGTCTAACTTACAAATAGTTAGACAGCTAAATTACATCCATCTCCCTCATGATTCCTAGCATGTCACAATTGTATGACATCTAACCCATCCAAAATGGACCCATCATGAAGATAACCTAGTGCAAAAATCAGATGAACCAACTAATCAAGTGGAGCAGAAGTGTACGAAGGATCAAATCCATGGCTGGCCTTGGCTTACCCATGATGAAGACCTAGTGCAAGAGCAAGGCCAAGGCACTCATCAGGTGAGCCATAAGTGTACTTCAGACCAAATCCACAGCTGCCATGACTTTCTACAGTGGCCTGCATAATGAGTGGATCAGCCTAATTTTTGTTTCTAGTATACTTCATGGTATGCCAACCTTTCAGTGTGGGCACACCTGTCTATATATGCATATAGCCAGGAGGAGATGGACAGCGATTCAGATTCATGGTGCTTCTCATTTGTACCCTGGGAAATCAAATTATCATTCTAGAACTGGAAAAAACAATGATCGAAATGGACCACCCACTGCGTGTGCCCCACACAAAGGAACCATCATGCAAAAATACACCAATCAACATCATGATCCAAATAGAAGCCTCCAAGTGGAGTGATTTTTATTTCATGGACAACTGAAGGTGGCTAGATAGACAACCTAAATGATGATTGAGCAACCCTATGTGCATTAACGAGTGTTCCATGATATGGTGAAATCAGTACCTAACAATTAGCATGTGCATTTAGCAATTAACACTTAAAAATTAGCATTCCCAGATATCAATATGGTATGGGTACCTAACAATTAATTAGCATTCCCAATTAACCATTTAACCTAATAATATGGTGATATCAGAAGCTAATAGTTAGCATGTACAATGCTGCAAATTATTATTTTTAATGGCTGTCGAGAATAGTACCTCAACATAGTAACTAAATGCCAATTTTGTTATCATGAGAAGAACCCAGAACATGGTGTACCTGAAAGTGGGGAAAAAAATCTCAATAAAATAAAGATCATAACGCTAAAAAACCTTTCCATCCCACATTCCCTTGGATGGCAAATCTTACTTGAACAGTGAGAATGTGCTTTCATGCATTCCCCTTCCTACATAGAGCCGAGGCTGCCATTATAAAATCAAGGACGCTTTAGCAAAAGATAAACAGACACATTATATGCCACCTACTAATCAAATGGCAAGAAAGTTAAACATTCAGATATCATTACTATCTTGCACTATAACTGATTTTCACATGGTTGCTCCACATACCTGAGACCACCACATCATGATAGTTATAATCTTATAGTTCGACTGTTCAAGGAAACGTCTGATGAAGGGAAACAGAAACAATAATGCGGCGAGCATATTTGGTGACAAGTATATAACAATGGCCAAAATATATAATGAAGGGGCATTTTGGCTATTCCCAATCCAGCTTTTGATGGTCTTCGCTAGTCCAGGAGGATTCTCCCATGTATAAGCATAAGATACTGGTAAAATTATCACCCACGCTGCAGCTGAAACAACCTTTAAGATGTATCTTAGCTTAACTGGAAATGACATACTTCGCCTTGATTTAAAGCTCATGATAACGTCGAGAACAGCTGCAAATGTGAAATAATGAATAACATATAAATTTTGTGAAGCACAATGATATTAACATACTAAGAAGATTAGGCAATTCCAGTATTAGGCTGATTTGAGCTATACAAAACACATTCCTTAAAAATAAATAAACAAATACAAAGTAGCATGTAAAATGGGAGAACTGTTGAGACCTATGGAGCCATGTAGTCATGAGGAGTATCATTTCTACACACTTTCATATTTTTTGAATTTCATGTACTGCAAAGCACCATATTGTACACTTATCATTATTAATAAGATGGGGCTAGGGTCAAGGTGTGCCAAAACGGTTATGTATAGGCCATATCAACGGTTATGTATCGGCCATATCGGGCGATACATAACGGTAATTGTCTGGGCCGATACGGGTTTCGGGGTCGTATCGGCCGTTATGATTTTTTGTACCCGTATCGGCCGATACGGGTCCGTTACGGGCGTAACGGCCGTTACTGACCCGTAACGGTCAAAAAACGGTAACATTGTTTTTTTCATTTTAAGCTCGTTTTTTGCTGTTTTTTTTTTTTTTTTTTTTCAAATTTCTTGCTTCTAAACTGTTTCTCACTCTTACTATCAATTTCGACCAACCATGGCTTGGTATTTGAGATAAAAACATATTACATTACGGATTTTGTTGAATCGAAGCTCGGTGGGCCATTTTTTAGAAATTCCGAATTCGTCAAAAATAGGTATTTATATATTTTTTTAATATGTTTTGTTGTTTTAATCATGCCATATGGTGTGTTAATCATAGTAGAACATGTTAATGTGCATTTTTCAAATTTGGGGTGCCATTTAATATTTTTTTAAATATTTTTTTCTATTTACGCATGTATTTTGACCCTTTTTTTTTTTTAATTCGAAAAATCAATTTTTAATAGTTGTTTTGTTGTTTTAATCATGCCATATGATGTGTTAATCATAGTAGAACATATTAATGTGTATTTTACAGATTTGGGGTGCCATTTAATATTTTTTTCTATTTACGCATGAATTTTGACCCTTTTTTTCAAAATTCGAAAAATCATTTTTTAATGGTTGTTTTGCTGTTTTAATCATGCCATATGATGTGTTAATCATAGTAGAACATATTAATATGCATTTTACAGATTTGGGGTGCCATTTTATATATTTATTTTTATATTTTTTTCTATTTACGCATTTATTTTGGCTCTTTTTTTGAAAATTCGAAAAATCATTTTTTAATGATTCTTTTGTTGTTTTAATGATGCCATATGATGTGTTAATCATAGTAGAACATGTTAATGTGCATTTTACATATTTGGGGTGCCATTTTATATATTTTTATATATTTTTTCTATTTACGCATTTATTTTGGCCCTTTTTTTGAAAATTCGATAAATCATTTTTTAATAATTCTTTTGTTGTTTTAATGATGTCATATGATGTGATAATCTAGTAGAACATGTTAATGTGCATTTTACATATTTGGGGTGCCATTTTATTTTATTTTTTTATATTTTTTTCTATTTACGCAAGAATTTTGGCCCTTAAAAATAATTGCAAACACCTAAATGTAAGATATTTTCATATTACATTCATTCTAATATATCTATCATTGATAGTAGATAGTTAGAAAATTAAATATATGAATTTTGTAGTCAAATTCAGGTTATCTGGTTCATAAATTCATCAGACAGTCCGATATAACTTCTCACCAAAGAGTGGACCGTTACACCACCATAAACATGTTCCAATTTATAAATGAATGCATATTTGGAATGCTTAGAATATTCCGGATTTAATCCATATTTTTTTAATATTTTTTTGAAAAAAAAATTTTTTTTGCGCCGTTACGGGCCGTTATGCCCCCGTATCGCCGTTACGCCCCCGTATCCGTATCGGTTTCGGAGGGCACCGTTACACCAACTAATACCGATACGGGACACCTTGGCTAGGGTGTATTTGCAATAGAAAGAATTGATTCTCCATTAAACAGCAGTTGAGAAGTATTTTTTTTACATAATAATTTTTTGTTAGTTTCTGTATACGACAAGACCTACAGAATTATTACAAGAAAATCAGGAGGGGGAGTGAGGGCATGATGAGGATGTGGACAACAAAATGCTAATGGATTGGGCTGATGTACTTGCCAAGGAATTTTAGGATGGATGAAACAGTGGAAATGGGCCCAAATATCTTTCATAATGGGGCCAAAACCATAGACCCAACAATGGACTACACATTGTGGCACCTGTGGTATACTTTTGGGTCCACAAAAGGGTCTTTTGGTGACATTTACCTCAAGTTATGAATTTTATCTTACTTTTTGACAAATTGTGATTTTTTTCTTTACTTATGTCCCACTCAAGTAGATAGGTTTTTTTAGTCAATTTCCTTTAAATTAAGATTGTAAGGCAGAGATTATAACATCAACTCCAAAGTTTATGTTTGATGTAAAGCCCAGAGTAGTACTAGGGTTTCTCTTCATATAAAAACTCAATAAAGAGAAAATGTTCAACGGCTTTTGGGCCATTTTTCATCTCTACAAGCCTTGGGTGTCAACCCTTCTCCAATGTTTGTGCAAGTACACGTTTTCACAAGTGGGGCGTGTGATCTAGGCCATCAAAACTGGTGAGAGCTTTGATTGTTCATTGGATATTGTATTCTTTTCGCAATTTTTTTATTTATTTTTTATTTAAATTCCTAAATATGCAAATGTGTGTATTTTGGCATATCCTGAAGTTTCATTGAAAAATTCCATCATTTTTCCCATGTATCCAACCTTTTCCCAACATTTCCGGTTATCAACAATATTATCCATGATAACAATATTCTATCCTTATCTCTGGCTAGCGAAACTTGTAGCGATACTGACAACTCAAACACTAGTCACAAGCAGAGTTTGCATACGAACAATAGAACTACTCAGAAGAGCTCGTTTAAAGTGGTCTATGGTGTTAACTCTTCAAATGTGGTTGATCTTATACCGGTACCCAACATGACTAAGGTGCCTGATGATATTGATGAATTGACGATATAAATTCAGCATTTGCACAAATAAGTTAGCAAACAAATTAAAGCAAGCAATGAAAATTACAAGTTGCAAATAAACAACGTTGGAAGGAGGTTTTCGTAGAGGGAGATTGAGTGTGGGTCTACATTTTGAAAAGAAAGATTTGTCGTGGGCATTTAGAATAAGTTGGAGCAAAAAAAGATTGGCCTATGCAAGAGCTTGAAGCGGATTAACGACAATGCCTATCGCATTGAGCAACCACCCAGAGTGAACACTTCTAATCTATTCAAAGTCACTGATCTCATACCATATACGGCAGCGGATAGTGAATCATGTTAGACAGGCCACATGCCTCGTATAGCTCATTTCTATAGATAGATGATTCTGTATTTAATATTTACCTTGTATTGTCATTGTAAAGATCTATATATTCAACCCTTTAGGGTTGTCTCAAATACACGGAAAATTAAAAAGGAAATCGTTTCTCTTAGCTTACATTGTTTGCTCTTTGCTTTCATGGTATCAAAGTCATATCCATCCTGATCCGGCACCTCCTTCATCACCGGCACCACCTCCTGCCAAATCCAACCCCTCCTGCATCAGAAAACCCTGCTCCGGACCACCCCTGCACTCCTTCTGTGTCCTTGATGCGTTAACAGATCCGTCCGACCATTCCTAACCCCCATTCGATCTCCCTAGGCTTGTCCGATCGCACGTCCCGGCTGCCTCCCTACTGCGCACGCCCCCTCCCTGTTGCGCCCCCGCTGCGACACACGTCTTTGTTTTGATGTTGTTCCTGCTGCTGCGCACGTCCCTGCTGTTGTACAGATCTTTGTTTTGTTTCTTCTACATCCCTGCTACTGCGCACATCCATACTGCGTCTCTGTTGCTCCATCCCTGCTGCTGTGCACGTCCCTGCTCCATTCCTGCTTATCCGCTTATCTGTTGTTGTGCACATCCTTGCTGATCTGCGCACATCACTGATCTATTGCCTGTCACTGCAACTGGATATCCTGCTGCACCGTACCTTCTTCCTAACTATGGACAAAGAATCCTGTATAGAGGCCCCACGATGTAGTTTCGATGGTACCAACTACAATCTATGGGCCATCCACTTTCAGAGTTTTCTCAAGGGTCGTGGTTTGTGGGGATTGATTGATGGGTCTATTCCTGTCCCCACTTCCACAGATGCCGACAAAGAAGCTGAGTGAGAAATGAAAAATTGACGAATTATTACCTAGATTCTCGATTCGGTCGATCAATCAAATGTTGTTGGTCTCACGCCACATCGCACTGCTAAGGCAATGTGGGAGCATCTCCAGACTATTTATCAACAGTGTAATGCGGCTAGGTTATACCGCCTGGAACAAGATCTGGTTCACCTTACTCAGGGTGACAAAAGTATTCAAACATATTACTCTACAATGGTTACAATTTGGACAGAGATGGCTATGATGGATCCCGAATTCCCTAATGACTTCAAAATTTTCCAAACAATCCGCGATAGTGCACGAGTTTGACAGTTTCTTATGAAGTTGCGTCCGGAATTTGAGCATTGTAGAGCTGCTCTCCTAAACCGTAGCCCAACTCCTTCAATGAATTCGGTTATTAATGATCTATTAGCTGAGGAACAACGATTGCAAGTCCTCTCTCAGTGACCACCTCAGGAACCATCTGACCTGACACTTGCTGTATCGACCTCTGCCCCAAACCGTAGTTCCACTCCTTTAACTTGTCGTGGATGTAACAAAGTGGAACATGTTGTCGCTCAGTGCAAAGATTGGTACGCTTACTGTCGACGGACTGGTCATGGTATTCAGGACTGCCGTTCACGTGCCTATGCATCCTCATTCAGCCGTGGACGTGGTGGTCGAGGTCGTGGTCGTGCTCTTTTTGCTACTTTTGCGGCCGGTTCTTTCGAGTTGTCTGTTAGTGATACTGTATCTACTGTTTCTGCTGAAGGTCTTTCCTCCCCTTTGACTCCTGCCATGCTACAGCAGATCATGCAGGCCCTTTCTGCGGCCGGTATGTCCGGTATATTCTCATCTTCTCTATGGTTCTTCGATTCGAGTGCTTCCAATCATATGACTGGTGCTGTCTCCCATCTTCGCGACATTCGTCCATACACTGACAATCAGGCTATTTCTACTGCGGATGGCACTAAACTACCCATTCGGTCTGTTGGTTCCTTGACTTTCTCGCCTTCTGCCCATCGTCAGTTTACCCTTCGTGATGTGTTTCATGTCCCTAAACTCTCCTCAAATTTAATTTCCGTCGGTCAACTTACATCCAATAATTGCTTAGTCATATTTCTTCCAAATTCTTGTTTTGTGCAAGATCTGGCAACGGGGAAGGTACTTGGGAAGGCTGTCTGTACGTGTTGGACTTTGACCCATTCGTCACTCCAGTTCGTTATTTTTTCTCTCCAGCTTCCCCGGATATTTGTTCGGCAAATAAAATGTGGAAACTCTAGAACTATCGCCTGGGTCATCCACATTCTGATCGTTTAATTCAACTCTTTTTTTCTGTCATGTTAGGGAATATTTCTCTTAATAAAAGTAATTTGGGTTATTCTTGTTCTTCCCGTTGCCTTTCAAAAAGTGTATTCATTTTCCTCTCAGTACTACGAAATCATCATCTATGTTTGAGCTAGTGCATACGGATGTCTGGGGTCCTTCACCAATTATGTCACTCTCTGGATTACGATACTATGTTATATTTATTGATGATTTTACACACTATAGATGGATTTACTTTCTGCACTCTAAATCACATTTTTTTGAAAAATTCAAGATATTCCACTCTATGGTGGACACTCAATTTCGAGTAAAAATTCAAACTCTCCGCTTTGACTTTCTGGACTACGATACTATGTTATATTTATTGATGATTTCACACGCTACCCCTGGATTTACTTTCTACACTCTAAATCACAGGTTTTTGAAAATTTCAGGATATTCCACTCTATGGTGGACACTCAAATTCGAGTAAAAATTCAAACTCTCCGCTCTGACTCAGGGGGAGAGTATCTCTCCACAACTTTTCGTGCATATCTTCGGGGTCATGAGATTATTCACCAGACCACCTGTTCTTATACTCTCCAACAGAATGGGGTGGCTGAAAGAAAAAATCGTCATATTGTTGAAACTGCCAATACTCTGATGACAGTTATGAGTGTTCTTCATTCCTTCTGGGCGGAAGCTATGATGCATTCAGTTTACTTGATTAACCGGATGCCAATCACAGTTCTGAATGGTAAATCTCCCTACTTTATTCTCACCGGTTCACTTCCTACGTATTCCACATTTCGTGTTTTTGGTTGTGTATGTTATATTCATCTGACATCACGTGAACGTAACAAACTTTCATCAAAATCAGTCAAATGTATGTACTTAGGATTTGGAGAAACTCAGAAGGGTTTTCGTTGCTTTGATCCCGTCTCTCGTCATGTTCGGGTGTCCCGACATGTTTTTCTTAAGCATATTGTCTTCCATTCCTCTATTCCTCCTTCGCCCGCACCACACTCTCCTGGTCTTACTGTTTTCTCTGACATTCTTGTTGCCTTGAGTACACTCCCTTGTCTGTTGCAGGTTTACTCATGACGACCACGTACAGATCCACCACCTACTCCTCCCCCTACTGTACCTGTTACCGATCCAGATCCTACCTTGGTTCGTCATTCCACTTGTGTACATCGACAGCCTGATCGCTTGTTATATTCTATGTCTGCCATGAATGCTACTCTAGATACTGTCTTTATTCCTACTTCATACCATCAAGTAGCCACTCATGATTTTTGGAAGAAGGCTATGGTAAAAGAACTGGAAGCATTGGATGATAACCATACGTGGGACATTGTCACTCGACCCACTGACCACCAATTGATTGGGAGTAAATGGATTTATTATGTAAAGCTCAAGTCTGACAGATCATTGGATCGATACAAAGCTCGACTTGTCGCTCAGGGATACAAATAGGAACACAGAATTGATTATAACAAGACATTCGCTCCTGTGCCCAGGATGAAAACTGTTCGCACTCTTCTGGCAAAATCATTTGTTCGTTCTTGGCCTCTCACTCAGATGGGTGTGAAAAATGTTTTTCTTCATGGTGACCTCCAAGAAATAATTTATTTGAAACCTCCTGGATCTTTAATCCTTGCCAATAAGGTTTGTCGCCTCAAGAAAGCTCTATACGGCCTCAAACAGGCCCCTCGGGCATGGTTCCAACGCTTTCATGATGTTGTTACAGGTGCTGACATTACTGAAAGTGGTCATGATCCATCCTTATTCTTGCGCACCAATGATCGTGGAATTATTATTGTTCTCGTATATGTTGACGACCTACTTCTGACTGGTAGCGATGCTCCTGGTATCTCGGCATTAAAGGAAGTTCTGAAATCATCCTTCAAGATGAAGGACCTTGTGATGCAGGACAATTAACCATTTGCTCTAAAAGCTCGAACTGTTAAAGTATGGCAAATTAATCCCTTTATCTCATAGCCCAGGCCCCACATCTCATGGGTTTTAAGACCTCGGCCGAACCCCCTACGTGGGCCCCAAATCACATGGGCCGCCCACCCTGAGTGTGTCCCCGCATCTCACAGGCTACCCCACTCGAGCCCGATGTGAAATGCACATTAATCACCCCTGGTTAGGAGTCTCGAACACGAGACCTCCTCCGTGGGCCGCACCCACCCCGAGTGTGCCCCTGCATCTCCCAAGCGACTCCACTCGAGCCCAGTGTGAAAATGCCCCTGCATTAATCACCCCCGGTGAGGAGTCTCGAACTTGAAACCTCCCGCTCTGATACCAATTTGATGCAGGACAATTAACCATTTGCTCTAAAAGCTCGAACTGTTAGAGTATGGAAAATTAATCCCTTTATCTCATAGCCCAGGCCCTACATCTCATGGGTTTTAAGACCTCGGCCGAACCCCCTTCGTGGGCCCCAAATCAGATGGGCCGCCCACCTTGAGTGTGTCTCCGCATCCCACGGGCTACCCCACTCGAGCCCGGTGTGAAATGCACATTAATCACCCCTGGTGAGGAGTCTCGAACACGAGACCTCCTCCGTGGGCCGCACCCACCCCGAGTGTGCCCCTGCATCTCCCAAGTGACCCCACTCGAGCCCAGTGTGAAAATGCTCCTGCATTACCTTGGACATCTGACATACTTTCTTGGACTTGAATTTTCACGTTCTAAACATGGAATCCTGCTCAGCCAGCGTAAATATACCAAGGATCTTCTTGCCTTGGCCACATTAATGATCAGAAGACAGTTCAGACTCCCTTAGAACTTAACGTTCAATATGGTCGTGACGATGGTGATCTCCTTCAGGAACCCACATTATACCGTCGTTTGGTTGGGAGTCTGGTTTACTTAATAATGACTCGACCTGATATTACCTACGCTGTCTAACTTGTCGTCCAGTTTGTTTCCATTCCTCGGACTCTTCATATGACTGCGGTGTTGCGCATCCTACAATACCTATGTGGAACTCTGGATCGATCATTATTCTCCTCCACGGCCACTCTGGACCTTCGTGCTTATTCGGATGCTGACTAGGCCGGTTGTAATCTCACACGCAGATCTACCATGGGCTACTGTGTTGTTCTCAGGACTTCTCTCATCTCTTGGAAGTGTAAGAAGCAGGCCATTTGTAATGCCCTGAAAATCGGGGGTCGAGCAAAAGCTCGGCTCCCGAATTCCAACGCATCACTTATGCAACATAGATAATGATGATTGTATGTTGTTCATATTAGTGCATTAAACATGAGTGAGATTATACCAAAACAACAGATCATACTCTAGATACAGTTAAATTATGCAAGCGGAAGACTCGATAGATATATAAAATATATAAACTGTTGTAAGTCTCCAGAGTGTGAGCATGTTACTAGGTTAAATATATACCTGTATACTCCAAAAATGAACAAAATGGATATATAAGGGTGTTCCAAAAGTGCAAATTAACAAGTGGAATAGCATCTAATTAGCAACCCTGTAACCCCGTCGATCAGAACACGGCTCACATGAACCCGCCTGAAAGCAACATATAGGAGAAACTCTCCTCATCATCATAAAAGTCAGGCTTCGCTTCACGAGCATCGCCATCATCTGAAACTACAACAGGGTCTGGTTGGTGTGTACAACATCATCCCGTAACGTGGGAGTGAGTAGCTAACTCAGTGGAACAATAAAGCACAGGTTAACATGTTATCAATTCAATCAAGCAGTAAATCATACATCCCTAAGTACTCTTGTTAATATAAGAATGGTATGTATGTATGATGCATGCCCTTACCTGCGCTCCCTCAGTGACTCCTTCTTACGTTCGTGCATGCCACACTCCCTCAGTACTTGACCGTCAACACCAAACGCACACGTATGCGGTGAATGAACGTGATTACCAAGTTCTTTATTAGTCATTTTCTGTAACGACCTGAAAATTTCCGTACGTTGGGTCGAGTACCACCTCGACCAGAAATCACGTAGGATTAAATCCTTTAGAAATTTAACAAAGTTAACTAAGTACTAAACTCAATTAGCTATGAAATCCGTTGGGATCGCTTTAAATACGATCTGCAAGACCCAAAACTTATAAGAACATGTGACGCTAGGTTACCCTAAAGTTTAGAACCAAACTCATTTCCGTCTGCTTCTGAATGAAAAACTTCGATTAGGTCTAGATCGCACATCGGGAGTCCGATTAACCCAAGCTAAGGAACTCTTGTGGGCTTAACAATCATCTCAAAAATCGGCCCTTATCCGATGTTCCACGGCCATTCGTTTGAATCGGAGCGAGGTAGTGTGAAAAACACTATTCATAAGCCAAAACAAATATCCTGGAATAGTGATCCGCATCGTTCGTTGACGCGGTATTAAGCAACTGATCGTAATCGGACCAAATTACACCCTCGGATTAAGAAAAATTTCAGAACATTTACATGTACTTGGAATTTCGATCGTGGCCCACCGACCGTAGCGAAAGTGGACCGCCACGTGCGATGACCGCGTATCCGAATGAGTCAAAACGTAATCCCACGTGGATCCATTGATGGTGAGCTTAAGTCCACGTTTGGTTCAAAGAGGGCCAAGAACTTCCTTTTGATGGAAAAGCGGCGGATATCCTATATAAAGCAAGTACTCCCATGAACCTAAGTCTATTCTCGTAATGTTTGAGGCTATAAAAGGAGCTTAAAGCAGCCCTCTCACACCATACGAATTTTGGGAGAAACCCTAGAGGAAACGACTTGGAGATCGTTGCTGATCTTCCTCCTCCTGCTTTGGCTTGCTACACGGCCTACACCGCTCTATTCTAGACGCTTTCCCGGCGTTTTCCACCTCATTTGAAGGTAAGAAACCCTAAACCTAGGTCTCGATTTGAGTTGGAATCGAGGTAGGATGTATACCGACTAACCGATTCGCTCTTTAGGCTAGAAATCGCCCGTAGACGGAAGATCCGTTACCCCTTGTGATTCGTTCCGTTTCCAAAGGCAAAGGTGAGGACTTTAAGTGTATAAGTTACGGTTTTCAACGCTTTCAATGTGGATAATGATAGATTCATGATCTGCGTGTAAATGTACATGTACAAAGTGCTTTTTCTGTTTCGATTAACGTTGTAAAATATGGATTTTCACATACTCTAGGTATACATTAGAAATACGTATACGTATTTTTTTTTTGGAAAAATGTTTGACATGTTTATTTAATGTATGAATATATAATATATGAATGAAATACTAGTTTGGCGAAAGGAATCGCCAAAATACATGTTCACTTGTAAATGTTACGTATGTTGAAATTGTGTATTCTAGAAATACTGTATACGTAATTTTTTTGGAATAATAGTTGACATGTTTATTTAATATATGATTATACAATGCATGAATAAAATACCAGATTGGCGAAAGGAATCGCCGTAATCTATGTTCGCTTGTAAACACTATGTATGTTGAAGTTGTGTATTAAAAAAAAATACCGCATATGTATAAATTTTGGAAGTGTAATTGTCATGATTATTTGTCGTATGAATATGGTATGCGCAGATAAAATAACCGCTTGGCAAAAGAATAGCCCTAATACGCAATTGCTAACATACGTTATGTATGTTAGAATCGCGCACTCTAAGTGTTTGGTGCACATGCTTGTGTGCGTAAAAGCTTGAGTGTTAGTGCCTTAGATAGGTGCTAATATGGAATTCCCGACTCCCTTAGAGACATGTAGGGTCCCCTCCATGCGGTGGTTCGCTATAACCACTCACTTGTGATGCGTATGTAATTGTATCCCTATGTGTATAGTGCTTTATAACATGCTTTACAACATGCTTTATAACATGCTTTACTTCATGCTTTACTTCATGCTTTATAATATGCCTGCTAACATGCTTTACTTCATGCTTTACAACTGTTTGAGTTTGGGACTATGCCTATAGTTCAAACATTCGGTACCAGACTTGCGGTTGTGGCCGAGATTCATATCGCCACAACGGACGTGTCTGGCGAACCCAGTCGTACTTCGGTTGGCGATAGTGGTTGGCCACACGGAGTGCTTTTGCGCTCCATATCGCTCAACTTGTGGTGCGCTCGAGCTAGTCAGGCTCGTCAAGCAAACCGATATGTGTATATGTATGTTCACCATGTTTGGTCGCTACTGCTTGAACCTAGGGTACCAAACTTACCAGTGGCGATCCCGTTAACCATGGTACCTCGATCCGCTAAGACGCATGAGCCGGGCATGGTGGTATGGGACACCGTGGTCGAGCTGTCGGCCTAGGCCGGGGTCATGTGCCTCCCCGTAGTGACCATTGCGCAACCAAACTCGTGAGCCGATTATGGTGGTATGGGACACTATATTCGAGCTGTCGATACTTACGGCGAGAGCGAGAAGTGCACGGTGAGACCGTGCTCGTGCCGACGGCGACGAGTCCTCCGTAGTATCTTCGAGTATACTCCAAGTGTCTTGTGATTGGCAACGAGTCTTTCACATTAACAGATAGGTTGAGCCGAGCACGGTGAGACTGTACTTGAGTGACGGCTAGTGATTGAGCCAAGTACGGTGAGATATGTACTTGGTGACGACGGCCGAAGCAATTGAGCCGCATACGGTGAGATCGTATCCGCAGTGACGGGTGACGAGCCCTTTGCGATGCCTTCACTACGCTTCTCAAACCATAATATCGTATGAGATTAGCTAGGATTGACGACCCTAGAATGGATCATGTTTGGGAATGATATAAGGGAGGTACCTTAGTTTCCCAATCTTTTGGTTGAAATGGATTAATAAAAACTTGGTAATCATGAGCATCATCGCACCGCATGTGCTTTGTAGATGTGGCGACCGAGGAGTTAGCATTCGCGAATGTAAGATGATGTCGCTTGAGGGTGGTTTGGCAAGGGCATACAAGATCATGTCATATCATTTTGCACTTAACAAGAGTAATTAGAAATGTTTGATTTGTCAATCGTTATCATTCTTGCTTGATTGATTTGATAACATGTTAACCTATGCTTTAATGTTCCACCGAGTTAGCTACTCACTCCCACGTTACGGGACGGTGTTTGCAACACCCACGGACTCTGTCACAGTGTAGATGGCGCCCTGTTCGGGAGCCGGAGCTCGACTTCGAGGAGGATCGAGGAGGAGTTCTCCTTTATGCGGACTGACGGCTATGCTTAGCAGTACGCATCGCGGATTTCTGTGGCCTCTTTGAGGATTGTATTTTGATTTTTGACTTAGAAACAATACGTGTATATTGGTACTCAGTTAGTACTCATACTCTGAAGTTCACAAAATTTTGATACTTTACATATTTTGAATATAAAATTTCAGTCTTCCGCTTGCCTTTATACAATTGAACTGGAGTATGAATTACTGTTTTGGTATAATCTCATTCATGTTTATTGCGTTAACTCAGACAATATTTAACCATCATTGTGTATGTTGCATAAGTGATGCGTTGGAACTCGAGAGTTGAGTTCATACTCGACCCCCGATTTTCAGGGCGTTACATTTTCATACAGCAGGATTGGGAAACTAAGGTACCTCCCTTATATCACTTCCCAAACAAGGATCCATTCTAGGGTCGTCAGTCCTAGTAAATCTCATACGATGATACGATTCTAGGTCGCTGCAAAGGGCTCATCTCCTTATCAATGCAAGCCTAGTTATACTCTAGTTACTACGGAGAGGCTCGTCGCCTTATCAATGCAGGTTCAAAGTATGCTCAAGGTCACTACACCAACGCGTCATCCGGGGTTGACGCAATCGCAACACCCTTCAGATATTGTCCAACCAACAGGTATCAGAGTGCGCAGCGGTGGTTTTGTTTGGCAATGGCCCACACGAGGCTCACGCACAACGCGTCTTCTGATCAGTGTAGGCCGACAACTCGAATACAGTGTCTCATACCACCGTATTCGGCCACGAGTCTCGGTTGCTCCTTTGGTCACTACGGGAGCCTCGTCGCCTGGGCCGAGGCCGACACTACTCGACCACAGTGTCCCATACTACCATGTCCGGCTCATGAGTCTTAGCGGATCGAGGTACCAAGGTTAACGGGGTTTCACTGGTAAGTTTGGTACCTTAGGTTCAAGCAGTAGCATCCAAACATGGTGAACACATAATAAGCTCATCGGTTTATTAGACAAGTTCGATTGGTACGAGCGTACGCTGAAGTAACCGACAAGGTACCACTGTCAACAACCATCGTACGACTCGGATTCATCGAACGTGTCATTTGTGACGAAATGACCTCAGCCACAACATCAAGGCCTGTTACCGATTGCCTAGACTATACAATAGCCCCAATCACATTCAATTACAACAAAATATCCTAGAAGATAGTTAAAGCAGTTATGAATCAAGATTGCAAATCATATAATCAAAGGTCCAATAATGTCCGCTTTAGGGCTACCAGGGCTGTTGCACGGAATCGTTACACCGCTCCCCCATCACCCGTCACGGATTTGTTTCTGCATTTTATAGACTACAACTTAAACATAAATCCACACATATGCATTCCATAGATAAAACAGACGCTATAATATACGGTACATGGAGGAAATCATACACATAGTTAAGGGAGTTGGGAATCATAGCTCAACACCCATATAAATTTTAATTTACTAACCACTTACTCATTCAATCATTTTAACAAACACTTAGACTACACGTACATCAACATACATGACGTATGTTGATCACACAGGTAGTAGGATTTTAGACTACACGTACATCAACATACATGACGTATGTTGATCACACAGGTAGTAGGCCAAATCCTTTTACTAGGGAGTTGCCCCGTATACCACACGCATATACCCACGACGGATAATCATGGCATGCATGAATCCGGGTTCCATACTCATTCAATCATTTCCACAAACACGTGGGCTACACACTTAGACATATATACGTGCATTAGCCGTGGCGTGATTTAGGGCAAATCCTTTCGCTAAGGGTTATCGCCTATACAACCATCATATATCCATGACTGTTGGTCATGGCGAGCACGAATGCAAATTCTATACTCATTCAGTTATTTTCACAAACACATAGGCTACACAATGTAACATACACAACGTATGTTGATATAACATGCCTTAGGGTAAATCCGTTCACCCAGAAGTTAATACTAGTAAGTTTAGCATACATATACATCAGTTAATTATGGCCAACACAATTGTAATTTTATACATATACGGTATTTTCTATAAATACATGGAATACAGTATATTCAACATAATTAACGTATAACTGAAAAACGAAACGAACAGCACTTGTATATGTGCAATAGCATCCAGATCATGAATCTATCATTATTTAACATTGAAAGCATTGAAAACCATAACTTAAGCGTCTATAGTCCGCACCTTACGCCGTAGAAGCGTAACGAATTCGACAGAGACTCTAAGTCTTCGTCAACGAGGGTATATCAACCTATAGCATGAGTTGGGTTAGTTAACCTACACTACCTGAAACCCGAAAACAGATTAGGGTTAGGTTTTCTTACCTAAGAATGGGATCGGTATCGCCGGTAGAGCGGTACGGAAGAGCTGATTCAGCCCGTGGAAGGATGGGATTGAATCCCAGGGATGAACTCCACCTCTCTCTCTCTTTCTCTCTCTTTTCTTTCTTCTCTCTCCTAGGGTTTCCCAAATTCGTATGGGATGAGAGAGTGAGGGCTTAAGGCCCTTATATTGCCCAAAACTGATGGGAATGGCCCCAGGGCCAAGGTATACTTAGGTTATGTCCAAAACCAGTCTGTTTCGACTCAACGGAGCATTTCCGGAGCCCCCCCTTGAGCCAAAGGTCGGACTTAAGCTCACTGACCTTGGATCTAGGTCGAGTTAAGGTTTCGTTCCAGTCGGGTTCCCAGATCACACGTGGCGGACCAGTTTCAGTTCAACGGTCACCGAAACTCGATCAGGGCCACAAGTATACTGACCTGTGTATGAAATTTCTCCTGATCCGAGGGTGTATTTGGGTCAGATTCTGATGATCTGATTGCTTATATTCGGCCCACAAATGACAAGTCTCAGATTCGAATTAATTTCTAAAGGAAACCACGTTTTCTCACACACTTCACTCCGGGCTCAAGCGAATTACTTCGGGACACTATCTGGACTTGATTTCCGAGGTGGTTGTCAAGCCCAGCAAGGCGGTCTTGATTATATAATTTCGTAGTAATCAGACTTTTGATGTACGGTCCAGATCCGATACAGAGTTTCAATGTGCTCTCGAGAGCAACTGGGTAATGAGATTGATCCTAGATTTTAAGGTATCCTAGCGTCACTGATTCTACAAGTTTTGGGTCTTGCAGATCGTATTTAAAATGGATCAAGCGGATTTCGTAGCTAATCTAGGTTAGCACTTAGTTAATTTTGTCAAATTCTTAAAGGATTTGATCCTGAGTGGTTTCTGCCTGAGGTGATACTCGGGTTTTTGTACGGATTTCTAAAGGATTGTCCTTCATCACCTAAACTTTAGGATTCCTGCCTACTATGAAAGTACTTAAAAACATTTAACCAACAAGGTGGTGAAAAGTGAAATGGGAGATTTGGAAGGAAATGGGTTAAAAAGGGATTTTGGCCTTTGGGATTGAGTTTTGAGAAATTAATAAGGTATTAGGATCGACCCATTGCCTAAGGACATCTAATTCCAAGTGGCAAAAAAACCCGGGGTGTTACACCATTGTTTCCAAATCAAGCACAAAAGCTGAGTATCGAGCGATGTCAGTTGTTTGTAGTGAACTTGTCTGGTTACGTGGACTTTTTTCTGACTTGGGCATTCATCTACAGAATCTTACTCCACTACATGTCGATAATCTGAGTACCATTCAAATTGCCTCTGACCCTGTTTTTCATGAACTGACCAAGCATATTGAAGTTAACTATCACTTCATCCGAGAGATGTTTCAGTCTGGGCTCATTTCTCTTCCACATGTCGCATCCCATGATCAGATTGCTAACATTCTCATGAAGTCCCTCACTTCTGCATGTCACTCATTTCTAGTTGGCAAACTATTGCTTGTTGATGACTAGTATTGTTTGAGGGGGGATGTTAGACAGGCCACATGCCTTGTATAGCTCATTTCTATAGATAGATGATGTATAACTAATTTCCTTAGATAGATGATTCTGTATTTAATATTTACCTTATATTGCCGTTGTAAAGATCTATATATTCGACCCTTTAGGGTTGTCTCAAATACATAGAAAATCAAAAAGGGAATTGTTTCTCTTAGCCTACATCGTTTGCTCTTTGCTTTTAAATCAAACTCGATGTTAAGTCCTTCCCAACTCGAGGAGAATGATGAGGACATGGACAATCGAATGTTGATGGATCGGGCAAATGTTTTTGTTGAAGAGTATTGGGATGGATTCGAGCATGGAAAGAGGCTCAAATATCTTCCATAATGGGGTAAATCTATAGACCCATGAATGGACCATGCATTATGGCAGCCGGATGCTCCTTTTGGGTCCACAAAAGAGTCTTTTAGTGGCCACTTATCTTAAGTCACGAATTTTATCTTCTTTTTTAAAACTTTTTTTATTTATTTTTTGCTTTGCTTTTGTCTCACTTAAGTAGATAGGGGTATTTTAGACATTTTCTTTCAATTAAAGATTGTAGGGTTGAAATTATAACATCTAGGACATAGTTTATACTTGATGTAAAGCCTCTCTCTTGTTTCCTTCATATAAAACTCAATAAAAAGAAAATGTCCAACAACTTTTGGGACATTTTCCTTCTCTACAAGTCTTGGGCAGCGAACAATGACAACGCCTATTGCATTGAGCAACCACCTGGAGTGAACGCTTCTAATATATTCAAAGTTGTTCATCTCATACCATATATACCATATAGGGCAGCGGATAACGAATCAGACTCAAGGTTGAGTCAATACCAACCTAAGGATGACGATAAGGACGTGGACAGCTGAATGCTAATGGATCGTCTTAATGTTCTTGTTGAAGACTATTGGATCATGGATTAGAGCGTGGAAAGAGGCCCAAATATCTTCCGTAATGGGCTAAATCTGTAGGCCCATCAATGGATCATGAATTGTGGCACCTAGGTGCACTTGGGTCCACAAAAGTCTTTTGGTGGCACTTTCCTTAAGTCACGAATTTTATCTCTTTCAGTAGATAGGGATATTTTCCTTCGCTTTTGTCTCACTTAAGTAGATAGGGGTATTTTAGTCATTTTTCTTTGAATTGAATATTGTAACAACTAGTCCATAGTTTATACTTGATTGTAGCCTAGATTGGTGCTAAGGCTTATCTATTGTTTCATTTCTACAAAAATCAACAAAAAGAAAATGTCCAACTAACTTTTGGGAAAATTTTCTTCTCTAATAGCGCGTGGATTGACAAACAATCACTCTGCAAAGAAATTAAACAGAGAAGAGAATGAAAATGAAAAAAAAAAGCACACAAAATGTCCTTTCTACCCGTATCATTTGAAACCGATACGACTATAAAATATCGGTTCAATACGGCCCGATACGATCGATATGGGCTGATACGATACCATTTTTTTCACAACAGGCCGATATGGAACCGTAGCGCATATCGTATCCAAGCCCCAGCCCTTAGGTCAGGTTTAGTACCCAAGAGGAGGCCCTTAAGGGTCGGGTCACCCAAGCTGAGCCAAGCAGCCCGGCCCATTGCCACCCCTACAAGTAGGTAAGTCGTTTCTCTTACCCATTATTGAATATAACACCTTATAATTTGTTTTCTCAACAATTTAGGAAATCAGCACCTCTATGAGTGTTTGCTCCAAGATATGTATGGCAGCTCCAACGCATATATGCCTACAGAGTGTGCTTAACAGACCAAGTGTTTTAATAGCAGTTGGTGAACGAATCCCTGTTAAACCTTTACATGCCTGGAGCCATACATTGACATCCAATTCATACAGCTGATGGTGACTGGTCTTCATGAAGCACTAGAAACCTATATTTTGAAGAGCTATCTAATGGCTTTGATGCTACGCAAAACACAATCAATGGTGATTTGTGAATGATCAAAGTGTCTAATCCCAGAGAAATCTTGGGTCAAATATAATGAGAAAAGAATGGATAAGGGCCAGGGTATCCCAGTCCAATGATTACCGATGACCCTATCTACAACATACATACAATGAAACCTAAAGTAACATAAAGGGACATAAAAGCCCTTATTAGAAAAAGCACTAATATCACATGAACTGTGTGATAGGGAAACCAGCATCGTGTTTAAGAACAAGGAAATAATTAGAATAAAGATCTCAGAGATTCATGAGAGAACCAAATAAGAGTCAAGTTTAATGAAGACACAAAATAATCGAAGCCTATCACAATAGGCAGCACAAATGGAGAATGGCTCAAAAAAAAGTCAGGAGAACGCCCACTCAGGAGCTGTCATCATCATAGCCTTATCCCAGCTATTTGGGGTCAGCAACTCAAAAAGTTTCAGACTAATAAACATAAATTCAAACCTAAAATTAGTATAAAGATAACGCCCAATACAAGATCGATTATTACTTCAACCTACCATGTCCAAGCTTCAATATTGCAGCAGTTATAAATATGCTCAGCACCTTTTTGAAGACTCCACCATCAAATATAGAGCTTGGTGAGCCGGATCCATTCCAAGCAATTATAATCATTGCCTTAGAAGAGTGGAGGGGTTAGGATAGAAACCAAATCATAAAATTTATGAGAGAGAGAGAGAGAGAGAGAGAGAGAGAGAGGAAAAGAACAGGCATTACCTGTAAACACAAGATAAAGAAGCCCCACATTCTATCGAAACTTCGAAAGACATGCCAAAATGAGCGAATCTCAACAAAATTAATCTTGCCCATCCATCGGTCCCTGGTCGCAGGTCTGTTCTCCTGAACAATTATCATGCATATGAAGTGTATTTGATATTAGTCCATTTTTAACAAAATCCCACTTCTATGATAATAAAGTACAATTGCATGTGAGCAATTCCAGATTAACCAAGGAATCTTATCTAAAGGATCAGCAACAAGTTCTTAAAATCCATGCTCACTTGAGCAATAAATAATGCCTGAATCCAACCATTTGGAAAACAGGCATCGCATCTCAAGTTCAGACCTTCAGAAGCCTCAATTGAACCCACCATTTTACAGTAACAGTCAGATTTCAACTCACAAGACCTTGGCCTAGTGGAAGACGAAAGAAAGAAAAAAAAAAAAAAACCTCGGTGGTGCCAATAGTGTGGTATACAGGGGAACCTTTGAAATGAAAGGGCAGTCAGTTAAAATATAACAAGTGTTCCAACATAAATCTAGTTTGCAGTCTCCAATCAGATTCTAAGAGTAGCGTAGCATTATTTTCCAGCGATAAGGTAAAGAAAAACAATAAGCTACTTAAGAGTAACTTCCACCTCAGAAATTTCGGCAGATAAAGGTAACTTTGGTGGTTTACTCTTTTTTATTTTTTCTCTCTCTAATGGCTGTGTGGACCCTCAAGCTCTCGACAAGCAATGGTAAGGATAAGTTTCCAATACTGGTTATTGATGAATTGCAAGATGTGCATTATGACGCCTGATATTTTATTATTTTTAGTTGGACCTGAGTATCTTTGATCATATGATCTCCCACCATGGTGTCATGGCAAATCCCAGCTCAGTAGCTAGCATGGTCATTTGGCCCTTGATGAATTGCAAGATGTGCATTATGACGCCTGATATTTTATTATTTTTAGTTGGACCTGAGTATCTTTGATCATATGATCTCCCACCATGGTGTCATGGCAAATCCCAGCTCAGTAGCTAGCATGGTCAATTGGCCCCAACCAACAACTTCAATGGTCTAAGGAGCTTCTCGGGATTGACAATTTACAATCGTATGCTCATCCTGGAGTACACTAAGATTAGTGCCCCGCGCTCGGTGTTACTCCTTATTGATAACTTCCAATGTACAGCCTGTGGCCTGGTTTTAAATATCATCCAATACAACT
The DNA here is from genome assembly GCA_030180095.1 of Magnolia changhungtana. NCBI lineage: Eukaryota > Viridiplantae > Streptophyta > Magnoliopsida > Magnoliales > Magnoliaceae > Magnolia > Magnolia changhungtana. The sequence continues at coordinate 1,273,599 of JASAUF010000336.1, forward strand.
TGGTATCACCGGAATCATTTCAAAGTCGATTGGAACTGGGACAGCTCCAACTCAATCCGAGTTGATCTGGAGACTTGTTAGTCTGAATTGGGATAAATTGGCAATGTGTCAGACTGAGTCACAATCAGAGAGGCTTCTTTTTCCTAAAAAATGTGCATGATGAAGATGGTTGTAGAGAGAGAGAGAGAGAGGCTCTTTTTTTTTTTGTCAAAATGTGCATGGTAGAGATGGTTGGAGAGAAGACGGAGAGAGAGTTGACGTGAAGAGTAAATAAATGCATTGAAATACGTTTTATTTTTCAATTTTTGCTTCTTTGATAATTTTTCTCATTTTCATTTTTTCTTGGAGACTCCATCCATATCAAACGAGCCATATAGGTCTATCAACAATGCTACTCAGTTCTATATTCAGATGAGTCACAACAGAACCAATATTTAGATGCTTGCTGATGGCAAACAATGCTTCTGAGGCACTCAAGGAGTCAATGATGACCACCCCAGTTATGACTCTTCTGGATTCTTCGAAGACTTTTGTCGTTGAGTGTGACGATTCAGGAATTGAGAGAGTTGTTGTCCTTGTGCAAGAGGGAAGACCTATAGTCTTCTCTAGCAGGGCATTGGCTGGCAAGAATCTTGCACTTTCTCCATATGAGAGAGATTTTAGTCATTATTCATGCCCTTGATAAAGTAAAATGGTGGAACATGATTCGTGTAGCCAACCCGTTGTTGTCCTCATGCAAGAGGGAAGACCCATAGTCTTCTCTCGCAGGGCATTGGCTGGCAAGAATCTTGCGCTTTCTACATATAAGAGAGATTTTAGCTATTATTATCCATGCCCTTGATAAAATAAAATGGTGGAACATGATTCGTGTAGCCAACCCCTTGAAGTTGATGAATCATGCCATCACCAAATGGCCCATCAGCCTTCTTGGTTGGTACTTCCAAATATGCACCGATCACCTAAGCCTTAAATTATTTCTAGAGGGAACAACTTTTCCTCCCTAGAGTGCAAAAGCAAATATCCAAACTCCATCAATGTTCGAAATATCGGTATTGCGATATGTATTGCATCCTTGGGATACAGATACGTATCAATTATCGCACGGGATATACCATTTGTATCGAGTAATTTATCGCACTTTTTGGGAAACATGGGGAAACATTGGGAAATAGTTGATTTTTTCAATTAAACTTCAGGACTTGTTAAAAAAGACCTTAATACACACTTTCAAATCATAACATCTCAAAAAAGAAGTGCACATGATAGGTTGACTTTGTATAGGGTCCTAGGCTATGCACTGTCTGACTGAACTAATGCAACTATATTCAAATTGAATGCATAACATTTAGAGTGTATGTGATTATCACTTCATCAAACACTTCTAAATACTTCAAAAGTAGTCTCAATTGACAGTTGGTTGAAGGGAAATTTTGAAAAAAATAATATTTAAAAAGATTTTAATTAAAAAAATGATTTTTACTTTTCGAAAATTGACAAGGGCTTAACAAATCAGAAGATCAGCCTCATACATACTTGATTTCATTCTTGGAGTGCAACATTGCAAGCATTTTAGGATAAATTGGGGAAATTTCAAATTTCTCCCAATTTTCCCCGAATTGGACCACCTACACTCAAATTTTGAAATTAGAGTGTGTGTGATAAACATTTCATAAAATACTCCTAAATACTTTGAAATTATTCTCAACTAAACAACTGGTTGAAGGAAAATTTTGTAAAAAACATGGAGAACATGAAGAACCAATGGATATCGAAATGAAAGCTTCGACTCCATGATTTTCCATGCAAAACATGGAGAACCAACAGATTTATAACCATTTGACACTGATTTAACATTATTCCAACCAAGAAAAATGGATTGAAAATTGAAAATGCTCACTGGATTGAACATGTGGGATATATTGGAACCACCTGTGCGTTTCGTATCACACGAGTGGGATACAAGATATATTGTGGGATATATTGGACGAAACCGCCGATATGTAAAACATTGAACTCCATAGATATAATTATGACATTATGTACCACCGAGGGAATGAGAAAATGGCAATAAGGGCTTTCCCGGCAATTTGAAAGCTATCTCCATGTTGAATTCTCATTTGTGAATGATATTAGAAAGGAGTGTCAAGAGCATCCTAGGAATAGGGACATCACGCAACAGCTCCATGTTGATCCCATGGCCATTTTGGTATACATATCGTGAGGCTCACAACTATATTACAAAGAAAAGTTAGTCATGCTAGGAGTTTCACGCTTCTCCATCTGTCGGTCATTCTGGTTATCTAAAAATGTACAAGAGGTTATCCCAAAGCATGTTCTGGCATGACATGTGAAAGGATGTGAAGTGGTTTGCAGCCAAATGAGACACCTATCGTTTGAGACTTTATTGGGCCTAGCGGCTGGAGAGACCCTGAGGGGACTCGTCTCCTTCTCCCTCAAGTGGTGATAGACCACATCACGGATGAGGGGACCTGCACCTCCGCCGAGGAGGACAAACAAGTTTGGGTCCCCTCTTTGACCGGGGAATTTCAGATCAGGTCAGCTTGGCAAATTTCCAGGTTGGCAGGGGATACTAAATCGTGGTCCAAATGGGTGTGGCACCCCAAGCTTCCTCCAAAAATCTCGCTGCTCACATGGAAGATTATCCATAAGGCGATTCTGATAGACACTAGAACTCCAGACAAAGGAATTCACATGGCCTCCAAATGTGATTGTTGCCCCCCTCTGCTACTACCCTACATGGAAACGATCGATCACGTATTCTCTTCGGGGGGCATTGCTATGGCGGTGTGGGACCATTTCCAACCCCTGTTCAACCTAGGTTCGTCGGCCCATCATACAATGGTGGGTAGAGCAACCAAGTGGTGGGCGGTAGCTACCCCATCTGATCGGCTACATATCTTGAGAGGTCTCACTCCAGCTCTCATTTTCTGGGAGATCTAGAAGTTTAGAAATGTCGCCCGCTTTGACAACTCCTTGTTTAGTGCAACCAAGGTGATTGCTTCGATCCACCATTGGATCTCTACTCTCGGCCCCTCCCTCCCATTTCCCAAGGTGGTGAAGCGTGCCTCGGCTTCCGCCCTAGCAGACTTGGGGATCGAAGGGGGGCATCGTTTCATCGAAAGAGAATTCAAGTTGTCAAATGGATTAGACCCGAAAGGGGATGGGTTAAAATTAACGTAGATGGCTCCTCGCTTGAGAATCTGGGCCCCTCTGGGGGTGGTGGCATCTGTAGAGATAGTGATGGTAGCTTCCTATTCGCCTTCTCTTCCGAATATGGCATCGGCTCCAACTCTCGTGCAGAGATCCGGGCGATCTGGGAGGGCCTCTCTCGTTGCGCCGAGCGGGGCTTTTCAAAGGTGGAAGTCGCGAGCGACTTCAATCCCATTGTAAGGGCAATCTCCTAAAATATGGCGCTCGCGTGGCCCATGTGCTACTGGCAGGCCAGGATTATAGCGCTCATCGGTTTGATGGAGGTTTCTATCTCCCATACCCCCAGGGAGGCTAATGTGGTTGCCGACAACCTTGCTTAGAGGGGCAGCAGCAACCAGTCCAGCACCTTTTTTGTTTCTCAGGCAGCTCTTCCAAGTATCACCAGAGGTATCTTATTTCTGGATAGGGTAGGGTTGAGGAATTTGAGGGAGAGTTAATCTTTCCTTAGAGCCTGTCTTTCTTTTCACATGATAGGTGGGCCTATCGTCTTTTGTTTAAAGGTCCACCCGAAAGCTCTCTTGCAAAATCTTTGTTTATGAATGAAAAAATCTTTTAGTGAAAAATAAAATAATAAATAAAAAATGAGACACCTATCAATGGAAAACACCAAAATATTGGAGCAAATCTATCGATCATTAAGTTACAACCGTTTCAGATACTGGAGCAAGTCTTGGGAGGACATATCCAAATACTATTGAAGGTTCATCTTTATCAAATAGTAAAAACACCAAAATGGTTGTGGTTTTTTGGCTCATTAAGTACCTGCACTTCTACACTCTCCTACCCCTACACGGAAGAATCAATGGCACGAGCCTTCATTCATGAATCATGATGCCTTAAAGATGCATGGAATGCTTCAATTGGTTGTAAGTGAACCCTGTGTTACTTAGCAAGTTTTGGCAGGAATAAATGTTATAACCCACAAATGAACAGTGGTAATGACTATGGCAATGGGCATCATGGCTTCCATGAGTTGAATGCTGGACAACACCATTATCAAACATCAGAGAAATGTCTCCATTTGAGTCACCATATGGTTGGCCACCACTAACCATTTGGTCATATTTGGTGAGAATGGGCATTGTTAATTAGGTAGATCATAATTTCCATAGTCATGATCAGTGTCTCAACAGGAAAGACGTAGTCTTCTTACCATCTCACCCCTACCCAATATTGCTTATCGGGGTACTTACTCACAACACTGATAGCCTGTGGAATAATTAGTCTAATCCAGACAATGGCATACACTGCCAACCGCATTCGAATAAGGCTCATGAGATATCCTGTTTTTCCTCATCTGTTTTGAGACATGTCCTAGGGAAAACTTGAGGAGAGACGTGTAGAGAACGCTCTCCGGCTTTACCTGGCCCATCACATCCTTGATCAATACCTATACACAAGGTATTCCTCCTATGATTAATTACCAAAGCCTACTCCTCCTTCAGTCTCAATGCCAAGAACCATCTTTGCAGCCTCCCGATCCTTCATCCTGAATGTCTCACATAACCGAGTCTTCAGTACATTGATTTCAGACATGTTATCAATTCCTGACTCACCATGAAGGAATCAAACCATTGCCTAGGCGACAAGTCGAACCACGACCTCCTGCAAAGTCTTTTTTCAGCCCCTTTAACTTCGAACCACTCTGGTTGCTTCATGTAAACCTGTTCTTCACTTTTCCTTACAGAAGTGTTGACTCCACATCCATCCTTCCAGCTCAAGATCACATTGGTCAACCAGCGCCAATCACGGATCTAATAGACACCTGCTATACCGTCGGCGCGAATATCTCTAAGAAGCCGATCTATTCTCTCTGAGCATAACCCTTCGCTACTAACCTCGCCCGGTATCTATGTTGCACCCTCCTGAAGATCCACCAGCATCCAACCACTTTCCGGCCCACTGGAAGCTCCACCCGCTCCCATATGTCGGTCTGGTACAACTAATCCATCACATCGCCCATAGTCATCTTTCACTTCTCAACACGAGGCTCACCTAAAGCCATCTGAATAGAAGATGAATCCCGTGCAATATTGGAGTCGTCCATGTACCACGCCGATATCCTATGATCATGCCGTGTGTATTGACCGATATTATCTGTTTCACACGTTAGCTATATGAAAAATAGGTGGAGCATTTGAATTCTTGGGTAATGTGCAAAGTATCACAAGAATGGGCATTGTTGATTAGGTAGATCATAATTTCTGTAGTCATGATCAATGTTTACTATACCGATATTATCGGTATTGCACGTCAGCGATGTGAAAAATGGGCGGAGTATCCAAATTCTTGTGTATCATGCACTGTTTCGCGAGTTATCACCGATATCGCAAAATATCGCAAGATATCATTCAACGCCTTTCCTTGTAAAATTTAATGGTATCAACAATACCTATCAACATCCGACATGACAGCAAGCCCCTTCTTCAAAAAAACCTTTAAAAACTCCATTTTTCCCCACTTTTTCACACAATCTTCTCTCTTTTAAACACATTGTGGGTGGATTTCAGTCCATCCTTTGCAATCTTTAAAGAGAAAAACCTATATTTCAAACCGGAATCAAGATTTTTGTAGATTTAGAACTGGTTCTAATTCGGTGAGTGATTTTACATTTCAATCCTTTTTTTTTGTTTAAATCATACAAAATCAATGTCAAAAGGTTAAAAATTCTTGATTCTTCATGTTATGCATGGAAAATCAAAGATTTGAACTTTCAATTTTGAGATTTGAGAGTAGGTGGTCTGATTTCAAGGAAGAAAATTCAAAATTTTCCCAATTTCTCCCAAATTGGTTGCAATCTTACACTCCAAAGACAATCAAATATGTATTAGGCCTGATTAACTGATTCATGATTTTTGAAATAAAAAATTATAATTTATGTTTCAAAATTTCACTTCTAGCAGCGGTCAATTGAGTCATACACACTACAATTTTAAATTCGAGGGTAGGTGGTCCGATTTGGCAAAAATGGGGGAAAATTCAAAATTTCTTGAATTTCTCCCAAATTGGTTGCAATCTTACCTCCAAACACGAAATCAAACATGTATGGGACTTGATTTACATATTCATGTATTTTTCTGATTTTAAAATATATATATATATATTTAATTATAATATATATGTACTATTTTTGCCCAAATTTCTTTTGTATCAGGGGTGAACTGGTAGCATTGTTAGAGCATTTAGAGCTGGTTGATGATTTTTTAGACTATATAATTATACATTTATTTAAAAAATAATTAATAAATGTAAAATATTATGGATGTAGTGCCCTGGCTTTGTTAACATCAATGTTTTAAATAGCTATGCTATGTAGCGTATAACGTATGCTACGTAGCTCATGAAATTAGCTAGCTATGCTATGTAGCGTATAACGTATGCTACGTAGCTCATGAAATTAGCTTAAGTTGCATGTAGCCTACGCTTAAGTTGCATGAAATTAGCTTAAGTTGCATGTAGCCTACGCTACTTGATAATTTGCATATGCTACACGCTACATAAGAGAATACGCTACACACTATGTAGCTTACACTAAAAGTTATTTTTCACTACAATAAAATCAATTAATGTTTTCAATGATTTGTTGTTCCATTTTTTTATTTTCAATAAAAATTAAATAATCTTTTCAATGCTTTTAGTAAAATAATACAAGTAACAATATTAAATCAGTTTCGTTGCTCTTCTTTACCTTTATACTGAATTATTGTCCTTTCTTATTACTTTAGGTTGTATTTGGTTGCACCAAATATCATGTAATTTTGTTTAATTTCATTATTAATCAATATAATTTCATGCAAAATATCATGAAATTGGTGTAACCAAGCGCGACCTTGAATAAAAATCTGGTAGTGTGTTGCTTAGGCTACACGCTATGTAGCTTACACTTCATGCTTCAGAGAGGTACGCACGACGCTACACACTATTAACTATTTAAAACATGTCAGGAGGAAGAGGAGAGAGACAACGTGATATTGAATGAAGATATGGCACCCCTATCTCCGATAATATTCGGGAGTGTTTGCAATTTGTGTGGCCACGTGTCAAAGAGTGGAGGGGTAACCCACTTGAAGGAACATTTAGTGGGAGAATATCGCAACGTGTGAACCGCCCTAAGTGCCCACGGGATTTGAAAGCGCATATCAGGGCTTTGTTGAAAAAAAGTGAAGATAAGAAACGACCGTACTACATGGGAGAGGGAGATTAGGCTGGAGTTAGGGCGGGCACCATATGCAGGTGAGGATGTTGTGGATCTGGATGAGAAGAATGATCTTGATTACAGACGCGCACGTGAGGAGTCTTTATGAGATCAAAGGAAGGATCAACAAAGGCGGTGGGAGGTGTGTAGGGACTTAAGGAAATGTTTAATGGAGGGGATGTGAGGAACTTGACTAAGATCACACCCCCACGAATGTCAGAGTGAGCCCGCACTTCAAGAATATGATAAGTAAAGTGCAACGTGGGGGTGAGCGTGTGGTGCCACCCACGCCATGTGAGATAATGGAGAAATACTTAGATTATGAGCACGCAAAGATGAGGCATTATGTAGAGGGATATCGTCAGTCATGGGAGATGTACAGCTACACCGTGATGTGCGATGGCTAGGCCAATAGATGCCAATAATCAAATAAAAAATGCATATTACATCTTTAAAGTATTGGAAAGGTTGGATCAACATTGAGGGGATCTTTCTCCTATTGTAAGAAAGCGTGCATTTGACACCTCCCCTTTATTCTCTTGCTTGTGTTTAACACCTCTCATGATGTATGATGGTTGGACCGAACCGACGAGGATGTTCATAAATTCTATGGTCTACTGCAAGGGACGAACAATGTTCTTATAGTCCATAGATGCCCGTAATCAGATTAAAAATGATGATTACATTTACAAACGCATATTACATCTATAAAGTATTGGAAAGGTGGGATCCACATCGAGGGGATCTTCCTCCCATTGCAAGGAAGCTTGTGTTTGTCACCTCTCCTTTATTCTCTTCTTCAATTAATAAAGTGTTGAACATAATCAGTGTTTTAAATATCGACGATATTGGCCGATTTATCCCACGATATTTCTTATATCTCACTTGTGCGATACGAAACACACAAATAGTGGGATATATCCCACATGTTCGATCCAGTGAGCATTTTTTTTTTTATCTTCGATCCTTTTTTTCTTCTTCTATAAATCACGTTACATCAGTGTCAAATTGTTACAAATCCATGTTTTTTAATGTTTTGCACAATAATCATAGATTGGGAGCTTCGATTTGGAGAAGGACCAAGCTGCGGAAAATAGAAAAAAATTAAATTTTTGCCAATTTCTCGCAAATCGGTTGCAATCTTTGTGTCTAAACATAAAATCAAACATGTCTGTAACCAGATTTAGTGATTCTTCTTTTGCTTTTGAATGTATTGCTTGTGTTTCCACAGGTCTTCTTACATTTATAAATTATATGAATAAACTTCGAATATACTTGCACCAATTTAGTTAGACAACGCATAGATTAGGACCCCATATAAAGAAAACCTATTATTTGCACTCGTTTTTTTTTTTTGGTCATGTTTTGAGTTGTTTATTGATGTCTTTTTTAACAATCACTGAAAAATTCGACCAATTTCTCGCAAATCGGTTGCAATCTGTGTCCAAACATAAAATCAAACATGTAACCTGATTTAGTATTTCTTCTTTTACTTTTCAATGTATTGCTTGTGTTTCCACACGTCTTCTTACATTTATAAATTATATGAAAAAATTTTGAATATACTTGCACCAATTTAGTTAGACAACGCACAGATTAGGACCCCATATAAAGAAAACCTATTATGCGCACTTATATTTTTGTAATGTTTTGATTTGTGTATTGATGTCTTTTTTAACAATCACTGAAATTTCATTGAAAAATTCGACCAATTTCCAATGTTTCCCCTTGTTTCCAACAATAGCGATGCATTACGCGATACAACCGATATATCCCATGCAATAACCGATACGTATCTATATCCCAAGGGTGAGATACGTAATGCGATACCGATATTTCGAACACTGAACATAATAAGGTAGATGGCATCTATGGACAACATAGATGTAATCTGTGTTTTTAATCTAATTATTGGCATCTATGGACTTTAAGAACACCATTTGTCCCCTGCAGTAGACTACAAAACTTATGACCGAGATCCTCGTTAGTCCGGTCCAACCATCACACATCACGGTGCAGCCATACATCTCCCATGACTATTGATATCCGTCTACATAATGTTTCATTTCTACGTACTCATCGCCTAAGTATTTCCTCATTATCTCACGTGGCATGGGTACCGCCACACCATCACCCCAATACCGCACTTATCATATTCTTGAAGTGTAGGCTTGCTGCGGCATTCGCAAGGATGTGATCATAGATAAACAAAAACTTTTCTATGAACTTCCTGCCTTCTTCCTCATATCCCCTCCACTAAACATTTCCTTAAGTTTCTTCTATGTCCCACCAGCCGCACATCTCCCATGACCGACGATATCCCTCCACATAATGTTTCACCTCCACGTACTCATCGTCTAAGTATTTCCCCATTATCTCACGTGGCGTGGGTGGCACCACACCCTCACCCCCACGCCACACTTATCATATTATTAAAGTGTGGGCTTGTTACGACATTCACGAGGATGTGATCATAGATTAAAAAAAAAAAAATTTGCTATGAACTTCCTGCCTTCTTCTTCACATCCCCTCCATTAAACATTTCCTTAGGTTTTTTCTGTCTCACCTGCCTCTTGGTAAGTCATCGGATCTGAAGGTAGATCCGATACCCGCATGCTCCTGATATGGCCCATACCCCATATCCCTCCCCTCCAACTATCCACCAAAACTCCCCCATGCCCCACTCCCCCTTCCTCCACTTCCCTCTGCTCCACATAATGCTTCATCTCTGTGTACCCATTATCTCACGTAGATTAAGTGGCACCGCAACCTCGCCCCACGCTACACTTATCATATTCTCGAAGTGCGATCTTGCTGCGGCATTTGCGAGGAAGTAGTCATAGATTTTTTTTTAAAAAAACTTTGCTATGAATTTCCCACCTTCTCCCACACATCCCCTCCATTAAACATTTCCTTAAGTTTTTTTTGTGTCTCACTCGCCTCTTTGTAAATCATCGGATCTAAAGGTAGATCTGGCACCTGCATGCTACTGATACAGCCCATACTCCCTCCCACTCATGCGTTGTTGACCCCTCAAATATGGTCCTACTCAACTCTCACCGCCTTTGTTGATCCATGTCCCACCGATCCTGTATGGACTCCTTGCACGTGCGTCTGTTATTAGGATAATAAATAAATAAATAAAACTTTGCTGTGAACTTCCCATATTCTTCCTCACTTTGCTATGTACCGCATGTCCCACTGATCCTATAAGGACTTGCAGGCACGTCTATAATTAGATTTATTTTAAAAAAAAAAAAAAAAAAAAAAACTTTTCTATGAACTTCCCACCTTCTTCCTCACATCCCTCCACTAAACATTTCCTTAAGTTTCATTTGTATCCCACTCGCCTCTTTGTACATCATCGGATCTAAACATAGATCCAGTACTCACATGCTACTACTACAACCCATACCCCATCTCCCTCCCTCCCCCCCCGCTTATGCGTTGACCACTCAAGTTTGGGCCTACTTGCCTCCCACCGCCTTTGTTGATCCACGTCCTATTGATTCCGTAAGGACTCCTCACGTGTGCTTCTGTAATCAAGATCATCCTCCTCATCCAGATCCACTACATCGTCACCTGCATATTGTATGATTTAAACAAAAAATAAGGATGTAAATGCAAAATCACTCACCGAATGAGAATCGACCCCGAATCCGAAAAAATCTTGATTCCGATTTGCAATCTAAGTTTTTCACCTAAAAGATTGCAAAGGATATACTGAAATCCACCCACAATGTGTTTAGAAGAGAGAATAGAAGGAAAAGTAGAAAAATAGAGTTTGGGGTTTTTTTTAAAGAAGGGGCTTGTGGTCCTGTTGGGGGTGTTGGTGGATATCTGTCGATAATGACGAGTATTGTCGATACTAAGGAAAAGGCGCTAATATCTCATGATATCGACAATAACTCGCAATACATACCGATACATTGCACGATACAAAGGAATTCAAATGCTCAACCCATGTTTCATATCATTGACGTGTGATACCAATAATATTGGCCAATATTATCGATACAGTAAACAATAGGAACCATGTCATGGCTCTATGACACAAAACCCAATATTTTGCTCATTGTTAGCAAAATTCAAGAGCTAGTTTCATCTTCACAAGTATCCTTTAGAAGGTTCCCTTGAGAGTAGAGAGGCTAATGATTTAGGCAATAAACTGGCAAAAGACGGGGTCTCCTACTACTTTGTGTTGGGATTTTCATATCCACTGCCATGATTGTAGTTTTTAAATTGCATTGGCCTCTCTAATAAAATTACATTTCCTAATTAAAAAGAAAAGAAAATCCTTGACTAAGAAGTATATACAACAAGGACACAACATAAGTAGTTATAATATATTGTAGCTATGAACATTTGAAGGGCAACATTCAACGAGTGAGCTAGCATCAAATTCACGTTTTATTCAAAACCCAAAAGTTACCTTCAATTTCATAATGAAAGAAAAATTATCCTAATAATTACCAAGTCTAGGACATACCTGGTGTTTTAAGTAGCGTGTAGCGTAAGCTACATGATACTTAATATTTTTAATAAAAATAATAGAAAAAATATGATAAATTTTACAAAATGCATAATTCCTATGAATTCTTTACTGCGAATCTAGATCATCAACAACATTTCCATGCAAAATCTCTGTCTCTTTGCCTTCAAACATCTCTAAGTGTGATCACTTTTCTTATTTATTGAAACATACACAAATTCACAATATGGACCACAATTTGGATGGTCCGGATAGATCTAAGTGCTTTATCCATGATATGGACCACAATATGTAGTGCCATGTGTGATGGGGATGAGCCACCGCCATTTTAAAATAGGTGTTGAACTAGCATTGGAAGAATAACTAAAAGAAAAGAAGATTTCAGGTAGCAAACACTACCTGCACTACACGCTACGCTACGGTACATGTAGCGTACACTACATGCTCTGTAGCTTACACTACATGCCCCATAGCTTACACTACCAGGGAGTTGCGCTACCTGCATATGCTACATAGTGTTTTTGCTACACTACGAGCGCAACTGAAAACACTAGACATACCATACAAGAGTGAGCTGAGTAGCCCATTATCAATGCAAAAGGCAAAGATGCTTGTAAGATGTGCAATTCACTAGAAGTGAAAAAGACTGATATCCTTAATGATTTTGAGACCAATTGATTGGCAATAAGTAGTGCACTTCAGTAGAAGTGAGCCAAATAGCAACAATATGAGGCAAGCCCAAGAATTACACAACGAAACTCTGGAAATCTAAGGGAGCAGGAGCAGGAAGGGGCAAGAGAACTTCTAAGATTGATATCCTTAAAGATTTTGAGACCAATTGATCGGCAATAAGTAGTGCACTTCAGTAGAGGTGAGCCAAATAGCAACAATATGAGGCAAGCCCAAGAATTACACAACGAAACTCTGGAAATCTAAGGAAGCAGGAAGGAGTAAGAGAACTTCTAAGAGACAAAATGTTTCTGGACCTATCTTAAATAATCAAACATTAAACTATTCTCCCATTGCAGCATAATTGAGTGGACATGGACAAATGAAAGGATTTCATTTTTGGAGAGAGTAAGGAGTGGCATAATCTTCTAGGACTTGCACCCAACCCAAACAAATCCACCGTATAAAAATGTATATGGACTAGCAGTTAGTTGAATACGATGCTTCCACATAAAACGATGACCAGAGATCACATCCTCTTTTTCCAACATAAGAAGAAACCAATGGTAGATAGACAAGTTGATAATTATTCCAACTGTGTAGCTTTGTATGCAGTAATTTATAAAACATAACTAAAGAACTAATACGGATCATGCATTAGTTATGATAGAAAACATTCATTAGCAGCATTACAGAAAGAGGATTAGAATCCAAAAAAAAAAAAAACTTTGTAAATGTGCAAAGTGTTACAAAAATTGGAACTAAGAACAATAACCAGTGCACCTCGAATCCCAGTAAATAAGACGATTTGTAAATGTAGTGATCAAGTAACAAAATGGCCTCTATATAATAACTTACTCCATTTTTTTCACCATGAAGCACTTCTAGAGGCTGACAAAAGAAATCAGCATCGGCCCGCATTGGCCAACCTAAGCGGAAACAATCGACTGACCTATCATTTTACATGATAAAATTATTTCATCAATGACAAGCAGGATATTTAGAAACTCAATCCACACTATAGATAATCAACTCTAGTATTTACCAGAAGTATTCATTTAAGTCATCATAATTCCTCCACTGTGAATGCTTCGATTTTCCTCTTTTGCTCCTTTCAGCTTCCTACCAAACAAAGCGTTTAGATTAGAGAAGTACATCCTAAATAACAAATGGGACAGAAATTTGACTTCACTAGTATGGAAAGCTGACCAAGTGTGATACCTTCGCAATTGTTTCATAAATTGGTGTCACAACTTTCCTTAAGAAGGCTTCTTCGTCACCCCCATAGGCTGGTTTAACATTCTCGCCAGTCATTGGACTGACATTCCCAGCTAGCATGCCATAGAGTTCGAAAGCCATCTAGAGAAACATACACAATGTGGCAAACTAATTATGGATGAAAAGACCAATCTGAGAAGTCTAGACCACACACACACACACACAAACAAATGTCATTGGACTGACATTCCCAGCTAGCATACCATAGAGTTCGAAAGCCATCTAGAGAAACATACACAATGTGGCAAACTAATTATGGATGAAAAGACCAATCTGAGAAGTCTAGACCACACACACACACAAACAAATAGTCAGGAGGTAATTCGATTATATTTTTTTTTTTTAACTCCATTTCTTTAATCAACCCATCGTCAAAATTCTCAGCTAGAAATTTCACTTCTAAAACACCTAGTAGAGATTGTCTTCACTTGGGGTGGATCCCCAATCCCCATCATTGCAGCCACTATGTGGAGTCTATCTGTTCAAAGCCAAATTGAAGTCACTTTTTGTCACAGAATATCAGCCCTTTCTTTATCAAAATTAAATTCTACAAAAGTTATAGCGCTTTCTCTATAAAAGTTATAACAAGCTATTGCATAAAAAGAGGGTTTTTCTTTTCTTATCTTTTCTTTTTCCGATCATTCGAAGCAAAAGCAGTTGTCAGATTTAGAATTTAAAAATGTAGGTGTACTCAAGAACTGTAGAATGGATATTAGACTTTCAAGTCTTACATGATGATAGATATAACAGAGGCATTCTGGCATGAATCTCAAGTTTGCAGCTTCACCCCAAATAAGAAGATACAGACCCATATACAATAGTTTGCGTTGTTGAAGTTCTTGCTGGATAGTTGGCAACCTGCAATTTAGGAACAATCACAAGCTTTAACAAAAATATATATATAATTATATATACAAATTGAAAGATAACAGCAATTTCATTAAAACCATGCCAAAACCGACACGGAACTGCAAAGCAAACAACCTTCACAAAATTTAAATCACAAGACTTCAGACTTGAAGCCCACCCCAAAACCTAAACTTTAACCATCCTAAACACTTCCTCCGCCATCCCACTAATATTTTTGGAGGCATTGACTATTTCCTTCCCTCTAAAGCCCCCAGCGAACTGCCATGCTGACTAACCTCCAAACCATCCTACCATATTCCCTGAACTCTCCACCGTGCCAAGCCAAAATGTGATCCTCAATGTACTCTAAGAAAACCCACTTCATATTAAAGAAACCAAGGACTCCCTCCCAAACCTTTCGTGCAAAAGGACACTTTATGAGAAGGAGATCAATGCACTCTGCATTAGCCATGCACGTGACACATATATTACAGAGCATTAGAAATCTCTTTTGAATATTGTCGCTCGTAACCTTCTTTCTTCCAACGAGCCACACAAACCGCCACCAAATCTTAGCCGTATGAATGATACGAACTTTCCTTGAGGGATTTGTGAGTATCTCGTAAAAAGAACGAACTGCAAATTGGCCCGACTTGTCACTTTTCCACACCATCAAACATAGATAAAAACTAGAAAACTCGCACAAATTTTGGTCAAACATAAAACCTGAAACAGATGAAATATTGAAATCATCTACCAAGGCCAAGACCCAAAAAAAAAAAAGATAATATGCCACCAATAGTAGAGAACCCAAGCACCTCAAGTCCTTGACCCAGAACAAGGAACACCAGAACAACATCAGGACTAATTAAATTTTGAAAATGCTTACCAAAGACTACTCTTGCGATCTAAGTACTTGCACCACTTCTTGTAGTTCTTAAAAAGCTTCTTCATGACTTCAGTTAGTGCGCGCTCATCCAACTGTACTAACAATAAACTCAATTAACTAGGTCCGATGCAAACAAAATAAAACTAAAGAAGGTGCAATATCAAAGAGAACTTAAGCAAAACAGAAAACCTTAGGTTGTTGATCAGGCTTTGGAAATTGTCGTATGTGGACATTTGCAAGTAGTAAAATCAAGTGTTCCCTTTGATTAGACACATTATCCTTCTGCACATTACAACAAACCAACAAAATATAAGACCCGCTAAACCACAAGGCACAAAAGCAGTCAATTGAGCTTTCATGGAATGGTTGTAGAGCACGAGAATCAATCATGCTCAATTAAGAAAATATGGTTTTTTGCAATGTTCTCTTTACCTGAAATCCAAACATGGCCTGAAGCCAATCAAGAACGTCTTCGTCTGCCTTCTTCTTGTAGTCACTTGGCCATGGTAGACCCCTAGTATTACGAAGTGCAAAAACAGCTGCTTGAATCTGCCAGTTTAAATTACTGCATTTACTCAGCAGCGTCTCTAGAAGGAAAAATAGGATTTGGCAATGATGCATCCAATGGATGAAAGGGTGAACACCAACCTCAGGATACCGCATGATAGCCTGATTTGCACTATCAGGATCGAGAGGAAGAATGTTGTATGGCACATATATCTCCGTCTTTTCAGCAACCTTATTGTGAGCTTCCAAAATCTAAAAGAAAGCCCAATAATTATAGAACCAGTTATGTGTAAAAATAAATGACAACAGCTTAACTTGAAGTGTGATTTATGTCCAACTTCCACTGTGCAACAGGACACCTGCATCAAATGTGCTGCTCAACCCAAAGAAACAAAAAAGCTACAGATTGTGAGATTGTCTTTACCTCATGATCGACTTCAACAGACTGTGTCTGATTGACAGCCTTCAAGACTTCAAAAAGGACAGCAGCTGTCTGGTATGCTTTGGTAAGTTGAGCACTGAGCAAATGGAGAAAACAAACCAACATATATAAATAAATCAAAAGTTTCAATTTCCAAACTCTGCATCACCTAGAAGATGGTTGTTTTGAATCTCTCAAACAAATAACTCACCGATCAGCTTTATCAGCAGCATTTTGCAATGCTTGGATGTACTTTTTATAATAATGTTGATAGAAGCTCTGCATTTCTCGTGCATCACTCTTCTTCACCCTTCCCATCAAAGTTGGATCATTTTCCTGAAAACAAGTACGGGAAACTTCTTTGTTCAAATGAAAGAAAACAGGCATAAGGGTGGTATACGTATACGGATATTGCAACTCCAGTGGCCTCCAAAGTATAGTCGAAACTAGATTATCAACAAATTAGGGATATCCAATGTCTTATACAATATTTCAAATCATCATCAACAATTAAGCCTTATCCCAACCAATGTTTTAAATATCGATGATATCGGCTGATATATCCCATGATATATCTTGTATCCCATCTGTGCGATACGAAACGCACAAGTAGAGCCGATATATCCCACACGTTTGATCCAGTGAGCATTTTCAATTTCCGATCTCTATTTTTTTTGTTGAAATTATGTTAAATCGGTGCCAAATGGTTACAAATCCATTGGTTCTTCATGCATGAAAAATCATGAAGTTGGAGCTTTGATTTCGATATCCATTGATTCTTCATGTTCTCCATCGTTTTTTTTTTTTCAAAACTTTCCTTCAACTAGCGGCCAATTGAGACTAATTTCGAAGTATTTAGGAATATTTGATGAAATGATCATCACATACACTCTAATTTCGAAATTTGAGTGTAGGTGGCCCGATTTTGAAAAAATTAGGGAAAATTCGAAATTTCCCTAATTTCTCCCAAATTGCTTACAATGTTGCAATCCAAACATGAAATCAAGCATGTATGAGGGCTGATCATCTGATTTGTCAAGTCCTTGTCACTTTTCAAACACTCCTAAATCATTTTTTAATTAAAAATTATTAAAATATTAATTTTTTCCCCGAATTTTCCTTGCAACAAGCTGTCAATTGAGACTAATTTCGAAGTATTTAGGAGTGTTTGATGAAATGATCATCACATACACTCTAAATGTTATGCATTCAATTTGAATATAGTTGCATTAGCTCAGTCAAACAACGCATAGCTTAGGACCCTATACAAAGGAAACCCATTATGTGCGCTTCTTTTTTGAGATGTTATGATTTAAAAGTGTGTATTAAGATCTTTTTTATCAATCCCTGAAGTTTCATTGAAAAATTCAACCATTTTCCGAATGTTTTCCCATGTTTCCTAAAAAGTGCAATAAATTACCCGATACGAACAATATATCCCGTGCGATAACCGATATGTATCTGTATCTTAAGGATGCAATACGTAACATGATACCGATATTTTGAACATTGGTCCCAACTAATTGGGTCAACATACAATATTTCATCTATAAGCTGGAACTGAAGCACTTTTTTTACATTGATGCAATAGCATTCAACGATCACCAAGTCCCACCACAAGATGCCACTCCCAGGTCCCAAGTATCCTAGAAATCTTCAAACCTCTTTCCACATAGCCCACATGTAATGTCTTGCCAGCAAATTATTTATTATTGAGTTATATATTACTTTATTTTATTTTGAAGGATAAGCGAATTACCAATTATTCTACTTCCCTATAGAATATGTTGCCCAAACAAATCTCTATATGTTTTAAGCAGTCATGAGTTAAGATTTTATCTTACCTCAGTGCACAAAACATTTCTACCCTTGAAGATACAAGAGCATATCACATCTTAGCTTGAGGTGAAGGTAGACCACCGGCTGCTAAAAGAACTTTAAAAAGGGACTTAAAAGTAGAACAGTGAGCCAGACAATCCCACATCCAAACTATCTACCACTACAACCAAGCAATTTTTTACGATATAATGCACTAAAACTCAGCAATGATAACAGTCGCAGGGGGGGGGGAATCAAAACACAATGCGGAAATTCAAAATCTGCAACAAGAAGCAAGAAATTTTCAGTTTCAATTTGTAAGCCAATCCCAAATTTCTTCATCAAGTTTATCAAAAGCAACGAGGGAGTAGCAGAAGAGATTAATAGGATGGTGGGTGAGGCATGCATGGAGAGGTGGGTAAATAAGAGGGTTTAAAGTGGAGAATGCAATTCCAGGTTTCACACTTACAGTTTGCTGACCTCCAAATGGTCAACAAGTGGTACGAGACTGTAGCAGGACAAAAGGTAAATTTCTATAAAAGATAAGGGCATTCAGCCAGAGGAGAGGGGAGTAGCAGAACTTTCTGGTGATGGAGTGCAAACTGGTCACTTCTGTCCAAATATATGGACTTCCTATAGGTGTGGCAGTAGACCAACAAAAGGGCGTTGGCAGGTACTCGAATGTTATCTACATGGGACAAGAAAAATCTTTCTTTGGCAGTCGAATTGCTCTCATCAAAGTGGATCCATGATGTTAATTTATTTCCTATTGACATTTCGATGTTCCATGCTTGTGATTGATAGACTGCATAGATTACAAACAGATTTCCTATGGAGGGGTATGAAAGGAAACCTGAAGTATTAGTTAATGGTCTCTAGTTGGGGAATTTTTTACCCAGAATTTAGAGGATGCCCCTGCCTGTATTGCTTCAGGACGTTTCATCATCATAGTGACTAACAGGGAGGTTTCTGTGAAGCACCTAGTTTTTTATGTTTTTAGCCATGAGGGGTGGCTTGTTCACTGGATCAGTTTTTTTACAATTCCCTTTGGAGGCAAGATTATTTCTTATCATCTTGTTGCCCCTATGTTGATATTTTTGCTTTTGTACTCTCTATAATTGGCATTACAGTTAAAAACACTGAACTCCACATGTTCAGAAAATGGTTGTGGAGACTAGGTGGGAGGCCCAAGGTGGGTGTTTGACAATTGAATCTTCAGCGTATTGGGTATCCAGAGCTTGGAAAGTAGTGGTCAAGGTGGAAACAAGCTTCCAGGAATGCATAAGCTACAGGGTTCGGGACAGAAGCAAGATTACATTTTAAGAGGATCATTCATGTGGAGAAGGACATTCTCTAGAGTTCTACTCCTACATAGTGGTGAGATGAGGCAAACTCTGAATGCTAGAAATAACCTCAAAATAACAGGGATATGTTTAGCACTCTAATTGCCACAGGAACTCGAGTGATGTAATTGTAGAATATAAAATATTTATGCGGTTGTTGGATTCGGTAGAGCCCCCTCTAAAAGGATGAGATCCAACAGTATGGAACTTGAATCCATTAGAGATGTTTTGGATTAATTGATCAAATGCTCATGTCATAGGAGCAGGTGAGGAGAGTGCACAGATGCCTAGTCTCTGGTTGTCTAAGGGCAGGGCTCATTGCTTTTTATTGGTTTAAAAGATGGGTCAAGGTGCCACCAGTTAACAATTTTAGAAATAGACAACAACATATTATAAATTCTTGTATCATGTGCCTGAAGGCAGAGTAGACAGCAAACCACTTGTTCCTTGAGTCCATTTTGTTAGGTTGCAAGCTACAACAAGGTGCTAACAGTTAACCATCTTAGAAATAGATACTGAACCACCTGTTCCTTGAGTCCATGCTGTTGGATTGCAAGCTACAGCAAGGATCTGACAGTAATCCATCTTAGAAATAGACAAGAACACAACATAAATTCCTGCATTATGTGCCTGAAGGCAGAGGACACAAAAACCCACTTGTTCCTTCAGTCCATTTGCAATGGAGATATGGTGCTGGGTTCTTGATATATTCAAGAAAGCATGCATGCTGCATTCCATTAGAAGATTTTTATGTGATGGAACATCGAATTTCTTGACAAAAGCTAGTAGATTCTTTAGAGGCTGTCTTTCAACAACAGAAGCATCATGAAAAGAGCAGAAAATTGGGACGATTAGCAAGTAGTTGGAAATCATAAAAAGGTGATAGAAGAAGTGAAGACCAGAATCTTTTCATGGGCAAAAAATCAAGAAATGGCTTTTAAACATCACACATTCGACCAATACAAGAAGAAGGGGAAGAAAAGGAGAAAACATGCAAAAAATAATAATAATAAAGAAATGACTTTCAAACATCTCCTCATGTGACCAATACGATGAACCAGGCGCATCAATAATGATAGGGCCAGGCATATTAGTACCTATACAAGCAGATAAAAGATCATCGATTTTCTAGATGGGCCATTTAACCCCCATATCAAGTATTTGATGCAACGCTCATTCGAATTAAATTTATCAATGCTCGTAAATTGTCGAAGGACCCATGATAATGGTCTTCAAATGCTTGTATTTTCGATGCAATGCATAGGGGTCATCATCATCAAACCTTTGGATCAGGCCAAGGGCAGAATTTTTATGGTCAGCATCAGGGTACACGTATTTGGCCATGAATGTTCATACCAACTGCCAATTTTGGTCCCCATGAGCCCCACCTCAAGCATAGAACATCTAGACCATACCATGAAAAGAATTGATGATGGGGACATCAAAGGACCTACTCAGGTGTACCAGAGATGGAGACGACCACCCACATCAGCGCATCTTTCTTTGTGGATGGGAGGCGAGTTCCAAATGGAGCCCATCGGGCCATTTTGAAGACCCCACATGCATTGGACGTGCATCAAGAAGACCCCATTTTGGGATGATGCATGTGGGCTACTTAGGAAATCATTTTAATCATAGGATTTCTATTTCATGTCGATCTAACCGTTGAATCTTGTCAATTAGGCCATCGGGCCACCGAATCTTTTAGCTATGGGCCCCTTGGACGCTGATTTTACTTTCTTTATATTTTTTGTTATTTTTAGGATTTATTTGATGTTCTAGATTGATAATAAATGTTTTAATTTTCTTATTTTGGATGATAGGCCGCTTGACTTAAGTGAGTGGCATAGTTGTAATTATGCTGGATTTTTAATTATAAAAGCACAGGGGGGTGGAGTTCCAACCTTGGTGGAGATTTGAGAAGGAAAAAAAAAAAAAAAGTTCTCTTGTGTGAATGAATTTTCCTCGTTTTTTAGGTTTTTTTAAATTTATATTATTATTTTTTTAAAAAATTTTAAAATTTAAAAAAAAATTAAAAAAAAAAAAAAAAAAAAAACCTCCATTCCAATTGAATTGTGGAAGGATAGATACTTGTTTGGTGGTGGATTCCCCAAGGTACATCCTTCATCTTCCTCTTCTTCAAAAGATATTCTTCTTCTTACATTCTTCCTCTCTTCTTCGAAAAGTATTCTTGTTCTTCTTCTCTTGTCTTCATCTTTTCCTTACCATTACAACCTTCCAAACCCTACATCTTCAATTTCCTATTTTTCTGAATTTTTAAAAAACCCTAATTCCAAAATCCCCAATTCCCATGAACCATAATTTTCCAAATTTCAAATTTTCCCCTTTCTAACCATAATCATAAAACTTACAAATCTGTCCATGAGTGTAGAACGTGCCTATGCTAAATTGGAAGTTCTATCATTCCATCAGGCCTAGTTTTAATTGATTTATGTGATTTCTTAGCATGCGGGCAGGTGATTTAGATTAAATCAGATTTTATTTCTTATTGTTTACTCTTAATTACTTGGTGGGTTAGCATCTTTTGTTAATTGAATTACTTTATAGACTCTTTCATAATCTCCACATTGCATGCTAGCATTAAATCATGTGTCCTGCATCAATTAACAGTCTAAATGATTCGGGTTTCCAGCCCACTTGGACTCATTCATTCAATAATGGAGATTGTTGCAAGGTGTCCAATGATACCACACACTTTGTAGTTAAATTTCAGCCCCAATGGATCTCAGGTCCGGCGGTGGACCCCACACCCAACTAATTGCCCAAAAACATGATTAGCAACCCATGGACCACTTTTGCAGGTACCAACCAGCATCGAAACAACATGAAATTTGTAAGACCCGAGGCCCCGACATCTGATTCGTATACTAGATAGCCGTTGACTATAGGTCCATTGGCCCCGAGAATATTTTGACTTGATCAAAATGTTGTTCTGTGATCGAGCCGCAAGCTGCTTGTCCTTACTTTATCTGGCGGTGGGTCATCATCGAGTTTTCCAAATCCATTAGGTCCGAGAGCCTAACCGTTGTGACCGTAGTCGAGTTACGGAATTACTGGCAGAAACGACAAATCAATATGACACCTGGATTATAAGTTATGAATAGATATGCCTATATATATATATATATATATATTGATAAAATAACTCAAATGACCTCGATTTTTTTAAAATCCTTGGAATGTTTCATGTCAAATCACTTAAATAACATTTTTTTATTGTTACCATCAGCTTAAACTTCTCAAAAATATCACAAAACACCTCCCAACCCTTCTTTTAGACAAAAGCCAATTTTAAAACCATTTTCAAGTCCATAAACATAAAAACCCTCTTTCAACAACCCATTTCCAGCAGTCTCTTCTAGCTTAAGTTTGAAGTTGAGAAGAAGAAGAAGAAGAAAAGGAAGTAGAAGTCGAGTTTGAAATCCAATCCTCTGATTGTTACAAGTGAGTGCATAGATTAGGAGCATGCATATATGTGCGTTAGATTACTTGAAAGCCCTATAGAAGAATAGATGTTTTTGATTTAAGGTTAGGTTATTGTTGGATTTTCTGATGTAGTTGGTTAGGTTATTGCTGGATTTTCCTCGAAAGCCCTATAGAATACTAGATTTTCATTTAGTTGGTTAGGTTATTGATGAATTTTCCTTGAAAGCCATATAGAAGAATAGATTTTCTGATTTAGTTGGTTAGGTTATTGCTGGATTTTCTGAAGGTTATTGCTGGATTTTCTGATTGAATTGGTTAGGTTATTAATGAAAGATTGGATAATAGAGATGATTTAGTTTTATTTAAATTCATACGTATTTCCATTAGTTTCTCTCTTTGTCCCTTACAAAGTCCGCCCGCTACCTGTTTGACAAAACGTTTGAAAGAGCTATCCTTCTTCCTTTTGGTGTAGTTAACTCTTGAGAAAAAGCATGCTTGTGGCATGAAGTCTTATAGCGGAATGAATCCTAGATTGGATTTAGATTGGCTAAGTCATGTGCATATCACATGCATGGTTCATAGTTGTTGCATCATTGTATGATTGAGAGTGAATGATTCATCTCATGGTATGGTGATCACGGTGGATTGTGTTGCGATACACGATGTGTCTATGATTAGTATGTGAACTGTCTAGATACAGGATGCATTACACGAGACCCTTATGAGGAACTTAAACTCATGAGGAGACCATATGAGAAAGGTCGTCCTATGCTTACCTTGAAAAACATGATATATTGTGCTTGTGTGTGGACATATGCATATGGTAATTGTAAATGCAATGAAACATTCTTTGTTATGACTTGAGTTGGACACCACACTGGAAATGTATAATTCAACAGGACATGATTAGAGGGTCCCTGGGTGAAAGTCCCTAAACCCCGATTCGTACCATTGGGAGCAACCAATGCTTAGACCAGGTGGAAGAATAGAGCGCTGGAATGCCGAAATACAAAAGTAAGCGGTGACTCCCACTAACACGTGTTGATTGGTTGAGAGGTTTGACCTAACCTGCTTATGGGCAAGCAAAGATAGGTTGTGTGACGAGCTCATAAATTGTCTGCTATCGTTTTGCCAGGCGACTTATGACTTCTCGCTGTTATGCAGATAGTGAAGTTCAACACAAGTGAGTTAGACTAGTTCGGCCCAAGAATTATGTAGTCCCACCTCTGTAGTTGACCACGATGGAAAAGCCTGTGCAAGTGGGTAGCAACCATAGCGAGTCCCACCTTTGTTTCAAACCTTGGTGATCCAATTAGGAAATGTGGAAAAATTTGGAACATGGAAAGTGGCATCATGTATTATATCTTTCTTTTATTGTTATAAGCCTAGTAGGCGTATGCTTGATATGAGCATGACATGAAACATGCATTTTCACTGCACACGCACTCACTGGGCTTAGTAGCTCAAGGTTTCCTTTCTTTTTTTTTTTTTTAGGTAAGAGTAGGGAGCTGAAGGAGTAGAGATTACAGACTCCAGTTGTCCTTTTTGTCTTGTACATATCAGTGTATATATTTTTTGTAGTACCCTATATATGTACAGCAGGTATAGTAAATATGACATGGTTTATGTTTTGGTTTTGCCTTGATGTGCTCAGTTGTACACATTAACACGTGTTGAATATGATGAAATTTTGAGAAATGATACGTATGTGTCGTCTTTACTTTCAGAAATCCTCCTTGTGGAGCCCCGCTTATGAGACTTAGTATGCGATAGTTGGAAGCCCCAAAATCGGAGTTCTACGGAGGCGGTCAACCAAATTTTGGTATATAGTAATCACGGATTACTGACACTAGATTTAGGGACGTAACAAAATTGGCCGCATTAAATTTATCGAGAGCCTAAGCTCGTGTAATTTTTGACATCATTTCAGCAAGTTATGACCAATTTCAAGGACGCCTTTTCGAACTGTTCAATAGACAAACATAATTTCTCTGCCAAATAGAAGTCACTAGATACATCATCAAGGAATTCCAATCTGAAGGGCAAATCTTCATTTTTTTTTTTTTTTAACTTTGATAATTGAATTTCCTATTCTTTTCTATGAGACTATGCCTTCAATTCTATATACCAAGTAATCACTGCAAACCCCGAGATAAGGCCGAAGCCACAAATATACAAGAAAAGCAAAAAGATTTACAAATCCCCCTAGCATTCTAGGCCTCCAGCAAATTAGGCATACGCTTTTAAACCTCCACCCATTCCAGAAATAGGATTTTAGCCCTCCCAAATACCCCCCAAATGTGCCCCCTACAATTCATGAAACATCAACCATTCCTCTCTAACCAAAGAGCCCAACAACTTGCTAACACACTTAAACGCCACATTTTCCTACCTAACTTTCCTATTCCCCCACCATGCCACATCAAAAGAAAATCTTCAATTGAACCTGGCATCACCCATGCAATCCGAAATAGCTTGAAGAAGTTGTCCCAAGCCTTTCTTGTAAACGAGAAATGGATAAACAGATGATCCACCATTTCCTCGGCTCGAAGACACAAAAGACATGCATTCGGAAGAATCATGTTTCTTCTACGAAGATTATCCAAAGTTAGAACTTTCTTCCTCCCCACTAGCCATGCGAACACCACCACCTTTAGAGGAGCGTCGTAATGCCAAACGAAGGATGTCAGACAAATCCCGCTGAAAGAGTCTTCCCCACTACAGAACATATAGAGTGATTTCACTTAGAACTTCCCAAATTTATCTTTTAACCACAACATCGAATCCAATGTTGCACCAGCCGGAATAACCTTGGAGAGCAAGACTGCAAACCTATAACTTCTGCTATTTCTTCCCCCACCAAGTTCTTTCTACAAAGCAGAGCCCAAACTACTTCCCCTCTCACTATGGAAAAGGATGAATCCGCCCTTATATCCCACTCTATGGAAGTCCACACCAATTGTGGAAATAGATTGTGCAAACTTTTCTCTCTAGCCCACCTATCTTCCCAAAATCTAACCTTCTTTCTATCCCCCAATTGAAACCCAATCCCTTCCCTAAATTTTTGTCTAATTGATGTGACAGATTTCCGTAGGAATGAACTCTATACATTGAAGATGATTTACTCCACCAGCCCCTATCCTCTTAACCCATATTTCCTACCTATTACAATTCGCCAATTAGACTCTTCTTCCACCCCAAATCTCCAAACCCATTACCCTAGTAGAGCCACAATCACGATCTCCAACCTCCTTTACTCTACTACCCCTTGATCCCGCAGGGTGCATACTTCCTCCCATTGCATGAGATGAAACTTTTGTTGGTCTTTTGCTCCTTTCCATAGGACGTCCCACTTAAGTTTTTCCAATTTTTGCAAAACCGACTTGGGCCATTTGAAAAGAGACATGTAATAAACTGGAAGGTTCGACATTACCATCTTGATCAAAGTTATTCTCCCACCCATTGGCAAATGTCGAGTTTTCCATTGCGACAATCTTCTCTCAAACCTTTCCATCGCTTTGTCCTATAGGTGTTTCATCGGTCTAACAACACATAGGGGAAGCCCTAGATATGATGTTGGAAAGGAACCCTCCCTACAACCAAATTGATCAGCATGTATCTTCAACTCCTCAATGATTCCCACACCCAAAATTTCACCTTTAAACCTGAAACTGCCTCAAAGTTGACAATGATTGCCCGAAAGTTTTCAAAATCTTAAGAATTTGCCTCACAAAAGAGCAAAGTATCATCAACATACTGCAAATGTGAAATCTAGAAGTTAAGAGTTATCCAATTTGTCCCATAGATGTTTCGTCGGTCCACCAACACACAGAGGAAGCCCAAGACATGACCTTGGAAAGGAACCCTCCCTACAACCAAATTGATCAGCATATATCTTCAACTCCTTCATGATTCCCACCACCATAATTTCACCTTTAAACACGAAACTGCCTCAAAGCTAACAATGATTGCCCGAAGGTTTTCAAAATCTTGAGAATTTGCCTCACAAAATAGCAAAGTATCATCGGCATACTACGAATGTGAAATCTAGAAGTTGGAGTTATCCACTTTGATGCCTTTCATCAGCCATTACGATAATGAAAAGATATGGCGATAGTGGGTCCCCTTGACGTAGGCCCCCAGAAGTTGAGAAAAAACCATTGGGTAAACCATTAACCAGGATAGAGAATTTCGCCGATCTCACACATGTCTACATCCAAGATCTCCAATTCACTAGACATCCCATGTAGCATATAGTCCATAAATTCCCTATCTACATAATCGTAGGCTTTTTCAAGATCAGGCATACAAACAAGGTCTTTCGACCCTCTTCTATGACAACAATCAATGCACTCATTTCCCACCAGTGAGTTATCTACTATCTGTTGGCCTTTAACAAAAGGCCCTTGTGAGTCTGAAATGACCTCCCCCAACACCGCACAAAATCTAGTTGCAAGTATCTTGGCCAATATCTTACACGGACCAACAAGCAGCAAACTTATGGGTCTAAAGTCTCTCAGGCTTTTAGCACCTTTTTTGAAGATCACCACTACAAACGTGGCTCCTAGCTCTGAGGCAATGCATCCTTTCTCATATAATTCATTGATGAAACTATACACATCATTCTTAACCAACTCCCAAAACTATAGATAGAACGCAATTAGAAACCCGTCCGGCCCTAGTGCTTTGTCACTACCCAATTCTTGCACTGCTCGATTAGCTTCTACCTCGAAGAAGGCCTTTTCTATAGATTTTGCCACTTGTGAAGGCATAGTGTCGAAGGACAAACTATCAAGCAACAGCCTTTTCCATTCTTCTTTTGATAGTAGATTCTATAGAAATCAACTATTGCATTACATACCTTAGCCTTTCCTTCCATTCCTTCCCCCTCTACTCTTAAAGATTTTTTCTTGTTTACCCTCACCCTTGCGCTTGCCATAGCATGGAAAAATTGTGCTTTTATCTCCCTCTTTCAACCAAATAACATGTGATCGCTAGCACCATTTGATTTCATCCTCTCACATTCCAGCACTGTATTTAGCATGATGCACTTCCCGCCATGCTCTTTCCTTTTCTGAAAGATCTCCTGACTCTTCCTTTACATCAAGATTCTGGATTTGTAGCAAAAAATTTGTAGTCTCCTCTTCACAACCCTCTAACTCTTCTTTCTTCCATCTGCATATTTCTTTTTTCAACATTTTTAATTTCTGGAATAGCACGAATCCTTCTCCCCCCTGCACCGAAAAGGATCACCACCATGGTGTGTCGTAAAGGCCGTTATGGGACCGTAAAGGCTGTTATGTAAAGGTAACGGTGGCAACCATTACACGTTACAAGGTCATATCGGCGGTAACAGCCGTTATGGAAAAAATGACCTATAATTGTTGTTAACAGCATGGTGCATCCCCTATAAAGGCTCCTCCTAAAAGTTGAGGGGGCTAAAGAAATTAAAGACTTCAGACCTATTAGCTTGATAGGGGGGGCCTTATAAGATTTTAGCCAAAGTCTTGGCATCTCGATTTAGAAATGTGCCTAGCAAGGTTATCTCCATTAACCAAGGAGCATTTGTTGGTGGTAGACAGATCTTAGATAGTGCTCTCATCACTCAAGAATGCATTCATGAAAGGCATACGGAAGGAAAGACTAGCATCGTCTGCAAATTAAATATTGAGAAGGCATGTGACCATGTTGACTTGAGGTTTATGGACTACATGTTAGACCGGTTGGGATGCAGTCAGAGATGGAGAGGATGGATGAGGGCTTGTGTTCAATCCGCCTCCTTTTCGGTGATCATAAATGGTTCTAAAGGCTTCTTCGAGTCCTTGAGGGGTTTAAGGCAGGGGGATCCATTATCTCCTTATTTATTTGTCGTGGTTGGAGAAGCGCTAAGCAAGATTGCTTTCCAAGGGAGAGGAGAATGGTATGTTTAGTGGTTTCATGGGGGCTACTACCAGTGTTTCCTTCTCTCACCTTCAGTATGTAGATGACACTTCTTTGTTGTGATGCGGATCGGGTATTGGTGGAAAATCTTCAAAAAGTTATAATGTGTTTTGAGGCGGTCTCAGGTTTGAAAATTAGTGTTGCAAAGATGAAAATGTTAGGAATCAATGTGAACAACGAAGATCTCCTCCCTTTAGCTTCATGTGTTTGGGTGTAGAGCCGGAGCTTCCCTGTTAACATACTTGGGCCTTCCATTGTGTACTGGAAGGCCCCCAATCCACTTGTGGAATAAGGTGATTGAGAGGATTGGAAGGAAGCTTGCTTCTTGGAGGAATCGTCATCTTTCTTATGGTGGTCGGTTAACCCCTCTAAAGACGGCATTCGCTAATATGCTGATATTTTTCATGTCTTTGTTCTAGTGCCCTAAATTGGTTCTCTCTAGGTTGGAAAAGTTCAGAAGAGATTTCTTTTGGAGAGGTTCTTCAGACGAACGGAAATTCCATCTTCTTAACTGGGGAGAGGTGGAATTGGGGGGGGGGGGGGGGGGGGATCAAAAGCTTGGAATGGATGAATATTGCCCTTCTCGGTAAATGGATTTGGTGATTTGGAGTTGAGCGAGGGAGCATGTGGAGGGAGATCATTACTAGCAAGTATGGAGTGCAGCGTGGTGGGTGGTCGATTAGAAGATCTTCTATTTACAGAGCCTCTTCTATTTGGAAGGGAATTGCGGCAATTGAGCATTTGGTGCAAAAAAGAATCTCTCTCTCTCTCTCTCTCTCTCTCTCTCTCTCTCTCTCGGTAATGACCATCACATCAGATTTTGAGGTGATATTTGGTGTGGGGATACGTCTCTTCAAGATTTATCCCCGAGGTTCGCTCGAATTGCTACAGATCATTTTGTAAGTGTAGATGAGTGCTTCTCTCCTTGCAATAGCTCCTTTGTTTGGAATCCTCCTTGTCGTAGGAATTTGACAGATGCTGAAACAGAAGATTTGGTGTGTTTGCTCAATTTGTTAAAAAATTATATGCCTTCAAGTCAGAGTTCAGGCACACCTTGGTTTGCACGGCTCATTCTTCAGGCTCATTTACGGTGAAGTTTTTCTATGATATGATCTCTAAATTCTCCATCTCTTGCGCCCCTCACCCATTCCATCATTGGTTCTACAGGTCGCCTCCTCGAGTGGTGGTTTTTGTTTGGTTGGTGGGTAGAAGGAGGATCCTCACCATTGATAATCTTCAAAAACGATCATTGATCTTGCCAAATATATGCTTGATGTGTATGCAAGATGCAGAATCGATCAATCATCTCTTCATTCATTGCCCGTTTGTGAGGAAGATTTGGGACCATTTCTTGCTTTTGTTTGGAGCTATTTGGTTAATGCCCAAGGCGATGGAGGATCTCCTATAGGCATGGCATGAGAGAGGATCGGGAAAGGTTGGAAGAGTTAAATGGAAACTTCTTATTATGGCCATTTTGTGGGCAATATGGGGTGCTAGGAATGCTTGATGTTGTCATTCATAGGATCAAAGGACTTTGTGTTGAGTGGGCAGCTTATGTTAAGCCTACTTAGGCTCTTGAGGGGGTTTCCTTTTTCCTTGTTCTTTTCTCTTTTGTTTCTTTCACGCCTTTTGGTGCGCTTTCTCAATAAATTGTTGTTCTCTCTCAAAAAAAAAAATATGGCGACATATAGAGATTAAGGACAAATCTTCTTCCCTAAGATATGCACCTAAAAGTTACAATGCTGGACTTTGTGACGCATTTTCTCTTCAAGCTGAATGGCATCTAGACAGTTTTCCTCTCTTTACAGTCCATACGATGATGTGCCAAGAGTGGATGGTTTTGGAGATTGTGTCGCCCAATGTGGAGTCCGAACTCTCTGAAAGTTTGTAATTTTCTTCGTTTGTGCTGAATTATTTCCTTGTTTTTTTTTGTTCTTTAGATTTAGGTTTATTTACTATTTTATTATTAGATGTTTTCCTATTGGTTGTCTAGAATTAGGGTTTTTTTTAATTGGTTAAACTTATCTGCAAGAGATTTATCCCCACGAAGAAGTGTATTATGTACACGTCTCTTCCTCCTGCGTTTCATCCATTTAGAACAAAGGGATGGTCTGCAAACTAAAGAAATCCCTTAGGCCTCAAGTAGTCTTACAGAGCATGGTTTGAGAAGTTTAGTTGAAAATTTTATCAAATTCGTTTCCATTTGAGCTCCTACGATGATTTTGTATTCATAAAGCATGATGGTACCGTACATTCACTATTGTTCTCGTTATTTAGTGATAGTGGTATGGAAATGGCAACTGTTAAATCATTCTTGGCAAGTACCTTTGATTATTAAGGAGTTGGAACTATTGAAATATTTTCTCGACATTAACGTGGCTCAATCAAAAAAGAAAATCTTCATGTCTCAATGGAAATATGTTATTGATATCCTCGCAAGGCATATATGATATTGCTCATGTTGTAAGTGCCACTAGTCAATTCCCACGTTCTCATCATCCAGAGGCTATCTAATATATTCTTCGCTACTTGAGAACTCCTCCAAGCAACGGGATTGGGTATTCCAATAATGTTCACCTAAAATTTGAGTGGGTATTGTAATGTGGGTTGGTGGGGCTATTAACAGGCTAGGCTTGGACCAAGTTGAAATTTGTCCAAGCCCAGCCCACAAAGTAAAACCTAGGCCTGAGCCCGGTCCATGAAGATTATGCATGGCATGAGCTTGGCTACCAAGATTTAGGTTGCTAGTTAAGGGTGGTGTTTTAAGCATCAACAATATCGGCCGATACATCCCACAATATATCTTGTATCCCACCTGCGCGATACAAAACACACAAGTAGTGAGATATATCCCACATATTCGATCCGGTGAGCATTTTCGATTTTCGATCCTTTTTCTATAAATCACGTTAAATCAATTTCAAATTGTTACAAATCCATGAAAAATCATGGATTGGGAGCTTCGATTTTGAGATTTAGTGGGCCGAGTTGCGGAAATTTGAAAAAAAAAATTCCCAATTTCTCGCAAATCAGTTGCGCAATCTGTGTCCAAATATAAAATCAAATATGTATGTAACTTGATCTAGTGATTCTTCTTTTTCTTTTAAATGTATTGCATGTGTTTCCACACACGTCTTCTTACATTTATAAATTATATGAATAGGCTTTGAATATACTTGCATCGATTTAGTTAGACAGTGCATAGATTAGGACCTCATAAAAAGAAAACCTTGCTTTTTGTAATGTTTTCATTTATGTGTATTGATGTCTTTTTTTAATCATCACTGGAGTTTCATTG
Source organism: Magnolia changhungtana (assembly GCA_030180095.1). Classification (NCBI taxonomy): domain Eukaryota; kingdom Viridiplantae; phylum Streptophyta; class Magnoliopsida; order Magnoliales; family Magnoliaceae; genus Magnolia; species Magnolia changhungtana. The sequence goes on from JASAUF010000336.1 coordinate 1,305,976, forward strand.
AAAAATTCGACCAATTTCCGAATGTTTCCAACAACAACGATACATTACGCAATACAACCGATATATCCCATGTGATAACCGATATGTATCCATATCCCAAGGGTGCGATACATAACGTGATACTAATATTTCGAACATTGGTAAAGGGTACCCCATCATGCATGATATATGACAAAAATACCCTTGAAATCCTAAACAGGCCAGGTGGGTCAAGTTGACAAGCTCCTAAATGAAGCCCGAGCCCAACCGTATTATTAAACGGGCTGAAATTTTAGACGTGGGCCTAGCCCTCTAGCCTAGTTTCGAGCATAAGCCTAGCCCAAAGCGAGCCAGGCCCATTGGGCTAGTTTGGCCCGTTGATAGCCCTACAAGTTGGGCAGGTTCCTCTTAATGCTGGAAAGTCCATAGATGGTTATGTAAATTTTTTAGAGGAAAAGTCATCTAGTGGAAAGTTTAAAAAAATATATAAGAGCAGACTATTGTGGTTCGCCCAGTAGAGAATGGTTTGATGATAATAATGTGAAAAAAATAGGAGAAGATTGAGAGAGAAGAAGGATGAGGAGAGTTTGGGAAAGATGTTGTGTTAGGCTTTCTTGCCCTAACACACAATATTTTATTATAATAGAGCATATAGTACACCGCAGGAGAAGAGGAAAGTGTGCACATGCACTTACACTAAAAGGAGCACTAGCCACATACACAATACACTAGCATTCTCTATACTCCCCCTCAAGTTAGAGCATAGATGTTGATCATGCCCAGCTTGTGATGAACACGATGAAGAGCATCTCGACTCAAGGACTTTGTAAGAACGTCAGCAAGTTGATCCCCAGATCGAACAAAAGGAGTGACGATTTCCTTATATGCTACTTTCTCCTGAATAAAGTGACAGTCGACCTAAATATGCTTGGTTCACTCATGGAAAACCGGATTACGAGCAATATGGATGGCCGTTTGGTTGTTACAATGAAGAGGAACAGGATCTAAAGGTGGATAGTCAAGTTCTTTAAGAAGGTTGCGAAGCCACACAAGCTCATATGTCGCATGAGCCATAGCACGATATTCTGCTTTAGTCGAGGACCGAGCAACAACCGGTTGCTTTTTACTTTTCCATGTTATAAAATTGCCACCTAGGAAGGTACAGAAGCCAGATGTAGAGCGGCGATCACAAGTACTACCTACACAATCAGCATCGGAATAGCGAAAAAGATGAAGATGACTATGCGACTGAAAGCAGAGGCCAAGACCCAGGGCTGATTTTAGATACCGAAGTATCCGGTAGACAACCGTGAGATGGGAAGTACGGGTATTTGCATGAATTGTCTAACAACGCCCACCGCAAAAGAGAGATCTGGGCGAGTAATAGTTAGGTAAATAAGCCGGCTTACAAGTCGTCTACAAGTCGTCAATACAACACGGGATCAGTAACGAAAGCACCATCATCTGGTCAGAAGCTTCTGTGAAGTATCCATGGGAGTGGTAGCGAGCTTACACCCTAAAATGCCGGCCTCCATGAGAAGATTGAGCTCATATTTTCGTTGTGACAAGACCAATCTGGATTATGAGCTACCAACGTCAATTCCGATGAAGTAGCGAAGAGGACCAAGATCCTTGATTTCAAACTTGGTCTTTAAAAATTCTGTTCTCCCTCATTCCAACAGAATCACTACCGAACAGAACAATATTATCCATATAAACAATGAGAACCATGATGCCTGTCGATCGACGACATATAAAGAAAAAATGATCGGCATGACTACGAACAAAGTCGAACTCCAAGAGAGCTTGACGGAATTTTTTGAACCATGCACGTGAGGATTGTTTGAGTCCATAAAGAGCCTTCTTCAACTGACATACAAGTGCAAGGTTGTAGGAAGCAACAAAGTCAAGAGGTTGATGCATGTAAACTTCCTCTGCAAGGTCCCCATGGAGAAATGCATTCTTAACATCAAGTTAAAACAGGGGCCATGATAAATTAACGGCCAAGGAGATCACAACGCGAATCGAATTAAGCTTAGCCACCGGAGAGAATGTCTCAAAGTAATCCACACCATGAATCTGTGTATAACCCTTAGCAACAAGACGGGCTTTATAGCGATCAATGGAGCTATCTGGAAGAAACTTGACGGTATAAACCCATCGACATCCAACAGGTTTATGACCTAAAGGAAGTGGCATAAGGTCCCAAGTATGATTCTTCTCAAGAGCAGACATTTCTTTTATCATCGCCTTCGTCCAATCAGGACTTTGAAGAGCATATAAGAGAGACCGAGGAATAGTCTGTGATGAAAGGGAAGCTGCAAACAACTGAAAAGACAGTGAAAGATGATCATATAAAATAAAATTACTAATGGGGTATTGAGTACAAGAGCGTGACCCTTCACGTAAGGCAATGGGGAGATCTAAATTCGAGGTAGGAGAGTCACCTGAGCCAACATCCAAAGTGAGAGGAATGGTGGATGGCTGAGCGTGTGAAGATTTATCTCGACGATGATATACCTGCAGAGGCTCACCCAAATCACTAACAGGATGTTGAATGGAGGGGAAAGGAGTTTCCCCATGATCATATGAAATGAAATTACTAATGGGGTATTGAGTGCAAGAGCGTGACCCTTCGCGCAAGGCAATGGGGAGATCTAAACTCGAGGTAGGAGAGTCACCTGAGCCAACATCCAAAGTGAGCAGAAGGGTGGATGGCTGAGCGCGCGAAGATTTATCTCAATAATGATATACCTACAGAGGCTTAAGCTCACCCAAATCACCAAACAAGATGTTGAATGGAGGGGAAAGGAGTTTCCCCATGATCACTAGTGGAAAGAGGAAGAGGATAAAGAGTCATACTCCCCCTAACTCGCAAGAGGATCACAGAGGGATCGGCCTGGAGCTGAGAAAAAAGAAATATCTTCAAAGAAGGTTACATCGGCAGAGACATTTCTTGCAAATCAATGGGTCAAAACATTTATACCCTTTCTGACTCCGAGTATACCCTAGAAAGACACATTTAATTGCCCTGGGGCTAAGTTTATCATTACTTCCATCCAAATTTTGAATAAAGCAAGTGCAACCAAAAACTTTAGGTGGTAAAGGAAATGGATACGTGAGGGTATACGATTAATAAGAAAAGTAGCAGTTAGAAGAGCATCACCCCAAAAATGTTTAGGTAAATGCATACCAAGCAGAAGGATGCAAGTAACTTCAAGAAGATGACGATTCTTTCGTTCTACAATACCGCTTTGTTGAGGTGTGTGAGCACACAACGTCCTAGACAAAATACTTTGTTCCTACAAGAAGGACAGAAGGCAGTAGACATAGAAGGACAGAAAGGCAGTAGACATGTATCCCCCCTCCCCCCCCTCCAAAAAATATTAAATCAGAGGGTTTTGATGGAACATTGAAATTAAGTGCACTCTTCATAATAAAACACTTTAAACGCATCAAACACTTCACTTTTAGATTTCAAAAGATAAATCCAAGTCATGCGTAAATAATCATCAATAAAGGTAACAAAATATTTAAACCAAAAGTGGAGGTAACCGGAGCTGGTCCCCCGACATCCGAGTGAACCAGAACAAAAGGTTGAGATTTCCTCCCAGAAGAGCTAAGAGGAAACGTAGCACGATGATGTTTAGACAATTCACAAATATCACAGCATAACGGTTTAATGACAGATAAGAACTATTGATGGGTGGCCTAAGCGGCAATGCCACCGAGTCATGGACTCTTGATCCAGAGAAAAGGTACTAGAAGCGGCAACGGGTGTATCATCGAGAAGATAAATGCCTCCTTACTCATGCCCTCCACGAATCACTCTCTTCATCTGCAAGTCGTGAAACAAACAATAAGAAGGGAAGAAGGTAATGGAACAATTTTATGATTTAGTAAAAGAGCTAACAGACAATGAGTTTAATGGAAAACGAGGCACATGCAAGACTGAGGACAGAAACAAGGAAGAAGAAAGAGGGATGGAACCAATCCCAGAGATGGGAGTTTGGGTTCCATCTGCGACTGTGACATACTGAGTGTGGTATGAAGGAGAATAAGAGGAAAAGAATTGAGACTTACCAGTCATACGGGAGGAAGCTCCAGAGTCTATGACCCACGAGGTAAGAGAGGATGACGCAAGAAGAGCAGTACCTAACTGGGCCGAAGCTGCATGAGATGGCTCAGGAATATCACGAATGTGAAGCCGCATAAGGGCATCATATGCAACCCGAGAAATTATAAGAGACTCCCTTGAAGTAGACTGCTCAACTATCGGGGTGGAAGACTATCTCAGGAGCAACCGTGGATGCAACAGAAGCAGTGGCATACGTAGGACGACCATGTATCTGCCAGCAATAATGAACGGTGTGATTAGTTCTACCGCAATGTGAACAAATGTAGGAACCATCCCTCGTCCACGTCTACCACTACTACGAAGACTACGACCGCCATGATTATGATCTCCCTCGCGACCTCTACCACGACCAACAAAACCAGAAATGCGCCCTAAACTCAAGGATGGTACCCGAAGGCCAAGAGAGGACTGATCGCCAGCAAGATGTGTCGAACGCTCGGGTGGCACAAATGAATGAGAATGAAGAGTAGAGACAATAGCACGTTGACACATGGCATAGACTGTCGTCAATGGGGAAAGAGGATCCTGCATAACAACCTTATCTCGAACATGAAAATAATCGGACTTGAACCCAGCAACGAGTATCATCTCACTGCTTATGGGCATGTTCATGATCCTCTTTACATTTGGAAGGAAGAGGTTGATACATATCCAACTCATCCCACATACCCCAAAGCGTCGAATAATAATCTTTTAATGATCTTGAGTTTTGTTGGAACCGACCAATTTCTTGAATAAGCTAGAATACCCGTGAAAAATTCTAAGATTCTGAGAATATATCATGAAACGTATCCCAAATGCCTTTAACCAAAGATAAAAATATCACTGAGTGGCTAATCAAATCCATACTATTCAACAACCATGCAATAACTTGATAATTCTCCTTTGTCCAAGACTTGTAGGTAACATCTGTAGAGCTTGGGGGATCATCTAAAATATACGACTTCTCATGGGCTGCTAAGAACACGTATACAGATTGTGCTCATTGAAGATAATTGTCACCATTCAACTTAGTGGAGGTAATCTGCAAGGGGTTGGATTCAAGAAACCTTATGCCAAGAGATGAGGGGCCTTTGTCAGCCATAGGAGAGTCCAAGAGATAAACCTATGCCAAGAAAGGCCCTACGCCAAGAATTGATTCAAATAACTCTATCTAACAATCCTTCAAGATAATAAGAGATAAACCTCAAACAAATAGCAATCATCCAAAATAACATGAAGCTCAGTAAAAAACGGCCCAACAGAGTGAAAAACGGCCCAGCCGCACGTCCGTTTAAGGTTAAAACCCTCTCAAACATGGATCTTAGGTATTAAATTAAAAAAAAAAAAAAAAAAAATCCTCCATGGATAGCTTGGGAGGAAGATTTTGGTTCATGTTGACCAAAGAAACCAAAGAAAAGCTTACTGATTTGAGGTAGATCGAAGAAAAACGAAAGATGGGCCCGATTTTCGAATCACTCTATTTCGCCCAAAATACCATAAAAGGAGGTCCAAAAAATTCTGAAAAAATCATGACAAATCTTCTAAAATCAAGATCTATCAAACCCCTAAACTTTTAGCTCAAACGAAGTCCATGTGTCCGTACAATGCTCAACCGTACGGCTGCTAACGTCAGCAAGGTGACATGTCGCCTCTCAATCTGTTGGATGCGGAATGCCTGGATCTATTCTCTGATACCAAGTAGAGAATGGTTTGATGATAATAATGTAAAGAAAAGAGGAGAAGATTGAGAAGAAAAATGTGGAGAGTTTGGCAAAGATGTTATGTTAGGCTTTCTTGCCCTAACACACAAATTTTATTATAATACAGCATATAGTACACCGCAGGAGAAAAGTGTGCACATGCGCTCACACCAAAAGGGCCACTAACCACATACACAATACAATAGCATTCTCTATACGCCCATCTACTAAGGCGGAATATTTTTATGGCTCATGCTACGTGTGAAATTATCAAGCTTCAATCTCTTCTTTAAGAATGGGTTTTGAAGTCTACGCTCTTGTTTGTTTTATGACAATCAAATTGCCATCAATATTGCCTCTCACTCAGTCTTCTATGGGAGGATAGAGCAAATTGAAGTTGACCGTCACTTCATGGGAGAAGATTTCATCGAAGTTGTTATGCACTATGTTCGTTCGATCCAACGATCACTCAATTAATATTCTCACAAAAGACGATAGTTCCTCACACCTTCAGCTGATTGTGGGCAAATTGGGCATGTGATATCTATCCACTAGCTTGAGGGGAGTCCAGAAGTTGCAGATTATGTGTGACTGTATACTGTGTGTATATGTGGAGTATGGGTTTATTGTTGGTGTTGTGTTGTATACAGTTTTAGATGGTCCTATGGCACCCCATGTTACTTTGTCATTGATGTTTTATTAATGAGATGCTTAAGGAGAGAGAAAGCTAAATTTGGCTACATCCTTTTCTTTCCCCAACCTCTCCTCCTTTTTACTTCCGCCCTTCACTCGAAAGACAATACTTTTTACCATGTACAAAGACACCACAATCTTCATAACAATGAAAACATATTCTTATCCATGACATGTGGAATAAAGAGATGACAGCCTCTGAAATGGTGACGAAGCACTCCTCCATGCACTTACAAGTTATAACATTAACTAGATAAAAATGCTACAATATGATGCGGACATCAGTGGTGGACCCTTTAGAGTGTACCTGAGGAGGCGTCACCGAGGTATCAGAGCGGAGGAGTTGATGTAGATGGACGTTGGGCCCATCGAACCCATTTTCTAGCATGCTACAAGTGCAAGAGCAGCATGACCGCACCCTGACCATAGATCCATGGGTTGGATTTTACACCCTACCACACAGGTGTTTTAGTTTTAGGCGTTTTTGTTCTTTTCCTTATTTCAAGGGCTTTATTACACTTTCTTTACTTTTCGTCTTTTTGTTAATTTTCTTGTTTTCAGGAGCTTTAGTGCACTTTTACTTTTTCCATAGCTTATATATACGTTGTGAGAAACCCTATTTTGATTATTATTAAATGAATAGAAATTTGTCTCTTTTCTTCCTCTTTATTCAAGAGATTAGGATTTCAAGATTGGCCCTTGGGTGTTAAGGATTCCACTCCGATTTCAAGTTTCCTTCTTTGTAGATCTTCGAGGAGCAGGAAAAGGTAAAAATCATCCTCCTTTTCTTTTGACAACAAAAGGACTTTTACCTTCTTCATCCCGAACCCTTCATTGTTCACCCCTCCGGTTCCTCTCTGAATACCCTCTTTCTAGTTTGAACAGAAAAGAGGGATGATTAGTCAGTAGGATCAGATCCGAACTTGACTGTGGACTGACTTATACTAGATCTGGGATATCCTTATATCCCTAGGTCCTCCATTTTTACTGTTTACGCGATTTTATGCTACGGGGCATGATCCTGACGGAATGACCTCATCTTTGTTTTGAAATTTACCTAATCCCTTTGACTGGAAATGGTTAGTTAATTGGTGTATTTATTCGAACATTCTTTAACCTGACTATACATGCATCTAGGATTAGGTCATCATATGTCCCTGCATCACAATATCAATTAGCAAGCACTTTTTTGAACGCCAATGAATACATATAGGAAGCAATATTTGTAAAGCAAATGTAATGCCTACCCTTTCGAGACGTTGTAGAAGAGCAGTTTTAAATTGACGGACGCCGCGTCCACTAGAAGTGGGATCCAACCTGTGAGCTTTCTCAAAGGCATAAAATCGACCTAGTTTCAAAGCCATCATTAATATGCATTAGATTTAAACAAAACAACCATAAAAGATACGAATTAGAAAATATCATGTCAAAATTTTAGGCTAAGCATGTGAAGCAAAAACTGCTACAATAGAGAGAAAACTGATAATCAAGTCATCCTAATAAGCACAAATGCACAACTAAAGCAAGGTGACAAAGCTAACATCAACAATATGTATAAAATAGAACACAATGATTTCCATGAGGAAATTGATAGCCAATAAATATTTTTCAGAGTTGCTAATTATGAATAGCTAGAATAATATAATGGAAATTCAGTTCCAACTTCTGATTGTTCCAACACAACAATGATCTCCTAACTTACAATGAGTGTGACGGTCAGGTGGATGAAAAGTTAGCTAGAAATGATATCACTAAAAATAACACATCATTAACATGAGTAAGTTAATAATCTTTTAAAAAGAAAGTTTATAGCTACTAGGGGAATTGGGCATGTATAGGAAAGAGAATAGAAGAGATCTGAAAGGGGTGGTAATGCAGGGGCAATTTCACACCGGGCTCGAGTGGGGTTGCCTGTGGGATGCAGGGGCACACTCGGGGTGGGCAGCCCGTGTGAGGCGGATGGCTCGTGTGAGGTGGGCCCCACCCGTGTGAGGCAGGTGGCTCGTGTGAGGCGGTACCCATGTGATTTGTGGCCCACGAGGAGGGTTCGGCCGAGGTCCTAACCCATGAGATGTGGGGCCTGAGCTATGAGATAAAAGGATTGATTCATCATGCTCTAACCTTTTAAAGCAAGTGATTAATTGTCCTTCATCCAATTGGTATCAGAGCGGGAGGTCTCGTGCTCGAGACTCCTCACCGGAGGTGATTAATGCAGGGGCATTTGCACACCGGGCTTGAGTGGGGATGCCTGTGGGATACAAGGGCACACTCGAGGTGGGTGGCCCGTGTGAGGTGAGTGGCTCGTGTGAGGCAGTACTCATGTGATTTGGGGCCCACAAGGGGGGTTCGGCTAAGGTCCTAACCCATGAGATGTGGGGCCTGGGCTATGAGATAAAGGGATTGATTCGCCATGCTCTAACAGTTCGAGCTTTTGGAGCAAGTGGTTAATTGTCCTGTATCAGGTGGGAAAAAAAGGAGATTGTCACCAAGGATCAGGCTACACATAGAGAGAGAATGTAAGAAAGGCACTCATGGTTTCAATGATGGGAAACCCACCTCCATGTTTTCTTGTGTTGTGGCCTAGTCGAGCTTTAGATTTGTCTCGCATTTGAGCTGACGTACTAATATGAGCCGACTTACTAATATGATGGATCTCACACATCAACAAATGGTACAATATGGATCCCACTACTCTTTGTGCAAAGAAGACGAGAAGTTCACGCAATCATCACAATTCACAGTGGACCCCACAGGGCCTTTGTTGCCTGTTCTCCCTACTACTCTTTGTGCAAAGAAGACGAGAAGTTCACGCGCAGGCTACTCACATCAAAGAACTAAAAAGATGTGGATAAAATCCAAGTCGTTGCAAGCTTTTTAAAAGTGAAATTTGAACGTACGTCAGACAACAACCACATTTTCCGATTCCCAAAATACCCCTAACTTCATTTAAAATGTATTTCCATGTACTTTGAATATTCAAAGTTTTCTACCATACACAACTAGTGTTTGTGTGTGTGTGTGTGTGTGTGTGTGGGGGGGGGGGGGGGGTTTGACAGTATTGTTCTTAAGCTATAGTATAGATATTTTTTGGAGTAACTAATGGAAAACAAAGTTGGAAAGGGAACACGATACTTACTTCTGAACATTTGACAACAACCATACTATCAATTTACAATCGACACAACCATTGGACTATGGCTCGTCCAAGGGATGGCCCATTGATTGGACTACCCAATTTCATTGCCAAGTGCACCAATTAACAATATGCAGGATTGACACCATGTAACAAAGAGGAAGAAAAGGTTTTTGACTTTTGAACCTCCACATACAGACGGTTTGTTGATGTTCCCAATTCCTCCTTTTTTATTTTTTCTTTTTGCGAAAGGTTAAATAATGGTGCTTCCAATTCTATTGTGGGACCCATGGACGAATGATCCATGGCATTGATCTTATAGGCCCCACTGTGGACGGTGTCCCGATCAATGCCAAATTGGAAGTAAATTTTTTTTTTTTCTTTTGAGCCTCCACATACGCACGGCTGTGGATGTTCCCAATTCCTCTTCTTTTTTCTTTTTCTTTTTTTCTTATTGAAAGGTGAAATAATGGTGCTTCCAATTCTATTGTAAGACCCATGGACGAATGATCCATAGCACTAATCTCCTAGGCCCCACTGTGTACGGCTTTGCCCCAATATATGCCAAATTGGAAGATTATGAGTACCTAAATCTTCCAATGGCCTATAAATAGAATATTAAGAAAACATGTTGCAAAATAGACATTCAGCGGAAAAAAAAAAAAACTAAATATCAAATGGTTAGAATCTTCTGATTGGGGTGATTTTAAGGCATTCCCCATGGGCACGAGACCCAACTCAACAATACGCAATTGTGAATCTAAATTTGGACCAATTCAATAGGTCCAAGTCCAAAAGTTAAGCCCAATCACTAAATGTGTCAGGTCTCAGCATGATTTTAAATATCAGGTTTGAGTGCAAATTGCCTAGAAACGAAATGGCAGACTCACCCAAACTCGTTTTGTTCTAATCATTTCCATCTTGTTTCAATCTTACAACTCATTCTTGGCCTAAATAGATACAGACGATGTGTTGCCACCAAAGGGCCCGTTTGACAACTTGTATACAATCCGCTAAGAGCTACTCTAATAAAAGCTAGAGAATTAGGACTTTTTATTCTAGCTCTTGTTTTACAATAAGCTCGCTTGGTAAAATCACTTGTTCAAAAAAAAAAAAAAAGAGCCCTTATTTGAAATAAGCGGGTTCGATAAAACATTCAAATAGGAGCTTTTTTAAAGTTAGTCCATGTGGAGTACACTTTTAATGTAGACCATCATTCATGTGGGGCTAGCATTAGATGTGGGTCATTCATTGTTACATGGGGCTTGCCTTGATGTGGATCATCCATCATGCAGGGCCACCATAGATGTAGGTCGTCAGTCAAGCCAGACACTGGATATGGATCATCCATCAAGTGGGGCACACCTTTCATGTGGACTATCCATCATGCAAGGCCCAACTTTGAAGTGGGCCATCTAGCATGCGCAACACGTGTTAGATGTGGGTCATTCATTGTTAGGGTGACCTTCAATGTGGACCGTCCATTATGTGAGGCCAGTCTTGATGTGGGTCATCCATCATGCAAGGCCCAGCTTGGTTGTAGACTGTCTATAAGACCCGTATCCCTGTGAGACCAACCGTACGCTTCATTTTCAATGCCGGCACGTTCCGGCCAGACCAGATCGGAGAGCTTCGATCGTAACCCTGTTTTAGTACCGCAACGACCCGAGACTTGTACATTGATGACCGCGTGGGCACTGCGATTCTAACGCTACGCAGCACACCCCATTACGACACCCAGATTAGAAGTCGTAGTTTTTTTCGCAATCTGAGGTGGGTCGTGCAACGCACACATGATGCGGGCCCCAATGTACGAATCCCGAGGTAGTTCAATCAACTCATCACTCACACATCACTCTCTCCCCATTAGTCAAATAAGTCCATGCCTCCCATCCCTCACCCATACCCTTGCCCATGCTAAGCCACTCCTCTCTTTCATTCCCTCTCCCCATTCTACCCCTCCATATTTTCCTATTTCCCTCTCTATCCAAAAAATTCTACCACAAAACTCTAAAACTCTCCTCATTTCCACAGCTTTCATAGCAAGTGAGAGTGAGAAGAGGAGATTTTTAAATATATATATATATATATTAGAGAAAATTAGAAAGAGATTAGAGAGAGAAGAAGAGAATGCTTGAGAGAGAGTGTTTAGGAGAGAGTGTTTGAGAAAGAGTGTTTAAGAGAGGTTGAGGGGAATTTTGAGGGTTAGAGGAGTCTAAGAGCTAGGTCCATCCGAGCCACCCGATCGACAATCCAGCCCAATCCGACCGTCCAACATCATTATGAGTGCAAGGGAGGACAAACTCTCCATTTTTCCTCACTTTCTTTCATATCTTTATTTTAGGCAAAGAATACTTTTAAATATTTTCTTATCTAAGTATCTTCTTATTTTAGACATTTTCTTAATTAGAATGCTTTGTTATTTAGGTGCTTTCCTATTTTCATAGATTTTTAGATTATATATCTTTTATTACATATTACAAGGTTGATTATAAATAGGACCTCTGGCCTATGGAATAAGGGAAGTTGATCAATATTTTCTTTATGAAATTTTCTTATGTTCTCTACGGTGGGTGTTGAAGGGAGGGAGAGTGGTCTCTATTTCTAGACTAGAGGACTACTGAGCTTGCTCACAGTCTTGCATTTGTGATCTCTAGCATTCGGCTAGAAGATTGTTAGGTCTTTTCCCACAATATCTTTCTTTTCATATTGATTTATTTTCTTTTCCCTTTGGATTTGCATCAATATGTTTTTATCAATTTAGGTCATGAGCCCATAAATAAGGCTAATCATACCCTCAAGCGGGCCGCACCAAAGGAAATAGTGGGAATTAAGTGCTTACCATTGAAAACTTTCACAAGCCCAGTGTAATGTTTGTTGCCACCCAACTTGCCTGTGGGTCCTACTGTGGACCCCACCATGGTGCATGTGTTTGTTTAATCCAACCCAAGTAGGCTCCACCTTGATGTATATATTATATCCTCACCGATCATCCAATTTACTAAATCATGCTATATGCAAAGACCCACGCGTGTGGCCGATTCTAGTCTCAACTGGGCCACGCCACGTAGACCCTTGCCTTGCTAGAGGGGCCAACTAATCGGGTCTCACTCTCTATATTTCAGGCCATTCAAGGCCGAACATCACATGATATGTTTGATAACATGCTAGGGTACTTAGCCTGATAGGTCGACACCGATAATATGCTGAGTGTAATGGATATCATGTCCATTCATATACCCATACGCATCATTTATATGCCTGTTATGAATGACAAATTGACGACGAATGACAAATTAACGACTGATCATAGTATACGCCTTTTCGGCTGAGCTACTTAAGGGACTCATATGAGATAGGGTTGCCCTGCATAATCGTGTGGTACGCGCAGGATTAATGCATGACTTGGATAATGTGATTGCATTATATGTAACACATCGCATCGACTCCCTAGTGACATCATAGAGGTAGTCTCGCAGTCTTATTGTGGCTAGTGAATGAATTTATGGACACCAAAAATGATTGAGGTTACAGGGCGTCACAGACGTCCCTGAGTGAAAGTCCCTAAACCCTATGGTACCAGTAAGATGCTTCAACGTCTACATCAAGTGGATTTACAGGCGTACGATGGCCGAATACCGGTATGCCGCATCTCCCACTGTGTCGAGGTCGGTTGGAATGGGGTTTAACCTTACCCGTCCCGGTGCAGAGGGCTATATGCTAGGTTAAGTTTGACCAGTTCGTGAAATGGGTTCACTATCGATGAGCCGGGTGGTTTCCGTGTACCATTGACGAGGCGGATAGTGAGGTCTTGTGCGCTCGCTTGGTCTTGCGCGCGATGAGCAGCAACGAGTGTCGGAAGTGTACTGGACCCCGGTGATGATCCAATTGAGAACTATACTGATATGTGGACTAGTGGAGGATTGGAATGTTGCATTACATCCTTAGCATATGACATTTAGCCCCGTAGATCCTTGAATCACATAGCGTGGGTATGGTTGATAGTATTTATGGACTTTGTCAGTTGGCCCTCCATCATTCTGCTTACTCTGACATTTGTATGCTTAGCACATGTATTGCGCACACATGCACACACTCTCTAAGCTTTGTAGTAAGCTTACGCATATTGTTTACGTGTAAGTTATGCTAGACCGCAACAACACTGAGGAAGGAGCATGTACCTGATCTTTTAGACTTTTGTTATATCATGTATTTCCCTTCCAGCACTGTACCCAAACAAATATTATAGTGAAAATGTGATTATGTTTTTCGTTTGGTACACTTGTGGTTATACTCATGTTTTAAAAAAAAAAAAAAAAATCACCCTAAAAATCCTCCTTATGGGATCCAAGGATCGGAACCTAGCATATGGGAGCTAGGAGCTGAGAATGGGGTACAATGAAGGCTATCACCACTGGATTTGGAGCTCAGGAATTCTATGACCCTGTTCACTGAGTTTGGGGCGTGACACCGTCCATCATGTCGGATATTGGAATTGGATCGTCCACCATGTCGAGCCCACCTTCAACGTGGACAGTCCATCACATGGGGCCCAACTTTGAAGCGAGTCATGTGGGGCCACCTTGGATGTGGATCATTTGTCATTAGGGGTCAACCTTTTATGTGAACCATCCATTATGTGGGGCCCACCTTGATGTGGACCATCTATCATGCGGGCCCACCTTGAATGTGGGCCATCATGTTGGACGTTCGATGTGGATCACCCATCAAGAGGGGCCTGCCCTTAATATGGATCGTCCATCATGCGGGGCCCAAGTTTGAAACACGTCGTCCATCATGCGGGGCCCACCTTGGATGTGAGTCATTCATTGTTAGGGGCCAACCTTTAATGTGTACCATCCATTATGTGGGGCCCACTTTGATGTGGATCATGCATCATGCAGGCTTACCATCAATGTTAATTGTCCATCATGTGGGAGCCACCTTCAATGTCCATTGCCCATCATGTGGAGCCTACCTTTGATGTGGACCATCCATTGTGTGGGCTCCACCTCGATGTAGGTTGTCCATCATGCTAGGCAACCTTTGGTGTAAACTATCCATCACGTGGAGAGATGAGAACGAGAAAGGGAAGAGGGGGAGGGGGAGGGAGAGGGAGAGAGAGGGGGAGAGGGAGTTAAAAACTTAAATGTCTACCCGCTTTAGCACGATAAGCACCTAATGAATAAGGGCATGTTTGGCAACTCTTATCTAATCTAATAAGAACTTGGGAATTAAGACTTTTTGTTCTAGCTATTGTTTTACAATAAACACGGATAAAAAATTACTTTTTTGAAAATAAGAACGTTGGTAAAACATTCAAATAAGAGCTTTTTTCAAGAGTAATTGTCATTTTTAAAAATTACAACTCCATTATGATCAGTGTGAACTTTCGTTTCTCTGGCTATTGATTGGATGGCTAAAATTATCCAAACAAGAGGAACGAGCAACCAAAAGAGGGACCCACCTTCAATGTAGGTCGTCCATCATGTAAGGCCCACCATCCATCGGCCCACCTTTATTGTGGATCATCCATCATGTGGGCCCGCCCACCTTTGATGTGGGTTATCATATGGGGCCCACTTTTGATGTCTACCATCCATCATGCAGTGCACCTTCGATGTGGACCATCCATCATGTTGGGCCACCTTGGATATGGGTCATCCATCATGCAAGACCTCAAGTGGAGCCCACTTGATGTGGATCGTCCATCATGTGGGGTAAAACTTTGATGCGGTCATGCAGACCATCCAACATGTGGAGCGCACCTTTTATGTGGACCGTCCATTATGTGGGCCCACCTTTGATGTGGACCGTCCATTATGTGAACCCACCTTGATGTGGACTATCTATCATTGGCCCCACCCTTCAATGTCCACCATCCATCATGTGGTCCCACCTTTGAAGTGGATCGTCTATGGTGTGTAGCCCACCTTCAACATGAGTCATTCATCATGTGGACCCACCTTCAATATGGGCATACCTTCATTGTCCACCATCCATCATGTGGGTCCGCCTTTGATGTAGACCATCTATCATCTGTGGCCCGGCTTCAATATAGGTCCTTCATCATGTGGGACCACCTTCGATATCAACTGTACATTGTGGGAGCCCACATTCAATGTCTACCATTCATTATGTGGGCCTTATCTTTGATGTGGACCGCCATCATGTTTGACCCACCTTCACTATGGGTCGTTCATCATGTGGGCCCACCTTTGATGTGATGGGAGATATTGTAAAGAGAAGAGAATAGGGCAATTGAGGAATTTCTTTAAAATTATACCAAAGAAAGCCCTAAAATGTCTAGCTACTATAGCAAAATAAGCTCTTAAGAAAAAGAAGAAGAAGAAGAAGAAGAAGAAGCTCTCGATGCCTAAAGAATTAAGAGGTAAAACCTTTTGTCTAAATTATTAGATGTAAAATTAAACTATTATCGAACAATAACTTTTCAAAAAGAGACATTTTTTTTAGAAATAAGCAAAAAAGCACCTGAAATAGAGATTCCAAACCACCCCTGAATAAACTTTCCTTCCCTAAAGAGTTAAGAGGTAAAACTCTTATCTCTAAAATAATAGATGTTATACTAGACAATTAGAAAATAATTTAATTTCGATAGAATGACCTATTTTTTTAGAAAAACAAATAATCTCTTATTTGTAGTGATACCAAACAGCCTCTAGGTCAAGTCCACGCTCAATTGGGGGAAAAAAAAAAGCACAAGATCAATGTCATTGTCCTTCCACAGAAGATCACATCAGATCAACAATTGAGATCACCGAATCATGGGGGCCCACCAGTGCAATTCACAGTCCAACTACACTGCATCAGATCAATGGTCTAGATCACCGGGCCACGGGGTCCCACCAGTGCATTTGACAGTCCAACTACACTGCACATCCTCAGGTCGATTAGCCTATGATTCCTCAAGAAAATTAAATTTTAATTTCACACCCCACCCCCCAGTTCCCATGGGCGGAAGCCATGTGGGGCCCACCATGCTGCCCATGAGAAATCTACTCGGTCCATCGTTTCACAAGCTCACAATGGGACAGGAATCCAAAAATGGAGCCACAACAGAAACGAAATGCCCACTGTTTAGGCCTTTCCAGAACCCGTCATGTTCTTTAAATATCATCCAAACCGTTCATAAGGTTATTCACACTGGGATGAACTGAAAACACAAATATTGGCGTGATGTTAAGCTTTTGTGGCCCCACAGAGGTTTCAATGGTGGGCGTTCAATCCCCACTGTTTCCTGTCATGTGGCCCACCTGAGTTTTGGATCTGCCTCTCTTTTTTGGACTCCTAGCCTATTTTGAGCTTACAAAACTGATGGACAGAGTGGATTTCTCACGGAGATTGCAGTGGGCCCCACATAGCTACTGCTAGCAGGAACTTCCTGTTGGTGGGGCACAGGCAAGTCACGTCCGCAAGCGAATGCAGACGAGAGAGAACAAAAATGGCCAGAACATATCAAAAGGAGGATAAAATCAATGACCGTCTCCAACAACTATGCAATCCACATTCAAAAGCAATAAATAAATACAAAAGAAATATTTTATAAATTAAAAAAAAAAAAAAAAATTTTAAAGGAAAACAAAATGCAGCGAGCGAATGCAAGCAGAGGAGCTTACACAGATAAGCAACCCTAGGATTAATCGATTCGATTTCATTGGCTACACGAAGAATCGGAGCAATCTCGACAAGTGACGATGGCACGACTTCACTGTTGAAGATTGAAGAATCCCCCAACGCGCCAGCAGTCTGCGTCCTCTGCAGCCGCCTCTGCGGCATCTGTTCCGAACCCCGACTCGACGACATTTTCTCTCCGCCAGATACAAATTAATTTAAGAATGCTCGTTCTTCCTGCTAAAAATAACCCCAGAAATCAAATAAAATGCTGAAAATACAAAACCAGCTTCGTTTTCAGTAATAGAAGGAAGCAGAAATGAGGGGAGGGGGTAAACTAGATTTGAAAACAATGAAAAATACAGCATCCTCGACGCGAGAAAAGGGACATTCTTGGTCGCGTGCAGAATAAATGCTAAAAAGAATAGGCAAAAAGCATACGGAGGTGAAATCGACATTAACGAGGAGAGTATCAAGGTCGGGTGCAGAGAAATGCGTGCATTTGAGCGGAAGAAAACCCTAGCAGAAACACAGAGAGAGAGAGAGAGAGAGAGAGAGAGAGAGAGAGAGCAAAGGTGCTGCTGCTGCGTTAAGCTAACTGGAGAGAAAGAAGTAGAGACGGACGAGCGCGTACATGCGTGAGAGTGAAAAAAAAGGCAGGTCGGGCCAGGTGGAGTAAAGCTTTTGCTTTTTTCGACAATAGCCTCGGTATTTGTCAATACTACAACAGTGCCATTGCGTTATTCGAAATTTCGAATTCTTTGTCCCTTTTAACAAATGCTTAATTACGGAAGTGCCCTCATGGTGATAATACGCAGTTTTGGGTTTGTAAGAAAGAACTGGTAGTCCGCGTGAGTACCAAATTACCTATACGTGGATTGTTGTGGCCACAGGTTGCAGCTGCGCTTGACTATGCCGGCCGGGTCCATCTCCCATGAGCTGAGAACTCCTGCTCTTGCTAACCAGCCCTGGTGACGTGCCTGGCGGAGACGAGGTCAAGCCCGTGAAACAAGTGCTAGGTTGAAAGTGTTCAAGTGTGTCAGGCAGGCCCACTCAACCTCGGCCCAACGAGCTGTGATTGGTCCAGCGGCAGCTTAGAGAATAGATGGCCCCTAGCGCTCAACGTGTTGTCTCAGTATCTCACTAACCCCATAGGGACATGGCCCAAGTTTCTCATGACTTTCATTTGCCACTAAATCATCAAAAAAATGTTTTATTAGAGCCGGTTGAATCGTGATAAGGTAGAGCAATGTATGCCATTTGGCAAAGCACCTTTAAGAAAAGAAAAAAGAATACATCACTCGGAGTGCTTTTTACATGTCAGGTGGGTTTCAACTGACGCTCATTGGCAATGCAGGTTAGGTTGGGATGCCCTCACCACCCACGGTGGCGCGGTGACGTAGGAAATTTTGATTGGTGGGCTGCATGTTGTCAAAGATGAGTGAGTACGTATCCGGTCGAAAATACTTTAATAAAGACTCGAGTTCATTTCTGACAATATACAGCCCCATCAATTAAATTTCACCATGTCACGGCATCAACACCGGTCTGTGAGCTCCTCACCACCTACGGTACCATTTCTCCCTGGCAGTGAGATAGATAAAACTAAGGAAGAGAGCCAAAGGAAGAACGAAGGTTGGTATTAAAAATTTGTTAATTGTTATATTTTTCATCCCTATGTATACACGTATATAAAAGATTACACGTGAAAGAAACCTTGATTGATTGGAGAATCCTTGATTGTAGTCCTTGATTGATTGGAGAGTCTTTGATTGCAGTCCTTGATTGATTGGATAATCCTTCCTTGATTGTAATATTGAAGATACACTTTAATACTCCCCCTCAAGCCGGTTGGAAGATATCGAGCATACCAAGCTTGGATAGCGCAAACTGAAACTGAATGGTGCCAACTGCTTTGGTGAGAATATCTGCATGTTGCTCGGTCCTAGGAACAAACACCATACAAATCTGTCCAGAAAGTAGCTTCTCGCGAATAAAATGACGATCAACTTCAATATGTTTTGTGCGGTCATGGTGTGCTAGATTATGAGCAATGCTAATTGCCGCTTTATTATCACAGTACAGAGTTGTTGGAGTTGGAACATCAACTCCTAATTCCTGCAACAATTTCTGTAGCCAGATCATCTCGCGAATACCATGTGTCATGGCACGGAACTCGGCCTCGGCACTAAAGCGAGCAACTACACTCTGCTTTTTGCTTCTCCAATAAATAAGATTACCACCCAACATAGTGCAATATTCAGATGTAGAACGTCTATCGATAACTGATCCGGCCCAGTCAGCATCCGTCCAACATTCAATCCGATTGTGACCAGGTTTACGAAAGATTAGACCCTTTCCAGGACGACCCTTCAAATACCGAATAATACGAAAGGCCGCCTCAAAATGAATTGAGCGGGGAGCATGCAAAAAACGGCTGACAACTCTTGTAGCATAAGTTATATCAGGTCTAGTAAGGGAAAGATAAATTAACTTCCTAACTAGACGTTGATACTGTGAGACATCTACAAGGGGCTCTCCTTCCACATCACCCAACTTATGGTTTTGCTCAATAAGTGTATTAGCTAGACGACATTCCAATTTGTCACACTCTTGTAAAAGATCCAAGACATATTTACGTTGCGAGATAAAAATACCTGACTTTAATCTTGCAACTTCAATGCCAAGAAAATACTTCAGAGGGTCAAGGTCCTTAATCTCGAAGCTATGTCGAATATGAGACTTTAACTCCTGAATGACGATTCAATCATTTCCAGTGATAACTATATCATCGACATAGACAATAAGAGCAGTATAATTATCACCAATGCATCTAATAAAAAGGGTATAATTTGCCGCACTTTGTCGATATTCAAAACCAATAACCACCCCACTAAATCGGTCAAACTAAGCCCGAGGAGATTGGCGAAGTCCATATAGAGATTTCTTTAAGAAACAGACTTGCCCTTCATGGCCAGGAAACCAGATATCGGGTGGAGGAATCATACACACCTCTTATTGAAGATCCCCGTGAAGGAATGCATTTTTTATATCCAATTGATGAAGTTCCCAATCACAATTTGCAGCCATGGACAGTAAGACACGAGTGGAATTCATCTTTACAACGGGAGCAAAGGTCTCATAATAATCAATCTCATAGGTTTGTGCGTACCTCTTTGCAACCAGCCGTGCTTTGTACCGATCCATGGTACCATTTGAATTATGCTTAACTGTAAACACCCAACTATCTTCTTTCCTCTGGGTAATGACACGAGTTCCCAAGTATCATTGTGAGCCAAAGCTCTCATTTCTTCCTCCATTGCAGCCTTCCGCTTAGGATCAGACATTGCTTCACAGACAGTAGAAGGAATCAGGACAGAAGAGACAGAAGCTAAGAACGCACGATAAGATGGTGATATAGCATGATATGTGACACAATCAGATAAATGATATTTACTAGAAAATTGTCTTTTACCCTTTCGTAAAGCAATGAGAATCTCAAGGTCTGAAGCAAGAGGAGGAACATCAGAAGATTCTAACTCACCAGGTGGGAAAGGCATGGACTGATCTGATACAGGAGAAACGTTGTAGTGTTGTGAAGTAGGACTTCCTTCCAAAAACTGCAAGTCCTTATGTGGTCCTGCATGTACAATCGAGTCACCGGTAGTATATTCATGATATATAACCAACATAGGTGACATGGTATCAGAACGGAAGGTCCTATATTCGAATCTCCATTGCGATGAACGTTTGGACAACTGACAAATTTCACATTGAAAGTCATAAATTGATTGACCAAAAAATAAAGCTGGAAGCAAATGTTTCATAAATGAAAAGGAAATGTGACCTAGCCGGTTATGCCATAACATAATTTGATGTTTATTTGCTACTACGAGCTGACTCTACAATGCACATGATTGAAGTACACTGGAGTTTGCGGATCATCGAGGATGTACAAACCATTAGCTTCACGTTCACTACCAATCGTTTTCTTCGTTACCAGATCCTGAAAAAGACAATAAGATGGAAAAAATGTAACACTACAATTCAATAACCGTGTAATGCTACTGATAGATAAAAGATTGGTAGTGAGTTGAAGAACATGCATCACATCAAAGAGTGATAGAGAAGGGGTAGCATTTATGAGTCCATATCCTGCAACAGAAGAAAGAGATCCATCCGCTAACTAAACTTTATCTCTACCAGAACAAAGAAAATATGCACGGAAAAGAGAAAGCATACCGCTCATATTATCAGATACTCCTGAATCAATAATCCAAGATGAGGAAGGAACAATGGAGGCAGTGTTCACTAAAGCAAATGTACCTGACTGTGCAAAAGTGGAGGTAGCCATCTTTTCGCCAAACTGTGCCATTAGGACCCGGAATCGATCCAGATCTTCTCGAGATATAGTAACACGATCAAATGGTGCAGCAAGAGGGGTATGATTCTGAACCAGAATCTCAACAGTAGAGGCAGTCTAAGCGGACGGTGAGGATGCACTCCGATTTGCTTGTGACAAGGTAGGCCCTTTCTGTAGAAACCCATTAAGAAAATAGCAGAACTGTTTAGTATGCCCATATTTCTTGCAATGGTCACAAAAACACTAGGAGTTCTTCTAATTCTTGCTTGGGCGAGAAGGAAACACAGGTGGAGATGATGTTGTAGGTGTCACCAATGTTCTCCAACCCTGTCTGTTTACAGCCATTGCCTCTTTATCTCTAGGCTGGATCATTTCATGGCCCATAGAGCAATGCCTATTTTCCTCAGAATAAATATAAGCATACACATCGCCTAAAAATGGAAAATCATCTTTTCTGCTCAAAATCTGCACACAAGCAATCTCATATTCCGGGTTCAAACCTGCAAGGAACTGATATACGTGCTTCTCTTCAATAAACTTTGAAAAAATCTCTTCATCTTTGGGGTTTTCCCAATCAAAGGTCTGATATTGATCAAGTTATTACCATCTTTGTCGAAGAGTATTATAATACTCCGATAGAGTCTTCTCCCCCTGCTTGAGTTGAGAGGTCTCCACATCCAATTGATAGATGCGGGAAGCATTCTTCTTCTGAGAATATGTCCGCTGCACAAGATCCCAGATCTGTTTTGCAGTCTGCAGAAACATATATGTATTCCCAATCTCCGGCTTCATAGAATGAAGTAACCAAGACAAAACAACTGAATTCTCTTATTCTCATCGTTCAACGGCTGTCAAGTCTGATGTATCTGGTGTCTTAACTGCCCCTGTAATATATGCTATCTTCCCACGTCCAGAAATATAGAGCTTCGCAGATCGTGCCTATGTTAGGTAATT
The DNA here is from genome assembly GCA_030180095.1 of Magnolia changhungtana. Taxonomy (NCBI): domain Eukaryota; kingdom Viridiplantae; phylum Streptophyta; class Magnoliopsida; order Magnoliales; family Magnoliaceae; genus Magnolia; species Magnolia changhungtana. The sequence continues at coordinate 1,328,550 of JASAUF010000336.1, forward strand.
GGTTTCATCGAATTTGACGGTGGTAATTTGGAGAGTCGGACTCTCTTTCTCAATTATGAGGGGCTGCGTAGAAGATAAAGGTGCAATAACAGTTTTTCCAACGGACGATCCGTCGTCCTCCATTGAAAAAAAAATCACCAAAAACAACAAACAACAACTAGACTTGACATCGAAAAAATATATCAAATCATATCACCAGTCGTTGATTCAATCCAGATTATCAACCTTGGGAAAAAAGAAAAAAAATAAAAATAAAAATACTAACCTTGCTTTGATACCAAGATAGAACTAAGGAAGAGAGAGAGAAAGGAAGAAAGAAGGTTAAGAGAAAAAACTTGTTAATTGTTATATTTTTCATCCCTATGTATACACGTATATAAAAGATTACACATGAAAGAATCATTGATTGTAGTCCTTGATTGATTGGAGAGTCTTTGATTGTAGTCCTTGATTGATTGGAGAATCCTTCCTTGATTGTAGTATTGAAGATAACTTTAATAGAGGTGAATGTAGGAGTTGTTGTTTTCTATTTCAGTATGGTAAATTGTTAGAAATAGGTATTAATTATTTCCTACTATAATTCCAACACCGTCCTCAAGTTAGAGTTTGATGTTTGCTTTTTAAGGACTGGATTCAAAGTGAAATGTGAATTTTATGTGGGAGCCATTATAATGTATATGGTTTATTCACATCGTTCATTCATTCTACTAGCTGGTTTTAGGACATGAGCTAAAACATAAGGTAGATCTAAAGCTCAAGTAAACCACATCATAAGAAACGGTGGAAATTAAGGGCCTGTTTGGCCAGTCGTATTAGGTGGGATTATGGTGGATGGAATTGTAAAGTTGTAATAAATGCATGTGTAAGGAATTGTCTCTGGATTGGGTTTATCCCATGTTTTTTAATAATATGTTTAGAATGTATGCATTAAAAAATAAATCCTAAAATTTACTTTCAAATTACATTTGGATTAAACATGATGCCACACAAATCCATCCCATCTCACACTCTCCAACACAAGGTTCATTTACCAAAGCGCACAAAGTTAAATTTAATTCCATTTCACTCTCCTTCCAACACATGCCATTCCGGAATTCAAAGTGGGATTAGTAATACAAACCAACTTAATACAACATAATACCACTGTTCATACAGGCCCTAAAGATCTATCATTAAAAACTTTTGCAGGCCTAGATGTTTTGGATCAAATTGATATATGTGTTATCCTCTTATCCATGTCCGTGTACCACCACTATTTTTTGTGGTGTGGGTCACTTGAGCTTTGAATTTACCTCATTTTTGGGCTTATACCTCCAAATATTTCGATAAAAGAGAAAAACGGTGTGGATATCTCTCATACATTATGAGGTTCAAGTGGACCACATAGTGGACTACACAGTGGGGATTGAATGCCCACTATTAAAAACTTATGGAGAGTGGCAGATCATTTGGATCAAGTTAATATTTGTGTTGCCCCCTTCATCAAGGTCTATATGACCTTATGAACGGGTTAGATGGAAAATAAACATTATAGTAGCCCTTGGGGAGGTTTCAAGCGGTGGGATTCGTTATCACTGCCTTCCTTTGTTGTGGTCTACTTGGGATTTGGATTTATCTTATTTTTGAGCTCATATTTTACAATAATATAAAAATGTAACGTCTCTGAAAAATCCGTACTGAGACCCGAGTGCCGCCTCAGCCAGAAATAACTAAGGACTAAATCCTTTAAAAATTAGACGAGTTTGAACTAAGTGTTAAACTAGATTAGTTACGAAATCCGCTCGATCCACTTTAAATACGATCTGCAAGACCTAAAACTTGTAGAATCATTGACGCTAGGTTACCCTAAAATATAGGATCCATCTCGTTACCCAGTTGCACTCGGGAGCACAGTGAAACTCCGTATTAGATCTGGACCGCACGTAGAAAGTCCAGTTGTTACGAAATTATATAGTTAAGACCGCCTTGCTAGACTTGACAACCATCTCGGAAATTAACTCCAAATAGTGTCCCGAGGCTATTCGCTTGAGCCCAGAGCGAAGAGTGTGAGAAAACGTGGTTTTCTTTAGAAATGAATCTAACTTTAAGTAATCTGAGACTCGTCATTTGCGGCCCGAATATAAACAATCAGACCGTCAGAATCTGACTCAAATACACCCTCGGATTAGGAGAAATTTCTCATACATGGTAGTGTACTTGTAACCCTGATCGAGTTTCGGTGACCGTTGAACTGAAACTGGTCCGCCACGTGTGATCTGGGAACCCGGTGGGCGAAGAAAACTTAACTTGACCTAGATCAAGGTCAGTGAGCTTAAGTCCGATCTTTGGCTCAAGGGGGCTCCGAAAGTGCTCTGTTGAGCCGAAACAGATGGGTTTTGGCTATAATTGAAGTATACCATGGCCCTGGGGCCATTCCCATCATTTTTGGGCCTATATAAAGACCTTAAACCCTCTCTCTCTCTCTCTCCTTTCATATGAATTTCCTAAACCTAGGAGAGAGAAGAGAGAAAAGGATAAGGAAAGAGAGAGAAAGTGTGAGGGATTGCTGGAGTTTCTTCCTGGGATTCAAACCCACTTATCTACGTGCCTAACTACGGCTACCGTGTCTCTTTTCCGGCGATACCAATCTCATTCTTAGGTAAGAAAACCTAACCCTAATCCGTTCTAGGGTTTCAATTAGTTAAAGTAATGAAATAACTAACCTATTTCATGAAATAGGTTGGCGTTGGGCCGTAGACGGAGCGTGAGTGAACAAATTGAATTCATTACGCGTTTACCGGTGAAAGGTGCGGACTTTAAACGTATAGGTTATGGTTTTCAACGCTTTCAATGTCAGATAATGATAGATTCATGATCTGCATTCAATTGCACATGTACAGAGTGCTTTCCGTTTCGTTTTTCGGTTATACGTTAACTATGTTGAATATATTGTCTTCTCGTATCCGTATTTGTAGAAAATACCGTATACGTACAAATTTTGAAAGTGTGTTTTCCATGATAAATGATTGTATGAACATGTTATATACATGTATAATACTCACTCGGCGAAAGGATTTGCCCTAATACACGTTTTTGCTAATATACATTATGTATATTAAAATGGTGTATTCTAAGTGTTTGTGAAAATGACCGAATGAGTAAAGAATTCGCATTCGTACTCGCCATGGCTAATTGTCATGGATTTATGATTGTTGTATAGGCGATATCCTCTTTGACGAAAGGATTTGCCCTAAATCACGCCACGGCCAATATACACTATATATGATAAATTGTGTAGCCCAAGTGTTTGTGAAAATGTTCTAATGAATATGAAACTTGGATTCATGCTTGCCATGATTATTCGTCGTGGGTGCACGTGTGTTATCCATGGGGCAGCTCCCTAGTGAAAGGATTTGGCCTAATACCTATGTGATCAACATACGTCAGGTATGTTGAAGTATGTAATCTAAAGTGTTTGTTGAAATGTTTGAATGAGTAGTAGTTAGTAAATTGTAATGTATAAGGGTGTTGAGATGGGATTCTCAACTACCTTAGAGGTATATATGAATTCCTCCATGTTGTTTGTTTAGTTTAACCGCTTACTTATGAAATATATGTGTTTGTATTTCCTGTTTATATTGTGCTTTATAACATGCTTGAATTACTTTGTATATTTTGCTTTACTCTATATGCTTCAGAATAAGGATTGATTGTGTTTGGGGCTATGATTATAGTCCAGGCAATCGGTAACGGGATTGAATTCGTGACTGAGATTCATTCGCCACATGAGATGTGTTCGACGAACCCGAGTCGTACTTCGGTTTGCAATAATGGCTGGCTACACAAAGTGTTTATGCACTTCATATCGTTCAACTTGTTGTGCGCTCGAGCTAGCCGAGCTTGTTAAGTAACCCGATCTGTCTTATGTATGTTCACCATGTTTGAACGCCTCTGCTTGAACCTAGGGTACCAAACTTACCAATGAAATTCCGTTAACCATGGTACCTCGATCCGCTAAGACTCATGAGCCGGGCATGGTGATATGGGACACCGTGGTCGAGCTGTAGGCCGACGCCGGGGCCACGTGCCTCCCCGTAGTGTCCATTGAGCAACCAGACTCGTGAGCCGATTATGGTGGTATGAGATACTATATTCGAGCTGTCGGCCTACACTGATAAGGTGACGAGCCCTTTGTAGTGACCTCGAGCATACTCTGAGACTGCGGTGAGGCAACGGGCCTTTCCGTAGCAACTAGAGTATAACCAGGCTGCACCGATAAGGCGACAAGCCCTGCGGTGACTAGAACCGTATCATCGTATGAGTTTACTAGGACTGACGACCCTAGAATGGATCATTGTTTGGGAAGTGATACAAGGGAGGTACCTTAGTTTCTCAATCCTGTTGTATGAAAATGACTAATAAAGAACTTGGTAATCACGTTCATGCACCGCATTACATGTGCGTTTGGCGTTGATGGTCAAGCACTGAGGGAGTGTGGCATGCCGCGATCGTAAGAAGGAGTCGCTGAGGGAGCGTAGGCGAGGGCATGCATCATACATACATACCATACTTGCATTAATAAGAGTACTTAGGGATGTGTGATTTACTGCTTTATCATTACCGCTTGATTGAATTGATAACATGTTAACCTTTGCTTTATTGTTCCACTGAGTTGATCACTCACTCCCACGTTACGGGACGGTGTTGCGCACACCAACCAGACCCTGTCTTAGATGCAGGTGGTGGCGATGCCTACGAGGCGGAGCCAGACTTCGAGGAGGACGAGGAGGCCTTCTCCTATATGCAGACTTCAAGCGGGTTCTTGTGAGCCGTGGCCTGACTGGCGGGACTTCTTTCTGAGATTATGAATAGAGAATACTACACATTTTATATATTTTGGAACTACACTTGTAATCCTTGACCTGACAATGCAAACATATGTTGGGGACATGCACTAGTTTATACAGTTATATATATTCGTTTTAGTCTTCCGCTTGCGTATTATAACTATCCCTGGATTATGTTTTGCTGATTTGACTTAATCTTATTCATGTTTCATGCACTAATACAGACAACATACAGTCATCATTTCATATGTTACATAAGTGATGCATTGGAACTCGAGAGTTAAGTTCCTACTCGACCCCCGATTTTCAGGGCGTTACAGAAAAGATAGATGGACAACATGGATTAAATAGATACGCCATGGTGGGCCCTAAATAGCCCCTACCTTGATGAATTATTGTCCAAGGCGCGTAGGATACAATTGGCTTCCTAAAGATGGGCATTGAGTCGAGTCGGATCGAGCTAGGGCGGACACTACTTGATCCAGTTTTGAAATAGGCCTGACCCGAACTTGATCCAGTTTTGAAATAGGCCTGGCCCGAACTTGATCCAACTCGATACTGAGTCTAGCATGCCTAACTCGATCCAAGTTCGGTCTAGCTTGGACTGATCCAAATCGACTTCGATCCGGTCAAAATTACCGAGTTAGGTTGAGTTGGCACCGAGTTAGATTGAAAAATGAGGGAGGGAGGGAGTGGAGAGGAGAGAGAGGAGGAGGAGGAGGAGGATGGTGGTGGATGAGTTATCGGGCTTGGAAGTGGAAGAGGAGGAGGATGAGGGAAGGAGGGAGTGGAGAGGAGAGAGAGGAGGAGGAGGGTGATGGTGGTGGATGGGTTGTCAAGCTTGGAGGGAGGGAGTGGAGAGGAGAGAGAGGATGAGGAGGATGAGGGTGATGGTGGTGGGTGGTTACCGGGCTTGGAAGAGGAGAAGGATGAGGGAGGGAGAGAGAGGTTGGGATCCGGTTAAGGTAGGGTTGGAGAGTTGGGTTATTTCGAATCGAGTCGAGTCTAATCGAATCAAGTTTCAGGTCGAGTTACTGGGTAACTCAAACTCAACTTGGTTTGAGTTCGAATCAAGCGAAGCTTACTCGGTTCGGACCGACTTACCCATTCAGTTCAAGTCAAGTCGGATCAGACCGAGTTGGACACCAAGTTGGACAAGTTGAGTTAGCCGGATCAGGTCATCCGTGCCCACCTCTTCCTTTCCTATTTCCTACCCTGCCTCCATGAGTATTTATTCTTAGCAATGATTGATAATAATCGTCACGTAATCACGGTATAAATGAGAGAAACGACCATGTGGTCTCAGGCACCATTAAGTTATTACTAATACTGGGAAATCAAGATGGTCGGAATGAAAGGGATGGCTACATGCTTCTTTCTTATAGCCACCAGCTTTCCAAGCCATTGATGGCATGGTCAGCATCGTGGTGCAAGATAAAAACCGGACATCATGTGCAGGCCAGCACGGAAAATGTCCTGGGCCAGGAGTCAGGTCCACGTTCTAGCGATAATTGGAAAAGCGGAAGGAACTGACCAACAATCCACACACAAATACACATCTATGGTCCAATCATTTAAGCTGGCTCATCTGAAATATGGCCAAGGAAATCTACAGTAGGGCCGGCTTTATGAACGGTTTGGATCTCGCACATACATGAAGTGTTGGCACCTGTGAGCATCGAGTACTTGGAACGTCAATTCACGCTAGCGAGAAATTGTAATTTCTTGAGCCGGTGGCGGAGAAGCGGGGAACCTTCAATTTCACCTCCTCACGTGAAAGTAAGCATCACCTGTGAGAGTGGGCCCGCGTGTTTGACTTGTCAGTGAAGCGATTATGATCATTTGACCGTTGGCATTGAGCATGGACGCCGTACGTGAATTGATAGCTGCCTGCAATTAAAGTGCTTGGATTACATGCAATTAGTTACAGTGGAGGTAGGTGGACTGTACAGTTAATAGATTTCAACTGTCCATCATCACGTGCTCCATGGCTTCCCGTGCAAAGATCGCATCTATAGAATGATCACACGCGTCCAAAAGTCGGCCCACATTTATAGCCATCCATTTTCCAAGCATGATGGGATTGGTATGCCTGTCTGTTCTTAGGTGATTGTTTGGAAACTAAGCACTACGTAATGGAGCCTACAAAATGGATAGTTTGAATTCTTTATTTAAACCGAGTTGATGGTACGGATCAATAGATTGGGCTGCCTACGTGTCCACTTGCAACTACCTAGTAGCCTACTTGAAGTGCAGTGGAGCACTGGATCATTCTCACCGGGAGTAGCAAAAGTATCAACAAAATCTGGACTCGTTGATACGCTAGCTCAGTCATTTAGGAAGGACCGGAGTGCGTACAACACCCAACCTCTGTGAGTCCCACCATGTTTGATATGCAAATTCTACACCGTCCATCTAGGGCCCACGGCAAAAAATCATCCAGAGCTACAGCACGGGTGGGTCACACCAAAGGGAACAATGGGGATGGAAGGTGGATGCTAAACACTGGTTTGTGTGTGGGGCCATCATGGTGTAAGTGTGTATATTTCATCAAAACTCGTCAATAAGGAGTAACTCATCAGGATGAAGCGAAAATCTTAAAATCAGCATGATTAAAAACTCATGCGGGCCATAACATGTGAACTTCCGGTTTAGATAAAATTTACATTTGTTACCATTGGTGTGGCCCATCAGAGTCTTTTATCAAGCCGTTATTTTGTATATACGGTTCAAATAAATGTTATCACCGGATAAGAGGAGTGGATTTACACATGGTAGGCCCCACAGAGTTAGGGCCTTTTACGTGCTTCGCGAAATTCCGGTCCTTTTTCTGGGCGTTTCTGTCATTTTACACGGAAGTGTGCGTCTGTCCACTGGCAGAGGTACGCCGTGAAAAACAAGATCAAGCGAGTGGGCATTATGGTCCATTTACTAAAATTTAAATCGTCCAAATTTAAATATCGACGAAAGTATAGCCCTGTTTTCGGGCAAACGGGCGAAAAGCCGTTTCGAGAAACGGATAGAAACATCGTATCGTGGCGAAATGACTGTTATACCCTTGCCGTTCGGGAACCTGTTATCCCATGGAGAAGACGTACGATGTGGAGCCTTGATTTTGGTAGAGACGTGGCCATCAACACGTGATCCAAATCGTTGGTTTGATCGGGCCTACCGCGGATAGACTATCCATCTAGAACCCATTGACATGAATATAATACAACCATTTTCTACGTGTCACAGGCATGGATGGATAAGAAATGTCCAGTAGGAGTGTCAACGGGCCGTCCCATCGACAGCCCTAAATTAGCTAGACGTTGGAATGAAAGATCTTGATGTCTTCAAGAACTTTGGATCGTACTCTAAGATTCTGTGGACACCTCCGATCAACGGTCTGGATCAAGGAACCATAGACCCCGAATGCATGCAATCAAATGCCGAGGATATTATTCATATCCGCAGGCACAGAGTCAGGTATTTTCATGAGGAGTTTTTTACTACTGTACGCCTCACCTTTAATCCTGCGACCTTACGACGACCGTCCAAACTTACCGTACCAAAACTATGCCCCTGATGTACGGGCGACTTTTCACCGGACCAAAATACCCAGCCATTTCTTCCGCAAGGGGGTTGGCTGGTGTGCGAAGACGAGCGCTGACGCTCCTCGAACTCCGAGTTGTATGAACGGTTCAAAAGAGGTCAAAGTTACATGCCCCACAGTTATGTATTTATTATATCCACAACGTTTATCCATATTTCGAGATCATTTCATAGCATTAACAAAAAAAAAATTTATATCTAAAGGTCAACTGGACCACACCACAAATAGCAGCAGAAAAATTGATTTTCACTCCTAAAAAATTCGTAGGCCCACCATAACATTTACTTTCCATCCAATCTATTCATAACGTCACAAAGACCTCGATGAAGGGGAAAAACAAATTTCATATTGCTCCAAAACTTCTGCAACCCCTAAAAGGGTTTCAATGGTAGATGTTCAATTCCCCACTTCCTTTTACAATGTGGTCCACTTGATAGTTAGGTCTGTCTGATTTTTCGTCTTTAAGCCTTAATATGAGCTCCCCAAATAGATAGACGGTTTGGATATAACACAGACTTCATGATGGGATCCACAAAAGCAATGGGGATTCCATCGAAAAAAAAATAATACGCCATTTTGTTTTTTTTCTAAAGGACTTGTACATGTTTCTCTAATACATATTTATGTAGATATGTATATAAAGTTAATAAAAATATTTTTTTCTTTTCTTATACATTTCTTTCTTTATTCATTTAATAAGCATATCTCTTAAATTAGAATGAGTTACTTGACGTACCATATATGATTTTGGGTAGGAGAAGCTACTTTAGCCAATCAACTTAGTTATTTTCCAAGATTCCATCAGAGCAATGGTCGAAAATCCATTTCATTCACTTCGTGATAAATTTCAATTAGTTCACGATCAATTTCATTTATTTCGCGGTCAATTTCATTCACTTTACGGTCAATTTCAATTAGTTCGCGGTGAATTTTATTAACTTCACGGTCAATTTCATTGACTTCGTGGTCAATTCCATGCATTTCACTGTGAATTTTGGCGAATTTCCTTCACTTCACGGTCAATTTCATACATTTCGCTGTCAATTCCCTTCACTTCACGGTCAATTTCATACATTTCGCTGTCAATTCCCTTCACTTCACAGTCAATTCCATACATTTCGCGGTTAATTCTGGTGAATTCCCTTCACTTCACAGTCAATTTCATGCATTTCGCGGTCAATTCCCTTCACTTCACAGTCAATTCCATGCATTTCACAGTGAATTCTCTTTACTTCATGGTCAATTTCATGTATTTCGCGGTCAATTCCCTTCATGTCACGGTCAATTTCCTTCACTTCACAGTCAATTCCATGCATTTCGCGGTGAATTCCCTTCACTTCACAGTCAATTCAATTCATTTTACAGTCAATTTCCTTCACTTCGCGGTCAATTCCATGCATTTTGCGGTGTATTATGGTGAATTCCTTTGACTTCACGGTCAATTCCATGCATTTCGTGGTCAATTTTCTTTCACTTCATGGTCAATTCCATACATTTCGAGGTGAATTCCCTTCACTTCACGGTCAATTCCATGCATTTCGCGGTCAATTCCCTTCACTTCACTGTCAATTTTCATGCATTTTACGGTCAATTCCATGCATTTCGCGATCAATTCCCTTCACTCGGTGGTCAATTCCATGCATTTCGTGGTGAATTCTAGCGAATTCCCTTCACTTCACGGTCAATTCCATGCATTTTGTGGTCAATTCCATGTATTTCGTGGTCAATTTCCTTTACTTCGCGGTCAATTCCATGCATTTTGTGGTCAATTTTCATTACTTCACGGTCAATTTCATGCATTTCGTGGTGAATTCCAATGAATTTCCTTCATTTCACGGTCAATTCCATGCATTTCGCGGTCAATTCCCTTTACTTCATGATCAATTTCATGCATTTCGCAATCAATTCCCTTCACTTCACGGTCAATTTCATGCATTTCGCGGTTAATTCCCTTCACTTCGTGGTGAATTCTGATCCAACACTTGTGCCGCCGGCTGCTGGAGGTCCGAGCGGCATTGCCGCTCGAGGTGCGATAGTGCCGCCAAGCACTTTTTGTTTTTTTTTTTTTAATTTTTTTGTTTTTGGGTTCCATCGTGGGTCCCACTTATACATGAGAACACTTATATTTAAAGTTCCTCGCACGTCCAAGCCTTCATTTTCCTCTTTCCTAAACCTTTTCTTCATCTCCCTTCCTAAAACCTTCTCTTTTTCTAAAACTTTCTACCATATTCTTATCTTCCAAACACCTCACTCCTCATCTTCCAAACATCTCTCTTCTTATTCACACAACCATCTTTTCATCTGTCAAACAATCTTCATCTTTCAAACACCTCTCTCTTCATCTTCCAAACTTTCAAAATTTTACGTTTATCAATGCATTAACGTCCTCTCAGAAAAAAAATGCAGGTAGCCTTGAGTAAAATGGAACATGAGATGTAGTGTGATAGTAGGATGAAGATTCTATGAAGATTTAACGAAGGAAAATAGGTGAAAAGAATAAATAAAAATGATATGTAAGGAAAAATATGGAGTGAAATTGATAAAGCTGGAGCATTTTCGACATGTGAAAAGTTGACCTCATAAGAGGAAAATATTCTTGGAAGGTACGAATAAGTGTGCTTAGTAACGTGCTTGCCCCTGAGTGATTCGTACAGTGGAAAAAAACCCTTTAACTAGTGAGTATTAACTAGTGAGCATCCACAATATGCAATGTTTTTAATTTGTACAGTAGGCGCATGATCCAGCAATCAAAACCGCTGTTACTCTGGTCCCCACTCTCGATAGAGTATACCCAGAAATTTTCTTGGGTAGGTCACTCTTGTATTTCAATTTTATAGCCAGTAAATAGACAGTTAATAAGAGAAACACAGCAACGGTACAAATTCAACCGAAAAATATGCACTAAGGTTGCTGGATATGATCTTCTAATCTAGGGAATTTCGGTACCGTCCATCCACGGTGGGCCCAACATACAAATTGTATGAGTCGCTGAACCACGGTCCCTACTCGTACATAAGGTGTAACTCTCTCTAAAGTGTGAAAATGACTAACCGGCATAAAAACCTCCCCGTACATGAGGTACACCACTCTTTTTGGCCTCTGCGCCCCGATTTAAATTATACAAAAACCTCTAAATTCTCGCGGGTACGGCCCACCTGAGTTTTGGCATATGTGATTTTTTGGTAATCTTTTCACCACAATGAGCCACATCAGATGAATGGAGTGGATGACATATAAACACGATGGTGGGCCCTAAACAAGACTAACAGCGGACGTACTATTCCAACTGTTTCATATTGTGCATCCAACCTGAGTTTTGGATCATCCTGATATTTGGGGCACAGGAGGAACACGAATCAGCGTACCTGATGAACGGAGTGGATCTCATGAAACCTCTACCCATGTGGCTTTCGGCCAGTGGTACGTACCTGAGCGAGGTCTTAGCGTGGTCTATGATTTAAAACGGGCGGGCATCTTTGTGCAGTGTGCATGGATTTCGATTATGACAAGTGGGGCGGATGATCTGGTAATCCAAACCATTTGTCAGTTGAGTGCTGCCGTTCACGAAAAATGGAAAACCACTTTGATATGACAAAGTGAACATTCATGCCAAAAGGCATATGCTCATGAAAAGAAATATAACTCAGTCAACGTTCAACCAAGGAGGGGTCCAGTGTAGGCCCTGTGGTCTTCCTGTGGGTGTACTAACAAGCTATTTTTAAATTTTTTTTTAAAAAAAAAAAAAAAAAAACTTGATTCTTATATGGAGGGACCCAATAAATCAAGTGGAAATTACTAAACATGGCAGAGTAATGTGTTTATTTGACCATATATATACCTGGGAAATGGTACTATGGGGTAGCCTTATGGGAACTTCCCACTAGGTTGGGCTATGTTGGCCCTACCGTGATATCTTTAGAACATCTACCCCATCAGTCAGATGCGTCATTTCATGGTGTGCCATGGTCTTAAAAATTAAGTCAATCAGTGACTTGGGTGAGCCACACCACGTACAATAGTTGAGAGGAATTATCCTCCCATTAGAACATGCAGAATCATTTATTGGCCCACTGAGATGTGGTTTACAAATCCAGCCCATCCATTGTGTGTGTCCCACTTGAGGAGTAAGACCCAATTTCAGCCACATCCAAAACCCAGGTATTCCCTTCCAAATCATTTTATATGCTCCAGGCATGTCTTCACATCATTTTAGATGTTATGGCACGCTTGAGTTCCACACATGGTTGAGTTTTGAGATATCCCATGACCTAAAGGAGATCATCAAATGCATGGCGTTGATGTTCGACATGCATCATGGTGAGGCCCTAAGTGTACCATTTCAACCCACCCCCCTATATATATATATATAAGGGTGCAAATGAATATTTATTGTAAATGAGATATGCTACTCTCTTCTTGTGAAAAGCCATTTAAAAAAGATTGTGTCCATTTATCATCTAATTATGATGTTGTTAATATATCCACATCATGCATCTATTTTATCAGGACATTTTAGAACATTAGACAAAAACACTAAAGTAGATAAACAGCATATGTGCCTTGTACCATATGAAATTGGGGGCGTAAAGGGCTTTCAATGATAGACATTCAACCGAATGTTTCGTGAGATATGCCAATATGTTGAGCTCATGCTATAAAATCAGTCGGTGGAATTGACAGGCAACATGAATAAGTCACATACATCACATTGCCCCGCATAAAATTCACACGTATTAATGTTAAAAAGTTAACAGCATCGAAAAGTGTGTGAAAACTACGTTAGTAAATAATTATTACCCATTTAATGGGTTTTAAAAAACGGTAGTGGCTCGTCTCCTCAGATGTAGCATCTAAGTACATGTATCTAGACCATCCAAATTATCAATCTCAATGAGGATGGAGCACGTGTTTATAATCACACAGATCAGGCAATCCTAACCATCCAATTGATGACAATCAAATGAATGGTTTAGAGAAGATAGTGACCGGTAAGGGGAAAATCATATAATTTAATGTTATCTTTTGTACGTAATTTTTAGGTTATGCTACAGGCTACAGCTATGGTTGGGCGAGCGCAGATGGCCACTCAACTACACCACGTGTACTGGTTTTAGAGTCTCCACCATTTCCCAAGTCATGCCAAACAAACGTTCAAGTTTCGCAGTCAATTGAGTGGGCTTAATGCAGCAAAAACCTTTATATAGCTGACCACGATACTTATATGCCATCCAAACCGTTCATAAGGTTATTATTACTGGGATAAACTATAATAACAAAATTTCATCATGATTTAAAACTTCCTTGGCTCCCACAAATTTTTCAATGGTGGACGTTCAATCCCCATGTGTGGACCACTTGATTTTTGGATCTGCCTGAGTATTTTTTTTTTTTTTTTTTTTAATTTAACTCCTATCCTATTGTGATCTCGAGAAAACAATGCACGGAGTGAATTTTCTAGGGCATCTCTATAAGCCCCACACAACTTTTGATCAAAGGAAGCGAATTGCGTGTGGAGTCACTCACTAGGCCACAGTGTACTTATTAAAATCTCTAGCGCACAACATGAAGTATATGTCTCATCCATACCTTCTATCCATTTTCCCGATCATTTTATGGCATTCGCTCAAATTTTAATCACATCCAAAGCCCAAGTCAACCATTCCATTGGAAATAGTGTAAATTGAACACTTAGGCCGTGTTTGTTAACGCTGAATTTTTGCACTTAACGTGGAATGAGGAAAGTTTTCGGTGTTTAATGGTATTTGTTAATGCGTTATTAACGCGGAAGACGGAAAGCGCTAAGTGGTTTTTCACTGAATTCTTTCAGTGATAGGAGTCTGGCTTAATGGTGAACGCGGAATGTGCTCCGTGATTTTTCATTAGATAAAAATTTTTTGCTTCCAAAAGTACCCATTTTCAAGGTATTAAATTGTTTGCGCAATACAAAATCAACCTTTAACCTGTGAAACTTCGTTATGTCCCACCATGATTTATGTGTTTGATCCACACCGTCCATCAACTTTTTCAGATAATTTAAGGTGTAATCCAATAAAAGAAGTAGGTCCAATGATTAATTGGACCATAAGGTGGGGATTGAACGTCCACCGTTAAAAACTTCTTGAGAGCTGGAGAAGTTTCGGATCAAGCCGATATTTGTGTTTTCACTTCATCCATGTCTACATGACCCTCTTTGAATAGGTTGGATGGTAAAAAAACATCACAAAGTGGACTGTGAATTTTTAATGGTGAAAATCATTATCCCGCTGCTATTTTTGGTGTGGTCCATTTGAGTGTTAGATTTGCCTCATTTTTGTGATCATGCCTTAAAATAATATGAGAAAAGGGATTGACGGTTTGAATGTATAGATACATCACGGTGGGCCCGCCCACAGAACTGCCCGTTCGGAGCAGGGACGAGCGGGGGTAGTACGCAATCCGCGTCCTCGCGGAAGGCTCTCGCATGAAGTTCCTGGGTTGAGAACTTTGGTGGGGCCTACCGTGATGTTTGTGAGAAATCCACCCCGTCCATCCATTTTTTGATATCATTTTAGGACTTGAGAGAAAAATTGAGAAGGATCCAAGATTCAAGTGGGTCACAATAAAGGAAAATGTGTATAGGGAAATTCCTGGCGTTGAAACGTTCCTGGCGTAGACAGTGATGTTTATATGCCATCTATACCATTTATAATGTCATTCATACTGGGATGAAATGAAAATAAAAAAATTATCCTGATTCAAAGCTTCGTGGCCACACAAATATTTCAACTGTTGACGTTCAATACTCAAATTTGTAGCCCACTTGAGTATCAGATATGGTTCATTTTTGTCCTTGTGTCCTAAAATAAACTCACAAAAAGGATGAATGGAGTGGATTTCTGATAAACATCACGGTAGGCCCCACCTAAGTCCCAGTGCAGTAACTTCATGCGAGAGCCTTCCGCGAGGAATCCCCGTCCCAGTCAGGGACGAGATTGGGAAGCGGATTGGCTGGTGATTGACATAAGCAAGTTATGTGGGTCCCATCATGATGTTTTTGTTATATCCAAACCGTCCATCCATTTTGCGAGCTCGTCGTAAGACTTGAGCTGAAAAATAAGACATATATAAAGATAAACTGGACCACACTGCAAAAAGCAATAGGGGATTGAACATGTACCATTGAAACCCTTTTAGGGTCACAGAAGTTTCGGATCAATACGAAATTTGTTTTTCCTCTTCATCAAGATATTTTTGACCTTATGAATACATTAGTTGGAAAATAAATGTTATAGTGGGCCTGTGAATTTTTTTAACGGTGAAAATCATTATCCCACTGTTATTTTTGGTGTGGTCCATTTGAGTTTTGGATATGATTAATTTTTTGGACAATGCTCTAAAATAATCTTGAAAATTTTATGAACGGTGCGGATATAATAAATACATTATCGTAGGGCCCATGTAACTTTGATCTCCTTTGAAACCTTCGCACATGGCGGACCTCGAGGAACGTCTTTGCATGACACCTATCCATGTATCAACTGATTGGCTACTCCCCCAGCCACTAACCTGGTGGGTGATGGTCAGTGCTATGAGGCCCCATGATGTATATGTTTCATCCATTCAGTTCATTCATTTTTTACATAACATTTTATATCTCCATCTCAAAAAATTCCACCACACTTATACATACAAATTATTAATTTGCAATATGAATTCATGAATAATGATATTTTAATTTTTTATTAAATATTTTATAGTTTATTTAAATTAAATAAAATAATTTCATTTTCATTTAATAAAAAATAATTTCTTAATAATGTAAAATATTTCCAAAGAGGAGATAGGGGCAAATGTGTTAAATCAATATATTTCAGACAATTCATATGTTTGCTAACAAACAGAGTGTTTCAAATTCAGGACTTAATTTTCAGACTTTAGCCATAATTACCAAACAAGTTTTTTGACTTCAGATTTCAAATTCAGGCTTCAGATTTCAGATTCAGCTTCAGATTTTAGATTCAGGCTTTAGACTTCAAATTTAACAAATGGGGCCTTAGTGTCCAAAACTTCTTAGAGGCCATAGAAGTTTCGGATTAATCTAATATTTGCATTTTCCCTTCATTTACATCTACGTGACCTTGTCAATAGGTTATAAGTTGGATGAGAAATATATATTATCATGGGTGCAACAAATGTTTCAACTGTGGATATCATTATTCCTTTTATTTTTTGTATGGTATACTTGAATATGCTTTCCTGCGGCTGGTTTACTTGGGTTTTGGATTTATTTTAATTTTGGGCTCATATTATAAAATGCTATGTGAAAATAAATGAATGTGGTGAATAAAACATACAGTGCAATTAGGGGTATCAATGGGCCGGGCTCATGTCTAAAATTTTAGATTTTGGTAAGCCAGCCCGATGGCCCTGCCCGAAACAGTTTAAAATCCGGGCGACTAGAAGCTGGGCCCGTTGACAGCCCTAAGCGCGACCAAAGAAACTTCCTGCGGCAGTGGCAACAGGTAATTCGCATCCAAATTTAAAATCGTTTCCGTAAATTCTCGGGGAAAGGTAAAATTCTTCCGACATTTTGATTAAAATAAGATGACTCTGTTTAAAAAAGGGGCATTTGCTTTATCGAAGTAGATAGTGTGGCGTGTTTATGTAGTATGGGTCTTTGTGGGGCCACCTTGATGAATGTGTTTTATCCACACCGTCCATCATTATTTTCATCTTATTTTAGTACATTAGTCTAAAATTAATGTATTTTAAAAACTTACTGAACCACATTAGAGGAAACAGTGGCGATATAACATCTACTATTGAGACCTTCCTAAAGCCTGCAATTATATTTATTTATCATCCAACCTGTTCATAAGATCATACAGGGCATAAAAGGAAAATACAAGTCTTGGCTTCATGCAAATCTTATGTAGCCTCCAAGATATTTTCAAAGGTAAGTGTACAATTTCTTTATATAGTGTGGTCCACCTTGGCTCTTGATATGCTTCAATTTTAATCTCATGCCTTAAAATGAGCTGGAAAAACGGTGGATAAAATATATACATCAAAGTGGGGCTCACAGAGTCCTCGTAAAATAGATACCGGTTTCGCCCCGCAATCCGGTATCTTTACTTTCGGTAAGTCGGCGAATCAGCCACCTTTTAAGTGGGCCCCACTCGCTGTCAGTCTGCAGATCGAGTGCGGCTCCACGAGGTATGAGACGATATGGCTTTACTTGATGCCCTGATGGAGTACAACGATCTGAGCACATGAACGATTAGACCATACACTTGGCACGCGTGAAACTCAATCTAGACCGTCCAAATAGTGGAACTATTATAAGATAATGATGATCCTAACCGTCGGATTTGGTGGCCACCAACTTGCGGATGAAAGCAAAATTAGCCAAATGTCTGCTGATTAGAGGTTTCATCCAGGGACAAGATTTTGAGACAGTACCCAACCTAAATGGGTCCAGATATGTTAGAAAAATCATCCAACTATGCCACGAATGTATTTTTTTTTTTGAGAGAGAGGCAGTTTCTTCGAGCTACTTGCCAAAGAATTCGGCTAGAAATTTAGTATGGTTTTTTGCTTTTGTCACACTTAATGAGACTGTGACAGGTCATTCACCAAAGGTGTTGTATTTTGCATGCCAATCTGGACCCTCCAAATATTGGGCTTTTCTCTGTAGGGCTAAGATGAAAGGGTCTGATGAGAAATCTGCGAACCCAAGCTCGCGTTCGCTCGTTTATCAATAGGCCTGTTTTGATGGAGGGAAAACAAAAGAAAGAAATAAGAAATTGAAAAGAAATGAAAAAAAAAAAGGTAAACATTTTTATCATGATGGATGTTTTAACGGGCAAAAAAGCAGCGAGCCCTATGAATAAAAGAATTTTAAAAAAAAATTAAAAATTAAAAATTTAAAAAAAATTTAAAAACACTATTGAAACATGAGTTTCATTTTAGTGGTTTTGTTAGGATAAACGAGTGGAAAATTTTATATTCATGAAAAAATGGCGGCTTTTGTTTTTATTTTTTCTGAAGAATCCAAAATTTGAAAAAGTGGGTAATTACTTTACAAAATCCTTTTTTCTCTTTGCCATCCAAACATCCCAAATTGTTAGGCTAATAGAAAACTTATTTATTTCCATTCGTTTTCATGAAATTAATGATATTCAAACATTCGCTTAAACATACACAATTGTGTTCCCAAGTGTCCTGGGGATTTCTGATCTCATCCACCACATAAGAAGAAATATTATGTTTGGAGTAAAATCTTGTACCATTTATCCACATGATCGTCAAGAAGAACTTTCTATCATTGTTTTATTACTATCACACAGTGTGCCCTCAGAGTTAGATAAACTTTCTTAATAACCATGTTATGTAAAAGTAAACTTGCTTAAGAAAATTTTATTTATTCTTGGACAATGATTACGATCGTTCAGTCAAGGTGATTTGAAACAGATGAATCCATGATGGGGTGTTTGGATTGTAAGTGAATTTTAGTTATGTATCAAGTACCTTATATTGGTTTCTACTTATTAAGTATATAAGTATATTTAGTAAACAACATACCTATCACATAAAAAGTAAAAGAACATGCTTGGTTTCCAACATTACATTAATATTTATCCATAAGTTTATTTGGTCCACCCTCATATTCATCGTCCATTATCTGGGCCAACCTTTGATGTGGACCTTGTCTGGGTCCCACCTTTGATGTGGGCCCTCCATCATGTAGGGCCCACCTTAGATATGGGTCATTCATCTTTAGAGGCCAACCTTTAATATGCATTGTCTATTGTGTAAGGCCCACCTTTGATGTTGGTCATCCATCATGTGGGGGCCCATCATTAATCATCAATTATCCTGTGAAGCCTACCTTTGAAATAAGTTGTCCATCATGTGGGCCCCACCTTTGACATGGGTTGTACATCATGTGGGGCCCACCTTATATGTGGGCCACTCATCATTAGGGTGGACCTTTGATGTGGACCATCTATCATGTTGGATCCACCTTTGTATGGGTCATGTACCTTGTGGAGCCTACCTTCATTATCAATTGTCCATTGTGTGAAGCTCACCTTTGAAGTGGATTGTACATCATGTGGGGTTGGGTCATCTATCTTGTGGAGCCCACCTTCATTATCAATTGTCCATCCTCCAAAGCCCACCATTTATGTGGATTGTACATCATGTGGGCTCCACCTTCAATGCAGGGCTCCCCTTGGATGTGGGCCATTGATTATGGGCTAACCTTTGATGTGGATCACCCATCATGTGGGGGCCACCTTGATGTGGGCCATCCATCATGTGAGGCCTAGCTTCAATTAGAGGTGTACACAAGTTAAACCGAGTCGAGCTTGGCACAGCTCGACTTGGCTTGACCACTAGTTGAACCCAGCTCGAACTCGGCTCGACTCGGTCCTCGAGCCTGATTGGCCAGCTCGGCTCGATTCGGTCAGCAGCTCGAGCCAGTTCGAGCCGAGATCGAGCCTGTGAGGCAGTTTCACAAACACATGGACTGCACTTTCAATTTCTTAGTGTATGTAAAACAACAGTAGCTATTTACAAGTATTTCATTAAACACCTTGTAGGCAACATCAAAATCAAGAAAAAATGGTATTTGTTTCATATACATACCTTCCTTGCCACCAGCTGACACTTCGTCGAGTCGTTTCATCAAACACTTGGTGAGTAACATCAATATCAAAGTAACCGACTCACCAAACTAGTTCAATTCGAGTTGGGGTTCAATCTAAGTTGAGTCAAGCTTGAACTCGGTCCGAAAATTTTTCTGAGCTCAAAAAGTCAACACGACTCGGCTCGAACTCAGTTTCAAACAGAGTCGAATCGAGCTTTTTCAAGTCAAGTCGTGCGAGCTAACCGAGCTAACTCAGTTCGTGTACAACCCTAGCTTCAATATCCAATGCCCCATCATGTGGAGGCCACCTTTAATGTAGACCATCCATTGTGCAGTCCTCACCTTTGAAGTAGGTCGTCCATCTTACCAACCTGCTTTCGATGTGGGTTGTTTATTATTAGGGGTTGACCCTTGATGTGGACCATCCACTGTATGGGCCCACATTAATGTGGGGTCATCTATCATGTGGGGCCCACCTTCAATGTGGATAGTCCATCATGTGGGGCCTTCTTTGATCTCCTTTGATTTGGACCATGAGAGAGAGAGTAGTAGAAAAGTAATAAGTAAAAAGGCTAGAAAAACATAAATTATTGAGATAAGTAGCTTTCAATAAATAAGTTACTTTTACAGTTATGCTTACCAAACCAACTTAAGTGAAAAGGTAATTTAAGTTAAAATGTAACTTATTTGGGACCCATTTGGATAGTAAGTTGCTTAAGATAAGTTACTTATTCCACTAGTAACTTATCTTAGTTTCTACTTATTAAGAACATAAGTATGTTTGACAACAACAACCTACTTATCAGCTTCTCCTCTCTTTGGTCTCTCCTATGCATCTCTTCAGTTACTTATGAAAAGTATAAAAGCTATAAACAAATAATTGAAGTGATTCGGTACTTCTAAGTAAAAAAGTTACTTATGACGAATCATAAACCAAACTTATTTGAAATAAGTTACTTGTCTATTGTGCAAGTAGAAAAAAGTAATTTATTTGGTGGTATCGAAATAGGCACCGAAGGTGAGCCCTCACTAACTAATGGTCCATGTGAATGATTGGACATGTTTATAACCAAAAGGTATGAAATCTTTTACAATAACTATAGTAGATACAACACCGAGCTTTAGGGGGGTATAGTGCTTGGTGTCTCACATCCACTCGGTCCATTGCATTGGCTTTCTCATTTTCACTATATAGATTAAACATTAGACCGATCCAAACTTAGGTGGGCCAATCCATGGGAAATAATGTAAAATCAAGCTTAACAAATAAGTTCACTCCACTTGGCCGCGAGTTTTGGATTAAGCTGATTTTTTTAGTTTCCCTTCCTCTGTGTGAGTCGTGTATGATGTATAATTAGATAGAATCTACACAACAATGTGGGCCCCATTAACAAACCTACAACTAGCTTCCCCTCCCCACTGTTCCCTGTAGTGCGCCCTCCTGAATTTTGCAATTAGCTAAGTTTTAGCCCCATGGCCTAGCATTAAGTGGCTCACCTAATGAATGAGTGTGAATGTTGGTTTATTGTGCCTATATTTTTTCTTCTTTGCATGTGAGGGCTAACTTGTGTATATGATATGGTTGACTTGGAGTCACCATTAGCTAGTTAACTTAAAATCTTGTAGTTAGCTAGACCTTGTGGAACCTATGAAAAGTAGAGAATCTAAAAATGCTATTGCCTTCAAACGACTCATGATCTACGACTTATGATTCCAAGTAAGAGACATCGATTATAGAGAATGAATGTGTTAGGCACCTTTCTACCGGCACAGGCTTGTGGTCTATACTTCGTGTGATTAGTTGATTTTTAGGAAAGTTAATGACTCTATGCTAAAATGCAATCAAATATTATAAATGAAACTAGGCATACTTGAATTCCTAACATGATAGGATCCGAGATTTCGGTTAGTTATAGAGTATATGCTCAGAAAATGCCTAGAGAAGCAAGAGGGTTGAGAGAAGATGCCATAATGCAAATGATGATATGTGAATGCTATACGTGGTTTTGGTTCGATTTTGGTTAGTTGGTGTGGCTTGTCTTCTTGATCCCCGAAAGACTATGGTTTGGGTTCGAGCTGGTATCTAGAGCGTGCAAGGTTTTTATTTATATCTTTTTAAGGTTCTTGAATTTCACAGCTAGCTAGTTTGAATGTGGCCTGGATTTAACTGAATTTAAGGGCTTTAGATAAGGCTTAGTGTAACATCCTGAATTTTAACATCCTAGATTTTCACTGTTTTGGATTTCCAAAAAAATCCTTGAATTTTTTTCCCAAGTAATTAACTTATAATATCACTTACTGACCATTAGTACTCAATGTTAGTTTATACACGGGTGGAACCAGTAAAGAACCGCACAAGTCTAATTAATCAACCGAAGGAGCCAACGAATCCGCCTGATCACTTGAACATCAGGTGTACCCCTATGATTTACTCACATAGGACCCAAATCAAATCAACCCGTTGCTAACTAATCAAGATAAGCATAACTAAATTAAAGATCTAACTGAAGCCGAGTAAGATAAGGCCCAGATCTTAACTAATAGACCAAATCAACCCCTGTAACATTCCGTCCAACCAGCACAGTGTCCTGTGGCGTCCACGTAGGATTTGTCGTAGGACCATTCGTTTAAACTACTCGTAGTGAGGTACCGCAAGTAAATTAATCTAGGATTAGCCAACTGAGTAGACCAGACGGGTTATGATAAGACCTATTGCGGGCCGCTAAGCTAGATGACCGTTTACACTTAGCAACAGCCCGTACGGGCTATACCGCGTCGCAGGAAGGTTAAAAAATTATAAAAATTTAGGTAATCATAGATCTCACTGGGCTTGTAGTTCAACGCCGACCACAGACTCAGTGGACACCCAAAAATTAGTTATTTGCATCGTTCTAGCGGCACTTGCCAAATACAACTCACCCAAGGCCAGAATTGAAATCTGGCACTTGTAAATGAAACTGAGATTCTGGGCATTTTAGCCATCGGATTTCTTCTAAATTTACGGTGAAGGTCTAATGTATTTTCCTACACCCGTTCACAAATTATGGGATCTGATCGTAGCACAGTGACCATTGATTGTAAATCGAACCCGTACGACCAAATCCCATATCCAATCGTTTTCAAATTTCGCATGGCCCTTAATCGGGCCATGGAACACCTACCCTGTGAGTTTCATGGCTAGAGGGCTACCAGAACCGCTCCAATCATCGCAATAGACCCCCACAGGGCCATTTAAAGCTTGGAACCCTATGATTAAACCCCATGTTCGTTCATCCGTTTGATCTCAAATTTTGCATGGCCTCTCATCAGGCCATGGGACACCTACCCACCAAATTTGGTGGCCTAGGGGGTGATAGGGCCGCCTCTAAGCCAATATGGAGTCCTAGAGGGCCATTGTGGGCATTTGAGGAAACTTAAGGCCAAATGGCTTAAGTCTAGAAAATAAACCCTAGCTCTCTCCCTCATAACTTCCTCCATTCTCCAACAACCAAGATCTCTCCCTCGTAGCTTCCTCCATTCTCCAACAACCAAGCTCTCTCCCTCATAACTTCCCCTATTTTCCAACAACCAAGCTCTCTTCCTCATAACTTCTCCCATTCTCTAACAACCAAGCTCTCTCCCTCATAACTTCTATCATTCTCCAACAACCAAGGAGAGTAAAGAGAGAAAGAGAGTGTGAATGAGAGATAGGTGGACCTTAGATCGAGGTGGAACCCAAGTGTCATGCCCCAAACTCGAAAACTGGGCTCACAAAATTCCTGATCGTCGAATCCAGCGCCGACAGCCTCCGTAGAACCCCATTCTCGGCTCCCAGCGCCTATACGCCAGGTTCTGATCCTGGGATGCTACAAGGAGGATTTCAACATCAGATTAGTTCGTAATAAGCATAACTAAAGACATAACCCATAAACAACAACCAAAAACTCCATCACATTTCCACTATGATAAAAAACTTAACAAGTACAATGAGCATAAAGGGAAATACAATGATGATAGACAAAAAGCTCCAAAATGATCAACTTTGCGCTCCTGCCTCGCGCTGCTGCTATCTAACGTCACCTGCACGCAACGGTCATACATAAGCTTATAGAAAGCTTAAAGGGTGGTGAAAGTTTGCGTGCAAAGTAGTAATGCAGATATGTAGTATCAGAGTAATGCGGAACATGCTGATGAATCCATGAATACCACTAGTCGTACCAAGGCTATGCGATGTAAGGTATGAATGATGTCGGCCATACCAAGGCCATGCGATGCGAGATGTAACTCAAGCATGCAAATCCTCATCTAAGTCCACATATCAATACAACTCAAATCTGAAATATAACCGGGGTCTAGTACACTCTAAACCAGATCATCGCCCCATCGCGCGCAATAAGGTAAGTGGAAGAGATCTCATTACCCGCCTGCCAATATTGGGCTTGACTCATCAATAGCGGACCCATTCCTCAAGCTGGTCAAACTCAGCCTAGCATTGCCCCCTCCTCTCGGGCGGATAAGGCCGCACCCCCTTCCAACCGACCACGACACTGGAAAGCGCGGCCTTCTGGCAATCAGCCCTCGGCGCTCATGCACCCACTCGGTTTAGACGTTGGAGCAACCTCTTGGTACCATAAGGGTTTGGGGACTTTCACCCAGGGATATCTATAGCACCCCATGTAGAACAAAATTTTTGGTATCCAATCCTGCCAACCACGCTACACTTATGGAGGCTACGACCCTGATGCCGTTAGGGCGTACGGTAACCATGTCACATATTGCGAAATGCATGAATCACACTATCCAGTCATGCAGCAATCTTGCACGTCTCGTGTGCTCATGTGGGGCAACACCACCTAACTGGGAGCCCCTAAACGATCTGCTCGAAGATATATGCGATGATTAGTCACCTCTCATATCAAGCATACATATGATACATATGATCATGAGTCATAGAACTATACAAAACATGTTATAAAGCAGTGAACTGTCCTTACAACGCAGATGGTCCTAGACATAGACGACCTACACATAACCAGTACGGACCTATCAATGGCCCTAGGGAGCGTCATAATGCGGACATTTAACCAACACTACACTTGCAATGTGGACGTCAAACTAACATTGCTCCCAAGGCATTGCTTGTCATAAACATCATTACATAAACCATGTTGGGATCACACATTGCAATGGACCTTAGGTACATCCCATTAGGCCTTAAATACATCAAATGGGCCGTATCACATGGGCCTTGCATTCATCAAATGGGCCGCGTTAAGGGGCCTCACCAACGGGCCTTATGTACATTGTAATGGGCCATAACCCATGGGCCTTGAATACATCACAATGGGCCTTAACCCATGGGCCATATATATATCAAATGGGCCACACTACTTGGGCCCCATGTTCATCAACTGGACCACACCCAAATATAAGTGGTGATGATGAATTCCACCATTAAAATTCCTAAGGCCCACCATAAAATATATTTCCCATCCAACCTATTCATAGGTTAACATAGTGATAAATGAAGTGGAAACAATTATCCATTTAATGGGAAGCTACAATGGCCCTTAGAGATTTTTGAACGGTGGGCGTTATTGACCACTACTTAAAATGGTGGGGTCCACTTGAACTTTAGATCTGCTTCATTCTTTAACTCATGCCATAAAATGATCTTTCAAAATGGATAGACGGATTGGATGCAACATATGCATTATGGTGGGGGTCCACATGAGGGTCCACCATAAAGTATATTATATTACATAATACACACACACACACACATACACACACACACACAACCACACGTGCACACACCACACGCACACACATGCATGCACACACATGCACCCACTGAACACACACGCATGCACTCACGCACGCACCCACACCGCCCCCTGGACGGTGGGGATAGAACACATGCATCACAGTGGGCTCCATCGTCCAGGTGGACGGTGGAGTAGAATACATAAATCATTGTGGGTCCCACATGGGGCCCACTGTAATGTTTACCTTCCATCCAATCCGTTCATAAGATCACGTGGATCTAGATGGACGGTGAAAACAATTTTCACCTTGATCCAAAACTTCTATGGGCCTAAAAAGGGTTTCAATGGTAGACCTGCAATTCACACTGTTTCCTTTGGTATGGGCCACCAGAGAACTGGATGGACCTGATTTTTGGAGGGGGCCCACTCCAGGAGGTGGCCCATCCAATGAACGGGATGGATGACACATAACATGATGGGGCCCACGGCAGGGGCCGTGGGTGGCTGCTCGTCCACCGCCATCGGCGCGCTGTAGTGCGCAGTGGACGGCGCCTGCCGTAGCCTCGACACTGAATGTGGCTTCCTTCCTTTCTTCTTTTTTTTTTTTTTTGTTCTTCGGCGGAAAATTACATGTGGGACCCGCTACCGGAGAATCCACTCCATCCAGTGGATTCTATGGCTTGAAATGCACAAAACAAGTCTAATATACATTATGTTTGGTACGTAGGTGCAGCAAGGTGGGTCTTAAAAGCTTTGAATGGTAGGAAATAGAGTTTTTTTTTATGGTATGGCCCACCTGATTACCGGATCGACCTCATTTTTCAGCTCAACGCCTAAAATGAGTTGGGAAAAGGGATGAACGGCATGGATTGAACCCTTACATCAGGGTGGGGCCTATTTGCGAGGTCCACATAAAAGCTTGAACCAAGCTTATATCTGTGTTTTCCAAAGGACGTCCAGACGCTAGACTCTTTTTGGCTTAATAAATATCAGTAAGGTGGGCCCTGCTTAGGTGGGCCACCACATGATAGGTGGTGTGGGTACAATACATATAAGGTGGGCCCCACTAGCAGATGGTTTGGATAAAATACACACCTCATGGTGGGGTCCACAATACAAGGAAGATAGAGAAAGAGAAAGATAGAGAGAGATAGAGGGAGATCGGTGAGGATGGAGGGACCCCGCCACTATGGGCCCCTCATACAAATATACATCAAGGTGGGTCCCACATATATGGACCCTTAATCAAACAAAATGAATGAAACACAACTATCTAAGATCACCCACCGCTTTCTTCTTGCACCAAAGGCTTCCTTAGCTCCTTAACTTGGATTCCAACGGAGGAGATGAGGTTTGGATGGTGGGGATGGGGGATGAGAGGGTGGGAAAGGTGGGCCACACTTGTAGCTCTCTTGGAGGGGAAGGAGCTTGGACGTGTGAGGTGTTTAAGTTGCTTAGGAGAATGATTTGAAAAAGATAGAGAGAGAGAGGGTTGTAAAGGGAGATGGGTGATGGATGTAAGAGCACCTTTTTGACTTTTTGGGCAAATGTTGTAAGAGAGGTATGGGTGGTGTAAGAACTTTTTGACTTTGGGGTTGCTTGGGGAAGGGTGAGAAGTGATGGATTGATGGGATTGATTGATGGGTGATTGATGTGACATCTCATTGAGATTCTCTCGGGATTCATACGTGTGGCGTTTTCCTCGCACCGAACATTGACCCTCATCTCTAAACCAGAGAATCGGATTGGCATGCGAGTCACAACATCGGAACCGCGGCGACGGTGCGGTCGCAAGGGTACAAGTCTCGGGTTGAGTTGACTCGGGTTGACATAGTGTGAATCAGGGTCGCGCGCAATTATCGGTTAAGAGTCGAAGTTGCCGGAATTCGAACGGGAAGATCGCGAAACTTTACGGAACGGTACGGTCTAGGATACGGGTCTTACACCAAGGGAATCAACTTCCTACCTCTTCTCCAAGAAGAAACCAACCACCACGATCGCCCATTTGTCCGTTGATCGTCTAGGTAAATTCCTCATCCCATTTTCCTTGAAACTCATGTGTTGAGAAAGGATTGATATGAATTTCTAACATGCAAGTGCTTGCTTTAAGGATTCCGACCGATCGACCTCAAAGCCCTCATTGCTAGGTCATTTTTCAAGTCTCCAATGATCCATAGGTGTGGACTATTATCCTTAGGTGACTTAGCACCAATTTCATTAGGAGGTTAATGATTTTGTATGCTTGGATGATGTATTTGGAGAATCTAGAGAAAAACTAGGAATTGTTAGTTTGTTTGAAATTGTATGGAATTGTATGTCTTGTTGATTTTCTCATATGATGTTGTTCTTGCCTCTCACATGATTTTGTGTATGGATGATTACATGCTCATGCCTTGTTTGATTTTCCCATGTGATGTTGCCTTATAGCATGTAAGACTTATTGATTCTTGCGTATTTCGGTTCTATGAAATGTATGAAGTACTTAACTTCCTCACAAACCCACACAACTCACATGCACTTTGTTTCATGATAATGATAGCTTGCTGGTTAGGAGTATCTGATTCGTATGATGGAGATGCATGGAAACATGATGTTGATATGCTAGTTGATAACTTAGATAGTTGGCATGTTATGGATCACCATCACACTCTTGGGTTGGCCAGGAACACGAGGAGAGAAGGTAGTCCCATCGGTAGGACTATGCTAGAGCTAGACCCGTGGGTTTGGGCGGGTGTGTACGGGTGGCAGTAGTTCGACTACATAGGTCCCTCTTGTTCGATGTCACTCGTCACGTGCTCGCCTAACTCGCGTGGTCTTGCCTACTTACTGACCAACCTTGTTTGTTAACCCTGTTTGCTCACTTATGTATGGAACCCGGAACACCCTACAATTGTTGTAGCCCATCGATAACTAAATTGAAACTGGTCCACTGCCTCGTGAGCCTGACATGGTAGAATGAGACACTGTGTCTGAGTTATCGGCCTACACTGGGGTGTTGCGCCTCCCCGTAGTGACCGCGAGCGATCTTTTTCTCTCCGCACTCATCATGTGCTTGAAGTTGGGGATGAAGAATCCGACGGAATCAAGGACTGTGGGGTCTCACCTCACACGTTGGGGGGCCTTGGCCTCGCAACCAGCTCAGGGCATTGATATGTGGGGTGTATCAGATTTTCCAACCTGCTGGATGAACGGACTTAACTAAGAACTCGGCTAATAACATCGCATTGCATCACACTAGTTAGGGTGGCGACTCGGCAGTCGAGGTCACTCTGAGGGAGTGTGGTCATACGCGATCGTTAGATGGAGTCGCTCGAGGGAGCATTGTGGTGAGGGCATGCATCATATCACCTATCTTGCATACGCATTAATAAGATTAGTTAGGCGTTTATGATTGACTGCTTTTCATTAAATTCTTAATATAATTGATGTCTGTTATAACTTGAGACTAATAGCACCCACTGAGTTGATCACTCACTCCCACTTTGGGATGGTGTTTTAAAACACCAACTAGACTCTCTCATAGTTGCAGGTGATGAGGAGTATGAGGAGCCTGACAGCATGTGCTTGGACGAGGAGGACAAACTATCCTATTTCCAGTTGATGGACGACTCTCCATCAGCTTGATGGACAGGATTGGGATTGCTGAGCGGTGGGCTCAGCCTTATTCTTTTTGGACATAGTATTCTTTTACTGTCTTTGTTGGACAACGCCTTGTGTGACCATTTATATTTTTAGACCTATACATATATGATAAATTCCTTTCATTTTAGTAGACTTGTATAGTTGTGCTTCATGTTCCAGGAAGTTTTAGGCTGCGCATTTAAACCTGATTAAACGCAGTAATGAAAATCAGTTATAAGTGACACTCAGGAACTCGGGAGTCGAGTGTATGCACGATCCCCAATTTTCAGGGCGTTACAAGTTGGGATCAGAGCAATAGTTTGTAATCCATTGGGCCATAGGGCATAAACTCACTAACGCGTCCACTGACTTGAGAGGATATACAGTAGAAAACGCAATAGGGACTTAGAGTGCTAGGAACCATCCTAGACCCCAAACCAATAATGGTAGACAGAGGGTAGGGCTTCCAAGGAGATAGGAATGGGTAGCGAGAGAGAGAATAGTAATGCTAAAGAAGGGGATCCGAGGGTTCTATGTGCCTCGGCCTAATTTCTGGATAGAGAATTTGAGAATATGATGGTAAGACTCGATTGGACTAACTAAGAAATTTAGCTAGTCCAGTCCACCTAATCCCTAAGGGCCCGTTTGGCCAAACGTGTTAGGTGGGATTAAGGAGAATGGAATTGTAAGTGTGGTAATAAATACATGTATAGGGTATTGTCCCTAGATTGTCTTTATCTCATGTCTTCCAATATCAGGTTTGGGATGCATGCAATCAAAGGTAAATCGTGGGATTTCCTTCTAAATTACACATGAAAATCCCATTCCACACTCACTCCAGACATGCCAATCCCAAATCTCGGGTTGGGGTTAACATTAAAACCCCATTTGGTACAGCTTAATGCCACTAGCCAAGCAGGCCTAGATCGAAATTCCTTTTTCCAATATTTCTTCTTAAGATATTCCCCTGTCATCACTCTATTCTTGAACTTCCCTAGTACATTGTTAGGAATGAGTCGAAAATCGAAAGATTTGACAGTCGAAGGCAACATTCAAGTCGAAATGAGCTAGTTCTGGGTTAAATTTGTTAGTTCCAGGTCAAATTTGTTAGTTCTGACCCATTCTAGGATAAGGACTTAAGGGTAAATGAAAATTTACCAGAAATAGTAGAAATGTAGATAAAATAGATTTTTAACTACTAACTAAGAGAAATATTATGAAATAACTATGACCATTGCGTAGATTGACTTCTCCTATCCTAAATTCATATATGGCACATTGAATAACTCATTCCAGTTTGCAAGATATGCCCATTGCAAGGCGACTCTGCTCGGAAAACAGTGAGCCGGCGGGACCCTGCCCGTGAACCTCGCCTGGGCTCTAGCGACTGGCGGGACCCCGTCCAGCTGGAGGGGCCCCCATCCGTGGACCTCGCCCGGGTTCCAGCAACTCTGCGAGACCCCGTCCAGCTGGCGGGCCCCCGCCCGGACATCCAGAGGGTTGGTGGGACCACGCTAGGATTTGAACAGGTTCTACCCCAACTTTGAAAAATCATCTCTCCTTCGTTAGAACTCCAATTTAGGTGATTTAATAGCTAAATTTAAGATTGTTGAGTCTAGTTTTATATAAAAATAAGAAAAAAATAAAATAAAAATTATAATATAGTTAGAATTGAGATGATTTACCAACTATCTAAAAAAATATTAATTTCGGATAGTTGTTGCTACTAGAATTTTAATAATTTATCTACAACTCCAAATGATATGAAATTTGGTGGGATGACTTAAAAGTTGATAGTAAATCATTATAAAATTTTTAAAAATAATCCAGTTACTAAAAGTATAAAAAATATTATAAGATATGTCTCCTCCTCCCTTTCATTGTACACCCGAGTAAGGCCAATTTCCCTTGCTATTTAGGACTATCTAGAGTCCATAAAACTTATCTCTACTACCCCCATTACCCTCTACCATCCCTTCTAAACCCTAGAGAAAACTCTCCCCCTCCTAATCTCAAAACCCAATCCCGAAACCCACCATCTTCTTCTTTACTCTAACCCATCTCAATCCTCATTCTCTCAAACCCATTTCTTCAAAAATCCATCTTCTCCTCCTTAACATTTCCCATCTCATCTTCCTCATATCCAAACTACTCTCTCCAACTAACTCCCATCTCTTCAAAATCCATCTTCTCCTCCTACAAACTCCCCATCTCCTCTTCCTCATCTCCAAACCACCTTCTCCAAACCCATCATAAAAAAAAAACCCATTACTACAATCCTTTCTTCTTTTCTTTCTTCCAAAGGCAACCATTGAACTAGAATATGATCATCTAAAATTCAAATGGGCCATCCCATGGAATAGTTGAGAAGGAACATCCACTGTTAGTTGTATACGGGGCCTAACATGGTCTTTATCTGCCACCCAATCCATTCATCTAATGTGCTTCATCACAGATAGGTGATGTTGCTCCAAATGAAAATAAATAGACTGTGATTCCATATACACATCCTCATTTGAATATTGTGTTGTCCACAATTAAAGATACTTTGTAGCCATGGACACTCAATGCTAGATTTTGGTACCAATGTTGGGTGTGGAAGTGGCTAGGAAACAGATCAGTCATGAAGACAGATGGTTGACTGTGGACAGATTTAGGTTTGGATTATTAGTTTCCTGTTGAACTGCCTTAGGAATTAACTGTTGGCCAGATGGTTGACTATGGACAGATTCAGGTTTGGATTATTAGTTTCCTGTTGAACTGCCTTAGGAATTAACTATTGACCAGATGGTTGACTGGTGAAAACTCTGCTAAAATAGGAGCTGATAAGCAAGTTCCAGGACAGGTTATGGGTGTTGGAAATAGTTCTAGAAGCAGAAACTAAACAACAAGCTGAATCTATTAATGGTTTTTGTTGCAAACACAAAATAGGTTATAATGGATTGATTTTAAACAGGTTTGCAGTAGAAACCAAATGTGCGGTGGAAAAAAAAAGGGGCGCTAATTATTGACGCAACAAAAGAATCCACCAAGCCCTCTTCCCACACTGGGATTACAGTAGAACTAATTAAACCGACTGGTAGTGATATGAAATTTCTAGCAGAAAAACAAAATCTAGCATCGAGACAATTTTGAGTAACATAATTTTGAGGCAGGAAACAAATCATTTTAACTAATTGCTCTAAAAAGTTGAATTTGGTCCACCGCACTTATCTACAAAACCAATTTGATATTCTCTTCAAAAGCTCTAAACTAGAACTAGAAACCAAGTTACCTCTCCAACTCTAACAGTCCTACGTCCCTAACGAACTCTCAAGAGCCTATTCAGATTCCTCATTAATTTAGTTTTTCTTCTCCATTAGGTTTCCCGTTGAAATGGAAGTGTAGCCTTTGTTTCTGTTCCATGTATATCTCTAGCTATGTGCCAATCTATTGCAGAAAATGTAAAGGATAGTCATAATATACATATCATCTTATGTTGGTGTGCATGTGTCATTTTAAAAAAAAATGAAATTTGGCTGATTAGTTGTAGATAACATGTGGAATGCACAGGAGCAACCAATCATCCATGCTTATGAAGTACAGGAATGTCATTATACTGGTTTTCAATGTAAAGTACATCAAGGCTAAGTCATTAAAAAAAAAAAACTTTTTGACATTAATATAAGGGGTAAATTCCTTGGATAATTCACATATTCTCTGAGATACAATACTGCGCCGTAAGTTTCTATGAGACTTGACCTGAAATCTCCCCAAATTGAGTTTACTCAGAGGGGTTCTTAGTCGACCCACGGTTTAGTACTACGATAGGTGGGACCTCAAACACTAGCAGTTGGGAGCACGTGTATCTTACAAGTTGTGGGAACAAGACTATATACATATAGAAGTGTGGAAGGAGTGAAATCGAATTGTTTGGTTAACTAGTCTTTCAATAAAATACAAACAAGAAATGCTAGATGTGTGGAGAAGCATCACAGTAGCTATAATTACAGGAACAAAAGAGATGGACGAAGTTAAATCATTAATCAGGGGGTCCAACCTATGAGTCACATTATGAAATCTACAAGGGTTCCATAACAAGAGTGAGAACATGCTTTGTGAGACTGTATCTAGCAATAGTGGATTTTCGTCAGGTATCAGCATTAAGTCCTTACCTTTTTATACTTGTTACAGATGAATTAACCACTAATTGGGGATGAGGTCTCTTGGTGTATGTTGTCTGCAAGATGTGGTATTGTATGATGAGATTTTAGGAGGAAAATGATGAATATGAGATTTGGAGGATAGCTCTAAGGAAACAAAGAAAAAAAGGACCTGGATTGAGGTGGTAAGAAAGGATATGAAGGCTTGTTCACTTATTGAGGACAGGGTTTTCGATACAATTGAATCGTGAAGGAGGATCAGTAATGACAATTAAATAGCTAAGACATGGATATGATGATGATGATGACAAACATTTGGTGCAACTTGGTTATCGAGTCAATGAGACCTCGATACACGAATCATAAGAAATGCACAAAAGTACATCCACATGAATAATAAAGTAGATGGTGAAATAATTTTATTGATAACAAACTTATTATCTTAAAAAAAAAAATGCATACAAAGATAAGAATGTTTATTTCTAATAATATTAAGAATCATCCTAAGATTAGATTAATTTTTATATATTTTTCTATTTTAAGTAGTTTTCAATGCAATCGAATTAGGACCTTGAGTAGGATTGGGTTTCATAGTTTAAGGCTCCGAAAGTTCGTATTAAAGGCGGATTATGGTAAAATATTTCAAGTTTTTCTATTCTGTTATAGATTTAAGGTTCGTACCACATTGAGAAGACGACATTCTTCGTCTTTCCTTTTCTACCTCCTTCTTAGCGTTCTTAGCACTTTAAACCTTCGAAATACCTTAGAACTTTCAATTCTTCCTTCCCTCTGGAAGTTTATGAAACCGAAGTGCATTATGCTCATAACCCACTAGACATAAGATCGAAATCGTGATATACATATAAAATTTTATACTATTAAAAACCTTTTTAGGGTAATCATTTGACCATAGGTACCGTGGGAGTTTAAATCACTAAGTTAGACAAGAATTAAAATGAGAACTCTCTTGGACCAAGACCCAAAGGACAACCTTATATATATATATATATATATAAGATATTTAAACTTTCCAATGATGGTCATTCCCTAAACATTTAGATTGATCGGACTACGGAATTACAGAAGTATACACCTGCGAAGTATTCGCGGCTTGACCCAATTCTCAATCCTGTGCGACTACCAATGGGCTCACTGCTTTAACCGAGTAGAAGACCAGGATCCACCAGGACGAAGAAGGGATTCAATGAGCCTTCTACCCTGGTCAGGTAGATGATCGACGTATCAGGTTTAAGCCTACTACAACCGTCTCTCCGTGTGGATCGAACATTGAAAACAAATATTTTTACTATAGATAGAGGAAAATCGTCATGATAAATCCAAATCTTTAAAAATATATATATAAATAAATAAATTGTAGTAAACCATGAGGGTGAAATTATTTTTAAGGGAGGTAGACTAAAAGGAGCCAGACTATGCATCTAAGCTTGAAATCAACAAAACCTAGGCAAATGAAATAATGAAACCTTTACTTATTACCCTTAGGCAATTTCGAGGACGAAATAGTTTTTAAGGGAGGTAGATTATAACGTCCTGGATTTTCACTGTTTTGGATTTCTAAAAAAATCCTTGAAATTTTTTTCCCAAGTAATTAACTTATAATATCACTTACTGACTATTAGTACTCAATGTTAGTTTATACACGGGTGGAACCAGTAAAGAACCGCACAAGTCTGATTAATTAACTGAAGGAGCCAATGAATCCACCCGATCACTTGAACATCAGGTGTATCCCATGATTTACTCACATAGGACCCAAATTTAACCAACCCGTTGCTAAATAATCAAGACAAACATAACTAAATTAAAGATCTAACCGAAGCTGAGTCAGATAAGGCCCGGATCTTAACTAATAGACCAAATCAACCCTTCTAACGTTCCGTCCAACTAGCATAATGTCTTGTGGCGTCCTTGTAGGATTTGCCGCAGGACCATTCATTTAAACTAATCGTAGTGTGGTACCGTAAGTAAATTAATCTAGGATTAGCCAACTGAGTAGACCAAACGGGTCATGATAAGACCTAGCGTGGGCCGCCAAGCCAGATGACCATTTACACTTAGCAACAGCCCGTATGGGTTATATTGCAACACGGGAAGGTCAGAAAATTATAAAAATTTAAAAAATTATAGATCTCACTAGGCTTATGGTCCAACGCGGACCACAGACTCAGTGGACACCCAAAAATTAGTTATCCACGCCGTTCCAGCAGCACTTGTCAAATGCAACCCACCCAAGGCCAGAATTGAAATTTATCACTTGTAAATGAAACTGAGATTTCAGGCATTTCAGCCATTGAATTTCTTCTAAATTTACGGTGAAGGTCTAATGTATTATCCTACGCCCGTCCATAAATTATGGGATCCGATCGTGGTATGATGACCGTTGATCTCAAATCAGACCCGTATGACCAAACCCCATATCTGATCGTTTCCAAATTTTGCATGGCTCTTCATCGAGCCATGAAGCACTTACCCTGTGAGTTTCATGGCCAGGGGGCCACCAGAACCGCTCCAATCACCGGAATGGACCCCATCGGGCCATTTAAAGCTTGGAACCCTATGATCAAACCCCATGTCCATTCATCCGTTTGATCTTAAATTTTGCATGGCCTCTCATCAGGCCATGAGACACCTACCCACCAAATTTAGTGGCCTAGGGGGTGGTAGGGCCACCTCTAAGCCAATATGGAGTCCTAGAGGGCCATTGTGGGATTTGAGGAAACTTAAGGCCAAAGGGCCCAAGTCTAGGAAATAAACCCTAGCTCTCTCCCCCATAACTTCCGCCATTCTCTAACAACCAAACTCTCTTCCTCATAACTTCTCCCATTCTCTAACAATCAAGCTCTCTCCTCATAACTTCCACCATTCTCCAACAACCAAGCTCTCTCCCTCATAACTTCTCCAATTCTCTAACAACCAAGCTCTCTCCCTCATAACTTCTACCATTCTCCAATAACCAAGGAGAGTAAAGAGAGAAAGAGAGTGTGAAGGAGAGCTAGGTGGACCTTAGATTGAGGTGGAACCTAAGGGAATTAACCCTTTCAACTCCCTGCCTCTTCTCCAAGAAGAAACCCACCACCACGACCGCCCATTTATCCATTGATCGTCTAGGTAAATCCATCATCCTCTTTTCCTTGAAACTCATGTGTTGAGAAGGGATTAACATGAATTTCTAACATGCAAGTGCTTGCCTTAAGGATTCCCACCGATCGACCTCAAAGCCTTCATTCCTAGGTCATTTTCCAAGTCTCCAACGATCCATAGGTGTGGACTATTATCCTTAGGTGACCTAGCATCAATTTCATTAGGAGGTTAATTAATGATTTAATATGCTTGGATGATGTATTTGGAGAATATAGAGAAAACCTATGAATTGTTAGTTTGTTTGGAATTGTATGTCTTGTTGATATTCTCATATGATGTTGTTCTTGCCTCTCACATGATTTTGTGTATGGATGATTATATGCTCATGCCTTGTTTGATTTTTCTATGCGATGTTGCTTATAGTATGTAGGACTCATTGATTCTTGCGTATTTCGGTTCTATGAAATGTAGGAAGTGCTTAATTTCCTCACAAACCCACACAACTCACATGCACTTTGTTTCATGATAATGATAGCTTGCCTGTTAGGAGTATCTGATTCATATGATTGAGATACATGAAAACATGATGTTGATATGCTAGTTGATAACTTAGATAGTTGGCATGTTATGGATCACCATCACACTCTTGGGTTGGTCAGGAACACGAGGAGAGACGGTAGTCCCATCAGTAGGACTATGCTACAGCTAGACCCGTGGGTTTGGGCGGGTGTGTACGGGTGGCAATAGTTCGACTATATGGGTTTCTTGTATCCGATGTCGCTCGTCACTTGCTTGCCTGACTCACGCGGTCTTGTTTACTTATTGACCAACCTTATTTGTTAACCCTGTTTGATTACTTATGTATGGAACCTGGAACACCGTACAATCGTTGTAGCCCATCAATAACTAAATTAAAATTGGTTCACCGCCTCGTGAGCTGGGCATGGTAAAATGGAATACTGTGTCTGAGCTGTCGGCCTACGCTGGGGTGCCGCGCCTCCCCGTAGTGACCGCGATCGATCTCTTTCTCTCGGCACTCCTCATGTGCTTGAAGTCGGGGATGAGGAACCCGACGGGATCAAGGACCACGGGATCTCGGCCTCACACATTAGGGGGCCTTGACCTCGCAACCAGCTCAGGGTATTAATATGTGGGGTGTATCAGATTCCCTAACTTGCTGGATGAACAGACTTAACTAATAACTTGGTTAATACCATCACATTGCATCGCACTAGCTAGGGTGGCGACTAAACAGTCAAGGTCACTTTGAAGGAGTGTGGTTATACACGATCATTAGATAGAGTCGCTCGACGGAGCATTATGGTGAGGGCATGCATCATATCACCTATTATGCATTCGCATTAATAAGATTAGTTAGGCGTTTATGATTGACTACTTTTCATTAAATTCTTAATATAATTGATGTCTGTTATAACTTGAGATTAATATCACCCACTGAGTTGATCACTCACTCTCACTCTAGGACGATGTTTTAAAACACCAACCAGACTCTCCCGTAGTTATAAGTGACGAGGAGCCTAGCGGCATGAGCTTGGACGAGG
The DNA here is from genome assembly GCA_030180095.1 of Magnolia changhungtana. Classification (NCBI taxonomy): domain Eukaryota; kingdom Viridiplantae; phylum Streptophyta; class Magnoliopsida; order Magnoliales; family Magnoliaceae; genus Magnolia; species Magnolia changhungtana. Next base: position 1,366,780 of record JASAUF010000336.1, read on the forward strand.
AGGGCGAGCTATTCTATTTCCAGTTGATGGACGACTCTTCATCGGCTTGATGGGCAGGATTGAGATTGCTCAGCAGTGGGCTCAGTCTTATTCTTTTTGGACATAGTATTCTTTTGTTGTCTTTGTTGAGCAACGCCTTGTATGACCCATTTATATTTTTGAACCTATATATATGATAGATTCATTTCATTTTAGTAGACTTGTGTGATTGTGCTTCATGTTCCAAGAAATTTCAGGCTGCACATTTAAACCTGATTAAACGCATTAATGAAAATCGGTTATAAGTGACACTCGGGAACTCGGGAGTCGAGTGTATGCACAACCCCCGATTTCCAGGGCATAACACTTAGCCTAACTTGGTTAATGGTTGAGGATTGGTTTGGCTTGGGTAATGGCTTATGCTAGGCTTGGGTTGGGTAGTGGCTAAGGCTAGACTTGGGTTGGGTAGTGGCTAAGTAACATCCATACCTGATCAATTTGCTAGATTGGATGAAGTGTCTACAATGAGATGTATGTTTTACCTATAACATGTATAGGTCTCGTGCTTGTTTAACAAATTAGATGAGTAGATAAAAGTAAATTTTATCTAACAATATAACTTGACGTCATCTCCATTGACTTTCATCGACAATCTTGTCAGTGTAATCTATGAAGTTTCTAAGGTAGAGTTGAATGGTTAAAGAAAACTCTCCGCGATTCGATTGGAAATGTTGGTGGTGGTTGCATTTGATGGATATAATTATGTCAATGAACCTTCGATAGTAGGGCTACAATTTGGACATGTATTTAATAGGGAGGTAATTTAGGTATATGGAATTTAATGGACATGTAATAAGCTTACATGCATATGTGTTTGTCTCGGGACACATTGGATCTTTCATGTTTTTTCTCTATAAATGACCACATGCATGACAGGTTTATATGCAAATATATTAGAGTGCCCCATATACTTTAACTGGCAGGGGGGCACTTTGATGAGAACTTTGATGAGAACTTTTTTTAAGACTCATTTCTATTTCTATACATTTTGAAATTAACATCAATCTTCATGTAGACCAAATCAAACACCCATCAATAGGTACAATAGTTAATATATGTCATACATTATGAAATTATATTCATTTATGCTTACATGTATGTGGTTTATATACAATCATTATTTCGATTCTTTTGTCAATTATGTGAATGCAGATGGGTTCTTATAAATATTACATCATACTCATTAGCCGTCGATCGGGCATATACCTTTCCTAGGATGATGCTAGGTTACAAGTTGAAGGATTCGGTGGTGCCAGACATTAATCATTCAAATCAATCAAAGATGCGACTGCATGGTGAAATTCTAACCATGCACATACGACAACTGGACGGTTCACAACATTTGATAATTATCTTAGATTTATAGCCCCATGTTATGATGAGGTTGTGACACTGACTTCATCTAACAATTCGATCCAATCTATGGTTGGATCCATGGTTTGCAAGGGTACATCGACGGATGATACCCCCATGTTTGTTGGGGATAGAGTGGCTGCATTGGTAATTGGCATCATGGTTCTATTCTTCATTTTATATATTATCATTAAGCTCTAGGTTGTCCATGAACTTATTTTTACTGACTCCTAAGTAAAAATCCGTGGTTAATATGAACTGTTTTGTAGTTGTAACGCCCTGAAAATCGGGGGTCGAGCAAAAGCTCAACTCCCGAGTTCTAACGCATCACGTATGCAATATAGATAATGATGATTAAATGTTGTTCATATTAGTGCATTAAACATGAATGAGATTATACCAAATCAGCATATCATACTACAAAGACGATTAGATTACGTAAGCAGAAGACTGTGATAGATATATAAAACACTTAAGTTGTTGTAAGTCTTTAGAGTGTGAACATGATACCAAGTTAAATAATTATATGTATTGTTCCAAGATATACAAAATAACAAGAGTGTAATATTATCTATCCATATCCCTGTAGCCCCGATACGTAACTCCAAGTCCACATAGACCCGCCAGAGAGTTGCATGTAGGAGAACTCCTCCTTGTTATCAGAGAAGACAGGGTCCATTTCGTAAGCCTCGTCATCACCTAAAACTACAACAGAGTCTGGTTGATGTTTTTAAAACACCGTCCCAGAACGTGGGAGCGAGTGATCAACTCAGTGGAGCTATAAGGTAAATGTTAACATATTATCAATTCAATCAAGAAGTAATTATAAAGCATACAATCAAACATCTCTAAGTACTCTGGTTAATGCAAATATGATATGTGTTAATGATGCATGCACTTGCCTGTACTCTCTCTGCGATCTTCCTCTTACGGTAGCGGCATGCACCTCTTCTTTTGTGCTCAACATCAACGCCAAAGGTATATGTAATGCGGTGCATGAGCGTGATTAGTCAAGTTCTTAATTAGACTCATTCATACAGCAGGTTTGGGAAGCTAAGGTACCCCCCTTTATATCATTATCTAGGGTCGTCAATCCTAGTTCATCACATACGATAGGCAAGTTCCCGAGTTTACACCATGGGTTACTACGAGAGGCTCGTCACCGTCAACGTAGACTTATTTCACACTCGAGGTTACCCTACCAATGCCCTACCAACTGGCAGTTTATTTTTGAAGGCTCGTCACCAACCCGACTGGGGACCACAGCCAGGCTGCGCCGGCGTAGGCCTATTTCATACTCGAGGTCACTCCACCAACGCCCTACCAACTGGTAGTCTATTTTCAAAGGCTCGTCACTAACCCGACTGGGGACCACAGCCAGGCAACGCCAGTGTAGGCTGACAGCTCGAATATAGTGTCCCATACCATCGTATTCGGCTCACGAGTTTGGGTTACTCACTGGTCACTACGGGGAGGCTCGTCGCCCTAGCGTAGGCCGACAACTTGACCATGGTATCCCATACCACCATGCCCAGCTCATGAGTCTTAGCGGATCGTGGTACCAAGGTTTAATAGGCTTTACATTGGTAAGTGGTACCTTAGATTCAAGTAGTAGCGTCCGTACATGATAAACACACAATGAGCCAATCAGTTTATTAGACAAGTTCGACTGGTACGAGTGTATGCTGAATTAATCGACATGGTACCACTGTTGACAATCATCATACGCCTCGAATTCATCGAACGTGTCTTGTGTGGCAAAATGACTTCAGCCACTACTCAAGAATCATTACCGATTGCCTGGACTACATCGTAGCCCTAATCACACTATAAATGATAACATTCACAAGTGATAATCAATGACAACATGTGATAACCAAATCTAAATATAAATCTTAGTTGCGTATTTCAACAAACACATAAAACACATGTTATCTTACATAGGCATTTCATTCGTACAACACATGGTAGTAAGATAGGTTATATAAAGGGAAATGTAATTATAGAGAAGGGGATTGAGAATCCTATCTCAACACCCTCATTAAATACATTCCAACAAGCATTTCCTCATTCAGGCATTTTATCAAACACTTAGACTACACATTTCAACATACATATATTAGACTAGTTATAACATATATCCTGGTAAGCCCTTTTACAAAGGAGTTGCCACATACACAACAAGTATATATTCATAGTTAATAATCATGGCAAGCACAGATTCAAATTCCATATTCATTCAGACATTTTTACAAGCACTTAGACTACACACTTCAACATACATGTATTAGACTAGTTATAACATATATCTTGGCAAGCCCTTTTACAAAGGAGTTGCCACATACACAACAAGCACATATTCATATTTAATAATCATGGCAAGCACAGATCCAAATTCTACATTTATTTAGACATTTTTACAAGCACTTAGACTACACACTTCAACATACGTGACGTATGTTGGTTATTACAGTTGTTAAGGCAAATCCTTTTACAAGGAGTTATCACACGTATGACAACCATATATTCACGACGAATAATCATGGCAAGTACGAATTCAAATTCCATATTCATTCAATCATATCAACAAACACATGGAATACACTATATTCAACATAGTTCATATGTATGTGTAAAGCACGGGAAACATCGTATCTAAGCATGTGATAGTGATCAAGTCAGTCATAAATCATTAACTGACATTGAAAGCCTTGAAAACCATAACCTAAACATTTATAGTCCGTGCCTTTCGCCGATAAACAAGTATCGAACTCAGTTTGTATGCCAAGTCTTTGTCTACGGCACGACGGCCACCTATAGCATGAAATAGGTTAGATATTTCATCACTTACACTATTTGAAAACCTAAAACAAATTAGGGTTAGATTTTCTTACCTAAAAATGAAATCGAAATCGCCCGTGTAGTGATACAGGAATGGTGGTTAAGCACGTGGAGCGTCAGGATCGAATCCTAGGAACGATCTCTCACTCTCTCTCTTCTCCTCACTTTCTTCTTCTCTTCTCTCCCCTAGGGTTTGAAATTCGTATGGAATGGGAGAGAGAGGGTTTTAGGTCCTTATATAGGCCCAGAATTAATGGGAATGGCCCCAGGGCCATGGTATACTTAGGTTATAGCCAAAAGTCGTTTGTTTCGGCCTGACGTAGCGCATATGGGGGACCCTTTTCTGTATACGGTCGGGAGTAAGTCCCCTGACATTAGATCTAAGTCAAGCTAAGTTTCCAATCCGATCAGATTTATAGATTAATCGTAGAGGACCCGTTTTAGTTCAATGGCAACCGGTACTCGATCAGGGTCACATGTACACTGACGTGTGTTGAAAATTTTTCCTGATCCGAGGGTGTAGTTGGGTTAGATTTTGACGGTCTGAATCCTTAGATTTGGCCGACAAGCGAATGACTCAATTCACTTAAGTCTGAGTTCATTTTCTAAAGATATTTGCGTTTCTCACACACTTCACTCCGAGCTCAAGTTATGCGTTTCGAGATATTATCTGGACTTGATTTTCAAGGTGGTTATCAAGTCCAGTGAGGTGGTCATAATAGTATAGTTTCGTAGTTATCAAATTTTCGACGCACAGTTCAGGTCCGATACGGAGTTTCAATGCGCTCCCGAGAGCAACTGAGTTTAGAGATTGATCCTAGGTTTCAGGGTAACGTAGCGTCAGCGATCCTACTAATTTTGGGTCTTGCAGTTCATATTGAAAGTTGTCCAATCTAATTTGACAGATGATTTAGTTAAGCACCTAATTAATCTTCGTCTAATTTCTAAAGGATTTGGTCCTTAGTGATTTCTGCCTGAGTTGGTACTTGGGTCTTTGTACGAATTTTTTTGGGACGTTACAGTGGTGCTTAACGGTGGACGAACTTGTTGGTTGGAATCGTTTTAGAATTATATAACTTCATGTTACTGATATCATGTTTTCAAGTTATGGAATCGAAAACTATTGCATCTAATTGTTTTATAATCTTTTATTACTCCGCGTAGATTTTGTAAGTAGTTCTCAATCAGCCTACTATCCTAACCTATGCCTACCTAGCTAGAAGCATCTGCTGTCAATGAGTGAGGCCCCGTAATATGTTGGATGATGCAGTGGTTTGCACTCTAAACTCTAGATCTATATTTCACATCTTGGTATGATTATTCTTTACTGTTTGAGTATAGGTTTATGAAATGCATGATTTTAGTTTGTATTGTTGATATAACAATTCTTTTATGAATGATTTTACTGCATTGGGTTAAATACATTCAGTTAGTAATTTTACTTTCTACCTATCTTATTCATATACTATTGTTCAAATGCATGGATTATTTCATTTATACCTTCACAGGTTTGCTTACATTAGTTCTGGTAAGGCAGGCGGTCCAAACCTGGAGATACAGGGTCTCACTTGTTAGTTCTATCATATGATGATGTTTTAATGGATTTAAATCTCTTTCATTCAAAGACAATAATATCTCATTGATTTTAACCCAATTCGATTGGACATGATTGTATGACGGATACAGTGTTAAAACCTTCTATTGTCTTTTAATGACTGTGTTTGTCGGATCAAAAATTTCAACCTAGGGCATTGTATTGTATGTATGAAATTTGTACATTCACTTCTTAATTAAATTTACATCACCAGGTGGGAAATGTATTGTTATTTTCTAACAAAGCATACCTATCAATTCATGACAGGGAATGACTGATTGAAATTAATGATCAGTGTAGAAAGGACCCACTTTCTACAATCAAGACTATTGTGGTAGAGACGATTAATAGGTTTGGGAGCATGATCTCAATACGTTTTTATATGTACGACTGGTTAAGCCACATCACTTGTACATGCATCTCATTTGATGATATTTTTAAGACACTGAAATGACCTTTAGGTGAACTTTTAATTAGTGTATTTGGTGTTACTTGAATTTGTTGAACATGATCATATAGAGACAAGATGTTTCATGCCCTCAATTACATCATCACAACAAGATTAGTTGGAGTGAAAGCATTCGAGAAGAGGCATTGTACAATCAGGTGAGAAATCTGTACCGAAGCTTATCCTATAAAATGAATGCCATATGAGAAATGTATTGAACATGGATAGCGGTGTGGGCATAATAAACAATTACAGTGGTTGAAATCTTCGAATTTAGGACCACCTTTCACAAGTTTATGCATCTACACTAGCCCCATTGTATGTATGTATGTGTAGGCCACATGGATGTACAATCGATTTCCTATGGCACGCATGTGAAGCTCTCATGAGCCAGTGAAGTTTTCCTGTATCTCACCCCATCACAAGATGTGCAGCTAGTTGGATGAGTGGTCTGCAGTCAAATAATACCCCAATGTCCATAGTCATCTTCTTCGATTCATTGTAGTATATAAATACCAAACAATCAAAATGTTACATTAACTTGTGATGGTGTGTATACAAGTGTTTTGACTAATGAAGTCAGAACACGAAGTGGTCAATTAATCTATTTGGTTTGCTAAAGAATGAATATAAATACAGTCTATAATGAAGTGCGAGTAATGATCCTCTTGGGTACGTGGGGTTTTGGTGCACCGCTGTGTTAAATAAATAACTAGTTACAGAATATCAGAGCAAATAGGAAGATGGTAGGATTAGCAGTGGATCAGGCTGAAAATTACATGGCCAATCTTGCTTGAATCGCTGACATGTTCGAATTCATTTAGGTCAAGATAATTGTTCCAAAAGGTGGACCAAGGATGCAGATCATTGTTCGTAGCCTAAAAATACGTTAGCTGCGGTGCATGGGAGTGGAGAGACATATTGTAGCATTGTACCCCTCTGTCCCATATCATCCAACCCTTCTAAATAGTCTGTGGCATATCCCATGTTATCGACTAAAGCCCACAACTGTGCCAAACATGGATAGTCCCAACTCCCATGGAATTGTGGATTCTTATGGTCAATCCAAACATGACATGGCATGGGCTCCCGTGGATCTCTCAAAGAACTTCACCAATCCAAACAGGTTCCATGTATTTGCATGTTTTTAGCAATTCCTAAAAATCCACTGACATCCAACAATGATGGCATGAATGCAATTTCATCCCTTGTAATCCCATGGAATTTGACATGCCAAACAGGCCCAAAGAGTCATTGTTGTGCTTTAAAAACATTTAGAGTGCGGAACATGGAAGCCTAAGAGGGAGCATGGAACAAATGTCATGTCGCCATATCAACAACGCGACCCACTCACAAGCAGGATCAACCGAATGGCTACACATAGACTCTTGGCACATCCACCTAAGGTCACATGTTAACTATCTATGGTTGCGCCAAAAGGCCCATGCCTAGTAGGGTTCAAAGGTTTATAAATACTCATGAACCCCACTTCATTTCATAGAGACTCCCATTTCTTAAAGACACTGAAACCCTGTCTCTCCTCCAAGAAACTCGTGCATAGCTAGAGCTGTACACGAATCGAGTTAGCTCGGTTAACTTAATTGACTCGACTAAAAAAAGCTCGACTTAACTTAGATTAAAACTGGGTTCGAGGCAAGTTGATTTATTTTTTTTATGCTCAAAAAAATTCGAGTCGAGTTGAGTCTGAGCTGGACCGAATTTGACTCGAATTAACTCGATCTTGGGCTTGAACCAGACTTGGTTCGATTCGGCTCGGATAGAAAACAGTTGATCGGGTATATAAATACCCAGTCATCCAATTTTTTTTAAAATTTATTTTTAAACCCTAAATCCTATTCGAGTTTCCAGCGTCCAATCCAATCCGACCGACCACTGCCCTCTCTCCTCTCCTCTCTCTCCGTTCTCCAGTGTTCGACCAGCCCCACCTGACCATTGCCCTCTCTCTCTCTCTCTATTTATCCCTCCCCTTACCCAGCCGGCCACTATCTCTTGTGGGTTGTGGCTGTAGCAAGCAATGTCCGTTTGAGTCTCCGATCCTACCCGACCACTGGCCCGGTAGTTGTGGCCCATTAACCACTGTATATATATATATATATATAATATGTATATAAGTTATTTAATTATCTGAATATCAGAATGGTGGATGTTTATTGAATGGTTTAGAATTGCACAACAAATATGATTTTGGCATGTTATTTAACAAAAGTGGGCTTCACAATTTATCGCTTTAGTTTGAGTTAATATATTCAACATGTACCTTGTACAACTTTTGAGTGCTTGCATATCAAGCTCCATACTCTATAAAACTATCAAATAACTTCACATTACACTAAATATATTGATGGATGGATGTATATGATGGTAGGGTGGATTGGTGGATGGTTATATCGTGTATGGATGATTTGGTTGGGTAGTTGGATAGTTGGATGATTGGATAGATGTAACTATTAGTTTGTTGAACTGCTTTCATTTGTTAGATTGTTAATTTGTTAATTAATTAGATTGTTAAATTACTAAATTATTTTTAATATGTTAATTTGTGAATTTTTTTTTAATCTATTAATGTTATATTGCTTTTGTTGGATTTTTTTATAAATATATTGTAAGGAATAATGATAGATAATCAATTACCCATTTGAGGATTTCTATGTTGGTAGACATAGATACAATGTGTTCTTAGAGATATGAAAACGCTCAAATTGTCCCATTTTTGATAGTTCATGTTTAGATGGATTGTAATGTTTTTATTTATTCCAATTTGAATACGTATGCCTATTATGGTTCGTATCTCATTTTTCTCTTTAGATATATTTCCGTCGTCAAATATCCACATTTCGTGTTGATGCTTGACATGAGAATCAAATACGAAATGACTATATCTGAAAAGATAATGGGAGATGCTACCTGAATTTGGCTTGGCATTTAAATTGAAAAATAAAGACATTACAATCTATCCAACTTTGAATATGTGATTGATTTAGATAGTTACGTAAGTATAACTGTCGATGTAAACATTACATCCTGCAATTCTATAGAATAGTGTGGTGAAGATTATAACATGTCAAAACTTTGTCTTATATATGATTAGTGAGGAAGCCCCAAATATCACCGATGTGAGTGAGTCAGCCACATCTCATTTTATTATGGAGGGAGACGCGTCTTCAATTGCAGTAAGGGGAAATAAAAGATCAGTAGTGTGAGATGACTTTGAAAAAGTAATGGTTATGGTGTGTTGAAAATCAAATGTATTTCAGTAAGAATCTTAGGGGGTCAACAATACATTTAAACAGATACAAGTAAAACTATTATAAGAGACTAAAACTCTCACCACCAGGCCAACAATTGTCGTCATTTACTAAGTTAGAAGGAGACAACTCCCGAGCAATAATTTCCACTCATAAGCCTTAGAAAGAAAAGTTAAAGAGTGGTATGCTAGATCGGTGATCGTTGAAGAAAAATCTTTTACAATGATATAAATCAAAACGTTCATGTCTTTCTGTCAATTCCTTGACCCTCGAACAGAGATGGTCTCCTATGTCACTATGCAAAGAGAGTGCATGAAGATGTACATAAATGAGAAGATGAAACTAAAAGAAGTTTTGACATCTGTCTCCAAAATAAGTTTTTCGTCTGATTTATGGATGACATCCAATCAAATAAAGGGATATATTTCATTAATTGCACACTACGTTTATAAAGATTAGATGTAATACTTATACTTATATATTTCATCCAATCAAATAGAGAATTTTAAACTTCCGCCACATTCCTCATACTTATATTAGTTTGGTTATTTTAGATTGCATTTACAGTTGTTTACAAGACTGCGGCATTGAGAATTTTTTTTCTTCAATAACTTTAAATAATGCTTCAGCAAATAACAATATAACTTCATGTCTACATAACCAATTTAAGGCAACCGAAAATTTATTTTTTGATGGAAAAATATTCCAGGTCAGGTGTTATGCCCACATTCTAAACTTGATTGTATAACCAGGGTTGAAAACAAATGACTACAATATAGAGAACATAAAAGAAAGTGTGAAATATATAAGGGGGTCACCTTCAAGATTGAGTATATGGACTAACATCATCCAACGCTTGAATGTGCTGTCTCAAAAAAAGTTGAAGTTATATTTATATACACATTGGAACTCGACTTCTGAAAGGTTAGATATGACAATGAAATTGGAGTTTGCATTTTATGAATATGTGATGCATAACAGAACGTATTGGTTGTCGAGCGCAAATGATTGGAGTAAAGCAAAACAAGTTCACAACTTCATCAAAGTTTTTTAATGACCGCAATATTTTTTTTTTGAAAATAAGTATCCAACCGTGAATCTATTTCTTCCGTCTCTTTAGAATATTAAGGATGCCGTACAAAAAAATGACAGTATGGGTCTAGATTTTATACAACAGATAACAGTTGATATGTAAATAAAGTTTGAAAAGTACTGGAACGAATGCCATTTGTTGATGACCATAGCAGTTGTTCTTCATCCTTGTTGTAATATGGGCTTAGTCAAATTTATTATGTTGAAAGAGCGGCAACAGATACCGCCAAGGTTCGTCAAACACTCAAAGATTTGTTAAATTTGTATGTTATTACTTTACCCATAACATGTATTAAAGAAGTTAGAGATACAAATGTTTTTATCAGTGATAACGATGTGCTCATTGAATACATGTCTTACTTAGTACAAGAAGAAATGAAAGTTCAGAAAAATGAATTAGAGATATAATTATATCTGAAAGAGCTATTCGTAAAGTGCTTGGATTTTGATGTTTGGGAATGGTAGAAGACGAGAGTCCGTGAATTAAAATACCTTACATTATCTATGATAGCATGAGACATATTATCAATACTAATTTCAACAATGGCATTAGAATCTTCTTTTAGCCTGGGGAGTAGGGTTGTGAGCAAGCATCGAAGCTCACTTTCACAAAAAACAGTCGAAACATTAATTCGTACAAAAGATTGGTTGCATCCGATATGGGGAGATTATAATATTCATGATGAGGAAGATGAAAAGATCGAGAGTCAAGATGAGATTGTACCTGCAACAATAACTACCTGAAGGCGGTTATAAATTATATTTATTTTGTTGAAACTTAAATGCGATGTAATCTTACTTAAGTTGAAAGTAGTGCAATGTGACTTTTACTCATTATTGCTTATCTGATTTTGTTTGGCACATTACTTATGTTTTGCTCTTATATTAAGTTATTAATTTATAATTTATATTTATTTTTATAAATTCTCAACATATTATTTTTTTATATTGAGTGTAGATATGTTGTCATCCCATCCATCGACCAACACTTGGGACTACGGTTTCCTAGTTAAATTACCAATGTTTGAAAAAATAAAGATTATATGTGGTTTGTATGGAGCAAAGTTTGTTAACAAAACTAATCGGTTTCGGTTATACATATTGAGGTGGTGATACAAAACCGTGCCTTAGTGCCCCAAAGGATGTCCAAATTCTTTTTCAAGCTCTAATAAATTCAAATAAGAAACCTTTTACTCCATTCAAACCTTCTGGTACACATAGAACTTCTACGGAAGAGGTAGGGGAGGATGCCTGATTAAAAACTTTTGAATAAGATCAACTCCAACTTGCTTTAAAACGTAGTATGGAAGAGGCTTCTAGACATCAACGATATCCTCCAAGACTATAATACTGAAGCAGGATCGAGCAGAAGAATAATAACAAATTAAAGTTCTTCATCTGTCTTGGTGAATTTTATAAGACATTGGGTACCACATACAAATCTTCACATAAAGAAAGTTTGAAAAATCTAGTTCAAACTATAAAAGATCACAAAGAAAACCTCTCTTTACCTTCCGATTCAGAAGAGGAGAACCAATATGTATATAAAAAATTAGATAGTAGTTTGGATGGATCAAACGACGATGCAAGAACTTATAATTATATGCCAAGAACAAGAAGACACTCCTCATATGGAGGTTATTAGTTGTAATTTGTGAACAATGTAATTAGAATGGATGCAATTGTAATGGATTATAATTGTATTTTATATATTTTAGTGTTTTGCTCAACTTCAAACTCGAATTTGAAATCGACTTCAAACTCGACTCAAACTCAATATATCAAACTTGAACTCTGCTAGAAAGCACGAACTCGAATTAAAATGACAAACTCAAACTCTGCTCGGAAGCTCAAGCTCAAACTCGCCTCAAAAGCTCGAGCTCGAACTCGCCTCGAACTAACTCGAGCTACTGACCGAGCTAAGCCGAGTCAAGTTGTCTAGCCAGGCTCGAGGACCGAGCCGAGCCCAGTTCGAGTTGGGGTAGCTTGTTGGTTGAGTCGAGTCGATCTGGGCCAAGCTCGACTAAGTTCGATTCGTGTACAACTCTATGCATAACCCTTAGCCATGTATCAAACGGAGCATTGCTCTTGTGTTAGTATCCAAGCACTAAATGGAGCTTTGCTCCTGCAATGGAGCCATCTGTTCACTCCCCAAGTATAGGGTTGTGATGTAGTAATAAACTCGGTGAGACCGAGGTCGAATCCCAAGGGACTGATACCTGTACATTATCTGAAACTAAGTAGAACTAGAATTAGACTAAGATGAAATCTAAATCGATTGTAATTTGAGGAATAATGGTGAAATATTTATCTAAAATTTAGAGAATTCAGAGGTAGGAAACTAGGGATTCAGAGGATCCACTTGTAAAGATCAGGGAGATCTACAGGCGATTCATGAACTCAACTGGACTTCGAGTCCTATCGTCATCCAGTTGGAAGATATAACCTGAAAATCAATTCTAAACTTCATTTAATCTAGTTTTCAAGAGATCAGACAGGTGTAAATTAAAATGGATTCCATCACAAAACCATGCCCATGAGACAAAGCAAACAACTGAATTAAACCAATCCACAACCAATCTGAGCGATGTATGAAGGTTACGAAGGGTTCTGTCATCCAACCATGCCCAGGAGACGATGATGAACAACAGGTCTTCCTGACGTCATAATCATAATAAGGAAAATGAATTACTTAAAGCCATTGCAGATTTATTGTAATTTCAGTCACAACAAACCATTAAAAACTAAAGGCATTCCTTAAAATCAAACAAAATCAAAATCAGTTCAATGTGCATGAATCAAAGCTGTAGAGTTCTTCCCATCACGCCACAAGCTTCACCTCTTAGCCCTAGTTAAGAGGTTCAACCCAACATGAATGGACTAGATCTCTCCAAAAATAATAAAATAAACATTAAAATAAACAAAAAAAACTCTAAATAATCTCTCTCTCTCACTAACGGCCTCCACGGCTGATTCCCTGGAAAATTGAATGCTCTCCTTTCTCTCTCTCCTTCTTATATAGACATCAGTGAGCAGCGGCTGGAAGTGCGAAGACAAGCGTAAGAGGCTGGCATCCGTAGAGAACTCCTTACGCAGGGTGCGTAGCGACAAACGTAACTGACTTGCGTTTGGATGGTATTTGCGGCGGATGCATGGCTTATCTTCGGGATCTGACTTCATGGTGTGGTTAAAGATCCACTTCTCCATTGTTTGAATGGTCTGAATCATTGATCTGATCGTGATTGAGATCACATCAGAACCCACGGAAGTCGGCAGTGTCCGGGCTCTGCTTGGATGCACGACCTGCACAAAACCTTCGCTAGGATGATGGTGAGGCCCATTATCGGAGATGAAGGAAAATTCCACTCCGTCCAGTAAATTTCCCATGAAAAACTGGTCGGTCGTGATTGGTTTTGGGTCGGGTTCGTGGTGACACACGGAGGTTTGCTTGGCGCCATCCATTCTGCGTTGAAACCTTCGTGTAGATGTAGCGTCTGAGGAGATCAGGAAACAGGCCATCGTACGGTCGGTTTGATCCTCTGAAGGCAATGAATGGTTCGGATCATCCACCTGGATGTTGATGGTGGCCCATTTGCACCCAACCACAAGGCTCTGTTTGAACAGAGAATGGAATTTGAATTTGAGTAGGAGTCGGGTCAGCGCACGCTGACCGACTCTTGCTCATTCGGTGTTTCGCCAGTGCACGATACATGTGCACACGCTCCTGCAAATGGGGCCCATTTGTGATGCCAATGAAGACAATCCGTTCCATCCATCCATTTCCTCATTTAATTTAAAGGGTTGAGACGAGAATTGAAGCATATCCAGGTATCAGGTGGGCCCCAAATTAGAGATTCACAGGCTGATATGTCCATTGGCTCACTTCCACAAGGATTCAATGGCCGAAATTTGACATGTACGGTTAATTTTTGGTCCTTAGGCCATATGTGTAGTTTCAAGTCGATCAGATGGTGAAAACCCTGCAATTTTGCATTCTGGACCAATTTCGGTCCACTTGAGCTTCGATTTATCCGTTTTCTCGGATCTTTGGAGGGTAATTTCTTTGATCTTGGTCCCCTGGAGTCTGTCCCCTGCCTTGGTGTCTTCAGATCATTAAATCCATGCTTTTAGCAACTTTTTGCCGTCCATGCTCTCAAATACACCCTGCATCACAAACACGATTAAAACCAGGCATTAAACAGTATCATGCTCGTAAATTCAGGTAATAAATGGGGTCTAAAATGCAATATTTGACCCTCAACACCATGCACCCTTTTAGTCGTCCCTTCAGGACCCTAATGTGAGTCTACCTGGCCATCAGAAAGCTAGTGCACCTCATTAGCCTAGGCCATTGGTGCTCCACTTGTCTTGCACTATGCCTTACTTAGGCAAGCACTTCATCCTTTTAAAAATGATACCCCATTGTGTGCTTAGTTGTATTAATCGCATATCTAACAATCCACACCACATTGTACCTTGGCCATTGACTTCATCCGGGTGGTGTGCCCAGGCGTGCCACGCTACACCTCTGACATGCCAACCAGTGTTACTCTAGAAGAACCCTGGATACTATCCTAGTCCTTACCATTCACACTGATTACACTGTCATGTCCATACTGTATGGTTTATGCCATGAGATGTCCGTGTCCCATTGATAGAGAGCATCACCATTGGTACCTCCCTTATGAGGAAGATTACAACACATGCTCACTTGAATTTGGTCCACGAACACTCGCGAGTGATTATCCTTTAGTGTGCACTCTATAGTGGTCGTGTCGTTGGGGCGCAATATTTGCATGTCGCAAGGCGGCCCCTATAGACCCCGAGTAACAGTTTCATGAATAGTCTCAGGTGCCACTCTTATTATCTAAGATAAAAATGGTCTCTTTACCCCTTATTGATGTCTTTTATGTCGTTTGTCAAATTCAAATGTATTTTTCCGTTGATGTAATTCAATGCTTATGGTATATCATGATCTTGGATGTAATTTGAATTTATATATCAATAAAACTCATATTTTTTTTTCCTTATGATCTATTTGTATGCTTTCGAAAGTGCTATGTAAACAATCTATGTATGCTTTTTTTCCAAATAGTCAAATACATCATCAATAATCAACAAATTTACCACAACACAGGTGAATATAAGGGGTTGTCTTGAGATTGGAAGGGGATGCCTTTCTCCTTTCTTTCCCTATTTCGATGAACCTATCTTAAACTAGTTGATTTCTAGATTTTTTTTGTGACATATTAGTTTTTAAAAAAAGGAAACGGGTACGGTGATTTCCTTGCTTCCACCCGTTATTTCCTCGCCTCCACCGCTCAAGATGGCCGTAAAGGAAACGGGTGCGGCGATTTCTTTCTCGTTCACTAGTAAGGTTTGTCTCGCTAGCATGTACAAGTCCACGCTCCATACCCATGATACAAGCTACCACATCTACATTGACTATGGTCTCCTCTCTCCCCAAAGGGACAGTAAATTGAAGAGGCTCTAATAGTGGGTTTCGTATATGAGCGTAGAAGGCTCGTACGGTGCCTTCACTTACATGAGTATTTCCCTTAAATACGGGACCCCACCCATTTTCCAGGAGCATGTCCATTGCGGGATACAACCCGAAAAGCCTTTCATCAACGTGAGCCTCGAATACAACTTTACGGCTACAAAACTTACCAAGTTCGATGCCCGGTGGTAGAGATCTCTTGATGGGAATTCGCGGGTCAAGATCCCGTTTTGACTTTCATTCTTGCTCGATGCTTGTGCTTACTTCGGTGCCCTTTTTTTCCTTAAACAGGTTGGGCAACTAGGCCTGGCTTCTTCTGCGGGCGCCCTCTTCTTCCCCATAAGGGAAAAGAGTGTGGAGAAGGAGAAAAGAGTAGTAACTAGTTCGAAAAGAGCCATGGAGTGGAAGGAAGCTTGAAAGATGAGATGGGTTGTGGATTTGGAGGGCTATGAGACACAAATGAGAGCTTTTGTACTCAAATAGGTAGGAAATGGGAAGATGGAGAGTTGTAAGAGAGGGTTTTTGAGAAAAATGGTGGAGGATGGGTGTGTAATGTAGAAGAGAAGAAGCTTTGTGTATGAAAGGGAGATTTAAGAGAGAAAATATGATTTTGGAGGGGCTTGGAGGGCTAGGTGAGGGGTGAAATGAACAAAAGGGGGCAAAGAGGGATCAAATAAAGTAGTCTCACACGAAAACAGGGCCCCACACATGTGGGTGAGGGCGGCGGGCCATCGGAATCGCGGGCCGCTGGAGATCGGGGCGGCGTGCTTCCGACCGGGCGGTGCCGCCATGGTCCCCTGGACTGGTGGCGGTGCCGCCGCCTATGGGTGGTGGTATCCTCCTCCCGGGGTGCCGGAAAAGTGCAGGTGACCTCCTGGGTCCCACTGAAATTTGAGTTTTGGGCCCGTACCCCCGTGGGAGGTGTTCTCGGGGTCCAACGAGTGTGTATTCACACTTTTTTTTTTAAATTTCAAATGTGGGATTCACCGAATTATCGTTTAAACCCGTCGATTGACAGTCTAGAAGAGGAATTGAGATAATTTCATGTGATCTCATACGCATACGGGGTACATTTCAACGATCAATGTCACCCGTTGGTGAAACTTGGGATCCTACGATTATTTTTACGTTTTATCGCCCCCATCTAAGTCAAAGTACATTAATGTGCATCGTGTTATCATAACCTAGGTCTAGTTTAATCCAAATCATGCTTTGATACTAACTTGTAACGCCTCGGATTTCGTGGGCTGAGCAAAGCTCAAATCTCAAGATCTAACGCATCACTTATGCAACATAGATAATGATGTTTAAATGTTGTCCATATTAGTGCATTAAACATGAGTGAGATTATACTAAATCAGCATACCATATTCTAGAGATAATTAAATTAAGCAAGCGGAAGACTGAGATAGGTATATAAAGTATGTAAGTGTTTCTCAATCCCTAGAGTATGAGTATGATACCAGGCTGAATATATACATGTATTTCTCCAAAATTTATAAAATATCAAAGTGTAAATGTCCAACTAATCCATGTAACCCTGTAATCCCGTCGAATCAGAACAAGGTCTACAAAGACTCGCCTAAGAGCTGAACGTAAGAGAATTTCTCCTCGTTTAGGAAATCTGGCTCCGTCACGTAAGCCTCGCCATAACCTATATCTAAATCAGAGTCTAGTTGGTGTTTTAAAATACCGTCCCAAAGTGGGAATGAGTGATCAACTCAATGGTACTATAAGGCAAAGGTTAACATGTTATCAATTCAGTCAAACAGTAATGATAAAGCAATACAACAAACATTTCTAACTACTCTTATTAATGCAGGGATGATATGCGGTAATGATGCATGCCCTTGCCAACACTCCCTCAGCGACTACGTCAACCATTGCACATGGCAAATTCTCTAGACGTGCTCTTCCTCGCCAAAGTACATACAATGCGGTGCATGGTCGTGTTAGCCAAGTACTTAATTAGGCTTATTCATATAGCAGATTCGGGAAGCTAAGGTACCTCCCTTTATATCATTAACCCAAACAGAGATCCATCTAGGGTCGTCAATCCTAGTTAATCACATACGATAGGCAACTTATAAGGCAACATCACCTCACCCCTAATGAAAAACAGTGGATAGGCAAGTTCGAGAGTTTATACTCGAGGTCACTATGGGAGACTCATTACCTTAATGTAGGCCGACAGCTCGAATACAGTGTCCCATACCACCGTATTCGGCTCACGAGTTTGGGTTGCTCACTAGACACTACGGGAGGCTCGTCACCCCAACGTAGGCCTACAGCTCGACCACGGTGTCCCATACCACCTGCCCGGCTCATGAGTCTTAGCGGTTCGTGGTACCATGGTTGAAACGGGCTTTACATTGGTAAGTGGTACCTTAGATTTAAGCAGTAACGTCCACACATAGTAAACACACAATAGGCCAATCGGGTTTTTTGATAAGTTCGATTGGTACGAGCGCACGATGAATCAATCGATATGGAGCGCGTAAGCACTCCCTGTGGCCTAACCACTGTTGACAATCGTCGTACGATTCGGATTCATCGGACGTATCCAATGTGACGAAACTAGTTCGACCACTATCGGGGACCGTTACCGATTGCCTGGACTACATAGTAGTCCTAATCATACTCAAATGCAATAGGTAGTCACATATGTTAATCATAATAACATTTAACAAATAAGTTAAATATAAATCCCATTTGAGCATTTTATCAAACACATTGAACATATTGTTATACATATGCATTTCATCCATAAATCACGCAATAACAATTTAGATTACATGAAGGAAAATATAAATATGGGTAAGGTAGTTGAGAATCCTATCTCAACACCCTTATTAAATACAATTCATCGAACAGTTTCTCATTCAGACATTTTGTCAAACACTCAGACTACACATTACTACATACATGAACTAAATTAGTTATAGCATATATTATGGTAAATCTTTTCACAAGGGAGTTGTCATACATACAACAAATATGTAATCTAGATTAATAGTCATGGCAAACACAAATCATAATTACAATTTCTATTCAAACTTGTAACGCCCTGAAAATGGGGGTTCGAGCAGAAGTTCAACTCCCGAGTTCCAACGCATCACCTATATAACATGAATAATGATGATTAAATGTTGTCCGTGTTAGTGCACTAAACATGAGTGAGATTATACCAAGTCAGCATATCATATCCCAGAGACAGTTAAATTATGCAAGTAAAAGACCATGATAGGTATGTATAAAACATATAAGTAGTGGTGCGTCTCCAGAGTATAGTCATGATCCAGGTTAAAAAATTACATGTATCATTTCAAAATATAAAATATTAAAATGTGTAGGTCCATCTACATCATGAAATCCCTATAGCCCTGACGATCAGAATGCGGCATACATGAACCCACCAGAATACCGCATATATGAGAACTCTTCGTTGTCATAAAAATCAGGCTCCGCTTCATAAGCTGCGCCATCATCTACAACTAAGACAGAGTCTGGTTGGTGTTTTAAAATACCGTCCCAGCGTGGTAGTGAGTGATCAACTCAGTAGAACCATAAAGCAAAGGTTATCATGTTATCAATTCAGTCAAGCAGTAATGATAAAGCAGTACAACAATCATGTCCTAGATTACTCTTGTTAATGCAAGAATGGTATGCCATAATGATGCATGCCCTCGCCTACACTTCCTCAGCGATTTCATCTCACATTCGTGCATGACATCCTCCCTAAACGTGCACTTCCTCGCTAAAGCACATGCAGTGTGGTGCATGATCGTGATTAGTCAAGTTCTTAATTATGCATATTCATATAGCAGGATGGGGAAGCTAAAGTACCTCCCTTCACATCATTTACCCAAACATTAATCCATCTAGGGTCACCAATCCTAGTTAATCACATACGAAGAACAGTTCCAGGTAGCTACAGAGTGGCTCGTCACCTCAGCGCAGACCTGGTTTATATTTGAGGTCATTACGGAAAAGCTTGTCGCCTTAACGTAGTCTGAGAGTATACTCGAGGTCACTACAGGTTCGTCACCTGATCGTAGGCCGACAGCTCGAATACAGTGTCTCATACCACCGTATTCAGCTCACAAGTCTAGGTTACTTATTGGACACTATGGGGAGGCTCGTCGTCCTAGCGTAGGCCGACAGCTAGACCACGGTGTCCCGTACCACTATGCCTGGCTCATGAGTCTTAGCGAATCGAGGTACCAAGGTTAAACGGGCCTTTCGCTAGTAAGTTTGGTACCTTAGATTCAAGCAGTAACGTCCATACATGGTGAACATACATTAGGCCAATCGGGTTACTTGACAAGCTCGATTGGTACGAGCGTACGTTGACTTGATCGACATGGAGTGTGTAAGATTCCGCATGGCTTAACCACTGTCAACAAACAACGTACGACTCGGATTCATCAGGCTTATCCGTTGTGGCTAAGCAGTACAGCCACCGATCGTAAACCATTACCGATTGCCTGGACTATATCGTAGTCCCAATCACACTCCAACCAATAGCATTCATATGTGATATTCCAAGACAGCATGTGACAACCAAATCTAAACATAAATCCCATTTGAGCATTTCAACAAACACATACCACACATGTCATCATACATAGGCATTCATCTGTAAATCACATAATAGTAAGATAGGTTGCATAAAGAAAACTGTAACTATATATAAGGGAATTGAGAATCCTATCTCAACACCCTCAGTAAGTACATTACATCAAGCATTTTCTCATTTAGGCATTTTATCAAACACTTAGATCACACATATTGCATATAAGTAATAAATTCGTTAAAAAATACATACTATAACTAGTCCTTTCACAAGGAGTAGCCATGTATACAAGGATCATATATTAGCGATCAATAATCATAGCAAGCACAAATCATAATTTCATACTCATTCAAACATTTTCACAAACACTTAGACTACACACTTCAACATACATGGCGTATGTTAGTCATAACATGTATTAGGGAAAATCCTTTCACCAAGGAGTTGTCACATATACAACAATCATATATCCATGATGGATAATCATGGCAAGCACGAATCCAAATTCCATACCTATTCAAACATTTTTATAAACACTTAGACTACACACTTCAACATACATTGCGTATGTTGGTCATAACATGTATTAGGGCAAATCCTTTCACCAAAGAGTTGTCACATATATAATAATCATATATCCACGATGGATAATTATGGCAAACACGAATATAAATTCCATACCCATTCAAAAATTTTAACAAACACATGAATTACACTATATTCAACATAGTTCATATATATCTGTAAAGCGAGGAAAACATCATATCTAGCATGTGAAATGACAACCAAGTCAGTTATAAATCATTAACCGACATTGACAGCCTTGAAAACCATAACATAAACATTTATAGTCTGCACCTTTCACCGGTAAACTCGTAACGGATTTAGTTTGAACACTCTCGCCTTGTAAACTAGACTTTGAATGCCTAATCAATAAAACGGGTTAGTTATTTCACTGATCTATGTATTTAGATTCCTAAAACAGGTTAGGGTTAGGGTTTTTTACCTAAGAACAGAATCAGAATCTCTGGTATAGCGATACGGAAGTGGTAGTTACGTACGTGGAGTAGTGGGATCGAATCCCAGGAACTATCTCACACTCGCTCTCTCACTTCTCCACTTTCTCTCTCTTTTCTCTCTTAGGGTTTAGAATTCATATGGAATGAGAGAGGGATGGGTAAATGCCCTTATATAGGCCCAGAACTGAAGGGAATGACCCTAGGGCCATGGTATACTTAGGTTATAGCCAAAGAGTGGCTGTTTCGGTCAAACGGAGCACATATGAAGGCTCCTTTTCTGCATACGATCTGGGAAAAGTTTTCTGACATTGGATCTAGGTCAGGTTAAGTTTTTGGTCTGATCGGATTTACGGAACGACCACAGAGGACCAGTTTCAGTTCAACGGTCATCGCCACTCAATCAGGGCCACAAGTACACTGACCTGTATATGAAAATTTTCCTGATCCGAGGGTGTATTTGGGTCAGATTCTGATGGTCTGAAACCTTAGAATTGGCCCGCAAGCGAACGACCCAGTTTACTTAAATCTGAGTACATTTTCTAAAGATATTCGCTTTTCTCACACACTTCGCTCCGGGCTAAAGTTGTGCGTTTATGGATATTATTTGGACTTGATTTCCGAGATGGTCATCAAACCCAGTAAGGTGGTCATATTCATATAGTCTCGCGGTAATCAAACTTTTGACGTGCGGTACAGGTCCGATACGAAGTTTCGATGTGCTCCCGAGAGTAATCGAGTTTTAAGATTGATTCTAAGTTTCGGGGTAATGTAGCGTCAACGATTCTACACGTTTTGGGTCTTGCAGTTCGTATTTAAAATGGTTCAAGCTAATTTCACAGATAATTTAGTTTAGCACTTGATTAATTTTCGTCTAATTTCTAAAGGATTTGGTCCTGAGCGATTTCTGCCTGAGGTGGAACAAGAGTCTTTGTACGGATTTTTCTGAGACGTTACAAAACATTTCAACAAACACATGGAATGCGTCATATATTTACCAAGTTCACACACATATATAATTTATCGAATACATCGTAACTAAGATCATATGGCAGCAATCAAGTCAGACATAAATCATTAGCTGACATTCAAAGCCTTGAATACCATAACCTAAACGTTTATAGTCCGCACCTTTCGTCGATACGATTGTTTCGAACTCGGTTCGAACACTACGTCCCCATCTACAGAACAACGGCTACCTAAATCATGAAATATGTTAGCTATTTCGTCGATTCCTCTATTTGAATTCCTAAAACAAGATTAGGGTTAAGATTTCTTACCCCAAACGAAGTTGAAACGAGTTGATTAGCGTAATAGAGAGGCGAAACGGTGTACGGAGTCGTGGGAGAAGATCCCGACAACGATCTCAAAAAATCCCTCTTCTTCCTTCCTCTTTTCTCTCCTTTTTTTTTTTCTCTCTCTCTCTCTCTCCTAGGGTTTTTAGGAAATTCGTATGAGGGAGAGAAGGGTGGTTTAAGGGCCTTATATAGGCTCAAAACTGATGTCAATGGCCCTAGGGCCATGATATCTTGGGTTATAGCCAAAGGGCGACTGTTTCGGGCCAACGGGACTTATCTGGAGGTCCATTACTCACCTACGTCATGGAGCAAGTTCCCTTACCATAGATCTAAGACAGGTTATGATTTCGGTCTGATCGGATTAGTGGATCG
Source organism: Magnolia changhungtana (assembly GCA_030180095.1). Lineage (NCBI taxonomy): Eukaryota > Viridiplantae > Streptophyta > Magnoliopsida > Magnoliales > Magnoliaceae > Magnolia > Magnolia changhungtana. Next base: position 1,390,175 of record JASAUF010000336.1, read on the forward strand.
ACCGTGGAGGACCTGTATCAGTTTAACAATCATCGTCACTCGATCAGGGCCACAAGTATACCGACATGTGCAGGAAAATTTCTCTGATCCATGGGTATAGTTTCGTCATAAACTGACTGTCTGAAACCTTCAATTTCGCTCGTAAGTGAATGGTCCAATTCACTTAAATGCTGAGTCATTTTATAAAGGCATTCACGTTTATCACACACTTCACTCAAGGCCTAAGTTGTGTGTTTCTGGATACTATTTGGGCTTAATTCCCGCAATAGTTGTCAAGCTCAATAAGACGGTTATAAGTCTATAGTTTCGCGGTCATTGTATTTTCGACGTGCAGTCCAGGTCTGATTCGGTTTCAATGTGCTCCCAGAGCATCTGGGTTTTGAGATTTCTTCGAGGGTTTTAGGTAATATTGAGTTAGCGATTCTAATGGTTTTGGGTCTTGCCATTCGTATAGATAGTGGTCGAAGCTAATTCCACTGAGTATTCAGTTTAGCACTTAATTAATTTTCATCTAATTTCTACAGAATTCGATCTTTAGTGATTTCTGCATGAGGTGGTACTCGGGTCCTTGTATAGATTTTTTCGAGACGTTACATTTAACAAAACTAAAAATAAGGCTAGATCGCTGATTTTATTAATTGAATTATAAAAGTAGTACAATCAACAAAGATAATAAATAAATTAAGTAGAGAGAAAATAAAATACCTATAACAGCTTGTGCTAATAAAACAGTCATGCTAACTACCCGATGGTCATGAGACTATTATGGTCTAGAGTCAGCAGGATGTGACAGGTGATGCATTGGACAATAATAATTTTAAACTAATGGCTCCAGACTTGCTACAACATGATTGAATAGAAGTGAAGTGAATAAAGTTAAGAAGCCAAAACTAATAAGCATCCATGAAGGATAAATGATAAAGTAACGTGTGCTATAGATGTTGATTGTTTGTTGTGTGGGCTTGGAGCTCTTTTTTGAGTGCTGCTTTTATAGACTTGAATAGGTGGTGGTCGTGCATAAGCCTTATGATTTTTCATGTGAATCTTTCGATTACGCAGTGGCCATATCCTAGTAGGATTTGGAATCCTTTATTTATTATGCCATCGTGGGTGATCTGCTTTTAATTCCATACGATTTTTCATCACTTGCTCCTAATTTCTTTCTACTTCTAAGAGAATATCGGATGTCCCTACGAAAATTTTCCCTTTTGAGTTAATCTGGGTGGCCATGCCTACGTAAGTTGGATTGCAACGAATCCAACATCGGCATGTCTTCGGAAACTTCCTTGGTACGGTAGGAGTCACACGTGTCACGCGTACATCACTTGCCCTGCGAATGATGTCCGCCTTTTTTGTTATAAACGTGCGTACAGCTCTGGGCGTGTCTCCTTTTGGCAAACGGTTAGGCTATGAGCAAATGAGAGATAAAACACATGTAATCTTTACTTGGTGTGAGTACATTTTCCTCATGCCATTCATACAAGTGTGTTGACGTGTGGTGGCTTCTCACCGGGCAACACGGACAATGCCATGTTAGGTATAAAGAAATGGCAATAGTGACCCATTCGTAATTTACCGATGTAATCGGTGAAACCAACCGACCCTAACATGGATTCCTCGTGAATTTTATTTGTAAGGGTCTTATCAGATGGTAACTGAAAATCTCATAAGCTATCATATTGGTTATCTCATATATTGTGCATGAGAATTAATTAAAATACTTGGATAGTAATTATTTTTCAAAATCCAATGTTTCTTTTATTATCCGAATATAATGAAAACTCATATTAAAAACTTATTTATTTTATTTTATGATTCAACTACCTAAATGGGATAAATAATTTATTTATTTTTTCATAAATTGAGTATGGACCAACATAATAGACTGTATAATTGTGTTGAATATGTGAGATGTAACTCATTTATATGTGGTGGTAGACAAATAATACTCGGCTTGACTTGGTCCTCGAGCCTGATTGGGCAACTCGATTCGTTCAACAGCTTGGGCCGGCTCGAGCGGAGCTTGAGCTCAATCTTTCGAGCCTAGTTTGGGTTCGAGCCTATGAGTTGAGTTTGAGTTTAGGTTTTATAATTTTTAATATATATAATATATAATATATACTATTATATAAATAATATATAATATATAATTTATTTAAATATGTAAATATATACAAAATATTTATACTAAGTGAACCCAATCTAAGTTGAATCGATTCGAACCGAGTCAAGTTTTAGTCAAATTCTGAGTCGAGTCGAGTCAAGTTTAGTCTAACTTGAACTCGGCTCGAAAATTTTTCGAGCTAAAAAAATCAGCTTAACTCAGCTCAAAACGAGTGAGTTAAGCTTTTTTGAGTCGAATTTAGCAAGTTAACCGAGATAACTCGGTTCATGTACCACTCTAGCTGGCACCTAGGGGTGTACATCGAGTCAAACCGAGTCGAGCTGGCCTTAGCTTGACTCGGCTCGAACAGTGGCTGACCTTAGCTCTAACCCGGCTTGGCTCGGTTCGGTCAGCAGCTCGGACCGAGTTCGAGCCAAGTTTGGGCCGAGTTTGCCATTGAGGCTTTCCACAAACACCTTAACTGCAACTTTAAAATCCCAAGTTGTAAGAGGATGACGTGATTTGGGTCGAATGGGTGTTGGAATGGTGGAGGAGAGGGATGATACTGGCAGCGGCAGATCCAAAACTGGGCGATGACTATGATGTAGAGGAGATGAAGTTGGGGCAAAAGCTTGGATTGTTGTGTTCGCATCCGTTGTCGACCAAAAGGCCGAGCATGCGGCACATAATGCAGTTTTTGGACCACGATGCTCCTTTATCCGAGTTGATCTCATCGGACGGTTTGGGTGCGTCGATTTCAGAGTTGGGCCATTATAAAGGGTCTGATGATCTACTGTTATCATATCCTTCTTCTTTAGCACAGGGGTTTGAAAGTATATCCTTCTTCGAGCTGGATTTGATCCGAGTCGAGTTGAGCTGGGGCCTGCTTGAACTCAGCTCGAGCTAAAAAAATCAGCTCGACTTGGCTCGAACTCAGCTTCAAACTGAGTCGAATCGAGTTGAGTCGAGCGAGCAAACCGAGCTAGGTTCGTGTACAGTGCACCCACCTCGCACATGGGCTCGCATTCGAATCAAATCTCACCAAGTGGTGTCCGAGGGAGCTTGGTACGGGTGCGGGCAGTACTCGTTCGATTCCCATGAAGAGGACTGTCAGTGGGCTGGGCACGGGCCTTGCAAAATTAGAATTTTGTACAGGCTGGCTGGTGGGCCGGACAGTTCAAAATCCGGGTCCAAGCCAAACAAGGCCCAGCCCGATGACAGCCCTACGGATACGAGGGAGGGGAATGCCTGTGACCCTCCGCGCATAGATATTACTGTGCCTATGGCTGTGTGGGGTCACAGAGATTCTGCCACAAATCCACTCCGTCCATCTGTTTTGAAAGACCACAATAGGACATCATTCTAAAAATAAACTGATCCAAAACTCACGCCTGGGGTGACAGAAGTTTTTTATTGAGATGTTATTTATTCCTACAGTTTATCTGAGTGGTGATAACCCATGAACGGTTTGGATGGCATATAAACATCATGGTCAGCTCCAGAAAGGTTGCAACGGTGGAGGTTTCTGTTTCCACTGTTTCATTAGTGTAGCCTACCTGACTTTTGGATCTACCTGATTTTTAGAATCCTTTCCTACTGTGATCTGTCAAAACAGATGGACGGAGTGGATTTATCACCGACATGTCTGTGAGTCCCACACTGCCCCGGGCACAGCAATATCTCTTTATCCGGGGTCACAGGCAATCCGCTCCAGGCTATCTGAATCTCACGTGCTGCGCTTTCCCGTATGCCACTCGTGCACCCGACTGATTCTAACCATACTTGCAGGACGGGGATTTCCTGCGAAAGACTTTCGCAGGAAGTTCCTGCGCAAGGATCTGAGTGGGGCCCACCGACATGCTTTTGATAAATCCAATCCGTCCATTCGTTTTTCGAGATCATTTAAGGACTTGAGGTAAAAAATTAGGTGTATATAGAACTAAAGTGGGACACACGAGAGAAAACGTGATCATTCAGTGAGCACCGTTGAAGCATTCTTATGCTCAAAAAATTATTGTATCAGCCTATATTTTTTTGTTTTTTCACTTCACCCCATCGACAATGACCTTATAAACGGTTTAGATAACATATAAACATCCAGGTGGAGCCTGGGAAGATTTCAACGGTAGAAATTTCTTTCCCTAATTTTCCTTCTCGTGTGATCCACTTGAGCTTTTTATCCTCCTCATTTTTTGTCGCACGCCCTAAAATGAGATCTCCAAACGGATGGGCGGAATGGATTTCTCACATACATTGTAGTGGGCCCCCCCAGGTCCTTGCGAAGGAACTTCCAGCGAAAGGCTTTCACAGGAAATCCGCGTCCATACTTGCATGATTACACTATTAATCACGACATACTCCTACTGGCCACCACGCATGCGCCATATCCAAACTGCCCGTCAGGTGGGCCACACCGCTTCGATTATCTGGGATAAATATTGGCCTTGTTCGCACATCATACGTGCAAACCCCCTGATATTTTCAACCGTTACCTTGTACATATGTGGCCCACCGTACGTGCAAACCCCCTGATATTTGTCCGAGGGAATCTAATCAGCGGCGATTTGCGCATCGTGTCTCACGCACCAGTAAGTGCGGTCGCGAGTATGCAATCAAGTGTACTCGCGCAAGTGCACTTAGTTTGCCTACTCTCGTTCGATCGAGATTTGCTAGAGAATGTCTCGCCGCATTGCTTCAGATACGTCGGGATCATTTCTCAATGATCCAAACCGTTAATACGATGGGCCTCACCGTGAATGGGAGCTGTACAGAAATTTAACTATTCGATGGGAAGATTTCAAGCCTTTGATATTTTGACTCGTTTTCTCCGTAATCTTGTAACAATCAAAGGAATGAGATACTTCGATCTGAAATCTTTCCTGATTATGTCCTATCCTCGTTGAGTCCCATCATATAAACGGTTTGGATCATTTAAAAAACCTACCACAGTCCAACGGCTAAAGTCCCGACGAATCGTACGTGAATCCGTCCGGATGTACTTCAGAAAACATTCCATTCGATCCCAGCCACAGGTTGAGAGCCGAAGCTCGACCGTCTCTTGAATTGCATCATCCGTCGTAAGTAAGATTCTCTGCCCCTCTCGCGTTCTCAAAATGCTGAGAGCTTCTTTCTATTTCTTTGGCTCTTTTGGGGTCTCTCCCTTCTACAAATGGAAGAAAAATCCCCATCCCCTACCTTTCTTCAAACCAAGAACAGCAGCAGCAGTAGCTCCAACTGAATTTCTTCCCACTCTGGTTTCATCTCAATCTACAAGCCATTTCAGACCGTTTCAGATGTCTGCAAGTCGTTCTGAATCAGATCCGGATCCAGATGCTCCTGCTTCTTCTTCTTCAGCTGTCTTGCCGTCGACGGTAATCTATTCTTCTTTAACTGATTGAATTTCTTAGGGTTGATTCTAAAGGGATGAATTTCTTCGTCTTTGATGATTTGTGTGGAATGGGGTTGAAATCGAAATGGATTGTTGTTATTTTGTTGGGAAGATATGAGAAATGAATTGGTAAATCTTTACTGTCCGAATTGTGTGCCTTGCTGTGGATTGGGCTCGGCCTGAGAACCATATGGACCAAACAAAGCTATTAGACTTGGGAATGCTGTAACTTGAAACTGGATTTTTGGGTTTTTTCAATACCATTGCTCATTGGCAATGCGAAATTATGCAGAGCTCTCAGAGCACTGTTAGAGTGCTTCTAGTTGCATAAGGACACTTGGACAGTCTAATAAATTTATCTGGGCCGTCCATTACGTCTAGCACACATTTCATGGGCTATCATGGAAAATCGCTCCGATAGAAACGTTCTAATAATCAGAATGATAGGCTTAGGCTATTTAAATGGAAGGCCGGAATCATTTACGAAAAATTGGGCCTAACCAATGATTTGGAGCGATCCATTTGTTGGGGCTCATCATGGATTGCTTATGCTTCCAAAGAATCGCACTTGTCAGAGAATCCTAACTGTCCCATCTATGGTTTGGATACAGATGGCCATAAAAGAAGAGGTGCCAACCTATGGATGGATGGGATAGTCCAATCATCATCATCCAAGCCTTATCGTAACTCATTGGGGTTGGCTACACGAATCCTGCTCTGCCATTCCACTCTATCGAGGGCCATAACTTTTAGCCAGATCATAGGTCATCAAGTCTTTTCTTATTAGAAGCGGATTGTGTCCCGCCCCTTACCTGGATGGACTTGGTCCAAGCTGTGGCTCTTTGGGGGTTGGGGCCCACCATGATGTATAGGTTTTACCCGCGCCGTCCATCCATTTCTCTAGATCATTGTAGGGTATGAGCCCAAAAATGAGGCTGATCCAAGGCTCAAGTGGACCACACCATAGTAGGTAGCGGTGATAATGATTCCCACTGTTGAAATTTTCCTAGCGCCCACCATGATGTTTATCATCCGTCCAACCCGTTCATAAGGTCACATGGATGAAGGGAAAACACAAATATCAACTTGATCAAAACTTCTACGGCTCCCAAGAAGTTTTTTTAATGGTGTGCTTTCAATCCCCATCGTGTTGTCCACTTGAGCCTTGGATCTGCATCAATTTTGGGCTCATACCCTAAAATGATTTGGCAAAATGGATGGACGGCATGTATAAAACCCATACATCATGGTGGGCTCCACAGAGCCCTTGCCTGGACCGAGTCTGTCCAACGGGGGCAAGACACAATCCCCTTCCTTTCTTACCACGTCCACCCACATCCTTTTGGGCCTTCCCCTTACCTTTTCAGAGCTTTCAACTTTCACCAGCTCACTCCTAATGAGTGCGGTTCTTGGTCTCCGTTGCACATGACCAAACCATCTAAGTCTACTTTCCCTCATCTTATTACCTATTTATGATTCTCCTATATTCTCTCAAATGCAATTGTTTTTTATTTTGTTCTTCCTCGTCTTCCCATTCATCCATCTCAATAGCCTCAATTTTCAGCTACTCTCATCCCATGGTCATGTTTTTCCAATCTGTTCCATTTTCATATTTTAGCCCATGGAATATGTGCTGAACCTAATGGACAGTCTGGATCAATTGGCTAGACTGCCCAAGTATCCCAGTGTGTGTAGGAGCACTATAACTTACAGTGCGATGATGGCACTAGATCATTTCTCCATGATAATGACATTGTAGTCATTGCTTATGCTGGCAATTTTGCTATTATTACTTGAAAAAGATGAAGAGCTGACATGGGGTTTATGTGTTCATTAGAGTTGAGTCATTATTAGAGACAGATTAGCTTGGAACTATTGCCATTTTCTTTCACCCCCCAATTTTCTTTCCTTCGCACTCACCATACATACTTATTATTACCTGCACTAAGTAGTCCATACCATGTTCAGAATGCAAATTTCAAGTCCTCCCTTGACTTCAATTTGGTTTTTATTTTCCGTCTAAGGAATTATTGGGTCCTGTGCATCAGAAAACATGCAGTTATGTGCAGGATCCTGTCCAAGTGAGACCATGATTCAGTAATCCAAATCTTTTAACTGATAGGTTGCAGTGTGGATCAGAGGTGCCTCAAAGATCTCTGAAATTGAAAGATCCTAAACCGTTGATTAGCGACTCGTGTATAGATGGTCAATGAGAAAATAAAGCAGGGTTCATGTTTGATGAGAAACTGTCCAGCAATCAAAGAGAGATATGATCTTCCAATATTAGGACTTTAAGGGTATCGCTTTTTAATTATTACGTTGCTTGATGCCAGGCACAAAAGCCTAAAATCAGTTTCTGTCAATCTTGTGGAGGCCCGACGAAGCAAGTCATTCCGGATGGAGAGGAGAAGATGAGAGCTGTTTGCACGCTTTGTGAGAGAATCTACTATGAGAACCCAAAAATGGTACACAAATCAAGTTGCTAATATCTTGTTTTATGAAGTTCTTTTAATCTAAATCGTTAGGATTTCCTTCTAGTAATTCAATTAGATGCAGTAGAGATATTTCGACTTTTGTAATGTCACATTTCACAGTACAATTGCAACAGTTCAGACACCTGTTTGCCATTTGAATGCTTTTAATTTTGAGGCATTAACTACAATTCTACATGCATGCGTCCACGGATGACTTTTCTCAATGATATGGATGAGTTTTGAACATATCAAAGATGGAATTGTGAGGGTTACATAAGTCCAACTCGGGCTTATAAAGGAGTTAAGAGGTATTGTTTTTTATTTTTTTATTTTATTTTTATTTTTAATTGGTTGTTGTTCTCAGTTGGCATTTCAATTGCTTATCCAGATGCTGCATGTAAATGAGTCCCCTCATTAGTTATTAGGCATAACATAGCCATATAAATGAGGCTCTTACAGATCTCCTAGGGCCTCTTGAATAACTCTCTAATTCTCCTATTCCTTTTCTGTTGTTTATTATCTCATTTCATTTTACTTTTCCGTTGTATATTGTCTCATCTCATTTTACTTTTCTGTGGTTTAGTATCTCATCTCATTTAACAATTTTTTGGGTCATTAGTGCCATTCTTGTGTCATTCCTGTATGTGATGGATTCTTGTTATACTCCCACTAGGGGTCTTTTTTTATTCCATAACTCCAACTGTTATTGACTTTTTTTTTTTTCTTGGAATGGTAATCCTTTCATGCATCTAAGTATTCCGGTGATATCAAGTCATTTTGGTAGGAGATACTTCCATGTATAGTTTGGTTTCTCAAGCAATGCTAGAGTTAAAATTTCTAAGCTGGTGATATGATGCAGTTAGAATTGAAACCAAAACTAATTGCAACGAATGAAATTGCATGTACCAAATTTTGAAGCACAAAGATCATAAAAGAGGTGATAACTGTTTGGAATCACTGCACATGAGGTGTGATGGGGTCATGCCAACGGGTTTCTAGTGCACCATGCTGCTAGGGAAAGGCAACATGCGCTGAGAGGAGGGCATTATATGCACGGAACCTCAAAGAAATAACTTCTTTTTCATTCAAAATATCATTGTCTCTTTAAAAAAAAGTATTTACATCTTTATATGCTTTCTCAAAATCAAAGAAATACTAATATAATCCTAACCATTTATTTCAATAAAACATAAAAAATGACCAAAACACTCATGAATCCCATCACAGCCCCATATGTTTTCTGTAAATTGGTTGTAAGACTCATAACTCACCCAAGTGGTGCTAGAATTGCATAATCTTGGGCTCATGTGAAAGCTAACTCAGTAGGCTTTGAAAGGGGACCAAACTTGTGTCATTTTGACATCATTTGACAGCTGAAAAATGGGCTACACAATAAGTGACAAAAATAGTGAAGAGAAATTGCTTGAACTAACTCTAACAACTAACTACACGATTGTTGATGGGTCCAGAATGCACATCAGGACAGTCGATCTTCCATCAGATAAATTTGGACTTCTGATCTGGTCTGGATTTCCAATCTAAACAGCTGGATCTTTAATCAAGACCCTTGGGTGGGCCTGATCTGTTTGCGATCTGTAATCTGATGGCCCAACTGTCAAGCAACCCATAGTGGGACTATGGTCTCCTATTGGTTGATGGGTCCTGCATGATGATCACTTTTCTGCCAAATGATCTGCTATCCCTAAATTTGCATCTGCTTGTTTGTGGATGTTGGCTCGATATGTTTCATGCACATGTCATCAAGCTGTACATTCATCCTATCACACATTTTATTCTATGTCGGTATTGGAAAGTCAATATCGTTGACGGTACATGTAACGTATGTGTCAAGGGTTAGACCTTGATGCTTGGGATCTTGATTTTTAGAAACAAACCTGAATGAAAGCCTGATTTCTATTTTCTCTATTGCCTTTTTTACTTCCCTATCAGGTTGACTTGTGAATTGTGATTCATTCGTGTTAGATCTGTTGTATATTTGTGTACATATAGTATGTATTACCATCTTTATGTGCAGAATCTACAGCTAACGATCTACTCCAAATGTAGGTTACAGACAGTTATCAACTCATCATCATTATTTTGCTATCGCCATTATTTAATTTAATTTAATTGGAGATATATTCAACCTGGTATCAGATACGTTTTGGGTTTCTTTGTTGAACTTACTGATTCAACAATTGTTCACTACCAAAGAATCACAAATCATTTTGCAAGATTTTTTGTCAGAATAGAACTATAAATTTTCCTCCATTATGGGATCCACCCTCATGTCCAGTGTATACTGCTGACATCAACAATTACATAGATGATTGAATGTGTTTTGTTCAGAAATAACAGATCCTGAAAGCTCTGGATTTATAAAGCTTTTTGGTGAATTTATTATTTTTAGTTTTTTGCATATACCTCCTCCCCATTTTGCGTTACTAGGAATAACCTCCTCCCTTCTCTGATTTGTAAATAACTCCTATCTCTTGCAAAATTAAACGAAAAAGCCCTCTTGTTAGAAAAACTCGATGTCCATTAACTAAGGTTAGTTAAAGATGTGAATTTTTTTTTTTTTTTTTCTTTTTCTGCCCTCGTTTTATTATGACAAAAAAATAAAAAACCCTAAAGCAACCTCTATAGCCCCATTTCTTTTGCTCATCTCCTCTTTGTTGCCCCACTTTGAAACCCATCTTCTCTTTGTCAATCCATTTTAAAACTCATCTCCTCTCTCTCCCCCTTTTCGGTAGCCATGTCCTATCTCTCACCCCCTTTTCAAGGCCTCTCTCGTCACCACTCCTGAGAACCATCACACTTGAGTGGCCAAGTAGTTGATTGATTTGTAGTCCAAGGGGTGTTTCTATATAGAAAGGAGGGCAAAATGGTCATTTCCTAAAGTTAAAAATTTAAATGTAAAGGTGATGACAATCGTATGTGTCACTGAAAGGACATGTGGGGGTTTTAGGGATGATCTGAATTTTTTTTTTTTTTTCTGCTGCCCTCGTTTTATTATGACCAAAAAAAAAAAAAACCTAAAGCAACCTCTATAGCCCCATTTCTTCTGCTCATCTCCTCTTTGTTGCCCCACTTTGAAACCCATCTTCTCTTTGTCAATCCATTTTAAAACTCATCTCCTCTCTCTCCCCCTTTTCGGTAGCCATGTCCCATCTCTCGCCCCCTTTTCAAGGCCTCTCTCGTCACCACTCCTGAGAACCATCACACTTGAGTGGCCAAATAGTTGATTGATTTGTAGTCCAAGGGGTGTTTCTATATAGAAAGGAGGGCAAAATGGTCATTTCCTAAAGTTAAAAATTCAAATGTAAAGGTGATGACAATCGTATGTGTCACTGAAAGGACATGTGGGGGTTTTAGGGATGATGTGTAAGAATTGACGATGGATAAATTGGTACCGCGATTTGGTAAGTGACTTGGTGGCAAACGTTGATTGGGGTGGCTAACAGTGAAGTGTCAACTGACAGTGAGGTGTACTAACAAGCTAACAAAAAAAAAATAAAAAAATAAAATCACGTTGATTGGGGTGGATTTTGGCACCTTGCGAGCGGCTCCGCAACGGTAAATCAAAAACCTCGATTGGGTCTCCACGAGCGGTTTAGCGAGGAGAATCTCAGTCCCTCACGCAAAAAAGTTGCAAATTATCATTATTTCATAAAATAATAGACTATTCCTCTACATAGAGAGTTCTTTATTTATAAGAAAAACCTATTACAATCAATGCATAGTTTAAACCCTAATCAATCTATACCTTTCATTTTCCATCCTAACTTTAACCTAATCATCTACTTCAACGAAATATTTAAAATGACTCAATTATCTCTTATTTTCATCACAACCACATACATCATCAAAAAATTGACCATAACTTATACAATGTCAGAATTGCATGATGTTGGGCTCATTGGAAAACTAAGTTAATGGGCTTTCAAATGGGACTAGTTTCGCTTCGTCTTGACGTTGTTTGATATCCTAAAACTGTGCCACAATAAAAGTGATGGAAATAGTATTTAAATATTTAACTCTATCTAAATTACTAAAAGGGTAGGAGAGAATCTCTCCAAAAGAAGCTAGCCTAATATAGGAATCACTCAAACAGAGGGCTCTTATGTGGGGTCCATAACGATGGCCCACTCTTCACATGATCACAGTTAGGGTCCTTTAGGGTCAAATATGATGATCCACACATAATTCCTTGAGAATCTGACAGTCGAATGGGTTGATCAAGGACTATTTCATGGTGGAGATTGGCTTGGTCCAGATGTTCCTTGCATCAAAAGATGCCTAAATGTTCAAGCGAAATTTGACCTTAGGGGGAGTTTTGCACAAATACGAGGAAGGGGATATATGAAAAATAACCATTTTTAATGTCATTGAGGGGTATTTCAAATGTGACAAATAAAAAACAAAAGAATTCTGTTATGATTTTGGACCCGATCTGCAAAATCAGTTGGTGTCTTGGTGTTTTCTTCTGGTGATGAGATGCGTTTAAAAGAGGACCTTTGAATGAAGATGCATGACTAATCATCAAAATCACTTTGATGGAGTTTGAGCTGTGGGATGAAGACCATGGTTTTGAATATCAGTATCGATAAGCATATCGGCCTAGCTAAAAAATGATATGATACGGCGTTGTGAATCAGTATTGGCCTCGTATTAGCCTATATCAGGCTTTTTTTAAGCAAAAAAAAAAAAAAAAAAAAAAAACGAAAACTATTAGAAAAATAGGAAAAATTGAGATATCCAAGAATCTATCTTTTTTCTTTTTATATTTTCACCATGTATTCAATGGTGTATTGGACCATTCTTTGATAAGAATGTTGTATGTCTGGTTGACCTATTATAAGCTGTGATGTTGATTGTTTGGGTATAAATTATTAATGTATGTAATAAATTTATATGATATATTGATAATACGTTTATCCATCAACTATTGGACTATGAAATGATTCAAGTCATAGTAATAAAAGTCTAAAATGCATATAAATATGGGTACAACGCTGTTGTAAAACGCATATATAAATATATAATTGATATTTTTAGTAAAAATGTTGAAGATTTAGTCCAAATGTTTTACCTTGTCAATACCAAAATGATTGTTGAGACTACTTAGCATTATCATCATCATCTGCGTTGTTGTTCCGTCCATATCCATACTGACTATATTGTGGAGGGTAGCCGAATATCTAGCCATATCTCTCATGACCAATTGGCGGTTGTGGTGGTGTTTGCTTCAAATAATCCCCGTAACGACCATATAGGTATAGTGCCGCTAAGTTTGGCCATGGAGATCTAGGATCTGATACCTAAGCATATGCGTAGGCTCCATGACATTCTAGTAGTCGTCTTTGTCATCATCATAATAGGCATGCATCCTCTGATCACTACCACTCCCACCATCACCATAATCTCCTTGAGTTTGACTAGGCACCTTGGAATCATCTCCATAGCTAGCAACTATGCTCTTTCCGCAGTCTCAACTGGAGTGGCTTGGGCTGAGTGTGATGTCGTGTGGATAAGGATAGGTGCTTGGCATTACTGTCTCAGTCTCACTGGCCCTACTAATAGGTACACTACTGCCATAATCATCACCATCTCCACCAGGACCATCTCTTTCATTGCTATTGATGCTATCTCTATCAGTCTTATTCACACTTCTACAATTACGTCCTGCGTCAACATCTTCAATAATCAGCCCTGGATCACTAAGAGGGTGAGCTATTTCCGCAACGAGATTTGGAAATTCAAGCTCTTCACTTTCGACTGTCTTTTTCTTTCGCTTTTTTTTAAAGCCATGGGAGAAGAGGGTTGTCTCTAACAAAAATATAGTTCAAATTTATTGGATAATACAGCGCTCGGCTATCAGCTTGCCCCCTTGATTTCTTCATATTTTAAAACTGCAACCCCACGTTGTAGTGAATAAATACATTTCCTTCTACCTATATGTACTTTAATTGATTCTGTTGCTTTAGATGGATGCAGGAGAAAGTGCTCTAATTTCTCTTACAATTGGCAAATGATGTTGTCTGACTCAAAATTTTGATTGCAATATTCCGCAAATTAGGTACACCTTTATAATTAACCTAACATTGAGTTGCATAGATAACCAATGAATATATCAGTTTATTAATTAGTAAAGACATACACGTCTGTTCAAAAAATTTCACCTACTTTATCCTAAATCTTACATACTATACACGTTTGTTCTAAATTTGGCACCTTGCTTATCCTAAATCATATATACTATTTGTTCTAAATTTGGTTCTCTATATAGTAGCTTGTGCAAGTGGATTCCAAAGCTACCCATCGCTCGTGTATATGTTTCTATTTGTGCAAGCTTAAGTGATAAGTGCTACAAGTCTACATATGTGACTTATGTAACGTATTTCAAAATAGAAAACTTAATTTTAAATAATGGTTAACTTCATTAATATCATCAACTTATTGATTAATACCTGGCTTCAACCTCTTAATAACAATTTTCAAATCGAGAATAACTTCATTGTCCTCTTCAAATGTAGGCGTGTATCGGAATAACGAGTTTAAGAAGTAGCCTACAATCGTTAAAGGAGATAACATATGAATATCTCACATTATATGTTTATCAAAAGTAACTCATAAGCCATACCTATATACGTATGAACTAAAGGAATAATTAAATAACTATAATATTTTTTACCTATTGCGCGGGGATCATGGTGAAGCTTTTCATTCTAACGCTTATTTTTTACCTGTTATAGTGTTTACAATTATGTCGAATAGGCAATTTTGCTCTATTTATAGCCTTATAAAGAAAGCCTATCGTTGGCAATTAAATCAATTTACACTTATAGGACCACTTAAAAATTCTTGCCTAATTAAATCAATTTACTAATTTAAACTAATAAGGCAATTAACACTTAGGCTTCCAAGCCAAGTGGGTCCAATCATATAGACTACAAAAGATGCAACAATAAGCAACTAGTCTATAAGGATAGTGAGCTTGTGTGTGCTTACAATTAAGTGCCTAACATACAATGCAATTCAAGCATTCATATAATCTAACTAATCTAACACATAAGCATAAATAGAATTGTGCTCAAATGACAATCACAAACACAAGCATATATAATGGTTCAGTTACATGCCTACTTCACTCTCGGTGGACACACTCCTCGAATGTACTGGAATTTCACTATCGGAGGTTTAAATCAGATTCACCTCTAACCTTTACAAGCGTACACTCCCGCTGGAGGCCTACACAAGGACTTGTGTCGGAGGAACACATTTTCACCTGTGTCGGTGACTCTCGTAATAAATTTTAGTTGGTTGTCTATCGACTAACTAACAACCACTAACGGTTCTAATCCAAGGCCCTACATTCACTCTCGCCGAAGGCTCCTCATTGAGACTAACACATATGCACCCGTGTTCGGTGAATGTGGTCCTAATCTAAGGCCCTATGTACACTCCTGCCAAAGGCTCCCCATGGAGAGTAACACGTACACATCCGTGTCCGGTGAATGTGATCCTAATCCAAGGCCCTATATACACTACCGTCGGTGGTTTCTCATGGAGACTAACACGTACACACCCGTGTCCAGTGAATTTGGCCCTATAGAAGAGCCTAGGTTCTACATAAGAACCTATTCGAGTTTGGGTTACAAACTCTACACTCAATCCTACACAAGAAAGGAGTGTGAATTGACTTGACAATTGACAACCTTATTTGTTGAATTGAGCCCCTTTGTAGCGCCTTGCTTGACATGCTTGATCGATACTCTCCTGTGCTTTAATCAACTTCTCAATTGCTCCCTTGATCATTGATGGTGATGCTCTCGTACAATCAACCACCTTGCATATGATGCCCCGATGAGGTAACCAAGGTGGTAGGAGGATGGTGGAATCTCCTACAAGTAATGGATAATTGATTTCCAAAGGGGATTCACCTAGATGGGCCTTTTAGTGGATACAGACAAGGATATACCTATGGGCTTAGTGTCTAATCTCCAGAAAATGGTGGAGATCAAGATCATCTTCATAATGGATGTTGGAATCCTTATTAGAGTAGTAAAGCTCAAGAAGATGGCTTGAATCTTATAGGTTTAGAGGCGTAGGATGAATGATATGAGTGGAGAATCACCTAAGTTCTAATGACACTAAAAACCCATCCTCTTACCCAAGAACCGAGTGCCCTATATAAAGGAATCGAGTTCCAATGGTAAAAAAATGGGCAGAAAAACGGCTTTGTCAATAGATCGAGCGATGCCTTCGATCGATCGAACTCTCATTCGATAGCATTGAAGGTCCTTTGATGGGATCGAGAAACTCCAGAAATTAGACAGATAGTTACTGGACGTTTTTGGCCACCTTCGATCGATCAAGGCTTCGCTCAAGACCCATCGTCAGGCTGTTGATGGGATCGAGGATCCCTAAAAAACTATTGCTTGGGCTCTGTATTTTATAACAACTTTGCACCTTTTAGAAGCCTAACTTATCATGTTCATTAAGGGCCTGTTTGGCCGGGCAGATTGGATGGTATTAGAGTGGATTGCACGGATTTCAAGGTAATGATAGCGGCGTCAGTGGATTTGTGCAAGATCTATGAGATTGCTATATCCTGGGATTGCTACATCCGGTCTGTTTGGCACGCCCGGCCAATCCCGGGATTAAACTTTCCAATCCCTTTCAATCCCTTGAACCAAACACGCCCCATGCAATTTTGAAAGGATTAGGGTGGATTGGATGGGATTTAAAGGTAACGATGGTGATGTCAGTGGATCGTCTTAAGATCCATGGGATTGCTATATCCCAGGATCAGGATCCCGTGTCTGTTTGGCACGCCTGGCCAATCCCGGGATCTATCTTCCAATCCCTTCCAATCCCATCCAATCTGCCCGGCCAAACAGGCCCTAAGTGTCTAAGGCTCGGTTTAGATTAGTCAAATGTTTACTTATGGAATGATTCATCTAGAGGTGAGTTGTTTTGGTTTTTAAGGTGGTCTAGGGCTAGGTTTACCAATGCACCTCATACTTGTTGTCTTTGGCCTTGATGCTTCAAGTCTTCGAGTCTTCAATATTTAGTGTCTTCCTATGGAGGCTTGATCGACTCAAGACACACTAGCTCACGTCATAGACAAAACCAAGGCACTAACATGAACGTCTTCATGAGGGTAATTATCCAATTGTGATTGTAAATATCTGTTGTAATCAACCGTGCCTTTTCACCAACTTCGATACGCTTCTTCTTTTTAATATCCTCAAGGATGAGATCAATGTAGTGAGCTGCAGAAGGCATCTAAAACTGATGAGGCCTCTACTCCATAAGCAACTTACCTACCGCCCTATACGATGCTTTATTATCAATAACAATCTACACCACATTACTATCCCCAACTTCACCCATCATTCTATCCGTCATGTTAATATATATCTAAGCAGTAGTCACTTCATCAGATGCATTAATGGATCTAATGAACACTACCTAGGTGGGAGTAAACTATGAAATTTATCATGCTTGATCTGGTTGGGTGCGTCCAACTATCGCACATGATTGTGCATCCTCTATTCACCCATTTCTTTCTAAATGATTGTACGTAAGTTCACACTTGATTGTATATTTAATTTGAATTTTTTGTGCCAATGTCATAAGAATTGGGCATTCTAATCCTAGATCCTGAATCTGCCGTTGCATCCACAAACACCTGAAAATACAGGAAAGTAGCAACATGTGGAGGGATGCTATTATCAAAAACTAAAGGGGTGTTTGTTTTTTCATTTTCTCAGTAAATAGATGTAAGTAGCTAATTATTAGCTTTTACCTCTGTTTGACAAAAACAGAGTATTTCCTCCTCAAAAAGCCATTTGAAAAGGATCGACTTAAATTCATGGGCCCTACTATGATGTCGGTGACATATCCATGCTGTCCATCCATTTTACCGTAACATTTTAGAGCATGAGCCCAAAATTGAGGCAGATTTGAAGCTCAAGTGGCCCACACCATAGGAAATTGTGATCGTAAAAGGTTTTTAACGGTAGGTATTCAACCCATTGTTTCATGTGGTGTGGTCCACTTGAGCTTTAGATCAGCCTCTATTTTATGCCCATGCCCTAAAATCAGCCCGCAAAATGAATGGATGGCATAGATAAGCCACATATATCATAGTGGGCCACACATGATATTCACACCCTCTCTTGGTTTTAATGTCCAAAAAGCAAGTCATCATTGTCAAAATAGGAAAAAGTGTAGGAATTACATTGGTAATTAATCATTACCCATTTACATGCATTTACATAAGGAAATTGAAAAACAAACACCCCCTAACTTTGTTGTTGCCTTTTCAAGATTATCTATTATATGCTTTCATAAAATTTACTGAAGTTTCTTTTTAGTTGCTAGTGGCCTTCCTAAATACCATGTCATCACTAGGAGTTGCTGGTGGCTCCCTCTCATCCTCATTGACATTATGAATATAGGGCTGAGAGGGTTATGGCTTTTGCTGTCACGTGCTAAAGGAACGACGTAAATCCATAAATAATCCTCCCCTACTACTCCCCCAGCCCCACTACTCCCCCCCTCCCCTCCCAAATCATGAACTGAACTAATCCTAAACATCTAGCGTTGTTGCTCATCCTTATGAGCAGTTCATATACTTTCCCTCCTCGCCATTGTAATCTCCTTATCCAAGTCTTTCCCTGACTCAAATGTCCTTATCAACGCCTACCTAGGAACACCAAACACCTCTGCTTGACATGCATCAATGGTGGCCTTTTTTTCCTAATCCCTCGTCGCCTTTTCCCTTTCGGTTCTTCAAAGTTTTGTTTCATATGCTTACTTACTTCCTTAAGTAAGCGTAGACACCCAGAAACTTGACCACTTTGATGGGCAAAATGTTGTTTAATCGAGTTACACCCCTGCTCACACTCCTATTGCAGTACTTGCACATTATTTGTCTACTTCCTTCTATTATTACCTCATGCTGCCACCCTACATCTTTGTTTTTGTTCCCAACCATTTTTCCGATGTTAATTCATCAACTACCAACTGCCAAGCCCAAGCAACAACTCAAATCTCCAATAAACAATGGTCCAGCCCAAGTCAACCAACCCGAGTCTCCAACAGAACAATCCATAGTACACTCCACCGAAAAGTGCTCATAATGCAGGGGCATTTTCACACCAGGCTCGAGTGGGGTCGCTTGTGGGATGCAGGGGCACACTTGGGGTGAGTGCGGCCCACGGAGGAGGTCTCGTGTTCGAGACTCCTCACCGGAGGTGATTAATGCGCATTTCACACCAGGCTCGAGTGGGGTAGCCCGTGGGATGCGGGGACACTCAGGGTGGGCGATCGATGTGATTTGGGGCCCACGAAAGGGGTTCGGCCGAGGTTCTAACCCATGCGATGTGGGGCTTGGGTTATGAGATAAAGGGATTAATTCGCCATACTCTAACAGTTCGAGCTTTTAGAGCAAGTGGTTAATTGTCCTGCATCAAATTGGTATCAGAGCAGGAGGTCTCGTGTTCGAGACTCCTCACTGGGGGTGATTAATGCAGGGGCATTTTCACACCGGGCTCGAGTGGGGTCGCTTGTGGGATGCAGGGGCACACTCGGGGTGAGTGCGGCCCTACGGAGGAGGTCTCGTGTTCGAGACTCCTCACTGGGGGTGATTAATGCGCATTTCACACCAGGCTTGAGTGGGGTAGCCCGTGAGATGTGAGGACACACTTGGGTGGTCGATGTGATTTGGGGCCCAAGAAGGGGGTTCGGCCGAGGTCCTAACCCATGCGATGTGGGGCTTGGGCTATGAGATAGATGGATTAATTCGCTATACTCTAACAGTTCAAGCTTTTAGAGCTAGTGGTTAATTGTCCTGCATTAGCTCAACACAAGGTCCACAACTCAACCCAAGTTATCCAACAAACGAAACTCCACAATCAATATTCAATAGTCCACTTTGTAAAAGCACCAAAATAAAGAGAAAATGTGTCAGTGTTACACAAGAAACTAATTAAAGAGACACATGAAGTCACAAAATATCTAACATTCAATAATTAAAAAAAGACTAATAAAACAATAACATCCAGCTTTAATAAAAATAAACAAATGACAAAAAATCACAAAAGTTGATAAAAAAGAAAAAAAAAGAGGTGAAATGATTATTCATTTCACTAATAGGACAATAATGAAACTAAAAAACAAGATTACAGCTCGTGTACGGTAGATCTATGTTAAAAAATACTAATTCTTCATTTCTCGAATTTGATTTTTAAAAGAAAAAAATTGCAAAAAAAAAGAAGGTGAGAATACAAACATATAAAATATAGATTAATGTTCAAACAACTTAGATCTGTGTTTAAACAACATAAATCAATTGTTCACTTAAAGAAATTTTGGATAAAAAAGAAAATAAAAAATACATAAAATGGCAAAAATGGCTTGGAAAGAGAAAAATAACTTAAATGTAGCACTAAATGGTAGATCTATATTAAAAAAGACAGAGATTTACCTAGATCTATCTTTAAATTCATTTCCTTAAAATTATTTTTGATTTTTGATTTTTTTTTTTTTTTGAGAAATGCCAAAAAAAAAACCCAAAAACCCAAAAATAAATTATACAAATATTGAATCAACGCATGTGTGAAACGAGTAGATCTTTCGCATTAGAAGTCTACTTATGCATCATTACAACATTTAATTTGAAAGAAATTTTTTAAAAATGCAAAAGAAAAAAAACCCAAATCAAGAACAAATCAAGCACGATTCATTTGATTTGGGTTTATAATGTTGTTTCGACTTGATTTTATGCGCTCGACCTCATGAGTCCATCCCATGAGGTCGAGATGTGTGGGCCCCACCGTGATGTGTTTCGAACATCTACCCCATTAGTCAAATGCACCATTCCATCGTGGGCCTAGGTCTCAAAAATCAAGTCAATCCATGACTTGTGTGGGCCACACCACATACAGAAGTGGAGAGGGGCTGTGCACCATTAAAACATTCATAACCATTTTTGAGGGCCCACCGAGATGTGGTTTGCAAATCCAGCCCATCCATTATGTGTGTCCCACTTGAATGAGGGTTCAGACCAAGTTTCGAGTGTGCATGCAAAACTCGTGGGCCCCACCAAGTGCTTTTATATGTTTTAACGGTGTCTTCACATAATTTTAGATGGTATGGCCCACCTGAGTTCCGTATACGGCTGATTTTTCGGATATCCCATAATTTAAAGGGGACCCATCAAATGCACGGTGTTGATGGTCGAAACGCATCACGGTGGGGCCCACACAGCTCGACCTCACGGGAGCTTATCGTAAGCTCGAGCGCATAGTACCTAAACCCTATATATATATTGAGTTTTTCTCAAATTGGGTACCGACCCTTCAATTATTTGATTTGATTAAAAAAGCCTTGTTTTGATTCTCAAATCTGGTGAGATCTCGTCAGAAATTTAATTCAAACAACCTTGGACATGAAAAAATTTAAAAAGAGTAGAGAGGGGCAAAATTGAAAAAGGAGGCCAGTTGGGGTTTTTTAAACCTATATTAGTCTAGCTGATACTATTTAGGTGTAGTTGTACCGATATAGTTTTTTTTTTTTAATTTATAAAAATGATTTATTATTATTAGGCCGATATAACCCCCTTATCGCTTATTGCCTTGTGCCGATATGGGTATATGATACACCCATATCGGGCAATG
Source organism: Magnolia changhungtana (assembly GCA_030180095.1). Classification (NCBI taxonomy): domain Eukaryota; kingdom Viridiplantae; phylum Streptophyta; class Magnoliopsida; order Magnoliales; family Magnoliaceae; genus Magnolia; species Magnolia changhungtana. Next base: position 1,411,832 of record JASAUF010000336.1, read on the forward strand.
TGATATGGATATCCAATACCTTGATGGAGACCTTTTCGCTCATTTAGTATTCCCCAAATCCACAATTTTCCCTCTCTCTCTATGTAGGCCTTAGAGCACAAGGAGTTTAAAGATTGGATCCTACCTCGCTGGTCACCAAGTGGGAACCAGTGTTCGAAATATCGGTATCGCACAATGTATCGCACCCTTGGGATACAGATACGTATCGGTTATCGCACGGGATATATCGTTTGTATCGCATAGTTTATCGCACTTTTTGGGAAACATGGGGAAACATTAGGAAAATGGTTGAATTTTTTAATGAAACTTTGGGGATTGTTAAAAAGGCCCTTAATACACACTTTTAAATCATAACATCTCAAAAAAAAGATGCACATAATAAATTTCCTTTGTATAGGGTCCTAAGTTATGCGATGTTTAACTGAACTAATGCAACTATATTTAAATTGAATGCATGATATTTATAAATATATCATAGTCATGTATGAAAACACAACCAATTCATTGAAAAACAAAATAAGAACTGAAGAAGTAAAATTTGATAAATATACATTTCTTTGATGAGGACTAGTTGTGGTCTAGACCCACATAGAGTTGCGTGGTGGCTCATAATCATCATCTCCATCTTGACGTGGCTGGGCATAGTACTGATCATTGCTCCACTAATCCACAATATTGTACCCAGGTCATAGAAGAGTGGTACCAGTTAAAATACTCCCTGACATAATGCTGGTACTCATCCTCTCCGAACTAAATTAATACGCCCATTCGTGGGTACTGCATAATCGTCACAGTCTGTAACTGATATGGATCTGGAAAGGGCAGATATGAAGCTCCTTGGTATCCATATTGTTGGCCATATCCATACTGCTGCTCATATCCTTGCCCATATGCAGAAGTGAACTCTTGACTAGGGTTGAAAAATGATGTGCCGTAACTGCTGGAGTCACTCGTCGCATATCCACTAGGTCCATATCCATGCCCATGCTGTGGCATAGAACTCGAGCTACTCTCCAGTGTTTGTGATCCAGATTCATGTTGTGGCCTGTAACTCGAGCTCCCCTCCCTCGTCCGTGATCCAAATCTAGAGCCACCTCGCCTGCCACGAACGCTTGTGTCCCTCATGCATTTTGCCAGCAGCTCCTCAAAATCTGAAAGTTTATGAGTCTTCTTTTTCTGCAGTAGCTTTTGACGCGTGTATGTCTTATTGTAAACAAGACGAGGTCGTGGTTCTCCTGGACGAGAACCATGGTCAGTGTCCTGCGTGGAATGATCGAAATTTTCCTCCCCGGTAAAAGGGCTAAGAGGCCTCTTATCTTGACTCCCACCCGCGTCACCACCACCACCACCACCACCACCATCATCATCATCATCATCCTTACTGTCATCAGAGTCATCGTCACCCTTATCGCCGCCATCATCATCACCGGACTCATTTCCCACATCACTCTTTGACTGAGTCTCGGTGTCAGACAATGTTTCCCCACCACGTGTCCCTCGTGATAGTGACTGCCACGGGCTGCCCTCCGGACTCCTCGTTAATGGGTCGAATGCCTTATCGGAGACCTCGTTGCTCCATGTTTGTCAACATCAATCCCTTGTCTCTGCTTCTGCCGCAATATGTGGCTCTGGTCGCCCATCCGAGGTATCTAAGTCATCCGACCTAACCCACTGGTAAACTATGTCATCCTCCGCATCCTCAGCATATGCATGCTGTTCGACCGTCATCAGGTCTAGTGGGGCTTCCTGTGCTTTTCTTCTTCCTTCCGAGCGGAGCAACCTCTCTCGTAACTTCATATTGTAGTGATAATACACTAGCTTCTGAAGCCTCTCATACCCTATTCTATTACGTTTATTTGTATGTATGAGGGAGAATGTACTCCAATTCCTTTCACAGGGTGACGAGGACACCGTCTGTGCAAGCACATGGACAGCCAGTCGTAAAACCTCACAGTCAGTCCCATACATGGATCACCATTCGCCTGCGTATTATAAGATTCTTTCATTATCCTAAATTTTCCAAAATAATATAAATGTTAAGTTTACTACAGTGACTCACATGGCATCATGGCATTCCTTGACTTCACCGCAGGGTGACACCCAAACATCCCAACTGCGTCGCGGAATTTAACAATCTGTTGATAGCGTATAACAACTAGAATAAGTATTTAATAATCGAGATGAAGATAAGGATAATGTAAGTGCGGAACATATTTACCTCACTACCAAAGGTATCTTAACATATTTACCTCACTACCAAAGGTATCTTTCCCCGGACAGTCGGGGAATAAGTGATCGTACACCTCATGCACAACCCTCTTTAATGAATTATCTTCGAAGAGGTTCTGGCTGTAGTAGTATTTGGGATTTAGAAAATATGCTGAAAACCAACATATACACATCAGTACAACCCTCGCTTATTATTGCATATGGAAAAAAAAATCCATTTAGGTACTTACTAGCCTGATGTAGTGGGTGAGAAAGCGTCCTTTCTCAACGGTCGTCTATTATTGCATGCACTCACTTATATGCATTGAGAGCTTTAACTATGATGGCATCTTTCATTAGTTGTATAAACGGATACAACGACCCCATCGATGGATTTGTCTCATTGTCCACCATCCTCAACACCACATAAATGGGCTCTAGAATACCCACAACACCACGTACTTTATCCCAAAATGTCTTTCCCAGCACCAGCTCCTCAATTCTATAGGTTAAGTTTGTCAACCTCCTTTTCCATTCTACGTAATCATGAGAGGCGAAAAGCTCTCGTAACCCTTGTTTGTGTTTGAGAAGGCTACTTAAGGCGATATAATTTGTGGCGAATCGCGTCGCTCCGGGGCGCACTATATCCCCACAACACCTCTCGCGCATTGCGGCTAATAACCAGCCGTGGTTGTATACAAAGTTTGTGATGAGTCGTGCATCGCATCATACAGTCTTCACCGACGGCCTATCCCGATCCCCTCCAAAGATGAGATCGATGCAATGGGTGCGCAGGGGTCCAATACATATGATATTTGCTCGAATATCCTTCCCGCCTTAACAAATGCACTCCCATTATCGTAACAAATGCACAATATTTTTTCCTCCCAACATCTTGCATGATGTTGTGCATTAGTTTGTAAATGTAGTTATAATCTTTGATCTTACTACTCGCATCTATACTCTTTAGGAACACCGCCCGTCCCCTGGAATAAACCATAAAATTTATAATCGACATCTTCGTCGGTCCGGTCCAACCGTCACACATGACGGTACAGCCGTACATCTCCCATGACTGTCGATACGAATCAACGTATGTCTTCATTTCTGCATGTTCATCATCCAAGTATTTTCCCATGATCTGTGCGGGTGCAGGCGGCTGCACACCCTCCCCCACGCTGCACTTCACTTATCATATTTTGAAGTGCGGGCTTGCTGCGGCATTTGCGGGGATTTGACCGTATATAAAAAATTTTGCTATAAATTTTCCAACTTTTTTCCTCACATCCCCTCCACTAAACATCTCCTTTATTTTCTTTTGTGTCCCTCCCGCCTCTTTGTATATCCTCGGATCCGAAGGTAGATCCGGCACCCGCATGCTGCTACTCCTGCCCATGCCCCATATTCCTCCTCGCCTACTTCCCTCCCCTGATCCACCCTTAGCACTCTCCCCTGCTCCACTCCCCCCTGCTCCACTCCCCCCACCACGCTCATGGATAGACCCCTCAAATCGATGCCTACTTGTATTCCACCTCCTATCTTGATCCCTCTCCCATCGATCCCGTATGGACTCTTGAATTGCGCGCCTGTATTCGGGATCATCATCATCATCTTCGAGATCCACTACATCATCCTCACTTGCATATGGTGGTCGCCCCAACTCCTCCCTAATCTCCCTCTCCCGTGCATGTCGTTCATCTTTTGTCTTCACATTTTTTTAAATATGCTCCTCATCTGTTCTCGCACATCTTGTGGACACTTTGGGCAATCCACAACATTGTGATACCCTCCTGCTAAATGCTCCTTTAAGCGGGTTACCCCACCACTCCTTGATACATGGCCGCATAAATTACAAATACTCCCGAATCGATTATCGGGAATGGGCTGACCGTACCTCCACCCTATATCAGGTTGCCTACCTCCTCTTCCTCCTGACATATTTTCTCTGTAAAATGATATTATATAAGTCTTTATCCAAAAAATGAAGCTTACTAAAAAATCATGTGGACCACACGAAGGCAAACAATGTGAATTGAATGTCTACCATGAAACCCTTATTATTGTGAAAAACATTGAACAAGGAGGAGAGAGAGAGAGAGAGAGAGAGAGAGAGAGAGAGAGAGAGAGAGAGAGCAAGATGTGATAGAGGTAGAGTTCTCTACAACACTCAAGTCAATGTGGGCCACCATATTTTAAGTGTAAAACTCACTCCATTCATCATATTCTATATTCACTATCGGTCTTGAGGTAAAAAATCAGTTACATTTACCACTCAAATGCACCATATCATATGGAATAGTGTGAATGGAATGTCAACCATAAGTTCATGTGTGGGCCACCGTGACTTTATTTAAAATGTCTTTTCATATGGAGAAGGGTTAGAAAATTATCCTCCACTAAGTCGAGGTTACTCAGGTACATTTTTCTAAGTGATGTTTTGTCATTAATTGTTTCTCTCCATTTACTCAACCAAAACCAATTTGCAATTCAAAATCTGACTGATCCAATGGTAACTAGGGTTATTATAATCTCAGCTCCACAATTCAAGGCTCACGTTCCTTCTAATATTGGACCTACCAATAAATAGTTTAGCTAGAGTCTTTCCATTTCCAGTTTATATCACATATAGTCAATTTCCTACAGAACTTAGAGAACTTGCAGGGAGTCCATGTAACAAAAAGCTACATCAGTTGAGCTGGGTCCAACTGATCTTACACGAAGGCCAATTAAATTGTTTAACGGTGTTTCGCTGCCATCTGTGGTGTTGTCCAGCTGATATTTGGATATGATTCATTTGTTGGATAATGCTCTAATATGATCTCCAAAAATAGATGAACGGTGTAGATATAATAAATACATTGCTTTGGGCCCACGTAACTTTGATCTCCTTTGAACCGTTCGTGCAACTGGAGCTCAAGGAGCATCAGTGCTCGTCTTTGCACGGACGTGGATTGCGTCCTACCCTTGCTTGTCTCTAGCCCAAAACGGGCAGTTCTGTGGGTTGGGCCACCTTGAACGTATGTGATCTATCCACACCGTCCATTCGTTTTTCCATCTAATTTAAGGGGTTGAGCCAAAAATTGAATCATATCTAAAGATCAAGTGGACCATACCACAGGAAACAACAGGGATAATGATATCCACCGTTGAAACCTTGCTAGGCCCAACAGTGATGTTTATTTGTCATCCAACAGGAATTTATGTGATTTATCCACACCGTCCATCCATTTTTACAGATAATTTTAGGGGTTGATCCCAAAATTGAAGTAAATACAAAGCTCAAGTGGACCGTTACATAGGAAACAGTGTGGAATAATGATTTGTTGGGACGGCAGGATGACACCCAAAGGAACCTGCACTGATATGACACCCACCGTTGAAACATTTCTAAGGGCCCACGTGATGTTTTTTTTAACCATAAAACCTATTCATAAGGTCACGTAGACGTGGATGAACTTAAAACACAAATATCAGCTTGAATGGTGGACGTTCAATCCCCACTTTGTGGTCCACTCAAGCCCTGAACCTGCCTCATTTTTTGGTTCACATATTAAAATTTTCTGAAAAAATCGTTGGACGGCAGGATGAAACAGTTACATCACGGTGGGCTCCACAGAGCCCTGCCCGGACGGATTACCGTCCGGGCGGGGGTAGGACGCCATCCGCGTCCCCTGACACCAACCAATAGCTGGTGGTCGGTGCTATGTGGGTCACACCATGATGTATGTGTTTCATCCATGCCATCTATCTGTTTTTACAGATCATTTTATGGTATAAGTCCAAAAATGAGATATATCCAAATCTCAAGTGGACCACATTATAGGAAACAGTGTTAAATGAGGGTAAACCATTAAAAACATTTTGGGGGCATAAAAGTTTTGGATCAAGCTGATATTTGTTTTTTCTCTTCATTTGGGCTTGTATGACCTAATCAACAGATTGGATGTCAAATAAACAGTATAGTGGGCCATAGGAGGATTTAAATGGTATATCCAATCACTATTGTTTTCATGTGGTGTGGTCCACCTGAGATTTATATCCCTCTCATTTTTGGGTTCATTGCAATAAAATGATATTTAAAAATGGATGAACGGAATGGATGAAACACATACATCATGGTGGGGCCCACAGAGCACTGACCACCAGCCCACGTCCCGCATACGCAATCCGCTTCCAGCGGATTACTGAAGCTACGTCACCAAGTTGTATTTTTTCTATCCACACCGTCCATCCATGTTAACAGATCATTTTAGGGCGTGAACCAAAAAATGAGTCAGATCCAGAGCTCGACTGGACCCCACCACAGAAAACAGTGGAGAGAGTGACGTTCACCATTAAAAATTTCTTGAGGGCCACACAACAGATGAATGGTCAAGATGATATTTATGTATTTTATCCGCTCCGTCCATACCTTTTAACAGATAATTTCAGGGCTTTAGGCCAAACATAAACCATATACAATGTTTAAATGGGCCACACCTTACAAAACAGTTGAATTGAACATCCACCGTTGAAATACCATTTTTGGCCACACCTTACAAAATGTTTTTTGGATCGACCCCTTAATTTATATGGGAAAACATATGGACGGTGTGGATAGACCACATACATTGAAGGTGGGCCCCAACTGAGTTTACTGAGCACGATTGGCACGTGCTCAGCAAATCACACCGCGCAAATTCCCCGTTAATCGGGATTCTGTACGCCGAGCGTACTGAGTAAACTCTGTGGGGTTCACCATGCCTATGTATTTTATCCAGTTCGTCCATCTATTTTATTAGATAATTTTATGATATGGGTCCAAAATTGAAGGATATCCAAAGCTCAAATGCACCGCACCACATGAAACAGTGTGAATTGAACTTATACCGTTGCAAAATTCTTGAGTGTCACAGAATTTTTGTATTAAGCTTATATATATATATATTTTTCTTCATCCATGTCTTTGTGATATTATTAACAGCTTGGATGACAAATAGACATCATTGTAAGGCCTAGGAAGGTTTCAACGGTGGAAATCATTATTCCCACTGTTTCTTGTCGTATGATCCACTTGAGAGTTGGATATGCTTCAACTTTGGGTTCAACCCCTTAAATGAGCTGAAAAAACGTATGAACGGTGTGGATAAACCACTTATTTTCACGGTGGGCCCAACTGAGTTTACTCAGTACGATAAGAGCGTACTGAGTTACTCAGTACGCAATCCGGAGTCCCGGACCGACCTCTTTTCACCCCTCCCGCGCCGGTTCTTCATTTTCTCCATTTCGACGAGCAATTTCCCTCCCCTTCACGCAGCGAAGGCTCCGGATGAGGTATCTCGTCGAATCCGGCCCGATTTCTCGCCGAATCTCCGAGAAATCCGCACCGGCACGCTCCAATCGGCGAAGAAAGAGAAAAAATGAAGAAAATAGCAAGAAATTTTGGAAGAAAGGGGGATACCCTCCGATCACCGCTACAGGTATTCTCCGATCTCTCTCTCTCTCTCATTCAAAAAATTTTGATTTTCAGCAACCCACGGCATCGACTTTTTATTGTTGTGGGTTGTTGGCGACAGTGGGACTCGTGAGTTCCCTGCAAACGCACCCGTGAGTGTCCGTGACTTTGTTTGTCAATTTCCGACAATAATGGAGGCGGAAATACCGCGATATCTAAATCGGGGTGGTTGTATCGGCGATATTGACGATATCGTCGTTGTATCGCACGATATCGACGATATATCGCACGATATCTGGAGTTAGGGTTTTTTTGTATCTTTCGGGTGTTATCGGCGAAGTATCGTCTCGCAGGGGTGCGATACCGATTATATCGGCCGATATATCGGCCGATAGTATCGATATTTCGAACACTGGTGGGAAGAAGCATCTCACCACCCATCCAAGGATAGAAGTGTTGGGTCATTGCCAGCGGATGTGAGTGATACAAAAAAAAAAAAGAAGAAAAGAAAAGAAGAAGAAAAGTGTTACCTCATTGCCAACGGATGTGAGTGATGAATGGCTATTTAGAGTTGGCAGTTTTTGGAACAGGGAAAATAAGGGTACGTGACAGCTTTCTCGGGCCCTTCTCAGGCTATTTTCCACTCAAGCGTCTGCTTTGGCAGTAATGGAAGTGCTTATGATTGCGAAGTCTAAGTTTATGCGTCTCCCTTTATGATTTGTTTTGGACAATGCGGTAGTGCTTAATTGGATCAAGGGATTAATTATGTGGGTCATTGTGGGTGTTATGTTGGACATTGGCTCCTCATCTAGCTGGCTAAACATTTCATTTGTCCTCTTGGATCTGGGAGCCAATGATCCTTCATGCTCTTGAACGATAGCTGAGGCTTCCTGCCCCTTTATGTTGTTCGGAACTGCTATATCCCTCTTTTGATTTAATGCAATGCTCGTTAATTCCTTAAAAGAAAAACATCCGCCGTTTTCTTAATCAAAATTTAGTGATTTTTTGAGTTTATTATGCTATTTTTCTTTTCATCAACAATACGAATAAAAGATTTTGAAGAGTCTTTGGTTGTTTGATGGATATGGAATCTCATGTCGGGTGCGACTGCAAGTGTGATATTTTCCACTGATAACATCTAGGAACATGCCTTCTTGGTAGAGTTTCACACTGCAACAGGCACACGTGGTTCCCGTCCTTCAATTTCTTTAGACTTATTTCATTGATTTGATTGACATATGGAATATGAATATGAAGTACATGAACTTCAAGATTGGGTACTGGCACCACTTTTTTTTATTATTTATTATTTATTTTATACATGCTCTCACACCACAGTGGGATTTCACGACAATGGATACTCAAACTCATGATCTCGTGTTGAAACTCTTGTGAGTCTACCACTGGGGCATGAGTAAGGGCCCAATGAAAAATTACGCATCACTAACCTTATGTTATTTTTTGACATTTTTCTACTATATTTGACATTTTTTTTTTTGTGCATGAACAACACAGAGACATATTTCTGCCACTTTAAAAAGTGTGGCCTTCTTTACTGACATATGATACTGGGAGAGACTTTACTGCTTGGTTAAAAATATATATTTACATGCAAGAAAGCATTGGAAAAAATGGCTCAAGTTGAAGGCTCTAGAAAAGGGCACGGGGAAGGCCCAAAAGGATGTGGTGGAGGTAGTAAGAAAAGATTTGATGAATTATGGTTTAAGTGAGGATTTTGTCCTTGATAGAATGGAATGGTGGAATGAGATTCATGTAACTAACACAAATTCGTTGGATTAGGTGTAGATGATGGTGACCTAGTGTCGAGAAGTGCCAATGAAAAGGCCTAAAACCATAGGCAAGTCTAGAAGTTTATCAAATTTACCTCTAAATTGAAGATCCTTTAATGCAGGACCAATGTATGAAGCCATATATTGAGTGAGATCAATCAACAAAATTAAATTAATTAATAAAAATCACAAATCATGCTAACATCACCACAAATCTCAAGATTCTAAGAAGAATTTATACATAGTTCCAGGCTAAGTTGTCAAGTATCGTCCTACATGATCATTAAATACGGAAAACTAGGATTTAATGGATGTAGGGACATCCAAATAGCATATGGTTAAGTCTAATTCAAGGAGTAAAACCTAATATACCTAGGGTTTGTTAAATCAAGATAAGTGTAAGTATAGGGTTAGGGAAATTTTTGGGAAGAATGAAATTAGGGCTTAATTGTTCCAATTGGATGAGGAAATTTTGGGGGTTTGGGTTGTAATTAAAAGCAATTAGGGTTTGGATGATTGGGTGTTAGCGAATTGAAGTGAATTAAGGGAATTAGGCTTTTAGGGTTTGGGGAATTTGGGGGATTTGGGAACTTAGGGTTAGGGTTAAGGTTTTGACGGTGAATCAAAAGGAAAACAAAAGGGGAAGAGCCGTATGGACCAGCCCACAGGGTCCACACGTGTGAGGCTTGGGCGGCTAGGGTTTGGTCCGTAGTGAAAGGGGTTGATGGGGAAGGTCAAGGGGAAAGCAATGAATGGGTTTGGAAGGCTATTGCAGGTTTTTTTTTTTTTTTTTTGAAAGACAGGGTGTCCCCACCACTTTTTTGAAGTGTGACTAATCCCTGCGGATACACGCAATCACCCACAACCATGTGTATCGGGTAAAGCCAAGGAGGGGAATCAAATCCTCACCTATAGGGAGCAAACCTACGGTGAAGACCATTCGCCCAAACCTTGTTGGGCAATGAATGGGTTTGGAAGGCTATTGCAGGTTTGGAACAAAGAGAAGATGAAATCTCATCAAAATACCTCGAATGGAGAAGGAAAAATCAACGGTTGATAGTTGGAAGCCTTGCACTCCCGTGGTTGAAAGAGGGTATCGCACCGATCTTCATTCCAAATCGCATGGAACAAGTCTTCACATCACATGAAGAAGAAACAAAGAACCTTTGTTTTTTATTTTTTTATTTTTTTTATTTTTATAATAAAGAAATTCCACAAACACAACTCAACCTGAGAATGACTCCTAAAACAATCCTAAATATATATGATGTCTTTTGATGAAAGATGACCTACGATCAATGGCCTGATTTTGTACCCCATGCGATCCGACGGTTCGATGTCGCCTTCATCAAATCTGACGGTCCAAATCACTCCCTCAAGCAACCCATATGCATCTTCCTGGTGTGGGATCTTCCAGATGCTTGTACATGCAATATGTGGTCTTCAACACGGATACTCTCCTAGCCACGGAGAGACTAGGGCCTGCCTCCTTTGACACGTGCGCAAAGGGGTGCATGATGTGAACCCATTTATATACTTCAACATTCCCTATGACACTGGGTCCCGCCTTCTCATCACCCTTGGACCTATTTATATACTTCAACATTTTTAAAGCCAAAAGCAACAAAATGAACCCAATCCTGCTCTCACTCCAATCACCAAATTATGGCACCTAAAACATGAGGAAGGCTGTAGGGGACACCAAAGGGAATGGGCTGATGCAATAAGTAAGTTCAAAACTTCATCTGTGAAGCTAGGGCATTAGCTTATTATCTCTTAAGTATTTTAAGGATTGTTAGAATTGGAATGATCTGATTCTGGGGATTTGTTAACCTGTCCTTTTTAAAATATTTATTCAGATTCTACATGCTAGATGCTAAACTAGCTATTTCTAAGAGCCCACTGTATATTTGTTTGTTAAATCTGCTATAAGCTTTTGATACCTGATACCGCAGTATCCATTTCACATACTTCTGTGTCTCTATCTGGACATGTATGCATGTAGATGTGTGCCCGTGCGTGTAATGCTAATGTCCCTACCTTCATGGGGAGGTTGGCAACGTCCTCAAAGCTTTTATGTGACTCGTGGCACAACCAGTCACTGATCCGGACAGTTCAATCAATCGTACAATCGGTGGCAAGCCATGGTGCAAAAATCATGCTGGTTGTGCAAAACTCACACTGGTTGAATGTGGGCGATTTTTTACAACTGCCCCTTTTTTATGAACACAGATTGGATTGTTAGCATTGTCAAAATTAAGTGATTCTCTGAAATAAGCAATCTATGATGGGACCCATGAAACAGATGTTTCAAGATGATGATTGGACCTATTTTGTTTCTCAGCTCAATCTTGACTGTCCATTTTTCATGCTATTGATTGGATGGTTAGGATCATCTGATCGGTGCGATTTTTGCACCATGGCTTGCCACCAATGGTATGATTGAATGCCACTTAAAGCTTTGGGGGCATTGATTGCATACTATACTTTCGTATGTGTTTATTTCTGTCCATTATGATATATATATATATATATATATATATATATATATATATATATATATATATATATATATATATATATATATATATATATTGCATGTAGTATTTTTCTATCTCAAAAGAACAAAAAAGAGTATAATTGCACATGAGAAAGTTCTACTTGTAGTTTGTGTTCTATTGTGGCAGTTTTGAGCTTTCTGTCACTTGAAACTCAAAGTTGCTGACATTCTCTCGTTACCTTCTTTCTTCACCAACTCCAGGTTGTTGGCTGTCTAGTTGAACATGATAACAAGGTTCTACTTTGCAAGCGGAAGATTCATCCGTCCTATGGGCTTTGGTAAATATCACCCTCATCCTTTTCTTTTGGTTTCTTACGTGAGCAAATGGCTTTGATTGTCACATTTGAGTCCGATAGTTGTGCTGATGTGCAGTGTGGGGCTTGGCTATCTTGGCATGCGAGTTGTATTGGTAAGCTTGTATCAGTGGGATCCTTGCTGTTCTGAGCAACCAACAACTCGCTCATGGAATTGCAATTACGCATTGGTCATGATCACGAATTAAAATGATCCCACCTTCATTTAGGTCATATCCTTAATACTTAAATTGATTTATTGCGCTTCAGTTTAACTGAGCATCCAAACGTACCTCAAATCTAAAGGGCAAGCATGACTGCAAACATGTTTCACTAAATGATTTGGAATCAATTGCCCTCCATGCCTGTACGCATAAAGAGCTGCATAAAATCTTTTGTTTCAGTACCAATCCAAACCTTGCTTTAATCATCAAGATGTGCATTTGATTCCTCGTAGACTCATGATTTTTAATGCTAAAAGAGCCTTGAAGTGCTGTCCTTTCTCTAGTCACTGCAATTATGATTGCCATATCTCCACAGGACTCTTCCTGCTGGTTTCATGGAAATTGGGGAGTCAGCAGCAGAAGGAGCAACTAGGGAAACCTTGGAGGAAGCATGCGCTGAAGTGGAGGTTCTTTCACCATTTGCTCAATTAGATATTCCTCGTATCAGCCAAGTGAGTGAAATTTATTTCAGTAATTGATATTTACGTCACATGCACTTCTTTTCTACTTTTGGCAAAAAATACCACAACTTTGTACTATAAATCTATGATATTACCAGAAGTAGAGAAGGGGTGCATGTGGTGTAAAGAGGATGATTTTTAATCCTATATGTGTGTATATAGTATATACACATTCAAAGAACCAGGCATGTCTGGGGATGACAAACCTTCTTTCGCAGCATGGATAATCCCCACAGACACCGATTGGCATGCTTGGGCACATTTCGATGGGCATGCATTTGCACACACGTTGGTTTAGCAAACCTCCGAAAGGAGAGGATGTGAATATTGGCTTACTTTATCTCACTTCTCTCATCACTTTATTAATGTATTTGGAACTTGATATAGATATTTATGTAATTCTGGATGTCACGTGCAGTACAGAGTTACATCATTTTTCGAGCAAAATTGAAGAATCCTCACTTTTCGCCTGGCCCTGAGTCTCTGGAGTGTGCTCTTTTCGCTCTAGATGATATACCATTTGATTCTCTAGCATTTTCATCAATCTTTGTTACCTTGAAGATGGTATGTGATGTCTCAAATTATAAATTATTGCATTCTTCTTTTATTAGCAGATTTAGGTTGTTCATCAGGTGGGCCTGCCCATAGTATGCTCTATTCCTGAAATCAGGATGGTCTCCTCATCAGATGAGCACATTCATTTATGAAAAAAATGGATGTCTAGCAAAATGACATTCAACATCATGTGTGGTAGACAGGTGTGACTTTTGGGCCTGGGTATAGTGGACAGCCTGAATCTTACAGTGTTCTGTTTTGGGATGGCATCTAAATTTGGCTTCTGCAGCGAGTAGCATTCCTTGTCTACTTTTTCATTTTCATTTTTGTTGTGGAATTGTTGGTGGCAATCTCATGGGTCAGTTCAGTTTTCTGCTTTTATGTGAGAGACTATAAGACATGTTTTGGTTTGATAAGTGTCCTTCAAGAAGGTTTTAGTGTAACTGAATTTTTCTTCTGTGGTTGCAGTACATTGAAGATGTCAAGGCTGGAAAATTTAAGTTTCATTACTGTACGATAAATAAGAGGTAACTTGCTCATTTTGCATAATAGCTTATTCATGTTCGTAACCTGATTCCTTTTTTAATTTTAAAAATTTTTTTTAATGGTTTTTCTTGTGGACCTTTGCTATAAAATTTTCTTGACTGTCCAAAGTGGGTGAGTATTGGGAGTAATGAACATCAAATTGGTGCTATTGTTTGGGCTACGGGTCATCCAAGAGGTGGTCCACTAATTGGATGGTTTGGATCCCTAACAAAATACGCCAATCAAGTTATTACTAAATGGTACTCAATGCTCCTAAACCTTATCTTAAGAAAACTAGTCAGTAATGAAGAGTACACTTACTACACTGATGAGCATTTCAAGTTTCTACAGGAGCTGTGTTTCCGAGTTTTTATTTTTAAAATTTTTTTCCTGATGTTTGGCAGACCTGGTGCAAGTCCATCAGATACCCACGGTTTTGTTGTGGATTACCATTTGCAATCTTGAAATGCAGCGAATTTCCTGCCATCAGGTCATAAATACGGTGATGGAAGAGCAACACCGGAATTTCACATAGTAAAGGTGAATTGCTGCTACTGCAGTTGACAATGGATTCCATGGATTGAAAGCCTCCATTATGATTAGATAGATGGTGTGACGTGTTCCCTGTTCTCTAACGTTGATTTTCACCTGGCTATTCTTAAATTTCCTTCATTTTGTAGAGCCAAACTCGTTGCTATGTGATTGATTCTTGTTATCTATCACAGTTCTTGCAGTTGTCCTTCTATGACAATTCTCCATTTTTGTTATATAGTTATTTAAAAAATAAAAAAAATCTGTTGAGCACAGCTGGAAAATGTTTTATTCAGTGCACTGGTTTTATTATTATTATTATTATTATTATTATTTTTTAAAATTTTTACACACGCACACACACCACCACACACTCATGCCGTAGTGGGATTCCACCACCTATGGGTACTCAACCCTCAACCAGGTGTTGAAACTCCTGAGAGTGCACTGGGTTGATATTGAAAATGTGGCATAACAGTCCATGATCTGGTCTGTCATACTCTGGATCACATTGTGGATCTGCGACAACAGAGAAATGTCATTGATTGGATGATCCTAACCATTTAATCGCCAACCATTCTTTTATAAGACAACAGGTCCTAGGAACATATTCTGCTGCCAAATGAGTAGCATGGAATTCTATGCGTGGGTCCTCAGTTTGTTCAAGTGAGCCCCATAGTTCAGTCCAGACCATTGATCTGATAGGCATCACCATGAATGGTCCATGCCTCAAAATTTCAATGATGGGGCAATCCTAAACCTTCTTCTGGTGCCCTGCAAATAGAAGGTTTCAGAAAAAAAGGCGGCAACAGATTCATTTTCAGTCAAGAATTGTCCAGAATGGATGGCCAGGATCTTCTGATTTGTTGGTTATTTGGGATATTGCTTGTCCATGGTGGTGCCATTAGATCAATTGCCTTGATCACTGAAAATAAGCCCTACTTGTACAATTAAAGGGCCCCTTGATAGGAAACATCCCTAGTCTTAAGGATCATGTTGTTCTTGCTGGAGTAACTAAAAAGATAATACAGCTCAAATTATGCTGCTAACAACATTTTAAACATTTTAGCATTTCCAATAAAAGAAAAAGAAAAAAAAGCTCACAGCATTTTCAATCTGTGTTCCTCGCTATAGTTTTAACCTGTTCTAAGAAACGATGATAATCTTAACAAAGATAACACACATCAACCCATACTCATATCAAATCACAGTACAAGAAGAGAATTTGATCCAAACAAATCTAGATATCATCTACCACTAAGATCAGTACATATGCTTAGATGCCCCCCACCATCTGAAAGCCCCTCCATGCCAGTGAGTGAACCTCAGGAGAAGCATCTACCACTGGCCACATAAAAGTAGGTTTTTCATTTGGTGGAACTGGTGTAGGAGCTTCACCTTTGAGAACTTGTAATGCCACCCTCATGGTGGGCCTCTTGTTAGGATTCGGATGACAACAACCCAATCCTAACTTAAGTACACGGCCAATTTCCTCCTCATCGAACCCTCCTTGCAACTGAGGATCCACACAGTCAAGGACTCTTCCTCCACCGTACAAGTCCCACACCCAATCGACCAAGTGTGTGTCGCGGTTCCAAAGATTACTGCTAGGCCTTTGCCCACACACAACTTCCATGGAGAACAAAGCCATAAACATCTGTCTCTACACTGGCCTTAGAGGTGTGAAAGCACTCTGGCGCGATATAACCGGGTGTCCCGGCTATCGCATTTGTCGAGTGGTGAGTTTTCCCTTCATGTTGAACCATACGAGCCAGCCCAAAGTCTCCCAGCCGAGCATTGTACTCGGAATCTATCATCACGTTGCTAGCTTTCACGTCCCGATGCAACACCCTCCTCTCGCACCCGTCATGAAGATAACTCAAAGCAGAAGCTACCCCACAGATTATCTTGTACCTCTTGTCCCAACTCAATATAACCTCCTCTGGTTTCAAGTTCACATTGGAAATAAGAGCTTGTCTAAGCTTCCTCTAGGCAAGAACTCATAAACCAAAAGAAGCTCACCTCTTTCGTAGCACCATCCAATTAATTTCACTAGGTTTTTGTGATGGAGGCGGCTTATAGTCATCACCTCAGCTATGAATTCTTGTTCACCTTGACGGGAATCCTTCGACACTCTTTTTATGGCAACCTCCTTGCTGGTCTCTTGCAAGAATCCTTTGTAGACAGGCCCGAACCCACCTTGCCCAAGCTTCTTGTTGGGGTGAAAATTAGCAGTTGCAGATCTGAGCTCCTTGAATCGAAACTTATGTGGTCCACTTGTCGAATTCTCAAGCATCGATTCTAGGTTAAGGGTTGCTTGACTTCCTTGGCTGTTGGTGATTCTCATCCTTCTCCACCAGAGGTAACATGTAAACCCGAAACAGATGCATATTGACAATAGAATCACAAGCAGAATCCATATGAGTCGAAAACCATTTCGCCTTTCTATATTTTGGCCAGTGAAATTCCATGAAATTATACAATTTAGTTGGGTGAGATTACCTGTCGAACCTGAGAATCCTACATAAACTTCTTCTGGGAGATACTGTGATAGATCGATGGGCAATGAAATCAACGGACTTGAGTGATCATGATTCGTGTCATTGACCATGGAAACATCGATGGCCATGTTTCTTGAATCACCATTATACCGAATGCTAGTGAGCACATCCAATCCTCTTGAGAGATTAACACCCGATCTTCCTAAAGGAAGTTGGGTCAACGAGTTTATGCTGTTTACATCCACGCCCACATGGTTGTCGTCAATGTCCTCCGCATAGCTCTTCCTCGTATCGAATTCGATGGCAATGATTTGATTTAGCGATGATCCGTTTGATTCTTGGTTGACTATCCCGAGCCATTGCCCACTGCTGTTGCTAGGGAGCTCTGTATTGGCTGTCAGAATAAAAGCCAAACCTTCACCACCGGGCTCTGTTTGAGGCTGGATATTCAACACAAAGCTAGTGTTGAATGATGCAACAACAGATCTATGTTCCTTCCATAGCTTGAAGGTATCTTTGTATAAGACCCTTCCTGACGTATTGTTGAACATTGGAGTGCTTGAATCTAGTGAGATTTGCAAGGCTCCAAAGGCTAGATTTGAACTACCTCTGTAGCTAAAATTCCCCCTGTCTTCCCCTTTGAATGTAGGATAATAATGGAATTGAAGAGAAGAGACTTGAATCAAAGTACTCAGGAACAAGAACACTAGAAGAGTCTTAGATGAAGGAGAAATGCATTGGAAACGAACTAGAGAGAACATAGTTAATACAGCTTTTGTAACCCCCCAACAAGAGAAAGGATCTTTTTCCATACCATTTACCAAGACCACTCAAAGGAGAAGATATACCCACATTCAGCGTTGGTCTGATAATTGGGGTGGGGGGAGGTTTATGACAATATGATTCTTTGACTTGTTGTTATAGGATAATACATTGGGACTACAGCTGTTGGAGCTGGCTGGGGTCATGTTTGGTGATCCAAACTGTTTATATGATGGGTCAAATAGCTGATGATGGGTACCTCGAAAATCTTTTAGATTTGAAGATTATACACTTCAGATTAATGGCCCTAAACATGGTTAAGTAGAAAGAGTTAAATGGTCAAAAGTGTTGAAATATTCCAAATATGAAAGTCTTTTATTTATATATTTTTTGGGTGTCCCTCATCCATGGTGGTTCCTCCATATAAACAGTTTGGATCATTGAAAAATGGACCCAGATCCAAGGGCTATTAGCATGATGCCTATTACAGTAAGTTGGGATGTATTGTAGCAAACCTCTTGGGAGGGGTGTTAAGATAAGAGGAAAGATTATTAATAGAAGTGAAACTTTCTTGTATGCTTCTTTGCATCTTGAACAAGTCAATGAACCTTTTGTTTAAGGACTTCTTGTGTGGTTTGCTATGATAATAGAAAAAAAAAGGGTCTGGTTTTCTACTTGTGTTGTTATATGGTGATGTGCATTTATTGTTTATTTTAAGGTTGAAGAAAATACATAAGAGAAGGCCTTGAATCCAAGATATTGTAACAGATGACAGAGTGAAGTCATAGGTTCTATCTTAATCATGTTGTTTATTTCAATGGCTAAGATGTCAACTTATGTGTGACAATCAGTGAAATAACGATGGGCGAGTTTACATTACTCTGAATATTTTAGTTTATGTGGTTGTTTAAGACTCTTTATAATTTTGATGAGTCAGTTGTCACATGTGGGGACCGCCATCGTAGACCAGATTTGAGGCCTTTTGATCTGATGGCTGTCAAATTGAGTAAATCAGACCATTCGTCCTATAAATAAAACAGAGCTCATAAAATGAATGGAGGGAGATGTTACTGGGATAGGCCAGGCAGTGACGTTCGCTTGCCATGGCACTAACTTGTGGTCACTCATCCATTGAACATGACGTATGAATGCATGCTATTCATGCTGGCCTGGCCATTGGAATTGTGGACCGCATCATGGGTGAAAATCACACTTATGATGCTAACCATCCAGGTGCTGGTTATTAAATGGACTGTACGGAACATGTCAGCAGTCTAAAATGGATGAGAGAAATTGGATCCGATCAGTGTAATTTTCAGTGTATGCTCTGTCCAAAATGGGGCTTGTGATTTCTACGGTCTGGATTGACGTGCACCGATACTTCCGTATGGAAAATGAGTTGCCACGGCTTAGGACCTTGTGCAAGAGCATTTGGATTTTTTTTTTTTTTTTTTTGCACACACACATACCCCACACAATCACGCCGTAGTGGAATTTCACCACCAATGGGTACTCGAACCCTTGAACAAGAGTCTACCACTGGAGCATTTGGATATAGCAACTAAGGCAAAAGCCGAATCAAAAGTAGCAGATTTTCAACAAGGCCTGTTCGAATTCCAGGATCCTCATCCATATGTTTTATACTTTTACATGGCATATTTGAGTTTCAGTTCTGAAAGATGGGGCCCATGGTTTACTAATCCAGACCATTTATCCGTTGTGTGCCACCGTTAGTGCACGGTGTGCTGCAAAATTCTCCCTGACTGGAAGATCCTGGACACCATTCCGGGGCTCCTTTTCAGTTTAACGAAGATTGCCACTGCCGCTGCATTTCTCATCTCAACCGTCTATTTGCAGGCCACCAAAGGGTTAGGATTATCCTACCGTGAAAAATTTCGGGGCATATTCCATCCACAGTACCGGTACGCAACAGAGGTTGGCGGTCTGGATTAACAAACCATGTACTCCACATGTCAGGATTAAAAATCAAATTCAGTGTGCAAAATCCTCCCCTTAATCATATATAAGTGCAGGGTACCAATTAAGGGTGGCAATGAGAGGGGTAGCCCACCTGATCTGACTGAGCCTGACCAACCCACTGGCTTGGCCTATGATTTTGGGTCGCTCAAGTTATTTTTTGCCCTACCCAACCGATTTATTTATTTATTTATATTTTATATATTATATTTTATTTTATATATCCTACAAATAAGAATATAAACGTTAGTTTCATTACTTTAAAATGCTTATTTCTTCGTCCATGTGTGACTGGGTCAAACTAGATGAGGATAAATTAAGAAAATTCAATGGTTAAATTTTCAGAGTGTCCAAAGACTTGAGTTGTAAAATCTGAATTATTTCAATTCGGTTTTAATTTTTCAAACTAAGTTAATGAATTAATAAGATCATAATAAATTAATAGTGGGTCATCTTGGCTCGACCAAATTTATACCCCATTGGATGGAATAGTTAAATTAAATTCGTGAATTGTTAAACTATTTAATAGGGATTCAAATTCTAAATTTCAAAGCATAATTGATCAGCGGATTTAGATTTACCAAGAATAGGTGAGTGAATCCCAACGTGTCTTATACTTGTACGATTAAGATAGATGATATGAATACTATGATTGTTATGGCTATTCTGATTGTTGTGATTGCTATGATTGCTATGTTGTTGTGTTATCATGTTAAGATATGATTTATGCTTTGAACGATTATTAACAAGAATTGAGTATGTGGACATGTAAATCATTGAAATTGTAAATTCATCATTTTATCTCATACTGAGAGATGTATATACTGAATATGCATGTCGATGCATATGACATTGAGCATGCATTACATGCATCCATAGCGTTCCTACGGTGATTCCTAAAGGCATGCTCTAGATGACTGCATGCATACCTTGTGCTTGGTTTCCTGGGGGATCTCCTTAGATGGTGTCCTGGTAGATTTGTTACCAGACACCCATGCTAGTGGAAGCCTACTCATAGAGTAGATGCAGGCCTTGTCTATGCCTACCAACGGTAGAAGCCTACTAGGTGTAGATGTGGGTTGATGGATATCCAACCCAAGCAAGTGGACGATCATCCTAATTGACATGTATTCCATAACATTTTTGCAAACATATTTATACTTGCACACACACACACACACACACACACTAGATGTTGGTTGTGTTATCTTGTGTGTGCTGTGTATGAACCATGATGGGTTCACTCACTAGCCTGGCTAGCTAACGTTGTCGATTGACAACCGTATAGAGGTGAATGAGACAGGATATCCGAACCAAGTGCCGGAGAATGAGGTTCAATTGGTAGATGAAACTTAGGATCAATGACTGTATTTGGTAGAAGATGAACTCACTTGGTGTACGAATGATGGAATGTAACTCGGGTTTGAGGGTGTACACTCTATATCTGAATTGCGGGGCGTGACAAAATGATATCAGCGAGAGTCCTTCACCAAACTCAGGATGACCTGTAGGTTGTGTTTCCATACGCACTTATATAATTAGCAGATCCCTAAAATTAGAAACTACATACTTAGGATTTTCCTCTTTTGATTGTGATGCCAATCAACAAACTCAGAAACCAAGTTCAGATGCCATCGATTTAACAGTAATCCCCTCGACTACCATCTCCTGCACCCACTTAGCAGTCCATCTAGTCGCCCCAGATATCCAGACCGTCGCACTCATATCCTCAGGCATCGCATTCCGTGTCTCCTCGACCGTCAAAGAATCAACAGAATCGACCTTAGCAATCATCATAACCTACAAATTCTCAAGGAGGACAATCATTCAGACCACAACCTACACAAGCCAAGGTTTACGCTGTCGCCCCTAATTAGGAACTGAAAGTTGATAATGACATCATAAAAGATACAATTATCATGTTCGATAAACCTGTTGCCATACTATTTGACTTTGAAACTTCGATATCATTTGTTGCAATTACAATATTTGAATGGTTAGGGGTTAAACCAAGAGCTCTTAGTAAGTTAATTTTAGTAGAATCACTCGTGGAAAAAAATCGTCACGTTAGATGAGATACGCAAATCTTATGAAATTAGTATCGAAGGTATTCTGATACCAGTACACTTAGTAGTGATGAAGGGGTATGATGTTATCCCAGAAATCGATCAACTTACTTTCTATTACGCTAAGATTGACTGTCATGCCAAGACTGTTACTTTCTCTATTCCATGGAAAGCCTTCCAAAATCTGAGGGCGATAGAAGGACAAGGAAGTAGCACACATTATGGTGCTGAAAGATGGAGAATCTTAGGAATTGATGCTAGAGCAAATCATGATAGTGAGGGAGTATCTAGAGGTTTTTTAAGATATACCTGGATTACTGCCTAGAAGAGAAGTAGATTTCAACATTGACCTCGTACCAGGAACCACACCTATATTGATGCAACCCTATCGTATGCCACGGGTGGAACTGTATGAGCTTACGGAGTAGTTAAAAGAAATGAAGACTCGGTGATTTATTAGACCAGGTACGTCATCATAGAGAGTACCTACACTATTTGTGAAGAAGGATGGGAGCATATGACTATGTATAGATTATTGTCAGTTGAATGAAGTGACGATTAAGAATAAATATCCCATTCTGCGCATTGATGATTTAATTGATCAGTTGAAGGGAACTTGCTACTTTTCTAAGATTGACCTGAGGTTAGGATATCACTAGCCGTGGATCAGGGAAGAAGACATCTATAAGACGACTTTTAGAACATACTAAGTGCACTGAGTTTTTGGTTATGTCATTCGGCTTGACCAACGCCCTAACTATGTTAATGAATTTGATGAATAGGGTATTCCAACTGTACTTGGATTAATTTTTTAATGTGTTTATTGATGATATATTAATTTAGTACACCAAAATCATGAATTTATGACGGATTAAGTCCATCGCAGAATGCAATTAGTGACGGACTTGATCTGTCGAAGATGAGGATGGTATCTGTCACAAAACTATGATGGATCTTATCCATCACAAAACTTAAAAATCCGTTGCTTAACTATAAAAAAAATCATCAAGATTGTTCATTGTTTTAAAATTTGGAGATGGATACGGTCCATCGCTTAATATCCATTGCTAATTTTTGACTTATTTCAGAAATTAGTGACAGATTTGGTCTGTTGCTAACATTTCTGCAAAAAAAAAAAAAAAAACATTATGTTTGTTGTTTTTTTTTGAATCTGTTGCACTTGCTAGTCATCTTATCCAAATTCAATGCAAGCATATGAAGGCAAGAAATCATATTTATATGCATCAAAATTGTATTATGAAGACGACCATTCAAATACATGGATTATTAAAAATCATAGAATATAGACGATCTATACATGTCAAAATCATAATATAAAGGCAAGAAAACATATTTGATTGACTAGGAGTACTTGTTCACTTGGGCAGTCCACTAGAATGTTCTAAACTTTCCATGCCAACAAAAATAGAGTAAACAACCAGTAGTAAATACTAGCAAAATCTTGTACTAGAGTTGAAAGTGTATGAAACTACCCAATAACCAAATAGCTACACTAGGATCATATGACTTCTCTCACCCGATGAGCTCTAACTGGTAAAAAAGTTGAAAGTGTATGAAATCGGCCACTAGTTGGCCATAGTCTCCAAGTTTATTTCCGGCTATCCCTTTTGTTTATCAAGAATATCAGCATCAAAAGCAAGTTTTAAGCAACAATATAATTAAACCCATTAGGCTGCGTTTGGATGCACAAATAAATTCAGTTGTGAATATTTAGGAAATGACAAAAGTTAATGACGGTCCCTTTATTTAAGAGCTTTTCCTTTGTCTTTCCAGCATATTTTGAAGGGTAAGAAGTTGTTGTATGCCCACCACCCTTCTTTCCACCAGCACCGCCTGCATTCATTTGTTTAGTTGTTAACATGTATATCCTAATTTCATCATACATGACAACGAAGATGATACCCGTGATGACAAAATATTTCAATAAACTAGCTCTGTTGCTAGCATGGGCAAACCACTAACTTTGTGATGAAAACTTGGTTTTTCGCAAGTGAAAACAAGTATATAACAATCTTCACACAACAAGTTTAGTAGGGCAAAAAATCATGAAACCATTAGCTAGTCATGGTATTCTTAGATATCAGCAGAGCATCGAATACCATTCTAAAATATCAACAATATATATATATATATATATATATATATATATATATATATATATATATAGAGATAGAGAGAGAGAGAGAGAGAGAGAGAGAGAGAGAGAGAGAGAGAGAGCCACCAATCAGCACAATTTTAAACTTCATTTATTCAATAACAATACCAATACATAGAGAATGACTTGGAAATAACTTATAAGGTGGAAAAATAACATCCTACCATATAAGTCACATATAAGATGGAGTCATCCATTGCAGTATTCGAAATCAAATGTCAAAATTCAAAACAGAACGTTTTCCAACATAATCTGGCAATTTTTAAAGTTTAAAAATATTTTCTAAAAAAAATCAAAAATTATCGTAGGGGATTGGATGAAATGATGCGTGGTTCTAATTTAGTACCTGTAATAAACTTCTCCTGCATTGGGGTTTGCAGCTAGTCTAATTACTGATTCCACAAATAGTCATCCATGTTGGAGCACAATTTAACTAAGGTTTGGTTTCACCACTATCTGCATCTGCCACACGTGGCATGCACATACAACCATCCAAATCATTCGAATTGGGGTTCCCAAGGATGTAGAATACCTTAACACTTAATACTGATGGGGGGCTCCTACCTGTACAAATGGTGGCCATCAAATGAACGGCTATAATATAATCAGCCAATGCCACGCCCTGTATTGCGGATAAACTCATCGTATAGTTAAAAAGGCACAACTACGTGTATTTTAGATTATCATCACATTGACATTCATATATTCAGCTGTTTTCACTCCTTTGATTGGCACTCCATTCATAACATTTACATTCATGAGTAAATCACCCATAAGCAATCAAAGTCTACCCATTTGGGATTTTATCCAACTAAAATAATCAATTTTTGTCTATCAATGTTATAACTATATATGAACATAATTCAAATCAAACAATTAACATGTATAAAAACTAAACTTTCTAAAATAAATCTCAAAAATCACTTCAGCTGTCTAATGCAGCGAGCTCGTCTTCTGTCAAGTATGACCATTGGTCCTAAGTTTCATCCACCAACTTGGCCTCATCTTCCAGCACCTGATTAGGTTGTTCTGCATCATCCTTCTTTGTTTGGTTGTTTACTCGACAATGTTAGATGGCCATGCTAGAACCCAACATGCATGGTTCATACGTGTCACAGTTATGGCTTCGCATGGAAGTGGTCCTTCAGTAACGATTTCAGTTGTCTATGCAAGCTATGAAAAAGAAAGAAGAAAGGAGCTATGGGAAGAGATGAGAAGGATCTCCAACTAGGTTAATGGCCCTTGGCTGATTTGTAGGCACTTCAACTCCACCGTCTCCTACGATGAAAGATTGGGAGGCAGTCCAACTCTCACTCCCTCGATGACAGATTTTTCTGAAGCTATTAATGACTTAGGACTACTAGATGTGGGTTTTGCAGGGTCTATCTATACTTGGTGTAATAATAGATCCGGCCTGGCTTGTAGATGGGCTCGTTTGGACAGAATGCTCATCAATGCAATTGGATGAGTTCCTTGCCTAGATTTAAAGTGAACCACCTTCCGAGGTCCTGTTCAGATCATTACCCGGTCCTCATGAGTTTCATGAGTAACACGGCTGACTTCCCTCACCCGTTCCGATTCCAGCGGATGTGGACAACCCATTCCAACTTTCAAAGGGTAGTCAAGGAGGCCTGGGAGATTGATGTTGCAGCAACCCCCATGTTTAAGCTCCTCATCAAGATGAAACATCTTAAACGAGTCCTCAAAGAATGGAACAAATCTATGTTTGGTGATGTGAATAATAATGCACAGAGGGCAGAGGATGATTTAACTAAAGCTGAATTTGCACTCCTCTCCTCAAATGCGACCGCTGACTTGGATAGGTTGAATTTAGCCCAGGCTAATCTAAACTTGGCTCTGCTCCAGCAAGAGCTTTTTTAGAAGCAGAAATCCAGGATAGAATGGCTTCAAGAAGGGGATAGTAACACAAAGTTTTTCCACGACTCAGTTTTGGACAAGCGCAGAAGAATGACCATTGACAGGTGTTAGTGCTAGAATTTCATATCCCTTTGGTTGTCAAATTTTGTAGTGTCAAAACCTATATGTCTTGTACTTCTTGTGTTTCTTGTTTGTGACTACACACTGCTTCAAGACAAGATTATGAATGAAGAATGTTTTCAAGACAAGATCATAAATGAAGAATGTTTGCAAGACATGTCATGGATGAAGTCTACAAGAATAGAAGACTTTAAGTTTGCTTCTAACAAGTTCAAGATTAGAAGACTTCATTAAGACAAGTCAAGAATGTACCAAGCTCTAGAATGCCGTCAACTCGATTCAAGCTTCTACTTCAAGATCATCTGAGAATACAAACCTTCAAGACTTCAATGTCCATCTCACTTCAAGGTTTGTTTGACCTTAGATTGACCTTAGGTTGGTTTGTATGATAGGTCATTCTGGATACATAATCCGAATATTTTAATATGCTTGTTATGACTGTTCTAAGACCAGTCCTAGAAATCTTAAGACCAGTCCTAGCTTTGCTTCGACCAGTCTTAGGTTTCTCAGGACCAGTCCTAGGTTGTTACAGATTTTCAGATTTTCCTGGTTGTCCTTCGACCAGTCTTGGACTTGCTTCGACCAGTCCTGGGAAGTTCTACGACTCATCCTTCGACCAGTCGTAGTCCTACGACTCGAACTCCAACGACCTATCTCAAGTCCTACGACCAGTCGTAGGTGACTCACGACCAGTCGTAGGTGGCCCACGACCGGTCGTAGGTTACCTAAGACCAGTCGTGAGTACAACTAATCTTATCCCGCGGAAATCTTTCGAGATCTTTGATGCTACGACTGGTCCTAGGGATCCTAAGACCAGTCGAAGATGGGATTTTTTAGGCTATAAATAATGTACGAATTTCAGAGTTTATTCATTCCATTCCATTCAATTCAAGCGATTTAAGGCTATACTCTGAGATAAGTTGTGATTATTTTTTTAAGCTATTGTGCATATTTAATATTCCTTTTGTTAGCATTATTCTATTGTGATTTTGATCCACATTCCAATCTCATTTAGAAAAGAGGAACTTGTGATGTTCCTTCTTCTCGGATTAAAATCAAATAGACCTTGCTCTTCTTGATTTAATCTAAAATCAATTAGACATAGAACCATTCTTTAAGTGAGTATTGGACATTGAACGGTGTATCATACATCTACTCCGATTAGTTCTACTGGGCTACTTTAAAAGGAGATCCAGGTATTTTACTTTGTAATTTACTTTCTCTGGTTTTGTTTGAGATTTGCTAGAAAAATCTCATTGTATTGGTTATCCGAGGAGAGCGTAAAACTTCAGATTGTGGGGGTTTTGGATTGTGTAAGCCCGAGATAAAAAGACACAATTGTGAAGGTTTTGGTGAACTTGTGAAAACCTATTTTGAGAGTGCATGCTAATATCCCCGTGTGAGGATATTAGGAGTGGAGTAGCATTCTCGTGTGGTCGTTGGCTACTGGTGAGTTGGTGAACACACAGGTGAACCACTATATCGTTGTGTTGTGGATGTGCTTGATTTCGTTATTCATTTATTCCTTCAGTATTGTGGATTGCTTTTGTGGATGAATGTTGTAATTTTCATTTCAAGCAAGTGTGGTTGAATGGTGTAATAACTTAGGATTTATTTCTGTAAGTTATTCTTGATTTATTTTCTATATCATTTGTGATTGCTAATTTGTTCTAGAAATAAGGTTGTCCTATCATAAGCCATTTGTTTTGGTGTAAGGTTGTCCTTATAACAAGATTTAGTATCATTCTCATATTTCATGTGCTTTGAGATTGTTATTATTCCAGCATTGTTATTTATATATTTTATTATTCCGCTGTTTTAAGTTTTATTTGGCATTGCCCTATTCACCCCTCCTCTAGGGCATATAGCTTAGCCCTTTTAAGTGGTATCAGAGCCAAATAGCTTGTGCTTATTGCTTATTTATTGGATTTATTTCCTGAGCTAACGATCTAAGCTATATTAAGATGTCAAATTTTGATAGCCTATCTGTCACTAGGCCACCACCCTTTAATGGCACAAACTATGCCTATTGGAAAGCAAGGATGAGAATCTTTCTCAAATCCATGGATGAAAGTGTGTGGCTGGCCACAGTGAACGAATGGAAACTACCTATCACTGAAGTAACTGATGAAGATGGTTCAAAATCAATGAAAGTAATGTCTTATGCCCTTTGGACCACACTTCAGAAAAGTGAGAGTAGTGCCAATGCAAAAGCACTAAATGCAATTACTTGTGCATTGTCACCAGATGAATTCAAAAGAATCATTTCGTGTGAAAATGCTAAACAAGCATGGGATCTTTTAGAAATGACACACAAGGGTACATCAATTGTCAAGAAATCTAAAGTCCAACTCCTCACAACTAAATTTGAAGAAATTCATATGGAGGAGAATGAAATGTTTATGGACTTCTACACTAGATTGAATGACATTGTAAACTCAATGTGGGGTCTTGGTGATAGAATTCCAGAAAGTAAAGTGTGTGCAAAGATACTACGCTCACTTCCTGAACGGTTCAATTCAAAAGTAACCGCGATTCAGGAACTTCGTGATACGGATAACATGAGAGTTGAGGAACTAGTTGGTTCTTTACAGACATACGAATTGAACTTTAAAGCTCCAAAAGGAAAATCAATTGCTCTCAAATCATCTAAAAATATTCCACAAGAGAGCACTTCAGACTTTGAAAATTTCAAAGATGATATGACACTTTTTGTAAAAAGGTTTTATAAAATTTTCAAAAATAAGAAAAAAGTAGATTTTCAAAAATCAAACGATAAGAGACAATCTAAACCTAGAGCTTAAAAATCTTTAAAAGATAGTCAATGTTACAACTGTCAAGAGTATGGGCACTTGGCTAACAAATGTCCTAAAAAGGACAAATTAAAAAGGAAGAGTATGTTGGCTACTTGGGATGAATCATCTGATTCGGAATTCTCTTTGAAATCAGAAGATTCTGAAAACGAGTCAGGAGATGATATTAAAGCCCTTATGACTCTAGCCAAAGTCACTTTTTCAGATTATGATGAAGTAACTAGCAAAGAGAATCTGAATAGTGATTGTGACAATGAAGATGATCTTCAGGATGCATACAATGCCCTTTATAAGGAGAGTTGTAAAATTGCTGTCAAGCTTAAATTACAAAAGGAAAAATTTTCTAAACTTAAAGAAGATTATGAGTCTCTTGTTTTAGAAAAATCTCATATTTTCAATTTTTTTGAAAAGACCAAATGTGATTTAAAAATCAAAACCCCCCAAGTTGATGATTTGAAATTCGAGAACGAGAAACTAAAAAATGAAGTAGCTTCTCTTTTGAGTTTGAAAGACACTTGGAGATATGCCTAAGGTGATCCTGAATTAGAAAAATTGTTATCCAGATCAAGAAAATGTGGCGATAGATCCGGGTTGGGCTATGATAAGAATACTTCTCCTAAACAAAAGAATACTGCTCCTAAGTTTGTGAAAGGAGAGTCTTCGAACTCAAAAGTAAAGAATACTTATCAAGGTTTTCCAAAAAATTCAAGGACCCTTCAAAAACCTAAAAATAGCCATGCCAACTTCAATCTTCAAAACTGAAATCCTTTGGTTAAAAAGATTATTGATCTTCTCAAGGAGCTATTGAAATTTATTGGTCATTCATATAACAACAGACAGAAAAAGTTCAACTACACTCCTAAACCCAAAACAGTACTGAAATGGGTTCCTAAAGTTGACTGCTTGGTTGCCTACACTGCTTTCAAAGCTACAAGCCATTCAAAGTGGTATCTTGACAGTGGTTGCTCCAGGCATATGACAGGCGACAAAGCTTTATTCACCGATCTAAAAGATAGGACGATGGGTCAGTCACTTTTGGTGATGGAAGCAATTGCAAAATCATTAGCCAAGGTACGGTTCAGCTTTATAACCTTCCCTTATTTAAAAATGTATTGTATGTTGAGGGCTTGAAACACAACCTACTGAGTATATCTCAGATATGCGACAACAACCATAATGTAAAGTTTTCTAATCAAGGTTGTGAGATTATTGATAAAGAGGGCTCTGTTATATTAACTGGTCGCAGAACTTCTGAAAACTGCTACATCGTTAGTGATGCTAGCTCATCTACTTAATCGTGTTACATGGTCCATACTGATGAGACTGAATTATGGCATAAACGCCTTGGACATGTACACTACCGGAACTTGTTTAGATTGAGCAAGAGAGAACTTATAAGAGGTCTACCCAAATTACAAAAAGTAGACAAAATATGTGGTGAATGCCAGTTGGGCAAACAAATTAGGAGCTCTCACAAGAAAGTGAACTCCAATACCACATCTAGACCTCTCGAGCTTCTCCACATGGATCTCATTGGACCAACTAGAACGGAGAGTCGAGGTGGCAAAAAATACATCTTGGTTATCGTAGATGATTTTACTAGATTGACATGGATATCGTTCTTAAAAGAAAAATCTGAAACCCTAGATGAAGTAAAGAAGATCATCAAACGAATCCAAAATGAAAAAGGTTCTCAAGTTTATAAGATCCGTAGTGATCATGGTTCTGAATTCGAAAATAGCAGTTTTGAGAAATTCTGTAGCATTCAAGGAATATCACATGAATTCTCTGCGCCCAAAACTCCACAACAAAATGGTATAGTTGAGAGAAAAAATAGAGTGCTTCAGGATATGGCTAATGTCATGTTAAATAGTATGAAGCTCTCCAAAATCTTTGAAATTTGAAGCAATTAATACTGCCTGCTACATTATTAATCGTGTTTATACTAGTAAATCTGAAAATAAGACCGCGTATGAGTTATGGTTTGAAAAGAAACCTACTGTCAAATACTTTCGAATTTTTGGCAGTAAGTGTTACATTTTACGAGATCGTGAAAATTTGGGAAAATTTGATTCGAAGAGTGATGAAGGTATTTTCCTTGGATATTCCTTAAACAGTCGAGCCTATAGGGTTCTAAATAAAAGAACAAGTGTGATTCAAGAGTCCATCAATGTCGTCATTGATGATCACTTGAATACACTTGCTCCGAGTTCAGATGATGATGAAATTCTTATAATCGACAATCAAGATACCTCTTCATCTCAATCTGAACCTAGGACTATCAAAGATCATCCAACCAATCAAATCCTTGGAAACCCTCTCACTGGAGTTTGTACACGCAAACAACTTGAAAACATATGTAATTATGTTTGTTTTACATCCCAAATAGAACCGGTCAATGTAAAAGAAGCTCTTTCTGACGAAAATTGGATAGTAGCTATGCAGGATGAACTTAATCAATTTGTTCGTAATGATGTCTGGTATCTTGTTCTTAGACCTAAAGATAAACACATTATTGGAACAAAATGGATATTTAAAAACAAGTTTGATGAACTTGGAAATATTATACGAAACAAGGCTAGACTGGTTGTACAAGGGTACACTCAGATTGAAGGCATCGATTACGATGAAACCTTTGCTCCAGTTGCTCGCCTTGAATCTATTAGACTGTTTATTTCCATCGCTTGCTTTAGAAAGTTTAAAATTTATCAGATGGATGTAAAGAGTACCTTCTTAAATGGCGATTTACATGAAGAAGTTTATGTAGAACAACCTTCTGGGTTTGAAGACCCCAAGCTTTCTGATAATGTATTTCGTCTCAAAAAGGCTCTCTATGGCCTGAAACAAGCACCCAGGGCATGGTATGAAAAATTGACTAAAATCTTACTTAGTCATAGTTTTCAAGTGGGAAGTGTCGATAAGACGCTATTTGTTAAGAAACATAATAATGAGATTTTAATGGTTCAAATCTATATAGACGATATTATTTATGGATCAACTTGTTCTAACATGTCTATTGAGTTTGCAGAGTTGATGAAATCAAGATTCGAAATGCTAAATTACTTCCTAGGGTTACAAGTAAAACAACAACTTGATGGAATCTTCATTTCTCAAACCAAGTATGCTACAAACTTGGTTAAAAGGTTTGGATTTGAGAATGGTAAAAAATTTGATACTCCTCTGAGTACAACCTTGAGACTCTCAAAAGACTCTACATGTAAAGATGTAGATCCAAAGCTATACCGTAGTATAATTGGTAGTTTATTATATCTAACTGCTAGTAGACCTGATATCGCTTTTAGCGTTGGTATTTGTGCGAGATATCAGTCTAATCCTAAAGATTCACATCTCACTACTATCAAACGGATTATTAGATATGTCGCAAGTACAACTAATTTGGGTCTTTGGTATCCTTTTGATACTAATGTTAAATTAGCTGGGTATTCAGATCTTGATTGGATTTGGTAATATAGATGATAGAAAATCAACCAGTGGTGGTTGTTTTTACATTGGAAACTGTTTGGTTTCTTGGTTTAGCAAGAAGCAAAGCTCAATATCGCTTTCCACTGCTGAGGCTGAGTATATCGCAGCAGGATATGCATGTACTCAACTCGTATGGATGAAACGCATGTTAAGCAATTATGGAATTAATCAAGATTCAATAATCTTACATTGTGATAATTCCAGTGCTATCAATATTTTTAAAAATCCAATTCAGCATTCGCGTACTAAGCATATTGACATTAGGTATCATTACATTCGTGAATTAGTTGAAGAAAAAGCTATCTCTTTGGAATATATACCAACCGATGTCCAACTTGCTGATATATTTACTAAACCGCTCGACAAAAATAGGTTTACTAAAATGAAATTTGATCTTGGTATGTGCATTTTAAATTGAAGATACTTGTCTGCATGTATCATAGTGTACTATATTTTGAATTTTTATGTGTATAAATTTCAATTTGTGCATAAAAAAATTTATTTTTGTCGATGCTCGACCGGCCCTTGCCATACATTACCGGTCCTGACTCGACCGGTCGTAGACTGCACTCGACCGGTCGTGGAGATCGTGAGCATCATATAATTTGGGGAAAATCACTTTGTTCTTCATTTTCTCTTCTTCCTTCGACGAGTCGTGGCTCGACCAGTCTTGAGAGTTCGTGATTTTCTTCAAGATAAGTCATTTTTCTTCATTTTTATTGAAGATTTTTGTTTTAATTTGTTAATTCCATAAGCTTGATCTCCTCTTTTGTTGATTTTTTAGGGTTTTCTCTCTAAAATTCTGATCTAGAGAAACCCACCACCTTGTGCTTGCTCCTTGGTAAATCTTGTTAAAAATGGATGTTAGAGGGAAAAAGAAAACATCCCGTGGTCCATCTTCATCTAGATCTACATTTATAACAAAACGGCACCTTCGGTCACCCGAAGATGATTCCAATGATGTACGGGATTTACGTAGCCGTAAAGTTATTGTTGAGCGTCCTGTAAGTGTCAATCACATTGAACAATTTGGGATTGTGCCTCTTCCTGAATCTGTTGGCTGGGCTAACATTTTGTTTTGGGGTGGGCCTGCATACCAGTCCATTGCACAATCTATGGTTGCATGTATCTCTGATTTTTCCCTTAATAATTTAACGTTCTTAATTGCTTCTAGAGAAGGGAAATTTCTAATAGATCGACATTTGATATCAGGTATTATGGATATACCTGTCAAGGATGAAGGTATTCCGATCCATACATTATATGACAAACCATCAGAATCGGAAAAATAAATGTTGACAAGAGATTTATACAATATGAAAGTACAATGGACGCACAAAGGAAATGCGCTCCCCTCAAAATTTTTATTACCCAGATACAGAGTTTTGCACCGGATCTTCATTTCAAACTTGTATCCTCTGTCCGGCAATAAAACCGAGTTGACTGCTTTCATGGTTTGGGTATTGCACTCTGTTGTGTCCGGCATCGTTGTCTATTTACCTTATTTGATATGTCATTTTATCATTCAGTTTCGTCTTCATCCGGGTCATAATGATATTCATTTGGTTATCTTATGACTCGTTTAGCCACAAATATGCTTGTTGCTTTACCTGAGAATGAGGCACCAATTCATCATCTTTCATTCAATAATACTAATTTAAATAAGATGAAGTTGGATTTGCTTCCTGGTCAATTATATGAAGGTGGTGGTGAAGGTGCTGAAGCAGAAAATGAAGGGGAAGCAGCTGATCTTCCTCCACAGGCGGATATAAATATGGATGATATATTTGAAGAAATTGAAACTAACTCCCAAAATGATTCTGATTACGATCCCTCTTCTACTTATGATGCATGACTAAGTGCATTGGAGGAGAAGGTTGATAACCTGAGTGTAGCCCATGATATGCAATTTAAATATATGCGAAAATATCTTCGTCGCATTAATAGGGGCTTACTTCAGATTGATCCAACCATCCCTGCTCCTTCATCTGGATCTGATTAGGTGGATTATTTTTTTTTGGTTTGAATATGATGGATTCTGTATTTCTATTACGGTTGATGACTTTGGTTGTATGTTTTGGATTGATGACATTGAAGTGTTGTACTAATTTGATAATTAATCTTGACTCTTCATATGGTGTTCTCTTCTCTCCTTTGGCCTTCCCTTGTCATTTTGTGACAAAAATGGGGAGTAGTATGGAAAGGGGGAGAATGGGAGAAAGGGAGAGAGTGAGTAATTGAATATGGTTGATTGATTGTTTATACTCACTTTATACTTACTTAGGGGGAGTAGAGTATTTTTGATGGCTCTGATGGCTCATGATTCTTTCTTCATCTTACTCTTATATTTATAAATGTGTTTTGTCGCAAATTTGACAAAGGGGGAGATTGTTAGTGCTAGGATTTCATATCCCTTTGGTTGTCAAATTTTTTAGTGTCAAAACCTATATGTCTTGTACTTCTTGTGTTTCTTGTTTGTGACTACACACTGCTTCAAGACAAGATCATGAATGAAGAATGTTTTCAAGACAAGATCATAAATGAAGAATGTTTGCAAGACATGTCATGGATGAAGTCTACAAGAATAGAAGACTTCAAGTTTGCTTCTAACAAGTTCAAGATTAGAAGACTTCATCAAGACAAGTCAAGAATGTACCAAGCTCTAGAATGCCATCAACTCGATTCAAGCTTCTACTTCAAGATCATTTGAGAATACAGACCTTCAAGACTTCAATGTCCATCTCCCTTCAAGGTTTGTTTGACCTTAGATTGACCTTAGGTTGGTTTGTATGATAGGTCATTCTGGATACATAATCTGAATATTTTAATATGCTTGTTATGACTGTTCTAAGACCAGTCCTAGCTTTGCTTCGACCAGTCTTAGGTTTCTCAGGACCAGTCCTAGGTTGTTACAGATTTTTGAATTTTTCTAGTTGTCCTTTGACCAGTCCTGGACTTGCTTCGACCAGTCCTGGGAAGTTCTACGACTCATCCTTCGACCGGTCGTAGTCCTACGACTCGAACTCCAGCGACCTATCTCGAGTCCTACGACCAGTCGTAGGTGACTCACGACCAGTCATAGGTGGCCCACGACCGGTCGTAGGTTACCTAAGACCAGTCGTGAGTATAACTAATCTTATCCCGCGGAAATCTTTTGAAATCTTTGATGCTACGGCCGGTCCTAGGGATCCTAAGACCAGTCGAAGATGGGATTTTTTAGGCTATAAATAATGCATGAATTTCAGAGTTTATTCATTCCATTTCATTCAATTCAAGCGATTTAAGGCTATACTCTGAGATAAGTTGTGATTATTTTTTAAGCTATTATGCATATTTAATATTCCTTTTGATAGCATTATTCTATTGTGATTTTGATCCACATTCCAATCTCATTTAGAAAAGAGGAACTTGTGATATTCCTTCTTCTCGGATCAAAATCAAATAGACCTTGCTCTTCTTGATTTAATCTAAAATCAATTAGACATAGAACCATTCTTTAAGTGAGTATTGGACTTTGAACGACGTATCATACATCTACTCCGATTGGTTCTACTGGGCTACTTCAAAAGGAGATCCAGGTATTTTACTTTGTAATTTACTTTCTCTGGTTTTGTTTGAGATTTGCTAGAAAAATCTCATTGTATTAGTTATCTGAGGAGAGCGTAAAACTTAGATTGTGGGGGTTTTAGGATTGTGTAAGCCCGAGATAAAAAGACACAATTGTGAAGGTTTTTGGTGAACCTGTGAAAACCTATTTTGAGAGTGCATGCTAATATCCCCTGTGTGAGGATATTAGGAGTGGAGTAGCATTCTGTGTGGCTGTTGGCTAACAGTTGGTGAACACACAGGTGAACCACTATATATCGTTGTGTTGTGGATGTGCTTGATTTCATTATTCATTTATTCCTTCAGTATTGTGGATCGTTTTTGTGGATGAATGTTGTAATTTTCATTTCAAGCAAGTGTGGTTGAATGGTGTAATAACTTAGGATTTATTTCTGTAAGTTATTCTTGATTTATTTTCCATATCATTTGTGATTTGCTAATTTGTTCTAGAAATAAGGTTGTCCTACCATAAGTCATTGGTTTTGGTGTAAGGTTGTCCTTAGAACAAGATTTAGTATCATTCTCATATTTCATGTGCTTTGAGATTGTTATTATTCCAGCATTGTTATTTATATATTTTATTATTCCGCTATTTTAAGTTTTATTTGGCATTGCCCTATTCACCCCTCTCTAGGGCAAATAGCTTGGCCCTTTCAACAGGATCAGGCATTTTCAGGGGAGATTCTTGAGATGAACGAAGATATTGCCAGGGAGGCAGAATCCTACTTTAGGGGGGCTTTTTTCTTCTCAAGACAGGGATGGAAATGCTGACATTCTCTCCTCTATCCCGACGATGATTTCAGCTTAGATGAATGATGACCTGATTAGGAACATATCGGTCGAAGAAGTCAAGGCGTCGGCTTCGTCAATCCCAATTGATAGTGCCCCTGGTCTAGACGGTTTGGGGGAGCTTTCTTTTCTTCTTGTTGAGATCTAGTTGGCAAGGATATTTTCGATGCTGCTAAAGATTTTTTTGCAGGAGGGCCCATCCCCAGATCATTCCAATGCACCCACTTATGCCTCATTCCTAAAAAGACCAACCCAGAAACTATGGTGGATTACCGGCCCATTAGCCTATGCAACGAAATTATGAAGATTTTTTCTAAAATCATAGCTTCTAGGCTGACTTCTCTCTTGCCATCCATTATCTTTGAAGAGCAAGGGGCCTTTGTGAAGGGCAAATCAATCGTCGAAAACATCGCGATTGCTAGGGAAATGGCTAGTGAGCTGGATCGCAAAGCATTTGGAGGGAATATGATCATCAAGCTGGATATGGAAAAGGCGTATGACCGGGTGGAATGGTCCTTCCTAGCCCAAGTACTAGAGAAGTTCAGGTTCGACAAGGGATGGATTCATCAAGTCCAACGTTGCTGGATAGGTACCTGGTTCTCGATTCTCATCAATAGGAGACCCTTTAGCTTCTTCCCCTCATCAAGGGGCTTACGACAAGGGGACCCCCTGTCCCCTACCCTATTCGTTTTAGCAGCGGAAGTATTCAGTCGTGGAATTCGTAATCTCTTTCAGTCAAGATTATGTCAACCGTTCAAGCTCCCCCAACACTGTCCATTGCTAACTCATTTATTTTATGCTGATGATGCCATTTTGTTCTTGAATGGTAGGTTACCTTCAATCCGCGCCCTCATCCATTTCATTGGCATGTATGAAAAGGCATCTGGGCAAAAGGTGAATGTCTCAAAAACCACTTCCATAGCCCCTAAGAAAGTGTCCCTGGCCAAAGTTTGAAAAATCAGGCTTCTAATGGGCTTCAAGGAGATCTCATTCCCCTGCACTTATCTGGGTATCCCTCTTATCAAAGGTAAAGTTCGGGCCTCTCACATGTTGCAGTTGGCCTAAAGGATCTTAGGTAGGATTGAAGGTTGGAAAGCGAGATTTCTTAACCTAGCAGCTAGAGCGGTGCTTATCAAACATGTCCTCTCCAGTATCCCTATCCATATAATGTCAGTAGTGACCATACCCAAAGCGGTTTGCAAGATGTTGGAATCGGGCCTAGCTAACTTCTTTTGGGGGAATGCGGAGGGAAAGAAGAAGAAGCATTGGTTGAGGTGGTCTAAGATTTGTCTTCCTCTCTCTGAAGGAGGTCTTGGTATCAGAAGCATGGAGGATGTGTCTCGTGCCTTTAGAATCAAAATGGGTAGAAATCTTCTAGAAGGAAGGTCCCTATGGGCGAGGTTTATGTCGGCGAAATATATTGGCAATTTTATTCACTCTAGGAGAGTGAACTTAGCGACAAACTCGACCATATGGAGGGATATTCACAGGATCTTACCTTTTATTATTTCTCATTCCAAGTGGCTTATAGGTGAGGGAAATATAAATTTTTGGACCTAAAATTGGAATGGGGACGGTTTCTTAGCGGGAACTGCGTTAGGCCCTATCCCGCATCATCTTAAGGACGTAATGGTGAAGGATTTCTTCAGTCTGGATTCCAAATTCAGCCTCCTTGACATCCAGAACATCTTGCCTACTCATACCATTCAGTCCTTGAGCAACAACCCTATTTCGCTCTCCAGCAGGGTCAACATTTTGGCTTGGGACTTTTTAGTGTCGGGAAGGTTCACGCTGAAATCGGCGTGGCACGGAATCAGACAACATCGACCTCGGCTCGGTTGGACAGTGTGGGCTTGGAATAAATTTCTCCCACCAAAAATCGGGATGTTCCTGTGGAAGATTATGCAGCACTCTGTCCCTGTGGATACTGTCGTTCAATCTGCTGGTGTCTCTTTAGCTTCTAGATACGATTGCCGCAGCTGTGAAGTTACGCCGGAGGTGGCAGATGGTATCCCTGAGAGGGACGCTGATTAGAGACCCCAGTCTCCCTGCTCCCCTCCTATCTCTGACACGCCTCTCCCTCCAAACACAGGTCCGATCTCTGCGCCAAACCTTTGTTCTTTCCTGGTTTGAGATGGGGACGCTGAGCAGAGATCACAACTATCTCACTCCCCAGCGATCTCGAACTCGCCTCTCCTTCCGAACAGAGACCCGGTTTCTGCCTATAGCTTGCCTTCCTACCAGGTCTCTAGTCCCAGTGCTACTGTCTACCCGGCAAGGTAGATTCAAAATGGGTTGTGGTCAGTGCCATCTCGGCAACAGCAACCCCACCTTCCCCATAATGTTGAAAACGTTGATCACCTCTTCAGTTCGGGAACCGTTGTAGATGAAGTCTGGTTGCACTTCTCTCGGCTGTTTGATGTCTCGTTTCTCCCTAATAAGTCCATCCACCAAAGAATCAGGTTTTGGCATGAGAGGGTGTCTTTCAAATCCCGCCTCAAGGTGTTGCTTGGTCTCCCTCCCATTCATCTGCCGGGAGCTCTGGTTGAGCCGTAATGCAGCTCGTTTCGAATGTGTTAAGATGTCAGCTTCTAAGATAATTTTTCGGGTTACTAGATGGTTGCAGGAAATAGGAAACCCGATGGTGAACAAAGAGTCTCTCTCCCTCAACGACTCAGCTACCACCAGCGCCTTTCACCTTGAGTAGCCCAAGGTGACTTCAGGCGTCAAACCCATTTTTGTCAAATGGCTCAGGCCGAGTCAGGGCCGGATCAAGTTAAATGTGGATGGTTCCTCGTGGGGGAACCCGGGGGAGAGTGGTGGAGGTGGAGTTTGCAGGATGACCATGGGAGGCTAATTTTTGCTTTCCATCGAAATTATGGCCTTGCCTCCAACACGAGTGCGGAGGCCCAGGCAATGCTTGATGGTATTGTCTTATGTAGCAAATTGGGCTTCTCCAACATTGACGTCGAATCGGATTTGAAGCTGGTGGTGGCGGCAACTTCCGATTCCTCCGCTCATTGCCCCTGGAACATCTTGTATAGGATGGGGGCCATCCATGAGCTCAGTCGATCTCTCGGCATTTCATTTATGCACATCTTCTATGAGGGCAATTCAGTGGTAGATGCACTGACAAGGCTGGCTAGTGAAGGGTGTGCGAACAAATTCTACATAACTCGGTCCGAATTACCTCAAAGTGTTAGGGGCTGTTTGGTTCTCGACCAAGCGGTCCTGGGCAACTTGCGAACATGATTCTTTCGTTGGGGTGGGTACGACTGTCGGTCTAGCCTTGCCTGTTCCCTCTGGTGGTCTCTGTTGTGCTGGTGATGGATCATTGGGCTTTGTTTTGAGGGTGTTCTTGTATACGATAGGCGTGGCCCAAATCTTTTTGTTGGGGCACGCCCGAATGGATGATCTCAATCGATCGATGGTACCGATCAAGGTTAGTGAAACCTGTCCAGTGACCAATTTGATTTTATTTCCAACCTTTCTTGATCGATCTATCAGTGTTTTATCGATTGAAGGTGACCAAGAGTGTCTAGAGATTTGAGTTGTAAAATCTAAATTATTTCGATTCGTGATCGATTGATTGGAGGATCGATTGATTATATTGATCGAAGGTGATCAAAAGTATCCAGAAACTTGAGTTATAAAATCTGAATTGTTTTGATTCATGTTCGATTGATTGGAGGATCGAACGATTGTATTGATTGAAACTGACCAAAAGTGTCGAAAGACTTGAGTTGTAAAATATGATTTTTTATTGAGTTTCATATTACAATTAAAAGCTGTAACATACCCTTTAGAGGCAAATACATGCATCCAAACAGCTTTGTAATTAGATTACCAGCAATTCCTTTACAACTTGGAAACAGATTGGCTACTCCCCCTCCCACCAACCAATGGCTGATGGTAAGTGCCCCGTGGGCCTACCATGATGTATGTGTTTCATCCATGCCGTCCATCTATTTTAATAGATCATTTTATGGTATGAGACTAGAAATAAGGTATATCCCAATCTCAAGTGGACCACATTACACAAAACAGTGTTGAATGAACGTTGACCATTAAAAAATTTTTGGGCCATAAAAGTTTTGGATCAAGCTGATCTTTGTTTTTCCCCTTCATCTGGGTGTGTACGACCTAACCAACAGATTGGATGTCAAATAAACAGTACAGTGGTCCTTAGGAGGATTTTAATGGTGGATATCCCATCACTATTGTTTTCCTGTGGTGTGGTGCACCTGAGATTTATATCCCTCTCATTTTTGACATCAAGCCCTATGATGATCTTTCGAGTACCCATATGTGGTGAAATTCCACCAGCGTGAGTGTGTGGGGGTGTGTGTGCGTGTGTAAAAAATAAAAACAAAAAAAAGGCATCCAAACGACCCCAAAGACATAGCTGTATGTAATTTCCTTCGGCGGCAATTATGCGTAAATCATTGTACCACCATATTAGACTTTTCACACCATCCGTACCGTTTGAATAATGTTCGTGGAATATAATTAACTCCGACGAATTTTAAGGTAAAAACCGTTATTATATCATATTATATTACATGCTGTTGCATACAAACCAGTCGTGCTTAACATTGACTAATCATTCTGCAAAACTACCACGCTATTTACCTTCACGAAGTTTTCCTAACAAACTGCATGTCTACAATCCTATTCGACAAAATACTAGACAGGCCCGTTCTGCTCCACTAAGTGTTTATCCAGGCCGTTCATCTAGAAGAGCCCACTGCAAACAGGCCACATGGCTAAGATCTGACTGATCAGAGATCTTCATCATCCATAAGAAAGGTTAGTCACTAGCAAATGTCCAGATTTCATCAAACACAACTATTTGGACAATGGGGACCTCCAATCAACTGAGTTTTCACCATGCATGCTATCCGTGGTGGGGCTCACTAGATGAAAGGTCTGGATGACCATAGACTCTAACCGTCGACGTAGCCAACACCAGTGGTAGAAATCTCCTCCGAGGGAACGAGAGCGCATTGCACCGGCCACATGAAAGCAGGCTTCACCTTGGGTGGTTCTGGCGCAAGAGCTTCGCCTGTGAGAACCTGCACAGCCTCTCTCATGGAAGGCCTTTCATTAGGGTTTGGATGGCAACATGCCAACCCCAGCCTAAGAACATGGCCCATTTGCTCCTTGTCGAACTTTCCACGCAATCGGCGATCTGCCGCCTCCAACACCCTTCCTCTTCCATAGGAAGCCCACAGCCAATCAACAATAGTTGGGTTGTTGGAGTCATCACCATCAGCAACGTTGATGTTATTGTTATTGCGGTTTCTGACTCTATCATCACCATCACTGTTGTTGTTGCCCCCTCCATCATCATCATCGTCGTTACAGCCGTTATGGTTCCTGTGGTTGTCGCCGGAGTCGATGATGGTAATATTATAATTGTTGTTGTTGCTGTGGATGTCACCGGTGATGTTGATGTTGTTATTGTTGTGGTTGCCGGCTCTGTTGTTGTTGTTGTTGATGATGTTGATAATGACACTATTATCATTGCTGTAGTTGCCATTTTCATCATCATCGCCATCTCCGTCGCCGTTGTCGTTGTTCTCTCCTTCAATGTTGACT
Organism: Magnolia changhungtana; assembly: GCA_030180095.1. NCBI lineage: Eukaryota > Viridiplantae > Streptophyta > Magnoliopsida > Magnoliales > Magnoliaceae > Magnolia > Magnolia changhungtana. Next base: position 1,454,185 of record JASAUF010000336.1, read on the forward strand.
CCATCATTGTTGTGGTCATTGTTGTTGTTGTGGTTTTGAAGGTTGTGATCGCAGACAGGACGTCGTCCACAGGCGACCACCATGCATAAGACACCAAACCCATACACATCGGTTTCTTTGCTAGCTCTTCTGGTGAGAGCATACTCTGGTGCAATATAACCCCATGTTCCTGCAACGGCTTTCGTTGTATGGTGTGTAATACCATCATGTTGTATCATTCGCGCCAGACCGAAATCTCCCAATCGAGCAGTGTAATCCGAGTCAAGCATCACATTGCTAGTCTTCACATCCCTATGCAGTGTCGTCCTCCGGCAACCGTCGTGGAGAAAACTCAAAGCAGAAGCAACCCCATGAATTATCTTATGCCTTCTTTCCCAATTCGATTCAAGTTCTTCTTCCGACGAGCTCTCATTCGAAAATATGAGCTTATGTAAGCTCCCTTTTGGCAAGAACTCGTAAACAAGAAGAAGCTCTTTTTTCTCACAACACCACCCAATGAGTCTCACCAAGTTCTTGTGATTGAGGAAGCCGATTGTCATCACCTCTGCAACGAATTCTTGTTCACCTTGATCGGATTCCTTTGAGATTCTCTTCACCGCGACCATTTCATTAGTCTTTTTCAAGAACCCTTTATAGACCTTCCCGAATCCTCCTTCCCCAAGCTTGTTCTTGTCATCGAAATTTTCAGTCGCAGATCTGAGCTCCTTGAGTTGGAACCTACGTGCCCCTGTTGTTGAATCCGTAAGCATCGATTCCAAGCTTTGGCCTGTGTGGTTATTTTCAATGCTGACAATTTTCATCCTCCGCCTGTGGTAACACAGAACTCCACCACAGAAGATGAATGCTAATGGAATCACGACCAAAATCCATAGGAATTTCTTCTCATCATCTTTCCCTATATCATTACTAATGAAATTCCATGACTTTATACAGTTTAGCTGCGTGTACTCACCTGTGGAAGCTGAGAACCCTACATAGACCTCCTCAAGGAGATGCTGCGACAGATCGATGGGACAGGAAATCACTGGATTCGACTGATTGCGAGTAGTATCGTTGCGCATGGAAACCCAGACGGTCATGATTTTCAATTCACCGTCGTATTTAATGGTCGCTTGAACATCTTGTCCGCTCGAGAGATTGACGTTGTATTGTCCCAGTGGAATTTGGATGATGGAGTTTATGCTGTTTACATCCACGCCCACATGGTTCCCATCAACATCCTCAATGTAGCTCTTCCTAGTATCAAATTCGACGGCCACGATGTGATTCATAGACGACCCGTTTGATTCTCGGTTCACGATCCCAAGCCATTGCCCATCGCTGTTGCTCGGGAGCGTCATATTGTTGGTGAGAATGAAAGCTAAACCTTCGCCGCCGGACCCCATTGTGGGAAAGATATTCAATATAAAGGAAGTGTTGAAAGATGCAACAGATCCATTTTCTCTCCATAACTTGAATTGGTCTTTGTACACCACCCTTCCAGATAGGTTTTGTGAGGGGAAATTGCTGTTTCTCGAATCAGGTGTGATTTGTAGAGCCCCTCCGGCTAAATTCGACCCGTTTTCATACAGGAAATCCGATCTAGAGTTATCTTCCATTGTGGAATAGCTGAAATTGAGGCAAGATACATGGATGAGAAAACCCAAAAAAAGGAGCAGCCAAAGAGTCTTCATAAATGGTGGTGGAAAGGACTGGAATTGATTGAGATAGAACATGGTAAGATGATTGAATTTCTGTTGGGGAAGAAGGATCTGTTGGAATACTCTTGGAGGATAGATAGATTTATTCACTAATTAAGATGGTGCAGTTTAAGATAAGGAGGAGGAATTATTCAGAGAAGGAAACTTCCTCGCATGCTTCCATGAAAACTAATAGTATATTTCTTTTATCAGACTGTATTTAGTGGTAATCATATAATCTAAGTTGGTAATAGAGCAGTCATTATCCACACATGAGGTACACTTGCATGAGATCTGGACCATTTATCGATCGGGTTCTACACTGGATGAGGAGCATGTCAAAAATCACAGCAACCAGGTAATCCTAGCCATTGATTGGATGACTCTTTGATAATTAAAAATGGGTGGCTAGAAAGAAGTTCAACCAACTGTTGAGGTTCCTCCAATTGATTGCTACGATCATCTGAATGGTGTCAATTTTGGCCTATGGCTGAGTCACTGTAAGGTGCAATTGATGAACGGTGCGGACGCGGATTGCGTCCTACTAATCCGTCCGGGCAGGGCTCTGTGGGGTCCACCGTAATGTAAGCATTTTATCCACACCGTTAATCGCTTTTCTCAGATCATTTTAAGGTATTATATAAAAAATGAAGCAGATACACAGATGCAGTGGACCACATCAAAGGAATCTGCAGTGATAATGACACCCACCGTTGAAATATTTCTAAGGGCCACCGTGATGTTTTTTTTACCACCCAACCTATTAATAAGGTGATGCAGACGTGGATGAAGTGAAAACACAAATTTCATCTTGATCCAACACTTCTCCAGCTCCCAGGAAGTTTTTAATGGTGGAAGTTTAATCCCCAATTTGTGGTCCACTTAAGCCTGAAACTACCTCAATATTTGGCTTGTAAATTAAAATAATCATATAAAAACGATTAACGGCGTGGATAAAATACTTACATTACGGTGGGCCCCACAGAGCCCTGCCCGTATGGATTACTGTCCGGCCGGGGTAGGACGCAATCCGCGTCCGAACGGTGCATGCCACGTGTGCGCTCCTATATGATAGCTATCTTAGATAATATTAGTATATATCCAGCATTTTATTAATTATCTTCTTATATTTCTAATGGCGTGTTAAACAAGTCTATAAATCATTTAAAAACAAGTCTACTAAATTTGTAGAAATCTTTCGTTTGAGTTCTTCTTGCTGGGAAGTAACAATAATGGAGAAATGGGATTGGATTTTCCAGTCAATGTACGATCTGATAAATGTTTCCATCTGTATTATTCAAGAATCAGTTTATATATCTACAGGGAAAAGGTACAATGCGCTCCCGTGAGGTCGAGGTGTGTGGGCCACACTGTGATGCGTGTCGACCATTAATACCGTGCATTTGATGGGTCCCCTTTAAATTATGGGATATCCCAAAAATCAGCCGTATATAAAACTCAGGTGTGCCATGCCATCTAAAATTATGTGAAGACACCGTTAAAACATATAAAAGCACTTGGTGGGGCCCACTTGAGTTTTGTATGTGCCTGAAACTTGTCTGAACCCTCGTTCAAGTGGGACACACATAATGGATGGGCTGGATTTGCAAACCTCATCTCGGTGGACCCTCAAAAATGATTATGAATGTTTTAATCGTGCACGGCCCCTCTCCACCTCTGTATGTGGTGTGGTCCACATAAGTCACGGATTGACTTGATTTTTGAGATCTAGGCCCACAATGGAATGATGCATTTGACTGATGGGGTAAATGTTCGAAACGCATCACGGTGGGGTCCACACAGCTCAACTTCATGGGATGGACTCGTGAGGTCCAACGCATAGTACCTTTTCCTATATATATATATATATATATATATATATATATATATATATATATATATATATAGGAAAACGCTCACCTGCGAACCAGTTCGTATGTAGTACGTACGAACTTTTTTGAGGACCCATCATACGTGATGAATCTCGCAAATCTGAACCGTCCACATGAAGCAGAACCTCATGAAACCTCATAGTATAAAATTTTACTATGATCTGAAACTTTGGTGGACCGTGAAAAATGCAAATAGTTTCTTTCCTTGATTTGAATTTCTCTTTGCTATGGACGGTATGGATAAAAGTTTTAGATAAAAGTAAAACTTGGTCCTGGGGGGTTTCACTAGGTGCTGCTTCACATGAATGGTTCAGATTTACGAGATTCATCACGTATGATGGGTTCTCAAAAAAGTTCGTACGTACTACGTACGAACTGGTTCACAGGTGAGCGCTTCTCTATATATATATATGGGAAAAGGTACTATGCGCTCGAGCGTAAAGCGGTCTCCATGAGGTCGAGTTGGGGTGGGCCCCACCGTGATGCCGTTCAAACATCTATCCCCTCAGTCAGATGCACCATCCCTGGACGGGCCCACACGGCTGAAAATCACCTCAATCCGTGACTTTTGTGGGCCTCACCATGTACAGAAGTGGAGAGGGGCCGTGCACCATTGAAACATTCAAAACCAGTTGTGGGGGCCTTTCGAGAGATTTCTTCATGATCAAAACCGTCCATCATGTGTGTCCCACTTAAATGTACTTTAAAACCACTTTTCAGGTGGTATCCACATCTCAGGTGGACCCCACCAAGTGATTTTACATGTTTTCACGTGTATACTTATGTTTTCAGAAGGTATGACCCACCTGAGTTCCGTGGACGGTCGATTTCCAGTCGTGTGGGTCCCACTTGGAGTGGTGCATCTGGTGGACGGTGTGGATTTTTGAAAGGAATCACGGTGGGGCCCACCCCAGCTCGACCTCATGGACGACCGCTTTACGCTCGAGTGCATAGTACCTTTTCCCTATATATATATATATATATATATATATATATATATATATATATATATATATATATATATATATATGAAAATCGGCCGTATACGAAACTCAGGTGGGCCATACCATCTAAAATCATGTGAATACATGCCAAAAACATATAAAAGCACTTGGTGGGGCCCACCTGAGTTTTCCATGCACCTGAAACTTGGTCTGAACCCTCGTTCAAGTGGGACACACATAATGGATGGGCTGGATTTGCAAACCACATCTCAGTGGGCCCTCAAAAATGGTTATGAATGTTTTAATGGTGCACGGCCCCTCTGCACTTTTGTATGTGGTGTGGCCCACAAAAGTCATGAATTGACTTGATTTTGGGCCGTCCAAGCCCACGATGGAATGGTGCATCTGGTGGATGGTGTTGATGTTCGAAAGGCATCACGGTGGGGCCCACATAGCCCGACCTCATGGACGGCTGTAATACGCTCGAGCTCATTGTACCTTTTATATATATATATATATATATATATATATATATATATATATATATATATATGGGAAAAGGTACAATGTGTTGATGTTCAAAAGGCATCACGGTGGGGCCCACATAGCTCGATCTCATGGACGGCTGTAATACGCTCGAGCTCATTGTACCTTTTCATATATATATATATATATATATATATATATATATATATATGGGAAAAGGTACAATGCACTGGAGTTGACGATAAGCTCCCGTGAGGTCGAGCTGTGTGGGCCCCACCGTGATGTGTTTCAACCATCAACATCGTGCATTTGATGGGTACCCTTTAAATTATGGGATATCCCAAAAATCAGCTGTATACGGAACTCAGGTGGGCCATACCATTTAAAATTATGTGAAGACACTGTTAAAACATATAAAAGCACTTGGTGGGGTCCACCTGAGTTTTGCAAGCACCTGAAACTTGGTTTGAACCCTCATTCAAGTGGGACACACATAATGGATGGGCTGGATTTGCAAACTACATCTTGATGGACCCTCAAAAATGGTTATGAATGTTTTAATGGTGCACGACCCCTCCCCACTTCTGTATGTGGTGTGGCCCACACAAGTCACGGATTGACTTGATTTTTGAGACCTAGGCTCACGATGGAATGGTGCATCTGACTGATGGGGTAGATGTTCGAAACGCATCACGGTGGGGCCCACACAGCTCGACCTTATGGGGCATTAAAATTAGCTCCAGCGCATTGTACCTTTTCCCATATATATATATATATATATATATATATATATATATATATATATATATATATATATATATATATATATATATATATAAAAGCTCCCGTGAGGTCGAGCTATGTGGGCCTCACCGTGATGCGTGTCGACCATCAACACTGTGCATTTGATGGGTCTCCTTTAAATTATGGGATATCCCAAAAATCAGCCGTATACGGACCTCAGGTGGGCCATATCATCTAAAATCATGCGAAGACATGACAAAACATATAAAAGCACTTGGCGGGGCCCACTTGAGTTTTGAACACTGCTGAAACTTGGTCTGAACCCTCATCCAAGTGGGACACACATAATGGATGGGCTGGATTTGCAAACCACATCTCGGTGGGCCCAAAAAATGTCCCATGAACGTTTTAATGGTGCACGGCCCCTCTCCACTTCTGTATGTGGTGTGGCCCACACAAGTCACGAATTGTCTTGAGTTTTGAGACCTAGGCCCACGATGGAATGGTGCATTTGACTGATGGGGTAGATGTTCGAAACACATCACGGTGGGGCCCACACAGCTCGACCTCATGGGACGTTCCCATCAGCTGGAGCGCATAGTACCTTTTTCATATATATATATATATATATATATATATATATATGTGAAGATTTTGTAATTGAAAGTGAGAGTAAAAGGGCCAGTCGTTAAGATTAGAGGGAAGAAGCTTCGCGGAAAGTGTTTCTTGATTGATTCTATGCCTTTTGTTTTTTTTATTCTTTTTTCATTTGTTTGTTTCTTGATTGATTCTATGTCTATCAGAGATGAAAAAGAAAATAAAAAGGATTAGTTTTTCTCTGATTACTCCGACTTTTGTGGCATTAGAGGCTGGCTGATGGTAACTTGCAAATAGCAAAGTCTGGTTTACCGTCAACCTCCGATCTTATCTTCTGTCTTTTTCTTTTTTTTTTTTCAACAACGAGAAAATATATATATTTTTTAATCTAAACCATAACCACCTAACACAGAACCGTTTACTATTACTAATTGTAGTTCTTCTGTCTTGTTACGGGTGATCAGAAGCCACGTTTGGATGCGCAAGATATGTTTCCTGGTGCTGTACTCAACGAGGAAGTAGCCCTGTGTTATGGAAAATGTTTAGATTAAAAATATTTTAAATTAAAAGGTATATATAAATATATAAAATGTTTGTGAAAAAATTTAGTTTTTTATGTTTGGGAGTAATCCTCTGCCGGAAAGGAGAGAAGAAAAGTTTCTCTTAATAAGTAGAGTGTTGAGTACCTTATTATTTGCGTAGTGAATCAGAGGAGTACCGAGACTTTTGCACTTGAACATGGGCTTAGGCATGGTCAAGGTCTCGGGCTTGGTGCAAGTGTGTGGGCATGTAAGGCAATGTGGCTGTAGAGGCGCTAGTGGCGCACTTTGTACTTCACATATGCTCAGACGAGTCGCTTCCTCGCGACCCTATGAAAACCGGCGCAAGTCGCGGTTGATTTACAGTGCCGTGGGTACATAAGAGGTCTGAGAGAGACCAATCTGCCTTATATAGGAGCTAACACTAGCTATTTAAGAGACCTGGTGTAACTGCTCATGCAGTAATAAACCGGACGATGCAAAAATTGCTGCATGTGGCTAGCCCAACAATCATAAATGGCTAGCCTCTGTGTCTAAATGACTAGCATGCAGGTAGTTTCCCACATGCAAAATGGTTAGAAACTGCCAAATAATAGCTAGTTTCTCGCCAACAGTTAGAAACGGTCAATTGTAGTTATGACCTTAGATCGAAATGTCCAGCTACCCTTTGTAACACCTTGAACTTTTCGATACTCGAGCATCGAAAGTTCTCGAGCATTACCATAAGATTCAACGTAATATATATGTGTACGATACCAATTCAATTATCCTAGTCTTACATCCTTGTCTTGACACAAACCTCACCGTTGGAAATGATCTCCATTCATAGATCAATCCATCCGACCGTTGATCGTGTGATTTGATATATGTACCTTTCTTTGACTAAATCGGTGAATAACTCCTTATCTATAATGATTTAGATAACAGTTCTTTTGTAAGAATGGTTTAGAAATGAACATATAACCATGTGAAATCATTAGATTTCACAAAACTCTTAGATCAACAATAATTACGAAAATGCCTTTAACTTAGACCCCTGAATTCTAAATCACATGGGTCCCACAATCCGTTTGACATGAAATATTATACCATGCCTATGTACCATAAATTAACCATACACATCGAATTTCAGCCCTTAAATCGTTGTAAAAGTGACCCAATTGACAAAACAGTCCCTTAACCATTACTTTTGCTGTCCTTCGAGTAGAGAAACCTTGCGGGTAGTTGTAGTTTGATATTTTCCTTCATAAGAATGACTTGGATTGCCCATCACATGGACCAATGGTGAAATATGAGGATGCCACCTTGGTAGGCCTTTCCTTAGGCGCGAAGTTATCTTTGAATGCTTTTTATTTTTATTTTTTTAAACCTTCCGAATATCGCCTGATCATTTTATAAAATAACTTGCAAGTGACTGAATAGGTGATCGATCTTCTCAGATCTCGGTCATATACGACGATCGCAATCATCTTTTTTTTTTTTTTTTTTTTTTTTTTTTTAAATTAATTTTTTTTTAAAGGGTGTATGTCTTTGTTATCTTTGGATGCTTATCAACTCCTTATAAATCTAGCCAAGGGTCCTTGCTCTTGCTCGGGTGGTAGACTCTCAGGAGTTTCAACACCTGGTCAAGGGTTCGAGTACCCATGGGTAGTGAAATTCCAATAGCGTGAGTGTGTGGGGGTGTGTGTGCGTGTGTAAAAAATTAAAAAAAAACTCCTTATAAATCTAGATCTTTAGATCTAGCCACTTTCTGCCATCCATCGTAACTCAAACTTGGACCACACCTTGGCATCACATGAGTACGATATATACAAAATTTGGACCCCGATCTATGATCTTACACCGTTAAACCCAGAAGCCAAGTCCTTCCTTTTGACGCAAAAAGTGAAATTTCAGATCTAGGCCTTTCCCACCATTGATCAACTACCAAACTTTGCCCAACCATCTACCTATCCTAACTACACATCCCTCCCAAACTTGGCCCTGATCATTGATTGTGAACCAACCGCTGGGAGAGCTTCAAGTTAAGCTAAACTAATACTCCGATCTTTCATATTTGAGCCCCTACCATAAAATAACTCTCCAAACCTGATGAGCGTAGTGGATTACTCAAACAAACACCGTAGTGGACCCCACATGCTCCTTACAACCGAACCAAGAGGGAGAAGTTCGCATGTTGTAACAGAATACGCAGAACTTGCGTGCGCGAGAAACTCTCCCATGATACCTTTCGAGTTCAGCTCCCCTATCGAAATGTTGGTTTTCATAAAAGAGTTTGAAGTAAAGTTGCGATTTCAGGAATGCCACATTCATCTTACTAATATAACGATTAAGTAGACTCTGAAGGAGAGAATTATAAAAGCCCAAGGAAATGATGAGTGATTAGCGAAGATAGTGGCCAAACATCAAGACAAAGATAGTTTAGAATAGAAGGTTTAGGAGGATAAAAGGTATTTGATATCGTGATCATCTGTATGTGCCTAACGTTCCAGAGCTAAGAGAAGAAATATTGATGGAAGCACACCGATCAAAGTTTACAATTCATCTTGGAGGAACTAAGATATGTCAAAATGTGAAGAGATTATTTTAGTGGTCGAATATGAAGAAGGAGATAGCCGAGTATGTATCCTGGTGTTTTACTTGCCAATAGGTGAAGGCTGATCATCAAAACCCCTATTGTCTTTTGCGGTCTCTCAAGGTGCCGGAATGGAAATGTGACTGCATTTCGATGGATTTCATAATTGGACTCCCGTTGACTCAGAAGAAGCATGACTCTGTGTAGGTAATCATTGACCAGCTGACCAAGTTGGTACATTTTATCTCTATCCACATTAACTATTCTATGGACGTGCTTGCCAAGTTATATATCAAGGAAGTAATATGATTGCATGGAGTGATGAGTTCTTTTATGTCAGATCGTGACCCACATTTCACTTCATGTTTTTTGACAAGTTTGCAGGAAACCATGGGCATTGCATTGAATTATAGTACGGCATATCATCCACAGTCAAATGAGCGAATGGAACGTGTGAACTGGGTACTGGAAGACCTTTTGCGTGCATGTGCCCTAGATTTTAAGGGAAGTTGGGATGACAATGTACATTTTTTAAAGTTCGCATATAACAACAGTTATCAGGCCAATATTGGGATGGCTCCTTATGAAGAACTTTATAGGCGTCCATGTCATGTATCAAATTGTTGGATTGAAGTAGGAGAAAAAGGGTTAGTTGAACCTGATATTGTTCAAGAGGCCACGAAGAATGTTGAATATTAGGAAATGTTTGCTAGCAGCTTAGCATAGACAGATGAGTTATGTGGATAATCGTAGGTGTGATTTAGAATTCTAGGTAGGAGGCCATGTGTTCCTAAAGGTTTCATCGATGAAGGGGATGATGCTTGTTGGTACTAAAGGAAAATTCGCTCCTCGATTCATAGGGTCATTCGATATATTAGAGTGAATTGGAGTTGTGGCCTATCGTCTTGCATTGTCACCTCAATTAGCTAGTGTTCAAAATGTATCCCACGTATTGATACTTTGAAAATATGAAAGAGATGCTTTGCACATCATCGACTGGCAATATCTTGAGCTTCAGGACGATACAACCTACATAGAGAAATTGATTCACATTTTGTACTGGAAGGAGCATGTTTTGTGTACCAAAACCGTGCCACTATTTAAGGTGTCATGGACTCATCATGGAGTCGGCAAAGCATCTTGGGACCAAGAAGTGGAGATTCTTAAAAAGTACACATTTTTTGTTTTAATGAGTAGATCAAGTAAATTTCGAGGATGAAAATTTTCTTTTGGGGGGTAGAATGTAACGACCTTAAATTTTGAGCCATATAATACCTAGGTTAATTAAAATAAATAATTTAATTTTGTGATTTATAACAAAAACTAAACACTTACCATAATTTGTAGAAGTGAACTCAATATAAGGTGAGGTACTTAGATGATCAATTCCTGACATCGTAGTAATTTAACTTTTTGCAAAAATTATAAAACCTAGAGGGACCTTCTAGATTGAGGAGGACCTTTTACCAATGAGTTTTCACCTATTTTTCCTTTAAAATTTTTCTATATTTCAATTAAAAAACCCTAGATCTACACAATGAATGAGGCGGATCGACCCTACATCCATTGTTTCAATCTATGAGAGGTTTCGAAGATGAGAATATGACTTTTACATGAGATCTCATGTCATAAAGATTAGCTTTGAACAATAAAAAAAAAGAAGCTTTGAACAATCAAACCATGTTAGTCTAGATCGAATCGAATAAAAGATTTCTCAACACCAAACCACATCAGGGCCTCAAATTGTGGAGTGATTTGATTGTTGAATTGCCCACAATGATCTATGGATAATATTGATGATAATGGACTATACTGTAAAACAACTTCAACTATCGATTGTAGATTTTTGCATAATTCGGATTCGAGCCCATTAATTTTTTCCAAATTTGTTAATGGACAAATTAGTGAAATGTTTGGACCTAATCCTTGAATTGATTAAACCCATCAAAACTAAGAGATAGAAGAAAACCCTAAAGTTTTTGAAAAATTGAATTGTATATATAACAGAGCCCAATTGACTTTGGCTGATCGATCGAAGTTAGTTTTCGATCGATTAAACATGTCAATTTTTATCCAGCAACCAAAGTCTAAAATTAATAATATGATTTGATTGATCAAATTCCAAGTTTAGCCGATTGAAGGTTTCTTCCAATGATCTCAATCGATTGATGGTACCGATCAAGTTTAGTGAAATCTGTCCAGTGACCATTTTTTTTTGTGGAAGAAGGTGGGTTGTGGCCACCATGTATATATAAAAAGATGAGATGTACAACCTTTCGGGCGATTCCTACAAAAAGGACTGGAGCTGCCTATCATATGGAGCAATTACAAGTGCAAAGGAAAAGAAAGAAAACTGAAGGTCAAGGAGAGGCCAGGAAACTTGGCGGCTGTTGAAGACTGGGGGATCAGTGAAGTGGGAATGGTCCAGGCGTGGGAGCGGGCAGCTACGATTGGGGATGGCCTAATCAGGGAGAGGGGGAGTCATCTATCCAACCCCTGTCTTGGGGATGCAACGTCTCAGCGAACCCACTCCCACTTTGTCTAGGATCAGAGACCCTCTCACATGCTTGGGAAGGAGGAGAGGAGAAAGGAACAATCTGTCAGGAGCATCGCTGCTAGTAGCGTTGGCGAGGCCATCGGCCACAGAATTACCTTCCCTGTAGGAATGATTGAAACGAATGGTGAGGGTTTGAGCCAGGAGATAAATGGTTTGAAGAGTGTATCAAAGCTTCCATCCACAAAAAAAATGGCAGGGGACCTTTGCCACTTGATGATCTTCAATCGGATAGTTCTGAGGGATGGCGCTGATTGGGAGAAACCATGGATTGTAGGGCCTTCCCAGGCAGCGAGGTTGATGCTCGGCATAAGAGAGCCAAGGTCCAGGATCCATTTGGAGATTTTAGAAATGATACAGATTGGGTTGATGGGCCTGTTGTCGAAAAAAGCTTCGTTTCTGCAAAGCCAGATTTCCCAAAGGATTATGGGAAAGGCGAGCCCACGAATGAGCCTCTTGTAGGAAGAGAATGAGGCAGAAGAAGACCATTGAAGGATGCGTTCTTGAATGGATTGATCGCGGATTAGCGGGACTTGGAATAAGGTGGCAAAATGGCCCCAAATCTGGATTGCTGTTTCACTATGGCAGAAAAGATGATTGATATCTTTAACCTGAGGACTAGCAATGGCAGGAGGTTGAAGGCGAGGGTTGTCGGGGTTGGTGGTGGAGAGGGATGAGGTAGTTGTAGGAGGGTTAGAAGCTGGAGGGGTGAGGGTCATAGCAGGGGACGGAGATGCAGGAGGAAGATGAGAAAGGGGGGGTTGTGTGGTGGCAAGGGGGTGGGCTGCACGGGGAGTTGAGATGGTCAGGGGAAGGTGGGCTGATGTGAGGTGTGAGAGGGCGAGGAATGGGAGATGGGATGGTGATGGGGATTACTCCCTGGTTGGAGCTGGGTAAGGGATTGAAGAGTTGGAGAGGCAGGGAGGTGTTTAGCTGTGATCCCACAACAGCTGCATTTTGAGGCTAAGCTGATGCCAAGGCACTGAAAGGCTGAATCAACAGGGATCGCACGATGCATAATCTTCCACAGGAGGATGATTATCTTAAGAGGGATGATTTTATTCCAGGCCCATCGGGTCTAATGCTTCTCAGGTCTTTGACTTCTCAGCATATTCCATGCTGACTTAGTGGAGAATTTGCCGTTTGGAGACAGCGTCCATACCAGCCTGTCATGTCTATTTGAGATATAGACTCCACTATCGAGGGTGGACCGAATAGTTGAAGCAAGGAGAAGGTCAGCTACTTGGGTCAAATTCCAGGATCCCGTAGGGCCCCAAAAGTCTGAAAGAAGGGCCGTGGTGGCTTGGGGATAAGGAGGAACTATAGCTGCTTGGAATAGGAGACCATTGCCAGTCCAGTTGTGAAGCCAAAATGAGACTTCCCTTTTACCGATAAGCCATTTAGAGTTGAGGATGGTGAATTGAAGGGAGTCTTTAATGTCCTTCCATAAGTTGGATCCAATAGTTCTGGATGGGCTGTTAGAAGTGAGGAGTTTCTGAAGATATCTGGCTTCGAAGAACCTGGCCCAAAGAGAATCTCCTTGGATGAGACGCCAGGCCAACTTACATCTACAAGCTCTCATGGAGTCCACAATCCTTCGGATCTCGAGACCTCCTTCAGAGAGGGGGTAACAGATTTCAGACCATCTAACCCAATGACGTTTCTTGGATCCGTTGGATGTGCCCCAGAAGAAGGATGCAATGACTCTCTCAAGGTGGCTGCATGCTTTCTTTGGGATGTTGATGGCTGAAAGGATGTGCATGGGAATGCTGGATATGACATGCTTGATGAGGACAAGCTTGGCCGCCTGGTTGAGGAGTTTACCTTTCCACCCTGCAATCCGAAGCTCAATTTTTTGGAGAAGGGGAAGAATGTGGATGTAGCGGATCCTGCCTTTGTGTAGAGGAACTTCCAAGTATGTGAAGGGGAGGGATCCTGGTTGAAAGCCAGTTAATCGGGCTACTTGTCTGGCTTTGGTGGGAGTAGCTTTGTTGGGAAGGATGAAACAACTCTTAGACGGGTTGACTCTCTGGCTAGAAGCTCATTCATAGGAGAGGTAAAAAGTGAGAAGAGCTCGAATCGAAGAGGACCTGCCATTCAGAAAGATAATAGTATCATCAGCAAAGAGCAAATGGGATATAGTGGGATATCCTCTAGGAATGTTGAAGGGGAGGCATCTTCTGGATAGGAATAGATCCTTAAGGCCCCGAGAGAGGACTTCGGCCGCAATGATGAATATGGCTGGCGACAGAGGGTCCCCTTGCCGTAATCCCCTGGAGGATTGGAAGAAACTGAAGGGAACTCCGTTGATGAGAATAGTGAACCAACTTCCTTCCCAGCTTTGTCTTGCAATATTGATCCAGTCCTGGTGGAAGCCGAATTTCCCTAGGATAATGCTGATGAATGGCCATTCGAGCCTATCATAAGCCTTTTCCATATCCAGCTTTAAAATGATGTTCCCACCATGGGACTTGCGGTCAATAGCATTTGCCATCTCAGAAGCAATGGATATGCTCTCAATGATTGACCAATTTTTGACAAAAGCACTCTGCTCCTCTGAGATAATGGTTCGAAAGATGATAGAGAGTCTGGAGGCTAGGATTTTGGAAAATATCTTCTGAACGCAATTGCAAAGACTAATGGGCTGAAAGTCGGTGAAGGATTTCGTATTCTTCTTTTTGGGGACTAGAAAAATGGACGTGCATCGGAATGCTCTAGGATATTCACCTCCCTGAAATAGCTCAATCGCCGCATTATGGAAATCAGTTTGGATGATATCCCAACAAGAAGAGAAGAAGCCGCCTAAGAAACCATCTGGGCCCGGGGCGCTATCAGCCGGAATGGCGAAGGCTGCAGCCTTGACCTCATCAAGAGTGGGAGGGCTGAGGAGGGCCACATTTTTGGAGTCAGTAATGAGAGGAGGGATGCAATCAAGGATGGAGGGCGAGGCGGTGGTGGTGTTGGAAGCGAATAGGTTTGAGAAAAAATGGACTGCCACATCACCAATCTCCTGAGTAGACTGCAATGGAGGCCCCGATTGAGGTTGAATGGATCGAATGGTGGCTTGCCTTCTCTTGTCCAGCATAGAGGCATGAAAAAACTTGGAATTTCGGTCTCCAACCTGCAGCCATGTGATCCTAGATCGTTGTTTCCAGAAGATTTCCTCATGAAGCAAGGCTTTCTTAAGGGAAGCAAGGGCCAGATTAAGGTTGGCTCTGTCAACGGAGGATCTGGTGTGAAGGAGTCGGGCTTCTGTTTCTGTAACTGCGTCCTCAACGATCCTGACATTCTGGAAAACATTCCCAAAAATTCTAGAATTCTAAGATTTAAGGGTAGGTTTGAGCCTATTCATTTTAATGAGAAGCCTAATCATAGGGCTCCCCTGGACATCTAGCTGCTAAGAATCAGAGACAAGGCTGTGGAAACCATCGTGGTGCAGCCACATATTTTGAAAATGAAAAGGTTTAGGGCCAGTACCTATTGCTGTTTCCATGGAGAGAAGCATGGGGGAGTGATCAGAGAATACCTGAGTTACGTGCTCCACCTTGCTTCTGGGAAAAGCCTGCAGCCAGTCAGAGTTGAAAAGCATTCTGTCAAGCCTGGCCCAGCGTCTTCTTTGCCCTGCTCTATTGTTACACCAAGTGAATTTGGGGCCCAAAAATCCAGCGTCGATCAGACCTGCTTTGCCAATGGCTGAGCGAAAATCATCCATACTTCTAGGATCGGCCACTAGGCTCCCTGCTCTCTCATCTTGGCTGATGGTCACATTGAAATCTCCAACAACTAGCCAAGGGCCGGATGTGGAAGAGGATAGAGAAACCAGTTCCTCCCAGAGAAGTTTCCTGTTTATTCTATTGCAATCAGCATATACAACAGAGATAGTGACTGCCCGGTCGATGTCGTCCGATTCCGCTTTGACTGTGATGCATTGCTTTGTGGCCGAAATTGTTTGGAGCTGATATGGGAGATTAAAAAGAATCCAAATCTTCCCTTCTGTTATGTCTTTAGAGATGGAATGGTGGAATCCCAGTTTAGCAGCTGTGTGGATTCTTTTGCTAGGCCGGACCATAGGTTCCTGAAGAAGAAGGATGTCAGCTCTATAAGAGCGAGATAGCCTTCTCAGATGTCTCTGTGTTGGAGCATTGCTGGTTCCACGCACGTTCCAGGATAGGACATTAGACATCAGAGTCCCATTCCACGCCCGCTGCCCGTTTCCGAAGTTCTGCTAGGCGAAAGCTGTGCCTAGTGGAAGCTTTTTTCTACTGCATGATCTTGGTCCGTCTGCGATTCCCTGGTGTAGGAGGGGGAGCCTTGGGTGAGGCGAGACACTCCGTCCACCCGAGCTGTGTGGAATGATGGGAGCTACTTGAGTTTCAATTTCCGGGTCAGATGCAAATCCAGAAGAGAAGTCATCAAGATCAGATTCTGAATTGGCTAAGAACTGAGCAACCTCCTTGCTGTCAGAGAGAACATCACCTAGCCTTGGTCGTTCCTCTTGAAAGTCTTGTCTGTTAATCATAGTTTGGACTAATTGGGCTTCTGTCTCCAGGTTCCATGTAGGAAGATATGTAGTGGTGGAAGGGCCGGGAGATTTGGTTGCTGATATGGAAGGGGGAGGTTGGCTCAGGGTGATAGGGAGAATGGAGGATTGAAGGCTTGCAGAGGGTTGGTGCTGGGGCTGGATGATGACTGATGAGGTTTGGTATGGGGGGGATTGGATAGGGGTTGTGGTGGGCAGAGGACTAGTTGGGGTGTGAGATAGGTTCATTGTGGGGCTAGGGATGTGGCCAAGGTGGAAATTAGATGATGTGGCAGGAGGGTTGGTGGGGCTGGTGGAGTGTGGAATGGGAGAGGTTGAAATAGCCGGCTGCTTGGTTATGTTGGGTGGAAAATCCTGTGATCAATTTGATTTTATTTCCAACCTTTCTTAATCGATCTATCAGAGGGTTTTATCGATCGAAGGTGACCAAGAGTGTCCAGAGATTTAAGTCGTAAAATTTGAATTGTTTCGATTCGTGGTCGATTGATTGGAGATCGATCGATTATATTGATCGAAGGTGACCAAAAGTGTCTAGAGACTTGAGTTGTAAAATCTAAATTGTTTCGATTTATGGTCAATTGATTAAAGGATCGATCGATTGTATTGATCGAAGCTAACTAAAAGTGTCCAAAGACTTGTAAAACATGATTTTTTTTTAATATTAAGTTTCATATTACAATTAAAAGCTGTAATATGTTTACATCCTCTAAACCCCTTAGAGGCAAATACATGCATCCAAACAGCTCCGTAATTGGATTACCTGCAATTCCTTTACAACTTGGAAACAAATTGGCTACTCCCCCTCCCATCAACCAATGGCTGGTGGTCGGTGTTCTGTGGGCCCCACCATGATGTATGTGTTTTGTTCATGCCGTCCATCTATTTTTATAGATCATTTTATGGTATGAGACTAGAAATAAGGTATATCTTAATCTCAAGTGGAGCACATTACAGGAAACAGTGTTGAATGAACGTTGACCATTAAAAACTTTTTAGGGGCCATAAAAGTTTTGGATCAAGCTGATCTTTGTTTTTCCCCTTCATCTAGGTCTGAATGACCTAACCAACAGATTGGATGTCAAATAAACAGTACAGTGGGCTTAAGAGGATTTTAATGGTGGATATCCAATCACTATTGTCTTCCTGTGGTCTGGTGCACCTAGAGCTGTACACGAGTCGAGTATCGCCCTACTCGTACTCGGCTCTTAACGCCCGAGTGCTGCTCGCACTCGACTCTACTCGGCCAACGAGCAGGGACCCCCTGCTCGTACTCTACTCGCCCGAGTATGAGCCGAGTACGAGTAGTAAACGAGTAGAGTCGAGTCTGAGTTTTCGAGTCGAGTCCGAGTACGAGCACACGAGTTGAGTACCGAGTGCGAGTTTTCGAGGCGAGTTCGAGTCCGAGTCTGAATTTGACTCAATTCGAGTAGGGTTCTCGTGTAACGAAATAATAAAATATATAAATTGCACATAATTACATTACATTGTTACATAATTATATTAACGTATTTACATAATTACATTACATTGTTCAAAATGACAATTTATAACTAATAACCTCTATAAGATGAGGGCCTTCCTGTTCCTGTATTGTCATCTAATCCATTAGAACTGCTATCTATTTTTTCATATACAAATTGATTCACTTCCTCTGAGTCAGAAGGCGAAGAGATTTTTCCTTCGTGCTCTTCTACACTTTCAAATAGATTTTTCAAACTTGCTTTATGTGAAGAATTGTATGTAGTACCCAATGCCTTATAAAATTCACCGAGACGAGTCAGGAATTTCAATTTGTTACTCTTTTTCTTCTTCTTGTTTGTCGTACTGGACGAGTAACTCGACCCTGCCTCAACATCGTGTTGTCTTTGACTCAAATATCGCTGAAGTCTAGAAGCATCTTCCATACTGTGTTTTATGGCGATTTGGAATTGTTCTTCCTCCAAAGCTTTTAATCTGGCTTCCTCCTCTACATCTTTTATGGATGTCATTTGTGTACTAGATCCAGAAGCAGAAGGTTTGGATGGAGTGAAAGGCTTTCTATTCGAATCTAACAGGGCTTGAAAAAGAATTTGGACATCCTTAGGTGCATTGGGGCATGGTTTTGCGTCACTACCTCAACATGACAAGTGTAAGCGAAAGCGATTAGTCTTGTTTACAAACTTTGCGCCACACAAACCACACTTAATCTTTATTTTTCCAGACCGTGGCGGTGACTCAACTAGGGAAGCATGTCCCAAATGTTTGTCGATGGCTCAGATGACGACATTTCTACATTCAATTTTTAATAAAAAATCAGAATATTGATAAATAAATTGAACTTGATATAACAACAAAAGAAAGCAATATAAATATATCAAAATTCAAAAATAAAAGCAAATGAACAAGCTTATGTAAATAAATATCAATGATTTAAAGTCTTCCAAACCACATTCCAAAAGGACCAATACTTTCGTGTTTGCAGTTGCAGTGAAATAATATTACAGATCATTCAACATTCAGCCAAAAAAATTGAAAAATTGAAAATAATTACTGATCTGTAGGTAGAGACTTGTTATGAATCTCAATCTCCTCTTCTTCATCATCATCATTCATATTTCCTCCCCATATCGGGCGCAACCAATCCTACGTACAAATCAACGCTTCGACTGTGTTTGGTGAAAGTGAGCTTTGATACTTGCTCACAACCCTGCTCCCTGTGCTGAATGCGGATTCTGATGCCACTGTTGAAATTGGTATTGATAATATATCCCGTGCCATCACAAATAATGTAGGATATTTTGATTCACTAACCCTCATCTTCCACCATTCCAACACATCAAATTCAGCTCGCACTACGATTGGCTCCTTGAGGTACATTTCTAACTCTGATTCCTTAGTATCAACTCCCATTCGTGCTTGTGCCAAATATGATATGTATTCATTTAGCACATCCGGATTACCAGGTACAGAAATATCCCCATCTCTACTTTCTTCAACACCCGCTGTGAGTAAAGTATTAACATACGATTTATACAGATCTTCAAGGGCTTCACGACCCTTAGACATCTCTGCTGCCGCTCTTTCAGTAGAATAAAGCTTCATGAAAATAAAGCTAATCAATCCCATATTACAACGGGGATCAAGAACAACTGCCAAGGACATTAACAGATGACATTCGTCCCAGTATTTATCGAACTTCGTCTTCATACCAACTGTCATCTGGTGTATGAAATCTGAACCTATACTGGTATTTTTCTGCAGAGCATCCTTAATCTTCCAAAGAGACAGAAGAAACAGATTCACAGTTGGATACTGATTTCCAGAAAAAATCTTCGTGCAATTGTAGAAAACTTGCAGAAATGTGTGAACTTATTGTGCTTTGGCGCAATCATCTGTGCTCAGCAACCAAGAATATGTTCTGTCACGCGCCGCGTATTTAGGAAATGCAAGCTGTAATTCCATTGCCGCATCTAACATTTCATAGGTCGAGTTCCAACGTGTACAGACATCCAACTTTAACGTTTTTTTAGATGGCACATTCAAATGTTGGATGATGTCATTCCATACACTCAGTCTCGATGGCGACCCCCTTATATATTTCATACTTTCTCTTATGTTTTCTATAGTGTCGTCGATTGCTTTCAGCCATTCTTATACAATCAAATTTACAATATAGGTACAACATCTAACCTAGAATATTTTTCCTTCAAAAAATAAATTTCCTGTATCCCTGAACTGGTTACGTAAGCATGAAATGACATTGTCATTTGCTGAAGCATTGTCTAAAGTTATTGCTGAAATTTTCTTCTCAATGCCCAAGCCTTCTAGACAACTGTAGATGCAATCTGAAATAAGTAAACCAGTATGTAGAGGAGGAAGGTGTTTGAAGTTCAAAATTCTCTTGCATAGTTTCCAATCCTTATCGACATAGTGAGCGGTTAATGAAATGTATCCTTTTCTTTGATTGGACACCGTCCATAAATCAGAAGTCAAAGCTATTCTGGTCACTGAAGCTAAAACTTCTTTCAGTTTCATCTTCTCCTTTGCGTACATCTTCATGCTTTCTCTCTGCACTGTGATGCGGGAGACATTCTCGGCCCGAGGGTTAAGGAATTGACAGAAAGCCCTAAACATACCCTTTACTTTCAATCATTCTGAAAGGTTTTTCTTCCAAAATCACTAATCTAGCAAATCACTCGTTCAGCTTATCCTTGTCAAACTTATGAGTGGACACTACGCCTTGGGAGTCGTCCCCTTCTGACTTCGCAAATGACAGCGTCTGTTGGCCGGGAGGAGGGAGTCTTGCTTTCTTAGGACACGCCTTCAAATGTCTAATTAGATGTGTCATAGATCCTCCTAGAATCTTGCTGAATAACCCTTTGCAGTTATTACACTTTATCTTCTGTACACTGTTAACTGTCACATCTTCAAAATCATCCCATACTGCTGATCTCTTCTTCTTTCCTTTGCACGCGGTTGATGTGTCTGTGTCTCCCTCTACTATTAGAGGAGATGTGGCCGATGCACCCATTCCAGGGGTATTTGGGCTTTCGTCTTGACTAGCCATCTATAAAATAAAGTTCTCAATATATTATACAGCTATACCTAGGGTCCTAGATGGCTAGACCGCTAGACGGGCATAATTACTTAATTATCTAAATCAGTCACCCATTCAAAGTTAGATGGATTGTAATGCTTCATTTTCCAATTTAAATGCTACGCCGAAATTTCGGCAGCATCTCCTCTTATCTCTCCAAAATATATTAATCTTGTATTTGATTCCTATGTCAATCATCAACACAAAGTGTGGACATTTGACGACGTAAATAAATACATGAAATATATCCAGAGAGAAAAAGGAGAGACGAAACCAGAACAGGCATATGCATTTAAATTGAAATAAATGAAGACATTACAATCTATCTAACCCTGAACTGTCCAAAAAGGGACAATTTGAGCAATTTCTATGCATACAAGAATACACAGAATCTATGTCTGACAACATAGAAATCCTCAAATGGGCAACTGATTATCCTATACTACAAGTCTATAACTAGAACAATACAAATAATTCGTATCTATGCAAACAAAGAAGCATGCTGAAATTGACATTTATCATCTAGCTAACTAATAACAAAATGTCAAATGAAAAGCCAAGGCATCTTAAAGTGGTGGCATTTAACACTAACAAAGTAATAAGTAAACTGTCATTTATAAAGTAAATTAAGAAACATGGAAAACATAACTATTTTAGGGCACTGTATCAAGGGAAAACAACTAGCATGGATTCCGACGGGTTAGGACCATGGGGCTCCATGGTCACCTCAATTCAATGTATGTATTGTATATCCATCTATTTTGCCCTCTCATTTTAATGTGTGCCAAAAAAATGAAGCATATCCAAATCTAAGTAAACACGCCGAAACAATTATCATTTAACTCTTACAATTAAAAACTTCTTAGGATCCCTATAATGTTTATTTGCCGTCAAACTTATTGATAAGGTCACATAGGCATGGATCAAGGAAAAATGCAAATATCATCTTAATCCAAAACTTTTGTGGCTCACAAAAAAGTTTTTTATGGCCATTCACCACTGATCCTGTGCAGTGGTTCACATGAGACATGAGATTTGGAATTACTTTATTTTTATGCCTATGCCTTAAAATGAGCTAATAACCAATTCAAAGTTTTGAATGGTGGGCATTCAATCATCATTATTTTTTATAGTATGGTTCACTCAAGATTTAGATCTAGTTTATTTTTAGGCCCATTCTTAAAATGAATTAGTTCACAGCCTGACCCAACTGGGTATTACTCCACCTGACCAAATCTAATCCAGGCAGAATTTCAACGTGCTTGTTTGGCACGCCCAGCCAATCCCGGGATTGCTCCTTCCAATCCCTTCCAATACAATCTAATCCCATCCAGTTTGCCCCGCCAAACAGGCCCTAAAATTGGATGGCAAGTAAACAGTACAGTGGGCCCTAGAAAGTTTTTAATGGTGGGTGAATGGGCATTCGCTGGGCCAAACAGGCCCTAAAATTGGATCTAATCCCATCCAGTCTGCCCGGCCAAACAGGCCCTAAAATTGGATGGCAAGTAAACAGTATAGTGGGCCCTAGAAAGTTTTAATGGTGGGTGACTGGGCGTTCGCCCGGCCAAACAGACCCTAAAATTGGATGGCAAGTAAACAGTACAGTGGGCCCTAGAAAGTTCAATCGTACTGACCAGGCGTTCAATCCCCCTCCAACGATCTTAATCCCACAACTATATTAGCAATTTCTACTATATATTAGCAATAAAAAATAAAAAATCCACCCCAGGCCTTACCGGGCGATCAAAAGAGGGACGATCGACAGCTGTGTGCAGGGTAGGGCGATGACGGACGACGGGACGAGTGGCAGCGACGAGCTGAGGCATCGGACGAGTGGCAGGGATGAGCTCCGTCACCGGACAGGGGCACCGGAGAGGACGCAGGGACGAGCGGCAGGGTCTAGCATCGCCGGACAGGGGACAAGGGAGAGAGAGAGAGAGAGAGAGAGAGAGAGAGAGAGAGAGAGAGAGAGAGAGAGAGAGAGAGAGAGAGAGAGAGAGAGAGAGATTTTTGAAAGCTCGCTGGGAGGGAAGGGGTCGGGTGCTGCTTGAAAAGGACGGGTGGGGTGGGGTAGGGTTTGGGCGAGCGAGTGTTAGAATGGAAAATGATGGGTGTGGGTAGGTTTTTTTTTTTTTTTTTTTTTTTTTTTTTTTTTTTTTTTTGCGGTTATATACACTTGTACGAGTCGAGTACGAGTCAAGTATCGAGTCGAGCACCGATAGACTCGTACTCACTACCGTAATCTAAACGAGCGGTGAAACCCGCCGCATCCCCTCGACTCAAAGCGAGTCGAGTACGAGTCGAGTATTCCGAGTCGAGTCGAGCGAGTACTCGAGCCATAGTCTGCTCGTGTACAGCTCTAGGTGCACCTGAGATTTATATCGCTCTCATTTTTTAGATCAAGGCCTAAAATGATCTATAGAAATGGATGAAACACAAACATCATGGTAGGGCCCACATAGCACCGACCATCAGCCACCGGGCTCGTGGCAGGGGTAGTAGCCAATCCCTATCCAGGCATCCAAAGACTCATATTGGGTTTCATTTTTATAGCTGTACGTAATTTCCTTCCGCGGCAATTATGCGCTAAATCATTGTAAGACCATATTAGAATTTTCACACCATCGCTAAATCATTGTAAGACCATATTAGAATTTTCACACCATCCGTACAGTTTGAATCATGTTTCGGTAAATACAATACGTTAGAGCACGTTCGTGGAATATAATAAACTCCGACGAATTTTAAGGTAAAAACCGTTATTATATCATATTATATTACATGCTGTTGCATACAAACCAGTCGTGCTTAACATTGACTAATCATTCTGCAAAACTACCACGCTATTTACCTTCACAACGTTTTCCTAACAAACTGCATGTCTACAATCCTATTCGACAAAATGTTATATTTTGTTTTAAAATATTATTAAATTTAAATTTTCAAATTTTCGGTGATTTCCCTCCACATTTGAAAAGTTGTGGTATTTTTTGGTTATGGGTTTTGTCCCACATCGGATTTGACAAAGTAAACTATCTTGTATATAAGATAGTATTTTTGCCTAGGGCTTGTGCCCCTTTCAGGGGGCATGTGAATTTGGTCCTGTGGGGGGGCTATGCCAATAGCTCTAATCTATGCCATTGACCACACACGCGCGCGCGTGCGCTGAGCCGAGCCGAGCCGTGCCGTGTCGTGCCGAGCCGAGTCCGAGTCCGAGTCCAAGTCCGTGTCCGTGTCCGTGTGCGCGTGCGCGTGCGCGACGCGACGGGACGGGACGGGACGGGCTGGGCTGGGCGTGGGCGTGGGCGCGGGCGCGGGTGCGGGTGCGGGTGCGGTGTAAGTGTACTCGCGTGAGTGTGTGTATGGGTACTCGCGGGACTTTATTTGCGAGAGTGTACTCGCACTTGCGCCTTTTCGTTTTAAACCAGAGAGATGCATCCCTTCCGGTTGGTCGCACCTGTTGGGTTTAAACCCAACGGACCTAACCTTTTGTAAAGGGTGTTTATACACCACTTCGGAGTCTATATATAGACAACCGATTCCAGTTTTAAATATACGAAAATATTTCTTTCTTATAAAACTCTCTCTGATACGAAATTTTATTACTGAGTTCATCGCTGAGTCAACTCAGCACTTTCGGATTAAACTGCAAGTGGTTCGAGCCCGCGTACAGTGAGTGCACCGCTGGGACCGGGTCATAGTCGTTGTATCCTGGAGGTCGATTGCTCTGGAAACCTGTTGCACTTGGGACGCTGTCCAAGGGGAGCAAATTCGATTTCAAGCCGAGTGACTCAGTCACGCCTCGACTCAATTCAATAAGTTCTTCTTTCTCAAAATCTTATTTTTTTTTTTTTTTTTTTGGTTCTTGATTTTAATAGTCTATTTAATTCAACCAAATATTCCAACACAAAATACTAGACAGGCCCGTTCTGCTCCACTAAGTGTTTATCCAGGCCGTTCATCTAGAAGAGCCCACTGAAAACAGGCCACATGGCTAAGATCTGACTAATCAGAGATCTTCATCATCCATAAGAAAGGTTAGTCACTAGAAAATGTCCAGATTTCATCACACAACTATTTGGACAATGGGGACCTCCAATCAACTGAGTTTTCACCATGCAAGCTAGCCGCGGTGGGGCTCACTAGATGAACGGTCTGGATGACCATAGACTCTAACCGTCGACGTAGCCAACACCAGTGGTAGAGATCTCCTCTAAGGGAACGAGAGCGCAATGCACTGGCCACATGAAAGCAGGCTTCACCTTGGGTGGTTCTGGCGCAAGAGCTTCGCCTGTGAGAACCTGCACAGCCTCTCTCATGGAAGGCCTTTCATTAGGGTTTGGATGGCAACATGCCAACCCCAGCCTAAGAACATGGCCCATTTGCTCCTTGTCGAACTTTCCACGCAATCGGCGATCTGCCGCCTCCAACACCCTTCCGCTTCCATAGGAAGTCCACAGCCAATCAACAACAGTCGTGTTGTTGGAGTCATCACCATCAGCAACGTTGATGTTATTGTTATTGCGGTTTCTGACTCTATCATCACCATCACTGTTGGTGTTGCCCCCTCCATCGTCATCATCGTCATTACAGCCGTTATGGTTCCTGTGGTTGTCGCCGGAGTCGATGATGGTAATATTATAATTGTTGTTGTTGCTGTGGATGTCACCGGTGATGGTGATGTTATCATTGTTGTGGGTGCCGGCTCTGTTGTTGTTGTTGATGTTGATAATGACACTATTATCATTGCTGTAGTTGCCATTTTCATCATCATCGCCATCTCCGTCGCCGTTGTCGTTGTTCTCTCCTTCAATGTTGACTCCATCATTGTTGTGGTCATTGTTGTTGTTGTGGTTTTGAAGGTTGTGATCGCAGACAGGACGTCGTCCACAGGCGACCACCATGCATAAGACACCAAACCCATACACATCGGTTTCTTTGCTAGCTCTTCTGGTGAGAGCATACTCTGGTGCGATATAACCCCATGTTCCTGCAACGGCTTTCGTTGTATGGTGTGTAATACCATCATGTTGTATCATTCGCGCCAGACCGAAATCTCCCAATCGAGCAGTGTAATCCGAGTCAAGCATCACATTGCTAGTCTTCACATCCCTATGCAGTGTCGTCCTTCGGCAACCGTCATGGAGAAAACTCAAAGCAGAAGCAACCCCATGAATTATCTTATGCCTTCTTTCCCAATTCAATTCAAGTTCTTCTTCCGACGGGTTCTCATTTGAAAATATGAGCTTATCTAAGCTCCCTTTTGGCAAGAACTCGTACACAAGAAGAAGCTCTTTTTTCTCACAACACCACCCGATCAGTCTCACCAAGTTCTTGTGACTGAGGCAGCCGATTGTCATCACCTCCGCAATGAATTCTTTTTCACCTTGATCTGATTCCTTTGAGATTCTCTTCACCGCGACCATATCTTTAGTCTTTTTCAAGAACCCTTTATAGACCTTCCCGAATCCTCCTTCCCCGAGCTTGTTCTTGTCATCGAAATTTTCGGTTGCAGATCTGAGCTCCTTGAGTTGGAACCTACGTGCCCCTATTGTTGAATCTGTAAGCATCGATTCTAAGCTTTGGCCTGAGTGGTTTTTTTCAATGCTGGCAATTTTCATCCTCCGCCTGTGGTAACACAGAACTCCACCACAGAGGATGAATGCTAATGGAATCACGACCAAAAGCCACAGGAACTGCTTCTCATCATCTTTCCCTATATCATTACTAGTGAAATTCCATGACTTTATACAGTTTAGCTGTGTGTACTCACCTGTGGAAGCTGAGAACCCTACATAGACCTCCTCAAGGAGATGCTGCGAAAGATCGATGGGCCTGGAAATCACTGGATTCGACTGATTGTGAGTAGTATCATTGAGCATGGAAACCCAGATGGTCATGATTTTCGATTCACCGTTGTAATTAATGGTGGCTAGAGCATCTTCTCCGCTCGAGAGATTGACGTTGTATTGTCCCAGAGGAATTTGGATGATGGAGTATATGCTATTTACATCCAGGTGATGGGTTTTTTTTTGACCCGTTGTCCTTTCGCAACTAGGATGCGCAGAAAGTCCCCAGATGCGCAAGTCCTTTCGCAACTAGGATGAAGTCCTTTTAGGATCGAGAAAGGAGTTTCTAAAAATGTAGGATTTTTCTATGGATATTGTGTTGATGAGAAAAATACAAGAGGGCTATCAAAGGTGAGAGAGAGGGAGAAAAGAGAGAGGAAGCTTATTTCGCTCGAGGAGGTTTTTTCTACTTTGCAATTTATATCTCGGCGCTTCGATGTTCTCATAATCACCGGTTAGATCTCTTCGTTTTCTCTATTTCTCTTATTGTTCATCCAGTTGTAAACGTTCTACTTGTGGATGTTGATCTGACGAGGTCCCGTGGCTTTTACCTCTTTGAGGGTTTTCCACGTAAAAATCTCTGTGTGGTGTGTGATTGTTGCTTTGATTTATTTCATTGCTTTATCCATAATTCGGTCGGAGATGATCCTAAGGTTTTTGCAGGCCCCAACACCAGGCCCACATGATTCCCATCAACATCCTCAATGTAGCTCTTCCTAGTATCGAATTCGACGGCCACGATGTAATTCGTAGATGACCGGTTTGATTCTCGGTTCACGATCCCAAGCCATTGCCCATCGCTGTTGCTCGGGAGCGTCATATTGTTGGTGAGAATGAAAGCTAGACCTTCGCCGCCAGACCCCATTGTGGGAAGGATATTCAACACAAAGGAAGTATTGAAAGATGCAACTGGTCCATTTTCTTTCCATAATTTGAAGAGGTCTTTGTACACCACCCTTCCAGATAGGTTTTGTAAATTTCTGTTTTTCGAATCAGGTGTGATTTGTAGAGCCCCTCCGGCTAAATTCGACCCGCTTGCATACAGGAAATCCGACCTAGAATTATCTTCTATTGTGGTATAATAGCTGAAATTGAGGCAAGACACATGGATGAGAAAACCCAAAAAAAGGAGCAGCCAAAGAGTTTTCATAAATGGTGGAAAGGACTGGAATTGATTGAGATAGAACAAGGTAAGATGATTGAATTTCTGCTGAGGAAGAAGGATCTGTTAGAATACTCTTGGAGGGTAGATAGATTTATTCACTAATTTAGATGGTGCAGTTTAAGATAAGGAGGAATTATTCAGAGAAGGAAACTTCCTCGCATGCTTCTATTATGAAAAGAAATAGTATATTTCTTATATCAGACTGCATTTAGTGGTAATCATATAATCTAAGTTGGTAATAGAGCAGTCATTATCCACACATGAGGAACACTTGCATGAGATCTGGACCATTTATCGATCGGGTTCTACACTGGATGAGGAGAATGTCAAAAATCACAGCAACCAGGTAATCCTAGCCATTGATTGGATTACTCTTTGATAATTAAAAATTGGTCGCTAGAAAGAAGTTCAACCAACTGTTGAGGTTCCTCCAATTGATGGATATGATCATCTGAATGGTATCAATTTTGGCCTATGGCTGAGTCACCGTAAGGTGCAATTGATGAACGGTGCATGCCACGTGTACGCTCCTATCTGATAGCTATCTTAGATATTATTAGTATATATCTAGGGGTGCACACGGGTCGGTTTGGTCCGGTTCCTAACGGTTCTAGGAATTTCGGAACCGGAACCAAACCATTAGCACACTAGAACCGAACCAGAACCGGACCGTGAAAACCAATTCGGTTCCGGATCAGTTCCACGGTTCTGGATTTTTCAAATATGGACAGGCAGATACCCTCATCTTTCCTTGCTTTCCGTTGAAAAGGGGAAAGTCCCTTGAGGCATTTTTTAGCACCCTACATGATGGACGGTTTAGATAATGAAAAGGGATGATGGGTGGGGCCCACTGTCAAAACCCAATCCATGCACGTCCGTCCCTGGACGTTTTTCGCATGGTTTGGATATTTTGAAAAAAAAATAAGTGGGGCCCACTTCTGATGGCATTCTCGGAGATATAATCCGCTCATCCTCTTCGTAGTAACGACTAACGTGTAAGAAAAGGTGGGGACCACAGTTCCATGGTTCGGGTCGGTTCTACCTGCCCCTAAACCGGAACCGAACCGTATCCAACGGTTCTTGTAATTTTGGAACCGGAACCGGAACCGGAACCGGTGCTGTCCAGAACCGGACCAAACCGGACCGATCCAACGGTTCCGGTCCGGTTCCACGGTTCTACCGGTTAAATGTGCACCCCTATATATATCCAGCATTTTATTAATTCTCTTCTTATATTTCTAAAGGCGTGTTAAACAAGTCTATAAATCATTTTAGAACAAGTCTACTGAATTTGTAGAAATCTTTCGTTTGAGTTCTTTTTGCTGGGAAGTCACAATAATGGAGAAATGGGATTGGATTTTCCAGTCAATGTATGATCTGATAAATGTTTCCATTTGTATTATTCAAGAATCAGTTTTGGGATTGGATTTTCCAGTCAATGTATGATCTGATAAATGTTTCCAGTCAATGTATCATCTGATAAATGTTTCCATTTGTATTATTCATGAATAAGTTTTGGGATTGGATTTTCCAGTCAATGTATGATCTGATAAATGTTTCCAGTCAATGTATGATCTGATAAATCTTTCTCAGACCTCTTACCCATCTGATAAATGATCTGACAGCCTACCAGTCAATATATTATTCAAGATTAGAGGGAAGAAGCTTCGCGGAAAGTGTTTCTTGATTGATTCTATGCCTGTCAGAGAAGAAAAAGAAAATAAAAAGGATTAGTTTTTCTCCGATCACTACGTCTTTTGTGGCATTTGAGGCTGGCAGATGGTAACTTGCTAATCGCAAAGTCTCGTCGTTTACCGTCAACCTCCAATCTTATCTTCTGTTTTTTTTTTTTTTTTTTTAAACACTAAGATTTTTTTTTTTTTTTTTTTTTTTTTTAAAAAAAATCTAAACCATAACCACCTAACACAGAACCGTTTACTATTACTAATTGTAGGTCTTCTGTCTTGTTACGGGTGATCAGAAGCCACGTTTGGATGCGCAAGAAATGTTTCCTGGTGCTGTACTCAACGAGGAAGTAGCCCTGTGTTATGGAAAATGTTTTGATTAAAAATATTTTAAATTAAAAAGTATACATAAATATATAAAATGTTTGTGAAAAAATTTAGTTTTTTTTTTTTTTTTTTTAATGTTTGGGAATAGTCCCATGCCAGAAAGGAGAGAAGAAAAATTTCTCATAATAAGTAGAGTGTTGAGTACCTTACTATTTGCGTGGTGAATAAGAGGAGTATCGAGACTTTTGCACTTGAACACATGCACACTGATTAGGCACGGTCAAGGTCTCAAGCTCAGTGCAAGTGTGTGGGCATGTGAGGAAGTGTGGCTGTAGAGGCGCTAGTGGTGCACTTCGCACTTCACATGTGCTCAGACGAGTCGCTTCCTCGCAACCCTACGCAAATCAGCGCAAGTCGCGGTGGATTTAGAGTGCCATGGGTAAGAGGTCTGAGAAAGACCTATTTGCCTTATATAGGAGCTAACACTAGCCGTTTAAGAGGCCTTGTGTAATTGCTCATACAGTAATAAACTAGACAATGCAAAAATTGCTGCATGTGGCTAGCCCAACAATTATAAATGGCTAGCCTCTGTGTCTAAATGACTAGCATGCAGCTAGTTTTCCACATGCAAAATGGTCAGAAACTGCCAAATATATAACAACTAGTTTCTCACCAACAGTCAGAAACAGTCAATTGTAGTTATGACCTTAGAACAAAATGTCCAACTACCCGTACCAAAACCAAGTTTGACTAGTTCATTTTAACAATACAAGCCATTCGACTCATCTCCTCATATGAACTAATAAAGCTCAAGTGTTTTCTCATTAAGCCAGCAGGTTCAATACGAACTTTAGCCAGTAAGTCTAACCCCAAATTGAGTTCATCATCCCCTTTAATTTTCTTCCTCTCCCCTTCTGCAGATCTAAAAAGGGGTCTACTGCAGTTCGTCTCAGTTTTAGCCCTCTCCTCTTATTTTCAGTTTTGGATTGTGTTTTTGTTATATGATAGGTGAGGCCTATTTTCTTTTGTGGAGCCTACCCAAAATACAAGGCTGTATATTTTATCTTGGCAATATAATTTAGGTGGGAAAATTCCACATTTTCTTAAAAAAAAAAAAAAAACTTAGCCAACAAGTCCACAAGAACCATACTAGTGTAGTGGTCTAAGCTAGCAAGAACTAGATTAGTGTAGTGGTCTAATCTATCAAAGCTAAATTTCATTTTCTTTCTTTTCGATTTGGAAAATTTTCCTTTAGTTTTCATCTATCAGCAAAATTGTGTTTACAAAGCTTCACTAGTGGTTTCTTTGTACTTATTGAACACAGAACCCTACACAGACTCATTGTATCCTAGAAGCTATTTGCCTACAGCCTATCAACAGTCTCAATTATTTTGAGAAGTGGTGAATAAAGCTTTGAGGACAATGTGATCACACGTGCTTAAGTCTGTCCTTAATATTATTGGTTTATTTCCTTCTATTTTACAGTAATTATAAAGCTCTAATTTGAGAATATCAAATTCTTAATATTCTTAAAGTGTTGTTGTAATAGAAACCGAAGGCGTATCCTCCATCAAATTGATGATTAGGATCTGATTTGTCTCGATCGATTCAACGGAACCAACTTTATAAGGTGACAAGACAAGATAAAGTTTCTCCTGATGACATTGAAGATTTACTATATCTTGAATCCTAATATTCAGCCACTGCCTGAGACAATTGACGGGGACATACCTAAACAAATTGTTGCATGCAACAAATGAGCTAAAGATGAACTACTGTGTTGTGGACACATTCTGAATGTGCTTTCTGACCAACTGTATGATTTGTACATGCAAACTACACCGGCAAAAGAAATTTGGATCATCCTTAAGTTCAAATACAAGGCCAAATAAGAATGTACCAACAAGTTCTTAATAAACAGGTACTTTAACTTTAACATAGTAGATAATAAACCACTACTGCCCAAAATCTAAGAATTGCAACTAATTGTAAACAAAATTAAGGCTATTAAAATTGATCTCCCTGAATCATTGTAAGTTGTGTTTATTATCACAAAATTGCCCCTGATGTGGAAAGACTACATGAAGAAGTTGCTGCATAAGACCGATGACTATACGTTGGAATAAATCCATAAATATTTGAGAATTGAGGAAGAATTCCATAACCGCGATAAGAAAGCTAAGAATAGAAATTCCCCGTCCAAGGTATAAGTAGTAGAAAAGACCCAAAACAAGAATAATGAGAAAAATGATTCACAGAAACCCAATAAATAAAAATTCAAGAAAACATATAAGAATAATAGAAAGTTTAAAGGTCTTTGCCATATCTGTGGAAAAACCGTGCTGACATTATGCTCGAGTTTATCGATTTTGAAAATCAAAGAAAGAAGTAATTGCAATTGAGGATGAAATAGTTGTAATGAAGAAAGCATATTAGGTGAGACCCCGGCCTCGCGCAAGAGGGTGATGTCCTTACTGTGGGGCCCACCTTGATGTATTTATTATATATCCATGCTGTTCATCTATTTTTCCAAATCAATTTAGGGTGTTATCCCAAGAAACAAAACAGATCCAATTATCAAGTGGACCATACCATGAGAAACAATGGTGATTGACCATCTAACCATTAAAAACTTCTTAGGGTGCACCTTAATGTCTTTGTAGTGTTTATTTACCATCCAATTTGTTGATAAGGTCACATAACCCATAAGCCTGGATGAAGGGGAAAAATAAATATCAGCTTGATCCAAAACTTTTGTGGCCCATTAATGGTCAATCACCACTGCTTCTTATGATATGGTCCACCTGATAATTGGATCTGTTTTATTTTTGTAATAATTGTTGAAAAGTGAAGCCACATCTGGGGCCGCCCACGACTAGTCGAGGTTATGCAGATTCGATTTGCGTTTTTGTGCAGATTTCGTGTCGCAAGTCCTTTCGCAAATGGGATGTGGAAAGGAGTTTCGCGGATTTTGTGTCGCAAGTCCTTTCGCAACTGGGATGCAAAATGAGTTTCACGGATTTTGTGTCGTAAGTCCTTTTGCAACTAGGATGCGGAAAGGAGTTTCCTAAATTATAAATAAGGGTACCTAGGGCTTTTCTAGGTATGATGGGAAAGTTATTCTAAGGTGTGGGCAAAGGGTTTTCTATGTGCTTCCAAGGGAGAGGTTAGTATATTGCCTTGTAATCTTTATTTTTCTTCATAGCGGAAGTTTTGCATCTGTGGTTTTTTATCCTTGTTGGGGTTTTTCCACGTATATCTTGTCTTGTGGTTGGTTTGAATGCTTTTTTTCCTTTCTAGTTTATATTTCTTCCTGTTTATCGTTTGTGGGTGAGACTTGAGATTGGATCTCGGTTCACTGCATTGTTGGCGTGCTGCGCAACAACTGGTATCAGAGCTATTAGTTTTAGTTCTATTGGGAGTGATGACGGAAGAAGGGAAAACTAGAATTGAGAAGTTTGATGGTTCAAACTTTGCCTTTTGGAAGATGCAGATGGAGGATTATTTGTATCAGAAGGACCTCTATATTCCTCTAGGAGGAAAAGAGAAGAAACTAGAAAAGATGACAGATGATGAATAGTTTTTACTTGATAGGAAGGCTTTAGGAACAATCCGACTCTCTTTGTCTAAGAGCGTCACCTTCAACATATCCAAGGTAAAAACTACAAAAGAATTAATGGAAGCCCTAGCCACCATGTATGGAAAGCCCTCAGCATCTAACAAGGTTCATCTTATGAAACAGCTATTCAACATGAACATGTTAGATGGTGGGAGCGTGGCTGAACACTAAACGAGTTCAATACAGTCACGAGCTAGTTGGAATCCATTGTCATTGTTTTTTGAGGATGGGGTCAGGGCGTTATTGATCTTATCCAGTTTACCAGACAGTTGGGATGGTTTGTGATTGCTGTGAGCAATTTTTCAGGGTCGACAAAGCTGAAATTTGACGATGTGGCCAGTCTAATTCTCAGCGAAGAATCTAAAAGGAAGGCATCAGGAGTTTCAGGGAGTTCAGGGAATGCTCTAAACGTTGAAGGAAGATGAAGATCGCTGAACAAAGCAGGCGCTAAATACAGACGTTCTAAGTTGAGGAAGAAGTCCAAGGGACCGAAAGACAAAGACGGGTGTTGGCATTATGGTAAGAAGGGGCACATGAAACGTGATTATAGAGCGCTTAAGAAACAAGAAGGAAACTCTCAAGGTGGGAAGGATTCAGTGAATCTATCTGAAGAGAGTGACACATATGCATTGATCTTGTCTCTTGATGCGAGAAATGAGTCTTGGGTTATAGACTCAGGTGCTTCGTTTCATGCCACTTCATGCATGGGAGTTCTGCGTAATTATATGTCAGATGACTTTGGAAGAGTATACCTGGGTGATGACGAGCCGTGCAGTATTGTTGAAAAGGGAGATATTCAGATAAATCAGAAAGACAGAACGTCTTTGAAATTGAAGGATGTTGGACATGTAACGAGTTTGAAACGTAACTTGATCTCAGTGGGGCAATTGGCCGATACCGGTTATGTAACGACATTCACCAGTGATTCCTGAAAGATCACAAAAGGTGCCTTGGTGATATCTCTAGGAAAGAAGGAAGGTACTTTGTACGTGACTTTAGGATCGTACATTTCACTCGCACCCACATCAACTGGAGTGAATGGGCAGTTATGACATCAAAGGTTGGGACATATGAGTGAGAAGGGGATGAAAATGCTATTGTCTAAAGGGAAGCTACCAAGGCTAAAGTCTATTGACTTGGAATTCTACGAGGACTGCGTGTATGGCAAGCAGAAGAGAGTAAGCTTCAAGAAGACGGGACGCGCTCCAAAGACATATCTGTTGGAGCTTGTACACACTGATGTGTAGGGACCGACACAGGTATTATCTCTTGATGGCTCACGTTATTTTGTTACTTTTATTGATGATGCTAGTAGAAAACTGTGGGTCTATTTCTTAAAGCATAAATCTGATGTATTTGATGTATTTAAGAAGTGAAAAGTTATGGTAGAAAATGAGACATGTAAAATAGTAAAATGTCTCAGATATGATAATGGGGGAGAGTATTGTGATAGGAGATTTGAGGAGTATTGTGCAGCAAATAAATCAAACATCAGAAAATGATTCTAGGGACACCGCAATAGAATGGTGTGGCTGAGCGCATTAACAGGATCATCCTTGAGCGCGCTAGGAGCATGAGGTTATATGCAGGGTTGCCCAAGACCTTTTGGACAGATGCTGTAAATACTGCCGCATATCTCATCAATAGAAGTCCCTCAGCACCATTGGATGGTGGGTTACCAGAAGAAACGTGGACTGGGAAAGAAGTGAACCTTGCACATCTCAGAGTGTTCGGTTGCACTTCATATGTTCACATTGATGCAGAGCACAGAAACAAACTGGATGCGAAATTCAGGAGGTGTACGTTTATAGGCTACGGGCAGCATGATTTTGGTTATAGGTTTTGGGATGTAGAAAACAAGAAAATCATCAAAAGCAAGGACGTAGTCTTCAATAAGAAAGTGATGCATAAGGACAGTGTGCAGGAAAATAAGGCCGAGGAGAAAGAATTCGTAGAGATGGAAGAGTTACCTCGCAGAGATGGAAGAGTTACCGGACACGGGTGTTACAACGCCACAGGATGATCATGCACAGGAGCATTATGAGGCAGAGCCGTATACACCGGTTGTGAGAAGGTCTAATCGGGAGAGGAGACCCACGGTTCGATACTCACCCTCCTTACATTATCTACTGTTGACAGATAATGGTGAACTAGAGTGTTTTGAAGAGGTATTACTGACGGATACATGGGTTAAGTGAGAGCAGGCCATGGATGAGGAGATGGACTCTCTTGAGTCTAATCATACATGAGAGCTAGTCACTCTACCTAAGGGTAAGAAAGCTCTTCATAACAAATGGGTTTATAGACTGAAGGAGGAGCACGATGGTTCGAAATAGTACAAGGCTAGATTGGTTGTGAAAGGGTTTCAACAAAAGGCGGGTATCGATTTCACTGAAATATTTTCACCTCTAGTGAAAATGTCTACGATTCGCATGGTCTTAAGTATAGTGGCTATAGAGGACTTACATCCAGAACCGCTAGATATTAAGACAGCCTTTCTTCATGGGAACCTTGAAGAAGAGATATATATGCATCAGCCGACAGGATACATGGCACCAGGAAAGGAGAACAAGGTGTGTAGACTGAAGAAGAGTCTATATGGCCTAAAGCAGGCCCCGAGGCAGTGGTACAAGAAGTTCAACAGTTTCATGTCAGGAAATGATTACAGGAGATGTCATGCAGACTACTGTTGTTATTTGAAGAAGTTTGATACGTTATACATCATCCTTCTTTTATATGTTGATGACATGCTTGTGGCCGGTTCAAACATGAAGGACATCTCAGATCTCAAAAGACAACTGTCTAGAAAATTTTCCATGAAGGATTTAGGAGCTACAAAACAAATCCTAGGCATGAGGATAAAGCATGACAGGGAAAATAAGAACCTAGTTTTGTCACAGGCAGAGTACATAGCCAAGGTACTTGATCGATTCAATATGGGAGGTGCTAAGTCGGTTAGCACTCCATTAGCCAACCACTTCAAGCTATCTAAGGAGCATGGTGAAAAGACACAGGAGGAATGGGACTACATGGCTAAAGTCCCATACGCGTTAGCTATTGGGAGTCTCATGTATGCTATGGTGAGCATGAGGCCAGATATTGCTTAAGCAGTGGGAGTTGTTAGCAGGTTCATGAACAACCCCAAGAAAGAACATTGGGAAGCTGTGAAGTGGATCCTTAGATACTTGGTAGGTACTAAGGATGTAGGGTTGTGCTATGGTGGATTGAAAATCAAGCTACAAGGCTACGTGGATTCAGATTTCACAGGAGATATCGATAGCAGAAGAAGCACTACAGGTTATGTCTTTACTCCGGGTAGTGTCATGTCGATTAGGTCTCTCGATTCTGAAGATAGTATCTATCAGTTACAGAAGTGTGCAAGGAGATGGTGTGGATGCAAGGTTTTATGGAAGAGTTAGGTAAAAAGCAAGCAGATGGCAAGCTGTACAGTGACAATCAGAGTGCAATACACTTGGCTAAGAATTCAGCCTTTCATTCAAGGACCAAGCATATTGCCATCAATATCACTTTATACGCTCGTTACTGAAAGATAGATCGATTACTCTGGAGAAGATTCACACAAGTGAGAATCCTGCGGATATGCTGACCAAGGCGGTCACAAGGGAGAAGCTGAAGCTCTGTTCAGCTTTGATTGGTCTTTAGGCTTGACAACGGGGAGGTGGTGTACTTCGGATGAAGAAAACAAAGGTTTATGCCGATGTGTCTTCAAGTGGGAGATTGTTGAGAAGTGAAGTCACATTTGGGGCCACCCACGACTAGTCGAGGTTATGCAGATTCGATCCACATTTTTACGCGGATTTCGTGTCGCAAGTCCTTTCGCAACTGGGATGTGGAAAGGAGTTTCGCGGATTTCGTGTCGCAAGTCATTTCGCAACTAGGATGCGAAAGGAGTTTCGCAGATTTCATGTCGTAAGTCCTTTCGCAACTGGGATGCGGAAAGGAGTTTTCTAAATTATAAATAAGAGTACCTAGGGCTTTTCTAGGTATGATGGGAAAGTTATTCTAAGGTGTGGGCAAAGGTTTTCTATGTGCTTCCAAGGGAGAGGTTAGTATATTGCCTTGTAATCTTTATTTTTCTTCATAGTGGAAGTTTTGCATCCGTGGTTTTTTACCCTTATTGGGGTTTTTCCACGTATATCTTGTCTTGTGATTTGTTTGAATGCTTTCATTCCTTTCTAGTTTATATATCTTCCTGTTTATCGTTTGTGGGTGAGACTTGAGATTGGATCTCGGTTCACTGCGTTGTTGGCATGTTGCGCAACAATAATGCCCTTAAATGATATGGAAAAATGGATGGACGACATAGATACATAATACATACATCAAGGTGGGCCCTACAATAACCTAATGGTAAGGGCTACACCGTCTTGGCTAAGCCGGAGTCTCACCTAATTTGCTCTCATTGATGAAGGATAGTAGGTCAGAGTTTCATAAGACAGTGGTTTCTTCTAATTTTACATTTTCATTAAGGGTTTCGTTAGATCATGTCCTAATTTTACATTTTCATTGAATTGCTCAGAATGACATAGTTTGGATGCATGTTTAGAAAATTAATATAAATAGAGTCATTATTAATATTATTATGAAGTCAAGTCCCAATGAATAAAAGAGATTTTGTTATAAAGAGTGATGGTGAGAGGGATGAGTGTTAACACAGCGAGAAAGTAATCAAAAGATTCCTTCTTGGAAATATATTTCTTGACCGTGGAAAACGTTGCCAAATTTCTCTATTGTCTGGATGTCTTTAATTTGTGCAGAAAATGGGGAGTTTGATTGATCGAGTAGGCTGCTCGTTCAATCAAGTGAATCCCGAATTAAACAGTTTGATCTCTAGACAGTTTTAGATTGGTTTGATCGATTGAGCTTGAATAGTTGATTGATTGACATAATTCAAAAAATTCATGTTAACTTTGTGGACACCTTTGAGCTTGTTCAATTGATTGAATATAGGGGCTTTATCAATCGAGGGTTACTCAATTGATGCTTAAATCGACAACGTACACTAATTAGGTGATTTTTTTTTTTTTTTTGGAAATTGCTCGTATTAATCACAGGAAAAATACATCATTTTGGGTGGGGCTAAACAAAAGAACATAGCCCACACCTATCATATGAGCAGAGGAACGTAAAAAGAAAACAGGGGATTTGTTTCCTATTTCAAGTGCAACACTATATATATGGGTGTAATGTAGGATTAGGGTATCGATGGGCTTATTTTGGAGTGAAGCTAGGTTTGAGAAGGCTTCTCATGTTTATAAATTGATTTATCTTTTGTACTTTTATTTTTATAATGAATTGGTTGTCCCTTTGTGCCGTGGTTTTTCGCCACAAGAGTTTTTCTATATAAAACTTCATGTTCTCTATATTTCTTGGTTTGTGTTTATCTTTCATTTTTGTGATTTGTACTCAGGTTTACTTCCGACAGCTACCAACATCCTCTTCTACCAGTGGTGTTTCATAGGTACTCAACTACTTCATGGCTTTTATAGTTATACGTTCACCGCAGAGGAAATTGTAGAGGAGGAAATATATGATCCTGAGTCAAAAACATGTATGGTGTACTTGGGGTTTTCAGTGGTTACAGGCAAAGACTGTGGTTTTGGTAATACAGACGTTGATCTGCTAGGCCAGCAGATGGCCTATGCATCAAACACTACAAGAAAAGGGGGCTTTAGCCACGGTTCAAAACTATGGCTAAAAAGGTTAAAAATTGAGGCTAAAGCCTTTAGCCTTAGTTTTGCCTCATTTATCCAAACCGAGGTTGAAACCTCCGTGGCTAAAGGCTTTAGCAGTTTTAGCAACCGAGGCTAAAATGAATTTTATAGCCTTAGTTCTTCAAGTAAGGCTAAAAGAATCTTTTTAGCTTCAGTTTTCTTAAAATGAGGCTAAATCAAAATTTTAGCCTCCATTATTTCCAACTGAGACTAAATCCAAATTTAGCCTCAATTGCCTCCAACCGAAGCTAAAACTATTTTTAACCTCAGTTCTCAACAACCGAGGCTAAAGCCTTTAGCCATGGGAGTTGTAGTCTCAGTTTATGTAACCAAGGCAAAACCGAGACTAAAGATGGATTTAGCCTCTTTTGGAATCAACCGAGGCTAAATTCAGTTTTTGACCTCATTTCTCTATCAACTAAAGCTAACAATATTGTAATCAACAAATGATTGAACCTGTGCATATTTCACCCATTTAACATTCATCAAGACAACAATCAACACAATATCAACAAAACAATTAATGGTTTATTTAAAGTTTTATAAATAAAATACAAATGCACATGAACTGCCACATAGCCTTCCACATGAATTGTTTCAGTAGGGTCCCCTTCTAGCTCCTCTTTATGCAACCGTTGCCTTTCAGCTCTCCTTTGACAAGCTCCCCCTAAAAGAAGTGAAAAGTAAAAGCTACTTAAGAAAAGTATTGAGTGAATTAAAGCTATTGCAGGAAATGTTCTGAATATATCCCAGTAACCATTGATGAGTTGACCTTGTTTTCCAGTACATTTACGGTATATTCTAGTTCTTCCACAGACTTCTCTAACAGTTTCATCTCCTCCTCCTCTTCGGCATAGTTCTTCCTTGCCTCAGTCATCTGAGATCGAAAGGGAAAACATTGAGAATCAAACATGACACAAGTAGGGGAAAAAATCAGAAATAAGGTAATGATAAAAAGAATCAGCATGCACCTGTCGAGCTTCTGTAGCAATTGCTTCATTTTCTTCAGCAACAGCTTGTGCCATTTCTAGTTGCTCTTCCAAGACGAGTACCTCAGAATCAAGGCAATCCCTTCCCTTAGTAACTTCATTCAGATCACTCTTCAAACCTTCAAGGTTATGATTCATTTGCCCAAGTGAATCACTCATTTCAATAAGTTCTCAAATAGGATTCCTTCCAAATGTCAAATCAATTAAGCATTTTATCAGATTCCAAAAGGAATTCTGATGTAATTGAGCTCATAGCAAGAGTCTCCTGCCAATTGCAAAGCAGAGACGATGGCTGCGATTCTCTGACCCTTTTTGTTACATAGTGTCGTCAAGGGCCATGGCAATCAAACACACCACAGAACATCATGTCTTCTTGGGATCCGAATTCCTACAACTCATATAGAACCCACATTTTAAAAACAAATACAGAAGAATTGGGCTCTCAGCAATTGAAAAATTGATTCGTACTCATCAAACAACTGAAAATCGCTCTCATTTCTTCCTATATAGATCTCCATGCTGAAACTATAACTTTTTTTATTTTTTTTGCTGAAACTAAAACTTAAAACATTTAAACCTGTGTGGAATTAAAATAGCTTTGAAAGTAAGTAGACAATGAAATAAACTTAAAATATTTAAACAATGCATGGAATTAAACATTTAAACCTATGTAGAATTAAAATAGCTTTGAAAGTAAGGAGACAATTGAAAAACTTAAAATATTTAAACAATCCATGGAATTAACTAGCTTTCATCAAAAAAACATCTTGGCAAGGAACTACATGATACACGACCTGAGGATGGGCCTTGACATTTGGTGATCCACACTGTTGATCTGATGATTCCAATGCTAGATGGGCCACACCCAAAAATCACCCTAATGGGACAATCTTAATGGATTAGCTTGCTTTTATGGGTGTGTGTGTGTGTGTGTGTGTGTGTGTG
Organism: Magnolia changhungtana; assembly: GCA_030180095.1. Lineage (NCBI taxonomy): Eukaryota > Viridiplantae > Streptophyta > Magnoliopsida > Magnoliales > Magnoliaceae > Magnolia > Magnolia changhungtana. Next base: position 1,495,625 of record JASAUF010000336.1, read on the forward strand.
TGTGTGAGAGAGAGAGAGAGAGAGAGAGAGAGAGAGAGAGAGAGAGAGAGACCTGTAGTGAAAGAATGACATTCACTGCGTCATACAATCTGTTTGCATCGATTGGTTCACCAACAGTTTTTGATGGAATCTACGACAACAAGAGTGAAGCCTGCACAAGCAGAAAAGTTACACATGCACCTAATCAATCAGATACACAAGAGTGTGTTTAATGACCTTCAAACCTTCTGCAGTGCAATTTGATATGGGCCATCCATGATCTCTAGTTAAGAAAGGCCATGCACCTTTAGAAATGTGACAATACTGGAAACTAAGATCACCAAGACAATCTTCCAAAATCTTCAAAAACAAAGTGGAACAGGTCATAGGAAAAAGTAGGGAGGACCACGGTCAAGATATCCGAAAACAACTTGATTTTAAAAATTTTACTGAGAGAGAGAGAGAGAGAGAGAGAGAGAGAGAGAGAGAGAGAGAGAGAGAGAGAGAGAGAGAGAGAGAGAGAGAGAGAGAGAGAGTAGAAAACAACTGCTCCCAAAGTAATATAATGAAACATGCGTATTCTTTATGTACTCATGCACTTTCTTAAGAGTTGGACCAAATTCCTCAAGAAGGCTAGTTGAGATTATTGCCTGAATAGTGAAAGCAGTGTCCCATAATTGACTGCCATTATAACCCTGCAGTTAACCACAATCAATAAGTGAGTTTTAAATCGAATGTCCTCTAGAAAAAAAAAGTTATGTTGATGACTACTTATGCACTGAACTATAAATGGTTTTAGATTTTGAACACCTGTGAGAAACCCAGATTGAATTGACACTGGACAAGAACAAAGACAAAATGCCACTACATAAAAGTAAAGGTGGTTTATTTTATTTCCAGACCTGCATTTTCATGTCATCTTCTACAAGCCACAAATCGTAAAAAATCCTTGGCAAGTGCAACTTGAATGCCTCAGAATTTGTATCTTCGACCCAGCAGCAAAGCGTATTTAAGACCTACTTATCATGAGATAGAAAAAACTAATGGACAGAAAAATAGATGTTGAGCTCCGCTAATGCCTGTTCTTATTCATCAAAGGAATAAATTTTGGAACATTATAAGAAGATCCAACCAATATGTTTGCAATGGCAAGATTCCTACAATATGCTTGAATTAATTACTTTCTAGTAGGGGAATTTTTTTTTGCTGATGTTACAAATATAAAAATTCCAGAAGCCGTATGAAATTATCAAGTCTACTATTGAATCGGTGAAAGTTCACCAAGTTGATTTAATAAATAATAATAATAAAGCCACCATACCCACCAAAATGAAGAAATAAACAAAATCTCTTCAAGGACCATATTTAACCCAGGCCAAAATGAAGTAAAACAACCAACAAATATTATTTTTCTTGTAACAGGAGGTTAAAGGAGCCTTATTTAACTCCAGGCTGGTTAAAGAAGTAAAACAACCAACAAATATTATTTTTTCTTGTAACTGATAATTTATTTAAAAAGGCGGCAAAGCCACAAAAGAATATCTTACCATAAAAATGGCTGCATGTGCAGCAGCACCAACTATGAGAAACCCACCGATCCACATGTGATGTGTGAACAACGAAAGTTGTGTACCATAGTCAATAGCTAGGTATGGATAGGGGGGCATGGAATACATATGGTGAGCTACAACAATGGTTGAAGAGCCTAACATAGCTAGGTTAAGAGATAATTGAGCGTGCCATGACGTTGTTAAGATCTCATAAAGGCCTTTATGACCCTGGCCTGTAAATGGACCTTTATGAGCCTCTAAAATATCTTTCAGACCATGACCAATGCCCCAGTTGGTCCTATACATGTGACCAGCTATCAGGAAAAGAATTGCAATAGCTAAATGATGGTGTGCAATATCAGTCAGCCATAGACCCCCTGTTACTGGATTTAATCCTCCACGAAAAGTCAGAAATTCCGCGTATTTTGACCAATTCAAGGTGAAAAAGGGGGTTGCTCCCTCGGCAAAACTGGGATAAAGTTGGGCCAAAAGATCCCGATTCAAGATAAATTCATGAGGAAGTGGTATCTCTTTAGGATCCACTCCAGCGTCTAGAAATTGGTTAATCGGTAAAGATACATGTACTTGGTGTCCCGCCCAAGAAAGAGACCCAAGTCCTAGTAACCCCGCTAAGTGGTGATTCAACATAGACCTGCAAGAACTCATAGAACTTAATTTACATCAATAAACTGATAGTTATATATGAAAACAAAAACCAGACTTAATCAATAGATTCTTTTATCAAAAGTTACAGAAAAAACTAATAATCAAGAAACCTGGTTGAATTTTAATGAAAAAATTGCAGCACAAATTATGTCTGGTGAAATAAAAAGGTTGACCAAGGTCTGAATGTACATGGATCTCCACTGAAGATCATCAGCACATCAACCCAGAACTCTAGGTGCAGTAAATTAAATTAGACTCGGTAGAGCCAAGTTCTTTCAAGCCAGGGGGAGATCATGCAATTGAGGCTTTATTCCCATTGACATAAAATTCCTAGGACTTCTTTTGTTTAGTTATCTACAACTTCGTCTGAAACTGGGAAATATTCTAACTGATTTTAGGGTAGCAGATGGTATTTTGGTTGGAATTCTGCTGATGGAACAAGCTTTTGAAACATAACCCCAACAAATTCAACTAAGACCATTTATCTACAAGTAACGGTTCATAGGAAAAAGGAAAACTGACAATTTATAACTACAAAAGACAGAAAGGCAGTGATTTACTTACAAGAATCCAACAACAATTTGGTTCTCGTAGTTCAAACCATCCACCATGGAAGGGTGTATCTGATTGATGTGTGGATATCTAAGACATCACGGTGGGGCCATAGAGTTGAGTATTACATACAACTAAATCTATGTTGGACCCACCATCATGTGTGTCAAACATCTGCCCCTCCAAAAATGAGATGTCCCTAAATTTGGGTGGACTGCCCCTCATACACCAACAAAGGGCGTGTCCATTTACACTGTCTCCTGTGTTGCGGCACATCTAAGTTACAGGTTTTTTTTTTTTTTTTTTAATGACTGGGCATAAAACTAGGAGATGCAAGTGATGACAATTTGAATGTTTGCATCACTCAGTGGGCCACACAAAGGCCGGTTCTGCCATAACTTACTATAGGGTTTACTCTGTTGGTTCAAAACTCACACACATATATGGAAAGTTTTATTATAAGGTTTTCATACTCAGTACCATGATTTTCAGGTGAGGACTATTTCCAAAGAGCAAGTGAAAATTTCAAAAGGCACTTGTAGAGTGCCTCAATATAGGGCCTTTCCTTTGCCTTTCAATACAATGCAGATGGTTGAAATGAAAAAGAAAGAAAAATAAAAATAAAATCAAAGCTCCAAACAATGAGATTTGAAAGGAAAATAAATCTATAATTTTCCATTGCATCATCAGAAAAGCTACTGATATGCTAGATTGCCTTCCATACTAACCAAACACTACATCTCCTCTACTCTAATTCAGTAATAAGACAATAGAACAAAATTGATAACCATAATCCAAACATGAAATATACGAACAGATCTACCATAAAATCAAACCACTACAAGCACCAAAACCTAACCCTAGATCGTTCCGATCTATCAGATTCAGCAAAATCTCCCAAAAATAGCAGAGAAAACCTAATCTAGAGATAGGGAAGCTCAAATCTCATTAAGAAAAGATAACAAAAAGTTGAGATTCATCTAGAGTGGGAAGTAGATTGTGACCTACTTGGCCTGCACAGAAATTGGTGTATATGCCCCTTGTTTATCTAGCGTAGGAAGTAGATTGTGACCTACCTGACCTACACGGAAATCAGCTCCCTCCCTTCTTTGGATCTCATAGAGAGAGAGAGAGAGGAGAGAGGAGGGAGAAGGATTGAGAGAGAGAGAGAGGAGGGAGATAGATTGAGAGAGAGATAGAGAGAGAGAGAGAGAGGGATGCGGATGGTGCTAGCGCTCTTCTATTTATGGGCCATGTCATATGCACGGTCCGTCGCTTTTGATATCTCAGGCACATGCTTCTTTAATCCAGACCGTTGGCATGTTGAGTTCCACCGCTGATAGGGTGGTCTAATGAACGACCCAAATCTTTCATGGACCCACTTGTGTCTTGACAATGATTCATATGGACGGGGGATCTAATGAACGGCCCAGAACTTTCACACGTGGGTGGTAACACCTGTGTCTCGACAATGATTCATATGGACACGTGAACAATCTAAAAAGATTGATATGGGCTATCCATTAGGTTATCCAACACTTCATGGGCTGTCCATAAAAGAAAAACAACGATCAGATGATCCAACCTATGAAGTGGACGACGCAGATTGATTATATAAAAAAAGGTCCAATCAATAAAGCCAACGATCTAATTGATGGGTCCTGCCATGGATTGCTTATGATTCTAAAGAATCGCTTTGATCAGGCATTCGCAAACTTCCCATCCATTAGATGAAAGGCTATTAAAAATGACCAACGTTCGGATGTATAAGCTTATCTGATGTAACGTCTAAAAAAAAACTGTACAAAGACCCGAGTACCACCTCATGTAGAAATCACATAGGACCAAATCCTTTAGAAATTAGGTGAGAACTAACTAGCGTTAAACTAGTTTACCTGTGAAATTAGTACCGATCACTTTAAATACGATCTGCAAGACCCAAAACTTGTAGAATCATTAACGCTACATTATCCTGAAATCTAGGATCAATCTCATTACCCAGTTGCTCTCGGGAGCACATTGAAACTTCGTATCGGACCTGGACCACACGTCGAAAGTGACTACAAAACTAAACGCATAGGACCACCTTGCTGGGCTTGACAACCATCTCGGAAATCTAATCCAGATAGTATCCAAAAATGGACAACTTGAGCCTGGAGCGAAGTGTGTGAGAAACGCGAATATCTTTAGAAATTGAACTCAGATTTAAGTGATTTGGGTCGTTCTCTTGTGGGCCAAATCCTAAGGTTTCTGACTATCGGAATCTGACCAAATTACACCCTCGGATCAGGGAAAAATTCATACACACGTTAGTGCACTTGTGGTCCTGATCGAGTATCGGTGACCATTGAACTGAAACTGGTCCACCACGGTCGATCTGTGAATCCGATCAAACTGAAAACTCAGCTTGACCTAGATCCAACATAGGGGAACTTAAGTCCGACCTTAGACTTAATGGGGGGCTCCAGAAGTGCTCCGTTGAGCTGAAATAGCCGAGTTTTGGCTGAAACCTAAGTATACCATGACCCGGGGGTCATTTTCGTCACTTCTATGCCTATATAAACACCTTAAAACCCCTCTCTCTCTTCACATACAAATTTCCTAAACCTAAGAGAGAGAAGAGAGAAAAAAAGAAGGAAAGAGAGAGAAAGTGTGAGAGAGAGTTAGTGTTTGATCCATGGCTTCTTCCCTGCCAGTCCACGTGCTCAACTATCGTATCTGTATCATTTTTTCAGTGATACCGATCCCGTTCTTAGGTAAGAAAACCTAACCCTAACCAGTTCTAGTGTTCCAAATGGCGTAAATGATGAAATAGCTAACCTAGTTTATGATTTAGGTTGTCGTTCTGCCGTAGACAACGACTCGGTATACAAACTGAGTTCGATATGGGTTTATCGGCGTAAGGTGTGGATTATAAACGTATAGGTTATGGTTTTTAAGGCTTTTAATGTCGGTTAATGATATATTACTAACGTGGATGTTATTTCATGTGCATAAAGTGATGTCCGTTTCATTTTTTAGTTATACATTAACTATGTTGAATATACTGTATTCTTCATATTTGTAGAAAATATCGTATACGTATGAAATTCGGATTTGTGCTTGCCATGATTTATTGCTGTCTATGTATGCTAGATGCATGTGTATCAACTTCTGGGTGAACGGATTAGCCTAATACATGTTATATTAACATATGTCGAGTATGTTACAATGCGTAGCCTAAGTGTTTGTGCAAAAGACTAAATGGGTATAAACCTTGCGTTAGTGTACGCCATGACTAACTATCGTGGCTATGCGATTGTTGTGTAGGCGGCAATCCCTTAACGAAAGGACTTGCCCTAATACGTATGCTAACCAATACATACGATGTATGATATAATGCATATGCTACGTGTTTGTAAATATGTCTGTGTGAATAAATACTTGTAAACTGTTCTTTAAATGGGTGTTGAGATAGGATTCTCAGCCACTCTAATGAGGTGTACGATTTCCTCCACATGCCTTGTTTCAAATTCATTGCTTTTACCTAGAAGTGTATAAGTGTGGACTCATGTTTATGTTATACTTCATAACATGCTCAACTGATTGTATGATTTGAATAATTGCTCCATTTCTGCTTTGAGTACCTCATATGCTAGATTATTGTAATTGAATGTGTTTGGGGCTATTATATAGTCCAGGCAATCGGTAATAGGCCTCAAATTAGTGGCTGACTTTATCTCGCCACATGAGATGCACCTGATGAATCCGAGTCGTAGATTGATTGGCGACAGTGGTTAGGCCACACAGAGTGCTTATGCGCTTCATGTTGATCAGCTAGATATGTGCTCGTGCTAGTCGAGCCCGTCAAATAACCCGATTGGCCCGATGTATGTTAACCATGTTTGGACACTATTGCTTGAACCTAGGGTACCAAACTCACCAGTGAAATCCTTGTTAACCTTGTACCTCGATCTGCTAAAACTCATGAGCCGGACATGGTGGTATGAGACACGGTGGTCGAGCTGTCGGCCTACATTGGGACGACGAGCCTCCCCGTAATGACCAGTGAGCAACACCACCTCGTGAGCCAAATACGGTGGTATGGGATATTGTATTCGAGCTGTCGGCCTACACTGATAAGGTGACGATCCCTTGTAGTGACCTCGATCATACTCTAAGCCTGCGTTGAGGCGACGAGCCTTTCTGTAGCAACTAGAGTATAAACTAGGCCTACACTGCATCGTGGTGACGAGCCATTTACAGTGACCTAGAACCGCAATATCGTATGAGATTTACTAGGACTGACGACCCTAGAATGGATCATTGTTTGGGAAATGATATAAGGGAGGTACCTTAGTTTTCCAATCCTGCTGTATGAAAAGGACTAATAAGAACTGGGTAATCATGCTCATGCACCGCATTGCATGTGCAGTTTGGCGTTGGATAGAGCATTGAGGAAGTGACCGACATGCGCGACTGTTAGATGAAGATCACAGAGGGAGTGCAGGCGAGGGCATGTATCATTATTTCATACCATCCTTGCATTAATCAGAGTATTTAGGGATGTTTGATTTTATTGCTTTATCATTATTGCTTGATTGAATTGATAACATGTTAACCTTTACTTTATAGCTCCACTGAGTTGATCACTCACTCCCACGTTTTGGGATGGTTTTTTAAACACCAACTAGACCCTGTTGTAGTTTCAGATGATGGCGCAGCCTACGAGGCGGAGCCCGACTTTGAGGATGACGAGGAAGCATTCTCATACATGCAGTGTTCAGGTGGTTTTATATAGACCGTTCTGATTGACGGGGCTTCAGGTTTATACATCATAGAAGACCATCACATTTTTGACATTTTGTATTTTGAATCAATACCTGTAATATTTCACCTGGGATATGTTTATACTCTAGAGACATACCACAACTTATATGTTTTATATCTATCTGTCACAGTCTTCCGCTTGCGTAATTCAATTGTCTCTAGAGTATGATATACTGATTTAGATTAATCTCACTCATGTTTAATGTTCTAACACGAACAACATTTAATCATCATTAATTGTGTTGCATAAGTGATGTGCTGGAACTCGGGAGTTGGGCCTATGCTCGACCCTCGATTTTCAGGGCGTTACATCTAATCAGCATGGATTTTATCTTATAGACCATAAATCATTGTCTGGAACAATTGGGCGGTTCAGATCGATTCGTTGGATGCCCCACTTGTGCCTGTTCAATTGCAAGAACCATGCGTAGAAGCCAACCATCCACTAGGTGGGCCGCACCTGGCCAAAATATAGTCGGTCCGCTCATCAAGTAGACCCCACAAACATTTTTGTACATTTTTCTCCAGTGATGAGTGGACCCACATGATTGCACCGGGCATTTACACATGTTAAGAGCATGAGTCCAAAAAGAAATCAGATCCAAATCTAAGGTGGGCCCAGGTGGACCATACCACTAGAATCGGTGTGGGTTAAATCAGGAATGTGAGTTGAAAAAAAATAGACTTTTGGCCTCAGTTCCTATGTAAGTGAGGCTAAAAGGTAGACTTTTCGCCTCAGTTCCTATGTAATTGAGGCTAAAACGTAGACTTTTGGCCTCGGTTCCTATGCAACTAAGGCTAAAAGGTAGACTTTTCGTCTCGGTTCCTATGCAACTGAGGCTAGTTCTTATGCAACTGAGGCTAAAAGGTAGACTTTTGGCCTTGGTTCCTAAGCAACCGAGGCTAAAAGGTAGACTTTTCGCCTCGGTTCCTATGCAACTGAAGCTAAAAGGTAGACTTTTAGCCTCGGTTCCTATGCAACTGAGGTTAAAAAATAGACTTTTGGCCTTGGTTCCTATGCAACGGAGGCTAAAAGGTAGACTTTTCGCCTCGGTTTCTATGTAACCGAGGCTAAAAGGTAGACTTTTCGCCTTGGTTCCTATGCAACTGAGGCTAAAAGGTAGACTTTTCGCCTCGGTTCCTAAGCAACTGAGGCTAAAAGGTAGACTTTTCGCCTTGGTTCCTATGCAATTGAGGCTAAAAGGTAGACTTTTGGCCTCGGTTCCTAAGCAACTGAGGCTAAAAGGTAGACTTTTCACTTCGGTTCCTATGTAACCGAGGCTAAAAGGTAGACTTTTGGCCTTGGTTCCTATGCAACTGAGGCTAAAAGGTAGACTTTTCGCCTTGGTCCCTATGTAACTAAGGCTAAAAGGTAGACTTTTCACCTTAGTTCCCATGCAATTGAGGTTAAAAGGTAGATTTTTGTCCTCGGTTCCTATGCAACTGAGGCTAAAAAGTAGACTTTTCGCCTCGGTTCCTATGCAACTGAGGTGAAAGATGAGCTTTTAGCCTTAGTTCGTTATCAACCCAGGTTAAAAGACACATTTAGCATCCATTTTTTCAACTGAGGCTAAAAAATTGTGGCCAAAGGCCTATTTTCTTGTAGTGAAAAGTCTACATGATAGAATAATCTTAACGTTTCGACTTATGACTTGGTAATGGGCGGTCAGGACTTTCAAATTGAAAAAGGCCGAGGATAGGTGTCCAGGTGTATCCAGTCTTGTGAGTTGTGGGGCATGATCTAACCCAAGTGGTTCCACGTTTCGACTTATGACTTGGTAATAGGTGGTCAAGACTTTCAAATTGAAAAAGGCCGAGGATAAGTGTCTAGGTGTATCCAGTCTTGTGATTTTTGGGGCATGATCCAAGTGGTACCCGACTGATTGTCTTGGTTGCTGAGCAGTGGGCACCAATACTAAATCCAACTCATTTTATCAATGGTCAAGATCAGCTGTTCAGACTGAATCTGAATGATTGACTGAAATAACACCAGCGGGTGGACACCAGATTATCCAACCATCTTTGCATGTGGGCCATATGAGTCGAGTCCGGCCATACTTGCTTATGTGCTGTTGAGAGGTTTGCTAATTCCACGTGCGTGTAGAGCGGCATGCAGTCACAGCCGCAATAGTGGAGTGAAAAGGCTTGCCAAAATATCTAACATAGCTCACCTATCCTGATTTGAACCATACTTGTAAAGCTTGGTGACTCAACTCAAAACAGGCTGAGTCGACAAGATTTTGAGTTGAATCACCTGAAAACTTACTCGCACAAGATTTGCTTCTGAGTCGGAAAGACAACCTGCAACGGGCCATGCTTATCGATGTTACCAAAATTTTTATACTAATGATCTTAAATGTAGACCATCAACTTAATCATCCACAAATTTTTTTTCAACAAATATCCTGTTCAAATAAAGACTCAAGAGCGAATTTCTCAGTCAACTCCACCCGGATGGATATCGAGTTGAGTTTTTGAAATATGGGTTGCACCCAAATCCTTGGGTCACCTAGCTTAAATTCAAGGCTACTAAATCATTGGGCCGGTCTTCATTCAATCCAGCCTATTAAAGCACATTTCTCCTACTGTTATGCTCAAGGGTGGCCCAGGTGCTCATTTTCTTATTCATTATTATTATTTTTTTGGCGTGAGAAATCAATGATTCTTATTCAAAGTTCCCAATGAGTAAGTTCGTAAACTTAGGAACCCTTGTGATAAATGATCACAAATCACTAGACAACTAATCATAACCGGTGGTCAATGGGTTCTTACTCATGCTTCAGCCACTACAAGAAAACTGGCCTTTACCCGCGGTCAAAACCGCCGGCAAAGGCTAAGAAAACCGTCAGCAAAGCCTTTGCCTGCGGTTATCTAACAGCCGGTAAAGCCTCAGTCGGTAAAGGCTTTACCGGCGGCCAGGACCTTTACTGACAGTTGTGCTGAACGCCGCTAAATCATCAGTTTTTGTTGCAAAATTAGTCAAAAGCAACGGATAACGTAGCTAAATATAACTGGCCCCACAGTACAACCGTAGCCACGGTAGATGCATAGCCTGCTGAAAATCAGTTTTACATCAGCTGATACGGCAGTGTTGAATCCATATCAGCTTACCCCAATAAGATACAGGGAAACTCTTAGTTATTCTAGGTATATGATAGGCAATAAATAAAATTCATGGAAGCCCTCCTAGGCATATACTGTAAAGAAATTGCTTCCTATTTCAGTTTTTAACTAACATATTACAGGCAGACAATGCCTATAGTGAAATAAATCAAACCTTAATTGAACAGTTTCTGTGAATTAAAGTACAGAACATATAACAAATATTAGCACATGGTTACATATCAAAATATTTGAAACAAATCTTTATACACTCTGAATCACCTACAAATAAGTTTTGTAAATTTTAAAGCCAGCAATTCAACAATGTAATGGAAGTTCCCAACTGAAATATAAATTGATCTATCAAAAAAGAAAAGCGAGAAACTGAATGTAGTTCAAAAGAACCCTTGTACGAAAAGAAAAATGCAATATTACCTTCTATTGACCAATGATACACTGATGTTTGTGTGACCAGCCCCAACATCTTTGGCGTAATCCACTTCCAAAACACAACCTGTGAATATAACAATATAGCATGGAAACTAATTGAGAAATGAAACAACCTATGAAATAAATAGAAAAGTGAGCTAATAAAGTTTAAAGTGGATGACATTATCACCTGCTCAGGCATCTGATGTGATTTCATTTTTGCCTTCGTCTCAATGTTGAATATTTGTAGGTGGTCCTGAATAGTTCTGTAAAGTTGAGCTTCAAACAGTGCCACAGTTCACTCGCCATATATGAGATGCTCGCCACCACAAGCACAAAGAAACAGACGCATTTAATAGCCAACGCCAAATAGCTGGGACAATCCTGAATAATGATATGACACATGCATTCCACGAAAAACCATGACAACCATTTATCGAATGGAGATTGAACAAATTAGCTCCAAAATAAGGAATAGGCATGAATATACAAAATAAATGGCAGCAGGAAAAATAGATGAGGTAGGTCAAACTATTTTTTCAAATGTTAGGTTCATCTGGTATTATCTAGTGTGGAAGGGTTATAGTCTATCAAAGAGATGCTGAGAAATATGAAAGTTCTCCACACCATGCAGTAAAGTCATCCTCAATGCATTGATCATCATCTCTAAGACCCACCGGGACAAGCCGCTGGCCGCCTTTACAAAAGGAAAAAAGAGATGAGCTACCATCAATGGATTAGGAGAATTGCAAAAAAGCAATGGGATGTACAATAGCACTTTCTATCAAAACTGAAACAAGCAAACTCAGTAACACTCTTGCCCTATTGATTGCAAACTCCCAAATTTAAAAAGAGAGTGATCCATCAGATACAATGAACACCATATACATCCAGACTGAAAAATGCTTTTAGTTCCAAACATATTTCACATGCAATTGTTTCTAGATAATGATTAAGCTTTCTAGAACTCCATAAATACAACACCTCTTTTGTAGTGTAATTTGAATGTACTGTTATACAGAAACATTTTAAAGACTATCTAACTTAAAATATCAATGAGCAAGCAAAATCATCTGCAAACACATCTTTACACAGCACAAGTGCCAACCTAGCAAGTGCATGGGATATCCAACAATGCATAAGGTGATCCCTACCATGCAGATGAATGCATACAACATAAGGAATGTAGGGCTAAAAATACACATGCCAAAGTGCCCATTCAACGTATAATTGTGGAGCAACATGAATGCACCATACTGAATCCTAATTTTTTATGTTCATTCATCTTGCTGATGTGCCCATTGAGTCTAAATGAAGTGTTTGGCCCTCTTCAAAGATGAGAAGATTTCATCAATGTCATCAACATAAAAAGCATCCCTTCCATATGAATTCAAGTCCTCTACAAAAACTAAATGATAGCAAGCCTGCAAAATGCATCAGCATCAACTTGGTCTCCTTATTCCTTGCAGGATATGTTTCCATAACATCATTGAAAGTATGGTGTTGAAAGGCTAAGATTATCCAATCACTATGATTTTTTGGATGCAAGTTGTGTTTTGGATAAGTTATCTATGTTGTCTTAAATACACCAAGTAATGTTGTCTCGGAGTAGCTAACTATTCTGTTTGTTGTCATTAAATACTTAAAATGGGGAATGAGTAAAACTCAATTGGGGCACATGTGACATATGTGGGAAACTTCAGCAAAGCTTGGAAATTTGTGCACATTTACTGCTTTCACTAGCAAAGACCAATCATCATTTTTGCTGAGACCTGTCCTCGTACAAAAGATCATTATACATTAGGCAATAAGAAATCCTGAAAAGCAAGAACAATGTTTAAAAATTTGGATGAACTTACTATCTTAACATAGGGGAAGTCACTGTCAATACCAATTGTAGTTGCCAACACAATCTTACCACTGCCAAACAATGTAGTTTTAGAAGAAACTACATTTGGGTACATAAAGAAAAGATTGAACAGAAGCATACCTGCCACTTGGACCTTCCAGAAGACAAGTAACAAGTGGGCTTAGTACTTGTTATTCAACATAAGTCTAATCTATAAGTAAGAGCAAGTTCATTAAATGAGAAAGAAAACAAGAAATAGTGCTGCAATCAAGCACAAAAAGGAAAGGGTCTGAGTTAGTTACTTACTGGCCTTAGAGTTGGATATAGATATAGATAGCTTGATCCAACACAAGTATCTGTTGAGTCATGATTTTGAATTGTTGTAAGGCATGCTAGTAAATAGATTTTACTATTAATATGGTACAATTTTCAATTACTCATTCAAGTTCTCAATACCAGTAATCAAAAACTGAAATTTTAATCTCTATGTACATATTAATCCTATCTAAGAAATACAAATGACATTACAACCATTACCCATAGGTAAGTTGATAAGAAAGGATCAAGCCAAATCATAATATTTAAGTGTCATTAAAGAGAAAGGCAGTCCCTACATGGTTATAAAAACCACGCATTACCAACCAAGCATGTGGACAGTAAAAGTGTGGAAGTTAAAAGAAATGGCAGTTCGAGGATTAAAAATGCCAAGTTTCATTGCTGTTTTGCATGTAGCTTTCATCTTGTCAGCTGTTTGTAGTTTTCCTTGGTCTAGTTTCAACATTGTTTACCATTTGTTATGCAGTAAAGGCCTCACATGTACAGGTGAACAACATCTGTTGTGAATTTGCTCCATTGATTATAATTACATGGTCCACCAAACATGATTTTGCTTAATTTGGTGTTTTCCGTAGCAAAATTTTTATCCCAAACATGAGATTCGATGGATAAAAAACCATGGTATTTTAAGACATGCAATCATTTTTTCTTTTTCTTTTTTAAGTAACTGATTCATTAAACTAAAAGAAAAGGAACAAAGAGAAGAAAGAAACAAAAGAAGCAGATCTGCTGAGGTAGCAGAAAGCTGTCTCATACAATTCAATACCATTCAATTCCACATAACAAATCATCCCCTCTAACATCAGCTATATCCCTCTAATTAAATACATGGCAAATGTCCCAAAATTTTTTCTAAAAAAATGTGGTTTTTATGACAATATCCCCTGAATAAATGCAAAAGAAAAAAGGAAAAAAGAAAAGAAAAGAAAAAACAAAATCTACCCATACCACTCCTTGCACATCCAGAATCGTTGTGCTTTGATCAATGTGTCATTTCGCTGCAATTGAACATGCTGGGAACTTGACCTATACAGTTGGTTTTGTGTGTGTGTGTGTGTGTGTGTGTGTGTGTGTGTGTGTGTGTGTGTGTGTGTGTGTGTGTGTGTGTGTGTGTGTGTCTTACTTCATTTTCTAGTCCAAAACAAGTGATGATGAATGCAGCTAACTTATTTGAATGGTTCATGTGTTTCATATCTTCATCTCAATTACATTATTATTCTTTAGTAAAATTTGACCACATTAACTATCAAAGTTACATTCTTGAAAAACACTTATCTCAATAACAAAACAAAGTTGTCTACAACATAGCATAAATAAATGAAAATAAATCTAAAGAAAAATTTCTTTACCTTGTTTTTAAATGAACTACCTATGAAAAGTAGTACAAACTTGCCTGAGATTCACGTTCACTCCCTGCTAGATCAACAATTATAGAGGAAATGTTATTACCCTGTTAATTTCATCAAAAAAATAATAGTTACTTACATATTGCCAAGGAGAATTGAAAATAAAACCAAGCCACGGATGGAAATGAGAATTAGTGCTAACCTGCATATTACCACTGAGAAGTGAAAATAAAACCAAGCCACGGATGGAAATGAGAACAGCAAAGAAAATCTCCCAAACATAAGAACTTGTTTACAGATTTTGGCCAATAGCACTGCAAAGCAGAAATAGCCGTCACACATTAGCTCAAAAAGAAGAAACTTGAAGAACCAAAGAGACTGAACACAGCACCTACAGGCAACAAACCTTCAGCCTTGCACTAGAGTTCACAGAATTATCCCATCTCCAATACTCCTGCCATGAAAAAAACAAAGCTACAAAAACTTCATTCTAATTAGTGTGTGTTGCTATGAGCCATATTTATGGAGGTGACTACACTTTCCAGGGGCAACAAATAAAGGCTTCTAATACAGCTGGACTTTCTAAGGTACTGTAGTAATCAAATAAGGAAATATTCATAATAGAGTTTCTAAAATAAAAAATCATGTATATAAAAACTACTTAGATAGGAATTCTTGCCACATGTGATTAAGTGGACCCCATGTGGTCATTTGCTTGTGCATACATATGAAACATGGGTGTTTGGGAGAGGTGCGGTTGCATCACACACCATTCTACTGTTTTTGGGGCAACACAGAAAAATAGAAAGTGCATTAACCGGTCCCCTTTCCTTCCTAAAATCAATATTCAAAACAGTTCAACCAGAGAATTATTCAAATAAATATTTGGAATCCTTCTATACAAGCATAATTTGAAGCAGTAAAACCCAATCTAACCTGTGGTTCCACGTTGGGTTCACTAGTACTGTCACACTCTGTAATCAAATAGAGCAGTTTTCTGAGTGATGTATGCTATGAAAGCACAACCTTTTATGTTCAAGTACCAAAACTCCCGGCAACTACCAGACTACCTACTCAATTTATGGGGAAATGTAATAAGTATGTGATGAACATTGATACTGATGCATTTTGCAGGCTTGCTATCATTTAGTTTTTATAGAGGACCTGAATTCATATGGAAGGGATGCTTTTTATGTTGATGACATTGATGAAATCTTCTCATCTTTGAAGAGGGCCAAACACTTCATTTAGACTTTTTTCTAACCATCGGTTTCTAATCAACAAAAATCATCAAATCAGAGGATAAATTCATCCCACCGGCGTAAGTTTATAGGTGTAGCCCATCCAAACAGGGGCCTAGCAGATGAACGATCTCGATCCTATACATCTTTGCCAATGTCATATGAATGTAGATGGAGAGCTCAATAACCATTCTGCATATTAATCATTATGTTATTGGTTAGATTTTCTTCCCACACAGGCATTATCTCTGAAATAAACATCCCAAACCGCAATGGAAATCAAATACTGCACATATCAGTTTCTCAAATGCTACCTATTACCAAAAAAGGCATTATCTCTATTCCTTTCTTTTTTCTTTTTTCATTTTCTCTGTTTTTCCTCCCAATCAACGAACTATACCAAAAAACGATCTCCTCCCCAGAAATTTCAAATCCCTCAATTAAAAGAAAATTTTAAAAAATAAATAAATTAATATTTAAAAGATCTACATCATCAAAGCACAAATGAAAAACATCAGACAAAATTTTTAAAAAATAAAAGTAAAAATCCTATGAAACGATCTTAACATCAAAATGCAACTCCAGAAACCCCCAAAAATCGTTGCAGAACACAAATGTGACTAAAAAAACCCTAGAAAACATAAAGCAGTTCGATGAAACCCTAACCTTACAATGTCGGAAGACGAGATCCAAAAGATTGCGTTTGCTCTTACCTTAAATCGATAAAATGGGAAGCGAGAAAGTAAAAGAAACCCTAGATCCGATTTGAACGTGATAACCAAATGGGTCCGCCTTTGAAAACGTGAACTCATTGAGATCTACGAATCCAAAGGAGAGCTCTCTCCTCTAGCATTTAAAGTGAGAGAGAGAGAGATAGAGATGGAAAATCGGTAGTAGGGTTTTCTGAGAGAATCGAGGGAGCGGGTCGTAGAAAAATTCCAGAGCTTTTACCTTTATTGCTGCTGCCGAATTGGGGGGAAGGGAGAGGAGAGAGAGAGAGAGAGAGAGAGAGAGAGAGAGAGAGAGAGAGAGAGAGAGAGAGAGAGAGAGAGAGAGAGAGAGCGTGGGAGATCGAGAGAGGGCGAGGGAAAGGGAGATGCTTTTGGGTTTTGGGAGATGGGCACGCGAGAGAGAGAGAGGGATTTATGTTTTTTTTTTTTAATAGAAAGGGTCCCTTTGCCCACAGCCGTTAAAATGGGCTGCACGTAAAGGGTAAGCCCATCAGTCGGCTAAGCCCAAATTTGTTGTAGTGAGTGGTCAACTCATATGAGTTTCAACATGAGGTCAAGGGATCAAGTACTCGTGGTTTAACTATTTCCATCCTTCTCCTCCCTTCCATCAGCAATGTGGGTTCAAATCCCACTTTTGAGAAAGTATTATTTTTCCTTCAGTCACTTTTTTGACCAGAGCACATTCAACATGCAAAAATCAACTACTCTAGAATAAAATTCTAAGGAAGAGGGTTTTAGGCAAGCTGATGGGGGACCTTCCTGGGTCCGGCAATGCCGGTCCCACTGAAGAATGGTAGCTAGTTAGAGGTTGACGTCATCCAAACAGAGCAGGAAGACTGCCCTTTTCGAGCACTGCGGTCCGATTGGTTTTCCGCCCCTAAATGGGAGGGTAAGCACATCAACACCAGAGACTTTAGCTTGTTTGTTAGGAACATTACTTTTGATACATCAATGGAAGACCTTTTCCGGATCTTCGGCGAATTTGGAAAGGTGATAAACACGTATATTTCGAAACTTTCGGGGACTCTTTGTTGGGGATTTTGACCTGCAGAATCACATAGATCTAGATCTAGGATTGCAATTCAATGACACTAAGCACATACAAGAGAACACACAAATTTTACTTGGAAAACCCTTACGGGAAAAAAACCACAGCACAAAGCGACAGATCTCCACTATAAAAATAGAAATTACAAAGAGAGAGGATTTACCCGATTCGAACAACCTCGAATCTAACCCTTGCTACATCCTTTTGGAAACCCTTAGAATACTTTCCCATACCCTAGAAAAATCATAGGAACACCTATTTATAGTTTAGGCAACTTCCCTTCCGCATCCCACTTGTGAAAGGACACAGATTTCCGCAATCCACAAAATCACGGAACGAATCTGCGTAACTTACGACTATTTGAAGAGGAGCTACGACTAGTCGAAGCTACGACTGGTCGAACAAACCCTACGACTGGTCGAAGGTGGTCTGGACATGAAAAACATAGCCGCTGGACTTTGAGTCGAACGGGCTACGAGCGGTCGACCAGCTCTTACAACCAGTCGTAGCTGACCCACGACCAGTCGAACGACACCCAAAAAATAGATTTAAGACTTTTTTGCTCAACAATCTCCACCAAGTCTTCAATCTTCAACCGTGTAGCTCCTTGACATCTTCTCCTATTTCTGTATTACATCATATCTTCTCTTGCACACTCCGTTTTCCTTTTATGCCATCGTCAAGCCCAGAGAAGTTTCACAGACCTTGAACTTCTCTACAGGAACGATCTAGAAGAGCATGTCTGTAGGATTAGAATCCATGTACCCAGCCATCTTTGCTCCTATCTTCTCAAAAGAAAAAACGTAGTCTTCTTACCATCTTGCTGCTACCCAATATTGCTTGCCGGAGTACTTGCTCACAACATTGATAGCCTGTAAAATAACCGGTCTAATCTAGACCATGACATACACTGCCAACCGCATTCGAATAAGGCTCATGAGATATCCTACTTTTGCTCATTTGTTTTAGGACATGTCCTGAAGGAAAAGCTTGAGGAGAGACGCGTAGGGAAAGCTCTCTGGCTTTACCTGACTTATCACATCCTTGATCAATACCTACACATAAGGTATTCCTCCTGTGATTACCAAAGCCTACTCCTCCTTCAATCTCAATGCCAAGAACCATATTTGCAGCCCCCCAATCCTTCATCCTGAATGTCCCACTTAACCGAGTCTTCAGTACATTGATTTCAGACATGTCATAATTGACGATCTACTTGTCATCAATTCCTAACTCATCATGAAGGAATCAAACCACTACCTAGGCGTCAGGTCGAACCACGACCTCCTGCAAAGTCTTTTCTCAGCCCCTTTAACTTCGAACCACTCTGGTTGCTTCATGTAGATCTGCTCTTCACTTTCCCTTACAGAAGTGCAGACTCCACATCCATCCTTCCAACTTAAGATCACATTGGCCAACCAGCGCCAATCACGGATCTAATAGACACCTATTATACCGTCGGTGCGAATATCTTTGAGAAGCCGATCCCTTCTCTCTGGGCATAACCCTTCGCTACCAATCTCGCCCTGTATCTATGTTGTATCCTCCTGAAGATCCACCTGCATCCAACCGCTCTCTGCCCTATTGGAAGCTCCACCAGCTCCCATATGTCGGTCTGGTACAACGAATCCATCACAACACCCATAATCACCTTTCACTTCTTAGCACCAGGCTCACTTAGAGCCATCTGAATAGAAGATAAATCTCCTGCGATATTAGAGTTGTCCATGTACCTCACCGATATCCTCGATTATGCCATGTGATTCTTCTCACAGGTGGCTGCTCCACCTGATCTGTATCCCTGTCCGCGCATCTCAGCCTTCCCACTATGCCAGCTCATGTGACCATGCCCAGCATACCACACACATGCAGACGTGGAATCCGCTACATCCATTACAGCTCCACCTTTTGAAGTGCTCCCGATCAACTTGTACAAGTTACCGAGTCGTTGCGCTTTCATGATTACCTGTGCCCTCTTAGATACTTTAAGAGCACCATCAATACCTATGTACTTGCATTCTTTTGCCTCAAGTACACCAAGAGAAATCAGATTCTGCTTCAGATCAGGAACGTGCCTGACATCAGTCAGGGTGTGTTCCACCCCATCAAACATCCTGATGCGCACCGTACCAACAACTATAATATTACAGGCAAAGCCATTACCTATAAACACTTGTCCACCATCACACTCGCTATAGCTGGTGAACCAACTCCGTTAAGGAGTCACGTGAAAAGATGCCCCTGTGTCTAGCATCCACTCGTCCTTACGATCATCGTATGGCCGCCTGATAGTAGACACAGACAAAACATCACCATCACATCCACTCGATCCATCTAACGTGGCAACATTGGCCTCCCTGTACGAAGCCTCAGAATCTTCTCTCTTCGATTTAGGATTTCCACAATCCTTCTTCACATGTCCTTCCTTCCCACAATTCCAGCACTTTACCTTTCCTTTGTCATTCCCCTTGGATTTGGATCTATAACCTGAAGAACCCGTACTTTGTTCAAAATTCCTACCCATTATAAATAGTGCATCAGAAGATGTCCCCATGTCGCCATTTAGCTGTCTTATAGCCTTCCCTTGAAGGGTTGATATAACGGTGTCGACACTCAGGGTTTTATTCATGCTGCACATAGTGTCCTTGAATGACTCATACAACTCCAGAAGAGAATTCAGCAACATACATGCTTGTTCTTCATCTTTCATTACTTCCTCCATATTCAACAATTTGCAAACTAATTGTGAGCCTCCAGATCTCCACCCTCTACTATCTTGAAGTTATACCACTGCCGCTTCAAGTGTAGGCGATTTTCAAAGGATTTTTTTCGCATAAACGTCCTCTAACTTCGCTCATAACTTCGCCGTAGTTTTCTCCATCATGACATTGTAGAGAACCTCATCCATGAGACATAAACGGATCGATGATAATGCCTTCTTATCAAGAGTATTCCAATCACCATAAATCATAGTAGACTTTCGCTCCTCAAGAGCACTATCTTCACCTTGCTTGATTAAGGAACTCATCATCTTGATCTTCCATAACTCAAAATTATTTTTCCCTGAGTACTTCTCAATATCATACCTGGTGCTCGCCATTATTACTAATCCCTCATATTCAGATCTGTGCCCCAACGATAGCTTTGATACTAGTTGAGAATTTTGACCTACGGAATCACACAGATCTAGATCTAGGATTGCAATTCAATGACACTATGCACATAAAGAGAACACACAGATTTTACGTGGAAAACCCTTTCGGGAAAAAACCACGGCACAAAGCGACAGATCTCCACTATGAAAATAGAAATTACAAAGAGAGAGGACTTACCTGATTCGAACAACCTCGAATCTAACCCTTGCTACACCCTTTTAAAAACCCTTAGAATACTTTCCCATACCCTAGAAAAACCCTAGGAACACCTATTTATAGTTTAGGCAACTTCCCTTCCGCATCCCACTTGCAAAAGGACACAGATTTCCTCAATCTGCAAAATCGCGGAACGAATCTGCGTAACCTACGACTAGTCGAAGAGGAGCTACGACTAGTCGAAGCTACGACTGGTTAAACAAACCCTACGACTGGTCGAAGGAGGTCCGGACATGAAAAACATAGCCGCTGGACTTTGAGTCGAACGGGCTACGACTGGTCGACTAGCTCCTATGACCAGTCGTGGCTGACCCACAACCAGTCAAACGACACCCAAAAAACAGATTTAAGACTTTTTTTCTTAACACTCTTAAGCTGAGAGGCTATGGATTCGCTCGATTCCGATATGAGCAGGACGCTAAGAATGCCATGGATGTTTTCAATGGTAAGCAGATCGATGGCAGAATCGTTGAGATCCGATGGGCTCGGAGAAGGAAAACTTTGCTAAGTGATGTGCCCATTCGGCACAATCCAGATCTGAGGTATGTGGATGCCGTCTCAAACCCATCTCCATCCTACGCCAATGCAGTGACCACCAGAGAAATTTCGCGATCAGATAGAGCTCCACAGGAGGAAGAAACAACCACCATTGTAGACCGGAAAGCTGTTGAAACCAGATTGCAGAAGTTAAAACTGGGGCTGGTAATCACGGTCTCTAAATCCCACATTTCGATCTTGCAGATCTAGAGTACTATTAGGTCTTCCTGCTTCGGCCCATCCTTAGGTGAAATCACTCA
The DNA here is from genome assembly GCA_030180095.1 of Magnolia changhungtana. Lineage (NCBI taxonomy): Eukaryota > Viridiplantae > Streptophyta > Magnoliopsida > Magnoliales > Magnoliaceae > Magnolia > Magnolia changhungtana. Next base: position 1,517,431 of record JASAUF010000336.1, read on the forward strand.
CATATCATCAAGCAAATTTTTAATAATATGGAAATCCAAACAGGCGCTGGATGAGTTCCTATTGGATTACGAACTTCACAATACATTACACATGACCAAGGTCACTCAGTGGTCCCCAGATGAAGTGTTTGGAGGGGAAGGAGTGTGGCTCTGACTATTCGGCATTCCAGCACATGCCTGGATGGAGTTGGTCTTGCTAGATTTGGGAAATCAACTGGGTAGAGTGACTCAAATCAATCCGATTAGCGCTTATGGTATCTTCCAATGCTTTGCTCGAATCAGGGTGGCCTTATGCCCTTGAAAAAACCTGAAAAAGGTCCTCAACATGGTTGTTCTCGGCAGATGCTTTCCGATTGTGGTAGAGGTAGAACCTATTAGTAAAGCAAGTCCTTCTGATGGAGTGCAGGGCTACAAGGAAAGCACGAGGGAATGGGTGGACAAAACCTTCAACACCATGCAAGTTGGTACAACTTCATGCCAGCCACATGTTTGTAGAAATGCCAATGAGGAGAAAGAGGCCGACAATGTCAATTTGCGTGAGCAAGAAACTAATCCTTTGGATGGACAAAAGGTAGTTAATGAAGTAACTGAAACAATCACGCTCTCAGAGGCCAAGGAAAAGGAGAATACAGGTGATATAGGTGGTACAGGGGCTGAGGATCTTTTAGCTCTAGACCCTGTTTTGGGAAGAAATGTGTTGCCTAAGACACATGGAAATAGCCCATTTGAGGGTGATATCTCTATTAATAGAGAACAAAACATGGAAAGACAGGCCTTACCTAAAGCCAATGGAGAAGATCAACAAGTGAGTACATCACAAGTTCCACAAGGACATCTTTCCACAAGAGAGATACTTCAAAAGGAAACCAGACTTGTTGCTGACACCAGTGGGAACAACAATCCTAGCCCATCAATCCTTTAATGCCAAATCTCCAATACCCAGCAACAAAAACATCATTTAAGCAGTGCTATGGCTGACATTTCCAAGGACCTCTTTAACATGGAATTTACACCTCCTGACCACTCTATAATGCAGCAAGAACTGTACAAGGGACCAATCTCTATCGACAAGATGCCAAGAGTTTACAGGGATAGGAGAATAAGATCGGCAGGAAATTTGCCATACTTGCTGGGTAGACAATCTCGGGGAAGCAAGAGAGGGGCGCTAACAGGAGCTGAGGAACATTTTACAGATTTAGAAAATGAGTTGTATGAGATGCAGGAGGACCCACACCTACTAGAAGCTTGTAACTCTCCAGTCAGAGCCAATTTGCTACATCAGTTGGAGATCGATTGATCTCCATATTTTCGGAACCAATGCATAGCGATAGAGGTTGGTGACAGGGTTGCCTTGCAGGTGCAATACTCAACAGATATAAATCAGCTGAACGGGGGAGCACAAGTAGGTGATGTTGCAGAACCTCAGCTGATACATCCAGAAAACGAGCAGCACTTGGACCAGGTCCCAACACTACACCATCAGTAGGGGCAAGTACCATCTTTAAAAGATAGTTTCCAGGGAATGCAACAGGTCAAAGTTTCAGATGTTCAAAGGAGGAGGGCGCGAACTTTCTATAGCAGAGGTGACTGGGAAACCAGGCTGAGAAGACTCAAGCGAAGGGCAGTGAACATAGGGTGTATCACGGATGGATAAAATCCTTGTCTGGAATGCTCGGGGAATTGGAAACCGCAAGACGGTCAGAACGTTGAAACGAATGATGAGGACTCACAACCAATGGATTGTGGTGATCCTTGAATTGATGCTCAGGGATTCAAGCAGACTGAGGATAGGCCTATTGTTAGGTTTTCACCTTTCCCACTCTAATGGTGAGCAGGGAGGAAAAATCTGGTTCTTCTATAAAGATGTCTTCTCTTGTTCGATTATTAAAGTAACTAACCAATTGTTATCTATTAATTTGTACATGTAGACAATGCAAATCTCTCTTAATCTAACCACGATTTATGCTAGTTGCTCTCATCCTACCAGGAGACAACTATAGAATGATTTGGCAGATCCTTTCAATAGCCTGCAGGGCCCGTGGGGAGTCTGTGGGGACTTCAATGCCACCACAACAGCTGATGAAAGAAGGAGCAGAGGGGCCTTTGATAATCACAATGCTAGGGAATTCAGTGAGGCGATCGAGACAGCGAATTTATTAGATGTAGGGTTCACAGGGCCGAGATTTACTTGGTGCAATAACCTGTTTGGCACCTCAAGGAGTTGGGCCAGGCTGGACAAAATGCTTATCAATACACCTGGGCTTCTGCATTTCCGACATTCCACATTGAACATTTGCCCCAAATCAACTCTGACCATAGCCCCTTACTTCTTACCTTCCCTCCTAAACCTCCAACCATGCCAAAGACATTCCGTTTACAGAAGATGTGGACGAAGGAGAACTCTTTCATGCAGGTGGTTAAAGAGGCATGGGACAAGGTGGATTCATATCATCCGGTTATCAATGTGCTAGTGAAGCTGAAAAGTGTAAAATCTCAGCTTAAATCCTGAAACAAAGAACAGTTTGGCGATATATTTGAGGGATTAAAGGCGGCATAAACTGAAGTAGCGGATCTATATCTTTAGCTCCAGTGGTTAGACCCAAACCAAGGAAACAACTCAAGCTTACATTGCAAATTTTAGGAAGCGTCTACATAGTTGAATCAGTGGGAGACAAAACATGAATTATTCTAGAAACAGAAGTCCAGAATAAGCTGGTTAAATGAAGAGGACCGCAACACTAAGTTTTTTCATGCCACAGCTACTGAAAGACAAAGAAGGGTCAGAATTTCTAGTATTCAGCTTGTTTCAGGGGAAGTTTTGAAGGAGCCAGATGAAATCAAGAAAGCTGCAATCAGTCATTTTAAGGATCTTTTTAAAGAAAGACGCAACACTATTAATTCAGATATGCTTGATTTGGTGCTGCATTTAGTGAAACAGGAGATGAATGACTGTCTCATGGCGCAACAGTCCATCCAAGAAGTTCACTCAGCTATTCTCTCCATTCCATCAGAAAGTGCACCTGACCCAGATGAGTTTTCTGGAGTTTTCTACTCAGTTTGTTGGGACATTATTGGCCTGGATATTCACAAGGCGATAGTCTACTTCTTCCGGGGAGGGAAGATTCCTCGGGTAGTAAATTCCTCTCTGATTTGTTTAATTCCTAAAAGGGCCGCTCCTAGGAAATGGGCTGATTTTCGACCTGTAAGCTTATGCAATTGCCTCTATAAGATCTTCTCGAAGATCATAGCTATTAGGCTCAGTCGTTTCCTCCCCTCTCTAATCTCCCCAGAGCAGGGTGCTTTTGTTAAAGGTTAGTCTATCTCGGAGAACATTGCTCTTTCTCAGGAGTTGTTCTGGGTGTTAATAGGAAGTCCAGAGGAGGCAATGTGGTGCTCAAGTTAGATATGGAAAAAACGTACAACAAGGTGGATTGGACTTTCCAAAAGCACGTTTTAACGCAGTTTGGGTTTTGCGAGAGGTGGGTCAACATGGTGGAGAATTATTACTCAAGCTGCTGGTTCTCTGCCTTGATAAATGGGGAAGCAACTGGCTTTTTCAAGTCAACCTGTGGGCTGAGGCAAGGTGATCCACTCTCGCCTAGTCTGTTCATCCTAGGGGCAGACGTTTTAAGCCGAGGCCTTCATTATATGGTAGCGACGGGTGATTGTGCTCCTTTCTCCCTCGGAGGGGCAACCCGGTTATTTCCCATCTTCTCTATGCGGATGATACCCTCCTCTTTTTAAACGGAGGTAAGGCTTCGATGAGAAGGATCGCAACTCTGTTGGAGGAATATCAATTAGCGTCGGGTCAATGTATTAACAAAGGCAAAAGCTCCTTTTATTACTCCAATAAAACTTTGGTTACCAGGATTCGAGCAATCTCTAGACATTAGGCATCGGATGATCCACAGGCCCTTTTCTCTATCTAGGAGTCCCTCTGGCAGTTGGTAGACTGAGAGCTAATGCTTTTCAGCCTTTGGTAGACAAAGTAGAAGGCCGGATTAGGGGTTGGTAATCCAGATTTTAATCGCAAGTAGGTAGAACGGTGCTTATCAGGCATGTGTTGGGCAGTATTCCTATACACACGATGGCCACTTCTTGCATTCCAAAACAGGTTCTGTCAGGCTTGGAAAGAACTTTCACCTCTTTTTTTTGGGGTGGGCAAGTGATAAATGGAAATTGCATTGGAAAAGCTGGAAATGTATCACAAGGCCGAAAGATGAAGGTAGATTAGGAATCCGAAATATATCAGACGTGATGAAAGCCCTCCAAATGAAAATGGCTTGGGTGCTTCAGTTCCTTAGGGATTCTAGCTTATGAGCCTCTTTTATGGCATCAAAGTGTAATTACAATCAGGAAACATTGGTGTACGATAGAAATGTTAGGAGCGCGTCACCATATTGGAAGAAGATCATCAGCGTCATTCCGTTCCTAGTGGAAAAAGTTCAGTGGAGTGTTGGCACTGGAGACTGCAGTTTCTGGCGATGCAATTAGACCGGTCTTGGCCCTCTTCGAAATTTCTTGATGACGAAAATATCAGATGACGCTCTTTCCTTGCAAGTTAACCAAGTTCTAGGCCCATCTGGTCCTCTCCCGCCATCAATGGCTCTTTCCATGCTCCCTACTCGCGTATTTGAGTATATTTTCCTGCGTGGATTTTGTGTATTAACAGGTCCCAATACCCCTCTTTGGCCCTTCACCTCTTCAGGTGCCTTCTCCGTAAAATCTTTCTGGAACATCAGCAGGTCACACGCTACCAGAAAGGGCTGGGCGAGATGGGTGTGGCACCGAAATCTTCAACCAAAAATTTCTCTATTTATCTAGAAAATTCTCCACAATGTAATTCTGGTTGAAAAAGCAATCCAATCCAGAGGTGTGTCCCTGACATCAAAGTGCAGTTGCTATAGGGAGGATTCTGAGCATGGCCCGGCCGAAGAGACTATGTCCCATCTCTTTCTGGACGGTCAACAAGTAGTATATGTCTGGAGAATTTTTGTGGTTCAGGCAAGGATCTCCATACTGCAGGCATCAACAGTGGAAGCAAGAATCCAACAATGGAGGAGGGCTTGCCCAGACAGCAGAGTGTGCTCGGTATGTAACCTTCTCTCTCCAGCTTTTATTCTTTGGGAACTTTGGTGAACTAGGAACGGGGCCATTTATGATGACAGAGCTATGAAGGCTCCATCGATTATTACAAAAGTCTCTTGGTGGCTGACCACCACCTCTAATGAAGATGTTAAGAGAGGGTATGTGCAACCTCATCCATCGCACCAAACTGTGGTCTTATGGCAGAAACCCCCTGCCGGTTGGGTGAAAGTAAATGTTGACAGGTCCTTAAGGGGCAACCTGGGCTTGCTTGGGGGTGGAGGTGTCTGTAGAAATGACAAGGGAGAATTCTTGTTTGGTTTTACTTTTGGTTATGGTGTGATGTCCAATATTGGACCTGAGATTCGTGTGGTTCATGATGGGCTTCTTCAATGTTTGGATAAAGGTTTCTCCAAAATTGTGGTTGAGTCAGATTCAGATTTGGTGATTAAGGTCTTTAATGAGGAAGCAAACATTGGTTGGATATGGAATGGTTGGAGAACCATTACGGATAGACTTCGAAATCTTGCCACGGTGGAGTTCAGACACGTGTTCAGGGAGGGTAATGCTTCAGCTGATGTGCTCACGTGTGTTGGAAGTGTGTCCCAAGTTCATTTTCTTACTTCTTGCAGGGCAGATTTGCCTCAGCAAGTGAGGGGTCTCCTCTTCCTTGACAAAGTCGGTCTCGGGTCGATCAGAGAGAGGAAGAATTAAGGCCTCAGCCTCTTTTTATTTTTATTTTAGCAAAAGGAAGATTTCATTAAGCCAAGGACAGCGGGAATACAATCTACAAATTCAGGTTGACCTCGCAACAAAAAGGGGGTGGGCTGCCTATCATATACTAACACTATACATGAAAACTAAAAAGAAGACCACTAAACACAGAAGATGGATGATTCAGCGATTGTTCGGATCAAACCAATCCCGACCTTGTCGAGAAACACCAGACTCTTAGATTGCCTGGGGAGGGATGCAAACTGATCGTGACAGTTTTTCATCTGCGTTTCGCTCCCCACTTTCACCAAACTATTAGTTAGACCATTACCTTCCCTTAGAATGTGTTGGAAGGAAAATGTGCCGGAATGTGTTTGGAAACATTTTCAGTAACATGAAGTCTGTTGAGCAGGAATTAATTCAACTTGAGGCGCTGGCCTAGTCCCCCTCATCTACCATCATATCGGAAGATATCAGCAGGGCTAAATCTAAGCTTGAAGGTATGGAGTTAGCCGGCGAAGTGTTTTGGAAACAGAAATATCGCAACAATTGGCTGAAGGAGGGTGACAAAAACACTAAAAATTTCCACCTCTCAGCTTCCGACAGAATTAGAAGATCTGGAATCCCCCAGATCAAGCTAGCCTCGGGGGAGATCGCCTCCTGCCAGGCCACCATCAAGCAGGAAGCTATTCTATTCATGCAGGCCCTTCTGTCTGCCGAATGCTTTGACAGTCCCGTCGCTGATGATGATCCTCTCCTTCGAGTAGTTCCCCAGCTGATCACTGACGAGGAAAACACCCTCCTCCTGGAAATCCTGACTTTAGAGGAAGTCCACCCGGTTGTCATAGCCCTCCCTCCAGATGGTGCGCCCGGCCCTGATGGTTTCTCAGGAGCTTTCTTCTCTGCTTGTTGGAATATTGTGGGCGAAGATATTCATGTAGCTGATGTGGATTTCTTTAAATCTGGCTCCCTTCCTAGAGCATTCTCGTCCACACTGGTTGTATTGATCCCCAAGATCGCGAGCCCTAAATCCTTCTCTGATTTTTGCCTGACAAGTTTGTGCAATTGCATTTATAAGATTTTTGCCAAGATCGTGGTGAGTAGGTTAGGTTCCCTCCTTCCTAAGCTTATCTTGCCTGAGCAAAGCGCTTTCATTCGAGGGCAGTCTATAGCTGAGAACATTGCCATCACACAGGAAATGGTTAGAGATATGAATAGGAAAGTTCATGGAGGTAACCTTCTTCTCAAGCTTGACATGGAGAAAGCCTACGAGAGGGTTGATTGGAATTTCTTGAAGCTAGTCCTCTCCTATTTTGGTTTCGCCCAAGCCTAGATCAAGTTGGAGGAGTCCTGTTAGAATCATAATTGGTTCTCAGTGTTGATCAACGATGAAAGTTGCGGCTTCTTCAAATCTTCTAGAGGCTTAAGGCAGGGCGATCCTCTATCCCCCAGCCTTTTCATCCTGATGGCTGAGGCTTTCAGTAGGGGTTTCTCTCAATTGGTTGTGGATGGGCTATGCTCTCCTTTTAAGTTGAAGCAGGGATGCCATCAAATCACCCATCTCCTTTATGCTGACGATACAGTCATTTTCCTTAACAGTTCTCGTCGCTCACTTCTTCAAGTCGCGGACTTCTTATCTTCCTATCAGCGGGCTTTGGGGTAAAAAGTTAACAACCGCAAGAGCTCTTTCTTTTGTTCGCCCAATCTTTCTGTCGGCAGAATCAGAAGTATTGAAAGAACGCTAGGATTTGGGAAAGCCTCTGGAGGGCTCACGTACGTTGGGGTCCCCATTATTCAGGGGAGGGTTAAAGGTAGTGACTTTAGGCCGTTACTCAACAGAATTTTAGCCAAAATCCAAGGTTGGAGCGCCTGTCATCTCTCCCAGGCTGGAAGGCTAACGCTGATCTCTTCTGTCCTCAGCAGCATGCCGCTGCACTCCATGGCTGCTACCGTTATTCCGGTGAAATCGCTTCATGCTCTTGAACAATCTTTCGCTAATTTTCTTTAGGGATGGAGTGAGGGTAAGAGAAAGTAGCATTGGAGAAGCTGGAAATCCATTTCCACGCCCAAGGCTGAAGGTGGCCTTAGCATCCGTAAATTGAAACATATGATGCAGGTGCTTCATCTTAAGATGGCTCAGGGGTTCAGATATAGCGGCACGACTAGCCTTTGGGCCAATTTATTTCTTCTAAATACCGTTTTTCTAGCTCTTTTAGGAGCTCGTTTAGCTCAGCTATGGGTCGTTCCCCTTTCTGGAATAATATTGTGAAGCTGTTTCCTATCCTTGACAGGCATGTTCAGTGGGAAGTTGGGCATGGGAGCTGTAATGCTTGGTAATGTAATTGGATCGGTTTGGGCCCTCTTCAGAGTATCTCATCTTTACAGATCCCTTCCGATCTCAAAGGCCTGCTAGTGGCTGATTTCCTGGGCCCAAAAGGGCTTAAACTAAACCCTCCCTTTCCCCTCCCGGATTGGATCCAAGCTCATATCTAAAAAGAGGGCATTTTCACGTCCGATAATGATGATGTCTGCATCTGGCCCTTTGGGCCCTCCGGTTCGTTCTCTGTTAAATCAGCTTGGGATGCGATTAGGCTCTCTGGTGATTGGAAATCCTGGGCTCGATGGGTGTGGCACCCTACAATTCCCCCGAAAATCTCAGTCTTCTTATGGAGAGTTTTATTCCACGCGCTGCCGACTGACGATAATATCCAAAGGAAAGGTATTGCTCTTGCATCTAAGTGCGTCTGTTATGATCTGCTCGATGATACTCCCTCCTCGGAGACCTTGTCTTACCTTCTTTTACACGGCAGCCTTGCAAGCTCCATGTGGCACAACCTGGCCCGCTGTTTCCGAATCTCGCTGTCGGCCCATCCCTCTATACAAGAGCATCTCCTTTGGTGGTGGACGCTTCCCTCCCGCAGGACCTCTTGCTCTCTCCGTTAAGCCCCTGCTTTCCCTCTTTGGGAGATTTGGAATGCTAGAAACAGGGCTAGGTTTGACGGAACTAAGATATCTCTCCGGGCTGCGGTCGGTTTCTTCAGCTGGTGGTTGGAGGCTCTATCCTTGGTGCCTACGCCACAGTGGCCGTCTCCCTCTCTTCCTGCTTTCCCCATCCCCTCTCAGTGGCTGCTTTCCCCCCCTCAGTCCACTCTTGGCCCCATGGTGAATTGGGTTAAGCCCCCGGTGGGTTAGCATAAGCTAAATATCGACCGTTCTACGTTAGGGAATCCTGGGGGGGGGGGGGTGGAAATCTGCAGAGACAGTGCTGGTTCGCTACTATTTGCCTTCTGCAATGGCTATGGTATCTCCTCAAATAACAAGGCAGAGCTTAGGGCCTTTCACGATGGCTTGGACTTGTGTGTCAGAGCAGGCTACTCTCAAGTTCTTATTGAATCTGACTCTAAGTGGGTCATGGATTGCATTCTCGACAGATCGTTGGTTGCGTGGAAGTGGAGATACTGGATCTGTAGAATTAAGACACTTCTCCAAAAGGGCTGCTTTAGAATTTCCCTCATCCCCAGAGAGGCCAATGGGCCGGCTGACAGCTTGGCCAGGTTGGGTAATGGGTCCATCGAAGGCCATACATTCTGTGAGCTTTCTCATCTTCCGAGGCTGACTAGAGGTAAGTTTTTGCTAGACAAAGCCGGTGTCGGCTCTATTAGGAAGCTTAAGAGGTCCCACTTGTACAGGATATGATAAGTAGTCTAGGCTTTTTTGACCCTGGTCTCTGCCCGAAGTCCTCTCTATAATTTGCTTCTTTAATGGAATATCTTGTTTCAAAAAAAAAAAAAAAAGAAAAAAAAAAGCTAACTTAAGGGTGAATACCCCTGGCTGGTCGTATGGCCAAACACATTTCGCCGGTTCATCCGTGATGGCGAAACCCCTAGAGAAGATTTTGTTGATGATTTACTGAGGCAGAAATTCCCAAATCCCGGAGGGAGGAAGCGGGCCAGCTTTCCCAAGCAGATTTTTTAGCTGCATCTATTTCAATTCGTGGGGGATGGGGCCTGGGGCTAATTGCTGTAGCGGACCCAATCCAGTCCAGTTATCTGTCCATATGTTTGCTTCCCCTTGTCCCACCGTCCAAAGAGTATTTTCTTGAATAGTAGGGAGGAAATGCCTGATTTTTCTCCACATCGGGGAATAGTTTTGTTGTATGGGAGCTGAAGAAACGTCCCTGAGGTCCCTGTTATGTTTGGACTGCATCAATTTTACCCACTTCCTTTGTTTTTACCAAACTTCACATTCAATGCTAGCTTCATACGAAGGGCGTGGAGCACCTCCCTCAGATTTTTGATACCCAGACCTCCCTCGTCTTTAGGTTTGGTTGCTTTCTGCCAAGCAATCCAATTAAGTTTTTTTTTTTTTTTTTCCTTCAGCCCATCCCTAAAAAAAGTCAGCAAACTTTCTGTCTAAATTCTGAATTACCTGCACAGGAAGGTGCATAGCTGCCTTGATATGGATCGGGTAACTCCCTAGGACATGGCGGATGAGAGTCGCTCTTCTCGCCTGAGAGATGTGCCTAGCTGCCCAGCCTGAAATTTTATTGTTGATCTTATCCTGGAGGGGTTGAAAATCAGCAGTCTTAATTCTCCTTTGTTTTGCTTTTTGGGCCACGTGTCCGGGCCTCCTTACAATAGGTCTTTTGTAGGTCATTTTTCCTATAAAGACCCGAATATCTATAATTTTTGTCCAGTAATGAAATTTTCCTTTTTCCAAAAAAAAAAAGTACTCATGGTTAGTGTACGGAGTAAACTCCCCTCCGTCCTTCCATTTTACTAGATAATTTTAGTTATTTAACCCAAAAATGAAGCATATCCAAGATTAAATGGACCACACCGCAGGAAACAGTGTGAATTGAACATCTATTGTTGAAATTTTTTTGGGGGCCACAGAATTTTTGGATCAAGATTATATTTGTGTTTTCCCTTCATCCATATCCGTATGATCTTATGAACAGGTTAGATGACAAGTCAACATCACTGTGGGGCCCAGTAAGGTTTCAACAGTGGAAATCATTATTCCCACTGTTTTATGTGGTATGATCCACTTGAGCTTTGGATATGATTAAATTTTGGGCTCAACCCCTTAAATGAGATTAAAAAACGGATGCACGGCGTGGATAAACCACATACATTTACGGTGGGGCCAACTGACCGCAATCTGACTTCGTGTTATTTGGTGAGTTAAAAAAAACACAGGTAGTGAGAGGATAGCTAGATCCTGCATACGGTCTCTGAACAGTTTGGCTCAACGCGAGGCACCGGCGGTTCAATCAAACTTTGAGTTGAGTAGGCTCTGGCATGTCTGTGCATCGTCACACATGAAATCTGAATATAGGCCCTCATTCACACATGTGGCTTGTGTTTGATTGAATTGACACATGGAGAGAGTGGATATAATGTCCGTCAGATTTTCAAGGAATGTAACGGACTGGGCTAAAAAGAAAAGGGCTCGGGAAGCTCCTATGGGGTGTAAAACGTGTAGAGATGAACTCCCAAGGGCGGTTAAAGGCTCGATGTTTTGAAGAGCAATTTATTCAACACAGAATACAGATCAGGCTTCTGCCTGTCTGGTTTTTCTTTATGGAGGTTTGGTTGTCTTTTAAGTCCTTTAATTTTGAATTTGTGTATAGGTGACAAGGCCCTCTCCTGGGACGCGGATTGCCTATGGCTCTGGGCACCTACCCCCCTTCCCTACACTTGTGGCCATCTCTACATGAACTCTTTGTGGAGGCACAGGCAATCTGTCCCCTCTCCTGACAGGTGTTTCTCTTCCTAATAAATTTATACGCACTGCAGCTCCTATTAAATATACAATGCGATGGTACAATCTACCTACCCTCCTTCCCCACACTTACTTCGCGGAGAGACATTTGGAAATATTCAAACCAAACTTCACACGGAAGGCGGATTGGCTAGTGTAACACACACCACCGACCTGGCTGTCTTGATGTCATTAAGTTCTGCAGATCACATCATGAGGTATGTGTTATATTCAAACCGTCAGTTCATTTGGCGAGCTTGTCATAATGCTTGCTAAAAAATAAGACAGATGCAAAAATCAAGTGGACCACACTGCAAAAAACAGCGAGGGATTGAATGTCTACCATTGAAACCCTTTTGGGAGTCACACAAGTTTTCGATCAATCTGATTTTTGTTGTTTTCTCTTCATCCAGGTCTGTGTGACTTATGAACAGATTGGATGGAAAATAACATTACGGTGGGCCCTACGAATGTTTTAACAGTGAGAATTATTGTCCTCATTGCTATATGTGGTGTGGTCCAATTGAGCTTAATTTGGATATGACTCGTTTTTAAGCTCATGCTCTAAAATAACCTCTCCAAATGTATAAACGGTGTAGATATGATAAATACATCATTGTGGGGCCATGTAACTTTTTTCTCCTCTCAACCGTTTGTACAATTCGGAGAGCTCGAGGAGCATCGGACGCTCGTCTTCGCACCACACGTACCCACATCAGCTACCAGCTAGGGCCTAGGTGGGTGGTTCGGTACACCAGCCAATCCGCTTCCGCTTCACACGGGGATCTCAAGCTCGAGACCGGTAACTCCCTCAGCCCGACGCCCTACTCCAGGCACATACCTACTGCAATATCTGTGTCAGACTCAAAAGATGATCTCTACTTCATTTACAGCATATGAGACCCAGGGCATTACTGCACCGGTCACACTTACATACACTAAGGCTAACACAGGTTTCCCTGGCACATGAGGACAGTAGATTAGAGTTTATTACGCTACTTCCTAATATGGTGGTTTCTTTTAATTTTATATTTTAATTAAAAGCTTGCGTCAGATCACAACTTGGAATATAAGTTGTTCTAAAATATTAATGAAAGCTATTTGGTATGGCATAGTTTGGGTGCATGTTTTGCAAATTAATACAAATAAATTCATTATTATTAATGTCATTCTAAAGACAAATTCTAGTAAGTAAAAGACAATTTGTTATAAACAGTGATAGTGAGAGGGACTAGTATTGATGCAGGAGAGAGATAAAAAGATTATTTCTTGGAAGATGGAACTACGTTTCTTGACCGTGAAAGGCATGCCAAATTCCTTCTTTCCGAGGGTCGCTGCACAGGTACTCAGCTGCTTCGTGGCTTTTACGCTTATACGTTCACGCTAGAGGAAATATATGATCCTGGGTCAAGAACATCCATAGTGTACTTGGGCTAGGCCCCACAATGGATGGCCTATGCATCAAAAGTCTACATGATAAAATAATCTTGGCGTTTTCAACTTGTGATTTGGTCATAGCCGGCGGTCAAGACTTTTTAAATTGAAAGATGCCAATGATAGGCGTCTAGGTTTATCTACTCTTATGATTTTTGAGGCATGATCCAATCCAGGTGGTACCCAGTAGATTCTCTTGGTTGCTGAACAGTGGGCCCCACTAAATCCAACTTAATTTATCAATGGTCAAGATCACCTCTTCATATTGAATTCTGGATGATTTGTTGTGGAAGCAAACTCAGAGTTCAAATCACACAAACGAAAGATTAATACAAAAACACATGATTTTATATAGAAAAACCTTTGTGGGAAAAAAATTACGGCACAAAGCGACAAACGATTCACCATGAAAATGAAAGTACACGAGATGAGATCTACTTACAGATGTGAAAACTCTAGTTTCATCCCTTCCAAATCCTAAAAGCGAGTTTGCTCTCCTTGTTCTGTTCTAATCCTGTATTACATCCATATATATAGTGTTATACCCGGAATATAAAACAAATCACACAATTATGTAAAACCGCACGCGCCGTCAATTTAAGCTGCAATCGATTGATATCGATCGAGCAATCTTCGATCGATCGAGCCTCCATGTTCATTCAATCAAATATGCTTAAAAGTGTCCAACAAGCAAAATAGAAAATTCAGAGAATTTCGATCAATCGACCAAGATAGTTGATCGATCGAGCACCCTTGTTTTAAGATAAATTTAAGGCAGCCAATTTCAATAATCTCCACCGTGGCTTTGATCTCCACGCTTCATTGCTCCAAGCTCCAAGCTCCATCTTTAATTATTTTCATCATAGTTCTATAGTCGTTGTCACTTTTTGTGCACACTCCGTCTTCATTAAACCTTTGTCAGACCCAGAAAAGTAGAACAAAATCTGAACTTCTCTACATGAACAACCTTTATAAGCATATCTGTTGGATTCACGCTCATGTGGATTTTCTCAAGAGTGACATTACGTTCCTCAAGCACGTGTCAGATAAAATGATGACGCACATGACTATATTCAGTACAGAAATTATATACATAATTTTTTGCCAAATTGATTGCATTTTTACAGTCACAATTCACAAGCACGACCTCCTGCTGAAGAAAAAATAATAGGGCAACGCCGATGACTAAATTAAAACCATCAGTGTAATCCTTCCCCGATGGCTAAAAGCCATTGGAAGGGCCGTCGGGAAAGGGGGCATTGGCGTTGCTCACCAATGGTTTAAATCCGTCGGCAATCCCGACGGCTTGGCGCTAATGCCCCCTTTGCCAATGGCTCGTTCAACCAATGCCAACTGTTAAAAGTCGTTGACGTTTATCATTAAAAAATAAAAAAATTCACAAAATTATTAGAACCGAATTGCCTCTACACTCCACCCGTCTCTAGCTCGGAACGGACATATTTTTATGGGGATCACACATGTTACTTTCCTCTAATTTGTAGTGGGTACATTCCTTGCATTCCTCAGTGAATAAATGGAGGCCATGGTTGCCTGATTCAGGATCCGCCACGCCCTCTCCGACACTCTTTACAATCCTATTAATAATTTAAAACGGTCAATTAAAAAGGTATCATAAATATACTTGTATCATTCTCTTGAAGCTAGGAACCCAAGGCTAAAACGTTAAAGAAGAAAATTGATAATTATAAGAATAATTAAAATATAATTAAGATAAAGAAGCATACCCTCCGGCTTCATGGCCAAAGATGCGAGGGAATATGGGTGTCTGCCCCTGCAACATTCAAATATCTTAAAATCAATTCAGCCATCAATTTACAATAACATAATAATAAAGAAAACACTTGTTTTCTATATAAATGTAATTTGACAGCTATTTCAATAAGATTGGAGATGCTCTTGCAAAGTCATTTCAATAATATTTTAAAGGTGTTTTCTGATTGCTAGATGCCTGGTGTCTTTTTGGTTTCTTCACGGGATTTAGTGAAGAACTTCCTCAATGGAGTCACAACATTGGGTAGCAAGACCTTTCTAGACTACTTTCTTGAATATTGATGTGAGGATGGGATAATGAATAAGAGGCGCAACATGATGGGAAAGTCTTTTAGATGCAAGTGGAGAATTCGGTAATGAACTTCGGTGACTGATTCTATCCTTTACCCAAGTATCTATACGAGGTAACATAAATGCTTCGTCTGACTGAATGTTGTCGTTGTTCGAGCCTGCCTTCTGTGCAGATGAGGTCCACCTTCCTGTCATTCAGATGGTTTATTTGATGGGCCCTGCCATGAATTGCAGTGGCCTACAAATGGATGGTTTGGAAAAAATGCAACCAATGGTTTACGTACAACAGGTAAAACGTCACCACCAATTGACTTCAGATCGTTTGGAAGAGATTTTAATCAGTGACCCATTGATGGTGGGGCCCACCAGCTGAACAATCTTCACCACTGGAGTGTGGGTTCTATTTGGATGAAATTGTGACCTAAACAAATGCGCCTTCAGTTCAGCTTGAGCATTGACTAATACCTCCAGTGCTTTCGTGTATGGTTTTTTAGAGCTACTTAAGAGGATGAAAAGGATTGCCCTTACAAGGAAATATATGATATTTGATTGTGCCCACAACATTCCATGTGGTGCTCCAAAACACTATCATATGGTAGAACTTGTTTTTTGGTCAGCAATATTGAAAATTTTATTGACCAAAGAAAGGCCTCAGCCAGAAAAAAACAAACAAAAACCCAAAAACACCGTACATAAACCTGAAAAGCTTACATCAGACCGAAAATAAAAAACACCATACAACAACCTGATTACGCTGAACAACAACCCAATAGCTGTTAAACAGTCTGGATTCAGGAAAATCCCATTTAATGCCACAATCCACTCAGATGGCACACAGTGCTAGATCTTTTGGCAAATAAGAGCTTTAGGCAAGCCCACATTCACTTCTAACTGCGGCCACATGTACCAACTTAGCATTTGCATGTGTACATCCAAGCCAAGAACATGCATAGTATGTTGGGATTTTGGATGCGGAATTACACAGGTATGGATCTAGGATAACAATCCAAGAGCACCGAGCAATCACAAGAAATACAGAGATTTAACGTGAAAAATCATTGCGGGAAAAAACCACTGCACAAAACGACAGAAAATTCCACCATGAAAACGAAAATTCCACCATGAAAACACAGATTACAAAGATAGAGAACTTACCCGGCTTGAGCAATCCTCGAACCTCACATTTTCTCCACCCCTTGAAACCTTAGAATCCTTTTAGAAACCCTAGAATGCCTTAGAATTCTCTCGAATACTTCCTAGTCCCATTTCCATCCCTATTTATAGTTTTAGAAACAAATAGAACCAGAATAGGAAACGAAAATCGCAGAATCTGCGTTTCCGCAAACGAATCTGCGTAAACCTTCGATGTCATCGAAAAATGACAAAATATGTCCAATGACCGGGGCTGAAAATTCTGAAAAAGCTTGATGGCATCGACCGACTTCAATGTCATCGAACCATGCATGCTGACAGATTTAAGACATATGTTTAAGGGTGTACACGGGTTGGGCCGAGTAGAACTGGCCTCAGCCCATCAAGGCCCGTTCAACAGCCACACAAGGCTCGAACCCGATCGGGCCTGGTCACCGGGCCAACATCTCCAGCCCGAACCGGGCCTGGCGCGAGTTCGGGCCGAGTTCAGGCCAGTTTCGAACCTTCGAGTTCGGGCCAGTCTCGAACCTGAGTTCGGGTTAGTTTCAAACCTTACAGCAAGTTCATGGGAAGGACTTTGCCAGGTAATCCACGTCCCATTACAAGGCCCTCGATCAACGGTTTAGATTGTTGAACTATAGACTCCACAAAAAATCTAAGTAGCCAGGACATTTACATACATTTATATACATTTGACAAAGCATAAAATAAAACACACTACCAAAAAATTGGGCAAAGGCTACGGATTAAATCCGTAGCCATAGACCTATGGCTACAGTTTTAGTCCGTAGCACGACCGTAGTCATAGGTGCTGTAACAATAGGTAAAAAACCTATGGCTACGGATTAAATCCATAGCTATAGAGTACAATAGCTACAGATATAATCTGTAGCAAATATTTCTGTGGCCAAAGTACCTATAGCTACGGATAGTATTTGTAGCTAAAAGTAATGCTGGATCCATAGCAATATATCAAATTTAATAATAGCTACGGTTGTCAGATAACCAGCTACGGTCAACATCCGTAGCTATTTCCTATAGTTTAAAAAAATTATAATCATTCATTCACCACCTGCATAATCATTCATTTAATTACCACATGCATAATCATTCATTCATTCATTCAATCATTCATTCATTCAATTACAATCATTCATTCATTCAATAATGAATCAATTGCAATCATTCATTCAATCAATTACAATTACAATTTGCAATAATGCTGAAAATACAAATCTTAGTGAGTCAGTGTGCATTTACATATGGCCAGGTGCATCCTTTATCCACCATAGATAGAAAATGGATGTGAGTATCAGTAGTCCACCTGCACATCCGACAGCTATACCGATAACTTCTCCTGTGCGTCTTCTGTAATTATTCGAAGGTGAACCACCACTAGATTCTGCAACATAAAAACAAAAAATCAATCAATTGAAGAAGGATGAAAACTAAATGTAAGGAAAATATAGAATTCCCCTGATGTAAACTGAATTAATGCTCCATCCAGACATACACACAGACTCCCACTAACAAAAGAATAATGGCTTTAATACCAACATCTGGTATTGTTAAAACCTTATAATGCGACACAAGTAAAACCCAATTCCCCAGAAGAACATTCAAAGAGAACAATTAATTGCAACCTAACAAGGTAGACATGCATGGCATGAGTAGTTGCACAGAAATAAAGCAAAACCACTCATCATGCATAAAAGTCAGTGATAAGGGCCACCTATTTCACAGATCAGGTGCCCGACACATTAACATGGCTACAAGTGATAATCTCCCATTTTAAAAGAAAATGAGAGAGAAAAACTGATGTGATTTAATCAGGACAAGATTAGAAGAGACTGAGAGACAACATGCCACTAATCATATTCTACAAACATCTGATTAATCAATTGTTTTGGCCATTTGAGTATGGATTATAGCCTATATTTTTTCATTTTTGACCATGCATTTAGCTGTATTATATGTATCAGAATCAAACTGCAGGTCAAAGACTCCAGCCCAATTTTTGGATTTGATCCATAGCCATAGAACAGTGGCCACATTATATTCCCCAATTAA
Organism: Magnolia changhungtana; assembly: GCA_030180095.1. Classification (NCBI taxonomy): domain Eukaryota; kingdom Viridiplantae; phylum Streptophyta; class Magnoliopsida; order Magnoliales; family Magnoliaceae; genus Magnolia; species Magnolia changhungtana. Next base: position 1,535,734 of record JASAUF010000336.1, read on the forward strand.
CCATACAAATGGCACTGGAAAAATAAGAAAAGGTAATGCCGTCCAAATTTTATATTGAATTAATATTGATGTCCTCAAAGAGAGGCATACTGCATCTGGAACCAATCCATGAAAATGCACTCTTTGATTCACAAAACCAAAACGTACTGTAGTTGGTAAGATTTGAAAAAAAAAAAGAAGTAATTAGTTAGGTTGGAAAATAACATGATAGATGATGAACAAGAACTTATTTTCCAACAAAATATACAGCCATTGGGGTTCATATAATAAGAAATTACCTACAGAAATACAAAACTAGTTACTACTTTGCCCATGATGATGGTAAAATGGAAATTACTGAATGAGACTGCCAATCTCCACTGAAATTGTTGTAAGATAGCCTGAAAAGATATTTAATCAATGAATTTGGGTCAAATTCAATGGGTAAATTCTGATTCTAAGAAACACGAGTACTAAATATCGAGACAAAACAACAAGAACAACAAGAAAAGAACAGAAAAGAAAAATAACATCTGGAAAAACATTTCTGTAATCGTATGAGCTGCAAAATGTTTACACAAAAAGTTAAATCTCAACAAGTAGAAAGTAGTTTGAATTCAAGGGTTCTAAGTTGAACTCTAGTTTGAATCTTGACCCATTGAGCTGGGCATAGGTTTGACTTCTTTGCTTGCTTAGTGAACAGGTCAAACCCAGGCTGATCCAACTCAACCAAAACCCAACCCATTGCCAACCCAAGATTAAATGAAAATCTTACCAGGAAAAAAGTGGACTGCAAGAAACGTGATGGAAATTACAAGTAGACTTGCCTAAAAAATTAGGAGAAAATTTGGTAAGAAACATATGTTGATCGAGAGTTGGTATCAAGTCAAGAAAAGGGGTATTGTACCTTATGGAGAGGGTGGATTTCATGCACGTAAAGATGGTCTTTTAGCTTTTACAGCTGCCACTTTGTTGCATGGTTCATATACATGAGTAACTAGACTAGATCACAACATTTTTGGAAACGATATCAAAAAGTATCCCTTCCAAAATTATCACATCTGAAGGATTGACCTGCCAAGCAATTTATAAGGATCCTCCCACTGATTCTTACACAGCATAATTAGCAAACAGGTGCCAGAATTTTGACTCAAAATACCACTACAACATGACATACATATTTTAGATATTCTACATGAATATTTGTTTCTCCAACTTTACGAAAAGGTAGACATTACCAGGATGGTCAAAATTATATTCATGAACTCGCATCAGTTCCTCCTCGGACAAATTGTGATATAAGGAATCCTGTAATATCATAAGCACAATAGGCTTAAATGCAAGCACTTTTTCACAAAATAGAAGCCATTTTTTACAAGATTAACATGAATCAAGGCAACCACAAATACTTAATGGTCAGTAAGATCAAGTTAAAGAAACATAAACAATGTTTAAATATCTAGGTCTAGAGCTCAGACCATGGTAGATCTACAGTAGTGTTTAAATATCAAATAGTATGTAGCGTAGTGTTCACCCATCTAAAGAAGAATAGCTTCTTTATACGTCCTTAACTAAAGAATTAGATGTGTGCCGGTAGATTTGCTAAAAAAAAAAAAAAAACTAAACATGTTAAAGCAAAAGATTTGCTGAAAAGGAACCCATTCATAGGTAAGCATACATTGTGGACTGATAGTCTGATCATGTATTGTGATCATCGACAGACTGTCAGAGGTTTCAATATACAATATATAAATTAATATATATGTATTTGTGTGCTTGTCTGTGGAAGGGGAAAAAAAGGACACTCACCAAAGTAAACATGGCAGGGTGATTGGATGATTTCAAACTACACTTAGATTGGATATGTCACGCCCCAGACTCGGTAACCGGACTCACAAGGAACCCGATGGCCGGTTCTGGCCGCAACAGCCTCCGTAGTACCCCATTCTCGGCTCCTGAGGTGTTAGATCCGGGATCCTACAAGGAGGATTTTCATAACAGTATAATCATTACCAATACGAGCATACCCAAGATCACAGCAAGTACATCTGGAAGTAACAAAGGATACATATCACAAAATTCATTAAGAATTTGAACTTTTACAAGCTTACATCAGGTCCGAAAGGACATACATAAGATAATGGGAAAAGAGAGAAGAGTCAGCAACACTGGAGTCCTCAAGCTCAACTCTACTCCACGCTCTGCTGCTACGATGCCTGCCTAAGATCTCCTGCACGCATCAATCGTGCATAAGCTTATAGAAAGCTTAGAGGGTGGTGAAAGTGGGTGATAATAGTGCTCAGAAGAAGATAAAGAATGCAGAAGGGAGTTATGATCAATACCAATACCACTAGCCTTACCAAGGCTATCATGAATGCAAGAAACTATACCAAGGCAGTACGATCATGCAGGAAGCCATACCAAGGCTATATAATGCAATGAGTACTATGATGCAATGAGTACTGTAATGCCATGAGTACTGTAATGCGATGAGCACTGTAATGCAATGAGTATTGTAATGCAATATGAGGCTTACACAGCCGATGCAAATGCAATGCGAAGTAACGTCAGTGCTCATATCCAATCCACATATCAAATACATTTCCATCATAAGAAAATCACCGGGGTCCATTACACTGCTGGATGACTGCCGCTCTACAGACCCCGCACAGTTAGACGAGCGTAAGAGACCTCACTACCCTGCCTGCGGACAACCAATCACCAGCAAGGCCTGAAGGTAGCAGACCCATTCACGAGCTGGTCAGACTCAGCCTAGCAATGCCCCCTTACATCAGGCGAGTAAGGCCACACCCCTATCCAACCGACTGCATGACAGTGGGAGTCACGGCCTAACGGTATAAGGCCCTCATGCGCTCATATATACCACTCGGTCACGCCGTTGGAGCAGATCCTGGTACCATGGAAGTTTTGGGAATTTCACCCATGGGCATCCTATGCACCCGGTATGCTCAAGTAACATTTCTGGTGTCCAAACATGGCCATCCACGATGTATCTGTGGAGGCTACAACCCTGATGAAGCAAGGGTAATAATGCTCATATACTATGTAATGTCAGATGCATGAATCACACAATCAACCATGCATCAATCCCAAGCATCCAACGTGCTCAAGAGGGGATACTACGTCCCTCGGGGAAGGTATCATGCAATGCCCAATATGACCATACACATAGTGTCAACCAAGCATACAATGATGCACATGGTCATGAGGATAAATTTAATCACACTATAGGACGATACACAATGTATATTACATTCTTCCTATCCAAGAAGGAACCAAGACCAGGTACTTGACAATATTCTTAAGGAATCCAACTACTAGTGGGGGCCCATTTACCTGGGGTAGCGCACGAACTAAGTATACAAGCTACGGGTCTAAGTAATGTGGAAATGAGCCTAACAAGAGTCTAAGATGAGTATCTAATCACATTTAGATACAATCGGGCCTAGAGGGGTCTATAATGGGGACATTTAACCACTATTCCCCAAGAAGCATCTCAACCACGAACTATATGAATACAAGGCCCAAGGCCCTACATTCAAGATAAGAACACAGGTAACCACATACATACATTCCTCATAATAGGCCATAAAAAGATATAATACCACTTTTAACAACATGGGCCCTAAGAGAGAAATTAAGGCCCAAGGCTCAATTCCCAATGGCCATAGAATCCATGCATTAAGTTGGACTTGGTGAGCAGCTTGCATACACAATATACGGCCCAAAAATAAGTTTAAGTTTGGATGATGAAATGGGCCCAACTACATCAGCCCAATAGCTAGTAATTTAAGTGGGCAACCAAGGGCCCAATACTATCCTTATCTTAGCCCACAAGTCCATCGAAATGGTGGAAGTTAGCTTAATATATGGTTGGGCCAAGCTGGGACGTCCCAACCCACTCTGGGCTCATGGGATGCCCCAAAAATCTGGTCTAAGATGAGGTCCTCATGTGATCACTAAAGGTGACCCAAACATGCATTTATTAAGCCCAAAGATTATAAGAAAACATAAGCATGCAACACGCACACAAGTTCTTAATATGGTGGGTCCCATGTCCAACTAAAGTCTCAACTATAACAATGTACATTTAAGGTCCTTTGATAAACTTTTGGCCCGTTTGACTTCCTGGGTCTGCTAAGGTCCGGAAATTACTTAACTATATGGGAATAATCTCATGAAGGCCAACTATACTCACTGGGGGACCCACCAGATGGAGAGTGTGTATAAATCATGAAAAGATCAAGTGGGCCTGTTACTGGGTTGTGAGTCCAGCAGCAACCCAAGGCAGAGAGTGCTTCCATAATTGGGTGATCCAAGGCTTGAACGGCCTAGACTAATCATGCATTAAGGTAGGTTCCATATACATACACATTGGGCCTTAAACAAATGGCCTAGGGTCTATGGTGGGCCTTTAACCATCCATAGAGAAACCTATGGGCCTACCTTAGGATCACCTAGGAGGACATCCAACCTCAATTAGTTTCCAAGAGGTAGCCCGCCACTACTCATATAATGTAAGGTCTAAAGCCCAAGCAATGCATGGCCTAATGGGCCATACACCAAGCCTAACTCATAGGCCATATAGTAGGCCCTCAAGTAAGGTTTGGGCCAAACCACAAAGGTCATAATTCCACATATTGTGGTGAGCTTCATGGGCAGCCCAGTAATTCATTTACATGGACAAGTTTCACATTTAACACAAGTGAGTTGGGCCTCACTTTTGGCCCAAGTACAGGGTCAGTTTAGTGGGCAGCCAAGGGCCTAACTTCTTGTGTATTATTGCCCCTAAGCCCATCACAATAGATAGGAGACTATAGGCCCAAGATCAATGGGCCTATCCAAAAGAACTGAGTCCACAAGGCCTACTTGCTAACACAAACATGCATATAATATATCACATAATGGGCCCAAAAGAAATGGCCCAAACAAAAGCCATCCAATTCATACATTATGGTGGACTTGAAGGCAACCCGTAAACCCAAGAATACACATGGGCAAGGCCTATACTAATAATGTGGGCCTTGCCACATCAGCCCAAAGACTTAATAAGTCCCTCCACAATATATATTTATGTGGGCCTTGCAAATCAGCCCACAATTAAGCATTTTATGAGGGCATTAAGGCTAATAAATGCACATGATCAACTTGTAGACAGCCCATTGGGCCCGTAATCAATAAGGTCAGCCCTTGTACAAACTTGGGCTTAAGAAAGAAGTTCCTAGCCCATTGAGCCACAAAACTATCAAAAATTCTGGTTAAGGCTAGCCCACAAAACCACCACAAAGGTGGGTCTCAAGAGGGCAGTCATTAAGCCCAAAATGTCTAAGGAAGGGGGAAAAAAGAGTGTATGTAACACTCTCTTAAATATGGTGGGCCGCCACGGCTCCAAAAGTTCAACTATGCAGTAAAATTGGGCCCTTACTGGAATTCTAGCCCACCCACTTCCTGGGCCTGCTGGAGTCCAGAAATTTATTTAATTTAAATGGGTTACTGATCCATGGTGACCCACACATATTACAGTGGGTCCCACCAGATAAGAAGGGGGATATACAATACTTACTTCAAGTGGGTCATGCCGTTAGAATGCAGGCCCAGTAGCCCAAGGTAGGGGCATGCCATGGTGGTTAGTCATTTGGGCCTGGGTATTTGGTCCAAAAATGACCCAACTTACAGGCCATACCACGGTCAGTCCAGGGGCCTGATGACCCTAAAAATTTGCAGGATCGTCCTTCCATAGGTGGACCATAACCCCACAAAATTTTAGAATTTTTGGACATCTAGAAATAATTTAATTAATTTGAATAAAACAAGCTGTCCAGAAAATTGGACTGGCCTGGACGTCCCAACGTGGTGGGCCAGTCCGGGCCTTGCCACGGTATGCACAGGGGTCCATTAGACCTGAAATTTGGTAGGTAGGTTCTACCATAAGTTTACTACCTTCTTGTAAATTTTCATAATTTTTGAATACTCAGAAGTATTTTAATTAATTTAAAGAATACAATCTGTACAGGGTGAAATACTGCTGGAATATAACTGTCCTGAATTTGGGCCATCAAATGGGTGGGTTCTGGGCCTCCAAAATTCTTGAAATTTGGACCTAAGGTCCCTCATCAAGCCCACAACAAGGTGGGACCCAAAAATATGGCCCAACTTCTGAGAAAATATTTTTTAAAAAATTTATTTTTATGGAACTATGCCGCTGAACTGCATAGCAGAAATTTCTGGCAGCTCATTATATTGGCCCACCCATTTGGATGCCCAAATGGGGTCCATTGGCCCTAAAATTTTGCAGGTAGGCCCTAACATGGGTGGGACACCTCTCTGAAAAATTTTAGAATTTTTGGGATAGTAAAAGTATTTTATTTAACTCCTACAATTTATGGACAACAAGGTATTTCTGAAACAATGTTGTTGCTGAAACAATGCTGCTGCCCCTGATTTGTGCACCCCATTAGAGTGGGCCAAGTCTGCCAAATTTTAAGAAAATGTAGGACCAATATCCCTACATAAGTATACAACAAGGTGGGGTCCACAAAGGTGGCCCACTATTTCAGAAACAGACTGATAATTATGTTTGTACAGCAAACACAGTTGCTAGACAGTCCAGAAAATCTGGACTATCCACCCTCCTTGGCCCACTCTTTTGGGTGATCAAACAGGGACGGATGAGGGTGAAATTTGGGGAACATCTAGGTGGGATCCCCACCTTTAAGAGGTATATATCAAATGGGACCAAACACCCCACTAATCATCCACAAAACTGAGCTCAAGACAGCTCAAAAATCTGTCCAGATGGCTTTTGGACAGCAACATAATACTGAATTAAAATAATTATAATCACTATAAAAAGAGGAAATCAATCCATGGAAATTGTGGTATGGACCACCCCAGTGGGCCCCACAAACATCCAGACCATACCCCCTCCATGAAACCCATTGCATGTGCCCAAAATGGAGCAAATAGAGTGCCAATGTCCAAGGAATGGACAGCCATGGGCATCCACTTTGCTTGGACGGTTTGGATATTCTGAGGCCACTAAGTGGGCCACACACATCAGGAAATCAAGAATAAAATAATGAAAAATAAAACTAATCCAGCCACAAGAGAGGAAAATGATATGCATCAAAGGAAAATGCCATGATGGGGTCCATGGAGAATAGCCTCATCCATGGATCATGCATGCAAGGAAAAGGGCCATTGGCCTCAACCATGGAGACATGAGGGACCTCCATCACCACTTGATGGATCCCACAAGCTCCTAAGAAAGAAATGAAGAAGGATCTAAGAGCACCCACCTAGATCAACGTTGAAACTTACATCACCATCATCTAGAGGCTCCAAGCAACATGGATCAATGGCTAAGATCAAGTGAGAAGGGGTAGATGAGGAGGTATTTTAGGGAGAAGGGGCTGGAGAAAATGGAGGAATTGCTGGCCATGGAGAGAATGAGGAGGGAGAGAGATAAGGAGATAGAGAGAGAGAGAGAGAGAGAGAGAGAGAGAGAGAGAGAGAGAGAGAGAAATCATTTGTTTGTAAGAAAAGAAATAATTACCTATGGGAGGAGAAAACAAGGTTGTAGGGTAGAGTAGGCTTTTGGGTGGTGTGTGTGGGGTGGGTAGTGTTTATTCCATGGGAATTGTAGTGTGTATGGGTGGTGTGCATGGGAACTTGTGCCAAGAGGAGTGGGGTCCACATGCATTTGTACAAAAAGTGGGCCACATGATGAAATACTCATAACTTGAGATGTACACGTCGGATTAACGCATGGGACGTGGCGTTAGAATCGCGGCGCCGATACGGACAAGATGACATGGGTCTCGGGTCAATCCGAGTCGGGTCTATGTGACCAAACTTAAGGATGACCACAACATAATCCAAGGGTCGCGAGTCGCCGGGATTCGACCGGTAGGACCGCGGGACCAAAATGAACGAAATGCACACTTATGTACACACATGCACACATGAGAACTCAAGTCGGGTCTCACAGGATATCCATCTGCTCTGTGGCCTTCAGAGCAAGGTTATAAAGCAAATAAGCCGTCAACATTCGGTGTAGGAAAGTGAAGAAAAATGATGGCTAGGAATGTCTAATGTGTGTGATTTTTGAAACACAGAACATTCGTGACATGACCCACAAGAGAGACGGTTCTTATTGATACATTACCCTGCAATGTGGACTGTGGAGAGATGGCTCCACCATATTCTGGTTCTACCAGCTCTACCTTACCATCTGACTTGAAGAAGCACTACAACACCAATAAAATTAGGATCTGAATTCAGAGCTTATTTCACATATCTAACAAATAGCCATAGAACATAAAGTTTTCAGACAGAATTTTTACTCTATGCTAAAAACCCATTGATTTTACAATTTAATACCGAATCCAACCGCCTTCAATACTCACATAAAATACTTCTGGTGCTTTGCATAACCTGTATAAACAGTAGAGAATGGTCACCAGATTGATAGAATCCTATACACCAGAAAAGTACATCCAAAAGGTAATTTGAACTAGTAGCAGAATCACAAGATTGAAAAGGAAAACCAAAAAACAGAAGATCTAAAACATGAACAGGATCACTATTCTTTAATGGACAAACTGGTCCAATAGAAAATAGATGCATTATCATTTATTTTGTTTTATTGATGTATCAAATATTTTATAAATCTGAAGCTGGGTAAAGTATGAAATAAATGAAACCAAATATCTTGGTCACCACACAATTTTGTGTTCAAGCAAAAAAACCTATGCAAACCTGGAACATGTGCAATTCCTGAGAAACAGATCCTAATATCCTAGAAGATATCCCACCATATCTTGTTTCCTAACACGATGGTTGTAGTCATCATCATCATGTAGTCATCATCATCATGTAATGCGTGCATGATATTAAACCGTAGAGGAAGAACAATTTTGATAACATTCAACATCGTGGGGTGAAGGTCCGACTACCTGTTTTGGTCCTACTTGAACCAACATGTACCCATCACCCAAAAAAGGTTTTACACTAACTTGATGTGTGCATGCCTTTCAGTTCTCCAAATTAGCCTAAAAAAGTAGTGAAAAATGCTAATAGAAGTAACCTACCCTGACATAAGATGCAAAATATTTCCACAGCATTATCAATGAAAGAGCTAAGTAGAAATTTTCAAAATTTAGCATTATGTACAAAATTCAAAATCAAATTACAGTAGTGCGATAGAAGTAGTGAAGGATTATCAAGCTGAAAGGATAAACAGTCTTCATTTTGTCTTTTGTTTGCCAATGGGTTGGATTTTATATTCTAAGCTATGTTTGTGATATTTTATTTCGAAAATATTAGCTTTTTCATAAACTATTTTCACTTTTGTCCCTAGCATTTTGTTAAACCCATTGTATTCAGGGATCAGACCAGCCACATGATAGTTTCACAGCTAGTCCAGTTTTTCAAACATGGCTAACACCAACCTTAACTAACAATAAGTGACAGAAATTATAGTTCTTGTATTCCTAATCATCATCATCATAGCCTTGTCCTAGCGAGTTGGAGTAAGGTTGTGAGAATGAAGCCTAAGAGTCACACGTCAACTTGGTGACAATAGCCACAAACATAAATAATCAGTCAATTAAAACAGACAATCTGTAAGTTGTAACTAGTGAGTTTAACTTCACCTTCAATTTTGCCATCCTGTGAGCAAAAAGTATCTAAGCATCCTCCTAAAAAATCTCTTGTGGCCAAAGAAGAGTAAATGTAGTTACTTGTAATTAGGCTTTGGCAGGAAGGAACATGCAAAAGAGATGAAATCCATATTGCAGTAAACAAACAACTTGAAATCCAGTGAGACTCTGCCCTGCTTAGCTATATCAAATGAATTAAATAGATTCTTGCAAAACATCATGCGTACAGTATTTCTTCAACATATCTACAAGCTGGATTAGCATTCTGATTCTCTAAACATCTCAAACTTTGACAAACAAGAAGCCCACGAATTTCTGTACATGACATGTCCACATAAACAAACTAATGCATATATAGTAGCTTAAAGATGATTTATTTTCATACTCTCTAGGTTGTATAGTGGGAATCCATGGGTAGCTACAAGTGATTACTGACACAAGCTAAGAATTTCATACTCTCCAGGTTAAGACCATCCTAAACCGCCCGCACTTCAGCAACTATGTTACAGATCCTACCATAGATATAGAGGGAATCCATGGGTAGTTACAAGTGATTACTACACAATCTCTTCCTTCTTGTGATCCTAACAGAAGAATTCGGATGAACTAGACCTTGTTGTATCACAAAACTCAACACGCTTGAGAGCGACACTGCCATTGACAGTAATTCTTAACCTAAGTTTCATAATTCAATAGAAAAAGAGAAATTACAAGCCCCAAAAAGTATAGTTCCTTTCCACATCATCTTAAACTAAAAATAAACAGAAAAAAATACACATAGAGGTGCAAAGCATGCAATTCACATCAGATTCATAGAAGATAGATCTAGTCTAGCTATAATAGAAATAAAAAATAAAAAATAAAAAGTTTGCCTCCAAAATCCCCGGCATCCTAATAGGTTGGCAAGTGAGTGCTTCAGAGGCAATGGATCATTCAGATTACATACAAGGTGAATGTTGGGGCATTGAACATTAGGAAAGGGCCCCATCAGACTGAATGACCACACCCATTGGCTCTACTTTCAAAATTGAAGGAAGAAGAAAAAAATCCACTGTAGCAAATGATGAAATTGGAAAAAAAATGATGAAATTCATGGAGAGGATCAAGCGGCTGAGATTTGGCCATCACCACCAGAAATTGCAGCCATCCTCGCAGCCACTCCACAATTTGATGATGAAGTGGGGGGATGGAGCGTTCCGGCAGGTTTTATGATGATCGACAACCTCTATGGGGAATCTGTTGTTGCAATTGGGGCATTCGACCTTCCTTCATATGATCTTGATTTAACACCATTTCGAATAGAAATTGTAATTTTGAGCTTTCTTTTATATCAATCACAAGGGTTGCAATCTCTATTACTCATGTATGGATTTGAGAATGTTTCCCAGCAAACCGAACTGCCTCTGTATTCCTGTAAATCATAATAAAAGTCAGGTGCTGGATTGCCGACTAATGGAAGTTGACTCACATTCACAGAAAATCTCCTTCTAGAAGATGAAGGCCTGGTGCAGGTGGAGAGAATCCAAGGCGAGAAAGGAAGTGACAACCAGCTGAGGTTGTTGAAGGCTTTGGGGATGGTGAGGTTTTGAGAAGAGAATGGCTTTAGATGAAGAAAAGGGAGAGACACCGCGGGGAAGAGTGAGATGGTAGGGTTTCGTTTTAGAGGTCTGTGTGAGGGAGAAAAGGGCGGACGGAATTGGATTTCATTTTGGGGAGGGGCGCGTGACGGACGGTCCTTTACGACTTGGGTTTTAGGACCATGGGGCCCACCGTGATGTATGTTATTTATCCACTCCGTCTATTAATTTTAAAGTATTATTTTAAGGGTTGATGCAAAAAATGAGTCAGATCAAAGATGTAAGAAGACCACACAAATATTAACAATAAAAATTTAATTTTTATTATTTCTTATGGTGTGATCCACTTAGACCTTTAATCTACATAATTTTTGAGTTCATCTACTAAAATTATATATAAGAATTGATGGGCGGCTTAGATCAAACACATATATTCCAATGGGTCCCATGGAGCCCCTTAAGCACCATCAATCTCTAATAAGATTCCGATGAGATGTAGGTTTTCGCTACAGATCATTAGGCTTTAGCTACGGATTACATCCGTAGCATAATTGCTACAAATTTAATCCGTTGTCAAAAAATTTCAAAGTCCGTAGCCTTTACTCAATTTTTTGGTAGTGACATTTTATACAAACTAAATACATACACTACTGACTACTACTGTTGAGGAAATTCATCTGCTGAGCCCGAGCTGCTATCTAAATTTTCATATATGTACTCATTCACCTCTCCTTCTTCAGAAGGTGGAGATAGCTTTTTATTGCCCTCCTCTTGTATAGTTTGAATTAGATTTTTCAAACTATTTTTGTGAGAAGATTTATATGTAGTTCCCAACGTCCTGTAAAACGCACCCAGACTGGAGAGAAACTTAGTTGAATTCTTACTATTCTTCTTTTTATCTATGCAGCTTGAACTTGCTTCGACATCATGTGGTCTTAGAGGACATCGCTAATATGTAGAAGCCTCTTTCATATTACGCTTTAAAGCGAGTTGGAATTGTTCTTCTTCCAACGCTAATAATTTAGCTTCTTTCTCTGCTTCAAAAAGTTTGGATCTGGGAGTGGAAGCTTTTTTGTTTGAGTCAAGAACTGCTTGGAAAAGTACTTGGATTTCTTTTGAGGCTTTAGATGCAGTTTCGCATTTCCACCCCGACATGATAAGTGTAATCTGAGCCGATTAGTTTTCTTAACAAACTTGGCTCCACACAAATTACACAAAATCTTTAACTTTCCAGACTTTGGAGAATGGACTAAGGAACCATAGTCCCAAATGTCAATCGATGGTTCGCTTGAAGACATCTACATATTGTATTGGAAAAGTATTTTAGGATCTCTAACAATAATGAAATACCGACATAAAATAAAAGCAATTTATGGATAAAAAAGAGCCATTAATGCATTACGCAGCTTGCATAACATCTATCAACATAATAGATAAATAAAAATAAAAGTCAAAAGAGTACCCATTACAGCATTTGCAAATTCAAATAAACTAACAAAATCAAAACATTCATCCCAAACATCCATTATATTGCTGTTGTTTCATGTGTTACAGCTTCATTCACATTCTTCTCCTCTTCCTCATCCAGATCATAACCTCCTAGACTCGGACGCAACCAATCTTGTGTACAAATTAATGCTTCCACTAGTATCTGGTGCAAGGGAACTTCAAGTCTTGCTCACGACCCTACTCCCTGTGCTAAACGTAGATTCTGATGCCACTGTTGAAATATGAATTGATAAAATATCTCGTGCTATCGTCGATAGTGTAAGGTATTTTCCTTCATTAACTCTCAATTTTCACTACTCTAAAACATCGAACTCTAAATCCTGCTGTAGTATGACTGACTCTTTGAGATACATGTCTAACTCTGATTCTTTCGTGATTGTGTCTATATTTTCTTATGCTAAGAAAGACATGAAATCATCATCGTCGAAGCTTGAAGCAACTTGCGATCTAACTTCAAAAGCACTTGGTGTGGACACTGTGGTTGTGTACGCGTTGTACAATGCTTTGATTGCGTCACGAACCTTCGAGGTTTCAGATATTTCTTTTTCAGTAGGATAAATCCTCGTGAAGATGTACTTAACATAACTCATCTTGTGCCGAGGATCAAGAACAACAGCTAAGGACATTATCAGATGACAATCATCCTAGTACTTATCGAACTTCATTTGCATACCACCTGTCAGATTTGGAGAAAAAATGTACCATCATCAACAACTTTCTTCAGGGCATCCTTGATCTTTCACATAGATGGAAGAAACATATTTGTTGTAGGAAACTTATTGCCAGAAAATATTTTCGTACAGTCATAAAAAATATTCAAAAATTTATGAACTTCTTTCGCTTTGCTCCAATCATCATCAGTAGGCAACTAAGCATATGTTCTATCACGCACTGCATATTCTGAAAAAGCATGTTTCAATTTCAGGGCTGAATCCAACATCTCAAAAGTAGAATTCCAACGTGTGCATACATCTAGCTTCAACGTTTTTGGAGACGTTAAATTTAAACGTTGGACGATGTCATTCCATAGACTCAATCTTGACGGCGAGCCTCTTATGTAATTCACACACTCTCTCACATTCTCTATAGTTTGGTTAATTGATTTCAACCATTCTTGTACAATTAAGTTAAGAATGTATGTACAACACCGAACATGAAATATTTTTCTCTTAAAAAATAAACTGTTAGTTGCCTTGAACTGGTTATGTAAGAATTGTATGACACTGTCATTTGTCGAAACATTATCTAAAGTTAATGAACTGACTTTTTTTTTTTCAATGCCCCAATCTCGTAGACAGTTGTAAACACAATATGAAATAACTAAACCGGAATGGGGAGGTGGAAGGTGGCGAAAGTTTAATATTCTCTTGTAGAGTTTTCAATTTTCATCAACATAGTGTGTAGTCAATGAAATGTAACCATTTCTTTGATTTTGTGCTGTCCACATATCAGACATCAAACTTACCCTTGAAACCGATTCTAAAACTGCTTTCAGCTTCATTTTCTCACTAACATACATCTTCATGCACTCCCTCTTCATAGTAACACGGGAGACCTTCTCAAACTGAGGATTAAGGTATTTACTGTATCCCATAAATATTTCACTCTCTACCATCTTAAATGGATGCTCATCAATGATAATAAGCTTTGTAAACCACTCATTCAGCTTCCCTTTTTCAAACTTATGAGTGGTAAGTGTACCTTCAGAAGTAGATCCTTTAGACTTTGTAAACGATAGCAATTGTTGGCCTGAACGTGAAAGTTTAGCTCTCCTTGCACAACTTTGTCTATGTCTGTTTAAATGAGACGTCGACCCCCCGATACTTTTGGTGTATAAACTTTTGCAGTGCATACATCTGATCTTGGGGACATTGTTAACTACTACTTCTTCAAAATTATCCTAGACAACTAATTGTTTCTTTCCTTTGTTTGCAGCTAAAGACCCCTCTCCCTCCACAACAAGTGGTGATGTGGCTGACGCATCGGCACCGATACTAGGGGTAGCCGTAGCCGTAAGTGGGACTTCATCCTCACCAGCCATATCTAAAGATATGAAATAATTTTTTTTTATCCTTGGACCTTAGTAAAGAATTTTCTAAGCGGATAAATCAGTTACCCATTCAATGCTGGATAGATAGTAATGCTTTCATTATTCAATTTAAATGTTACGCTAAAATTTCAGCAGCATCTCCCCTTATCTCTCCAAAATATATTAATCTTGGATTTGATTCACACATCAACTATCCACACAAAGTGTGGATATTTGATGAGGAAGTAAATGCAAGGAATATATCCAGAGAGAATTAGGAGAGACGAACCGAAACAAGCATGTGCATTTAAATTAGAATAAATGAAAACATTACTGTCTATCCAACATTGAACTGTCCAAAAAGGGACAATTTGAGAATTTCTATGCATCTATGAACACACTCAATCTATGTTTGGCAACATAGAAATCCTCAAATGGGTAACTGATTATCCTTTACTACAACAACAACATAAAAAATAATTAAATCAGTTACCCATTCAATGTTGAATAGATAGTAATGCTTTCATTATTTAATTTAAATGCCATGCCAAAATTTCGGCAGCATCTCCCCTTATCTCTCCAGAATATATTAATCTTGGATTTGATTCACACGTCAATTATCCACATGATGTGGATATTTGATGAGGAAGTAAATGCAAGAAATATATCCAGAGAGAATTAGGAGAGACAAACCGAAACAAGCATGTGCATTTAAATTAGAATAAATGAAAGCATTACTGTCTATCCAACATTGAACTGTCCAAAAAGGGACAATTTGAGAATTTTTATGCATCCATGAACACACTCAATCTATGTCTGGCAACATAGAAATCCTCAAATGGGTAACTTATTATCCTATACCACACAACAAGAACAAAAAAATAAAAATATATCTAATAGGCAATTGGTATAAGCATAGATTAAGACTAACTAATAAAAATAGAAAACATTGTGTCTCTTTTAGAGTTAAAGGGCAGATATAGTAGTTTCACACTAGGACCCTTAGGCCGACGTGAAATCAGACTCTAAAGGAGCTACTGCTCAAAGTGCACGGCTAGAGGTGTGACCTCTACTACCAAATGGGTTGTTATTCTTGTTTTAAAGATATCAATTCTATAATTAGCAACTGATTGTCCTATACTTAAACAATTCCATAATCAATCGTAATTCACATTCAACATCTAGCTAAATGGTAACAAAATGTGTTTAAACTGAATAAATAGACTTTGTTTTTATAAATTAACCTAATAATATCTACTATATACTAGTAACATACAAGCAATATTGGGGCACCATACCATAGGCTACAAGAATATCATGTCCCCCTAAAAAATACATCCTCCAAGGATAACATATATATATATATGTTATATATATATATATATATATATATATATATATATATATATATATATATATATATATATAAGTTGTTTATTGTCATTCTCACTCACAAGTATCAATCATCATTAAACTAACTATTAACAGCATTTACAAAAATATAAATAACTACTTAATATGCATTAAAAAGATTAGAATGGAGTGGCAGAAAATCTAATAAATGAAAATTTTTAATCATTCATTAGTCATAAGATTCATAAACAAAACTAACTATAATGTGATGGCCCTTGCACTTAAAATCTAATAAATAAAATTTTTTAATCATTTATTTATTTGGTAAGCGGATGGACAAGCCTGGTTTTATCTTCATAGTTAAAGCCTATTGTCTAAAGACTTGATGACCTATGGTTTAATTAAAGTTATGGCCTTTGATAGAGTGGAGTGGCAGGAAAGGATTCATATAGCCGAACCCAAGTCGTTGGGATAAGGCTTAGATCAACTAGCATATAAATAAATCATTTATCCCTCTTTTTTTGTGTGTGTGTGTGTGTGTGTGTGTGTGAGAGAGAGAGAGAGAGAGAGAGAGAGAGAGAGAGAGAGAGAGAGTTTTGGGTCTGATTGGGTCATCTTATAAGCATCAGCCCATTATAGCTATATAGCTAGGACAGAGTGGGCTTTCATGAATATCTAAATTCGAGTTTGACACTATTAGTAACTGGGTTCAAAAATCCAAACCCGTCAGCCTTTGATTGACTGTCGCCTGGCCACAGGAACTTACAGTGGTCAGTCGGAAGTCATGTTGGGCCCACATAGATTCCCGTGACAAATCCAGTCTATCCATCCATTTCACAAGATCATGATAATAGGACCAAATTCGAGAAATCAGTCAAATCCAAAACTCAGGTGGGCTACACCACATAAAAAAAAGTTAGAACTGAAATGTCCACTGTTAAAATCTTCCTAAAGCCAATCATGATTTTTATATGCCATCCAAACCGTTCGTAGCGTTATTACCACTCATATAAACTGTAGGTTCCTGATACAAAACTTATATGGCCCACAAAAAGTTTCCAATGACAGGTATTCAATCGCCACTGTTTCGTGTGGGGTGGCCCACCTAAGTTTTGGATCTGCATAATTTTTAGGTTGTTGTATTACTGTGATCATTCGAAACTGATGGACGGACTGATCAATTTATCAAGGGCATCCATTTGAAGTTTTAGCACAGGCAAAGTCGAGGCCACAAAAGTGTTGATGAAGCTGATATTTGTGTTTTCACTTCGTCCAAGTATCTATTACCTTTTGGGACAAAGAAACATTAGATGGGCCATAGAACTTTTTAATGATCTCCCTCCTTTTTTGGCTCATGCTCTAAATTAATTTTCAAAAATGGATAGATAGCATGGATAAAACTCACATCATTGTGGGGCCCACATAGCAGTGTCAGTATGTAATCCACGTCCCTAATAGCAGAAGCATCAATATAGATGATGTCTAGCACCTAATTAAAGTTTCCAAGAATCAAAGGGGCGTATCAAAAACAACATCATTGGAAACATATATACCACAATCACGTAAATCCTAGAAAGAAAGAAAAGAAAAGAAAAAAAAAAAACAACAACAACAACACAAGCAACAAAAATAAAAACTATGAGACAACAACAATTTGGTCACTTCTTCCTTACACAATTTTATTGAGATGATTCACCATTCCCATAACTTCAAGAATTTTATGGAATGTTCCTCAGCCAATACACTGAAAGAGAGAGAGAGAGAGAGAGAGAGAGAGAGAGAGAGAGAGAGAGAGAGAGAGAAATCATACCTGGTGGTTGGATGGACAGATGAGCGAGCAGAGAGGCGGAGGTCCTCTGGTGGTTGGATGGTCGGACGAGCAGAGATGAGCAGAGAGAGGCGGACGGACGGATGGACGAGCAGAGAGAGGCGGGCGGTGGTTGCGCAGGGTTTCGTGGGGCCGCTGGATGGACGAACGAATGGACGCAGCAGACGCGAGAGACGAGAGAGAGAGAGAGAGAGAGAGAGAGAGAGAGAGAGAGAGACCGAGAGAGAGAGAGAGAGATTTGGTGGGGCCGATGGGGTCTGGGCAGAAAGCAGGGTTTCGTGGGACCGCTAGGTGGACGGATGATGGGACGAGCAGAGACGCGAGAGAGAGAGAGAGAGAGAGAGAGAGAGAGAGAGAGAGAGAGAGAGAGATTTGGTGGGGGCAGCTCGGGCCGGGCAGGGCAGCAGGGAGAGGGTTTCACTGGGACCGGGCGTTTTCTCAAAAGGGAAAAGGGAAAGCGACAACGGTAGGATTTTTTTTTTTAAAAATAGGGTATATATACCCTAAAGTGAGAGCGGGTCGGGATGGGCCGAGTCGGGTTTCCGACCGAGTCAGGCCGAACTGTGTCATATCCGAACTCGGCCTGAACTCAGTTTCGAGCTGAGAAAATTGACCCGTCCTGACCCGAACTCAGTTCTGGGTCAGGTCGAGTCGAGCTTTTTCGAGCTAAGTCGAGTGAGCTAACTGGGCTAGCCCGGTTTGTGTACACCCCTAATAGTCAATTTTTGCTCCTGAAAAGCCTTAACTTCGCCTTGCTTGGTTAATAGACTAATCATCTTAATATTCCATAACTCAAAAATTATTTTTTCCTGAGTACTTCTCAATATCAAACTTGGCGTTTCCCGTTGATGTTAATCCTGTAGATTCAGATCTGTGCCCCCAACGATTGCTCTAATATCGCTTGTTGGGATTTTGGCTGCGGAATCACACAAATATGAATTTAAGACAACAATCCAAGAGCACCAAGCAATCACAAGAAACACAGAGATTTAACGTGAAAAACCCTTGCAGGAAAAAACCACGGCACAAAGTGATAGAAAATTCTACTATGAAAGTACATATTACAAAGATAGAGGCCTTACCCGGCTTGAGAAATCCTCAAACCTCACCTTTTCTCCACCTCTTGAAACCCTAGAACCCTTTTAGAAACCCTAGAATGCCTTAGAATTCCCTTGAATACTTCCTAGTCCCGTTTCCACTCCTATTTATAGCTTTAGAAACAGGTAAAACTGGAATAGGAAATAAAAATCACAGAATTTGCATTTTCGCAAACGAATCTATGTAAACCTTTGATGACATCAAACTAGCTTCAATGTCATCGAAAAGTGACAAAATATGTCTAGTGACTGGGGTTGAAAATCCTGAAAAAACTCGATGGCATCAACTGGCTTAGATGTCATCGAATCATGCATGCTGAGAGATTTAAGACATCTGTTATCAACATAGTACAATGGGTGGTTTAAAAAGGAAGAGATATATATTATAGTACTCAGGGAGCATATGACGCTGGATACATAGGCACCCAAAAATTGTATAGGTGACATCCATCAACACAAATTGAACCGACTAAATTGTGGAACCACTCTTGCCAAGTCACAGACGCAAAAAACAAATTGATTGAGCAATCTTAACCTCTAATTCGTGGACATTTGTTTGTTGAAATAGGAGCATCAAATATTTTTCTTAGTTATCTAATGAATGTCCACCAATCACATGGTCAGATACTCAATTGGTAAATTTTGGTTCATGATCATCTAATCTAAGACCCATCATTTTTTAATAGCTCAATTGATTTTATCCTTGACTCATGCAACAAAAAAAAAAAGTGTATGGGAAGATAAATAGTGCCATTTACTCCCCATTCAACATGCTTAGGTACCATGTAACTTGGATTCCAATTAGAATTGTCATATTCATACCTGAAACATTAACGACCTCATGCTTATTCATCTTCAGAGAATCTAACTTCTGTGATTAAATCCAAACAACATCTTGCCAATTGTTACATTTGATAGTGCCATTAATTGACAAAACTGTAAACTAATATATCAAGATACTAGAATTCAGCAATCAAGAAATTATGAATTCTAAGATTATATGATTAACTACCTTGTGACAACACCCATAGATCGTCCCCAAAGACCTATGAATGAAAATTTTAGGTTGCTTCATAGATAGGACACCGCAGTTCTAAGATTATTTTTAGAGCTCTTCTATTGAGTTGGCTTAGTAAAAAAACCAACCTCTTTGATCCCTTTGTATATGAAATCTGGGGTATGCCCGTTCTAGTAGCTCTATCTATGCATGCATGTATTTTTTTAATTTGTCATTAATTTCATCATTTGCTCAATTAACATGTTTATGAAAGAGGTGAGACTACTGATGTTCTCAAGATCCACCTGGCAATGTGGCTGGAAACCCAAACTTTTGTCATTACACTCTTTTCATTTCTCCTTTTTTTTTTTTTTTTTGATGAAATTTGCCCAAAAGCTACTTTTGTCCTTATTCAAGTTTGTCATCTCCAATTGGAAATTTGTATCACAGATCTTATCTACAGGTTGGCACTCAAAAAGCGCGGGCAATTGTAGTAGCGGCGCTTGGTATGGGTATGTCGGGAAAAGTATTGGTGGTGTGGTAACTATAGTTTTTCCGACGCGAATAAGCGCTGCTAAAAGTTACTCGGAGCGCCGATAAAAGTAGTTTCTGAACACTTTTTCTCATGAAAAAGCGCCGACAAAATCTTACACAAGCGCCGGTAAACTCTTTCATATAGATTTGAGAGCCCCTAGCATGTCAATAATTTATATATATATAATTCAATCAAAACCTATATTTTTTAAATATTTGAAACATAAAAATGATGCCATACAAATAAAACTAAATATTAAACAAAATTTATATTACTAGACAATAAAAAAATATAATATTTATTACAATACACATCTTTAATTCGATGAGTTGGTTAAAAAATATTAATGTTAATTGATAACTAATACAGTGGATTTTCTTCACTTGAGGGTTATCTGGGGGGCTTATGCCATACAAATATCTTGCAATTTGAGTCCGAAGATCTGCTCTGCAAATAAACTTCTTCAAAATGTTCTTGGGCATGATGTATGTGTAGCTTGTCTCCTGTAATTAGGAATTACTCACATAAGTTCAGTTTTCAAAACCTTGAAAGTTAAAAAGTGCATACAATGGAAAATAGCCATAATTATGTACCTTAATGTCCTCGCTGTTCACATAAATATGATTGGCTCTAAGATTCATCGCTGAGATTGCTCTCACACACAAATTAGTTTTAGAACCAAATGTTGCTTGCTCATAGGGGCTTGTTGTGGTGACAATGAGTTCATCTTCGTGCACAATTGTTGTCCTTGTTGTGACTGCTATAAGTTGGCTTACTTCTTTTGCCTGCACCTGAAGATTTGCTAAAGATTATTAGCCAAGTGAAATCGGCAAAGAAGCTTCTCAACTTGATAGACTTTTATTAAACACATCACTTACTTCTCAATCTCTGCAATCTGTTGCCTCCGTTGTGAAGGTGAAGTTATCTCAACCCCTAGTATTATATCACGAATCTCAGACTGTGTCAGTGTTGACGTGTTTACATTATTCTTCTTGGCATAATCTGAGATTATAAGATCTCTCAGAGCAACTTCAACCTGCATTGAAGGAGATATTAGCAACTCTCATAACAACGACATGCAATGCCAACCTCACACTGGACATTACAATAAATGTCATAGATGGAACTTTCATGTCATAAGTTGCTTTGAGAAAGTAAGATAGTAGGAAAACTTTTGACTCATGTCATGATGCTGAAATGCTTACCTCCATAGTCCTTGTTCTCAGCAAAAATAGGATACCAAGAAGACCTGTAGAGAGAAGGATAAAATCAAGAAAATATTTTTTTAAGGTACAATCAGCAAAAATATTTACCAGACAACAATTTCATCATAAATCTAAAACCACTTGATACCATCCTTCTAGCTTATTTGAGGTCTCCTCATCAATCTCACATCCAAAACCAAAATATCTATCATAAGAAACATTATAGATCTTCTTCTTTGCTTCTTCCTCACTGATAAATCATACATTATGAAAATAGTAAAACAAAAAGCCCCCAATTATCAAAATAATTAAAACAATGCCATTTCAAACAATAGAGGCTGAAACAAATAGTATGTAAAGAAGAGATTAGAAAAGAGATGGTGATCGGTCTATCCAATTTTCAAATGTGACCCACCTGATGAGTGAACGGGCCTGATTTGTTGGCCTGGGCATGTCAACAGTGTGTCCCACTTATTGAATGACCTGGATCTTGAAGGTGTACCACATTAGAACATTTATGGGGAATGTTCTCTTCTGTCTGATTTTCAGGTCTCTGAATCATATTGATCTCTTACATGAACAGAAGAAACCGCAAGAAACTAAAGAAATCACATTGCCAAAATGGGTGTACACATCAATTCCCAAATAGGAATTAGGAACAGAGCAGAAAGAGGAAATCAAGATAAAAAAACCTGAAGTCTTAAGTGTCCGACATTTGAGACTGGAAGTTGAAATTCAGACTCTTAAGCCTTGAGGTGGACTCTGATTCTACAACTGACATCAATAGAAGACAAAAATAAATAAATAAGAGGAAAAGCTTGGATGGGATTAAGGAAGACTGTTAGCAAATATCTGAAAGTATCGTCTCTGGTTGCCCATTAAGGACTGTCTGAAAGAACTTAAGGACTGCATATAAGAATTTGAGTTGGCATATTCAACCATTACTTGTCCACAAAAAACTTAAGGACATCCCTACTGATACCTTATAGGCACACAGATCTGATTTGATGTCAATTGTTCCTTCGATCTGGGAAGCATATACATGAGGCAAACATTTTTTGAGCAGTACTCTTTCAAATGCTCTGTAGCCTCTATCCAACCATGAACTAGAACTTGCAATACTCTAATAGAGGAATATCTTTACTGGGATGAAAAGATGGCATGCTTCTCAATATGTGAAAAAAACCAATCATGGTTTGTTACTACATGCTTACATGTTTATGAGTAAACAATTAGGAAGAAATTTAAAAAAAAAAAAAAACAATTGCCTTCCAAAAGGAATTCAAACCTGAAGCCATGGTGATGGGATCCTGTAGTAGGTGTATTCTTGTGGAACATCCTAGTTCCTAGCAAGCCTCTCTAAAATTTTAACACACTTTGGAAGACTACTCCAATATGCTTCATGGTTATTTGAAACTGTGTCAAAACCCCCAGATTACGCTCATCTAGAAGTTGTGTCATGCGATCTGACTTGAAAAGAAATGTAGCTAAAATAACAAGTCAGATGAGCATAAATAATCAACAGGGCCCCATTAGAGGAAGAATACAGAATCCCTACTTACCAACCATCTACATTGACAACATCAGGATTCTTCCTATACAACCGTAGAAGACATAATGTAGCCTTTTTTCTCATAATTGGTTTGCAGCAACTGGAAATCTGATGCAGAAAATGCATCTCCCATCATTTATGCTCTTTTATTATAACACAAAATTCGACAGACATACCCAACAGTTTTATCTCAAAAGATATTCGGTTAACTTATATTAATATTACATGAGGTCCTCCAGCTATCCACCCTTTGCTTTACCAAGCCATGGCGTAATTTGATAACCCAGGCTTTTTCACATGATATTCAGTTTTACCAAGCAATGTATCTTCCATTAGAGTGACATTCAAAAGCCCACTGGAAATGGTATTTCAATGTTTGGCTGGACATTTATTTCTTTAAGTATTTTAATGGGTTGGGAATACCTTGATATTCCTCCTTCCGACAACCTCCTTATTGTCAAATAAACATTTGCATATGTTCTTACAATTTCTTTTGTAATTAGGAAAAGATGAGATGAAAAAACAAACAAACAATGTGATGAAGAACAAATTGATTGTAATTAGATAAGATGCTTATGCTTATGAATGAATGACAAAATAGAGGTTCCATTTTGAGGTTGTTCCTTCTCATTAAAAATGAATACTTCAATAGTACAGTTTCTAATAGCTGATGACGTAGGAAAATCACTTTTCTTCTAGAGAAATCTGTGAATAGTGGGAAAAAGTTGCGTTAAAGAAAAAGGAGGATGTTCATAGTGGTCAATTTGGATGTGAGGTTCAGGCCAGCGATTCTCAATCTAATGCAAACCATAAAAATCAGTCCCATGAGACCACTCAGACTGAAGCAAAAACAATCCGACGATGCACAAGATCATTCTAGTTCAAGCAATGTGAGCAATGAAAATGAGAACCTATCTACCTACACTGCCACTTATGTACCAACTCGAGCTTATAATGCAGTGAATATGCCAACTCGAATGTTTATATCAGAATTACCTCTCTAAAAGCTCTGGACTCCGATTGGCAGCAGTAATGACTGTATTCATCAAAGTTCCACGAAATCCGCCATTCTCCAACTCATGAACACCAGCAATGGTAGTTCCTGCAGGTAATGCAACATCATCTTTTAGTTGTCCTGGGTGCTTTCCTGAATTGACAGCCATAACAGCTGCTCCCAGAACTGTTTGGGAAGCTAGCTTCAATGTAAGATCTCATGGAAGACCAGCAGTAACTCCTCCATCAGCCATAGCCTCTATTGTTAGACAAATGTATGTTGGTCCACTGCCACTCAAGCCTGTGACTACCCTCGATGGTTACATCATACCTGAAAATGAAGAAAAGGTACAACAAGTGAAAATTGATTCAACATGTAAAAGGAATAAAGCAATTTTCCTTTTTTTAGACATACAACTCCCTATCTTCGCTCCAGACAGCTTAAACCTTTGTACCAACAGAAAACCTCTCATATGAGTTTGAAAGTTTGCTCGATTCCTAAACACGAATTTCAAACAAGTGAGCATTGGAAGAGAATATCCGGATTGGGAACATATAACTAGAGGTAAAACTCGAAAGTAGTTCATAAATGCAATCAAATCAAGAGTAAATATCCCGGATCTGCACTGCGAGTAGACATTGAGGGGCGTGATGATCAACAAAATCAACTAAGCTACCTCTGCTATTGACTTTGCGACACTCAAGCCTTTCTCCCTCCTCCTTTACTCGGGCTTGGGACCGACAATGCAAGTAGTTAGAAATTTGTTTGGAAATTTAACATATGGACAACAACTTTCAGTTCTGCTCTCCATTGAGCACCAAAAATGATAGAACAACAAATAGAGAATTGTAGCAATACCCACTAAAAGGAGTTTAATCAGTTGACAGTCCTTTTTTAAGTCTTAGGTAAATCAATGTGAAGCTTTAAGGATTCTCTTTACTTGCATAAATTGCAGTTTTCTATTTTACTATTGATTTTTGGATTGAGACTGACTCTTTGCAAGTAAATAACAATGCTAACCATCAAGCTATATATAATAACAGTGCTAACTATCAAATATGGATGTCTCGCACAATGCATGAATGCTACATGTACAATGACAAATACAAATAGCAAGTTATGGGAGACCAACTGAGTGTTTTTCTACATTATGGATCCAACACAAATGATTTACATTTTGATATCCTTCTAAAAACTTAACATACAATTGTGTAGATCTCAACATATTTACTTAGACATACTTCATATTTATATGCATTTGAACATATCTAGTTATATCTTCCTATCTCGATTCACTGTTGCTAGAAGCCTGAGTTTTGCCATTCCTTCTGTAATATCTATTCTTGTGAATATTTTAACATAAAAATCTGCATATCTTTATATATTTATTGATGTGTCTCCATATTTACATGTTATTAGTTTATTGTGCTTGTTTAACACCTTGGGTATGCTTTTGGGACGCAAACACACAAGTTACATTGATTTTTGACATATTATATAATCTATCCCTTGTCAGTTTTAAAGTGTGAATATGTCATCACAGGTCATGTGATCCGAATCCAAAACCATCAAGAGAAGGATTGAAAATCAAAGATGGACCGTTTAAAAGAATACCAATAACGACTATACATGTGTTGCCTCAAACACCTTCCATCAATTGGAAGGATTTGACAAAATATGAAAATATAGTCTGATAACAGTGTAGAGTTGAAGTTCAATTCAAAGGAATTGGTTAGTAGACCATTAAAAATTTGAATTGGTTAGTAGGCCATTAAAAATTTATGGAATGTGAGATCATTCACAATACCATGAGATAAAAGTACAAGAATAAATAGACAAGGAAATTTTCTTATGCAAATACAACTAAACATAGATATGCAAATACTTGTTGTGATGTAACTATCCAAATTACCATCTTATAAGTATGAAAGAAATGGATAGCCATAAATGGTGAGGAATGAAAACAAGGGAAATTCCTCAAAATAAATACAAAATTTGGATGCTTTTGCATATCATCCATCAATAGCTTTAAGGAGATTTGCTAGACCTGCATGCACTTCCATACCCATACATGCAAATTTTTATGGATTGCCCACCGATTTCGGACATGTGTGGCCTACTTGATAGTAAACAACACAAGCTCTCAACCAAAAAATCTTATTCGTGGATCCTATATGATTCATGATCAGATGCGCGATGTAAGTGCCATGTTGGTACTTGTGTCCGCAGGTAGAAGTGCATGTTGGTCTAGCTAAACCTCTATAGTGTCTTGAAATACCTGTGAGCTAGAAATCTTCATCCAGCTTGAACACATAATTTTGGGTTCCTTCCTGTAGGCTAGACATAATCGAAGCCTTCTGATATTCGCCCACCCTTCTCTCAAAAAAGTTGGCTTTTCCTCTGCTCAAACGCAGAAAAAAAAAAAAAAAGTAAAAAAAAAGAAAAAGAAAAAAGAAAAAAAGAGAAAAGAAGAAGAAGCAATTGTTATAGTTGTTTAAATAACATTGTGCAAACAATTCCGATTGGTCCATGTAGGATGTGGGACCCATACATGGCGGCCCTTTCTGGAGCCATCTGCTTATGTGGACCAATCAGAGTACAGTCAGGCACCTTTTTTTAAATTATTATAAACACATGATTGGGATCAGAATGAAAGATGTATGCAAAACTTATATTTTCATACGCATACACACCACCTGTCATTGTATCTGTAAAGCTGAAATAAACACTTAAGCTAGGGAGCACAAGAACCTACAGTAGAACATGCTCTATACAATGTAATGTAAGGACATAACGAAAAAACTAGGGTCTCCAACAAAAGAACAGGGCAAGCATAAGGAAAGTATGAAACCCCTGCTCTTAGAAATACACTGGCATGGAGCTATGAAGCAAAATTGACAGTAACACACGACAAACACATGACAAAAGCAACAAGTGTCCACGTTTGCAATTTCCTACAAATAGGAAAAATTGTAAAATCATGTCATCATAAAAAGCCACCTAAAGAATCTATTAATAAACCTTCGACTCTGTTAGCATGAATGGGCGGAACATGTAAAATTCAAATCAGAGTCAGTCAATTGCCATCGGCAACATAGGAAAGAAAATTAAGAGGTGAGATTGATCGTTTGGTCCCACCAAATGTAAGAAACAATCGCATGAATTCAATTAACAAAATTTAGGGAAATCTCAATCAAATGAATAATTAAATAAAAAAAAAATGAGAAGACAAAAGAAGGGAAACGAGAATTACTTGTGGAATCAAGGGGAGGAGAAGGACAGTGAGCTGAGAACTTCAAGGAGAGGAGGAAGCGTCTGCTTTAACAAAAATGGGAATAAAAAACTGCAACAACAAAAACTGAAGCAGCGAGAACTGCATCAAATTTCCAAAACCAAAAAATTATTCTCCGCTACTGCGATCTTCCCAATACAATAACATGAGTTAGAATTCCAGAGGGTTGTTGGATAGTATATAAATATCTAGATTTCAAGACCCAAAACCAGACGCTCTCAGATTCTCTTTCCTCGTTCATTAGGTATAGATCTATATGTATTGGGAGAATCTGAGAGCGTTTGGTTTTGAAATATAGGGTTTTGAAATGAGTGCGTGAGTTGGAAAAGGGCAGTACCTTAAATTGGAGATGGAAGAACGTGGAATGAGATTCAGATTTGTCTTTTTACTCTCTCAGCTCACGAGAGGAGAAAGTCCTGAAAAATACACAAGAAATCCACATATGAAAAATGGAAAAAGAAAAAAGCATCTTCTCACTTGAATTTTCTGAAATCCAAACCCTAGTTCTAGATCTAGTAAATCCCCACCATAACCAGTCAAAAAACCTTGCAAAGTGCAGAAAATAGATCCAAAATTAGATCCCAAAGCAGATCTAGAGACCTAATGGGTTATCAGGTTACTACAGCTAGAGAGATCCCAAAGCAGCTGTGAGAGAGAAAGAGGAGAGAGAGAGGAGAGAGTCATGGAGTTGCAGAGAGAGAGAGAGAGAGAGGGAGAGAGAGAGGAGAGAGTCATGGAGTTGAGTGAGAGAGAGAGAGAGAGAGAGAGAGAGAGAGGGAGAGAGAGAGAGAATTAGGGGTAGGAAATAGGAGAGAGTCGCTCTGGGGCTGGTAGTTTTTTTTTTAAATTTAAAATGCTAAGATATCCATTGGGTAGGTCTTACATAGTGCCAATGAAAGAGAAGCGCAAATGCCGTTTATACCTGTTTTTATTGTAGTGGAGGGAGAGAGGGAGAGATAGAGAGAGAGGAAGGGAGAGAGTTTAAGACAGAAGATTATTGGGTGTAAAGGTTATTAGATTTTTTCTTCTTAAAAAATGAAGCTTCATTTAAGGTGATCCACAATGGTATATGAAAAGGACCAAACCAAGTTGAGCTCAGGCAGACCCTACCCAACCAATTGCCACCTATGCTAAAGAGGATTAGCGGAAGACCTAAAGGGCTAGACCTGATCAAGTTGGGGATATGAAGGCTTGCTCAGTTGAGGAGGATAGTGATAAATAGGAATGATCAACAAAACAATACTTGTAAAGCAGACCCCAAATAGCTAGAACAATGCTAAAAAAAGAACTAACAGAGATAGATATAAGTATAGTGTTGCAAATTTATTTTTTTTGAAAGATGGGATAGTGTTGCAACTTGTAATGGCATTTTCAAGAAACATGGACATGGGAATTAATATTATCATATCTAAAATGCAGATATAAAAGGATGTCATCCAAAATGCAAACGTTGTTTTGTTCAAAAGATTTTATGAAATAGTAGTGTTGTAGAAAAGAGTAAGAGGGACTCTCAGTATCATTTTCTTACCATTTGAGTTGGGGCAGAGGTGAGCAAGAATCTCAAACCAGATGTCTCTCTCGCAATTCAATTTCCATGTGTGGATCTGAAATATTTGTGCCATGCTCTGTAGATTAGGCAGACTGAACTCAACTTTACGGTCTAGTCGTCCAGGATGCAACAATGTTAGATCTAGCATGTTAGGCCTAAAATGCAAAGAGAAAATAAAAGGTAAATGGGTGAGATGCATCACCAGCCTGCAGGTCATAAAGAAACTAATTATTTTAATCTAGCATTCATCATAATTTAGACTCTATAAATCATTCCAAGATCCTATTGAAAACCTTGAATATGAATTTTCAGTTTTCTTCCTCAATTGGGCTAGACTCAGCTCCACCAAAGAACTGTAATTTACTACAAATTACCATGACAACAAGGTTACAATACTTGAGAAAATGTAGAAACACATGGCATCATGGGAAACAGCTAATGTAGACACACTCCCCTATTCCATGTATGCTCTTGCAGTGTGCTTTTAGATTCTGAATCACGAGACTTCTATAGACTGTCATCCAAACACTAATAAAATCTTATGGAACTAAAATAAATCTCTTTCTCTCTCTCTCTCTCTCTCTCTCTCTCTCTCCTTTGTCTCTAGTATCCTACCCATTAAATGATTTAAATCTCCTCTTTTGCAAGACAGATTGCAAAAGCCCTTTCTCCAAGTAATCCTTCTTGCTCATTCTACTCCAGCAGCTTGAAGCCCAACAAAGAACAAAAAATAGGGAGAGAAGTCAGACCATTCCGACAAGTACTCCCAAGCTTCATTTTGTATAAGTCGAACTCATACCAGTGTATTTTCTCCTCTTCCTTTTATTAACTTGATGATCATGTTTTGAATGAGAAGAATCATTTTCTGTTTCACATTGTTGAGGTCAAAATCTGGACCACCCTCCAGTCAATGCTACAAACCTCAAACGGACCCTGGTCTTGCACAAAAAGGTGAGCAAAGGAGACCCTGACTTAAACAGGGGACCCTCTGATGCCTAAATCAGGCTAGGGAATCTGTGTCTAAGTCGCGTAATGTAGATAGAGGGTGCGAGATATTGCATACCTGTTGCAATGGGGTCCCCTGGTACTTATACCTGTGGGTCGGGCAGATCGTGTCCGTCAATCTTGACATGATCTACTCAATCAATCGGATATTGCAATCGTGGAGATACTCCACAATCTTTGGATCATGTAGCGCATTATGTCTTAATGGAACATATCTCCAGGCGTGATCTTTGGCCACGTCCACAGTTGGACTAGTTTCCCAGCTCAGTACTTGGATTATCTTCATCCAGGCTCGACAACCTTCTTTGGATGAGGATGAGGATGAGGATGAGAGCTCATCTTATCCGGCCTAGAGTCGTAGTTTAGAGGTCTGCTCGTGCCCGACTTGATGTTCTCCTTTTAAGGCCTTATTAATTGGTTTGGAAGGCTTGGGCCGACCCTATTTAGATTTCTCCATAACAGAAGCCCCCTACTCTCTTAGTCAGATCTCAGACTTAGAGAGTAAATGCCTGGGGAAATGGAGTGACGCCTCTACGTCTCTGCTTATGATAAAGGTTAGGATAATTGGAGTGCAATCACTGTGATGATTGCACTTCAGGTTATGTGTGTAGTACGGCGGCCGCGACTCTTCAAACTTCGACCTCTGAATGAAAGACACGTGGCAACGGTTACGAGTTATAATCGGTGGAGCAGAGGAAATGATTTCACGTGCTCATAGAGAGGTAAGAGGCCACCTGTGCCATAAATAACATTTAATGCCAAGCGGACTCGGACCCGGGAACGCGAACTTGAGCTTATCAACTCCCTCCACGTGTCCCCCGATATCAGTGCCGAGCAGCCTCGACTTTGGGGACAACTGTCTGCAATGATGACGCTGCGTGATGGGAGGGTTATATAAACCCTTCTCGCTCTCATTCATATTCTCCTTCTGCATTCTAGCTTTCTCGCTTTTTATTCCCTTTGTTCTTCTCGAATCACCTTCTACTGAAAAAAGGGGTTTTTACCACCAGATAAAGGGTTTCCGTTAATCAGAGAAGGGATTTTTCTCGGAGGAGGCCGTCAGAGTAGAGAGAACTCCTGCCGGAGCAAATCGCCTTCAGCGCAGTGAGTCTTCCAGCGTTTAAACTTTTCCTTTCATTATGTCGAGCAACTCCAATGAAGTTGAGATCTGAGGAGTGAGGACCAACTCTGAACCAGAGACCATCGATTTAGGGTCCAGGGACTCTGAAGGCCCCTTCAAAGCCATTCTGCTAAACCCCTTGGCCAAGAGAACTAGGGGTCTGAGGACCGAATGTCGAGGCAAGAAATCGAAGAGGGATCTTAGAGATCTCGCAGGACAGTCGAAGGCCGGCCCATCAAGGGGCAGACCAAATGCATTGGTTCCCGGGGGCTCAGTTCTGGTTGAGTCTGAAATAACCTAGATTCGCAAAGACTACCTGTAAGACCCATATCCTAGTTCGTACTGTTCCGTCGATTTCTGCGATCCTTCCTGTCGAATTTCGGCAACCTGCTACCTATAATCGATGTTTGTGCGTGACCCTAAGTTGTAACCCATAGATTTGAGTTGGCTTCATCCAAGACTCGTACCATTGCGACCACACTATCGCCACGGTTCTAATGCTGCATCTTACGCACCGATCTGATACCCTGGCCAGGGGATGTGGGCCGGCATTTATTTCAAAGAAACGCCATTCTTTTACGAACCCAAGAGAATCTCTACAACCCATCCCATCAATCAATCAATCAATCAATGAAAGTACACACCCATGCTTTCTTCTCAAGTCAATCAACCATCTAAGTCAACTCTCAAGTCAAGTACACTATCACCTCACATCCATCACCTCTCTTATAACCACCATCTCTCTCTCTCTCTCTCTCTCTCTCTCTTCCTTAACAAAAATTTTAAGCAAAAGTGGTGGACGTCCAAGCCTTTCTAAGAGAGAAAAGTGTGTTTTGTGTGACCCACTTCCTCTCCCAAAATCCTTCATCCTAGCCCTTTATTTCTCATCACCCTCCATCAAAGTGAGATACAAGGAGATTGACGTTCCATCGGACCAAGAAGATCCAATGGTGGGTGTTTCTATAGGCCCAGATTTCATGTTTTTATGATGGGCCAAGTGAGGCCTACTGATTGATTGTATGGATCTCACTTTGGACCCTAGATGTGGCCGATGGCCCACCTTGATCCTCACGATCATTCCATGATGGGGCTATTCTCCATGGACCCCATCATGATGTTTATTTTCCTTGTATGGAAAGGGTCATCTAGACCTTTTATTTTGGTGGAGAAAGGATCTCACCGTTGATTTTGATCAATGAGCCCATATGTAATGGGACCAACTTGATGTATGTTGTAAATCATGGAAGGGAGGGCCCATAGTGTCGGGGTCCCTTCATCTTTCGATCTCTCTCCTTCTCTCTCACCCTTTTTCCCTTGTTCATGGCCCCATGATATATGCCATTTTATCTAAATCGTCCACCTTCATTGGACCCACTTGATGGACGTGATAGATTTACGCTATCTAAGCCATGTGGGCCCTACCTTGGGGTGATAGGAAGACACAAATATCATATTGATCCAATCAAGTGTGGCCATGTCCATGTGGGACCCACCTTGAAGAACATTCAAACCGTCCAATGTCCAGGGATGCTGGACGTGTTTTGTGAAGTGTGAATGTACAGTGAGGTGTACTCACAGCAAAAGCAGTTTGATTTTTTTAAGCTTTTGGGTGTGCCACTCATACAGGCCCCACCTTGACGTATGGAGCTAATCCACATCATCCATCCCATTCCCAAGATTAATTTAGGCGTTGAGCCAAAAAATGAGGTTAATCTGATTATCTGGCAGGCCATTTCATAGAAAACAATGGCTTTACTGTTGAAATATACTCTGATATTTCTATACACCGAAACATGCTCAATATTGGGCTTGTTGGATTTGTTGTGAGCTGTAGAAGCCAATGGGTGGGGGTAGATTCTCCTGATGAGGGCCCCACCCACAAAAATCCTCAAGAAAAAAAAAAAAAGGCAGCAGGCACTGCCGCTGCCACGTCCAGAGGATGCTGTAACAGCGTCCTGTTGTTGTGTCAGAGAGGCAGGGACGTGGGTCCCAATTGTAGGCCCCACCATGATGTGTGTGGAACATCAGTACCATGCATTTGGTGGGCCCCCCTTCTAGCAGTGGGTCCCCCAAAAATTAGCCATAGGTGGAACTCAGGTGGTCCACACTACAGGAAACAGTGTTGATTGAGCGTCTACCATTGAAACCTTTTCGGGTTGTCACAGAAGTTTTGGATCATTATGAAATTTATTTTTCCTCTTCATTCGGGTCTATGTGACCTTATTAACAGATTGGATGGCAAATAAATGTTATGGTGGGCCCCACGTGGGACCCACCAATGATGTATGTGTTTTATTCACACTGTCCACGGTATTTGACGGTGGAACCCACCATGGTGTATGTGTTTTGTCCACATCATCCACAGCACTGGACGGTGGACCCACCGAATGATGTATGTGTTTTATCCACACCATCTGTTGTTTGGGTGGGCCGTGGGGCCCACATGATAAAATGCATTGTATCTATAGTGTCCAACCATTTTGAAATATTATTTTATGGTGTGAACTAAAGGATGAGTCAGATTTAAAGTTCAAGTGGACGCCACCGTTGAAATGGTGGGCCGTTTAAAATTTCTAAGGGCCATAGTAGTTTCCTATTAAGTTGATATTTGTTTCCACTTCATCTATCACTATTTTAATTTATGAATAGGTTGGATCTCAAAATACATCACGGTGGGCCACACCATCCACCCGTTGATCAGGTGGACCACATTACAGGAAATAATGGGTTTGAATGTCCACCACTAAAACCCTTGGGCTTTAGGGTTTGGACCTATATGATATTTGTTTTCCCCTCTTAATCCAGGTCTTTATGACCTTATGATTAGATTGGTTGGAAAATAAACTTTATAGTGAGCCTTGTGATTTATTTAACCATGAAAATTATTATCTCCATTGCTATTTGTGGTATGGTCCAAATGAGCCCATCTTGATTTATTTGTGGCTATCCATTGAAGCCCACTTTGGTATATATTGAGGCCCATATGATTAGGCCCATCTTGATATAGTTATGGCCATCTGTTGAGGCCCACCTTGATATATATGAGACCCATGTTATGAGGCCCATTTGATGTATTAAAGGCCCATGGGTCGAGGCCCAATCGGATGTACATAAGGTCCATTGCATGTGTGATTCCACCAAGGTTTATGTAATAATGTTTATGGCGGGCTATGGCTTGGGAGCAATGATAGTTTGACACCCACATTGTAAGTACAATGTTGGTTAAATGTCCGCATTGTAACTCTCCTTAGGGCCCATTGTTAGGCCCATCTTCATTATGAGGGTAGTTCATTACTTTATAACATGCTTAGTATAATTCCATGACTCATGTCATACGCATCATATGTATGCTTAATATGAGTAGTGATTGATCATAGCATGTGCCATTGGGCAGATTATTTATGGGACTCACTGATAGGAGTTACCCACATGAGTGCGTGGTATGCGTAAGATTGTTGCATGACTGGACAGTGTAATTCATGCATCTCGCATTTGTGTGTCATGATTATTGTACGCCCTAGCGACATCAGGGCTATGGCTCCACAGGCACATCGTGGATGGCTGTATCAGATATCGAAAATACTTAGTTCTAGCACTGTGGGCACTTAGGATATCCTTGGGTGAAAGTTCTAGGACTTTTTTGGTACTAGGAGATGCTTCAACGTCTAGATCAAGTGGATACACGAGCGCAGGAGTGTCGAATACTGGTAGGCCGCATCTCCTACCATGTCGTAGTCAGTTGGAAGGGGGTGTGGCCTTATCCACCTGAGTGAGGGGGTTATAAGCTAGGTTGAGTTTGACCAGCTCACAAATGAGTCTGCTATTGATGAGTCGGGTAGGTATTGGCAGACTACTAGTTAGGCGGATAATGTGGTCTCTTCCACTTGCTGGGCTGTGCGGCTAGGGAAGTGGCAGTTAGTGTGAAGTATATTAGACCCCGGTGATATCCCAGAGAGAAATTGTACTGATATGTGTACTTGATGAGGACTGACATGCTTGCTTTGCATCTCGCATATAACATTTGGCTATATAGGCCTTGCATCGCATGACCTTAGTATGGTCAATAGCATTTATGCCTTGCATCACATAACCTTGGTACGGCTGACTGTATTCATGGACCTACCCTTATATTTTTGCATTACTCGAATATTGTATACTTGGCACTTGCCTTGCACACACACTTACACCACCCTCTAAGCTTTTGTAAGCTTATGCATGACCATTGCGTGCAGGTATCATTAGATCACAGCAGCGCTGAGGCAGGAGTATGTATCAGATTATTTGGAGCTTTTTAATCACCTTGTATTTCCCTTTCCGCATTGTACTTAAAGTTTTTGATATAGTGGATATGTGGTGATGTTGTTTTATGACTTGGTTATGCTCCATTATAAAAAAAAATCATACTGAAAATCCTCCTTGTAGGATCCCATGATCGGAATCTGGCAAATGGGTGCCGAAAGCCGAGAATGGGGCACTACGGAGGCTGTAAGCGCCGGAATCGATGATCGGGAATTTTGTGAGCCCATTTTCTGAGTTTGGAGCGCTACAGATCCCGGACTCGGTGCACATTTGAGCTTCTTCTCCCACTGATTAAGCGAGTCTTCCTGCTGAGGGAGAGATTGCTATATTCACTGGCACCCTTCAGTGCAGACTCTAACTTCCCATCTATCCGTTTATGCGTGAGCTTACTGTACAACTGAAAGTGGCCTCGGGCCAGCTGACCTCAAATGCTTGGTGAATCCTAGTCTCCACATTTATCATCTGGCACCACGTGAAGAATTAGAGGCTGACACCGAATGAGTTCTTGTATTTGTACATGGCTAAGTATAACAGAAACGAGCCGTCTTGGCATTACTTCTCTACTAGATCCCCATGTACCCCGGGTTTTGTAACCCAACTCCCCACTTCCAACAAAAATTGGAAGGGGAAGTGGTTTTGGGCCTAGGGAGAGTGGGAGGCCCCGACCTCTGAGCTGGGTAGACTGTGGGCCCGGGTCCCTACCAAGTTCTCCAACCCAGGTTGGGTACTTTTCATTTTGTCGCACTCTATATGTCTGACTTCTCTTTTTGTGTTCTAACTTGTACTTTGCTTCTGCTTGTAGTCCAACCGAAAGGGGCTTTTGATCTCAATTCTCTCTAGTAGAACCAAGTAGTCAGAGGCAGAGTGCTCACCGAAGAATAATGCATTTGGTTCGAACTCATCAATGGGGAGAACCTAATGTCATCTGGTTTCTGTAGACTCCAGCCTACTCCCTTTGCTCTGGGTAAGCGGGGTAAGGGTCCTCAGAGACTATCCGTTGTTCTTCTGTAGATTTCACTCAGGCTGATTTTGTTTCTTTTTGGGTAAGAATGGAAGCAGGCGACTCAAAAAAGAGGAGGTTGGTGGTGCTGCGCCCTTCGAGGAGCGTGCTCCTCGCTAATGAGCTAAGGACCAAGGCG
Organism: Magnolia changhungtana; assembly: GCA_030180095.1. Taxonomy (NCBI): domain Eukaryota; kingdom Viridiplantae; phylum Streptophyta; class Magnoliopsida; order Magnoliales; family Magnoliaceae; genus Magnolia; species Magnolia changhungtana. The sequence goes on from JASAUF010000336.1 coordinate 1,572,476, forward strand.
ACGGTGAAGAAGAGGAAGACTTTCGAAGTCGAGCCTGTCCCGGCTGAAGTTGCGTCCACCCCAGCTAAAGTCGTACTCGTTCCAGCTGCAACCCCAGCCCTTAAAGCACAAGCCCCGTTGTCCCCCGTCGAAGTTGAGCCTATCACTGTCTCGAATCCGACTCCAGAGGGGCAAGCCTCCAAGGTTCCTCCCCCAATCCCTACTGGTCCCCCTGGGATAGGGGGAGAAGTTGTCGGGGAGACTCCCGATGCTGACGCCCCCGCCTGTTCCATAGCCCGCCTCATTGCTACCGAGGTCGACTTCCTGGTTGGCAAAACCGATGCCCTGGTTGAATACACTACCACGCCTAACTGTGGCTCAAGCCTCTGAGGCCACCGGAGTCAGAAGAGCTGAGGAGCCCACTACTCTGAAGATCTTCCCTCTTGGTTACCACATAACTTTGCTGAATGATTGGTTGGCCAAGTATGTACCAGAGTCGAGCATAGCCAGCACCCTCTCCCGCAACTACATCAAGTTCATGAACAACTATGTAGCGGTCTGCTACCAGTCGTTGCCGATGATGGTGGAGGTTAAGAAAAGGTTGAAGGAGATGGACCGACTCAAGGCGGAGAAGGCCGAGCTTAAGGCAGAGAAGGCTGAGCTTGGAAGGCTTTTGGAGGCTTCAACTATCGAACGGGAGGAGCTGAAGAGGGTTGTGGATGAGAGCTGAGAAAGGGAGCTGGTGATTTAGGGTGAGGTCAATCAACTCCAAGCTCATTTGGATGTGGCCAACCCCGAAGTCGTGCGCCTACGGTAGGTTGTTAAACGCTTGGAGGCCTCTGTTGAACACATGGAGGGGAAGAGCGCGCAGCTCGCAGAAGACCTCAAGAGGGAGGAGAGTAAAGCTGTCGATGGGCTGATCCAACAGAGGATAGTCCTTGAGGCTTGGGCTGCTGCAGAGCTAGAGAAGCAGCGAGGGGCGCTCGAGACTCAAGCGGCCTCACAAGCTGCTGCGGCAATGACAACTTACAAGGAGTCATCGGAGAGGGCTGGAGAGTTACACAAACTATATCTCTTCGGCTACAACATTGGCTTCAACACCTGCCTTGCTGAGGTCCGAAAGCTCCACCTGGGCATCGACCTCGACGTTCTTGCTGCGGACGAGGTTGAGGACTCTGAACTAGCCGTAGTTGAGGAGTCCTAGAATGCCTCCTGTCGTCGAAGCCATCCCTGATGCTCAGCCCCCCAGCTCGGCGGCTGGTCCCTCTACTCGGAGGGAGTGAAATACTTTATATATATATTTTTTATATCTTACTTGGGATGTTTATGGATGATAATTTTTTGGGTGAATGATGATTTTGGGGATGATGATCTTTTAACCCTTGGTCGAGGGCATAATTTTATGTGTTGATTGCTGTATGATGATTTATTGATGTTGAGAGCCGACCCCTTGAGGGGTCAATTTTCCATGAATGGCGTGCAACACTTACTCATTTTGTAGATTATTAACATATGATGAGTCAACCCCTCCTTTAAGGGATCGATTCACCTACGGGTTTCGTCTCTGCATATGAGAGGTGACCCTTTTATAGTTTTTCATGGATTAATGAGCCGACCCCTTCTTTAAGGGCTCGGTCCATTGAGTTCACCTCTACTTACGAGAGGTGACTATTTTATTGTAGATAAACTGAATGGACAGACCATGTAGAAGGAAATATGCTTTTATTCAGAGCCTTAATAGGCTAGTAGCTCCGAGCCGTACATTCATTGAGGGCCTTGAATGGCCAGTAGTTTTTCATGGATTGTAGATCTTCAAGTGCTCGGCATTCTAAGGGTGAGGGAGCTGACACCCTTCGAGATCTTCCAGGTGGTAGGAGCCTGGCTTCGTTGATCTGACCACGCAATAAGGCTCTTCCCAGTTCGGTCCGAGCGTCTCAGCCCCCGATTCTACTGTATTCTGGAAGACACTGCGTAGAATCAGGTCCCTTGACTGAAATCGCCTCATCTTGACCCTGAAAATATAGAATCGTGCTACTTGCTGATGTCGAGCTGTGACTAGGAGTCTGGCGACGTCTCTGTCCTCTTTGAGCAAGTCAAGGCTTGCTGCAATTTGCTCGGCATTTTGGCCCTCCTTGTAGTTTCTGATCAAAGCTGTGGGGAGGCTGATCTTGACTAGGACGATTGCCTCCGAGCCGTAAGATAGTGAAAATGGGGTCTCCCCAGTAGACGATGAGTTGTAGTCCTGTAGGCCCAAAGGATAAACGGGAGCTCCGCGACCCAGTTACCTTTAGCTTTTTCTAACTTCGTCTTAAGGTGTTGCTTGATGACCTTGTTCACGGCTTTTACCTACCTATTGGACTGTGGGTGGCGAGGTAAGGAGTACGCATTTGAAATGCCGAGCCCCCTATACATGCCTTAGAATCTGTCATTATCAAACTGCTTCTAGAGCTAGGCATTTCATACTCGAACTGGTGGATCAGACCCGAACAGACCCGATCCGACCCGATTTGAACAGAACCGATGGTCAGTAATAGTTAGGATCGGGTAGCATAAACCAGATCTGAAATAGTTTCGGGTCGGGCCAGATAGACCCTGTTCCGAACTGACCCGATCCGGACTGTATATATTAGTGTGTCTGTGTGTGTGCGTGTATATATATATATATATTACTTTTACTATCCGACTATTTTTTTACCCTACCCTAACCGCACCTCTCCACCGCGCCGAACCCTAAAAGTCCCCAAATCGTCTTCTCTACCCTACCCACAGGTCCCACACTCGAAGATCTCTACCCTACCCGACTGTCTTCTCTACGACTCTACCCTACATGCAAGGCCACACCCGAAGATTTTGAAACCCTAGTACCCGGCCTGGTTTTACCCTACCCTGTCCCTACCAGCACCCGAAGAACCTTCGCCTCGCCGGATCCAGAATCCCCAAATCGTCCCGTCCCGATCTCGATCTCTACCTGAAGATCAGAGTCTTCACTCCGCACTCGACACAGCACTCCCGATCCCGATCAAGTAGGACCCACTCGGCCACTCCATTTTTATTATTTTTTATTTATTTTAGGAGCTCAGTTAAATCTTTACTGAAATGAGACTCACAGGCCATGGCTCTCTGTGCGAGTGTACGGTCGTGGCTCGTCGGCCAGCCTAGCTATGGCCACTGCCCGCTGCTCGTTCGGTCCACTGGACTGTCCAGCAAATCAGGTCCGTCCGCTCATTTGGTGGGCCACACCTACATGTTGAGCCAGACTACTTTTTGTCATCCATTGATTACAGTGGTGAGCTATCCAATCTGATAAGTGGATGAGCCTCAGTTTTGCTTCTCCAGGTTAACTTCGTGGCGGGGTCCACCCTTTGTTTGACTAAAATGAAATAGAGATGTGCATGATCCATTTATTGTTCTGGGGCTACCGTAAAAAATTACACTAGTTGGATGGTTCAATCATCCTTGATTTGGCTATATTTTCTATAGCCATCTATTTTCGAAGCCATGGATGGGATGGTCCTGATTACATAACAAAAGTGTTATTTGGAGTCATAAGAAACCCATGATTAGCCCTAACAAATACATTTATAAATTATTAGACTTGTCTTTGTGCTAACAATCTTGACTGTCCATAATGAAGGCCAGTGATCAAATGGCCCTCTAGATGTTATTCATCTTTCTTCAAATGGCCTTCTAAGGGTGGATCATTTTTTGGAACAAATCCCATAATATGAGATTGTAAAACAAATGGATTGCATGGATGAAGTAGGCATACATGAGACCGAGCCCCCGGTCAGGGTCTGACCTAGTCATCTGATACACTAGACTGGTAGCATGCTCCCTTAGATTGTTGTGTTAGTAGAGTCCCTTTTGCCCAAGTTCGATCACTGGTTGTCGTCAATACATTTAATGTCTTTGGACTATCATATATTTTTAAAAAAAGTGTAGTTGGTATTCAACTCATTCATTATCCAATCATAACTCGTAAGCATTTGCAATTACAGTGTTTGGTTCTTAAAGAAATAGTGGTATCCAACCACCAACATTGATGGTTAAAACACTATGGTACTTGGAGACAAGTATTGCATTTTGTCATCATTACAATAATTTAGCACAGCACATCACAGTGCAATCCGGGGATCTAAACAGCTCTACAGCTCAATCCTTCTTAACAGTAAAAATTGGCTAAAATTACCTTGAACTTGATTTATAAACATTTGAAGAGGGCATGGATTGGGTACAAACACTTGAAAAATCCACTCAACTCAGTATTTAATTTTGGGGCAATAGAAAATAATTTAAATGTTTAAGGAGCTTTGCTAAGTGCACTTGTGTGCAATAAAGCTCATGTACATGCCACACGTGACAGCATGGCACAATAGGTCCAAAATCCAATCCACAATAGGCCCACTGTAATGTATACTCTGTTTTATCATGTGAGTCAATCTTTAAGGGGCCGTTTGACACCTTCTCAAAATCTTAGATTATGCGCAGTGGATTCATTTGGCATTGCTGAGAAATGAAAATCTTGATTTCAATTCAAGAATGGTTCAAAATCTATACCACAGATGTAACATTCTAGAGGATTGGAATCCTTAACTTTAGTTTCCAAATTTTCCTTAACTTAGCTTAATATGTGCATTGCTTAGTTAATTATTATGCATTGTAATCTGTATACTTAGCTTAATATGTGCATTACTTAGTCAATTATTGTGCATTGTAATGTGTATACTTAGCTTAATATGTGCATTGCTTAGTTAATTATTGTGCATTGTATACTTAGCTTAGTTGTGATTGTTACTTGTAAGTTAGATAATTAGTTACCCGTTTGTGGATTTCTATGTGGCCATACATAGATATAGTATGTTTTTGGTAGCATAGAAATCGCTCAAATTGTCCCTTTTTGGATAGTTCAAGGTTAGATGGATAGTATGCTTTCATATAACCTATTTAAATGTTCATGTCTAATCCATGGTCCATCTCCTCGTTTCTTTTTGGATATGGTTCTTTCGTTTCATATCTAATGCCAAATATTTTTATATTGCTTTAGATATTTGACATTAGAATGTAACGTAAGATCAACTTATCTAGAGAGGCATGGGGAGATGCTGCTAGATTTTCGGCGTGTACGTTTAAATGGGAATATGAAAGTATTACAATCTATCCAACCTTTGATGGGTAACTAATTTAGGATTTAATTGTTACTATAAGTTAAATAATTAGTTATCTATTTGAGGATTTCTATGTGGCTATACATAGATATAGTATGTTTTTGGTGGCATAGAAATCGCTCAAATTGTTCCTTTTTGGACAGTTCAAGGTTAGATGGATAGTATGCTTTCATATAACCTATTTAAATGTTCATCCCTGATCCACGGTCCATCTCCTCGTTTCTCTCTGGATATGTTTCTTTCATTTCGTATCCAATGCCAAATATCTTCACAATGCTTTAGATATTTGGCATCGGAATGTAAAGTAAGATCAACTTATCTGGAGAGGCATGGGGAGATGCTGCCAGATTTTTGGCGTGGATGTTTAAATGGGAATGTGAAAGTATTACAATCTATCCAACCTTGGATGAGTAACTAATTTAGGATTTAGTATAACTCTGTTAGCATTAGATTGCTAATGCTAATATGATTTAGTATATTTCAACTGTCAGATGAGTCTTTCCAATACCCTATCCCCGACCCCTGTTGGTTGATCAATTACATCACCGATGATCCTTGAAGATGAAGGATTAAGTGTTGAACATGAAAAGGTACCCGTCGACGTCATTAATACTAGTATCACACAGTCACATATTGCGGAAAATACTAAAAAGAGGTCGGCAGTGTGGGAAGATTTTGAAGAAGTAACCCCTGAAGAACGGCTAAGTAAAGATACAATGCAAGCACTACAAGACTTAGTACACTAAGCAAGCAGATGGTTCGACCACAACATTGAAGAAACATCTAGGAAAGTGTTTTTAAAAAGTGAGAAGTGCAGGAAGGCAACAAACACTTTCATTTTCGTAATCTGCAGGGGGTCCGTCAGTGTCCATCTACAAGTATGACAAAGAGTCAGTGAATGAGTGGATGACCAAGTTAATTATTTCATATAAAAGACCATTTCAGATGGTAGAGAGTCCTGCTTTTCTTAGACTAGCCAAATGGCTTAACCCCAGATATGATAAGGTCTCTCGTACGACAATCAGGAGAGTGCGTATGAAGAAGTATGAAGGCGAGAAGGTCAAGTTGAAAGGAGAGTTGGCCATGATTTTCTAAATTAGCTTGACATCAGATTTGTGGACGACATCCAATTAACGAAAAGGGTATATGTCCCTAACTGCTCACTACGTTGATGCCGAATGGAGGCTTTGCAAGAGAATAAACTTCCATTATCTTGTGCCTCCTCATAGTGGTTTGATGATTTCAGACTGCATACACAGATGTCTAATGGAGTGGAGAATTGAGAAGAAGATCTTGACAATTACACTAGACAATGCCTCTGAAAAATAATAGCATGATAATGAATTTGTACAACTAGTTTAAGGCCACCAGTGACTTGTATTTTGGTGAAAAGATATTTCATGTTAGGTGTTGTGCCCACATCCTAAACTTGATTGTACAAGAAGGCCTTAAAATAATCGATCCCATGATCGAAAACATAAGAGAGTGTGAAGTACATACGGGAGACACCTTCACGATTACATGTATGAAATGATATTGTGAAGTGGTTGAATTTGTTAACTCAGAGAATGATGAAGTTGGATGTCACGACACATTGGAATTTAACTTTTGAAATGTTGGATTCAGCGATAGATTTGAGACCTGTCATCTCTCATTATGCGAAACGTGATAGTGCGTATGTTTGGCTGCCTTCTAAAGATGATTAGTTAAGAGCTAAATTAGTTCGTAAGTTCCTTTCTGTTTTCACAACAACACGAAAAAATTTTCAGGCTGCAAGTATCCAACAACAAATATATTTCTGCCTGAACTTTGGAAGGTAAAAGATGCCTTGCGCAAAAGCAGTAGTGGACAAGACTTTTTACACTTCATGACCATGGGTATGCAGGTAAAGTTTAATAAGTATTGGTCTGAGTGTAGTCTGGTAATGGGTGTTGCGGTCGTTCTTGATCCCTGGTACAAGATGATTATGGTTGGCTTCGTATGTAATAGGTTGTATGGTATGATGGGTGTTGCTGAGGCCGAAAAGATTTCTGGTGTAGCCAGTGAATTGTACAATTTGTATGCATGTGCCGCAAAAGAATAATCTCCTCATGTGGGTTCTAGTTTTGCTGTTGATGAATCGCAAGAAGATATAACAAATGATTTCATGTCTTACTATGCACAGTTGAAATGGACTCAAGTATAGATGCATAGATCAGAACTTGAAGAGTATCTCAAGGAGGATCTTCTAGTTCTAAACAAAGGCGATGATTTTAATGTTTTAGAGTGGTGGAGGATGAGATCTGGTAAGTTACAGTACCATGTGCTCTCGTTAAAGGCACGCGACATGTTATTAATTTCAATTTTAACTGTAGCTTTAGAATCCGCTTTCAGTACGGGGAGTAGGGTCGTAAGTAAGTATAGAAGCTCACTTACACCTGAATCGGTTGAAGCACTCATTTGTACTCAGGATTGGCTACGTCCGATGTGGGGGAAAGAGACCTCTATTGATGAGGAGTTAAATGAAGAGGAGAGTGACAAGATTGAAGAGACAGTGCCTGCAGTTGTAATATAATTTTGATGCCTTCTAATTTTGTTATATCATGTTATTTGTAATTTTGTTAAAATAGTTACATTGAAGTTTTATGGTTATGTTTTATGGGTGGATGAATATTTTTATTTTTTCATTAGTACTATTCAATTAAATAATGTTGTTTAAATCTCTTATTATATTGTTAGGCAATTGCGTTCACTCATAACTTATTTTTTTTTATCCTAAGCTAACCAGATATACACTAGATATGTCATCGAAAGATGATACATCGGTGGATATTTGGAATTATGGAGTCCAAACCTACTCCCAGGATGGAAAGATAAAGTTAAAATATAAGTTATGTAGAAAACAGTTTGTCAACAAAACAAATCGACTCAAATTACATTTGGCTTGTCGGGGAGGAGACGCCGCACCTTGTAGCAAAGCTTCTTAGGAGGTCCGAGATTTATTTGGAGCCATTCTCGATTCTAATACAAAGACTTCCCACACCCCTCACCCTGCAACTATAACCAATACAACTAACCAAAGAATATATAGAAGTAGGCCTGTTATAAATGAAGAAGGGTTTAGCAGAGGAACTGCAACTACCTCTAGCTCTAGTTCCAGGCCTTCCACAACCACAATTAGTAGAGAAAAAAAACAAGAGAGAATTTTAAGAGATCAAGAAGAATGAGATTATAAAGAGGCCATCAAAGATAGCATGCAAATTCCATACAGATCAAGAAGTACCAGACAACAACATCTACCTCTGAGACAACATAATGCTAAAGTAGGCACAAGTAAACCATCAAAGTTTGTTAAAAGTCTTGTAGCATTTTATAAGCTATTGGGAATTCCGTAGAAATCGGATCATAAAAAGCATCTAAAAAAACTTCTTGCATCTGTGAATGAGGACGATGGGAAGGGATCCCCACCATCCGATTCAACAGAGGTGAATAACCGTTTTTTGGATACATCCAGCTCGGAGTCGCCCAAGAGTTCTCCTGTAGTTGAATCAGTAAAAAGAGAACCGAAAGATGAATCTGGAGACGAAGGTGGAGGTGGAGGAGGGGGGTACTATTACGTACATGGTTCATTTAGTTACATGTCACAAAGGCATTCATCATATAGAGGGTATTGAATGTATGAAAGTTTTACCTAATCTATATGTCAGTATGTGCATGTTAGGTTTTTTTACTTTTGATTTTGGACATGATGTTGGGCATGGTTTATTTACTTTTGAAGTGAAGAATGTTCTTTCGTTTGGATGCTACTTTGTTTTTCTGGCATAATCTTTTTCTTTTTCTTTCTTTATTATTCTTTAAATTTTAGTTTAAAGTGTGTTTGGTACCAAATTTCATGAAAATATGCACCAAATTAGACTGATTAGTCATGAAATGTCATGGTATTTGCCACAACCATGCAATTTTTTTTATCCATACAACTTCTTAACATCTTGGTTACACTAAATATCATGTCTAATGTGGCACAATATATCATGATATTTTCATGAAATAATGGTGCAATCTTAACACATTGTCTACTCTTTCAAATTTGAAGTACTCATTCTAGAGTTTTCTTGTTGACTGGGGTCCACCATCTCCATGTGCTAAGGCGTGGGAATTTGCTTATTGGACTGTAAAGGTGCTTCCATGAATGATGTCTTGATAATGATGTCCACCATCTCTTATTTTTGTGTTTTAGCAATTTTCATTCATTCGTTGTATTTTGAATGTTTGCAAGTTCTATGTGTTTTTAAACTCTGTTTTCTCTTTGCTGATTTCTTAAGAGTGCTATTTGATATGTAAATTAGGTTTCAAAGAGATATTTAAGCTTGGGGAAACATATCAAGTGTCAGATATGCATATGTTCCTTACACATGAGTATAGAATATAGATATGTGGTCAAGCATTTGAGTTTATTTGTAATTGTCACTAAAAATTGTCTCTGGACTCTGGGTTTGGGTTTTATGCCTGATACAAATACTAAGATTGCATTTGGTTGCAAAATTGAACTGAAGTTAATCTAATGAGGTGATAATCACTAAACCTTAACATTTATTTATTTAAAAAAATTGTAATTACATCATTGGGATGGAGTTGAATGCGATGCAGCTACTGTTGAGCCCTACCTGTTATAAATGCTTGGAAGTAGATTTAATCATATATGTTTGCTATTTACTCATATTACATGATTTTGCTGTTACAGCCCTTTGTTTATTTTGCCTTTCGGACCGCAAGAAGCTAAGAACATGCTAAAAATCTTACCCTCATCAAATGCATACACAACACAGACCTTTAGGGGCCCTCTCACGCGAACCCCATGTGTTTATGCACGCTTTCTAACCCATACATCTGTATGGGTGGGGGCTTCAGTTGTGATGCATTCCAACCTAAATCTTTTGATTTGTAGCCTTGTTAGCATACCATGGAAGGCAAAATACTTGGTGTAAGAAAAGACCTTTGATGCGTAAGGGAAGACATGCCTTTAGTTATTGATATGGGCCAAGTAGATATTCCAAAACAAGCACTGGCCTTATCTTGGAATCTTTTGTACAAGAGAAGAAAATAAAAAAGGTGAGAGGAAGAAGCTGACCTTAGTAGGAAATGGGTGGTCATGGTTTTGGGAACTAAGTTGACTTTTGTGACTAAGGTGTTGTTTGATGCTTTTTTGGGCTGCTGCACGTGTTGTTTGATGCTTTTTGGGCTACTGCACTTTGGCATGACCTTGATGGATCTGGGTCTACAGTTCTGTATTTTCACTTTCATCCATGGGTAGGGCCCTACCTATTATAAAAAATTTTACTGCTACCTCTTCATTCACATCAAGGAGATACCTGGCAAAACTTACATCAATAAGTAGCACATTTACTCATATATGTTTGCTATTGAACTTCTGTTTTTCAAATGAATTTCAGACATCATCCAAACAGGCCCTCAAACTTCTGTTAATAGTTGCATTTTTATTTTTATTTTTCCTTATTTAATGGTCCTGAATATCTTTTGTTAACTTGAGAGCTTGTTGAAAGTAGGCTAGTATTAACTAGAGATGAGGATTTCTCCTCCATGCACACATTTTCCTTTGGTTCCCTGGAATTTAAAATGAAGTCATGAATGTAACAGAGTGCAACATGGGCAAGTACCAGGCAGCTACAACTTTACAGAGGAAAAAAAACCTGATCCAAACCTGGGCTAATCCGATCCGACTCGGTTTTCCTGACCGAGTCGGACTCGGATCGGGTCAGAGGCCCCGGACTCGATCCTGGATCGGACCGAGTTCTAGTCAAGCCATGCAGAACTCGGACTGGGTCGAGTTGGGCCCAATCCGATTTGACTCGGTCTGATGCTCAGCTCTAACTACTTCCCATTGTCAGAGACAATGGTGTGCGGGATTCCAAATCGACAGATGATGTTTCCAGACGAAGTCAGTCACCTTCTACTCTATAATCTTCGCTACGGGTTCGGCCTCAGCCCACTCGGTGAAGTAGTCAACCGCTACGATAGCCCAGTTAGTGAAGTAGTCAACCCGACCTGTCCTTTCCCAGTGGGCATAGGTCCGATGATGTCGATCCCACACTGAGAAAATGGCCACGGCCCGCTCATAGCGTTCATCTCCTTTGTAGTCTGCCTCGGCGTGACAGCGAACCTCTGACATTTGTCCCACCTCCGAACATAGTTCTTAGAGTCTTCTCGAAGGGTCGACCAAAAGTACCCCTGATGCAGTATCTTCAGAGCTAAGGCACAACCACCGGAGTGATTTCCGCAGATTTCCACATGAATCTCTCGGATCACGTAGTCTACTTCGTCGGGTCGGAGACACCTGAGGTAGGGCTGTGAATGCCCCTTTTTGTATAGGATCCCGTCCAAGACTATGTATCATGCAACTCTGACCTCCAGGCGTCGAGCCTCTAGTCTGTCTTGGGGGACTTTGCCAGATGTGAGGTAGTTGTAGATCGGGTCCATCTAACTCGAAGTGGTCTCTACTGGATTGACCATTTCTTGATTAGCCCAGTCAATGCTCGGACTATCTAAAAATTCTACAGGAATGATCCTAGGAATCTTTCCTTCCATGGTCAAGGCTAGCTTTGCGAGGGCATCAGCCTAAGAGTTCTATGTCCTCGGAATCTGATTGATGATGCAGCTTCAGAACTTCTCTATCAGCTTTCTGGCCTCGACAGCCTCGTACTTAATGGAAATGTGGTTCACAACGAGTTGAGAATCGCATCATACCTCGAGAGACTGAACCCCTAGACTAGCTGCCAATCTGAGTCTGGCCAGTAAGGCCTCGTACTCTGCTTTGTTGTTAGAGGCTTTGAAGTTGAGCCTGATAGCATATTGGATGGAGGATGAATCTGGCGTGACCAGGACAATCCCTGCCCCGGTGCATTTGGAATTGGACAACCCATCCACAAAAAGAATCCATCTGTGCTCTCAGTTTGACTCCGCATCCTAGATACATGGGAGAGCTGGCGGGGCCGCAGGAACTGCCTCCAAGCCCACGTCTATCACCTCTACATTCGGAGTAGTGAATTCTGCTATGAAATCAGCCACAGCTTGGCCCTTGATTACAGTTCTTGGACGATATTGGATGTCGAACTCTCCAAGTTTTATCGCCCACTTAGTCAGTCGACCTGACACCTTGGGCTTTCGAAGGACTTGCCTGAGGGGGGAGTCAGTCAGGACAACAATAGTATGCACTTAGAAGTACGGACGCAGCCTCTACGACGAGAAGACTAAGCTGAGTGTTAATTTCTCCATACTTAGGTACATGGTCTCGGTGGGTACCATTGCTTTGCTCACATAGTAGACGGAGTGTTGCCTACCCCCCACGTCCCTGACAAGTGTAGAGCTGATGGCCGAGGCAGAGATCACCAGGTATAGGAATAAGGGCTCGCCCTCTTCCAGCTTAGATAGTAGGGGTGGTGAGCCCAGGTACTGTTTTAGTTGCTAGAATGCCTGTTCGTACTCTGTGGTTCACTCGACCTTCTTATGACCCTTCAACTGTTAGAAGAAGGGGAGACACTTATCCATGGCTCTGGATATGAATCGACTGAGTGCCGCCACCCGATTGGTGAGGCATTGGATTTCCTATGTGGTCCGAGGTGAACTCATGTCAAGCAGCGCCTTGATCTTCTTGGGATTTGCCTCGATGCCCCTCTGGTTGACTTGAAACCCGAGGAATTTGCCAGAGACGACTCCTAAGGCTCACTTAGTGGGGTTCAACTTCGTATAGTACTCCCAAAGAATTGAGAAAGTTTCACCAAGGTCCGCAATGTGGTCGGATGCCTTGACACTCTTCAGCAGCATATCGTCAACATAAACTTCCATGGTTTGACCGATTTTCTTGGCAAACATCTGGTTCACAAGCCTTTGATATGTTGCCCTAGCATTCTTCAGGCCAAAGGGAATGACCCGGTAACAGTAGAGACCTTTATCTGTGATGAAGGTCGTCTTCGGCCTGTCTGGAGGATGCATTGCGATCTGATTGCAACCGGAGTAAGCATCCAGGAAGGATAACAATTCGTGTCCGGTTGTGTTATCCACCAGCTGATCGATCTGAGGCAGGGGGAAGCTGTCCTTGGGGTAGGCCTTGTTCAGGTTTGAGTAGTCTATATAAACCTACCACTTCCTATTGGCTTTCTTCACAAGGACCACATTTTGTGATCCAGTCTGGATAATGCACTTCCTCGATGAATCCGACGCTAAGGAGCTTCGACACTTCATCTGTTATGCCCAGTACCTTTAGGGGTAGATCGCCCTCCTCTTCTGCTTCAGTGGTCTATGATCTGGGTCCACATTTAGCTTGTGGACCATAACCTCGGGAGAGATGCCCGGCATGTCTTCGTGCAGCTAGGCGAAGATGTCCTTGTGCTGTTGTAGGAAAACCAGCATATGAGACCACTACTCAGAATTCAGCGATGATTTGAACAGAACCGTTCTGCTCGGGTCGGCTTCTTCGAGTGGGATGGTCACTAAGTCCTCTGTTGAGGAATCTTCGATAGGAGCTCTGGAGTCAAGGACGTTGATGGTGAGGGTCTGCTTTATAGAACCCTTTCTCACTACCACAGAGTAACATCTCCGGGTTTCATGCTGATCTCCTCGAAGGTATCCGACTCCTCCCCTTGGCGGGGAACTTCATCATGAGGTGATAAGTGGATACGACCGCCCTCATTGCATTAAGGGAAGGTTGGCCCAATATAACATTGTGCATCGACATCACGTTCATAACGAGGAAGTCAACTAGAAGTGTGACTTGATGTTGTCCTTCCCCTGCTATCACTGGGAGGGAGATGGCTCCCTCGAAAATCACCTTATCTCTGGCAAAGCCGTGTAGGGGGTCTTCATAGGTTGGAGGCGTGACCTGTCGATCCCCATTCTCTCAAACACTTCGGAGTAGATGATGTCGGCCAAGCTTCCGATATTGACCAGGATGCGATAAACCTTGTGCTTAACTATAGTCATAGCCACTACCAGGGCATCGTCATGTGGATGCTGAATTCCATATGCATCGTCTTCTGTGAAGGTTAAACTGCAGGGGCTCACTCGAAGTTCTTTCCTCGACCTTTCAGTTAGGTGGACATAATGTTCGGGGTATGAGCTCCGAGGGTAGGCTTTGTGAGCCCTATTCGAGGCACCTCCACCAGATGAACTGCCATAAATGGTGCAGATCTTGGCAGGCTCTTTTGCAGTCTTGCTTGGTTGCTCTTCTCTCCGAGCCGGCTTCTCTTCCTTGGTGTATCGTCGCAGATGACCCTTACGAATGAGGGTCTCAATCTCGTCCTTGAAATTCATATAGTCGCTCGTATTGTGACTGTGGTCACGATGGAAACGACAATACTTGCACTTGTGAAAGTGCTATGTTGGTAAACCAAAAGTATTATCAAATTTTGGTGTGACAAACCAATTCAAGTTTGTATCTTGATTTGTATCAAGCTTATGCATCTGTTCACATTGAATCTTCAACGTTCGTTCTGTTCGTGCTGAATCTATCTTGCCGATATCTACGACGAACTTACTGAGATCTTCAAACTGGAAGAAAGTGAAGACTTTCTTATATTGAGTGAAGACAGAGTTTTCAAGAACATTGCGGTTCAAGACCTGGAACTAGAAAAGTCCAAGAACTTAAGACCTACTTGAATATTATGTTTGGTATGTTGAGTTCAAGCTTTGAAGATCGCAAGAATTAACGCTACTGAAGTGATCAAAAAATTAAATGTTCATATGTTCTATCTCACAAGTAAGGTATGATTGACCTAGATTGACCTTAGACATGATTAGATCATTTCATACTTTCGGTTGGTCATTTTAGTCATTTTATAAGTGTAAAATTCTGCTCTTTTGACTAGCCCTAACATTGGCTCGACCAGTCCTAGTATTTCCTCGATCTGTCTAGGATTTGTTATGAATTTTCAGAATTTTTCTGTTGGTCTATGACCAATCCTGGAAACTGCTCGACCAGTCATGTGAATAGTGCTTGACTAGTCGTGCAGTGCTTGACTCATTTTCCAGCAAGTAATATGGACTCACATGACCAGTCGATCAGGCCACTCAATTAGTCATGGGATCCACAAGGCCAATCGTGCAGTAGAAAAATCTTATCATGCCATAATTTTTGAAAATTTATTTGGAAAAGGCCAGTCGTAGCTAACCAAAGGTCAGTCGTGTGAACCGATTTTTCACCTATAAATAGTGCTTGAATTTTAAAGTTTCTATTCAATTCTTATCATTCTTAAGCAATCACTTTGAGATAATTTTGAGTACATTCTAAACTATTTTGTGCATATTTAATATTTTTTAAAGTAACTCTTATTTTTTTATTTTGATTCTCTATTCTATTCTCATTTTGAAAAGGGATATTTGATTTACCCTTCCTTGAGATCAAAATCAATACAAAGCCCTTGCTGATTTAATTAAAAATCATCTAGACTTTGAACCCTATACACTTGTGAGACTGAACGTTGAACATCTACGTCGTCATCAAGTTAGTTCTACCAGGCTGCTTTAGAATCATCGTACGAATAAGTTTTTACTTTTTTTGTAATTCAATTCATTTCCAGTTTGTGAGATTGTTTTAGAAAATCTAATTTTGGTTTTGTCTGAGGTGATCCAGAAAATCTCAGAGAGAGGGGTTTTTGAATTGTGTAAGCTCATCTAAAGACACAATTGTGAAGGTTTTAAGTAAACCTTAAAAAATCTATTTTGATTAGTGAACGCTAATATCTTGAGGGAATGGATATTATGAGTGGAGTAGTTGTGTGGCTGTTGTTTAACAGTTGGTGTACACACAAGCGAACCACTATAATTCTCTTCTGTTTAGTGGATGTGTGATTTATTTCTTTATCTTTTATGGTTTAAGATTGTGGGATGTATTTGTGGATGTGAATGTTGTAATCTTTAAATTTCAGCATTGTATGGTGAATGTTGTAATAGATTAGTTCTTATTTCTTTCATCTCCTCTTAAGTTTGAGTTTTTTATACTCACCCATGTTCTAGTAAGGTTGTCCTGCATAAGCCTTTGGTTTTTGGTGTCTGGTTGTCCTTAGAACCAAGTTTGTATCAACCTCTTAATACTTGATTTTTGAGGTTGTTATTTCTCTCTATTATTTACATTTCATTTGGCTATCTACTGTTTATATTCTGCATATTTTTTTTATTTGGCATAGTCCTATTCACCCCCCCTCTAGGACATATAGCTCGACCTTTTTAAGTGATATTAAAGCTTAATAGCTTGTTTATTTCGATTTAATTCCTAAGCTAACCGATCTAATCTTTTAAGATGTCAAATTTTGATAGCCCTTCTATAACTAGGCCTCCACCTTTTGATGGCTCTAATTATGCTTATTGGAAAGCCAGAATGAGAATATTCTTGAGGTCTCTTGATGAGAATGTGTGGCAAGCCACAATAATTAAATGGACTCCACATATTGTTGAAGTTATAGGCCTTGATGGAACTAAATCTCTAAAATTTGCTCCCTATCGCACTTGGACCACTCTTCAGATAACTGAGAGCAGTGCCAATGCCAAGGCTTTAAATGTAATTACTTGCGCACTAACACCAGATGAATTTAAAAGAATTATATCTTGTGATACTGCAAAATATGCCTGTGATATCTTGGAAATGACACATGAGGGTATGACTACTATCAAGAAATCTAAATTACAAATCCTCACCACTAGGTTTGAGGAAATACGTATGGAAGAAAGTGAAACATTCATGGACTTCTATACTAAGTTGAATGACATAGTCAACTCTATGTGGGGTCTTAGAGATAACATCCTAGAAAGCAAAGTTTGTGCAAAGTACTATGCTCGCTACCTGAAAGGTTCAATTCAAAAGTCACAGCCATTTAGGAATTCATGATACAGACCATATGCAGGTTAAAGAACTGGTTAGTTCTTTATAAACCTACGAGTTAAACTTTAAATCTCCGAAAGGTAAATCTATCGCCCTTAAGTCTTCTAAAAGCATGTCCCATGAAAATAACAATTCTGATTTAGAAAATTCTGAAGATGATATGGCCCTTTTAGCTAAAAAGTTTTACAATATTTTCAAAAGTAAAAAAGAGGGTTGATATTCAAAAACCTACTGAAAAGAAAAGATCAAGATAAAAAAAATTGGAAATCTTTAAAAGACAGCTAATGATACAACTACCATGAATATGGGCATCTAGTGAACAAATGTCCTAAAGAGGACAAACATAAAAAGAAAGGTATGTTGGCTACATGGGATGAATCTTCTTGCTCTGAAGCCTCTTCTGAGTCAAAAGATTCTAAAATTGAGTCAAGTAATGATGTTATAGCCCTAATGATAATTGCCCACTTTACTTTCTCAAATAATGATACAACCAGTGAAGAAAATCTGGGAAGTGATCATGAGAATGAAGATCTTCAGGATGCTTATGATGCCCTATAGAGGGAAAGTTGTAAAATAGTTGTTAAATTAAAACTACAGAAAGAAAAGTTTTTAAAATTGAAAGAGAATTTTGATAATCTGGTTTTAAAAAATCACACCTTTCAGATTGCTTTGAAAAAATTAAGTGTGACTTAGATTTCAAAACGTCCCAAGTTGAAAACTTAAAATCTAAAAATGAAAACCTAAAACTAGAAGTCTCTTCACTTCTGAGTTTTAAGGACACATGGAGGTATGCCCAAGGTGACCCTAAATTAGAAAAACTCCTATCTGGATCCAGAAAATATGATGATCGATTTGGATTGGGCTATGATAAAAATATTCCTCCCAAATATAAGAATACTCCACCTAAATTTGTTAAAGGAGAGTCTTCTAACTCAAAAGGGAAAAGTCTGAATCAAAATATTTCTAAAACCACTAAAACTTTTTAGTCCTTAAATCCTAAAAAGAACCGTACTAACTATAAAAATCAGAACCATAATCCTTCAGTTGAGAAAATTGTAGACTTACTTAAAGGAGCTCTTAAAATCTAACTCAGTGGGTAGGACATATAATAATTATAATCAGAAGAAGACCAACTATGCTCCTAAACCCAAAACTGTAATGAAATGGGTCCCTAAGGTTGCTTGTTTGGTTGCCCATACCGCATTCAAAGCCATGAGCCATTCAAAGTGGTACCTGGATAGTGGTTGCTCTAGACATATGACAGGTGACAAAAGTTTATTCACCAGTCTTAAAGACATGACTGATAGTTTAGTCACATTCAGTGATGGTAGCAACTGTAAAATTGTTGGCCAAGGTACGGTTCAACTCCCTAACCTCCCTCTATTTGAGAATGTTTTATATATAGAATGTTTAAAACATAATTTATTCAGCATTTCTCAAATTTACGATAATAATTACAGTGTAAAATTTTCAAACCAAAAGTGTGAAATCTTAAATAAAAATGGTCACGGAACTTCTGAGAACTACTATATAGTTAGTGACTCAAGCTCATCTAAGCTATCGTGTTACATGGTCCATACCGATGAGACCAATTTATGGCATAAGCGCCTAGTACATTTACACTACCGCAACTTGTATAGATTGAGCAAAAGTTAATTAGTAAGAGGTCTACCCAAAGAAAGAAAGTGGATAAGATATGTGGCGAGTGACAGATTGGTAAACAAACCAAGAGTGTTCACAAAAAGATAAACTCCAATGCCACATTAAACCACTCGAACTTCTCCACATGGATCTCATTGGACCAACTAGAACGGAGAGTCGAGGTGGCAAGAAGTATATTCTGGTCATTGTAAATGACTTTACCAGGTATACTTGGGTAGTCTTCTTAAGAGAGAAATTTGAAACTCTCAATGAAGTAAAAAGGGTACTTAAACGTATCCAAAATGAAAAAGAGTTACAAGTCACTAAGATCCGTAGTGATCATGGTTATGAGTTTGAAAATAGCAGTTTTGAGAAATTTTGCAATGACCAGGGAATATCACATGAATATTCTACTCCCAAAACACCACAACAAAATGGTGTAATGGAAAGGAAAAATAGGGTGCTTCAAGAAATGACAAATGTAATGTTAAATAGTATGAAGCTTCCTAAAAATATTTGGGCCGAAGCCGTAAATACTGTTTGTTATATAATTAACCGTGTTTATATTAGAAAATCAAATAATAAAATGGCCTATGAGATATGATTTGATAAGAAGCCTTTTGTCAAATACTTTCGAGTTTTCGGTAGTAAAAGCTATATCCTGTGTGACTGAGAACATCTGGGTAAATTTGACACCAAAAGCGATGAAGGGATATTTTTAAGGTATGCTCTAAATAATTGAGTATATTTGGTGCTTAACAAGAGGACCGATGTAATACAAGAATCTATTAATGTGGTCATTGATGATCATTTGAATACACCTGCCTTAAGTTCAGAACATGATGAGGTTCTTCTAATTAAAAAACCAGTCTCTTCATCTAATCAAAATAACACTGAACTACGAACAAATAAATATCATCCTACTGATTAAATCATTGGAAATTCCCTCACTAGTGTACGCACTCTTAAACAATTAGAAGATATGTGTAACTACATGTGTTTTACATCTCAGAAGGAACCAGCTAACGTAAAAGAAGCCCTTACTGATGAAAACTGGATTGTAGCTATGCAAGAAGAGCTCTATCAGTTTGTGAGAAAGACCGTTTGGTATTTAGTTCTAAGACCAACTGATAAACATATTATCAGAACAAAATAGATTTTCAAAAATAAATATGATGAACTTGGTAATATAATTAGAAACAAGGTTAGGATGGTTGTACAAGGATACACCTAAATTGAAGCTATTGATTATGATGAAACCTTTGCCCCAGTAGCTTGTCTTAAATCAATCAGACTGTTTATATCCATTGCGTGTTTTAAAATTTTTAAAATATATCAAATGGATGTTAAGGGTACATTTTTAAATGGTGATTTGCATGAAGAAGTATACGTTACAAAACCAAAGTGTTTTGAAGACCCTAAGCATGTTAATCATGTTTATCGCCTAAAAAAGGCACTCTATGGTTTGAGGCATGATACGAGAAATTAACTAAATTCTTGTTAAGTCATGAGTTTGTTATGGGAAGTGTAGACAAAACATTATTTGTTAAGAAACGTAATGATCATATTTTAATAGTGCAAATCTATGTTGATGACATTATCTATGGATCCACCTGTGCTAACATGACTGTTGAGTTTACAGATCTTATGAAGTCTAATCGAAATGAGCATGGTTGGAGAATTAAATTATTTCCTAGGGTTGCAAGTCAAACAATTTCCCGATGGATTCTTCATCTCTCAAACCAAATATGCTCTGAACTTAGTTAAAAGGTTCAGATTTGAGAGTGGGAAGAATTTTGATACTCCAATGAGTTCACTTTGAAACTCTTTAAGGATTCAACAGGTAAGAGTGTGGATCTTAAGTTGTATCGTAGTATGATAGAAAATTTACTTTATTTAACTGTGAGTCGACCTGATATTGCTTTTAGCGTTGGAATTTGTGCTAGATATCAATCGGACCCTAAAGAGTCCCACTTGATTGTTGTTAAGCATAATTTACGATATATCGTTAGTTTAGCTAATCTTAGTCTCTGGTATCTACATGATACTAGTGTGTAATTAGCTGGTTACACGGATGCTAATTGGGCTGGTAACATTGATGATCGTAAATCGACCAGCGGTGATTATTTTTATGTCGGGAACTGTCTAATTTCCTGGCTAAGTAAGAAATAAAGTTCTGTATTGCTCTCCACTACTGAGGCTGAAAATATTGCTGCAGGTTATGCATGCACTCAACTAGTATGGATGAAGAGAATGTTAAGTGATTACAAAATTATGCAAGAATCTATGATGTTATACTGTAATAACTCAAGCGCAATTAATATTTCCAAAAATCTTATTCAGCATTCACAAACCAAGCACATTGACATTAGGTATCATTATATTCGTGAATTGGTGGAAGAAAAGATAATTTCATTAGAATATATTCAGACCGAGAATCAACTAGCTGACATATTCACAAAACCGCTCGACAAAAATCGATTTGCAAAATTGAAATTTGATCTTAGTATGTGCAATATGAACTGATGATTTGTACTCATTTGTATCATAATGTATGTATATATTATTTTGTATTTTTTAAATTTAAATATATGCAAAATTACACATTTTCAATGTTACACGACCAGTCGTGAAACTCGTGAAATGGGTTTTTATTTGAGGAAAATGTCACTTTTTTCATTTCTTTCTTCTTCTCCATCAAGCCCAACTATGACTGGTCGAACCCATCTCTCGATTACTCTTTGGTTAGTGCTTCATTTTTTATTTCCTTATGGATTTAAGTTCTTTGATCATCCTTAATCTTGATTTTGCTTCTTGTTTCAAAATTTATGGTGGTTTGAAAGGTTTTTTGTCCTTAAATTCTGATTTGCTTGGAATCCTTTCATTTCTTTTTGCAATCCTTCATTTCTTTAGTTTCTTGTTGCAATGGAAGGAAGAAATAGGAAGAGAACCACTCATGGTCCCTCTTCATCCCATTTCACACCCATTATCATGCGTCACCTTCAGCCTCCGAAGAGGATCCCGAGTATGTACGGGATTTTTGTCTTAGAAATGTTATTGTTGAACGTGTTACCATTGTTGATCATCTTGAGCGCTTCAACATTATCCCTCTCCTTCAAGCTGTAGGTTGGGAAAACATACTATCTTGGGGCGTTCCTGCATACCGATCATAGCGCAGGCCATGTACGCTTGCATTACTGAGTTCTCCCCAAAAGATTTAACATTTATTGTGTCAACTAGAGAAGGTCCAATTGAGGTAGACCGTCATTTAATTTCAGCAATCATGAATATACCTGTTGTTGATGACGGCATACCCATATCCACTTTGCAATCTAGACCTTCTGAAAATGTTAAACAATTGATTACGAGAGTTCTCTGTAACATGAATGCGAAATGGAATGGCGGTACTATGCTCAGTTCTAAATATATGTTGCCCAGATATAGGGTCTTGCATCGGATTTTTATTTCGAATGTCTATCCTCGCTCAGGTAATAAGACTGAGCTGACCTCTTTTATGGCCCTTATTATGTATTCAGTTGTATATGGAATCCATATGTCTTCCTTCTCTTATCTGTCATCATATTATTCAGTTTCTTCTTCATCCTGGTCATAGCGATATTTCATTCTCTTATTTTATGACTGCCTTAGCTAATCATGCTTTGATAGTTATGCCTGTTGGAGAAGGTTCTATTAATCTCCGTCCATTTAACAATTCTAATATCAACAAGATGAACCTGGACTAGACACTTGGTCAAGTTGATGGGAATGCTGGAGGAGATGAAGAAGCTGATGCTTTACCTCAAGAAGACATTATTAATTCATGTAACACAAGATTCTCAATTTGCTTATATGCGCAAACATATGAGGCGCATTAATAAGGGTTTACATCAACTTGATCCATCTATTCTTGCTCCCTCTTCAGGATCTGATTAGTTTTGTTTTGATTTGATGGTATCTACAATAACTTTATTCTAACTCTTTTCCTTGGATAATTTTGTTTAAACTCTTATCTATTCAGTTCAGATACTTTGTTTATTTGATTTAGATGAGTAGTTATTAATTCTACATGCTCTCTTATTCTCTTCATTTATCCTTATTCGCTTCCTATGTCATGTTGTGACAAAAAGGGGGAGATATTGTAATATTGAATGATACGTGAATGAGGATATGATATGATGAAATGTGGCTAATATATTATTATTATTATTATTATTATTATTTTGCAGAGAGTAGTGGATTAAGGGGGAGAGTTGATTATTGTACATGATATCTATTATATCATGGATCATATCATACATGTGTATGCATGTTAGTACAACATGATATCTATTATATTATGGATCATATCATACATGTGTGTGTATGTTAGTACAACATGTTTGTGTAATATGTTGTTTAAATATCTATTTCATATTGTAATTTTAGTTTTGTCACAAATTTAACAAAGTGGGAGATTAAAAGTGTTATGTTGATAAACCCTAAGTATTGTCAAATTTTGGTGTGATAAACCAATTCAAGTTTGTATCTTGATTTGCAACAAGCTTGTGCATCCGTTCACATTGAATCTTCAACGTTCATTCTGTTCATGCTGAATCTATCTTGCCGATATCTATGATGAACTTACCAAGATCTTCAAATTGGAAGAAAGTGAAGACTTTCTTATATTGAGTGAAGACAAAGTTTTCAAGAACATTGCGGTTCAAGATTTGGAACCAGAAAAGTCCAGGAACTCAAGACCTAGTTGAATATTATGTTTGGTATGTCGAGTTCAAGCTTTAAAGATCGCAAGAATTAAAGCTACTAAAGTGATCGATAGATTAAGTGTTCATATGTTCTATCTAACAAGTAAGGTATGATTGACCTAGATTAACCTTAGATCACGATTAGATCATTTCATACTTTCTGTCAGTCATTTTAGTCATTTTATAAGTGTAAAATTCTGTTCTTTTGACTAGCCCTAGCACTGGCTCGACCAGTCCTAGTATTTCCTCGATCTGTCCAGGATTTGTTATGAATTTTTAAAATTTTTCTGTTGGTCTACGACCAGTCCTGGAAACTGCTCGACCAATTGTGTGAATAATGCTCGACCAGTTGTGCAGTGCTCAACTCGTTTTCCAGCGAGTAATCTGGACTCACACAACCAGTCGAGCAAGCTGCTCGACCAATCGTGGAACCCACAAGGCCAGTCGTGCAGCTGAAAAATCTTATCACACCAGAATTTTTGAAAATCTGTTTAGATAAGGCCAGTTGTAGCTAACCAAAGGCCGATTTTTCACCTATAAATAGTGCTCGAATTTTAGAGTTTTCTATTTAATTCTTATCATTCTTAAGCAATCACTCTGAGATAATTTTGAGTACATTCTAAGTTATTTTGTGCATATTTAAGATTCTTTAAAGTAGCTCTTATTTTTTATTTTGATTCTCTATTCCATTCTCATTTTGAAAAGGGATATTTGATTTACCCTTAATATCAAAATCAATATAAAGCCCTTACTGATTTAATTAAAAATCCTCTAGACTTAGAACCCTATACACTTGTGAGACTGTACGTTGAACATCTACGTCGTCATCAAGTTGGTTCTACCGGGCTGCTTCAGAATCATCATACAAATAAATTTTTACTTTTTCTATAATTCAATTCATTTCTGGTTTATGAGATTGTTTTAGAAAATCTCTATTTTGGTTTTATCTGAGGTGATCCAGAAAATCTCAGAGAGAGGAGTTTTCGAATTGTGTAAGCCCATCTAAAGATACAATTGTGAAGGTTTTAGGTGAACCTTGAAAAACCTATTTTGATTAGTGAACGCTAATATCCTGAGGGAATGGATATTAGGAGTGGAGTAGTTGCGTGGCTATTGTTTAACAGTTGGTGTACACACAAGCGAACCACTATAATTCTCTACTGTTTGGTGGATATGTGATTTATTTCTTATCTTTTATGGTTTAAGATCGTGGGATATATTTGTGGATGTGAATGTTGTAATCTTTAAATTTCAGCATTGTGCGGTGAATGTTGTAATAGATTAGTTTTTATTTCTTTCATCTCCTCTTGAGTTTGAGTTTTTGATATTCACCCACGTTCTAGTAAGGTTGTCCTGCCATAAGCCATTAGTTTTTTGTGTGAAGTTGTCCTTAGAACCAAGTCTGTATCAACCTCTCAATACTTGATTTTTAGGTTGCTATTTCTCTTTATTATTTATATTTCATTTGGCTATCTACTATTTATAATTCATATTTTTTTTATTTGGCATAGTCTTATTCACCCCACCCCCCTCTAGGACATATAGCTCGGTTTTTTCAGCTTGTCTCGCTGTCCTACGTCGGCCTTCATGCAAAATGGCCACTGCAAGAGTTTCTGATCCCTAATGTCTAACAGGATCTGTTCTGGAGATGTGTTGAGGGGGTTGTAGGAGCAGAACTTGCTCTCAGCCTCCTACTCACTTAGCGACCGTGAGAGGCCGGATCGTCTGGCTTCTTACTGGATGACTGAGGTTCTTCGTTCCTCGGTCTCTTCTCCTTGGATGACTGCTCGACAACTTGGACATTCTTGCGGGAGTTGGAGAACTCCTCGGCATTAGTGTATTTCTGATCTCGGTTGATGAGTTTGACTAAAGTAGTCGACGGATTCTTCCCAATTGAGAAGAATAACTTCCCCTCCTTGAGTTGGTTGAATATGGCAGAAAGTGTCATATTATCATCGTAATCATCCACTAACAGCACCTCTTCATTAAAGTAGGCGATGAAGTCCTTCAATGAATCCTTGTTCCCTTACCTGAGGGTGAATAGATAAGTAGTCAGCTTTTGACTCTTCTTACCAGAGATAAACTGGGTAAGGAATAATCTGTTAAGCTCCACAAAGGAGCCGATCGACTTTAGCTTAAGCTGCCAATACCAACTTCAAGTATACCCGGAGAGGGTTATTGAGAAAGCCCTGCACATCATTGTGTTCATGGACGACTGGATCTGCATCCATGAACGGTAGGACTCCACGTGTTCTGACAGGTCTCCAGACCCAGAGTATTGGATGACAAGAGTCATCCTGAACCTTTGTAGCATCACCTCATCCATGATTTCTGAGGTGAAGGGAGGCTCGGTCTCTTCCATCATCACCTAGACTGAAGTCGGGATGGAAGTGGGCTACTGGTTCTTCTGCAATGTCTTGATCTAGTTGTGGAGTTCCTTTAGCTGAGCCTCCCAAGGATTCTGATTCTCAACCACTGCCTTTTGGGGGCCTCTGCCACCTCGGGTGCTTCGCCGTATCTTCTCCTCTCTAGCCGATGGCGGAGGTCAATGGGGGCCAGAGCTGAAGTTGCGAACATATAGGATGGCTTCGGATCGCACGCAGGTTCCGGAACTCGGGTAGACCGATTCTGGGACACTACATTTTACGTAGGGTTAGGAGCTCGTGCGGACTGTGCCTGGGACCCCCTGACCCGAGAATTGACTTGCTGCGGTCGTTCCTCGGGTGCTGGGGTGGCTTCCACCATGTTAAGAGGTAACTGCTACTTTTGTTACACTTTCATTCGGCTGATTTCGTCCCTTAGCATCTGGACTTCGTTTTGTAATGCCTTGTACTTTCCTTCTCGACTCTGAATCCACTGGGATGGCCCTATCAGAGCTGATTCGGTATGTAATAGTGAAGAAGACTGATATTGCCAGCTAGGTTCGGGCTCCACTGCTATCACCTTCTTCTTCCCTTTCGCCATTTTCCTAGTAAAGTGGTCTAACTTTTTATTTGAATTTCCCACAGACGGCACCAAAAGATGTTGAAGTCAAAATCAGGACCACCCTCCACTCAATGCTGCGAACCTCAAACGGACCTTGGTCCTGTAAAGAAAGGTGAGTAAAGAAGACCCTAACTTAAATAGGGGACCCTCCAATGCCTAAGTCAGGCTAGGAAATCTGAGTCTAAGTCGCGTAATATAGAGAGAGGGTGTGAGATATTGTGTACCTATTACAATGGGGTCCCCTGGTACTTATACTTGCGGGTCAAGCGGATCGTGTCCTTTAATCTCCGCATGATCTACTTAATCAAGCAGATATTGCAATCATGGAGATATTCCACAATCTTTAGATCGTATAACGCATTGTGTCTTAATGGAGCGTATCTCTAGGCGTGATCTTCGGCCACTTCCACATTCAAACTAGTTTCCTAGCTTGGTACTCGGAGTATCTTCATCCACGCTAAGGCTGAAAGTGCCCTGGTTTGTCAATTAGCGTGAGTGTTGAGTCAGCTAGACTGCAGAGCCTCATAAGAAGATCAATTCAAAGAGTTTGCCTCAACTGGATGTGTGCAAGCTCGCCACAGGTAAATCTAAGCCTCACATCCCATGTCCCAAAACACCAGGTATATAAAACCCTTAAAACAAAACTAGAACATCATAGGGTTTTTCAGTTAAGAAAACTTTTTCAAAATCAGAAAATTCTCTAAGTTTTCTCGCTTTGTCGATACACATCTCGATATGATCGACCTATGCTATCGATGTTCTCGATGCTTAAATGATATCATCGAAATGAGGATAAAATACACCCAGAAACCACATATATCTCTGGACGGATTTATCGATGTATCGATATACCTATCGATATCATCGATAATTGAATCTCGAGTCCATCGAAGGTAACTCAATAATATCGACAGACAGATCTCCGGTGCCCCAGTTTTTACTTAAGAAAATCACATGTGCATCGATATATCGAAGCCCTTCTCGATACCATCAATGTTCAAATCTCGATGATATCGGAAGGCACTCGATGTTATCGGTGATGGGCGCCTATTTTTCCAGCAAAATATTTCATGATGGTTTATCTATGATCGTGGGTCACTCGATAGAATCGATTTTTAAATATCGATGATATCGGTACAGTTTCGATGGCATCGATCAGGGACAAAAACTATCCAACAAGCTTAAATGAAAATCCCTTGGATTTATTGATGCATCAACACCGTATCGATATCATCGACATTCAAATTTCGATGATCTCGAAAGTCTCTCGATCATTCTTGAAAACCTGAAATATTTTATAGCAAGTCTCTCTCATTTTTCAAGTGTCGATGAATCGACACTAGTCCTAATGATATCGGAGTTTGAAATCTGATGACATCGACTTGTGTTTTGATTCCATCGACCAGCCGATAAAAGGTGTCAAAAGCGTATGACATTTGAGTTTGTGTCATCGAGTGGCAAGTTGATGCAATCGAGAGTACACGCTCGATGATATCGACCCTGCTCGATAATATCAAACTCTGTCATAAATGTGACCGTTTTATATCCGTTGAAACCTTTTGCCTATATAAATAGGATTGTCTATTACTGCTGGCAGAGAAAGTAGAGAGTGCTTTTGAGTGTTTTACCTTAGATCATATACCCAAAGCCCTTTCTCTCAGGGAAGTTCATCCTCCAATCCACCCTTATCATTGATATTCAATAGAGTGGATTGGGAAATGAACTTCCACATTCAAGGATCCTCCAGCTACTACCTTAATAGCAAATCATTAAGCTGGGATTCCTTGAATGTATAATCGGAATCACTCTATCTTCCTTATAGGAAAACATCTTATAGAGTAGGATTCCATCTTAACCTTGACCCAACCCAAAGCCTCGTATTGGTACATCATCTGTGTTACGGATCAAGGAAGCTGAAGATTCTTATTCAAAAGGAGGAGATCTTCGTCAATGTGCTGAATGAGACTCATCCACTTATTTGTAAGTTATTAGAGTCCAAAGGACATTTGTGATCATTCCCTTTTGGGATTGGGTCTAAAGTGTTTCTCACCCTTGCAAGCCCTCGTAGGAGGCCTACGGCGGGAGTGTGCGTGGTGGGTACGTGGTGTTGACTCTTGCTCTGTGGAGAGCATAAACTTTTGGTTGAAGGTGAACTTGTCTAAAACCTTAGGTTCAAGGTGAACCGTGTGAAACCTCAGTTAGGGTCTTATTGAAAATCCTTGGCCAGTGTGCTTAAAAGTGGGTGCGTTTTGTTAACCCTTGCTTGTGAGAGCATAAACAGTCAGCCTCAGTGTAGGTTGTAAAGGTTGAAGGTGAACCTAATTTAAAACCTTAGGTTTGAGGTGAACCACTGTGAAACCTCCTTAGTGAAATCTGGTACACTCAAGGGTTGAGTGCGGTTATCGGGAGTGGAGTAGACAAGTAGTCGAACCACTATAAAAATGACTGTGTTTGAGATTGCTATTCATCTAATTGTGTGATTCTCTTTAATATTTTCATATCTGAATATTTGAGCTCATACTTCACACACATACACAGTCATATCCATCATGAACTAGTTTGCATATTGTTCACTTCTTAAATAGTTTATGATTAGATCCTCTACCGGGCTTAGAAGCCAGTAGAGTTACTTTTGAGTAATCCTAATATGAGCATGTTGTTAGGGTTAGTGCAATAGGATTTTAAATAAACCATAAAAACTTTAAAAAATCTTATTCACCCCCCCTCTAGGACATATTGGCATATTCCTACTTTAACTAAAGCGGTCTTCACCGCTATTTCAATTGGTATCAGAGAGGGTCTCTCTTTAAGGGCTTCATCGCATAGAGAGTGATCTTGACTGAAGTTGGAAATATGGCCAAAGGAGAGGGCTCATTATTCACTAGGCCTCCAGTATTTGATGGCTCAAATTATGCATACTAGAAGGCTAGAACACACTACTTTCTGAGATCTTTGGATTATGATGTTTAGGATATAGTTGAAAGTGGATATGTGCCACCATCTGAACAAATTGTACTTGATATGGCACAACCATCACAAAACCCAAACCCAAAGAAAAGTGGACAACGTTCGATAAAGAAAAATAAACTACTGAAGCAAAAGCTATGAACGCCATCTATTGTGCCATGTCCCAAGATATATTCAATCAAATAAGTATGTGTGGGACATCCAAAGAAGCTTGGGATCTATTGGAAACAACCCATGAAGGCACAAGTACTGTGAAGAGGTCCAAACTGCAACTACTAACCTCACAGTTCGAAAGTCTCAGAATGGAAGAGCATGAGACCTTCATGGAGTTCTTCACAAAGTTGAATATCATTTGCAACTCCATGGGTGGATTGAGAGAAAAAGTTCCTATTCCAAAAATCTATAGGAAAATACTAAGATCACTGCCAGAACGGTTTAATCCCAAAGTAACAACTATCGAAGAATGTAGGAATATTGATGAAATGAAAATTGAAGAACTGGTAGGTTCCCTACAAACTTTTGAACTACACTTCAAATAAACCCAAAAATCTAAAATAACTATCCTAAAAACTTTAAAGAAAACAACGAATGAGGATAGTGGAAGTGAAAAGGATGATGAAGATGAGGAAGTGGCTTTGCTGGCACAAAGATTTAGGAAATTCTTTCAGAAGAATCGTGGTCGTCCTGCTAGAGGAAGGAAGATGAACAACAGATCTTCTAGAGGAAAATTTGGTAAAAAGACCAAAAAGCCACAATGTTATGCCCGTCAGAAATATGAACATCTGTCTACTGAATGCCCAAATAGAAAAACTAAGGACAAGGCAATGGCTGCCACATGGGATGATACAGAAGAGTCAAACTCAGAATCTAGTGACTCGGAGAGTGTTGGTGACCAAAATCCTTTAAAATTCTTATGGTCTCCACCACTCCAATCACTCCTACAGAATCTGAAAACAAGGAAGAACAACAAGCCACTGAATCATTTCCATCTGATAATGAGGAAACTGGAGAAGAAGAAGAAGAAGAAGAAGAAGAAGAAGAGGAGGAGGAGGATAAACTACAAGATGTTTATAATCAACTCTACATTCATAGCATAAATATCCTTAAAAGACTTAGTATATCTAAAAATAAAAAGGAATTGCTGCAAAAAGACTTGGATAAAACTCTGAAAATTAATACACATCTAATCAATGATTTACACTAATATCATTCGGATAATGACAGACTTGAAAGAATCAACACCTTCCTTAAAACATAGTCTAAAAAACTAAACAAACAGGTTGAGCAATTAAAAGATAAAAACATGTTCCTTCAAAATGAGAATCATACACTCCTATTTGATTTAGAAGAATCTAGAAAAATTGCTAAGCTAAATTATAAGTTTTCCCAAAGTAGTGAGAAGTTAGAAAAACTTTTAGGTATGGGAAGACCTGGAAAGGACAAGAGTGGCTTAGGATACGATAAGTTTAAATCAAAATCTAAAAATACAGGATCATTGGCTAAAAAATCTGCTGCTTCTGGAAGCAACATAAGAAACACTCCTGTTTGTCATATATGTGGTGATTTTGGACATTATAAGTTTGAATGCATATCGTCTAGGAGGACTCAATATAACTCTGGTAAAAAACATACTGGAAAATTCAAACCAACCAGAGAAATACAAAATGTCAGGAGTCCACCTAAGAATATGAATAAAAGAAACACTCATCCATCACCACCTAGAATGACTAACAGAATGAAGGAAGTAGTAAATCAAGAGGCTGAATTAAAGAAGAAAACTAAATCTACCACAGTAAAAATTCCTGTCACAAAATGGGTTCTAAAAGAAAAGAATCACTACCTCATTACTCACGCAAATCATATAATAGGCAATGATACTGAGTGGTACCTGGATAGCGGTTGCTCAAGACATGTCACGGGTGACAAATCCCTTCTTTCTAACTATTCAGATCTTAGTGATGGGATAGTCACCTATGGAGATGGAAGCACCGCTAAGGTAATTGGACAAGGAATTATCAAAGGAATAAATTCTCTCAAAAAAGAGAATGCTTTTTGCATAAAAAGATTAACATACAATCTTCTAAGCATCTCTCAAATATGTGATAATGAGCATGTGGTTACATTCAACAAAGAACAATGCAAGATCTTAGACCTCTCAGGAAAACCAGTGATGAAGGGTTCTCGCACAAATAACCATTGCTATGTCATTACAGGGAAAAGAAAGATAAATCCATATGCTTAGAACCATTGGGCTTGGAAAAACCTGTCCTGATCTTACATCTAGATCTAGATAGTTGCTGAAAAGATGCAATTTGCTAAAGCTCTAAATGATATATCTGAGGTTCCTCTCCTCAATCTTTTTGTATATAAACAGTCAAGTGTTTATAATTTTGATCTGTACAATGCTTGTACAAAATTTTGCTGTGTATATTATTGATAAATTTACACACTAAAAGTATACATGAAAGATTGTCTGAAAGCTGAAAATTGAAAACATTCAACTTTGATATGTCTGTCGATAATTCATGAGCATTCGTTGATCAAATCGATCAACTGTCGATATCATCAACATCTCTTCAGAATGTGGAAAGTCACATGATCGAGACTATTATTGAAGCTATTATCGATAACATCAAATGAGGATCATCGATATAATCGAAAGTAAGTTCGATAAAATCGAAGACTGCTGCCTGATAAAAGACGGTCGAGCGAAAAATTTTATTTTTCTAAAAAAGCTTTCCATTTTTTTTTATGCTCAAACCCTCAGCCAGAAGTTCATCGGTGAGTCCTAGAAGCTCCTCAAAAACTGGTATTATCCTTCCATTCTTGCCATTCCAGAGTCTATCTTGCTTTTTGGTCAGGTATTTTCAGTTTCTTTAAAAGCGGAATTTTATCCGTTCTTCCCAAATCTGTCTTTATGGGCAAGGACAAAGAAACAGTGTCGGGTCCTGGGGAGTCGTCCAGACCCTCTCGACAAAAAATCCTTGCCTCAAAGGAAAAGGCAAGTGCTCCCGAATGTGGGACCCCCACTCGTCAAAGATCTCGAAAAACTTCACGTGGTGGGTCCTAGTCCAAAACTCCGGCAACTCCTCCGGCTAGCTTAAATCTACATCCAGCAAAATATACGAGGAGGAAGCTCATGCACGAGAGAAAGGTATACAGGGATTGTCTAAAACCATACAATCTTGAATCCCTGTTTACTGCAATCGATTGGTTACCTGTTCTAGATTTTGATGGGCCATGCCAACTCGAACGAACACGCAACTTCCTTGCCGCGTGTCACTCACTTGTGTCTGATCCTCCTTCTATCATGGTCTCTCTAGATAGTGATGATGTGATGATCACGCCTGCTACAATGACAAATATCCTTGGACTAACAATGGCATCGGAGGGTCTCTCTGAAATGGACCTCGAAAATGTTGAAATTCGATCCATGGTAACTAAGTACCTCTGTCATGGTAGGGACATCCCTTGGTATCAAGGGAATGCATTGAAATCTAGGTACATGAAACCAAGATTTCGAGTCGTGCATGGTATCTTCACTACAAATATATGTCCCAGAAGTACCAACCGGTCCGATCTCACCGGTTTTATGACCATGCTAGTGTACTCAATTGCCAAAGGGATAAGGATTTGTCTTCCGACTCTTCTTGTCTATCAGTTGGTAAATGTCGTTCATACATCCAAGGACCTCCATCTACCCCATCCCTGGATCATAAACATGGTATGCAATGCCATTGACTTCCCAATGACCACTGATTTGGTTTTTCCTCTCCAAATCTTCAACAAAAACAACATTCGCAAAATGGACTTGAAGTTACACAAGTACCCTGAGGACCCAGAGGAAGGTACTCAACAAGAAGGAGATGCTGGTGTCGCTCCCAACGAATGGACTGAGACAGCCGGAGATGAACTTTTTGGACCCGATCCAGCAGCGTCAACTTCAACGCCCTGGTATGCTAAATGATTCAAACTGGACATGATTGGGGCAATTCAGAACAATGTCCACTCAGTGCACGAGAGACTTACCATTTTGGAATGGATGGTCTAAGGAGTGCAGCAGACAGTACAACAGTTGGTCGATCTGTTCACCTGTTGCTGAGATGATACAGTGTCATCTTCCTCGGCTCTATAAGTACTGGTCTCTGGGTGCTATCATATACACTTCACTCTCATTACTGGGTATGAACATTAATATCTTTTTGGATGTTCTGCGCTCTCATAAGTGTATGTGATAGCTCACTAACCTGCACAGTCTAAACATTTTTTTTTTGTTGTATATGCCCTCAGTTGGGCTAAATACTGATGGTTATTTTTGGGTGCCCTTAAAAGGGCTTGGTGATTTTTTGGGATAACTGTTAATCTACTGTTGTCTGAGGCAGTATAAATGTTAGATGTTTTCCTTAGATATGGATGTTATAATTCACTATTTTTACTGCCATGATTATGTCTCATAGGTCCCCTGATTTATCTAGTGTCTGATATGGAGTACATGTGATTGTCATGATTACTTTATCTGCCTTTATCACTACTTTATTTGGTCTGATATGCATCCATACTGTCTGAAAATGATGTATGCTTAAACTGGTTTAATCTTTATACATCTATATATGTTGGTTCTCCCATGTTGCTTTAACTTCAGTCACTATCAACTGCTATGTCTTTGTCAATGACTGATAAAAAGGAGGAGAACAGTTCAAACACTCCGAACAGAAAATTGTATGTCTACTTGAATGGTGTTACAGGTGTCAGGGGGAACAGCTGCACCAAGATAAGGGGAGAATGTTGTAAGGGGAAGCAGCTACTGGTTGTGTACATGGTTTCACTAGAAATTGTAAAATTATGTAAAGTGCATGTACAAACAATTTAGGATGTGTTTGTGTAGATACTATTCTAGGGTGTTTTGGTATTTTGTCACGTAATTGACAAAGGGGGAGATTGAAAGTGCCCTGGTTTGTTAATTAGCGTGAGTGTTAAGTCAGCTAGACTGTAGAGCCTCATAGGAAGATCAGTTCAAAGCATCTGCATCAACCGGATGTGTGCAAACTCGCCACAGGTAAAACTAAGTCTCACATCCCATGTCCCAAAACACCAGGTATATAAAACCCTTAAAACAAAACTAGAACATTATAGGGTTTTTAAGTTAAGAAAACTTTTTCAAAATCAGAAAATTCTCTAAGTTTTCTTGCTTTGTCGATTTTATCGATACACGTCTCGATATGATCGACCTGTGCTGTCGATGTCCTCGATGCTTAAACGATATCATCGAAATGAGGAGAAAATACATCCAACAACCACATATATCTCTGGATGGATTTATCAATGTATCAATATACCTATCAATATCATCAATAATTGAATCTCGAGTCCATCAAAGGTAACTCGATAATATCGACAGACAGATCTCTGGTGCCCCTATTTTTACTTAAGAAAATCACATGTGCATCGATATATCGAAGCCCTTCTCGATACCATCGATGTTCAAATCTCGATGATATCGGAAGGCTCTCGATGTTATCAGTGATGGGCGCCTATTTTTTCAGCAAAATATTTCAGGATGGTTTATCTATGAACGGGGGTCACTCGATAGAATTGATATTCAAATATCAATGATATCGGTACAGTTTCGATGGCATCGAACACGGACAAAAACAGTCCAGCAACCCTAAACAAAAATTCCTTGGAGCGACACTGTATCGATATCATCGACATTCAAATTCCGATGATCTCGAAAGTCCCTCGATCATTCTTGAAAACTTGAAATATTTTATAGCAAGTCTCTCTCATTTTTCAAGTGTCGATGAATCGACAATAGTCTCGATGATATCAGAGTTTGAAATCCAATGACATCGACTTATGTTTCGATTACATTGACCAACTGGCAAAAGGTGTCAAAAACGTATGACATTTGAGTTTGTGTCATCGAGCGGCAAGTCGATGCAATCGAAAGTACATGCTCGATGATATCGACCCTGCTCGATAATATCAAACTCTGTCATAAATGTGACCGTTTTATATCCGTTGAAACCTTTTGCCTATATAAATAGGATTGTCTATTACTGCTGGCAGAGAAAGTAGAGAGTGCTTTTGAGTGTTTTACCTTAGATCATATACCCAAAGCCCTTTCTCTCAGGGAAGTTCATCCTCCAATCCACCCTTATCATTGATATTCAATAGAGTGGATTGGGAAATGAACTTCCACATTCAAGGATCCTCCAGCTACTACCTTAATAGCAAATCATTAAGCTGGGATTCCTTGAATGTATAATCGGAATCACTCTATCTTCCTTATAGGAAAACATCTTATAGAGTAGGATTCCATCTTAACCTTGACCCAACCCAAAGCCTCGTATTGGTACATCATCTGTGTTACGGATCAAGGAAGCTGAAGATTCTTATTCAAAAGGAGGAGATCTTCGTCAATGTGCTGAATGAGACTCATCCACTTATTTGTAAGTTATTAGAGTCCAAAGGACATTTGTGATCATTCCCTTTTGGGATTGGGTCTAAAGTGTTTCTCACCCTTGCAAGCCCTCGTAGGAGGCCTCCGGTGAGAGTGTATGTGGTAGGTACGTAGTGTTGACCCTTACTCCGTGGAGAGTATAAACTTCCAGTTGAAGGTGAACCTGTCTAAAACCCTAGGTTCGAGGTGAACTGTGTGAAACCTTAGTTAGAGCCTTATGGAAGATCCTTGGCCAGTGTGCCTAAAAGTGGGTACGTTGTGTTAATCCTTGCTCGTGAGAGCATAAACAGTCAGCCTCAATGTAGGTTATAAAGGTTAAAGGTGAACCTAATTTAAAACCTTAGGTTTGAGGTGAACCGCTATGAAACCTCCTTAGTGAAATCCGGTACACTCAAGGGTTGAGTGCGGTTACCGGGAGTGGAGTAAATAAGTAGTCTAACCACTATAAAAATGACTGTGTTTAAAATTGTTATTCTTCTAATTGTGTGATTTACTTTAATATTTTCATATCTGAATATTTGAGCTCACACCTCACACACATACATAGTCATATCCATCATAAACTAGTTTACATATTGTTCACTTCTTAAATAGTTTGTGATTGGATCCTCTACCGGGCTTGGAGGCGAGTAGAGTTACTTTTGAGTAATCCTAATATGAGCATAATGTTAGGGTTAGTGCAATAGGATTTTAAATAAACCATAAAATCTTTAAAAAATCCTACTCACCCCCCTCCCCCCCTCTAGGACATATTGGCATATTCCTACTTCAACTAAAGTAGTCTTGACCGCTATTTCACGGACTTCGTCCTATCCAAGTCCGCGACTGAGCACTAGTAGTTGGTAGTCATAGTCGAGTCATTGTGGTTGGAGTCTGTTGAATGAAGACGAGGACGAGGATGAGAGCTCAACTCGGCCAACCTTCTTTAGATGACGATGAGAATGAGAGCTCGACTGGGCCAACCTTCTTCAGATGAGGATGAGGGCGAGGATGAGAGCTCATCTTGGCTGGCCTAGAGTTGTTGTTCAGAGGTCCGCTTGTGCCCTACGTGATGTTCTCCTTCCGAGGCCCTGTTAATTGGTTCAGAAGGCTTGGGCCGACCCTAGTTGACCCCATTCAGATTTCCCATAACACACATATTCACACATTAAATTATTCTTCTTCTTTCTTCTTGGTTGTGAGTCTTAGGTTAGTGTGATTTTATCGCACTATTTGAGAAGCAGATTATTATGGTATTTTGACTTCCGTTATTCTCCGCAGATCATCTATTGATGGACATTTTTTTTTAACTAATTGTAGACATTTAGTCCTATGCTTTCTTAGCCATCCATTTATAAATAATATGTGGACTGTTATGACCAAAATGTGGTCAATCCCATGACACCTCCTATAGGCTGACGGGTACCTGCACTTTAATGGAAAAACAAGGGACACTGGGGTCGCCAGTTATGGCCGGGGACCCTCGATGCCTAAGTCAGGTAGAAGAACGTCAAGTAAGTGTGATCGGAGTTGAGATTTGTGCGTACCTCTTTCCTCAGGAAGGAGATATATTTATAGGTTTTTTTGGTAGTCTGCCTATATGAGTGGATTTGTTAGAGGGACCCATATTGGAGTCAGAATCTATTCTTAAGAATATCTCTTATTTTTGCCTCAATCGATGTGATCCTCGGCTACGACCCCGTCAGACTGATCCTATTTTTACACGTTGCAAGATTCTCTCCGGATCATTCTGTTTTGAGGTCGAGGCCGAGGTCAATGTCTGGGGTCGAGGTCGGTATTTGAGGTCCAGGTCGGTCGATGAATCTTAGTGACGAGCTTGATTGACTGGTTCATCTCGGCCATCAGGTTTTCTTACTCTACTCAGCTTCCCTGGTAGTAAGCACATTGATAGTTTAGGGAGTATTCTCTGATGGTTCTCTGCCACTTGTTTCATCGTTAGGTTAGTTCGATTTTTCCCATAATAGTTGTCCCTTACTTCCAAGTTTCATGTTCATGAGCTTGGGAAGTAAGAGGATTTGAACTGATGTATGAGCAAGAGAATTTGAACTTCTAACTATGAGTGGTCAGCTTGATCCATCTGTCTTCCTCGATTTTATTGCCTAGTGTTGAAGGTGGGAATCGAAAAGGATGGTGCATATCATGAGAATCAAGGAGGACATTATGATAATATCATTATACGAGGAGTCGTGCACAAAGTGGCGAATGCCACTTCACCTTCTACATGACTATTCACACCCCAAGTATAGGGTTGTGATGTAGTAATAATCTCGGTAAGACCGATGTCGAATCCACAGGGATTGAACCTTATACATAATCTAAAAGTAACTTAAACTAGAACTAGGCGAAGATGAAATCTAAATCAAAGCCTTTTAAGAGAGTAATGGTGAAATATTAAACTAAAACATAGATAATTCAAAGGTGGGAAACTAGGGTGCCAAGGATCCACTTGTAGAAATTCAGGAGATCTTATGCTAGATTCAAGAACGCAACTGGACTTAGAGTCCCATCTTCATCCAGTTGGAAGATATAACCATGCAAATCAAATCTGAACTTCCTTTGATCTAGTTTTCAAGAGATAAGAATGATGTAAATTAGAATGGATTCCATCACAAGACCATGCCCATGAGACAAAGTAAACAATAGAATTAAGCCAATCCACAACCAATCTGAGAGATATATGAATGTTAGGAAGGATTCCATCATCCAACCATGTCCAAGGGGCAATGGTGAACAACAAGGCTTCCTATCTTCACGATCATAATAATGAAAAGGAAATACTCAAAGCCATCGCAGATCTATTATAATTTAAGTCACAACAAACCATTAAAAACTAAAGGTATTCCTTATAATCAAACTAGAATCAAATTCAGTTCAACTTAAATATGAATCAAAGGTAAAAAGAAAACTCCCTATCTCACTACAAGCTTCACCTCTTAGCCCTAGCTAAGAGGTTTAGCCTATCACAATCATGATGAAGCTAAAGAAAACATGAAAGAAGGAAGAACTAAAAGAAGGAAGAAGGAGGACAAGGGATGAAACTGTCCACGGTTCTCTCTCTCTCTCTCTCTCTCTCTCTCTCTCTCTCTCTCTCGTGCTCCACTCCACACCAAGATCCCAAGATGATGCCCCCAAAGCTCTCTCTCATGTCTCCTTTTATAGCAACAGGGAGCAAGGTCGGTGGCTCTTTACGCAGAGAAACTGTGTGCGTGACACCTTTCACGTGCGGAAGAAGAAAACAAAACGCAACAAGTTGCGTTTGAAGTGAAATTTTGGGATTGTTGTTGTCCAGACTTGATTTTTTTTCTTCATGGCTACGGTTTTGCTAACCTTTTAAAGATCTTGGATGGTCCAGATCGTTGATCCAATCACGGACATGATTGTGGAATAACGTGAAAAGTGGATAGCGTCTAGACGTATTTCTTACGCATGTATTGCGTTGAGATGCTCAATGGGCCCCACAGTGATGTTTTTGATGAAATCCACCTTATTCATTGAATTCTGCGTTTTGGTGCGGTCCACTGATGTTTTTCTTTCGCCATCCATTCTGCATTTTCTGATGATACACGTGCATATAGTGCATGAGTCAAAAAGGAAAGCTAGGCGAGGGTCTTACCCCCCTTATGGAGTGAATGGATGGTTCGGATTGTCCGAACGGATGATTAGTGGGCCCCACTATCCAAAAATAGCCAAGCTTGGTGCATCCGCTGGACATTTCTTTACGGTAGATGGAGTTTGAGTCGGTCAGCATACGCAGACCGACTTTAGCATTAATAGTGCACGGCTAGTGCACTTTAAGTGGTGTGCACGTGGATCCCCACGTGGGGTCCATTGTCATGTCTATGTAAAATCTGCTTTTTCCATTGGTTGTATCATCTAATTTGAAGGGTTGAGACCAAATTTAAAGCATATCCAGATATCAGGCGGGCCCCAAATCAGAGATTTGGTGGCTGATTTGTCCGTTGGGCCACTTCCACAAGGATCCAATGGTTGAAATTTGACATGTATGGTTAATTTATGGTCCTCAGGCCAGATATAAAGTTTTGAGCCGAACGGATGGTGGGAACCCTGTGATCTTGTATTCTGGATGATTTTCAGGCCTCTTCATCATTGATCACATGATTTCCTTGGATCTTTGACATGTAAATCCTTCGATCTTCATCCCATGGGGTCCGTCCCTTTCCTGGTGCTTCTTGATCATTAAATCCATGCCTTTAACATCCTTTTCAGTCCACACTCGTAAATTCTCCTTGCAATACAAACACGATTAAAATAGGGCATTAAACAATATCATGTTCGTAAAAGCAAGTAATAACTGCAGTCTAATATGTAATATTCGACCCTCAACAATGACTTGTCAGCAAACACCTGTCTCTGCTTCTTAAATGCTTCTCCTGTGTGAACCCCCTATCGCCATGTGGCGGAGATCCTGCAGTGAGGCATCTCTTCATAGCCTCGTGATTAGTGCTAGCATTAAAGGCTTTGCCCCATTGATGCTTATAAATAGTGATTTCTCCCTCATTTTTCACTCACCAGTCTCAGCGGAGTCCAAGCTGTGCTGACATGTTCCTTTCTTCCACTATCTCAATCTTCTCCATTCACTGTGTGGATTTTCTGGATACTTCACTTTCTCTGGTACGTTTCTTCTGCATTCATCCTTCTTCTCCTTTTCCTACTTCTATCTTTATTTTGTCGCCATGTCTTTCAAAGATTTCTTGAGGGGAGCTTCTATCTCAGGAGCTTTCCATGGAGAATCCGCACTTGATAGCACAGATTCCAGGTTAGCGTCTTCCTCGAGGGAGTCATCACCAGCGATGGCACCTCATGATGAGGAGGCCCTTCTGCCCCAGGCAGAGGAAACTTCTCTGTCTTCACATGGAGTGGCCTTATCGGCCAGTTTCTTTGGTTCCCGACTGCGGTCAGAGGATTTACATGCCCTTTAATCTGAGTTCGGGATCCTTGATTCGATGGGGCTGTGGCTACCCCGAGTTGAGGAACTTCTGAGTAGTCCTCCCACAGGGGAGGTAACCCTTTCACTACACCAAAACAGCAAAAAAAGGACGGTCCAAAACCGTCTCAAATGACCAAAAAGGATGGTCATGGACCGTCACATAGGCAGTCAAATTTTGACGTGTCCTATTACTTAAAGGACGGTTAATAACCGTCATTCTTATTGACGAAAAAAGGACGGTCATGGACTGTCCTAAAAAAAGACGGTCATAGACCGTCCTTCAAACGGACTGTCATAGACCGTCTCTTATGAGCCCAACAAGGACGGCCATGGACCGTCCTTTAAAAGGACTGTCATGGACCGTCCTTAAAAAAGACTATCATAAACCGTCTCTTATGTGCCTTCAAAGGACGGCCATAGACCGTCCTTTAAATGGACGGTCATGGACCGTCCTTAAAAAGGACTGTCATGGACCGTCTCATATGAGCCTTCAAAGGACGGTTATGGACCGTCATTTAAAAGGACGGTCATAGACCGTCCTTTAAAATGACTGCCATGGGCCATCTCTTATTACCCTTAAAGGACATTTTAAATTTGACCTGTTACAATCTTCTTCACATTAAATTTGACCTGATATACACCTGTTATACAATATATTTCATCACATTCACGTTCACATCCTGATATACACCTATTATACAATATATTTCATCACATTCACATTCACATTCACATCCTGATATACACCTGTTATACAATATATTTCATCACATTCACATCCTGATATATACCTGTTATACAATATATTTCATCACATTCACATTCACATCCACATCCTGATATACACCTGTTATACAATATATTTCATCACATTCACATTCACATCCTAATATACACCTGTTATACAATATATTTCATCACATTCACATCCTGATATACACCTATTATACAATATATTTCATCACATTCACATTCACATTCACATTCACATTCACATCCTGATATACACCTGTTATACAATATATTTCATCACATTCACATTCACATCCTGATATACACCTGTTATACAATATATTTCATCACATTCACATTCACATCCATCTAAACCCAAACTCACACAATCTTCCTGATATACACCTGTTATACAATATATTTCATCACATTCACATCCATCTAAACCCAAACTACGTAAATCCATCCAAACACACAATCTTATCCACATTACATTCATCCACGCATAATACATATAAGTTTAACTTCATAAGTGTAAAAACAATCTTATCCACATTTCATCACATTCACATCCATTTAAACCCGAACTACATAAATCCATCCAAACATAAACTATATCCATCCAAACACAAACAATCTTATTCACATTACATTCATCCACGCATAATACATATAAATAAGTTTAGGTTTAGGGAATTGAGAATAGGTTAAGGTTTAGGTTTAGGAAATCGGGTTCGGGATCGGGTTTAGGTTTGGGTTTTCAAGTTTAAGTTTAGGTTTAGGTTATGGAGTTGAGATTAGGATTAGGTGTAGGTGTCGGTTTAGGGATTTGAGAATAGGTTAAGGTTTAGGTTTAAGAATTCGGGTTCGGGTTCGGGATTGGGTTTAGGTTTGGGTTTTCAAGTTTAGGTTTAGGTTAGGGAGTTTAGATTAGGATTAGGTTTAGGCTTAGGGATTTGAGAATAGGTTAAGGTTTAGGTTTAGGAAATTGGGTTGTGTTCGGGATCGAGTTTAGGTTTGGGTTTTCAAGTTTAGGTTTAGGTTTAGGTTAGGGAGTTTAGATTAGGATTAGGTGTAGGAGTAGGTTTAGGAATTTGAGAATAGGTTAAGGTTTAGGTTTAGGTTTAGGTTATAAGCTATAGGTTTAGGGAATTGAGAATAGGTTAAGGTTTAGGTTTAAGAAATCGGGTTCGAGTTCGGGATCGGGTTTAGGTTTGGGTTTTCAAGTTTAGGTTTGGGTTTAGGTTAGGGAGTTAAGATTAGGATTAAGTGTAGGTGTAGGTTTAGAGATTTGAGAATATATTTAGGTTATAGGTTATAGGTTCAGGTTTAGGTTTAGGTTTAAGTTATAAGCTATAGGTTTAGGGAATTGAGAATAGGTTAAGGTTTAGCTTTAGGAAATCGGGTTCTGGTTCGGGATCGGGTTTAGGTTTGGGTTTTAAAGTTTAGGTTTAGGTTTAGGTTAGGGAGTTGAGATTAGGATTAGGTGTAGGTTTAGGTTTAGGGATTTGAAAACAGGTTAAGGTTAAGGTTTAAGAATTCGGGTTCGGGTTCGGGTTCTGGGAATGGGTTTAGGTTTGGGTTTTCAAGTTAAGGTTTAGGTTTAGGTTTAGGTTGGGGGAGTTTAGATTAGGATTAGGTTTAGGTTTAGAGATTTGAGAAT
Organism: Magnolia changhungtana; assembly: GCA_030180095.1. NCBI lineage: Eukaryota > Viridiplantae > Streptophyta > Magnoliopsida > Magnoliales > Magnoliaceae > Magnolia > Magnolia changhungtana. The sequence continues at coordinate 1,615,627 of JASAUF010000336.1, forward strand.
AGGTTAAGGTTTAGGTTTAAGAAATCGGGTTCGGGTTCTGGATCGGGTTTAGGTTTGGGTTTTCAAGTTTAGGTTTAGGTTTAGGTTAGGGAGTTGAGATTACGATTAGGTGTAGGTGTAGGTTTAAGGATTTAAGAATATATTTAGGTTATAGGTTATAGGTTCAGGTTTAAGTTTAGGTTAAGGTTAAGGTTTAGGTTTAGGTTATAAGCTATAGATTTAGGGAATTGAGAATAGGTTAAGGTTTACGTTTAGGAAATCGGGTTCGGGTTCGGGATCGGGTTTAGGTTTGGTTTTTCAAGTTTAGGTTTAAGTTTAGGTTAGGGAGTTGAGATTAGGATTAGGTGTAGGTTTAGGTTTAAGGATTTGAGAATACATTTAGGTTTTAGGTCATAGGTTTAGGTTTTAGGCTTAGGTTTAGGTTAGGTTATAGGTTAAGGTTTAGGTTTAGGAAATCGGGTTTGGGTTCGGGATCGGGTTTAGGTATGGGTTTTCAAGTTTATGTTTAGGTTTACGTTAGGGAGTCGAGATTAGGATTAGGTGTAGGTTTAGGTTTAGAGATTTGAGAATACATTTAGGTTTTAGGTCATAGGTTTTAGTTTTGGTTAAGGTTATAGGTTTAGGTTTAGGTTAAGGTTTAGGTTTAGGTTATAAGCTATAGGTTTAGGGAATTGAGAATAGGTTAAGGTATAGGTTTAGGAAATCGGGTTCGGGTTCAGGATCGCGTTTAGGTTTAGGTTTTCAAGTTTAGGTTTAGGTTTAGGTTAGGGAGTTGAGATTAGGATTAGGTGTAGGTTTAGGTTTAGGGATTTGAGAGTACATTCGGTAATTAGGCTTAGGTTTAGGTTTTAGGTTTAGGTTTAGGTTAGGTTTAGGTTTAGGTTTAGGAATTGAGAATAGGTTAAGTTTTAGGTTTAGGAAATCGGGTTGTGTTCGGGATTGGGTTTAAGTTTGGGTTTTCAAGTTTAGGTTTAGGTTTAGGTTAGGGAGTTGAGATTAGGATTAGGTGTAGGTTTAGCTTTAGGGAATTGAGTTTAGGTTATAGGTTTTGGGATTTGGGAATAGTTTTAGGTTATAAGTATAGGTTTAGGTTAGGTTTATGTTAATTATAGGCTCTTGGATTTGAGAATGGGTTCGGGTTTAGGTTATAGGTTTTGGATTTGAGAATGGGTTATGGTTTAGGTTTAGGAAATCGGGTTCATGTTCAAGATTGGATTTAAGTTTTGGTTATAGGTTTTTGGATTTGAGAATGGGTTATGGTTTAGGTTTAGGAAATCAGGTTCATGTTCGGGATTGGGTTTAAGTTTTGGTTTTCAAGTTTAGGTTTAGGTTTAGGTTAGGGAGTTGAGATTAGGATTAGGTGTAGGTTTAGCTTTAGGAATTGAGTTTAGGTTATAGGTTTAGGGAAAGGTTAGGTTTAAGTTATAGGTTTTGGGATTTGGGAATAGTTTTAGGTTATAAGTATAGGTTTAGGTTAGGCTATAGGTTATAGGTTAAGGTTTAGGGATTTGATTTTAGGTTATAGGATTAGGTTAAGGTTTAGGTTTAGGTTATAGGTTTTAGGATTTGAGAATGGGTTTGGGTTTAGGTTATATGTTTTGGTTTTGGTTTTGGTTATATGTTTTGATTTAGGTTATAGGTTGTAGGTTTAGGTTAATTATAGGTTCTTGGATTTGAGAACGGGTTCGGGTTTAGGTTATAGGTTTTGGATTTGAGAATGGGTTATGGTTTAGGTTTAGGAAATCGGGTTCATGTTCGAGATTGGGTTTAAGTTTTGGTTATAGGTTTTGGATTTAAGAATGGGTTATGGTTTAGGTTTAGGAAATTGGGTTCATGTTCGGGATTGGGTTTAAGTTTTGGTTTTCAAGTTTAGGTTTAGGTTTAAGTTTAGGTTATAGGTTATAGGTTTTGGTTTAGGTTTTGGGATTTGAGAATGGGTTTGGGTTTAGGTTATAGGTTTTGGTTTTGGTTTTGGTTATAGGTATTGATTTAGGTTATAGGTTATAGGTTTAGGTTATATGTTTAGGTTTAGGTTATAGTTTTTGGATTTGAGAATGGGTTCGAGTTTAGGTTATAGGTTTTGGTTTTGGTTTAGGTTATAGGTTATAGGTTTTGGTTTAGGTTTAGGTTTAGGTTAAGGTTTAGGTTTAGGTTATAGGTTGGGGATTGGGTTTATGTTTGGGTTTTCAAGTTTAGGTTTAGGTTAGGGAGTTGAGATTAGGATTAGGTGTAGGTTTAGCTTTAGGGATTTAGGAATACATTTAGGTTTTAAGTTTAGGTTTAGGTTATAAGTTATAGGTTTAGGTTTAGGTTAAGGTTATAAGCTATAGGTTTAGGGAATTGAGAATAGGTTAAGGTTTAGGTTTAGGAAATCGGGTTCGGGTTCGGGATCGGGTTTTGGTTTGGGTTTTCAAGTTTAGGTTTAGGTTAGGGAGTTGAGATTATTATTAGGTGTAGGTTTAGGTTTAGGGATTTGAGAATACATTTAGGTTTTAGGTCATAGGTTTAGGTTTTAGGCTTAGGTTTAGGTTATAAGTGTAGGTTATAGGTTTATGTTTAAGTTTAGGTTAGGTTATAGGTTAAGGTTTAGGGTTTAGGGTAAGGTATAGGTTTAGGAAATCGGGTTCGGGATCGGGTTTAGGTTTGGGTATTCAGGTTTAGGTTTAGGTTAGGGAGTTGAGATTAGGATTAGGTGTAGGTTTAGGTTTAGGGATTTGAGAATACATTTAGGTTTTAGGTCATAGGTTTAGGTTTTAGGCTTAGGTTTAGGTTATAAGTGTAGGTTATAGGTTTAGGTTTAGGGATTTGAGAATAGGTTAAGGTTTAGGTTTAGGAAATCGGGTTCGGGTTCGGGATCGGGTTTAGGTTTAGGTTTAGGTTAGGGAGTTGAGATTAGGATTAGGTGTAGGTTTAGGTTTAGGGATTTGAGAATATATTTAGGTTTTAGGTTTAGGTTTTAGGTTATTGGTTAAGGTTTAGATTTTAGGTTTAGGTTAAGGTTAGGTTATAGGTTATAAGTTTAGGTTATAGGTTATAGGTTAAGGTTTTAGGTCATAGGTTTTGGTTTTGGTTAAGGTTATAGGTTTAGGTTTAGGTTTAGGTTAGGTTTAGGTTTAGGTTATAAACTATAGGTTTAGGGAATTGAGAATAGGTTAAGGTTTAGGTTTAGGAAATCGGGTTCGGGTTCGGGATCGGGTTTAGGTTTAGGTTTAGGTTAGGGAGTTGGGATTAGGATTAGGTGTAGGTTTAGGTTTTGGGATTTGAGAATACATTCAGGTTTTAGGTTTAGGTTTAGGTTTAGGTTTTAGGTTATTGGTTAAGGTTTAGGTTTTTGGTTTAGGTTAAGGTTAAGGTTAGGTTATAGGTTATAAGTTTAGGTTATAGGTTATAGGTTAAGGTTTTAGGTCATAGGTTTTGGTTTTAAGGTTATAGGTTTAGGTCTTATAAGCTATAGGTTTAGGGAATTGAGAATATGTTAAGGTTTAGGTTTAGGAAATCGGGTTCGGGTTCGGGATCGGGTTTAGGCTTGGGTTTTCAAGTTAGGTTTAGGTTTAGGTTAGGGAGTTGAGATTAGGATTAGGTGAAGGTTTAGGTTTAGGGATTTGAGAATACATTTAGGTTTTAGGTCATAGAATTTGGTTTAGGTTAAGGTTATAGGTTTAGGTTTAGGTTTAGGTTAAGGTTTAGGTTTAGGTTATAAGCTATAGGTTTAGGGAATTGAGAATAGGTTAAAGTTTAGGTTATAACTAAGGTTTTAGGTTTAGGTATAGGCTTAAGTTATAGGTTATAGGTTATATGTTTAAGTTAAGGTTTAGGAATCGTGTTCGGGTTTGGGTTTGGGTTCGGGTTTAGGTTATATGTTTTGGTTTTGGTTTTGGTTTTGGTTATAGGTTTTGATTTAGGTTTAGGTTATAGGTTATGGGATTTGAGAATGGGTTCGGGTTTAGGTTATAGGTTTTGGTTTTGGTTATAGGTTTTGGTTTAGGTTATAAGTTTAGGTTACAAGTTTTGGGATTTGAGAATAGGTTTAGGTTAAGGTCTTAAGTTTAGGTTTAGGAAATCGGGATCGGGTTCGGGTTCGGGTTTAGTTTTGAGTTTTCAAGTTTAGGTTTAGGTTAGGGAGTTGAAATTAGGATTAGGTGTAGGTTTAGGTGTAGGTTTAGGGTTAAGGTTATAAGTTTAAGTTTAGGTTGTAGGTTTAGGTTAAGGTTTAGGGATTTGAGTTTAAGTTTAAGTTATAGGTTTAACTTTAGCTTTAGGTTTTAGGTTTAGGTATAGGCTTAGGTTATAGGTTATAGGTTATATGTTTAGGTTAAGGTTTAGGAATTCGGGTTCGAGTTTGGATTCAGGTTTAGGTTATAGGTTTTGAGATTTGAGAATAGTTTTAGGTTATAAGTATAGGTTTAGGTTTGGATTTGGGTTAAGGAGTAGATTAGGATTAGGTGTAGGTTTAGGTTTAGGGATTTTCTAGTATTATCTACTATTGAACCTAGTATTATCTACTACATACTAGTAACATACAACCAATATGGGGCACCATACCATAAGCTACAAGAATTTCATGTCCCCCTAAACAAGGTATCCTCCATTGATAACATATATATATATATATATATATATATATATTATTTTTTATTTTCATTTACATTCCCAAATACATTCATCATCCATCCAAGAAAATTGAAACAAGTATCTTGTCAATCTATGACTAACAATTGAAAAGGAAAATCATGCATCTTATCTTACCGAACCGACTTATGTTTCTTTTTACCTTTGTAACTCTCATATTTGTTCTGAAACTGCTAGTTCACCATCAGTGGTCTCCCTAACCAAATCTTTGTGCATCCTTCCATTTGAAGCAGTGGCTGAAATTACAAGAAGTAGGACTGATTAGTCTTTCCATGTTTTGAAAAAAATCAAATTCTTTATTTTTTGCTGCAAGTCTACTTATAATTATCATTGGCTCTTAATCTATTTATAATGAAAATCTTAAATATCACCCAATAGTGTTCCTTTGATAAATGTCCTATTTGGAACAAATAATTTCTGTAAAACTCTTTTATGTTTTTTCAATCCATCTTCCATTTTCTTCTTAATAAGAAAATCCATATTTACTAATATTCTCATTTTTCTATTTTTCAAAAGAACGAGTTCAGTTAAAATTTACTAATAAGAAAATCCAGATTTCCACTGTTGAAACCTTCCTAAGGTCTAAAGTAATTTTTATTTGTCATCCAACTTGTTAATATGATCACAAAGACATGGATGAAGAGAAAGCACAAACATCAGCTTAATCCAAAACTTCTTTGGCCTCCAAAAAATTTTCAATGGTAGATGTTCAATCAAACTGTTTCCTATGCTGTAATACTTTCATATTCTCATACATGCCTAAGTTGGATTGATGTTGTGGAGATGTTTTCCTTGTAATGTTTTCCTAATGGATGGTCCAGATGGGTGATGTGGAGGCCTACTGATCCAAATGCAATTTGATATGTGGAAAGTTTTCCATGCACTTGTACCATGGGAAAATTTTCCATTTGAGATTGTAAGTCTATATCATGTACTTGACTCATTTGAACAGTATGTATTCTTCAAAAGTTAACCAACCAAACATCATGGATGGAAGTTGAAGTCGGATAAATCCATTGCCCAATAGACAATGTAAACTACCATGATATTTATTTGATAAGTATTCAACAAGAGAAGCAACTATAGGCTTTTGCAATGTAATGAATAAAGAAGGCTGTGATAGGAAACCTGGTGTTGAATGTTAATGGGACCACCGAATAGTAAAATAGAGTATGGAGAGACGATGCTAGTATCTCGCAAAAATACTTTACTAGTTTCAACCTGAAAACATGAGAAAATATTAAAAATTTAGAAATTCATTCTCAATCACAGCATTAGAATTAAGAACTTACAGAAAATCTTAAGGAAAATGCTTGAAAAAAATGTCAAAGTTGTTTAATTAAAACATTGTGAAGAAAATATACACATAAGTGCACACTTGCCCATAAAAAGAAACACATATACATAAAGAAGAAAATTAACATCCACCTCAATAGTCCTACTGTCCACCTAGACCACCCATGCCAGCATGCCATTTGTATACAACATTGGGTCCATCCAAAAGGTGATTTTTTTGCATATGATCATTTTCACAATGGGAACCAGCCTATGCACTGCTCACTGTTAGGATGGTATGCATGCTCTACTCCTTTAGCCTAATTTTTTGGGTGAGAACATCTTGACAGCTAGACCAACCTGATGGATGGCTTTGATATTGCATTGTCTGCCATGGTGAAGATTATTCATGCAAACAGGTGTGTGTGACTTAGCAAGGAAACAAGTTAAGATCAGGATCAAGAATCTTATTCATATAGATCAGCTAAGTTCATGATCAAGAATCTGATTCATATAGATCTCCCTTTGAATCATCATTTACCAAGAATTTTCATGTTGATCATCACTTTATGCCTCCACAAAGGGTGTTACAGTCAAAAACAGAAAGTGCTGATGATTTCAAGAGTAAATTTGCTGAAGCACAACGTGCAAGTGAAGAGAAAAACAAGAAGTTAGAGGCAGCAGAAGGAAAAATAAGTCAACTTCAAGAATCTTCATGTTTTTCAACCAAGGCTATCTACCGGTGGGGCCACCATCAATCTGTTGGACCCATAATAGATGGACCAAGCATTGAATATCTCCTTGATAGGACAATCATAACATTCAACTTTATGGCCTCTAATGGCTGTAAACGGGCTACCAGAATCTTGCCATATATAATTATCACCTAACAAAAGCCACCCCAGGCACCAAAAATGGAAAACATGTGGGTGTAAAGTATAAAAATATGCATTTAAATATCAATTCCATAATAACATCAGTAACACATGAGAAGAACAAGAAATATAATTAGCACCAAACAAACCCCAAGTACCAAAAGTAGAAACATGTGGGTGATAGATGATCTTGAAGCTGGAGCCTACCTTTTGGATGGTAAGGATGTGCTACTAAGTCGTGCGTTAGCTGGAAAGACAGGCCTGCATGGCAAGTCAGCACACCATGCATGTAGGTGGCCAGTGGAGAAAAGTAATGTCTGGGATCCTCCAGAGGGTGTTGTTTTCCATGCATGTGTGTCAGCAAGGTGAGGCCCACTTTATGGACAGTCCTATTTCATTTGCCCCTGCCACGGTGGATACAGGGATTTGGAAACGGATTGGCTACTCCCCCTGACACCAGCCTCGTGGCTGGTGGTCGGTGCTCTGTGGACCCCACAATGATGTATGCATTTCATCCATTGCATTCATATTATTTTAGTGCTTGATCCTAAAAATGAGAGGTATATAAATCTCAGGTGGAGCACACCACATGAAAACAATAGTGATTGGATATCCACCATTAAAATCTTCCTAAGGCCCAATGTACTTCTTATTTGACATCCAATCTGGTGATTAGGTCATACAGGCCCAAATGAAGGGAAAAAATGAAAATCAGCTTGATCCAAAACTTTTATGGCTGTAAATATCAATTCCATAATAACAACAATAACATATGAGAGGAACAAGAAATATAGTAAGCAATAAGCATCAAACAAAGACCATCCAAAGTACCAAAAATAGAAAACATGTGGGTGTATGCATAAAAATAGAGGGTCTAAATATCAAAGAAATATAGTCAGAACAAAAGAAAGAGTATCCCATCCCAATTACCAAAAGTAGAAAACACGTGGGTGTAGGAATAAAAACGTTGGGCCTAAATATCAATTCCACAAGAGCAAGAAGGATCTATGATTTCTATCATTCATATAAGAATATATGGTGGAGATTTCACTTTTACCTGGACGATTCCTAAGAAAGAGCTACTCCAACCATATCTCTCAGCAAGGGGGACAACAGCAACGGACATCACCACCCTATCTGCATTGCACAAGCACATGGCAAAAGCCATCAGGCCCACCACCTTCAATCTCTCCGGCAATACCAGTCGTTCATCTCTTCCTGTCAAAATCCCTCTCTCAATGCCCTCTGCTCTACAGGAAATCACGAATGTTCACGAATCAGACCGGATCGGTGTGCGGAACCCCCGGGTCTCCTCTGTACGGATTCCCGAAATACATCTCCATCTCTCTCTCTCTCTCCCTCTCTCTCTCTCCTCGTCTGCTGCTGCTCCTCACCTCCTTTCTTTCTCTCTCTCTATCCTCTCGTCTACTGCTGATGATGATGGGCGTTTGAATGTGGGCGCTCGATGGAAGATGAAAGATGGAAAAGAAGAAAAGAGGGAAAGAGGGGCGCTCAATCGATTTGGGGTGGATTTGGAAATCCTCTTCCAAATAGGATAAAATTTTGAAATCCGTTTGGTGTGAGTTTTCTACCAAATAATAACACAAACTTTATTAATGGTCGTACATGCATGGGACCAATTTCTTGATGGTTAAAATTGTATTATATAATAAAAATGTATAAATATTTACTATTTACAAATAGACCGATTATTTGGATGGTCTGGATAACTCTATATTTTATCCACTATTGTTATTAACAAGTCACCACAATTTTACATTAAATACAAAACTCACGGTGAAAAATAGAAAAATGAAAACGTTAATTGAGCTTTGGATCTAGTATGGCTCTATGGGCCCCATCATGATCGATTTGTTTCATCCATGCCATCCATCCATTTCTCAACATAATTTTATCATCGATCCCATAAAATGAGCGTGAACTAAAGATTGGGTGGACCACACAATGCAAAAACAATAGTGATTGGACATCCACCTTTAAAAATCTGGATTTCCCAGATAATGATTTAAAAATACTAATGGATGGCATGGATGCATAATACATGCATCAAGGTGGTCCCCACAATAACCTGAGTCAATGAGATGCACCATTTCATTGTGGCCATGGGTTTAAAAATAAAGTACATTAACTTGGGTGGGCCACACCATATACTATAGTTGAGAGGGGTTACCCTCCCATTAAAACTTTCATAATCATTTATTAGGGCTACCTAGATGTGGTTCACAGATCCAACCCATTCATTATGTAGGATGATGGGTAAGACTGAGTTTCAGCCACATCCAAAACTCATGTGGGCCCCACCAAGTGCTTTTATGTCATTTAGGGATGTCTTCACATTCTTTTAGATGTTATGGCCCACAAATTTTTAGGATATCCCATAACCTAAAAGGGACACATCAAATGCATGGTGTTGATGTTCTACACACATGATGGTGTGGCCCATACAAATTGACCTCACAGGAAGTTCCCATGAAATTGAACTTATAGTACCATTTCACTAATTAGGTAACTCTTTCATGGGTGTTATCCTAACCGTGTAGAGCCTACTTCAATATATTTTGTATATGTCGATACTGTCCATATATTTTTCCATCATATTTTAGGATGTGAATCCAAATCATAAGAACTTGGTAATCTCAGGTGGGCCATGCCAATCAAAACAGTGATGAATAACCATTAGAAACCTTTTGAAGGCCATAAAAGTTTTGGATTAATTTGATCTTTGTAGTTTCCCTTCATCCAGATCTTCTTTACATAATCAACAAGTTGGATTACAAATAAACACTATTAAAACCTTATGACGGGCTCTTTATAATTTTTAATGGATAGGCACTAGGATATCCATCATTAAAATCCTATGTAAGGCCCAATGTACTCTTTATTTGGCATCCAATATGTTTATTAGGTCATACGGGCTTAGATGAAGGGGAAAACAAAAATCATCTCAATTCAAAACTTTTATGGCCCCCAAAATGTTTTAAATGGTTGACGGTCATTCAACACTATTTCTTGTAATGTGGTCCATTTCAAATTAGGATATGCCTCATTTTTTATCTCATGCCATAAGATGATCTTTAAAAATATATGGACGGCATGGATTAAACAGGTTGGATGACAAATCAAAATCATTATAGGCCATAGGAAGATTTCAACGGTGGAAATCATTATTCCCACTGTTTCTTGTGGTATGGTCCACTTGAGCTTTAGATATACTTTAATTGTGGACTCAACCACTAAGGGCCTTTTTGGATGGGTGGATTGGAAGGGATTGAATGGTATTAGGGTGGATGGCATGGATTTCAAGGTAATGATGGCGTTGTCAATGGATTGTCTTAAGATCCATGGAATTGCTATATCCCCCCGGATTGCTATATCAAGTCTGTTTGGCACACTCGGCCAATCCCGGGATTAAACCTTCCCATCCCTTCCAATCCCTCGAACCAAACATGTCCCAGGAAAATTTGAACGGATTAGGGTGGATTGGATGGGATTTAAAGGTAATGAGATGGTGTTGTCAGTGGATTGTCTTAAGATCCATGGGATTACTATATATCCCAGGATCAGATCACCCAGTTTGTTTGGCACGCCTGACCAATCTAGGGATTTAACTTCCAATCCACCTGTCCAAACGGGCCCTAAAATGATCTGGAAAAATGGATTGACGATGTGGATATCATAAACCATGACTTTGGGCTACGAGCTTAAAAATAAAGTCAATCCATGACTTGGGTGGGCCACACCACATATATACTATAGTTGAGAGGGTTACCCTCCCATTAAAACATTCATAATCATTTATTGGGCCCACCTAGATGTGGTTCGTAAATCCAACCCATTCATTATATACGTGTGTCCCACTTGGATGAGGAGTCAGCCCAAGTTTTATACACATCCAAAACTCATGTGAGCCCCACCAATTAAATGTTTTTATATGTTTTAGGGATGTCTTCACATAGTTTTAGATGCTATGGCTCACCTGAGTTTTGTATACGACTGATTTTTGGACTTAAATGGGACACATCAAATACATGGTGTTGATGTTCTACATACATCATGGTGGGGCACACACAAATTAACCTCATGGGAAGTTCCCATGAGGTGACCTTATAGTACCAATTTCACTATTTAGGTAACTCCTTCTCGGCTGTTACTCTAACCGTGTAGGGCCCACCTTGATATATTTTATGTATATCGACACCGTCCATATATTTTTCCATCATATATTTAGGATGTGATTTCGAATCATAAGAACTCAATAATCTCAGATGGGTCATGAAATCGCTCTTATGATGATTTTTTTATCTTTTGATTTTGCTGTTTTGATGAGGCTGTATGTTGAATTCTAGGGGTTGTAGGGTTTGATTTTGTTTTGTTGTTAAAGATTGTTCGATTCTACTAGTGGTGTTTGGAAACTAACCTCTGATATTAATTTGATTCCATTTGGGAAAAATTTTGTCTGTGTGGATGTCTTGTGTTTCTGCAAGTTCTATGGTTTCTAGTGAGACTTATGTGTTGTGTTTTACTGTTTTGGAGTCCTTGGAGCTAATATGTGAGGGCTGATTGTGGATGAGTGGAGGTGAGAATGCCTTTCATGGAACAATCTGTGCCGCCTAATTGGTGGACTTGGTACGATTGGATGGATGTCGGTTGTCTTTTTTTTTTTTTTTTTTTTTTGAGATTCTATTTGGCTTAAACTATATTTCAGTTCCTTTTTAACAAGCAGCTTAAACTATATCTAAGCCGTGCAAGTTTACATCTCATTGCTTTGGAGATGAGTTAATAGCCGAAAAATGATAACATGAGAATGACCTATACTAATGTATGCATTTGGTACAAATTCTTAATGTTGGCAAATCACCCACCCTGCACCTGACATACCTGTACCTCTCCAAAGGTCACACTGATTGGATGATCTTAACTGTCTGAAATTGTCGTTGGATTAATTTGGACCATTTTCTTTTTGACTATTCTGAGGAACATTGAGTTGTACTATTCTTTTTAAACATTTATATGCTTCAATCTCCTTTGATCTGCAATCCTATTGTGTTGAAGGGCACATCTATTCTGTTGGGTAGAACACTTATTTTAATATTACAATGATTGGATAATCTCAACCATCTGATATTATAGTTGAATTTAGACCATTTTCTTTTTTACCAAGGTATTGAGGAACTTTGATTTGCACTCCTCTTTTTTAAACGTATATATTTTTTCTTAACCTCAAGTTAACACTCTTCTTCTTCTTCTTTTTCTTTTTTCTTTTCACGTTTATATGTTTTAATCCCACCTTGTGTATTGTAGGCCACATCCATTCAATTTGGCATAGATCCATTTTAAAAAAAATTTTCTTGTCAAAATACAAAATCTACCTTTCTTTTTTAAAAAATATATATTTTTTACAATTTGTCAATTTTTTTCACAATTTTGTTTAATTTCTTAATTTTTTTTTTCAAAATATCATTTTCTAATCTCACTTTTGAGATATGACTTTATAATTTTTGTTGTCAAAATACAAAATCTAGTTTTTTTTTCTTTTTTTTAATATATATATTTTTACAATTTGTCAATTTTTTCACAATTTTGTTTAATTTTTTAAATTTTCTTTTTCAAATTATCATATTTTTTTTAATCGAAATCTTGTTATATAACTTTTAAATTTTTCTTATCAAAATACAAAATCTAGTTTTCTTTTTAAAAAAATATATATTATTTACAATTTGTCAATTTTTTCACAATTTTGTTTAATTTTTTAAATTTTCTTTTTCAAAATATCATTTTTTAAATATCACTTTTGTTATATAAATTTTTAATTTTTCTTTTCAAAATACAAAATCTATTTTTCTTTTTAAAAATATATATTTTTTTTACAATTTGTCAATTTTTTCACAATTTTGTTTAATTTTTTAAAATTTCTTTTTCAAAATATCATTTTTTAAATATCACTTTTGTTATATAACTTTTTAATTTTCTTTTCAAAATACAAAATCTAGTTTTCATTTTTAAAATATATAATTTTTTTACAATTTGTCAATTTTTTCACGATTTTGTTTAATTTTTAAAATTTTCTTTTTCAAAATATCATTTTCATATCGAATTTTTTCTTTTCAAAATTATAAACATTATTCAAAGTTCTTAATTTTTATTTTAAAATTTAGATTTTTATAAAATTACATTTTCTTTCAAAATCTAAATTTTTTTTTTTTAACATTGTTAGTTATTTTTCTAAGCTTTTTAACTTTTTTTTTTTCGAAATTCATCAATTTTTCTCCCTAACTTTTGACTTGAGCATTAGAGACGGTTTACGACCGTCTCTAATGAAGACGGTCTTTGACAGTCTCAAATGATCACTATAAGACGGCTAAGGACCGTCTCTAATAGAGACGGTCCTTGACAGTCTCACATAGTGACAGCTTAGAACCGTCCCTAATACAGTCAATTTTTGACAATTTTTGGCAGTCTCAAATTATAGGAAAAGACGGCCAATGACCGTCTCTAATTGAGACGGTCCTTGACAGTCTCAAATTACCAGTACGAGACGGCCAATGACCGTCTCTAATACGGACGGTCGTTGACTATCTCAAAAGGTGGCATATAAGACGGTCAGAGACCGTCTTTTATTGCAGACGGTCAATGGCTGTCTTTTATGGACAGTTAATGACGGTTTTTGACCGTCTTAAATGGTTTGTAGACATTAAAATTTTTAAGACAATATCAAGGACGGTCAGGGGCCGTCTAAAATTTTAGAGACGGTTTATGGCCGTCTCTAAAGCGTCTTTAAACCAAGCAATTTTAGAGACGGTCCAGAACCGTCTCTAAATCCGTCATTTTTTCCCATTTTTCACGTAGTGTTTATCCCATTTTTTTCTTGCGGCTTATGAATGCCTTTCCCCTTAGTGGAGAGAAGTGTTTCTATAACATCTCGAATTTTCATGGCTAGAGTTTATACTCATGTCCGAGAAAATCGGGTGTTAATAATGTATAAATTGGATGCTTTAAAAATCGCACATTATTATTATTATTATTATTATTATTATTATTATTATTATTATTATTATTATTTTCATTTAAATCACATCCAGTTACATTCATGAAGGTAACCATTCATGAGAATAAAATTGACTGTATTTATTATTTTATTAGAGTAAAAGAATTCAATAAATTATCAAGTGCCCTCTCAATGGGAGCTTATTACATTATCAAGTTCGCAACAGAAATATAAAACTAAATCATGAAACTATCTTCTTATTTATTTAGTATAATCTTCCATAGGGAGATGGTCCTCTAAGTTTTCAATCTATACATCACCTATATCATTTGTACAGTTGGAGAGGGTTAACGCCCTTCTCATAGTGATGATTATCCTTTAAGATTAACAATAATTCAAGAGATTCATATAAGTAATGTAAGGTTTCTGATACGTCTCATACTCTACCACTACGAATGGTATCAGTATGCACAACCAATATGTATATGAACACATGCCTAACAAAGTGCGAGCGGCTCATCATGCGTAGTGATCATCACAATGTGGAATATAATTCATAGAGAACTCGACTAGCCCTGCATTCTTACACTACAAAGATTCACCAGCATGTCCAACACTACCATAGATTTATGTGAACACCTCGAGGTGGCACAACACATGAGTCGGATGAATTACGTGATACGATTTGTTTATGAAGTGACTATTTGCGACATCTAATCCTGGAAGTGATGTAACATGCATTATGAATTACTTTGATTTGTGCACCACTACCCAAACCCATGGAATTACGCGTCGACTAAGAGGGTCTCTACCCAAAGCGCATTACGTCCATGATAAAATGTTTGAATCACTAGTTGTGATACCTCTAACACATCACTTGCAATAAAGGAAATGTGATATGAATCAAGGGAGTTTTGGAAATCCAAGGCACATGCCCAAGCCATAAAGTTAGTGCAAGGCTAACAAATAAAGAGGAGAGTAGCAATGGCTAACTCAACAAAGAGGATAGTAACAATGGCCAACTCAACAAAGAAAAGAGTAGTAAGGGCTAACTCAACAAAATTGGTAAAGGTAAGGGCAAGGTGGTATCCATCGCCCCCAAAAATAATACAGATCACTCGTAATTAATATCATACCATAATTCTCAAATGGTGAATAATTGTTTGTGGTAAATTAAAGAATTGCAGGAAGAGAAACATAATAACATGAAAGCATGTAAAAGGTAAGATAAATCATATCAACTTAAATCAAGGTAAGCCTAAAGGAATTCCTCACCTCTTAAATCGAATCATCTTCACTCAAGGCTAGATGTCCACGTGTACACATTAACATTAAACTATATCCTAAATCACATGGTTTAAACAATTAAGATTAAGTTATCTTTGAGTCTGTGATCCGAGTTTAGGATTAAGTTCAATACATTTTTCATCTCTTAATGACTACATACTTAGTTTGAAGATTTTGAAATCATCTTAAAGTTAGAAAATAATCTGCGGGAATTCTGAATGATCCACAAACCTTTGACAAATTCAAACTTGACTCGAATCCGGACTCGACATGCGACTCAATGAATCAGGGTTTGGTGTGCAACACTCGTCCTTTCTTTCTTCTTCTTCTTCTTCTTCTTATTCATCTTCTTGTCCTTGTTCTTCTTCTTCAGGGTGGAAGAGAGAATTCAGATGCGCTAGAACCTTAACCCATCTGATCCCACCGAGTTGACTCGATCCAGCACCCGAACTCTCTTCTTTATTTCTTTCTCTCTCACTCTCAGATTTTTTGCTGTGAACATCCTCCAGTGGTAGGTGAGGTTAGGGGCGATAAGGGAGCCTTAGCGTGGCGATTAGCTCTCTCTTGGTCTTTCAGTTTCCTTTTTCTCTATTTCTTTATTTTCTCCTTTCCCGAGCTAGTTATGATATACGTTCCCCAGGCTTTTTGTCCTGGGGAAGTCCGAATTGAATAGAAATGGTAGTTTTTTTTTTAAAGGAGGGAGTTTTATAATGCTAGAGGATTTCTAGGCCTTTATGTGTAGTTCATATGCAATTTGCGTCGTGCGAGAATGAACTCCGCAATCGAGGTGCTGTTGTGCACGACTTCTTCCACCATTTGTTCATCACGATCCAAAGCATGGATCGTCTGGTTATCTTCTCCAATATTTCAAGGGGTTGGTGGGTGTTCTGACGGGCCATTAGATGAATGAGTTGGATTCTACAATAGGTGTAGTTTGCTGAAGTTACCATCCAACGTTTTCCTAAGGAAGAAGACCTTCACTCCAATGGAAGATTTCATTACCGCCCTTGTTTCTACTTGATGTTTCTTTCGGATGGTCTGGATTGGCCATCTGATACTACTTAGCCCATGGAATCAACAGCCCAAATGTTCTTGGGGAGTGTTTTATGCGGACGCTGTTTCCACGTGTTGGTTCGTCTATGTGAAAAATGATAGAGCACATGATCCCTCTCCTCTCCTTCCTTTTTGGGCGTCTTGGGAGGGGTCGGAATTCCTCCACCTATGCATTGGATGGCTCAGATCAGAGCCAAGTCTTAAGGCTCGGTCGTGCTGTGTGTGGGAGTTCTTAAAAACGGCCGTGTTTCCAGCATCGTCAGTTTGTGAGAGTTCAACTCCGATTTAATTGCTGGGATAAGTGGGGTACACTATTATGGACTTACGAGAAATCTGATCCTTCCATCAGCTTTGTCGTAAAGTCTCGATCACATGAGGTGGGTCTAAGCTTTGGATGGCTGATTGTTATTCGTTGGGTGAAACCACCAAGTTTTTGATCGGAGGCATTGTTCGCACCAGATGGACTATTCAAATAATCTATGTGGGCCACAATGGTGGGCCACAAGCGATGCTAGCGGACGACTGCTCCTTCAAACATCTTACGGGTGGGAAAAACAGGAAACAAAGAGAGAATTCTCTCTTTCTTTTAGAAAGCACAGGTCAAACTCAGTTTGACCGTGCCAGTGGTTTCGATGCACTATGGGTGCACCATTCCTAGTGCACATACAACTCTTGTGTGGGGCCCACAGTGATGTTTAATGAAATCTGCTTTAACCATTCGTCTTAAATAGTGATGTTGGGCCATCCCACCAAAGATGAGGTGGATCCAATCGTTCAGGTGGGTCTTAATGTTTGGTTATGGTCATTCAATTATTGATTTTGTTGATTCAATGGTTAGATTGCAATCAACCTTATCACCCATGATTATAAGGATCCTAAGGTAAGCCTAGATGAGATTCAATAGTTGGGGTAGCAGTCTGATGGTCTAGGTGTGATGATCAAGTGGTGGATTGGTAAATTGTTCATAACCCCAAGTATAGGGTCGTGACGTAGTAATAATCTCGGTAAGACTGAGGTCGAATCTACAGGGACTAATCTCGTGTGTTTTCTAAGAGCAACTAGAAATAGAACTAGAAGAAGATGAAAATCTAATCTAGAATATGTGAGGGAATATTTGTGAAAAACTTAATGAAAAACTTGTGAAATTCAAAAGTAGGAAACTAGGGTTTATAAGGATCCACTTGTAGAGATCAGGGAGATCTATGCTTGATTCACGAACACAACTAGAATCAAAGTCCCATCTTTATCTAATTGGAAGATATTCATTAAAATTCAAATTTGAACTTCTTTTGATCTAGTTCTCAATGGATGAGAAGTATGAGAACTAGAAGTGATTCCATCAGAAAACCATGCCCATGAGATAAAGCAAACAATGGAATTTTACTAATTCACAACCAATTTGAGAGAATCATAAAGATTAGAAGGATTCCATCATCCAACCATGTCCATGAGACGATGGTGAACATCAGGATTCCTAAGTTCACAATCCCTATAATGAAAAGAATATACTCAAAGCTATCGCAGATCTATTGTAATTTAAGTCACAACAAACCATTAAAAAGTAAAAGTATTTCTTATAATCAAACTAAAATAAAAAATAGTTCAACCCAAACATGAATCAAAGCCATAGAAAACATCCCATCACACCATAAGCTTCACCTCTTAGCCCTAGCTAAGAGGTTTAGCCTATCATAAACATGATTAACTAAAATCTCTTAAGGAAAAACAACTCGAAAAAGGGAAGAAAAAACTCTAGATGATGGTCATCCTCTCTCTCTCTCTCTCTCTCTCTCTCTCTCTCTCTCTCTCTCTCTCTCTCTCTCTCTCTCCTCTCTCTCTCTCCCTCTCCCTCTCCCTCCCTCCCTCCCTCCCTCCCTTACTTCTCACGTCGGCTGCCCTTCTGGTGTGCGTGCGCTGCATGCACACCACTCAAGGTGTGGTCCACAGTGATATAGTGTAAGATCTACATCGTCCATTCACTTTGCCACCTAATTTAAGAAGTTGAATCCAAAATTGAGGCATATCTAAAGATCAAGTGGGTCCCAAATCAATGATTTATGACTAATTTTTTCGTTGGACCACTTCCACAAAGATCCAAAGGATGCAATTTTACGTGTACGGTTACTTTATGATCCTCAGGCCGAATATAAAGTTTCATGCCAAACGGATGGTGGGAACCCTGTTATTTTGCATTTAAGACAATTCTCAAGCTTCCTTATCTTCAATTACTTGGTTTCCTCGGATCTTTGGCATGTGAATTCTTCAATCTTGGTCTCCTAAGATCCGTCCCTTTCTTTGGTGATTTTTTAGCATCGAATCTATGTTTTTAGTACCCTTTTCAGTGCAAGCTCTTAAATTCACCTTACAATACAAGCATGATTAAAATAGAGCGTTAAGCATTATCATGTTCATAAAACCAAGTAATAAATAGGGTCTAATATACAATATTTGACCCTTAACATAAATCGAGCGTTGTGGACTCGAAGGATAGTGAATTAAATGCTTTGAGTCCCAATGAATGGTAGATGATGATCTGATGGTCCAATTTGAAATTAATGAATAGATGGCTTAATCCATAGATGAAGATTTCTCTTAACCGTCAAATCTTGGCTAGATTGAAGATGTACGGTTCTATAAGTTCAATTCATGGGTAGAAATTCCTCCTAACAACTATAGTGTAAGTGGACGACTCAAAAAGCTAAATATTTATGATAACACTCGAGTACTAAAAAGTATGGGGTATTACAATTTACCCCCCTTAAAGAGAATTTTGCCCCTGAAATTTAATTACTTCTACTATTTACATCAATTCATTGTGTTGAAGTTTTCGCTATATTCTTTATGAGATAATTATATATATTTAGGTGTGTGTATAATTGGCTACATGAACTCAGGACGTTACAATTACACCGCCTGAGGGTCACCCTAGGATAACTTAACCCTAACATGTGGTGAGCTATCTTTGAGTGCTATATTTTGTGGCGTTAGCTCGGCCACTACGAGCTCACTATAGATGAGCTCTTATACCTATATTAGACCAAGAGTAGCTCGGGCTCTCGCTATTGCTACTATTTTTTCTTCGGCCAGGCGAGGACCATGCCATTATTACCAATAACCCCTCCTCTAATAAGAGCTGGAGGAACATGTGGTTCTTCGCTACAAGAGAGTGAGAGGCCCCTGCAGTAGAGCTGGGTAGGTTGCGGGCTCAAGTTCCCACCAAATTTTCCATCTCAAGTTAGGTCCTAAGTTGTGGATTTTCTACTTGTAATTTGTTTTCGCTCCTTCTTTTGTAGCTCTCCCTCGGTTTTGGCCCGAGCACTCGGAGGCCCTCCTTTGCTAGGTCAGGATCGCTCAAGAGTGTCCCTCAGCCTAGTGGGATTGTAGCTAGAGGTGTACACGAGTCGAGTTAGCTCAGTCAGCTTGCTCGACTTGCCTCGGCTCAAAATAGGATTCAGACCAAGTCGAGCTAGTTTTTGGAGCTAAAAAATTTTTTGAGTTGAGTTCAGGCTTGCCTAAGCTTGACTCGACTCGGATCGAACCTCAAATCAAATCAACTCAAATCGAATCAGCTCGGTGACTCAATTATTTTGATATTGATGCTGCTCACCGAGTGTTTGATGAAGTGACTCAACAAAGTGTTGTTCTAGGTGCGTAAATTCTCCGTGGGATCGACTGGTGATGAGGAAGGAATGGATACAAAACAAATCACTACAAATTTTATTTTTTACATTATAAGACTACCCTCATATCTTGATTTTGACGCTGCTCGCCGAGTGTTTGATGAAATACTTGTAAAGTGTTGTTACTATTTTGCATTATGTGAGAAATTGAAAATGTACTCAATGTGTTTGAGAAAATGTTGTAGAGGCTCGAACTGGCTTGAGTTGCTGACCGAACCAAGTCGAGCTGGCCAATCAGGCTCGAGGATTGAGCCGAGCCGAGTTCGAGCTGAGGTTATCTACTGGTCGAGTTGAGCCGAGCTATGCCATGCACGACTCGGTTCAACTTTTGTACAACTCTAATTACAGCAGGCTAATGCCTTCATCATCATGGTGCAGGTTGGCTTGTTGGCATCTGGCCATCAAGTACGTTTGATTTCGATAGGGTTTTAGTAGATGTAGCTGGATTTTATCTTACTGACATCCTTTCCCTTTTCGTCATGCAGAGATGGCAGATAGTTCTCAGAGCAAGAGGTTGAGGGCTCCCCTCTATGGTGGAGATATAGTGGCTGAAGGGTGCTGCTAAGAGGACTACTCCTTCATCGTCAGCCCGACAGACGTCTGGGGTCCAGGCTGTGGAGATTTACATAGAGAGGTTGGCGACGGTGCTCACCCCTGAGGATCTCCCCTGGCCAAGGGGGTGGACATTGTATCGGGAGTTGTCATGAAGATAACTCTTGTGGTACTCCAGGATGCTACCCTAGATGGTGCTACATGGAGATCTCCTCCCCCGCATATGCCCCCAAGGGAAGTCATAGACCTAGAGTCGTTTCTCGTCCGTGCTAAAGAGTAATGAGCGAAGGGTGCTCCAATGGGCCCGGCTGTGGAGATTGTGGTTGGGGGAGCTTCTGAGCCTTAAGCCCCCGAGGGGGCCACGACTGCCGGGACATCAGGGACGACAGTCCCACGCGCTTCTCCTATGATGTATGGTCATGCTGGATCATTGGATTTGCGGTCATGTGCCCAAGGAGGAGGTCAATGCAATGCCCTCCTGGCACCCCAAACTCTGCTAGGCATGATGACGTCGATGTTAATCAATATAATATTGTCGATTCCTTTTATATAATATTATCCTTTGTTGTTTGCTTTTGCTATTCTCTATTTGTTTATCGTTTGTAGAGTGCTACCAAGGTTCTCACCATCGGCCATTGTCTGACTGACTTGAGGGGCCTCATGGAAGAAGCAGCTCGAAGGCTCGAGTCTGTCAGGGTCGAGCTTCAGGCGAAAGTTGCGGAGATAGAAGCGGCTGTGAAGGCCCCGGGTGACAGCCCATATTGAGGTCGAGGCCCTCTATGAGGCCTTGATGGTCTCTAGGGAGGACAAGGATACCTATGTTGCTTTGTTGGCCTTTGAGTAGTGGGAGAAGGCCAATCTTGCGGGATGTGTGGTTGAGGTGGAATCCCACCTCGCCGAGGCAGGAGATCGGGCAGTAGACGGGTAGGCTAAGCTGGCTGAGGTTGAGGCCTCGATTGCTGGGAGGGAAATGACTGTCATGGAGTCTTTCACGGCTTTTGAGGAGCATATGGTCGAGATGGAGGAGATATTTAACACTGATTTCCAATGATGTCGAGAAAACGTCCATAGGAAGTACCCTGACCTTGACTTAGGGTGCCTCGATGACGATGCCCTTAAAGCCTCCAAAGTTGTTGCTCTTAGGGACAAGGAACTCACCTAGGGATATGCCCCTTTTTTTATACCTCTTTTTCTTTTCTTTCTTTTTTTTTTTTTTTTTAAAAAAAAAAAAAAAAAAAGCCTATGTAACACTTTCCTCTATTAATAATAAATATTTTTTTGTCTAACTTTACGTTTTTATGTGGTGATAGTCATGCATGGTCCCTTAGTAGATATGAAAGTTGAGCAGTAAACTTAGTTACGAAGTTAGTAGAAGGGTAAGTAAAAGAAAAAACTTATTCCTTCATAAAGGGAGTTTTTTCATGTCACAATCACTCGATGGTCAGTAGCTTGCTCCTCGGGTGAGCAGTTACTGCACCGTAGATTTTTTCGTTGCCTTTACTAATAACATATTTTAAGATGCTTAGCATTCTATAGATGGGGTAAGGGCTGACTCTACTTGTCTTCTAGTCGGTATGTCCTCGGGCAGACCATAATGGCTACCTTGTATGGTCCTTCCCAGTTTGGTCCCAGAGTGCTTGAGCCAGCATAACACTCCGGTTCCCAAAACCCGAGTACACTACTCGTGTTCCACAAACCCGAGCGTCAACCTTTCAAAACACCCCAAATTTCGTGTTCATTTTTTTTTTTTTTATTATCAGAGTTAATAAACTAGCGAAGTCTAAGGAAATCCAGTATAAGAGGGAGTCCAAGTATACAAAACCAAATATTTCAAGCGGTTACCCAAAAACTTATACAAACCAATGTCTTAACTTTTACAAACATAACGGTATAAATTTAATACAAATAAAATTAGGAATGGAGAGTCGCAAGATCATCTAGCTCCTCTCATTCCACATGAACACCAGCATATGCATCCTCTGCTTCTCTTGCACACTGAATATAGTTCGATAGCATCAATGGCTATCCAATGAGGCATAACCCCCAAGATTTTATCTATTATCAAGATAATTAAGCATAGTTATCATTGATAGCGTATAACAATTATTGCACAATGATTATCATGGAAATTAGGTGAGGTTAACCAAATACGCATTCATTAAATAAATTACAGAAGGTAGTCTTGTTTAAATGTATGGATGTATGTATATGCTCCCAGACCTGGGGATGCACATCCAACTGGCAAAAGTCGCCCAAGGAGAACTAGCCACCCAAAAAAGACAATGTAACGAGGACGCCCAAGGCAGACTAGTCTCCTAGAAAAGTACTCAAAGGTACGCCCAAGGAGAACTAGGCACCTAGAAAAGTCCATGCAACAAGGATGCCCATAGCGGTACGAATGCACGAAATAATGATTTAGGATCACCTGGTAAAATACTCTACGGCACAGCCCATAGTGATACAAGAAAACTCCCGTGTCTTACATTGATCGCCCCGTAGAGTGCGCATGCCATGAAAATGCATGATTAGCCTAACATTATTATTCCAATTTCAAACAATCATTTTAAGGAAGCTCAAATGTCACTATGGGGGGGAGGGGGATTGTCACCTAGCATAGGCCGACAGCTTAGGCATAGTGTCCCATTCCACCATCCCTGACTCATGAGACTAACAAATAGGATGTTTAAAAGTAACCTACCTAACTAACGGCCAATTATAGTTCTACAAGTGGAACTTACCATCACAGTTATACGAGGACGGTTCATTAAAGCCATATAAGGCAAATATTACATCAAACCGCATAGGTAAACAATCCATCCCAAGGATGTGATCAAAATGGATTTTCCCAAAAGCCACCTAGGCAACAATTGGTCCCTAAGATGGTAAATCCACAACAAAAACTCCATTTAAGTTCTTAGACTTTAATGACCACTAATTCGAGGACCTCCAAGCAATCCAACAAGTATTCACATATGACCAATTAAATTATGTGTAATATCGATATTGCACATGCATATCTAAAGTGTTCATTTTAAGTCAGAATAGGGGTATTTAAATTGAATCGCATATTCAAATAATTGAATTTAAATCAATCCATCAATCATCTATAAAGGACTCAGATCAATAAGAGCAACTCGCCATATTAAGCAATCAATGAGATAAATAAACATAAATGGATAAACAAAGCTAACTATCAAGATGTAGAAAAGTTTGAAGGGTGATCCTCACCTTTCAATGGTTGACTTGGTTTCCAACGTTGTTAAATATTCGTTTGTAATCTTTAGGATCAGCTTCACTAATAAATCAGTACATATAGTATGGTAAGATTGCTACGATACTTCATTTATCGGGTCAGATAAAAATATTGTTTAATGGTGTAGATCTCAAGTTTCTAACTTAAGGTGTAGACATTTAAAAAAAAAAAAAAAAAAAACCCTTATAGACTAGTTAAGACTAATTCGAGATGTGCAAATTTGAGATAACTCACCTCTACTAGTTGTTCCGACTTAATTAAATCCCGAATCACTTCAGCTTTGAATAAGGTAACCTACACGAGAATTTCAATATTTTAATTATAATCAACCCTATTCAAGGGAACTGAGTTAAATTCCCATAATTCTCAAGATCACTATCGTTAAACTTAAATTTTCAAAAAATACCTAAACATGAAAATCTTCAGATATCAATGAAGGTTTAAGGGCTAATAGACCTAATTCAAATGTAATTGTAGTGAAGATTAGATCACCTTCGATGGATCGACTCAATAGCTCGACTCGGTGATTCGACTCGCCCCTAACTCAATGGAACTTGGCAAATTACTGAGTTGACTTAGTAGTTCAACTCAGCTCTCATCCTCCTACACCCTTTTCTTTACTTCTTCTTTCTTTCCATTCCTTTCCTTTCTCTTCCTTTCTCCTCTTTTCCTCCTTCCTCTTTCCTTTCTCCAATAGGCATCCGGCGAGGTAGATAAACAGTCAGCCCTTCATCTGGCTTGTAACTCATCGAGTCGACTCAGACAGTGACTCGGTGCAGCATCCCATGAAGGGCAATCGTCCTTCCCTCCTCCTTTCACTCCTTTCTTCTTCCTTTCCTTTCTTCTCCTTCATTTTCTTCTTCTTCCCTTCCTACTTCCCTTCTCTTTCTCTCTCTCGCTAGCCCTATACACGACCCGAACTAAGGCTAGTTCTGCATGCAACTCGGACCGAACTCGGTCCAGACACGATGCGACACCGCAACAACGGCTCCGACCAACACTCTCTCTTTCTTCTCTTTCTGCTTTCTTCTTCCCTGATTTTCTCCTCTTCCTCTGTTGCTTCTAGCAATGACTGGACCCAACACTCAGCCCAAGTGAGCTGGTGCAGCTGAAGGTCGACAACAACAGCTGCCCGTTTTCTCTCCAGCATTCTCTCTCTTCTTCTTCTTCCTTCTTAAAGCTTCTTCTCAACCTTCCTTCTTTCTTGTTGCTCTATTAGGAAGATCGGAACTGACGCTGAACTCGGCCAAAATTCGATAGACTCAGATCGAGTCACAGTGCGGCACGACTGCAGCGGGCTGCAACTCATCCTCTACGTCTCTATCCCGTTCTCTCCTTCTTTTCTTCTTCTCCTGCTTCTTCTCTCCTTCCTTTCTTTCTACTGGGAGAACTTGAGGCATGGAACTCGGGTCAGACTTAAACCGAGTCAACTTATGCGGAAAGGAGGAACGACACTCCTTTCCAATCTTTAAGGCTTCCCCTTTTCGGAAGGTGTAGCCCTAAAATAGTCTTTTTAAAGACTCTGCTAATCACTTTTTAGATGTTTTGAAAGCAACATTAATCACCGATTAGTTACAAGTTATCGGCTCCAAAGCACGAGAATTCAGGGTAGTATCTCCAAACTTTGGTGGCATGCTTAAAATCTGATGTCATAGATGGATTTCTGACACCATGATCCATCAGGTGAATGGCTCTGATCAAGAGATGGGGCCCACTACAAATGGTGGGTGTTTTCGATTTAACGAGGAAGATGATGGCCATAATCATGGCGGGTTTTAATCGAGTGGCCCATCCCTCGATCTAAGGCACTTTAATGGTGTGGATAGGTCCCAGGGTCATTATGGGACCCACCGAATGGATGATTATTAATGTTTTCGATTAGTGGATTTGGTTTCAACTCATGGCGGCGGCGGGTGAGAAAAGCTAAGTCATAGCTAGGGAAACCCTAAAGACGTAGGGTTGGATGCTTTCAAATGGAGGGATGAGATGCGAGGATTCAACTTCACATGGATTGCCAGCGTGGAAAGTGGAAGGAAACAAAATATTTCCATTTTCAAAAAATCAACCACACATGGTCATTTTGTGCTCGATGTTGTGTGCATGGATGTCCGATCCAATAGGTGAAACCGGGTAGGATTGGACTGATTCATGTTCTCTACACGATGAACGGTTCAGATGATTGATATGACCTCAGATGGTGGATCACAGATCACGCCTATAAACGACGTCCGTTTGAATTCTGTTCGAGTTGGGTGCGTGTCGTCGAGCCATCACGCGATACCTTGATAGGGTTTTGGTTAGCTCCACCCATGAAATACGATGGACGACTTGGATCTGTCACATGATCACATGATGTGGGCCAAAATTTAAATCAACGGACCTTGTCCGTTCGCTTGTAGGAATACGAAAGAAAGGAGAGAGAAAGCTCACTTTTTCGAGGAAGGATTGGGTTAGCCCTTGTTGACCAAGCTCCCTGGTCGGGTGCACAACAAGTGTACGGGACCTTAGTGCACGTGCACTGCATTTGTGGGGCCCATAGTACTTCTTGATGAGATTTGCACCATCAATCAGGTTCTATCAGTCTTGTTGTGACCTCTGACCAAAGATTAAGGGGATTAAAAGCTCAGGTGGGCCACACTACTTTTGTGATTTTTATTAACATTTACTAACAGTTTTAATGGTTAGATCGACCTGAAGCTAAACATCAACGGTCCAAGGTATTCTATGCTCTGTTTTTAGTGGTAGTCTATAGTGATTTAGGGGCCATATGACTCAATGGTGAGGTTCAGGTTTAAGAATTGTTAGATCAATCTCGATCTGACGGTTAGGAACGTTTGAACCATCTAAACTTACTTCCATGTTTACCGACTTGAGGTGGATATTTACAATACGTCTAATTGAGTGGTTAGATCTCATATAGATGTGGATCGAGTCTCTTTTGAGATCTCTGGTCGCCATGATGTAGAAGCATGGTCCATTCTTCAGATCCATTATTAATTCTACTGGAATTTCCCTTAACGTGGCTATAATGAAGGGAAATGTTCAATTAGTCTAGGTTTGTACTTATATTAAGTTAGGTTACAAGGTAACACCCATGTAATATAAAGTACGGTGTCATGCCCCAAACTTGGAAACCGGGCTCCCAAAATGCCTGATCGCCAAATTTGGTGTCGTCAGCCTCCGTAGTACCCCATTATGGGCTCCCAATGTCCATACGCCAGATTCCAATCCTGGGATCCTACAAGGAGGATTTTTCAGTATACATATATCTCATAAAAAGCATAACCACAAGTATACCCAAATCACAAAGGCAACATCATCATCACATATCCACTAATATAAACTTTGAAAATAATGCTAAAAGGGAAACACATATATTAAAATAAAATTAAAGATTTAGAAGACAGCTGCATGCTCCAAGCTCAACGCCGCTGCGACCAACGCCACCTGCGCGCATCCATCGTGCATAAGCTTATGGAAAGCTTAGAGGGTGGTGAAAGTGTGAGCACAAGGTAAGTGTCAAGTATTCAATACAATGCCGTAATCATATAATGTCAAAAATACTGGCAAGATCATAAATCATATGATATCAGAATAAGAGGAAATACCGACCAGTCCATGAGTCATACAATATCAGAATACGCAATACAGATCAGCTATGCAAATGAGGAGTCATAAAGAGTCAAATATCAGATGTCGAGGATGTAATGTAATATACAATTTCTAATGAGTTCAGGAATACCGTCAGCCGTATCTAGACCGTATAAATGCAGAAACACAGTAACCCAAAATGTCATATGCCGTGGATGTAATGCAATATGCGATACGAATGGAATGACCATGCTGGAGTATGAAGTCGGGATGATAGTACATAGTATCACAGGCTATGGGGTCCATCACAAGGGATTCTATCCAAACCAGTCCCATACCTAATTTGGAAAGTCAAACTCAATGTGGTAAACTCCTGATCTCATGGCCATTGCGAAGGTACACGTAATAAATAGTTGCACACCACCAGCCCAAGTGGATAGTAAATGAATGAGTATGCAACTCCTACTCAATAAGTCCACATATCAGTACAGTTCATCTTTGGGATCATCATCAGGGTCTAGTACACTCTACATGCAAATCGCCGCCCACTAATGCACAACCATGCAAGTGGAAGAGACCTCACTATCCACCTGGCCAGTAGTCAGCCAATATTTACTTGACGTGTCGATAGTGGACCCATTCACGAGCTGTTCAAACTCAGCCTAGCTATGCCCCCTTCTCTCGAGCGGGTAAGGCCACAACCCCCTCCCAACCAACCACAATACAGTGAAAATTGCGGCCTCCAGGTATTCGGCACTCGGGCACTTATATATCCACTCGGTCTCGATGTTGGGGCGTCTCTTAGCCTCAGAGGTTTAGGAATTTTCACCCAAGGCCATCTATGGCAACCCGATGCTAATAACAAATTTTTGCTGTCCTATCTAGCCATCCACGATGTGCTTGTGGAGGCTACGGCCCTAATGTCACTAGGGGTGTATAATAATCACAACACACAATGCAAGATACATGAGTCATATAATCTAGTCATGTATCAATCCTGTGTATACCGTGCGCTCATGTGAAATAACCTCTGCCTATTAGGGAGTCTCATAACAACCTGCCCAATGACATATGTAATGGTCAACCACATCTCATAACAAACATGCAGATGATGCGTATGGGCATGTATCATGATGTTATGTAGTGACATACTCATAATCGATATCAATAACTGGCATCGATAATCAACCCCGACAATGTGAACATTTAACTAACATTGCCCCTAAGGAATGACCCACATAGAGTCTAACATATAGTGGACCCATTGCCTCACACAAGGGCCAAATATACAACACCATGGGCCTCACTCAAGAGCTTAATACACATCACGATGGGCCTTTCACATGGGCCTAACATACATCACAATGGGCTCCATCGCCTAGCCCTTAAATGTATCACAATGGGCCTCATCACATAAGCCTTATATATATCACATTGAGCCTTAAACATGGGCTGAATACACATCACAATGGGCCTCAAATACCTAAAGATAACATTACATATCAGGCCTTGATATCCGACATCGACAATCAGCCTCGATAATCAGAATCAGCCTCGATAATTAGAATTGGCCTCGACAATCAGAATCAACCTCGACAAACGGAATCGGCCTCGACAATCGGAATCAGAATTGAAATCGACCTCAACAATCGGAATCAATATCGACAATCGGAATAGGCATCGATAATCGGCCTCGACGATAGAAATCAGAATCGACAATCGGAATCGGCCTCGACAATCGAAATTGGCCTATACAATTGGCCTTAACAATCGAAATCGGTCTCGACAATCAGAATTGGCCTCGTTAATTGGAATCGGCCTAAACAATCGAAATCGACCTCAACAATCAAAATTGGCCTCAACATTTAGAATCGGCCTATACAATCAGCCTCGATAATCAGAATCAACCTCGATACTTGGCCTCGACAATTGAAATTAGCCTATACAATCAGCCTCGACAATCGAAATCGGCCTATACAATCGGCCTCTACAACCAAAATCGGCCTCGACAATCAAAATCTGTCTCGATAATCAGAATCGGTTTCGACCATCGAAATCGGCCTATACAATCGGCCTTGACAATCGGAATCGGCCTCGACAATCAGAATCGGCCTCAATACTTAGCCTCGACAATCGGAAAAGGCCTCGATACTCGACCTCGACAATCGGAATCGGCTTATACAATCGACATCGACAATCAGAATTGGCCTATACAATCGGTCTCGATAATTAAAATAGGCCTATACAATCGGCCTCGACAATCAGAATCGACCTATACAATTGACAACGACAATCAGAATCAGACTATACAATCGACCTCAATAATCAGAATCGGCCTATGCAATCGGCCTCGATACTGGACCTCGACAATTGTAATCGTCCTATACAATCGGTCTCGACAATCAGAATCAGCTTTGACAATCGGAATCAACCTATACAGTTGGCCTCAACAATCAGAATTGGCATATACAATCGGCCTTAACAATCGGAATTGGCCTCGACAATCAAAATCGGCCTTGACAATTAGAATTGGCCTATACAATCGACCTCGATAATTGTCATCGGCCTCGAATACTCGGCCTCGACAATCGGAATCGGCCTCGATAATCGGAATCGACCTCAACAATCGGAATCGGTCTCAACAATCGGAATTGACCTCGACGATCGGAATGAGCCTTGACAATCAGAATCAGCCACGACAATCGGAATTGGCCGAATAAGTCCTAAGGGAATGTCACAATGTGGACATTAAACCATCATTGCCTAATAATATAGCCATTTAACCAACATGCTCTCAAGGAGTGGCCTACATAGAGCCAAACATATAGTAGGTCCATGACCTCACACAAGGGCCACATATACATCACATCGAGTCTTAACATATAGGCCATAAATGCATCATATCAGGCCCCAACACATGGGCTGGGTATACATCAATTGGGCCACATATAAGGGCCTCATATACATCAAGTGGGGCGCACCGGATGGGCCTCTTATACATCACAATGGGCGTCATTACATGGGCTGTAACAAAGGGCTAGAAATTCATCAAATGGACCGCATCATTGGGCCACAGAAATGGGCATCAAATTCGGAATAGGTGGGTCTACACCTTCGAAATGGGCCCACCAAATGATCGACATGGATGAACAACACATAACGTGGGTTGCACGTCCAGTGGACCGGACGGTGTGGTTATAACACATACATCAAGATCGGTCGGAACAACGGGCCTCATTTTCATCAAGATGGGCCTATCAAAATATCATCTGGACCGCACCACAAATAGTAGTGGAGATGATGATTTCCACTATTTAAAATCCACAGGGGGCCCACCATAACGTTTATTTTCCATCCAATTTGTCCATACAGTCACAAGGACCTAGATTAAGTGGAAAAATAAATTTCATACTGATCCAAAACTTCTGCACATTCCAAGAGGGGTTTCAGTGGTAGACATTTAACCCCTCACTGGTAGCAATGTGGTCCACCTGATAGACGTCGTGGATATAGAATAAATGCATCAATGGTGGGTCCCACCGTCCAGCCATCTGGACGGTGTGGATAAACCCATATATCACAGTGGCCCTCACAACACCGTCCAAATGGACGGTGCACCTAATAAATACATCACGGTGGAGTCCACACTAATGGACGGGGTGGAATATAATTATAATGTCTCGAAAAAAAGTCGTACAAAGACCCAGGTACCACTTTAGGCAGAAATCATTAAGGGTCAAATTATATAGAAATTAGACGAAAATTAATTAAGTACTAAACTGAATTAATTAGTAGATTAGCTTGAACCACTTTCTATACAAATTGTAAGACCCAAAACCAGTAGAATCGCTAACTATACATTACCTAAAAACCTAGGAGAAATCTTAAAACCCAGTTGCTCTCGGGAGTACATTGAAGCTCCGTATCGGACCTGGACCGTACGTCGAAAGTCTGATAACCGTGAAACTATATAGTTATGACCACCTTACTGGGCTTGACAACCATCATGGGAATCAAGTCCAAATAGTATCCAGAAACGCACAACTAGAGCCCTGAGTAAAGTGTGTGAGAAACGCGAATATTTTTAAAAAATGAACTCAGATTTAAGTGAATTGAACCGTTCACTTGCAGGCCAAATTTAAGTTTTCGGACCATCAGATTCTGACCCAACTATACCCTTGGATCAAGGAAATTTTCCTACACATGTCAGTGTACTTATGGCCTTGATCGAGTGACGATAGTCGTTGAACTGAAACTGGTCCCCTACGGTCGATCCACAAATTCAATCGGACCGAAATCTTAACCTAACATAGATCCATTGTCAGGAAACTTTCTCCATACTGTATGCAGGTAATGGACCTCCAGATAAGCTCCTTTAGCCCAAAACAGATGCCTTTTGTCTATATCCTAAGTATACCATGGCCTTGGGGCCATTGACATCACTTTTGGGCCTATATAAGACCCTAAACCCACCCCTCTCTCATTCCATAAGAATTTTTCTAACCCTAGGAGAGAGAAGAGAGAAAAGAGGAGGAAAGAATGAGGAGGAGTGTGAGAGATCTATGGTTTGTTGTTGGGATTCAGTTCCACACTCCACGTGCCAATCATCTCTCCTGTGTCGCTACACCGTCGAATCCAAATCCATTTTTGGGTAAGAAATCCTAATCCTAATCTATTTTAGGAATCCAAATAGAGAAGTCGGTGGAATAGCTAACCTATTTCATAATGTAGGTAGTCATTTTGCTGTAAACGGAGACGTGGTGTACGAACCGAGTTCGTAACGAGTAAACCGACGAAAGGTGTGGACTATAAATATTTAGGTTATGATTTTCAAGGCTTTCAATGTCAGTTAATGATTTATGACTAACTTGATTGTTGTCACATGAACTTAGATGCGATGTTTTTCGTGTATTACCCATATATATGAACTATGTTGAATATAATGCATTCCATGTGTTTGTTGAAATGATTGAATGAATATGGAATTATAATTTGTGCTTGCCATGATTATCGATTGAGAATAAATGATTGTTGTATGTGTGACAACTCCTTTGTGAAAGAATTTGCTATAACATATGTTATAACTAATCTATTACATGTATGTTGATATTTATAGTCTAAGTGTTTGATAAAATGTCTGAATGAGAAGTTGCTTGTTGAAATATATGTAATAAGGGCGTGGAGATAGGATTCTCAATTACCATATATATAGTTACAGTTTCCTTCATGTAACTCATCTCGTTACTACTTGATTTATGGATGAAATGCCTATGTATGATAACATGTGCAGTATGTGGTTGTTAAAATGCTCAAATGAGATTTATATTTAAATTGGTTGTCACATGCTATTTTGACTATCACATATGAATGCCTATTGTATTCGAGTATGATTGGGACTAATATGTAGTCCAAGCAATCAGTAACAGTTGACGATTAGTGGTCGAACTAATTTCACCACAACGGATACGTTCAATGAATCCAAATCGTACGGTGATTATCGACAGTGGTTAAGCCATGAGGAGTGCGTATGTGCTCCATATCAGTTAATTTAACGTACGCTCGTACCGGTCGAGCTTGTCAAGTAACCCAATTGGCCTAATGTATGTTCACCATGTATGGATGCTAGTGCTTTAATCTAAGGTACCACTTACCAATGAAAAACTCGTTTAACCTTGGTACCACGATCCACTAAGACTCATGAGCCGGGCATGGTGGTATGGGACACTGTGGTCGAGCTGTCGGCCTATGCGGGGGTGACGAGCCTCCCCGTAGTGTTCAGTGAGCAACCCAAACTTGTAAGCCTAATACGGTGGTATGGGACACTATATTCGAGCTATTGGCCTATGCTAAGGTGACAAGCCTTTCCATAGTGACCTCGAGTATAAACTAGGCCTACGCTGAGGTGACGAGCCTCTCCATGGCGACCTGAACTTGCCTATCCAGTGCTTTTCAATCAGGGGTGATGTTGCCATATAACTTACCTATCGTATGTGATTAACTAGGATTGATGACCCTAGATGGATCATTGTTTGGGTAAATGATATAAAGGGAGGTACCTTAGCTTCCCAAATCTGCTGTATGAATAAGCCTAATAAATTATTTGGCTAACATATTCATGCACCGCATTACATGTGCCTTTGGCGAGGAAGAGCACAGTGGGAGTTTAGCATGCGCAACCATGAGATGATGTCACTCAGGGAGTGCAGGCGAGGGCATGCATCATTATCGCATACCATTCTTACATTACTAGAATAGTTAGGACATGATTGTTGTACTACTTTATCATTACTCCTTGACTGAATTGATAACATGTTAACCTTTGCCTTATAGCTCCACCGAGTTGATCACTCACTCCCACTCTGGGACGGTGTTTTAAAACATCAACCAGACTCTATTGTAGCTGCAAGCGATGGCGAGATTTACGAGATAGAGCCTGACTTTTATGACGATGAGGAGGAGTTCTCCTTCATGCAACTCTCTGGTGAGTCTATGTAGACCTGAAGTTGCGTCGCTGAGGTTACAGGGATATGGATTAGATGCCATCACATTGTATCATTTTGTAAATTTTGGAACTATACATGTAATTATTTAACCTGGTGGCATGTTTGGCATGTTCATACTCTGGGGACTTACAACCACTTATATGCTTTATATATCTATCATAGCCTTCCATTTGCGTAATCTAATTATCTTTGGAGTATGATAGGTTGATTTTGTGTATTCCCACTCATGTTTAATGCACTAATACGAACAACATTTAATCATCATTATTTATGTTGCATAAGTGATGCAATGGATCTCGGGAGTTGAGCCTTTGCTCGACCCTCAAAATTCAGGGCGTTACAATAATACATACATTAGTGGGCCCCACGGGAGCTTGCCGACGACACTACAGCTCCCAACTGCAAGGTTTCCACCATCCATCTAATGCAACACATACATTGGGATAGGGGCCCACCGTCCAGTTAGGCTAGATGGTTTGGATCATAGAACACCCATTAGGGTGTGGTCCACTGGCCGGCGTGGACCAAACACATACCTCACGACCAGACCCACTGTCCAGAGGTCTAGATGGTGTGGATCTGAGGCACATACATCACTTTGGAGTCCACTGCACCATCCAGACATCTCTGGACGGTGGGCATTCAAAATACATGCATTAAGGTGGGTCCCACGTGGGGCCCACATAATATAATATTATATTATTAAATAATATATCATACACACACACACACACACACACACACACACACACACACACACATATATATATATATATATTATATAGGGGGGTACATCCTGCTTCTGGCTAGATAGATGGACGGATGAAATACATACATCATGGTGGCCTACACACACAGCACTGTCCAGATGGACGATGCAAATCACATACATCACGGTGGGTCACGTCCAAATGGACAGACAATATAATACATAAATCACGGTGAGGATCTCACCGTCTAGCACTCATATGAGGGTGGGGTCCATGGATGGACTAGATGGATACACATATATCAGGTGGGTCACACGTGTGGCCCACCAGCTGCTTGAAGCAAGCAGGTATTTGTGTTTTCCATTCATCCAGGCCCCTACACAGGCGTCCTGGATAAAACACTTGCATCGTGGTGATCCCCACACAGGCTGCAGGTGGGTCCCGTGGATGAACGGTGTGGGGATAACGATACCACATGGGTCCCATAGCTATTGGACGTCAGTCCAGCAGCCTCCTATGATGGACAGGAGGAACGAAATGCATACATCATAGTGGGTCCTAGCGCACCTAATGGATCAAACTGATATTTGTGTCTTCCCTTCGATCAAGACCAGTCCAAACGGACAACAAGGTGGTCCGTTCAGTGGATTGTATAGATAAAATTCATGCATCATGGTGGGCCACAAATAGGGAAGAGAGAGAGAGAGAGAGAGAGAGAGAGAGATCAGATGTTGATGGAGGGACCCCGCCACTATGGGCCCCTCTAGGCGATACAAACCATAAATCAAATGGGTCCCACCATATGTGGCCCCTCAAATCATCAAAATAAAAAATTTGAATGTTATGAACCCCCACCTTTGATCTCATCTTCCTTCTTCTGCCTACAGCCTCTAAAGCTCTAAGGGAATGATTTCAATGGTCGAGATTGATCATAGAGGGTGGGATTGGATGGTAGGAAGGTGGGCCATACTAGTTTCTCTCCCATGGAAGCCATGAATGGTTGCTTGGAGAATGAGGGAGAGAGATGAGAGAGAGGTTATAAAAGAGAGAGATGGGTGAGTGATGGAAGAGTTGACTTTAGGGATGGGTGTTGTAATTGGGGATGGGTGTGAGTGATGGTGAGTGATGGGAGTATACTTGACATTTGATGTGATGGATTCTCTTAGGATTTGCAACATACGACGTTTTCCTAGAACTGAACACGGGCCCACATCTCCTGACCCGGGTATCACCTTGGCGCGCAAGACGCGGCATCGAAACCATGGCGACGGCGTGGTCGTAAGGGTATAAGTTTCGAATCGAGCTGACTCAGATATACAGGACACGACTTAGGATGACCCGCAAATGCTATCTACGCATAGTGGGTCACCAAAATTCAACCGGGAGGACCACAGAAGCTAACGAAACGGTACGGTCTAGGATACGGGCCTTACATATGGGGTGTTACAATCTAGCCCCCTTAAAGAAAATCTCATCCTCGAGATTCAGTGCTTCTAATAGGATTAGGGACAATTATAATATCATTTACGGTGATTCTAAGCATTTGTTATTTTCCTATGAAGGTTATTTGTATGTACGAATATATACCACTAGCTGCTAGAACTAGGGTTGTTACAATCTACCCCCCTTAAAGAAAAATCTCGTCATCAAGATTTGATAATATTCATCCCAAGTAAGATCATTACAAGTAATAAATTCATCCAAATTACATACTTATCTATCATCTATCATAATGTGAAATCACAACTTGTATGGTTCCATAAAAAAAAAATTAGAACTCACTTTAGTACTTTGTAAAACCAGGGATATAGTTCAATGCTTGCTATGTTAGAAATTTCCCTAGTATTTATTAGGGGCATAAGTACATTCAGGTGACAACTAATAGTAATATTATATCTTTCCTTTTATTTCTCATACTTCTAATGGTAGTTCCTCACTGTCTAAAGTATAATACAATTTTTCAGTTTTCAGTGTTCGAGCCACTAGGAATAAATTTTCGTAGTAGGTTTGAGCCTGATACATTGATCCTCTGCTTGTGCAGAATAGTGGAATTTGCTAGTATCATCTTCCAATCCTGGTAAATCTTGATCTTCTGCTTGATCAAGGCATTGAGATCATTGAGAATTTTCTAGGATATAGAATTTAGATCAAACCGCATATGCTTTGCTTGAAATATGATTCCATCAGTCCGTAGTCCCAATTATTCTAAACACTTGGGAATATCAGAAGTTTTCTATTTTCATAGAAGTCTTGGAATCTAGGCGAAATGGTCCCAAATGACCAACACATTTTCACTACGCACTCTGATCGCCTATTGCGCCACCTAGAAGTTTCAGGACTAGAATTTATGAAATTTGAATTTGATGTCTGCTAAACTCATCCATATTCTTAAATCTAGTCTTCATGTGCTCAGTCTAGGGCCAAAATTTTACCAAAAATTTATAATTTCACCTTTTAGTTAACCTAAGTGTTGAAACTGGAGAGAATCATCGCCTTTAACTAATGAGATACATGAGGAAATTCTAATTACAATTCCTTAACTTAAGGGAGTACTTATGTTCAATCTGATGCACAACATGGTGGTTGAAGAATTCCCTAAAATGTCCAAGTTTGATTCATTTACTGAGTGATGTGACAATGTTAGCTCAACTAAAGGAAATCATAGAAAAAGTTCAAATCCTAGACTTCTAAAAATGTTCTTGTTGATCTTAATCACATCATAATGGGCATTTGTTCTCCCATGATCCTAAGTTAAATTTGTAAGTTCAATAATTATTGATGTAGTCTATAGTGGGGACCTAAGTTTTGTTTTTAAGTTATATGATTATTCAAACAAATTTTCTATGAAACTTAAAAATTTTGAGTTTCAAAGTTCACAAATTTTCTTACTATAAAGGAATTCTAAATGAATTCAAATGGCTAACCTATCAATTCCAAATGGGACTTAAGTTTGGATATCTTTATTCTCCAACTTTCCTAATTCTAAGGGAATTCCACGTACATCCAAATGGTTAAATAGTTTCTAATGGGACCTAGATTTAGGTCTCTACGTTCTCAAAATTTCCCTAAGTTTAGGGGAGATTCACCTAAGTTCCAAAATCAAATTACAACATCCTATCTTAAGACATTAAGGGTTTGTATAAGTCTGCTTTCCAAAGGCAAGGTTTGTCTAGACTCTCTCTGATACCATCTGTAACACCCCGGTTCCCATACACTACTCGTGTTCCAATAACCCGAGCATTAACCTTTGAAAACACCCTAAATTTCACATACATTTTTTTTCTTTTATTATCAGAGTTAATAAACTAGCGGATTATAAGCAAATCCAGTATAAGAGGGAGTCCAAGTATACAAAACCAAATATTTCAAGCGGTTACCCAAAAACTTATATAAACCAATGTCTTAACTTTTACAAATATAACGGTATAAATTAAATACAAATAAAATCAGGAATAGAGAGTCATAAGATCATATGGCTCCTCTCATTCCACATGAACACCAGCATACGTATCCTCTACCTCTCCTACAGACTGAATACGGTTCGATATCGTCAATGGCTATCTAGTGAGACATAACTCCCAAGATTTATTGTATCATCTAGATAAATAAGCAAAGTTATCATAGACAACGTATAACAATTTTTGCATAATGATTATCATGGAAATTAGTTGAGGTTAACTAAATACGCATTCATTAAATAAATTACAGAAGATAATCTTGTTTAAATGTATGGATGTATGTATATACTCACAGACCTGGGGATGCACATCCAGCTGGCAAAAGTCACCTAAGGAGAACTAGTCACCCGAAAAAAAGTCACCTAAGGAGAACTAGTCACCCGAAAAAGACTATGTAACGAGGACACCCAAGGTGGACTAGTCTCCCAAAAAAGTACTCAAAGGTATGCCCAAGGAGAACTAGGCACCCAAAAAAGTCCATGCAACAAGGACGCCCATAGCAGTACATATGCATGAAATAATGATTTAGGATCACCCGGTAAAATACTCTACGGCATAGCTCATAGTGATCCAAGAAAACCCCCGTGTATTACATCGACCGCCCGGTAAAGTCCACATGCCATGAAAATGTATGATTAGCCCAACCATTATTATTTCAATTTCAAACAATCATTTTAAGGAAGCTCAAAGGTCACGATGGGGGGTTTGTCACCCAGCATAGGCCGACAGCTCAGGCATAATGTCTCATTCCACCATCCCTGGCTCATGAGACTAACAAATAGGATGTTTAAAGGTAACCTACCCAACTAGTGGCCAATTATAGTTCTACAAGTGGAACTTACCATCGCAGTTATACGAAAACGGTTCATTAAAGCCACATAGGGCGAATATTACATCAAGCCGCATAAGCAAACAATCCATTCCAAGATATGATAAAAATGGATTTTCCCAAAAGCCACGTGGGCAACAATTGGTCCCTAAGATGGTAAATCCACAACAAAAACTCCATTTAAGTTATTAGACTTTAATGATCACTAGTTCGAGGACCTCCAGGCAATCCAACAAGTATATTCACATATGACCAATTAAATTACGTGTAATATCGATATCGCACATGCATATCTAAAGTGTTCATTTTAAGTCAGAATAGGGGTATTTAAATTGAATCGCATATTCAAATAATTGATTTTAAATCCATTCCATCAATCATCTATAAAGGACTCAGATTAATAAGAGCAACTCGCCATATTAAGCAATCAATGAGATAAATAAACATAAATGGATAAACAAAGCTAACTATCAAGATGTAGAAAAGCTTGAAGGGTGATCCTCACCTTTCAATGGTTGACTTGGTTTCCAACATTGTTAAATATTCGTATGTAATCTTTAAGATCAGCTTCAGTAATATATCAGTACATATAGTGTGGTTAGATTACTACGATACCTCATTTATCGAGTTAGATAAAAATATTGTTTAATGGTGTAGATCTCAAGTTTCTAACTTAAGGTGTAGACATTAAAATAAATAATTTAAAAAAAAAAAACTATAGACTAGGTAAGACTAATTCGAGATGCACAAATTTGAGATAACTCACCTCTACTAGTTGTTCTGACTTAATCAAATCCCGAATCACTTCAGCTTTGAATAAGGTAACCTACATGAGAATTTGAATATTTTAATAATAATCAACCTGTTCAAGGGACTGAGTTAAATTCCCACAATTCCTAAGATCACTATCGTTAAACTTAAATTTTCATAAAAATACCTAAATATGAAAATCTTCAAATATCAATGAAGGTTTAAGGGCTAATAGACCCAATTCAAATGCAATTGTACTGAAGATCAGATCACCTTCGAAGGATCGACTCAGTAGCTCGACTCGGCGATTCGACTCACCTCGAACTCAAAGGAACTTGGCAAATTACTGAGTTGACTCAGTAGTTCAACTCAGCTCTCATCCTCATACACCCTTGTCTTTACTTCTTCTTTCTTTCCATTCCCTTCCTTTCTCTTCCTTTTCATCCTTCCTCTTTCCTTTCTCCAAGAGGCATTCAGCAAGGTGCCTAAACAGTCAGCCCTTCATCTGGCTCGCAACTTGTCGAGTTGACTCAGACAGTGACTCGGTGCAGCACCCCATGAAGGACAATCGTCCTTCCTTCTCCTCTCTCCTTTCTTCTTCCTTTCCTTTCTTCTCCTTCATTTTGTTCTTCTTCCCTTCCTACTTCCCTTCTCTCTCTCTCTCTCTCTCTCTCTCTCTCTCTCTCTCTCTCTCTCTCTCTCTCTCTCTCTCTCTCTCACAGGCCCTATACACGGCCCAAACTCAGGCTAGTTCTGCACGCAACTTAGACCGAACTTAGTCCAAACTCGATGCGACACCACAACAGCGGCTCTGACCACCACTCTCTCTTTCTTCTCTTTCTGCTTTCTTCTTCCCTGATTTTCTCCTCTTCCTCTGTTGCTTCTAGCAATAATTGGACCCGACACTCAGCCTGAGTCGAGCTTGTGTGGCAGCAGGTCGGCAGCAACAGCTGCACGTTTTCTCTCTAGCATTCTCTCTCTTCTTCTTCCTTCTTAAAGCTTCTTCTCAGCCTTCCTTCTTTCTTCTTGCTCTATTAGGAAGATCGGAACCGACGCTGGACTCAGCCCAAATTTGACAGACTCGAATCGAGTCACAGTGCGGCACGACTGTAGTGGGCTGCAGCCCATCCTCCACATCTCTATCCCATTCTCTCCTTCTTTTCTTCTTCTCTTGCTTCTCTTCTCCTTCCTTTCTTTCTACTAGGAGAACTCGAGGCATGGAACTTGGCTCAAACTCAGACCGAGTCGACTAATGTGGAAAGGAGGAACGACGCTCCTTTCCAATCTTTAAGGCTTCCCATTTTCAGAAGGTGTAGCCCTAAAATAGTCTTTTTAAAGACTCTGCTAATCACTTTCTGGATGTTTCGAAAGCAACATTAATCGCCAATTAGTTACAAGTTATCGGCTCCAAAGCATAAGAATTCAGGGTAGTATCTCCAAACTTTGGTGGCGTGCTTGAATCTGATGTCGCAGATGGATTTTTAACACCATGATCCATTAGGTGAATAGCTCTGATCAAGAGATGGGGCCCACTGCAGATGGTGGGTGTTTTCAGTTTAACGAGGAAGATGATGGCCATAATCATGGCTGGTTTTGATCAGGTGGCCCATTCCTTGATCTGAGGCACTTGGATGGTGTGGATAGATCCTAGGGTCATTGTGGGACCTACCGAATGGATGGCTATTAATGTTTTCAATTAGTGGATTTGGTTTCAACTCATGGCGGCGGTGGGTGAGAAAAGCAAAGCCATAGCTAGGGAAACCCTAAAGACATAGGGCTGGATGCTTCCAAATGGAGGGCTGAGATGCGAGCATTCAACTTCATGTAGATCGCCAGCGTGGAAAATGGAAGGAAACAGAATATTTCCATTTTCAGAAAATCAGCCGCACATGGTCATTTTGTGCTCGATGTTGTGTGCACGGATGTGCTATCCAATAGGTGAAACCGGGTAGGATTGGACGGATTCATGTTCTCTACACGATGAACGGTTCAGATGATTAATATGACCTCAGATGTTGGGTCACAAATCAAGCCTATAAACGGCGTCCGTTTGAATTCTACTCGGGTTGGGTGTATGTGGTCGAGCCATCACACGATACCTTGATAGGGTTTTAGTTAGCTCCACCCATGCAATACGATGGACAGCTTAGATCTGTCACGTGAGCACATGAGGTGGGCCAAACTTTAAATCAACGAACCTTGTCGGTTTGCTGGCGAGAATACAAAAGAAAGAGGAGAGAAAGCTCTCTTTTTCGGGGAAGGGTCGGGTCAACCCTTGTTGAACGAGCTCCATGGTCGGGTGTACAGCGAGTGCACGGGACCTTAGTGCACATGCACCGCATTTTTGGGGCCCATAGTACTTCTTGATGAGATCTGCACCATCAATCAGGTTCTACCAGTCTTGTTGCGACCTCTGACCAAAGATTAAGGGGGTTAGAAGCTCAGGTGGACCACACTACTTACTTTTGTGATTTTTATTAACATTTACTAACACTTTTAATGGTCAGATCGACCTGAAGCTAAACATCAACGGTTCAAGGTATTCTAAGCTCCATTTTTAGTGATAGTCTATAGTGATTTAGGGGCCATATGACTCAATGGTGAGGTTCAGGTTTAAGAATTGTTAGATTGATCTCGATCCGATGGTTAGGAATGTTTGAACCATCTAAACTTACTTCCATGTTTACCAACTTGAGGTGGATATTTACAATACGTCTAATTGAGCGGTTAGATCTCCTATAGATGTGGATCGAGTCTCTTTTAAGATTTCTGGTCGCTATGATGTAGAAGCATCGTCCATTCTTCATATCCATGATTAATTCTACTGGAATTTCCCTTGACATATCTATAATGAAGGGAAATGTTCAATTAGTATAGGTTTATACTTATATTAAGTTAGGTTACAAGGTAACACCTGAGTACTAGAAAGTACGGGGTGTTACAGCTGGATTCCTCAGTGTTCTAAAAGATTTCTCGGAGGACTAAGTCTCCCGCTCAGAATTTGCACCCCTTGACCCTTGTGTTGTAGTGTCAAGTAGCTCTGTGTTGGTAAGAGACAACCCTTAACTGTGCTTTTTTCCCTTAGTTCTTCGTTTAGATCTAGACTCAGGATTAGTTGTGCGTCGTTTTCTTCCATGTCGAACTGCTTGATCTGTCCCGAGGGCATCCCTGTAGTGTCCTAATTTTTAGGTAGCCAATTATATGCACACCTAGACATGTATGGATCTACCTCACGAATAATACATTGAAGACTTAAGGATAATGAATCAGTAAGAATAATAGAAACAATTAAATTTCAGGTAGTACCTAAAATAATCATGATACACAACGAAAACATAATGGGCCACATAGAATTATCCCTTACGAATATAAGATTTCATGAAATTTCTCATGAGTTTTAAACAATTGAGAATATGGACTGATGGAACCACGATTAAGTGAAACTTGCGCGGTTTGACTCAAATTTTAAGCCCTAAAAAATCTCAAATGATTTCAATGCCCTGATCAAGCAAAAGATCGAGATTTAATAGGATTATAAATTGATACCAGAATATCCTTTGTACTGCGCAGGTGAAGCATCTGTGTATCGGGCGCATACCCACTACAACCATCTATTCATATTACCTCGAACACATGAAGTAGGGAATCCTTAGAGGCATGAAAAATTACTTGTATAATAGAAGTACTAAATTTCGGGGGATAAATTGTAATACCCTGAACTTTTCAATACAGAGTATTGAAAGCTCTCGAGTGTTACTAAGAAGTTCGACTTAATATGTACATGGGTACAACACCAACCTAGCTATCCTAACCTTACATCTATTCCCTGACATAAATATAACCGTTGAGAATGATCTACATTCATAGATCCAGCAATCTGGCCGTTGATTTTGAGAAAAGACCATTCATCATGTGATTTGATGTGCATACCTTCCCTTAAATGAATTGGCGAATAATTCCTTATCCATAATGATTTAGATGTAAGTTTTTTTATAAGAATTATTTGGAAAGGTGCATATAACCATGTAAAACCATTAGATTTTACAAAACTCTTAGATAAGCAATAATTACGAAAATGACACTAACATAGATCCTTGAATTCTAAATCACATGGTTCCCACTATCCGTTTAATGTGAAATTTAATACCATGCTTATGTATCATAAATTAATCATACACATCAAATTTTAGCCCTTAGATCATTATAAAAGTGACTCAAATGATAGATCAACCCCTTAACTGTTGATTTTGGTGTCCATCGAGTAAAGAAACCTCGTGGGTAGTCGTAGTTCGATATTTCCTTTCATATGAATAACTTGGATTACCCATCATATAGACTAATGATGAAATATAAAGACCACACTTTCGTAAGCTTTTCCTTAGGCGCGAAGTTATCCTTTCGAGGCTTATCAACTCTTATAAATTTGGACCTTCCGATTTAACCACTTCCTACCATCCATCGCAATTCAATTTTGAACCACTGTTTGGTCTCATATGACTATGAGGTTACACAAAATTTAGACCCCAATCTATGATCCTACACCGTTGAACGCTGAAGTCAGTTTCTTCCTTTAGACACAAAAGGTGATATTTTAAATTTAGACTTTTCCCACCATCCATTAACCACCAAAATTTCTCCAACCGTACAGATGATGCAAGTGATGTATAGATTGAAGGCCTAGAAGGCCATCTCCCTATGGAAGACTATACTGAAAGAATAAGAAGCCAATTTTATGATTTAGTTTTATATTTCTGCTACAAACTAGATTAATGTAATAAGCTTTTATTAAAAAGGTTATTGAATTTCTTTACTTAGATAAAATAATCAATCCAGTCGATTTTATTCTTGTGAATGTTAC
Source organism: Magnolia changhungtana (assembly GCA_030180095.1). Lineage (NCBI taxonomy): Eukaryota > Viridiplantae > Streptophyta > Magnoliopsida > Magnoliales > Magnoliaceae > Magnolia > Magnolia changhungtana. The sequence goes on from JASAUF010000336.1 coordinate 1,659,936, forward strand.
CTTCATGAATGTATCCGGATGATTTAAATTTTTTTTTAAGGTGTGATTTATAAAGCATCCAAGTTTTACATTATTAACACCCAATTTTCTTGGGCACGAGTATAAACTCTGGCTGTGAAAATTCCGGATGTTACAATCCCAATCTCAATTGGGACCACTACTTCTATGCAAAAGGCCAGAGAGAACGAAGTTTCCCAAGTCATTGTACGGGTCGTGGTTTGGTATACCCATAGGACATGTGGCAGCTCATTAGCCCAGGCTCCTTTGAACTTTTTGAGCTTGGTTTTTAAGTGAATTTTTATGATTTTGTTGACAACTTCCACTTGTCCATTAGCCTGGGGGTACCAAGGTGAAGCAAAGGCATTACAGATGTTGAGCTTTTTGCGTGGTCCTCAGTAACGAGCATTGTCGAACTGTTTGTCATTGTCCATAACAATGGTGTGAGAGATACCGAACCTACAAATGATATTCTTCCAAATGAAGTTGGTAGTATTCTACTCAGTAATCTTTGCCAAGAGCTCGGCCTCAACCTACTTGGTGAAGTAATCAACATCGATGATGCCGAATTTAATTTGTCCCTTGCCTATCGATGAGGTCCTGTGATGTCGACCCTCCACCGCGCGAAGGGTTAGGGACCACTCATTGGGGTCATCTGCTCGGGTGGTTGTCACGGTATTCCAATGAAGTGCACTTATTGCACTTCCTTGTATATTGCTTTGCGTCTTGATGAATGGTCGACAAATAATATCCCTGTCGAATCACCTTGTGGGCTAGGGCTCTTCCACCTAAATGATTTCCTCAGACGCCTTTGTGAACTTTCCTTAGGACATATTCGGCTTCGTCATATCATAAACATCTTAGGTATGGCAATGAGAATCCCCTTTTATATAAGACATCTCTCAAAATCATATACTGAGTTGACTTGTTTTTTATTTTACAGGCTTCTAGTCTATCCTTGTGCAGCTCACCCTGTTGTAGGTAGCGCATGATCAGGTCCATCTAACTCGACGATTAGTTTATTAGGAGGGTCTCTTTTTGGTCAGGATGGATGATACTAGGATCAAACAAAAATTCGATTGGTACGGTCCTGATGGGGTCATCATCGACTGTTGCAGCAAACTTAGCTAGGGCATCTTCCTTGAAATTTTCTAACTTAGGGACTAGGATGACCTCGTACTTGTCAAATTCTTTGAGCAAGTCCCATGTTTTTTGCAGATAGGCGATCTGTAACACCCCATACTTTTCAGTAATCGGGTGTTACCATATAACCAAACTTAGTATAAATTCAAGTCAGGCTTAAGTAAACGTTCGCGTTCACCCTAGTTTAAATCCGATCGTTGAAATAGTCCCCACCCATATGTGGACCCATCTGTCTAAGTGGTACTCTAATAATATTTAGTAAGTATATTTCCTTTATTTATTATATGATAAACTTTACACAAACATAGAAAATAATAATAATAATAACAATATTATTATTATTATTACAGATAAATTTTGATAACCTATATAACATATAGTAATGAATGAAGGTGAATTGTAATAGAGTAATACATAAATATTTTTGTGGAAGTAATATTGTATCAACTAAACATAGTGGATAATAATTTTTCAATATATAATTTAAATATAAATATCAACATAGTATTAAACATATGTACAAAAATTTATTAGATATTTAAATAAGATGGTATATTATTTAGCAATGTGATTTTAAAATAGACATTATACAGTTTTCAATCCACACGTATGTGTAATATGATATTGTATATTAAGAATTATATATTAGTAAACATGTGATTAGTAGCATGTCAATATTAAAAATTTTATTTATATATGTATGAGTTTCTGATTATTTTAATTATAAGTAAATACATACTAATATTGGTTAATGAAAGCCTTAAATGAACCCTGGGACCTTTCCAACCGTTGATCATGAGTTTGGATGCAATCCGACCTCCGGATCAATGCAATCGGTCCTAAAAGACCTTAGTTTTGTTAGTATGGCCCACCTAGATCTTAGATATGGTTGATCTTTAGCATAGGGACTCATTTAGGCCCATAGAGTAGGATAGACGGAGTGGATTTCTTAAAAACATCACTGTGGACCCCACTCACATGATGCGTGTGCACAAGGCATGTGCACATGCGGCACCGAAAACCGTGACTCGGGTCGATGCTGGTGACCGAGTTTTCCCAACGGAGAGATTCCTCTCTCTCTCTCTCTTTTTCTATAGCCGACGGACGAACGTCCGTGATTTCAACTGGTGGCCCACCACCAGCAACCCTTTTGCTGATCCAAACCGTCCATCGTGTCCAGGCTTTAGGTCCCACCAAAACCAATCTCGTATCACACGTTGAAAGGCACCCACGTGCGCACATTCCTTGCTGCAAAACGACCCTACAAACACAAAAATTCCAAAAATGGAAACTGCTTCAGCTCCACGTTGGCGATCCGCGTGAGGTTGAATCCACCAATCCCGACTGTCCATTCTAAACCAATCCTAGCCCTCCAAAGCTAGGTTTCGGATACAAAAGGAGAGAGAGAGAAAGACCAGACGAAAAACAGCTCTCCCCGGCCGTTTCTTCCTCCATTCGAACCCACCACCCGGACCACCAAGAAGCTTCGAAAAATCACCTCCCTAAGCTCCCATGGACCTGTCCTGACCATCTGAAAGAAACCTTTTGAAGAAATGAAGCTCCGTCTCGAATCTGCCATTGGAGCCTGGCCGTCTTCCTCGTTGAAGAATGGTGAAGTGAACCGCGGGTCCCAGCTCTGTTCGTCCACCATGAAAGCCGTCCGAGTCCAGTGGAGTTGCTGCCTTCAGAAAGAAAACGAGAGAGAGAGAAAAGGTGAGAAAATAGGGGAGAGAAAATGGGAGTGAAAGGAGGTTGAGAGAGAGGGCCGACGATGGGTTCGTCTGCATCGCTGGGTCAAGCCAGTTGGGTGACCGGGTTTGTCTAACCCATGGTCGGGTCATTAGAAGAGGCAGATAGGAAGGGGTAGAAGAGAAAAGAGAAAAAGAAGGAGAGGATTCATGGGGTGCTGCTGTTGCACTGCACCAACCTGACCGAGTTCGGTCTGAGCTTGGGCCGGGTCTGGTCAGACCCAGACGCTGTCTGGTGGTGGGTAGGAAAAGAGAGTGAGAAAGGAGAAGGGAAAGAAAGAAAAGAGAAAGAAGGAGGAAGGAAGAAAAGAGGGTGAGAGGGTGGCTACCGGTTTGAGCTCAAACCGAGCCGAGTCATCAGGTCGAGCCAGGTGGGTCAAGGTTGCTGTCCACCTGAGCTGGGCGTGGGTCGGTCCAGTTCAGGCTTTTGGGAAGACTAGGGAGGGAGCAGATAAGGAGAATGAAGGAGAGAAAGAAAAGGAAGAAGAGGAGAAGAAAAATAAGGAAGCGTGAGGTCTTTGGTTGTTGCCAAATCGACTCGGCTGGGACCCATCAAGTCTAACCAAGTTAAGCTTGACTTGGGTCCAGTCCAGGTCTTTCTAGACATTCCAACAGGTGAAGAAAGAGAGGGAGTGAAAGAGAGAAAGAAAAGAAAGAGAAGAAAGAGGGAGAAAAGGAGAGAGTCGAGTCAACTCGACTCGAACTGAGTCGACAAGGTGAGCCCATGTTTCTCTTTCAATTTATTTTAATTATCGTTGCTATTGTTATTACCATCTCAGGGATTACAAAGATTAAATATGATTGACCATTAGAAAGTTATTCATATGAGTACTAGTTGTTTCATATAAAAATCTTCACTATTAAAATATTAGTATTTTACCTAGTCATCCTTAAAATATTATTATTAATGCTAGACCATGCTATAAAAATGACTATTAGTGCCACATTGGTTAAATGTTAAGAATATTGTTAATATTACTAATTGTTTTTGAAACTATTAGCAATATGATCCTTCAGGGGTTGTTGTTAGGTAGTTTAATATATTGTAGCTATTGTTGATATTCCTAAATCAATAACTAATTTAATTGGTTATTCTTATTCATTTACTACTCCCTTTGATGAATAGCTACACGAAATAGAGTTCAAATTCTATAATCTAAACCTAAACTCTAGGATGAAATCTTAGGCCTAGGTAATCTAAACCCTAGGTTAATACTTTGTGTGTTGGGTTTGGGTCTAGGTATAGAACCTAGTATCGGTATATTCTATATAAATGTATGAACTATCATTATTACCATAATTAACATATATGAGTTATAACCCTAATGCTAATAATATTCTTGTAATTATTAAGATTTAATTTTAACTAATGCACCAGGTAGAGTTCAAACCCTAAAATCTAAGTCTAAGGCTAAACTCCAGGATGAAATCTTAATTATACATCAAATCCTAAGAACAAGCAATTCAAGCCTTAGGCCATGAGTGTATGGAACTCGAATCTAATTGTACAATTTCATAACTTGTGATAGGATAAGATCCTAAGAGCGCAAGCACTTAGCGACGCTAGGAGGCGATTTAAAGTATAAGGTGATGATTCTTCCCCTTGAGCTTTCCATCTTCTCATTAGCTTAAGTTATAGTTTTTATTTAAATTTATAATTGATATCTTCTTTTATAATCACATGTGTTAGCTGGTGGAAATTAAATTGCTGTCTTACATGCTTTATGATTATCCTGTATAATTATTCATGCTTGTGGATTATTTGTGGATTGCTTACGGAACCTAAACTAGTACATTAGTGGGAAATTCTCACGTATGAATGTACACCCATACTTGGGATGTAACTTGACTCTTTGTGATCGTAATGGACCTTCGGCTTGGTGGTTATTGAGTGGTGGTCTAGATGGATCATTGATGTGGGCCTACCATCCAGGGTTGTTGTGCCCAATGGTTTTTATCGTATGATTTTGATATTCGCCCTATATGGCATATTTTGATACTCGCCCTACGTGGTTTTATTTGATATCTTCCCTACATGGATTTGATGTTTTATACTGTGCAACCACGCGATGGTAAGCCCGATATATTGTAATATGATTGGCCACTAGTCGACAGGGTTCCATTAAACATCCTAAGGTGGTAGCCTCATGAGCCGGGGATGGTGGTATGGGACCTATGCCCGAGCTGTCGGCCTACGCTGGGCCATGTGCTCCCCGTAGTGACCTTTGAGCTTATTTAAAATGGCTGGTTGTAATTGGATTAATAACGGATTGGCTAATCATGCATACATCGCACAGACCAGCATCTATTGCTATCGTACGTGATGTACGTATTGTTCCGACTGGATGATGTTTCCCAGGTTCGATGATTGCATGGGCGGCGGCCCTGTCCGCACGGATGAGTACTCCCGGGGCGTGAACGCATTGCATGGGTGGCGGCCCTGTCCGCACGGATGAGCATCCCCGGGGCGTGAACGCATTCCATACATCCATGCACATAATAAGATCTGCATCATGTACTGTTTTGTATGCTTTATTTCATAACTATGCTTACCTAATGCGGCGGTGTGTAATCTTGAGGGAGTTCACACTGAGTTGGCCACTCATCCATCAAATATATAACCGTACAGTAGCGCAGGTGGCTCCAACGACATTCATGTTCATATTGATGAGGAGCAGGCTATGGTTGATAAGGGTGCATGATTATATTTGCTAAGGGTTGCTACAGGATTTCATATCTCAAATTTGTTGTAATTTACTTTATTTCACATGTAATATTATTTCATTTTGTAATTGTAAGAATGGGGACATTGGTTTGTATAAGTCATTATGGGCACTCTTTTGTATATTCTAAATGACAATGGAACTTTCCTTTATGCTTACTTGTCCATTCTACGCTCATCTGCTTACTCTGATAAAAGAAGAAAATAAAAATATATCTATTTGACCATCCTTTAAGGTTAACACTCGGGTTTTTGGGAAACGGGTCGTGTACTCGGGTCCTGAAGATCCGGGCTGTTACACGATCGTTCTCTCTCCTTCGGCTTGGTATTCCGTAGTCACCTAGTTAACTATGAGCTGGGAATCACTATGGATTTTTAATGCTCGGGTTCCCATTTCCTTGGCCAACCTGAGCCCGACGATGAGTACTTCGTATTCTGCTTCATTATTGAAGGTCGGGAACCCAAACCTTAGGGCGTACTCTACATTGTTTCAGTCAAGTCCGACGAGGATAAACCCTACCCCACTTCTCCAAGAGTTCGATGACTCGTCTACGTAAAGGGTCCATTCTTATAGGCTTACTTCCTATTCATTTTCTGTTTCTTACAAGGGAATTGGGTAGGTAAATTCAGCAATGAAGTTAGCTAGCTTGGCCATTGATCACTGTCTGGGTCAGACTCGAAAAGTTGTATTAAGATTAGGTCTTCTACCAATGATCCTCTTTCAACACTTTGCCCTCGTGGGTCTAAGGAGGTAATGTGCATTGCATGCTATCATTGTGCTTTCACTCGAAGCACTGTCGAGTAGCATTGTTGGGTCTCATACTAATCGCCCCTAACCTGGCCAGCCTTGTGTTCGGTCAAAAATTTCATGGTAAGGTGATAAGTGGATACAATAACCCTCATGGTGTTCAAGGACGACCTACCTAAAATCATATTATAAACTGAGGGACAGTCTATCACAAGGAAATCAACCATGGTGGTGGTCTGGTTAGCACCTTCATTGGCAGTTACAGATAGTAGAACACTTCCTTCAAAGGTCACCTTCTTCCCTAGGAAGCCGAGCAAGGGTGTCTGGATCTTCCAACCTCCATTTTGTCGAATGTGGTAGTGAACAGAATGTTGGTCGAGCTACCGGTATCAACCAGTATCCGATGTACCTTATGGTTGGCCATGGTCATTGTGACTACTAAGGCATTGTCGTGCAGGTAGTGGAGTCTTGGTCATCCTCTTCTGTAAGTCAGGCTACATGAGTTTAATCTCGGTTCCTTCATAGATCTGTCAGTAAGGTAAACATGGTGCTCTCTCTTGTTGTTGATCATGCTTCAAGTATGAGCTAGGCGTGCCCAATTTGAGTCTCCACCACTGACAGGTCCATCGAAGATGGTGCATATTTCACCCTTTGCTTTGTTATTGTTTTGCTCATTGCATCGCTCTGATTGCCTGATCGGTCGATCTTCCATTTCTTTATCGATGAACTCGTGTAGATGTCCCTTTTGGATAAGGGATTCGATCTCTTCTCTTAGGTTAAAGCACTCAGCTGTGTTATGATCATGATCTCGATGGAAATAGTAGTACTTCCTCTTATCTCTATTCTCAGAGTCGGCCTTCATCTTGCTTGGCCACTTTAAGATTCTTTTATCTTGTACTTCCATAAGTACTTACTCCGACGTGGTGTTCAAGGGAATGTACTTGTGAAAGCAGCTTTCTGGACGTTGGTTGGGTCATTGGCCCATGCTCTGGTCATCTTCCCTTTTTTTTCTATTGTAGTTGACAATAGGTGGCTCTCCCTCTTCCTTTCGCTTCCTATCTCTTCTTGAGCCATTTCTGCCTTAAGTAGTCATTCATGAGCTAAACAGTTCATCAAAGTTTGAATATTTTCGAGCTCGGTTAAGTAGGTCGATCGACGAGAGTAGTTGGGAAATTCTTCCTGATCGAGAAAAGAAATTTTCCTTTCTTGAGGTCAGCCACCATGGTGATAAGAGCTATCTGGTCAGAGTAGCCGTCCACTTGGACTGCTTTAGCGTTGAAATGCACAATGTAGTCCTTCAAAAGCTCGTCCTCTCTTATGTTATCATAAGGAGGTAAGTTGTAAGGCTTTTATCCTAGCCCGTACTATTCCGTAGGCTTTCGCAGTCATCCCGGTCGAATTCCAGCAACCCGCGATCTGTAATCGGCAGTTGCGCACAAATCTGAGTCATATCCCGTATTTCAGAGTTGGCTCGACTCGAGACTTATACCCTAGCGACCGCGTCGTCGCCGCTATTCCGATGCCGCATCTCGCGTGCCGAGGCGATACCTAGGACAGGAGATGTAGGCCTACGTTCAGTTCGAGAAAAATGCGGCACATTGCATACACCAAGAGAATCTCTAATCAAATCGATCCCATCAATCACCACATCATGTCAAGTACAACACCATCCCCAAAGTCAACTTTCTCTTTTACACACCCTTACATGTCAAGTACACATCACTCACTCCATCACCCATCCCTCTCTCTCTTTACATCCCATTCTCTCTCTCTCTCTCATTTCCCCATTTCCAAGCAAGCAACCCAACGTCCCTGAGAGCTCCATGAGAAAGCTTTATGTGGCCCACTTTCTATCTCTCATCCTCACCCTCCAAAGTCCATCTCGACTATTAAATCACACCCCTTAGAGCTCTAGATCGCATTGGCGGAAGAAGGAAGAGGAAATCAAAGGTGGGTGCTTTTATTTGTTGATTTTGTAATTTGAGGGCTCACATATGTGAGACCCATCTTAATGTATGCATGTATAGGGAGGACCCATAGTGGCGGGGCCCCTCCTCTCTCTCTCTCTCTCTCTCTCTCTCTCTCTCTCTCTCTCTCTCTCTCTCTCTCTTCCCTATGTTTGATGGCCCACCTTAATATGCATTTGATCCATGCTGCATTGGACTTCACCTTAATGTAATGATGTGTGTGATATCCACACCATCCATCTAACGGTGGACCCCACTCATATGGGATGCACCTTAATGTTTATATGTAATCCATCCCATCCATGCAGGGGTCGTGGGGCCCACCTTGATAATGTGCTGAGTACAGCACGTGGGACCACCGTGGGGTATCTATCTCAGCCGTCCTCTGGAAGATGGGCCTGCAGCAAGCAGCTGCTGTGCTCCGTCAGCTAGTTCCATGGGTCTGACCTGAGGTATGTGTTATATCCAACTGTCCTTATCTAGGTCCACCCTGCACGTGTGACACATGCAGGTGGTGGGACCCACCTTGATGTATATGTTTTATCTGCACTGTCCAAGGTGATGGACGGTGTTGTGACCTCCACTTTGATGCATATATTATATTCAAACCGTCCATCCTTTTGGCGCGTGCACGTGTGGGATGGACCCACCTTGTCTAGCCGTCCATCAAGGACGGTGATACCCACCTGTGAAGTATTTGTTTTATATTCTACACCATCCATCCCCATCTCAACGTCAGTGTTTTGATCTACACCGTCCATCAGGGATGGTGTGACCCGCTGACGTGTGGGTTTTGATCCTCATCATCCATCCATAAATGAAGTAGATTCAAATCTTTGGTGGGCCACGCATGTGGACCCACCCATGAGGTATATGTTGTATCCGTCCATCTGTGGCCCGCCATGATATGTGTTTCATCCATACCGTCCCTCAGTGGGCCCCATGATGTCAGCAGTTCTGGGGTCCACTGATGTATGTGTTACATCTAAGCCGTCTATCCAATTGGCAAGCTAGTCTTAAGGGCTGAGACTAAAATGAGGCAGATCTATCTGGTGGACCACGCTGCAGAAAACAGTGGAGAGATGAACATCTGCCATTGAAATCCTTTTAGGACTACAGTAGTTTTAGATCAAAATGATATTCATTTTCCTCTCAACCAAGTCTTGGTGACCTTATGAATAGACTGGATGGAAAATAAACGTGATGGTGGGCCTTAGAATTTTTAAACAGTGAAAATCATCATCTCCACTGCTATTTGTGGTATGGTTCAGATGATCTTCGATCTTCATCTTCGCTGCTATTTATGGTGTGGCCCATCTAATGCAGCCCACTTGATATATGAGGCCAGTGCTGAGACCCATGGGTGAGGCCCAATATGATGTATATATGGCCCATATGACGTGGCCCATTATGATATGTATGTGGCCCACCGTGGTGCGGCCCATTATGATGAATGTGGCCCACTGTGATGCTGCCCAACTTGATGTATTTATGGCCCATCCATGAGACCACCTTGATGTATTTATGGCCCATTTGTTAAGGCCCACTTGATGCTTATGAGACCCATTGATACGGTTCACCTGTGATATATTTGAGGCCCATGGGTTGTGGCCCATTTTGATGTACTGAGGCCCATGGGTCGTGGCCCGATCTAATGTGTATGAGGCCCAGGTGCAGGGCCCACCTGTTGTGTATTTATAACCCTTTTTGGCATAGCCCATTGAGTTGTATATCAGGCCCAATATAATTTTTTTGTAACCTATTTAGTGTGACCCATCATGATGTATGTTAGGCCTTTGTGTGAGGTCATGGGCCCACTATATGTTTGGCTTTGGCTCAATGTAAGCCACTACCTGGGAGCAATGTTGGTTGAATGTCCACATTGATGGGCAATGATGGTTGGATGTCCACATTGTGACCTTCCCTTAGGCCTGATTCCGATTGCCGATTCCGATTCCAATTGTCGAGGCCAAGTATCGAGGCCGATTCCAATTATCGAGGTCGATTGTATATGCTGATTCCGATTGTCAAGGCCGAGTATCAAGGCCGATTCTGATTGTCGAGGCCGATTGTATAGGTTAATTCCGATTGTCGAGGCCGATTGTATAGGCCGATTCTGATTATCGATTGATCCCAATTGTTGTGGCCAATTGCCGATTCTGATTGACGTGACCGATTTGCCGATTCTGATTATCGATCAATCCCGATTGTCATTACCAATTATCGATTCTGATTGACATGAATGATTTGCCGATTCTGATTATCGATCGATTCTGATTGTCGTGACCGATTGCTGATGCCGATTGATGTGACCGATTTACCCATTTTAATTATTGATCGATTTCAATTATCATGACCGATTGTCGATTTCGATTGACATGACCGATTTATCGATTCATTTTAATTGTCGTGACCGATTTACTGATTTTGATTATCAATCAATTTTGATTGTCGAGGCCAATTATCAAGGCCAATTCCGATTGCAATTGTCGATTTCGATTCTGATTATCGAGGCCCAATGTGATGTATATGCGGCCCGTATTTGAGGCCCATTGTAATGTGCATCCGACCCCTGTTTGAGGCCTAATATGATGTATATGCGACCCGTATTTGAGGCCCATTGTGATGTGCATTTCACCCATGTTTGAGGCCTAATGTGATGTATATGCAGCCCGTATTTGAGGCCCGTTATGATGTGTATTTAGCCCGTGTTTAAGGCCCAATGTGATGTATATGAGGCCTATGTGATGAGGCCCATTATGATGCATTTGAGGGTCAGGCGATGTAGCCCGTTGTATTGTATATTAGGCCCATGTGAGAGGCCCATCGTGATATATATTAAACTCTTGAGTGAGGCCCATGGTGTTGTATATTTGGCCCTTGTATGAGGCCATGGGTCCACTATATGTTGGCTCTATGTGGGCCATTCCTTGGGGGCAATGTTGGTTAAATGTCCACATTGTTGAGGCAGATTGTTGATGCCCGTTATTAATACCGATTATGAGTATATGTCATGTTTGTTTGTTATGAGATCTGGTTGACCAGTGCATATGTGATGATGCATGTAGGCTACTTGGCAGACCATATTGTCGAGGCCGATTGTTGATGTCGGTTATTAATATCGATTAATACCGGTTATTAATGTGATGCATCATCTGCATGTTTGTTATGAGATCTGGTTGACCATTACATATGTCATTAGGCAGGTTGTTATGAGATTCCCTTATAGGCAGAGGTTATCTCACATGAGCACACGGTATGCGCAGGATTGATGTATGACTGAATTTTATGACTCATGCATCTTGCATTGTGTGTTGTGACTACTGTACGTCCTAGCGAAATCAGGGTCATAGCCTCCACAGGCATATTGTGGATGGCCAGATGGTACACCGACAATATTTGGTTCTAGCATACAAACGCCATAAATGTCCCTGGGTGAAAATTCCTAAACCTCCGTGGCTAGGAGACGCCCCAACATCGAGACCGAGTGGATATATATGAGCGTATGAGGGCCAAATACCAGGAGGACGCGTCTCTCACTATGTCATAGTCGGTTGAGAGGGGGTGTGGCCTTACCTGCCCGAGGGTAGGGGGCATAGTTAGGCTGAGTTTAACCAGCGTATGAATAGGTCCGCTATCGACGTGCCAGGTAGATATTGGCTGACTACTGGCCAGGAGGATAGTGAGGCCTCTTCCACCTACATGGTCGTGCATCAATGGGCGACGATTTGCATGTAGAGTGTACTAGACCCCGGTATTGATCTCAAAGAGGAACCGTACTGATACGTGTACTTATTGAGCAGGAATTGCATAGTCATTCATTCAACTATCCACTCGGGCTAGTGGTGCGCAACTATTTATTACATGTACCTTCGCATGGCCAGGATTTTGATTAGGCGAGCAACTAACCTGAGATAATGAGTCTACCCCCATTGAGTCTAACTATCCAAATTTAGGTATGGGACTGGTTTGGATAGAAGTCCCTTGTGGTGGATCCCGTAGCCTGCGATACTGCATTCTATCATCCCTACTTTACACTCCAGCTTGGTCATTTCATTTACATCACATATTGCATTACATCTACAAGCATATGGCATTTTGGGTTGCTATGTTTCTGCACTTACATGGCCTAGACAGACTTAACAGGATTTACATATTACAATGTATCCTCGGCATCTGATATTTGGCTCTCTATGACTCCTCATTTGCATAACTGATCCGTATTGCGTACTCTGATATTGTATGATTTATATACTTGCAGTATTGCTTATTCTAATATCGTATGATTCAGGATCTTGCCAGTAATTCTGATATTGTATTATTAAATTGAACACTTGGCACTTATCTTGTACACACACTTACACCACCTTCTAAGCTTTCTATAAGCTTATGCAGGTGGCATTAGGTTGCAGCAGTGTCGAGCTTGGAGCATGCAACTGACTTCTGGAGCTTTAATTTTGACACATGTATTTCCTTTTCAGCATTGTATTCAACTGTTTATATGAGTGGATATGTGATGATGAGGTTGCCTTTGTGATTTGGGTAAACTTGTGGTTATGCTTATTACGAATTAAATGAACATTGGAAAATCCTCCTTGTAGGATCCTAGGATCGGAATCTAGCGTATGGACACTAGGAGCCGAGAATGGGATACTATGAAGGCTGTCGGCACCAGATTCAGCAATCGGGAATTTTGTGAGCCCGGTTTCTGGGTTTGGGGCGTGACATAAGTTATGGGTTTTCTTCTGTCCTTTCCGCCAATGAACTGGGTAATAAAGGCCTAACTGAGCTAGATAAACAAGCTGATGGACTTGGGCTTCAAGTGATTATACCATTTTCATGCATCTCCTGACAAAGTCAGGGAGAATGCCTTGCACATTACAGGTCTAGAAGCACTATGGAGTTCCATCCATGCCCGGAAGGATTCAAGATACTCAACTGGATACCCTACTCCTGGGTAGGGGGCTATCTGGGGCATTCAGAACCTTGATGGTAGCTGGGATTTCGTCCATGAATGGAGGCTCAATTTCTTCGAGGAAGGCTTCCATGGAGGCACGGGCCTTGGCCCGGCATGCCTGTTGAATGTTCTTGAGCTGATTTCAGATTTATTTTACTTCTGCCTTCAATGGGACCTTGTTCTCTCATGTGCCTTTAGGGGCCTTTCTTAGAGCTTGCCTTTTCTTTTTCAGGGTATGTCGTAGATCAGACCCGGCGAGCTCGGTTGTTCCCATGGTTTGTGTGGGGATGCACTTGCTTCACACTAGCTGATCTTTTGCTACATATGATTCGTGAGGTACAAGCGAAGGGTGAGATTGCTCAGTCGCTGTCTCCAATTCTATGTTGTGGTCGTCAAGGAGAGGCTATTGTCTCTCTAATATTCTCATATGTGGTCGATGTTGCCTGTCAGATCTTCGACTTGGTTTTCTAAAGAAAAGAGCCGACTTCCCCTATTCCAGGATCTTTATGCGCTCATCGAGGAAGGGGAGTCAGGCTGGGGGCTTGACCGTGAAGCCTGAGGGTTTTCAAGTTGTTCCTCTTGGTATTGGCTCAGTGATGGCGGCCAATGCTCTTCTTTTTCCCTTAGCCATCAAGATGGGAGAAGTAGAAGGGTGGTAAGCTAGCTAGTGTTGGAGGAGAACTTTTTAATTGCTTTGTTGTCATTCCCATGAATGACATCAAACTGTTATCGCTCGAATCTGGTCAATCCCATAACACCTCTTGTAGGCTGATGGGTACCTGCACTTTAAATGAAAAAATGAGGGACACTAGGGGTGCCGGTTATAGCCGAGGACCCTCCGATACCTAAGTCAGGTACATGAACCTTAAATAGGGGTGACTGGAGTCATGATTTTTATGCATACCTCTTCCCTTAGGCATGAGATTTATTTATAAGTTTTCTTAATGGATTCGCTAGAGGGGCCCGTATTAGAGTTAAAATCTGATATTAAGAATATCTTCGATTTTGCCTCAATTGGCATGATCATCGGCAACGACCTCGTCGGGCCAATCCTATTTTTATACGTTGCAAGATTCTCTCTGAATCTTTCTGGTTCAAGGTCAATGTCTAGGGTTAAGGTCGGTATTTGAGGTCAAGATTAGTTGATGAATCTTAGTGCCGAGTTTTATTGACTAATCATTCAGATCGACCATTAGGTTTTCTTACTCTACTCAGCTTCTTTAATAGTAAGCACATTGGTAGTTCAGGGAGTCTGATGTGATGGTTCTCTGCCATGTGTCTAATACGTCACATCAGTTCGATTTTCCCCATAACATGTACAATTATCCAAACAGTTTGAAATACAATTTCCCACTGTTTCCTGTCGTTTCATTGATTCAAACTGCAGCTTCAAAAGAAGGTTTCCTAAGAGGGTTGAAACCCTCTTTCCTGTAAAATACGAAAATTTCTCTCAATCCAAACAACCTCTTTGTGAACATGTTATTTACTTTTAGCAACCAGGCTTAGCCTCTAATACTGTAGTGGAATCAAAAGCATCGTTTGACGGCTCGCAATGCATCTAGAGAGCTGGTTGGTTGGTTGTTTACCAACAGAAAGCATGGGAGAAAGATGCACAAATCTAAAAGGAGTCAATGATGGAGACTAGACGCATTCAAATTACTGGATCGTCTAACCAGGCAGCTTAGCGACTGCTTTTGCCCAGAAACATGTTTGGAAGCCCTTTTCCTTTTAATCACGGAAGAAAGGACTCACTGAGCTGGGATCACTAACTAATACTAATATAATATAAAAGAACTGTTTTTTTCTGTATGCTTTCCCCGGTTCCGTTGCTACTGCAGAACTTACGCAATCAATCGGATCAAATAAATATCCCTTCAACACAGCAAGCTCATCCAAAGGATATCAGACGACCCACCAAAGCACGAAAGCCATCGATTGGATCATATAAATATCCCTTCAACACAGCAAGATATCCTTTGATCATATAAATATCCCTTCAACATAGCAAGCTCATCCAAAGGATATCGGACGACCCACCAAAGCACACGAAAGCCAGGATCTTTCCGAAAATGGGTTTCTATTCAAAGAATGATAAACCGCAAGGATAAGCTCACACCAACTCATCAATTTGGCATAAAACGAAGTGATGCGGGGGAATCAAATCACTTGACTATTATGAGGAGTCACAGTCACATCGGACTTGCTAATCTCCCTACGGTAGAAAGAAAGGGGGAAGGGTTCATAATAATAATGAATAGGAGACTGGTGGCTAATGCGGTACCAATGCTACATCAACGGAGGTTGAAAGTAACTTGAAGATTGTGGTGGATAGCTAGCTTAACTTTCCAGGTTATCTGTTTACATGAAAGCAATGAAAGCGATAAATTAATATAAGCTCTGCAATTTGGTTGGGGATGATTTGACGCGCCTCTGAAGCTCAGGGATCCATAAATTTCAGTTTGTAAAGGTTAAGATCTTCCAGAGGACATCGAAGGGACCCTTCTCACTGACAAATGCAGTTCGGAGTCCATAAGACGGGTGGAGTTAGGTGTCACTTACAAATGCTTTAGAGGCTGCTGCTCATGGCCTTTTTCTTGTTCGGCTGACAACACTTTTTAGTTTCTGTATACATGCTTTAATCAAGTGTGTAGAGATACGTCTTGGGCTGATTTTTACGTCTTGGAAGGCTTCCGGAGTAATAGATTGTGTTGGTGTGGTGGACGCGAATTGCCTGTGACCCCTGGACACAGGAAGTTCCCCTGGTCGGAAGCTATGTGGGGCCCGCAGAGATGTCCCTTACAAGTCTACTCCGTCCATCAGTATTTAAGATCAAAATAATACAGCAAAAATCAGGCAGCTCCAAAAATCAGGTGGGCCACACCACACGAAACAGCAAGGATTGAACGCCCACCATTGGAAACTGTGGGGTACACAACTTTTGTATCAAGATAATATTTGTGCCTACTGTTTATCCGAGTGGTAATGGATCTATGAACGGTTTAGATGGCATATAAACATCACGGTTGTCTGTAGGAAGTTTTCAACGGTGGAAGTTTTCCTTTTCCATCCGTGAGAGTTTTCATTCTCACTATTTTTTGTGGGCTGGCCAAGAACTGGCACCACCACTCGATTCGTCCTAGTCATTCAGACTGGACCTGATCCGAACCGAGTAGACTTCGTCCAATCCGAACTCAAACCGAGTTGAATTCAGGTCACCTAGTAACTCGACTTGACTTAACCCAAAATCAACTTGATCTGAAACTTGACTCGTATGTGTGTATTCACAACTGAACTGCTTTTCATTTCAGTTGTATCAGCACCTATACATCCAAGTACCCCTTTACATAAAATAGGGGGCCTATCATGGAAAAGAAGAAGGAATCTGCACAATTAACCAAAGGACCTCACATCATCTTAATCGCACCTATATCGACCTTATCAAGAAAGATAGAACCTCTTACCTGGTAAGGAAGCTCTGATTGGTTGTCGAACTAAAAGTCAGACTGCGAACCGCTTCCTTACCAGGCCATTAGATCTGTTGGTGAGTTCCCTTTCCTCAAAATATGCACAAAAGTAATGCAACCCCGCATTATCAGCTGGTTTATCCTGAAAATCCATTCTCTCCATTTCCAACCTGGCTTTGTCTCTCCATTGAGCATATCTACCACTTGCCTTAAGTCCAATTCAATAATGATTTGAGAGAAGCCCCTCTAGAGGCCGTGGAATAAACCATCATAAACCGCCCTTAACTCTGCAGCTATATGTGTGTCTATATATATATATATATATATATATATATATATATATATATATATATATATGAGAAAAGGTACTATGTGTTCGACCTCACGATAAGCTCCCATGAGGTCGAGCTGTGTGGGCCCCACCGTGATGTGTTTCGACCATCAACACTGTGCATTTGATGGGTCCCCTTTAAATTATGGGATATCCCAAAAATCAGCCATATACGGAACTCAGGTAGGTTGTACCATCTAAAATTATGTGAAGACACCGTTAAAACATATAAAAGCACTTGGTGGGGCCCACCTGAGTTTTGCATGCGCCTAAAACTTGGTCTGAACCCTAATTCAAGTGGGACACACATAATGGATGGGCTAGATTTTCAAACCACATCTCGGTGGGCCCTCAGTTATGAATGTTTTAATGGTGCACGGCCCCTCTCCACTTCTGTATGTGGTGTGGCCCACACAGGTCACGGATTGACTTGATTTTTGAGACCTAGGCCCACGATGGAATGGTGCATCTGACTGATGGGGTAGATGTTCGAAACGCATCACGGTGGGGCCCACACAACTCGACCTCATGGGACGGACTCGTGAGGTGTGTATATATATATATATATATATATATATATATATATATATATATATATATATATATATATATATATATATGACATTATAGTTGATGGAGAGGCTGCAATTTCAGCAAGTGCACCTAGGTTTTGAGTTGTGATTTCAACCTGTGGATCCCGTTGCACCTGAGTCGATTTAGTGCCAACTCCACCCAACTCGGTATTTGTGACCAGGTTGGACTCAGTCCGGATTAATCCAAGTCAGACCCAGACTAGGATAGAGTCAGGCATGCTGAACTTGGTACTGAGTCGAGTCAAGTTCAAGTCAGATCTATTTCAAAATTTACCAGATCAAGTCGGGTCAGCCCTAACTAAGTCTGACTCGACTTGATGCCCAGCTTTAGTGGTGGGGCAGTCAATTTGCATCCTGGTGTGGTTATTCTATGGGCCTGATGGCTAGCTTGACCTGACAAGCCTGCCCAGTTTTAGGCCAGGTTTAGACCAACTAGCTTGGCCTGCGGGCCAGGCTTGGCTTGGGCACGCATTCTTGGCCTACATGGCTTGATTATTTTTTGTGAGGGCTTGGGCTAAGTCGTTTTAGCTTGGGCTAAGTCGTTTTAGGCCCAGCCTGCCCTTTTATATTCTATAAATCCGAGATTCCAAACCTTGGCCTCTGGCCTACTTGATCATCGGATAGATTAGGATCATTCAAGTGGAAAATAAGGATTTTACCAATTAGCCCAACCAATTTTTCGGACTCCATCTTGGACCTGCGATGCTACCCTCATGTCGGGCTCATGCCTCCAGTCTTTAGTATCGACCTGGCCCATACCTGGCCCAATATTACCACTCTTAATTATAGCCGTTGAGCAGATGATTTTTAGCCATTTGAGTATTGAAGTTGGAGTTTATCTAGGTAGCAAATACTAAATACACGCGTGGCCTCCAAATGGCTGGACTGGCTGATCTCTGGCCATGGCACATACACGATGGGTCCCACCAATCGTGCCAACACGTTCCAAGTTGGCACGTGTTGGCAGAGTTGGATTTGAATGGACACTGCATTTTCATCATATCAACCCCAACCCATTTAAAAATAATGATACATAGAACATAGGAAGAAACCACTACCTTATAAAAACAAGAAAAAAAAAAAAACTTGCTTTCAGCCTTTGCTTTCTACGAAGTAGCAAAAGAAAATGACAAGAAAACATATATTTATTCCTTAGAAACATGCAGAGATGGTCCGATGATCTGAACCGTTCATCCTCTTGGATCTTCGACTTTGAATGGCCCATCATTGGACAACCTCTGCATGTGGGCCATAATGGGGGATACGAACTCCGCAGAACCAATTCAATTTCACATAAATCCACCCACCGCATCAAGGCCAGCATTTACTAAGCCACTCCAATCGTAGTCGTTCATCATGTCTTCCAAATTATCAGGAACCGTTGATTCCGCCTGGTTTCCAAAGTTACCAAAGCCTTGGGTCTGATGAGCTTGTCCATCACCACCACCATTGTTGTTGTTCATAGACATTCGACCCAACCCTTGCAATAGTACCGTTTCAGCCCAGCTATTATTTAGACCCGAAGGAACTATGGGTGGATCCATTTGCCAAGCTGATGCCATATTGAAAGGGTAACCATTGTTGTTGTTGTTTATAGACAACTGATCCATCGTGTTCTTAAGCATCTCTTGCTGCATTCTGGAGTACGTTTGTATCTCCTCCATCGTCTTCCTAAACATCTCTTGCTGCATTCTCGAGTATGATGACATGAATTGCCCGTAGTCATTCAATGGGGAATGACTCTGCAGAAGCGGGTTGGCAAAGGTGGGCTGTTGTTGTTGTCGTTGTTGTTGTTGTTGTTGTTGTTGTTGTCGTTGTTGTTGTTGATGTTGTTGTTGTTGTTTTGTCTGTGTTCTTGTGCACCCCAAGTGGGCGTCGAATTCACAGAGTGCACATCTGTACAACCAGTGGTTAGAGCCCATGCCTCGACAGATATCACATGAGAAGGGTAACCCACCGTAGGGAGAGTAGTAAGTGAGGATCAACGGATGTGGATGATCTTGATGGTTGACGGTGCGAGGAAAGGTTGCACACGGGACGTGTATGTCGAAATCACAGGCCGAGCAACGGAAGGAGAAGGTGGTACCACGTTGGCCGCATCCATTGCAAGAGAAGGAGCCGTCTGCTGAGGGGGGTGTGGCTAGGAGTGTGAGAGGGTGGGGGTGTGAGGGGTGGTTTATCTGACGGGGGATTTGGGTGCATGATTTGTGGAGGATGTAGTTGCATGGGGTGCACCTGAAGGCTGAACCGGTGCATGGTAGGTTGCAACCATTGCATTGGATTTGGTCTTGTGGTTGCACGTTGTAAGGTTGTAAGGGATGGGCGTGGCTGAAGTGTTGAAGCATTGCCTCTTGTGGATTCAACCTCTCTCTCTCTCTCTCTCTCTCTCTCTCTCTCTCTCTCTCTCTCTCTCTCTCTCTCTCTCTCTCTCTCTCTCTCTGTGTGTGTGTTCTGGAGATGTTGCATATGTAGCTTCTTCTCATATGGATGAAAAGAAAGTGGAGCTGTTATATTCAATGCGACGACTTTGATTGGGATGACTACTAGTCAACGAGAAACAATCACATGCAGCCTCTGTATCTGAAATTTCACATACAACCCTGTCTTTCTGACCAACATGGTAACATACGTTGGATGTAAGACTACAGAAGAGAAAAAAAAAAAAAAAGACTACAGAAGAGATGCGCAGCACCATGAAAAGCATTTAGTAAGAAATCCAAGTCGATCGATATATTGGTAATGACAAAATATTTAAATCAATTGGTACTGATGGTATTACTCTTTGAACAGGTGGGGCCATCTAAGCAGAAGATTGGGCCGATCTTATTCTTAGATGATTTGCATTGTACATATTCCACATTTTAGACGGATCAGATTTCTAGAAATGCCATATGATGGACGGAATGGACGGCTGTATGTGAAATTTCACTTGCAGACGCTGCAGAGATGAAGAGCCGACGTCTCACATGGGCATGGGTCGCGGATTCAGTCAGGTCGGTACCTAACCAGTCCTAACCTTTGTGGCCCACCTTGATGTATTTATTGTTTATCCACGCCGTCCATCCGGTTTTTCAACTTACAATTATATGGCATGTACTCAAAAATGAAGTATAAATAAATCTCTGGTGGACCACACCACAGGAAACAGTGGTGAATGATCAGTATAAATTTTGTGGGCTACAAAAGTTTTGGATCAAACTGATATTTGTTTCTCCCAATCATCCATGTTTTTGTGATCTTATCAACAGGTTGGATGGCAAACGAACATTACGGTGGACCCTACGAAGTTTTAAATGGTGAGCATTCAATGATCATTGTTTCCTGTTGCGTGGTCGACCTGAGATTTAGATATTCTTCACTTTTGTAATAATATACGAAAATGAGCTAGAAAAATGTATGGACGGTGTGGATATATAAAAAAACATTTCTAGGTGGGCCCCACAGTCAGGACCCCACAGAATTGGTCCGGTCTCGATCGACCCGTCTGAATCCGCGCCCACTCCACCGACATCGATTGACTTCGAATAGGATGAACAAAGTCAAGTTGGAGTTTTCTTTTAGGTTCGCATTATGGAGGTGACACGGTAATCTGGAAGCATCTCAATATCGTAGGCGCATCTCTCCACCATACGCGTGGCAAGGTGAGCTGAAAATCAAGTCCATCTATCTAATGGTTCGTATCATGTGTGACCTATGTTTAAAAAATCATAACTATTAGATAATCCTTTAAACCACTTCTCTTTAATTTGGTCTACTGAATGCTTGACCATTAGCCATTTCCGTTTCTTATCGTGTCTTAGAGGCCCAGAAATCATATGGCTAAGATCATCCACCACTACGTTTTCTGAAAAATCCACCATACATGATACCTGTAATCAGATGGACGGTTCTAAATGAATGGTTACTATGCGACATGTACAATGGAGAGATTGGCACTAGCATGTTCCGGTACTAGCTGTTCTACCGTTCAATAAAACTTCTAGAAGGAGATAAGTCTACTATCTTCCAAACTCGAAATAGAGATGCGTTGTATCTTAGTTTACTTTGACTTTGGGGGTAAGTTTTGGAGAAATTGAGTGTGAGGACAAACCGGATGGTTCTATCATTAATCTGGACCATTCAGCTGGTGGGTGGGCCCTGGATTTTCCACTGGTCTAAAGTCAAACTGATTGGATGATCTTAACTTGTATTTTGGGTGTTGACTGTTGACCATTGACTTTTTACTTTCGTTTTTGCAGGTTCTTGGTAGGAACAGCTATCATCTCCTGTAACAGTTCTCATGTCATACGGAGCTCCATGTGGGACCCAAAGAGATGATGGCTTGTTAGTACACACCCATGTCAGTACACACACTCCATGTTAGCCACCCCTGCTAGGGATAGATGCCAAGACCTCAAGTGTTGAAACGGGTTATCTCCACTCAGTCTGCCAGTTGAGCTATGGATCTAGGTGTCGACATTCGATGGCACTTAGATAGCATCGAATATCTTCGATGTCATCGAACTAAACACTAAAACATTTCAGTGACTAAATATGAATTTTTCATATTTTTCCGATAGCACTTCAATGGAACTCCGATGTCATCGACGGCTCGTCAATGACATTAAACCTGTTTCAATGGCATCAAGCAGGACACCAAAGTGTCCAGAAACAAATCGTGAGATTTTCATATTTCTCCGATGGCATCGAGATGTCATAAACAAACTTGTTGATTTACATATTTAAGATATCAATCAACACGTATGAGAAGAAGCTATACGATGAACATCTAACACTAAGCAAATATTTCACGGTTCAGATCATTCACTTGCCCTGATGATCTGAACTATCCAAGCATGATAGCACTAAAACCTAGAAACATGCTAATCTACATACATATGGCCTGTGTACTTTGTATAGGGGATGTCAATGGCTGGGCCCAGCTGTGCTAGAGTATTATTATCCAGCCTGCCCTCTTTTTTAAATGGCCCAGGTGATTGGGCCTGAGCCCAATTCAATGGGCCTCAAGGGGAGGGAGATCCTAACCTATGTAAAAGGGGCCAAGGAGTAGGGGTGGCAATGGGCCAGGGCAGCCTGACCCTGTAGATCCAGGCCTGGGATTGAAATCTTAGCGTGGTGTTTGGGTCGGACGGGGCGCAGGCTAATGATGCATGGCCCAGTCCAATCATCAAGTGGGCCGCTAAGCAGTTCTCATTCACCATGTGTATAATTAAAAGACATTTGTTCATTCGGGTCATATTTCAATTATTCAAACCGTTTATGTGATGGGAATATATATATATATATATATATATATATATATATATATAATGTGATGGTTAATCTCAATTGTTGGACATGTTAGAGATAAATAAAAGCCGTAAGATTGAACACAGTTGACGTGCTTATGATGTAGGTAGCAGGTGCGCACACACCTCTGCATTATTTAGGATCCTTGCTCTTGCTCGAGCGGTAGACTCTCGGGAGTTTCAACACCCCGTCAAGGGTTTGAGTATCCATAGGTGGTGAAAACCCACTATGATGTGAGTGTGTGTGCGTGTGTAAATAAATAAATAAATAAATAAAAGCTCTGCATTATTTTATATTTTACTAAAAAACAGCTAGCTAGGCGAGTGACTTGGTCGAATCATCTCAATTCATGTTGAGTCAATAAGCCAAGTTGACTCGGCCAAGTTTCAAGTCGAGAAGCAAGTTTTGCAACTATTCCTTGACTACAAACAGCCCGCTTAAACGGGCCATTAACGGGTCATGTCTGGATCAACAACATCAAAGTTTCCAGTAGGGTTGGACCATGCCCACCCCAACCAGTGGGCCCGACCTGATCAACAAAATCATTTTTTCAACAAGGCCAGCCCAACGGGCCCACCCGTCAGTGGGACCACATTGAATCTAGGCACCTAGTGAATGGACTCAAAGGTCATGTCAACGAGATTTTGAGCCAATTGGCTTGAAAACTGGACCGTGGGTGCAACTCGGTCTTGAATCACATGAGGCACTTAGTCCACTTACTAAGTCAATTTTATAATTTAATGACATTCTCAGGTTCTTTCTAAATTTACTGAAACACTCATTTTTTTAAATGCAGGACAATTAAACACTTGTTTTAAAAGCTCGAACTGATAGAGCATGGTAAATTAATCTCTTTATCTCATAGCCTAGGCCCCACATCACATGGGTTAGGACCTTGGTGGAACTCCCCTCGTGGCTCCCAAATCACATGGGTACCGCCTCACACAAGCCACCTGCCTCACACGGGTAGGGCCCGCCTCTCACGGGCTGCCCACATAGAGTGTCCCCACATCCCACAGGCTATACCCGACTCAGGCCCGTGTGAAAATGTATCTGCATTAATCACCCTCGATGAAAAGTCTGGAACCCAAGACCTCCCGCTCTGATAAAGTAAAGTGTGCTATTGTGGAGCTCATGTGGTATGTGTATGGCATCCAACAATGTACCATAACAATGATAATGCCAATCCATAAGTGGGCTACACCATTACAAACAATGATCATGGTCCCTGAGATTTTAAAAAAGACAAACAAACGAATACTGATCCACACATGACTCCCTAAAAATCTAGGCCATTGAATGGTTTTAATCCAAGTCATATGAAAATCAATTGTGGAGATTGGTTAAATTAATTTAGTCTACGTGCCACCTGCATCAAACGGTTTCACACTTCTCTTGTATATCAAATCGCGTGGGTTGAACGAGACTTTGGCTGCAACCTTGGAACCCGCGATGTGGGTGTGACCCTGACCATAGGGCCCACCTAGATGTATGCAATGTATATGCATACTACCCCTCTTTTTTCCAGCTTATTTACAGCATGGTCCCAAAAATGATGTAGATAAATATTTCAGGTGAACCACACCGTAGGAAATAGGGGTTATTGACTATTAAAAACCTTTTGTGAGTCATAAAAGTTTTGGATCAAGCTGATATTTGTCTTTTCCTTTCATCAAGGTGTATGTGACCTTATCAAGTTGGATGGTAAAAAAACATTACGATGAACTCTAAGAAGTTTTTAATGTTAATTGTTCAACTACCACTGTTTCCTGTGGTGTTTAATACCTGAAAATTGTATCTTCTTAATGTTTGGGACAAGCCCTAAAATAAGGTGGAAAATAGATGAACGGTGTGGATATACATTGCATACATCAAGATAGGCCCTACAGTGAGGATCGCACCCACATCCCTAGTTCTGGGTCGCAGCCAAGTCTCTCCCCTATATAACATGCCTAACCCCAAATCATCACTGTAATAATAATAATAATAATAATAATAATAATAATAATAATAATAATAATACTTACTAAAAGGCAGAGAAACCTCAAAAGCAAGGAGAAAATTGAAAAAAAGGTTACAGCACAACGGACAGGTTGCAAAACACTCAAACTAGCATCGCTTATTACAACATATTCATGAAATTCAAATCGAAAACTCGGGGAAATTTAATGCTTGCTCCAATCCAAAGAACATATTGGCCTTCAAAGAATCCTTATTCTTCTAGACTTCTAAACCGCAATGCTCTTATTTTCATCTTTGATTCTCAAAACCAAGAATAAAATGGTTTCAATTGTTGGCGACGCATTGCATTTAGCCGTTCCTGATTTCTCATGATCGTCAGTTGTTCGACAGTACACAGTTATGGAGCATAAGCGACTCGAGCTCAGATTGATCATCAGACTCGTGCTTGGATTGATCATCATCAGGATCAGATTCATGATGATCAGATCGATCATCGTCATGATCAGAATCATGCTCAGATTGATCATCGACATGACCAGACTCTTGCTCAGATTGATCATCATCATGATCATATTCCCAACGGTCCTCAGCTGTCGCACAATCCAAGTGGGTCCCAAAATCACAACCTGCACAATAGTAGAACCAATACTGACGGTCCACTGTGATGTAGCATACATCGCAGTGGAAGCTCGTTCCCTCTGTCTCATCATAAGGGATACCGAACGTGAGGTTGAGATCATGCGAGTGGGCTTGGTGGGCCACGGTGTGGGGAAGGGAAACGCATTGGACGTGAAGATCGAATTGGCAAATGGAGCAATTGAAAGAGAAGGCACCACCGCTATCACCGCAGGCATCACATTTGAAGAAGCCACCTTCGTACTTGGGCACAGCAAGGAGGGTGAGGGGATGCTCGGGATGCTCTGGGTGTTGGATCTGATGTGGCGTTTTTGTGCATGATTCATGAAGGAAGAAATTGCATGGGGTGCAACTGTATAGGGAGCCAGAGATCGGCAGTTCACAACCCGAGCAATAGATTTCCTCTTCCTCTTGTTTTTCAGATTGATTTAAGGGATGAGGGTGTTGGCTATACAAACTAAATTTATCGGCTTTACAAAGCCTCGGACCGTACACACCACAAATATAAAAAAAAAACTTTTGTATTGCTATTTTCTTATTCTTTTTCACTTTGCTTACACAGTTGCTGCACACACTTGCTGTGATAGGATACATAGTATGCCTTTTATAGGCTTTTGCATCTATTGTAAAATGAATACAATACCCTCACTACATTAACTACATTTACTATAGCAGTTTCAAACGTTTTGAACCTCACCAGCCACACCACGTGGAAAATGTGAAATTTGTGGCTGTTTCAAATGCTATGAAACTGCAGCATCTGAACCGTCCATTTGGTTTGGACGTTTCAACACTCCCCTTCAAACCAAAACCGGTTTCATTTCAAGCATTGACCTTAGTCGTCTGAATGTATCAGTCGGTAATGCCTTGGTGAATATGTCCGCGACCTGTTCAGTGGTATGACAGTACTCCAATTTCACCATTTTCTGCTTTACTTGATCTTGTAAGAAGTGATACCTAGTATCAATGTGCTTGCTCCTTCCATGCTGCAACGGATTTTTGGCAAGTTCAATTGCCGACTTGTTATCCACATATATAACAGTGGATTCCTCCTGTGGATGTTTCAGCTCTTTTAGCATGTTCTTCAACCATATTGTTTCACAGACTGTGGACGATGCTGCCACGTACTCTGCTTCACATGTGGACAAAGCAACCATATTTTGCTTCTTTGAGTTCCATGTGAAAGTAGTCGATCCAAGATAGAAAACATATCCCGTGGTGCTTTTCCTTTCATCTTGGTCACCTCCCCAATCACTGTCTGAATATCCATACAGTATTGCTTCATATTCGTATGGATAGAAAAGACCGAATTCCATTGTTCCTTTGATGTACCTCAGGATTCTTTTTCCGGTTAGCCAGTGTGATTCTTTTGGCGCTTCCATATACCTGCTTAGAAGTCCAACACTGTAGACGATATCCGGCCTTGTGATTGTGAGATACCTTAGGCTTCCAATCAGACTCTTGAATATAGTCGAGTCCACGCTTCTTCCTTCTCCTTCTTTTGTCAGCTTCAGGCCCATTGCTACAGGCGTGTTCACGGCATTACAGTCTGCCATCTTGAACTTTTCAAGCAACTCCTTAGCATACTTTTTCTGTGATATATAAATGCCGCCGACTTGTTGTTTTACTTCAATGCCCAAGAAGAAGGACATCAATCCACTATCAGTCATCTCGAATTCATTGAACATAGCATGCTTGAATTCTTCAAACATCGCCTGACTGTTTCCTGTGAACAGTAGGTCATCAACATATAGGCATGCTATGAGGATGTCGTCATGAGCATTTTTCTTGATGTAGACTGCATGCTCATACGGACATTGGGCGAAGCCGTTCTCTTGAAGATAGTTGTCGATGCGTGCATTCCAAGCACGAGGAGCCTGCTTCAACCCATAAAGGGCTTTCTTCAGTCGATACACTTTGTGTTCCTCCCCTTGAACAACAAAACCTTCAGGCTGGTCAACATAGACCTCTTATTCTAGAATTTCATTCAGGAATGCAGATTTCACATCCAGTTGGTAGATCATCCAACTATGATGGGCTGCAAGGGAGATAATCATCCTTACAGTGTCAAGGCGAGCAACAGGAGCGAAGACTTCTTCATAATCTACTCCGTACTTCTGTTTATAACCCTTTGCTACGAGCCTTGCCTTGTAGCGATCGATCTCACCATCAGCATTTCGCTTGATCTTGTACACCCATTTGACGCCAATAGTTCTTTGACCTTGAGGTAGTAAAGTTAGATCCCATGTATTGTTCTTCTCAATGGCCTGGATCTTTTCTTCCATAGCCGTCCTCCAAGATTCTTCTCTACAACCTCCTCAAATGTAAGAGGCTCATGGTCCGCATACAAGCAGAACAAATTTACTTCCTCAGTTTCAGCATAGATATCGTTAAGGCTCCTCATTTTAATAGGAGCTAAGGGTGAAGGAGAACTGGATGATGAT
Organism: Magnolia changhungtana; assembly: GCA_030180095.1. Lineage (NCBI taxonomy): Eukaryota > Viridiplantae > Streptophyta > Magnoliopsida > Magnoliales > Magnoliaceae > Magnolia > Magnolia changhungtana. Next base: position 1,687,937 of record JASAUF010000336.1, read on the forward strand.
GTGCTGGCTGAATTTTGATTTGATAAAATACTTCCAGAGGAGATGGAACGTATTCCTGGACTTCTGCGTGCAGATGTTTCAGCGGAAGAGGGTGTTGCAGGTGTCTGTTCCTGGTTCTCATACTTATCTTCTTCATGTTCTTCAACATCGACTTGATTTTCTTTGGCTGAATCTTCCTCGTTCCATTTCCAAGCTTCTTCCTCACAGAATACAACATCTTTACTTACCACCACCTTCTTGGTTAGTGGGTTGTAGAGCTTGTACGCTTTCGATACTTCACTGTAGCCGATGAAAATGCACTTCTCGCCACGATCATCAAGCTTCTTTCTTCTTGCTTCTGGAACTTGAGCATAGGCAATACACCCAAAGATCCTTAGATGCGCCACACTCAGTTTGTAGCCACTCCATGCCTCCTGTGGTGTCATGTTTCTTACGCTCTTGGTTGAACACCGATTGAGCAAGTAGGCAGTACATGCAACTGCCTCTGCCCAGAAGATTTTTGGCATGCCTTTTTCTTTGAGCATGGTTCTTGTCATGTCGAGGATGGTGCGGTTCTTTCGTTCCGCAATGCCATTCTGCTGTGGCGTGTAGGTTGCAGTGTGTTGCTGTTTGATGCCTTGTTCCCTGCAATACTCTCGAAAGGCATTTGAGGTGTACTCTCCACCTCTGTCAGATCTAAGGGTTTTGATTTTAAGACCACTTTCTTTTTCAACAAGGGCCTTAAAATTTTTAAAAATAGTAAAAGCAGCAGACTTTTCTTTGATTACATACACCCACAATTTTCTACTGAAATCGTCAATGAAGGTAATAAAGTATTTATTACCTCCAAGAGAGATTGGTTCGAATGGTCCACGGATGTCAGTGTGAACCAACTGCAGTGGTTCCTTTGCTCTTCTGGACACTCCACTTGGAAAGGAGTTCCTTTGTTGCTTGCCGAGTGTGCATGCCTCACACATATGTTCTGGAACTTCAATAGTCGGCAAGCCATGCACCATGCTTGATGAGGATAAGAGTCTAAGGCCACTGAAATGGAGATGCCCAAAGCGAAGATGCCATCTCCATGAATCATTCTTCACGAGTCCATAGAGGCACTTCTCAGCCTTTGTGTTAATATGGAGCGGAAACATGCGATTCTTCGCCATTTGGACTTGAGCCACAAGTCTCTTGTGTGCATCTCTTATAGAGAGAGAATGGTTTTCCATGTGTATGACATACCCCTTCTCAAGGAGTTGGTCGATACTGAGGATGTTACTTTCCCTGTTTGGTACGTAATACACATTGGAGATAAAATTCGGCACACCATTCTTCTGATAGATTTTAACTTTTCTTTTACCTTTCACAGGAACTTTCGATGAGTCTCCTAGACTCACATTGCCATGAGCATCTTCTGCCAGTTCCACGAACAGCTCCTTCTTTCCACACATGTGGTTACTCGCACCAGAGTCGAGATACCATACGTCATGTTGATCACATGCTTTTTCTTGTGCAAGAAGAAGTGTGGAGTCTTCTTTTTCATGATTTGATGCTTCTGCATAATTAGAATGCTCATCTTGATCTACTGGTTTGCTCCAACAATCTGAAGCATAATGGTCGAATTTGTTGCAATTATAACATTGAATATTTTTTGTATTTTCACGTCCACGCATGGAACGACCTCTACCATTTCCTCTTCCACGAAAATTGGTAATCTTTTGTTGATTTTGTGATTGGCTTGGATAATATCCACGCCCTCTGCCTCTTGCACGATTGCTAGTGCCACGGCCCCCTTGTTGTGTATGACCATTCTTTTGTTCATTTAGAGTCAACTTAGACTCTAAGGCATGTTCAAGCATTGAACTCGCATTCTTTTGCATTCGTTGCTCATGTACTTGCAACGAGCCCATCAATTCTTCAATGGACAGATTTTCTAAATCCTTTGATTATTCTATGGCAACAACCACATGTTCAAATTTGGTTGTGAGGGATCGAAGTATTTTTTTCAACAACCCGTACGTCTTCGATCTTGTCACCATTTCTTTTCAAGTTGTTAACAATAACAAGTAACCTTGAAAAGAAATTAGAAATGGTCTCACCTTCCTTCATGTGTGAGGTCTCGAATTCGGCTCTAAAAGTTTGGAGACGAACCTTCTTCACACGATCAACTCCTTTGAAGATTGTGCTAAGAATCTCCCATGCTTGCTTGTATGTTGTTGCTTCAGCGATCCGTTCAAAGGTGGACTCATCCAACCCTTGATAGACAAGAAACAAAGCCTTCTTGTCCTTCTTTCTTTGATCTTTGAGGACCGCCCTTTGATCAGCGATATAGAGAGCTTCTTCTTCCGTTGTGGGTTCTACATACCCATCGGTAACAATCTCCCATAGATCTTGCGACCCGAATAGTGCTTTCATCTGGATGCACCAGTTTTCATAGTTATCCTTGGATAACTTTGGAATCTGCGGCTGGATCGAGGACGCCATCACTTTTTCACACTACGGATCAACAACGCCTTTTTTTCTTTTTTTTTTAACGTAATAGTGGCAACACCTGGATCACACGATTTGAACTTTCAAACTATACCCGGTCCCACGGGATCGTCTCGCTCTGATACCAATTTGTTGGCTATATAAACCAAATTTATCGGCTTTACAAAGCCTCGGACCGTACACACCACAAAGATTTAAAAAAAAACTTTTGTATTGCTATTTTCTTTTTCTTTTTCACTTTGCTTACACGGTTGCTGCTCACACTTGCTGTGATAGGATACATAGTATGCCTTTTATAGGCTTTTGCATCTATTGTAAAATGACTACAATACCCTCACTACATTTACTATAGCAGTTTCAAACGTTTTGAACCTCACCAGCCACACCACGTGGAAAATGTGAAATTTGTGGCTGTTTCAAATGCTATGAAACTGCAGCATCTGAACCGTCCATTTGGTTTGGACGTTTCAACAGAGGGTGGCTGAAATGCTCTAGCTCCATCTCTCTCTCTCTCTCTCTCTCTCTCTCTCCTTGGATGGTTAGTGCTGCATGCATGTGTATATATAGCTTGTTTTAAAGGGTTTTACGGGCAAAAAAAAAAAAAAAAAAAAAAACCAAGGATTTTTATGAATAAAATACTAAAAAGAATCTGAATTTATAAAAAATGCCTTGAAAGTTTTGAATTTTCGAAATGATCCTCAGATCGTCTGGTTGGATGGCTCAATGACCGAAGTGCCCTTGGTTAGTATTTTTTTTTTTTTAAGTGTTGTGGTTGAGTAGTGTGGGGCCGACGTTTGTGTATGACATCCACACCGTCCAAAAGGTTTATCCAGCGATGATAATAAAATGTCGCAAAAATTAGTCTGACCCACTTAATAGGTAAGCTATAATTCAAGATTTTTGGGAGTTGTATGTTTTATATGAAGTGGCTTCCCCGATGATTGGATGCCCTGAATTTTTGGTCATCTAGTAATAGTGATAGGGTCCACCTGTTTGACGTGTTGGATTTCGTAAGCACATCACATGGGCCCAGAATGCTTGTTCTTCTACATTTCTGTAAGCCAAAATAATAATAAATAAATAAAAAGGAAGATGAAGAAATGCGTTTTTGGTCATTGTGCCATCCAATTCTACGGTCAGTGGATTTTTTATATAAAGTATTAAAATCTCTCAAACTTTATTTTTGATAACCAACGGTCAAAGTCAGCTCTAAGCTTCTTTCTAGGAATAGCAAAGTCAGACCTTATCGGCATCTTCTTTGAACGTACGTCCGGACGCATTTTAAAGGACGTGGATTGCCTGTTTACCCGGCTACGGAAGAAGCTCCTGTGGTCGGAAGCTACGTGGGGTTCACAGAGATGCTCGTGAGAAATCCACTCCGTCCATTAGTTTCTCAACCTTACAATAAGACATGAATCCAAAAATCAGGCAGATTCAAACCTCATTCGGACCACACAACAGGAAAATTTGAAAATGGAAATTTCAACCGTTGAAAACTTCCTGGAGACCACGATGATGCTTATAGGCCATCCAAACCATTCATAATGTTATTAACACTGGGATAAACGCTAGAAAAAAATATCATCATGAAGAAAAACTTATGTGGCCCCACAAGGTTTCCAATGGTAGGCGTTCAATCCACAGTGTTTCCTGTCGTGTGGCCCACTGAGTTTTAAATCTGCCTAATTTTCGGATTTTTGTGCTATTTTTAGGTTGAGAAACTAATGGACGGATTGCATTTCTCACGGGAATCTCTGTGGCCCCACATAGATTTCGACCACAGGAACTTCCTTGGCCCGGGGCACAGGCAATACGCGTCCAAAAACTGCGTCTCATCCACGGTACACGAGGCAATCCCAGACCGTCCAAATCACTGTTTTAGCAAGAAAATCACACTAGGTAGAAGATAGTACATCTGATTTTCCACGTTGAAGCTTGAGCACTCATTAATTTATTTTCAGCCGTAGATTTTATTGTCACCAATCGGACGGTAGAGGTTGCTTCATCGTTGCGATTTTTTAGTAGGGCTCCATCCACAGGATGGTCTGCATAGGGCCATTCTCGGAATCGTGATGACTTACCAGTACCGAAGTGTACGTCTGGTATCTTAATCTGGGTCAGAGTCAGGTAGCCCACGGACTACTGAAATGAAATCGTAGCCCATCGTATGGTCAGTGTGGGACGCGTAACCAGCAAGGTGGGTGCGATCCTGACCGTGGGGCCCAGTTCGATATGAATTGTATATCCACCGCGTCCATCTATTTTCTTAGCTTATTTTAGGTTATGGTCTAAAAACGAAGCAAATACAAATCTAAGGTGTACCACACCAAAAGAAATAGTGGTCATTGAACGCTCACCATTAAAAACTTCTTAAGGTCCACCGCAATGTTTACACTCCATTCAAACTATTGATAAGGTCACACAGACCTGGATGAAGGGAAAACACAAATAGCAGATAGATCCAAAACTTTTGTGGCCCCAAGAATCTTTTAATCCCTACTGTGTGGTCCACCTGAGATTTGCATATGCCTCATTTTTTGGACTACGTAATAAAATTATCTTGAAGAACGGATGGACGGAATGGATATACAATGCATATATTGATGTGGGCCCCACAGTCAGGGTCGCACCCACCTGGCTGGATCCGGGGTGGATCCGGGGTGGCAGCTAATCCGCGTTGACCAGCGTGGATCTTTAGCAATGATCTACTGCTCTGTAGTTGCATTTGAACTTGTCATCATTCACATGACCAATTTGATCCATCCATTAGGATCATTATATCTTATTTCGATAGTATGCAAAAACCACAGCAATTAAATAATCCTAAACATCCGTGACTCGACCTATCTTTGAAGAACAATCTTATCCATCAATTTATGGATGCTACTAACTGGACGGTCTGAATCATCTGATCGGTAGGTCTTTTTTTTTTTTTCAGACTGACTATCAAAGGTCCACTGGACGGTTTGGATGTGTGATGTAGATGCCACCTACTCAAAATGCAACTATGTGTATGGTGGGGTTCCGACACCGGATCGCTGCTCCTGGATTTTTTTTGTACAATCCACTTCGGGAGGTAGGCCGTACCATGGATACTTCTCGCAATAAAACTGCCCCTAACCAAGCTGAAAATGTAAACCGTTGAACGTGATCTGATTCTATCAATCATAGATCAAATGGATAGGATCCATTGTAGAAACTCATACTCTATTCATGACCCAATCAAAATGTGGGATCTAACTCTTGAACGGCTCCGATCACACGTACAAATGGCCTCACTTTCAGACCCCAGATTTGGGTTACTGGTCACCGGAGTACGGGTTTAGAGAAGTTGACCCTTGGTGGCCTCTATTACAAATGAGTGGATTACGTGCGGCCCAGGCGTCATTCAAGACGGTGCGACCCTTACCATGGGGCCCACCTTGATGTGCGTATTGTATATCCATGCCGTCCATTCATTTTTCCAAATCATTTTAGTGCAGTCCAAAAATTCAGTAGATCCAAATCTTACGTAGATCATAACCAGGAAACATTGGTTATAGGCCATTAAAAACTTGTTATGGGCCACACAAGTTTTGGATCAATCTGATTTTATTTTTTTTCACTTTATCCTGGTTAAATAAACATTACGGCGGGTCATGCGAAGTTTTTAACGGTGGGGCGTTCAACCACCACTGTTTGTTATAGTACGATATACGTGAGATTTGTTCTGCATCAAAGTCACCGTAATGGCCGCACCGTCAGGACGCGGATCAGCCACCGACAGCGTAAGTAGCGATATTCCGTACTGAATTGACGTCACCAAGGCATGTGGTCCCACCATGATATATTTTATGTATTCATACCGTCCATTGAAATATCATTTTAAGGGCACGAGACGCAATGAGGAAAATCCAAAGCTCAAGTGGACCCACATAGAGAACAATGAGGATTGAACGCCTACCAGCCTACCAATAAAAACTTTTCGGTAGCGAATGATCATCTGTGTTTTCCCTTCATCCATGTCTGTATTAACTTATGAAGAGGTTAGATCTCAAAAAAACATCATGGTGGCCCTAAGAAGGTTTCAACGGTGTGCGTCACTGTCCTCACTGCTTTTTGTGGTGCGGTCAACTTTAGCTTTGGATCCGCATCATTTTATAGATCGAGATTTTAAGTAATCTCTACAAATGTGTGAACGGTTAAAATCTCTAAAAATGTATGGACGGTGTTGATATAACACATACATCATGGTGGGATCCATAGAACTTGGTGACGTCACTCCAGCAACGAACTTCGCTTCTCACGATCTCAGTAGCTAATCCGCGTCCGCACGCCTTAGGTGAGGCGGGGGCGCACTAAGAGAATCCGCAAAAGGGGCCGAGCTTTGAAAAACGAGAGCTTTGAAACTCAAAAGCAGTAACTTGTAACGCAAGTTGGAAGCCATGGATTGGCTGGGCCCCACCAACCAAAATCAAAATTTTGAATTGGAGCGAGCCAAAATCAAATCAAGCATGGTTGTTAAAGGCAAGAGATGAAAATGAGTGGAATCGGGCTGCATCAAAGGGAATTCAAGATCTAATTCATTCATCATGTTGACCACGATGGAAATGCCCTGGCCCTAAATGAAGTTCTAAAGAAGATAGCTAATAACTGTATTCAATGAAAATGCTCAACCCGTTCAACGTTGATCTTACGGAAAACCAACCGGTTGGCATACGATTACAACAATGGTTTAATATTAAAGTTGGCTTTGATGCCTACAAAGTCATTAAGTTGTAATCCAATTACAAGTAATCTGATTATAGGCATAAAGTATTTACATGCGGTTTTGTTTGGCTTTAAACTATAATCTAATTACATGAGACCGGTTGTCTGTGCTTATAACTTGAAATCTGCTTATAGCTTGTATTTAAGTATCCACTTACAACAAAGCTTGGAGTGGTAAATCATTTAAAAATAATAAAAGGACAAATAAAATTTGTATGTAAGATAAGTCATTTGGATAAGTCCAAATCAATAAAGCCTGTGGTCAGTTTTTACAGTAAATAAATCATTTGATGAGCCATAGAAGTTGGTCCACTAATTCAAACATAACACTAAGGTTTGACAACATCCCAACATATGAGAAATTTCAACCCTAACAATAATAACACAGAGAGAGGGAGAGGTTTGTCTTCTTTTGCTTATTCTTCATCGTCTTCTTTTGTTCTGGGTCATTGTAACTATTGGAAGATGATCTACAAGTCTCTCTACTTTAAAAAAAATTTTAAATTATAGTTATTGCTTGAAATCCATTTACTTGTAATATGAAACATGGTTTTTTTTTTTCTCATGTTTTAGATTAAATCCTATAATCTGATTACAAGTAGATATACCCATCCAAACGGCCCTTGTAAACTGATTCTCTGTAAACGTATTCCTATTTAAACACTTAATAGACATTAAAACAACCCCTTCGAGGAGAGTTCTCCAAACCCATGGTGCTTAGGGTTTAGTCCCTCTTTGATCCTTTGGAAGATACAGCTAGTGTTTGGCTCAAGTTCAATCATGCAATGTGTGCACGAGCATTACCGAAATCTAATGTGATTTGAATTGAACCGAACACGTTTGACCCCCATGAACTACCGAAAAGAACCTAGTGTGAGATGCAGATTAGTCGGTGGGTGCGACCCTTACCATGGGGCCCACCTTGATGTACACGTGATCCACTTGAGCCTTCCATCCGCCTCCTTTTTTGCCTCATGCTTTAAAATGATATTTTAAAATGGATGGACAATGTGGATAACTTGTACATCACAACGGCCCCACAGAACTCCTTCTAAGACTGACTCCATCCTTACACGACTCGCTTGTGGTAGGAAGTTCCTGCAGTCATAAGCTAACTGGGGCCCACCATGATGTTTGTGATAAATCCACCATGTCTATCCATTTTCCTAGGTCATGAGCCCAAAATTGAGGCATATCCAAAACTCAAGTGGACCGAACCACGGGAGAAAGTGGGTAGGGAAATGCCTACCATAACCTCTCTGGTCTACCATGATGTTTATATGCCATCTATACCGTTTATAAGGTCATTATTGCTGTGATGAACTGAAAACACAAAAATGTTAGCCTATTAGCTTGATTCAAAACTTCGGTGGCCCCACAAATGTTTCAACGGCGGACATTCAATTCTCATTGTTTCCTATCATGCATGTAGCCTACTTGAGTTTTAGATCTGCCTCATTTTGAGCTCATGTCCTGACACGATTCGGCAAAATGGATAGATGGAGTGGATTTCTCACAAAAATCACGATGGGCCCCGCCTAGCTTTTGACCATAAAACTTCATGCGAAGCAATCCGCATCCAGGTGTGGATAGTGTGCCACCCTCACCAGGACCTAACTAGAGACAAGCGGTCTTATGGGGCTCACTATGATATATGTGTTTTAAAAGGATGTGGGATTTTGGTATTAATTATCAAATATTCTCAGCTATAGTAGAGGGCTATAATGATGTAAATTGGAATTCAAAGACTGATGATTTCAAATCTACCAATGATTATAACTTCACCATGACATGTGGAGTTGTTTCATGAAAATTGGAAAAATAAACTTGTATAGCTTATTTTACCATGATATATGAACTAATTACTTTAGTAGCAGATAGTGAAAAATCATAATTGATTAAAACTATTAATCAGTTTTACTCGAAATATCTTCCTAGGTAAAACCAATTCTATCATATTTATTTATTATGATAGCTTACCAATTATAGGAATGGCTAACAACAAGTATTATAAGAAAAAATCTAGGCAAATTTATCTAAAGCATACTTGTGCGAGATAATTGTCAAAAAAAGATGTTTTAACTAGACTTTAAAACCCAATGATAATATAGAGTATCCTTTCACATAATTGATTAAAACTATTAATCAGTTTTACTCGAAATATCTTCCTAGGTAAAACCAATTCTATCATATTTATTTATTATGATAGCTTACCAATTATAGGAATGGCTAACAACAAGTATTATAAGAAAAAATCTAGGCAAATTTATCTAAAGCATACTTGTGCGAGATAATTGTCAAAAAAAGATGTTTTAACTAGACTTTAAAACCCAATGATAATATAGAGTATCCTTTCACAAAATACTTGGCTAAAAAAAGTCTAAAAAACATCAAAGAATATGGGATAGCTTGATCACATATAAAAATGAATAATTAAACTAGTAACCCAACCTAAAGACTAGAGATTCCAAGAATTATATTCAATGAGAAAAATAAGTTTTCATGTTATTCCTAGTTGAAATGCATTACAAAAATGAGAAGAAAACACTTCTTAGTATCTCTCTCTGTGATGTAAGTGATGTTATTCTCTATAAGGGGTCTAGGTTAAGTTTATCCCTTAATGAGTTTATATCCTATAAAGTAGGGTGATAATTGTTATAGAGACATATTGATAAACTCACCCGTGTGAGTATAGAAGTGAAGCTACTTCTTATAAAAATTTTGCTAATTTTCTAAAATACTCATGAAACCATGATATGTTACACATAACCACAAATTGTACCTCTAAACACCCTTTAAAATCTTAACTACTATGTATATCTTGTGTACGGTCTACACTAAAAAAAAAAATAGTACAAGACTTAGTTCATTAATTTTCTTATAGTCCAAACATGTTTCACTAAGTGAGGTTTAAGATAATTCGTCACCTTCATTTATGCACAGTAGAGCTTCATTGTGCTTAGAATTTTTTTTATATAAATAAGTGAGGGAATTGCTAAAGTATTTCAAAATAAAATAGAGAGGAAAAAAAAATTAAAAAAGCAAAACTGGTTTCTTGAATTATCATTTAAGGTTTTTTTTAAATTTAAATTCAAATTTTGAAATAAATAGCGATGAATTTTCTCACCGTTTCTTTTGAATTTGATGAGGCTCATTAACTAAGACCATTTCTATATGAGAAATGTGTCTCACATTATTAGGCTCATCGAATGCAACAAAAAACTATCAGACGGTTCTGACCATTTCTTTTGACACAATCCACCTAATGGTGGTCTATAAAATGGTATGGCTTACGTTATTTTATAAAAGGGTATAGCTTAGGTCATTACAAAATCACTTCATGTTGTAGCTACTCTAAATAGAAAAAATAAAATAATAATAATAATAATCTTATCTCTTCTTTTTTCTCTCTTTCTAGGCATATGGACTAGTTTTTCGTATTGGGTGTTAGGTTCGTTCACAACCTATGCATGTTGGGGAAAAAACTAAGCTGGGCATCCTGAAGATAGTGCATAGATGAGCCTTTCGTACCAATTAAACTCACTGAGAGGTGCAAACTACTCAAAGATAGTGATTGAGCCCATGCCTCATCTAGGCTAAAAGATTCAGATTTTACTTCCTCTTTGCAACTATTTTAAGTAGGTGAGAATTAGTTTCATTTTTTTTCTTATTTATTCGAGTTTATTTCTTAATATTATTCTAACAACATGTGAGAATATGAACCACCTCTTCTCAATAGGGAGCCTAGCGAGGTCGGTATGAAACCATTTCTAAAGTTATTTAACATAGCAAGCCTGAAAAATCTGCCACTAATCGTGCATCTTTAACAATAGTTTAGACTTGATAAATCATCATGGTGCACCAACGCTCCTACAAGCATAATCCCCTCTCTTATTCCATGGGAAGTATGGCATACTAGGAGCAAATCTTGTTATGAAACTCAAGTTATTAGACCTGAGAGTCATATTGCTAGAGTAGGTTGGTGGATTAAATCTATTGGAAACCTCGTATTAGCTCTTCTAGAGGGCCCAAAATCTTATATATCCTCTTAATAGGAATCCCAAGCAGTAACATGAAGCCAAAATCTATATATTAATTGTAAAATGGCGGATGGGTGAAGTAGATGTAAGATGTAATAATCGGAATTACCAAAGGACCTTGCTGTGCATTGGATATGGAGATCTAAAGAACTATAGGGCGTACCTTGTTGTGTCGCCATTGCTGTGAAATCAGATTGCAGAGATCTTCCTCTCCTTACACCCTTTAGAGAAGTTGTGATGGGAGTGTAACTTCTGTCGGTAGTGTTGGATTGGGGACCCAGCCCTAATTTATAGTGTAGATTGGGTAGAGGAGTTTGAAACCCATCAAAACTCCTCTCCCTAAAGGCTCCACACGAATTTGCAATCCTAGTTCTATCAAGACACTATATGCGTATCACAGTAGTAGCACACCGCCCCATACACGAATTTTGGATGTATCACAACTTAGTAGGGCCCACTGGTGCACCCGATCACATTATCCAACCCTTAGGACAATCTAAACTGTTGATTAATAAGGCACACCTTATAGAGTTCTTACATTCTCCCACTTGGGCCACATTGATCAATGTCAACGATTAATCTTTTGAAAAAACATACATGTTTTGATTTAAAGAAACATCCAAATTGTTAACCAATGCAATTGTTGGATAATACAGGTAACGCTATTATGATATGGTCCATCAAGACTGCCAGTATTGGATCACGGCAACCATCACAACAATTAATCTAAGCAAAGTGGGGCTAAGCGCGGTCACAAATACTATCAGTCTTAACAATATAAATCAAGAACAATGAAGTGTGGTATAAGGATTACACATGTAGTGTGATGATGTGTGTCTATCTGTGATGCCCCGGTCCTCGCTCTAATGTGGACGGGTGCGATGTGGGCGGGGCTGGATGCCTGGGCGACCTACTATTGCAGGTGACTATGGATGGAACTCTGTCCCACATCGCTTGGACAATCGTTCGAAGTCCTGGCTATATGTGGAGGCTCTCACTTAACTATTATGACGTGTTTTAAAAATTTGTCTGAGAGAAACCCCAAAGCGGACAATATCACAACGGTGGGGTGGGTCAATATTACAAATGGTATCAGAGCCGAGGACGACTCTGTTCCAATAGTGGGAGATTGTGACACCCTGATCCCTACTCCAATGTGGGCGAGTGCTATGTGGGCGGGTGCGATGTGGGCGGGGCTGGATGCTTGGGCTAGCTACTGTTGCAGGTGACTATGGACGAAACTCTATCCCACATCGCTTGGGCAGTCGTTCGAAGTCCTGGCTATATGTGGAGGCTCTCCCTTAACTGTTATAAACCGTTTTAAAAATTCATACGGGAGAAACCCCTAAAGCGGAGAATATCATAACGGTGGGGCAGGTCGTTACAGTATCCTTAAGAGGTCCTGAAGCTTTCAAATGTCAAAATAGATTACGCATACTTAGAGAGAAGTAGAAATTAACTTTATATCAGAATCATTAAATAACTTTATTGAATGAGATCTCTTTAATGTCTTTGAAAATAAAACACACTCAACTCCCACTAACTAAAAATATCTGTGGGATCAATGACTCCTATGGATTTTACGTGCACCTGAAATAGCATGATATGGAGCCCTTTAGTGAATGGATCTGTAATCGTCTGTTGTAAGACCCGACCCGAGTTCCTGCATGTGCATGTGTGTGTGTGAGTAGGCATTTCATTTCTTGTGGTCCCGGGGTCCTACTGGTCAAATCCCGGTGACCCTCGACCCTCGGATTGCGTTTGCGGTCATCCTTAAGTCCGATCAGGTGGACCCAACTCGAATTAACCCGAGACCCATGTCATCTTACTCCCATCATCTTTACAGTTCCAACGACGCATCTTGTGCATCCATCCGATATATGGATCAAAAGTTATGAACATTACATAGTATGGCCCTTAATCATGTGGCCCACTTTTATGCAATGCATGTGGACCACCTCCTTGGCACAAGTCCCTATGCACATTACACATACCACATAAATTTTATGAAAAATACCACCCACCTCAACACACACAACACAAGCCTTGCCTAAAGCCTAAGCATTGTAATCTCCTTCCCTAGGCAATCATGACCTCTCTTACAAACTCATCATGACCCATTTCTCTTTCTTTATCTTTCTCATTTCCCTCCATTTACTAGCAACCTCTCCCTCTCCCAACGTCCATTTCTCTCTCTTTTCTCCAGCCCTCTAATCTTCAATATACTTCCAATCCCACCATTAAAAATAGATCTCCACCATTAAAATCTCTTCCTTGCTCCAAGGTGTTCATAGTATAGAAGTTTGGGAGTTTGATGGCAAGTGGGTGACTATTATCTTGCTGATTTAATTTCTACCTTTTAATCTCCTCATTTCTTCATAAATGGATCATATGGGACCTACCAGTCCATGGTGGGGATCCCATTTGACCCCATGGATGTGGCCCTTTGGCCCATCCTACATGCATGTCATGATACATGATGAGGCCATTCTCCATGGACCCCATCATGATATATTGTATTATCTACTTCATTCTAAGGGCATCTAGACCCCAGAAGTCATGTTGGGATGGCATACCAACCATTCATTTTAGTTATGGATCATGCATGCATTGGTTTATTGTTGCATGTACAGTCAACATAGTTGTATGGATGAGATTGAATCTTGGCAGGGCCCATTAATGGCGGGGCCCTACCCACATGGCTGGATTGTATTTCTTCTTCTCCTTTCTCTTATTATTATGGATGATGATTTGTGTGGCCCACTTGGTGGGACCAGGACGTCCCAAAAAAATTCAGCAACAGTCGGACGCCCCTACCACCTCATTCCATGGTTTTTGGACACCCTAAATTAATGCATGCAAGTGTCATGACCTTAGTTCATAATATGGACATGTGTGGAACCCACTAAGGAAGGCCACACACCCTTTTAATTATTTTATTGAGATATAGGCTGATATGTCTAGCCATGTATTACTGTCTAAAAATCTGGACTGTTGCATGGACTATTTTAGTTAATGTTTAGCATGGATTTGGATTATGATTTCCATTATTTTTCTTGAGGTTGTGGGGTGTAATATGAAGGAGTGGACCCCACTCTGAGGTGTGATGGATCACACCTCAGATTGTCCATACAAAGACACCCAAAAAGGGAGGCCCATAGGGGTGGGCGGTCCACCTTGCTGGACCGTCTAACCCAATGAATGGAGGTGAAAACACAAATTTCAGCTGAATTTTTCAAGTGGTGGGCCACTTTTGTAGACCCCTCCTTGCTGTACTTTATGGAAAAAAATACTAATCATACATCCCTCCCCTCCTAAATGAAGTTTAGGCCCACCTTATTGGATAAATATTGTATGGACAGCAACATTTTACCCAGCAGAATTTCTGGATAGGCTATAATTCTAAATTTTATTAAAATATTTCTGAGTATCCAAAAATTCTAAACTTTTACAGAGAGGTGGCCCCACCCATGGTAGGACCCACCTACAAATTTTGGGGCCAATGGACCCCTTTGCACACCGTGAGAAGGGCTGGACTAGCCCACCAGGCTGGGACGTCCAGGTCAAACAGATTTTTCTGGACATTTTGTTTTCTTTAAATAAATTAAACTACTTCTGCTACTTTAAAAATTTTAAAAATTTACATAGAGGTGGCCCACCCATTATAGTACCCACATACCAAGTTTCGGGGTTAACAGACCCTGTGCAATTCGTGGAGCTGGCTGGACCGGCCCACCAAGCTGGGACGTCCAGCCATATGGTTAGCCATCCATCCTCCTTATGGGCCCACCTTGATGTTGTGTATCCTCACCTTGTAATTTTTGTACAATTCCTTTTTGGGTAAGACCCTTTGTATCATGTATGGGCCACCCTAGGATATTTATTTCATCCAGTAAGCCCATTTGCTTGACCTCAGAAGACCCAGGAAGTTGGGTGGGCTGAAATTCCAGCAAGGCCCAGTTTTCACTATACATTGTTAGGTGATTTTGAATTATAATTTTCTACCAGATTTGGGGATATTATTACACATATCTTGCCCCATTTTTAATTATATTTTGGGCTTAATTAGTGCATGCGTAAGGCCCATTCCAATTGGGTTTCTATTGGACTAATACTCATAGTCATTTGTTGGGTTTCCTAAGCCCATTGTCTGGAACTTTCTTGATAGGCCCCTGACCTTTGGGCCTATATTTAATACATTATTGTAATAGGTTTTATTGGCCAAATACTCAAGTAGTTGAGCCCTTGGTTGCCCATTAAATTAACCACATACATGAGCCAAGATGTGAGGCCCAACTCACTTGTTTTAAACATAAGAATTACCCATATGGTTGAAATAATGGGCTGCCCATTAGGCCCACCATAATAAGTGAACTCATAATCTTTATGGTTGGGCCCAAACCTTACTTGAGGGCCTACCATGTTGCCTATGTGTTGGGCTTGGTGTATAGTCCACTAAGCCATGGATTGTTTAGGCCTTGGGCCTTGCCTTACATGCGTGTAGTTAGCGAGCTACCTTTTGGGACCCAGTTGAGGTTATATGTCCTCCTTAGTGGCCCTAAGGTAGGCCCATAGGACCCTATTAGGTGGTTGAAGGCCCACCTTGGACCCCTATTAGGACCGCTTCTTCCTTTGACCTTTATGGCTCTCTTTGCTTGTGGGCTATCCCAAATTATTGGGCCTCCACTAGAGGACTTCTCCTTAGATTATATGTTTATGTATCTAAACCTTATCTCTCCTTGGGTAGGAGGAGTATGATCCACGTCATCATCACCGAGTAGTGTACTTACACCATTAAGACTCATATGCATCATCTGCATGAATGGATTGCATTATGTGTGGTCATTAGGTTGACATAATAGAGGGATGGAGTTTCTCCCCTTGTGCACATCGAGTGCTTGAAACTAGTGCATGATCTGTGTGCGTGACTCATGCATTGGCATCGCATTTCATGATGAGACCACCCTTGCTTCATCAGGGCCTCGCCTCCACAGGGACATTTGTGGATGGTTGTATGTATGGACACCGAAAATATTACTTGAGCATACATGGTGCATAGGATGCCTATGGGTGAAATTTCTAAAACTTCTATGGTACCAAGGATCTGCCCCAACGCCGTGACCGAGTGGGAACTATGAGTGCACGAGGGCCTTACGCCGTTAGGCCGCGACTCCCACTGTCATGTAGTCGGTTGGGTAGGGGTGTGGCCTTACCCGCCTGGTGTGAGAAGGCATTGCTAGGCTGAGTCTGACCAGCTCGTAAATGGGTCTGCTGCCGTCAAGCCTTGTTGGTATTGGTTATCCACAGGCAGGTAGTGTGGTCTCTTACTCTCGTTTGACTGTTCAGGTCTGGAGAGCGGCAGTCATTCAGCAGTGTACTGGACCCCGGTGATTTCTTTATGATTGGAAACGTACTTGATATGTGGGTTGGATATGAGCACTGGCATTACTTTGCATCGCATTCGCATCGGCTGTATAAGCCCTTTTATGCATCGCCTTGGTATGGCGTCCAGTACTCATGATAAACCTTGGTAAGGCTAACGACATTGTCATTGATCATGTTTCCCTGCATCTCCTACTATTCTTCTGTACACCATCATCACATTCCTTCACCACCCTCTAAGCTTCTATAAGATTATGCACGATTGATGCATGCAGAAGATCCTAGGCAGGCGTCGTAACGGAGCTTAGATTAGAGTTGAGTTTGAGGACCACAGTGTTGTAGACTTTTTCCTCTTTTTTTCATTATCTTATGAATGTCCTTTTGGGCCTTTTGTAACTTGTAAAAGTTCAAATTCATAGTGGATTTTGCGATGTGTTCCTTTATTATTTTCGAGATTTTACTTGTTGTGATCTTGAGTATGCTTGTATTGGAAATGGTTATTCGATAATGGAAATCCTCCTTATGGGATCCCAAGATCGGAACCTGCCTTAGGAGCCGAAAATGGTGTACTACGGAGGCTGTTGCGGTCAGAACCAGCTATTGAGTTCCTTGTGAGTCCGGTTACCGAGTCTGGGGCATGACAGTAGTTGGTATCAGAGTATAGCAAGTAATTCTGGGATAACTCGGTATAACATCGCATGTCGGCTGAAAGCTTAAGACTAGTAGTGTCCTGAGATCCTTCCTTTCGCTCCATATCGAGCCTGTGATTGGCCTGATTTCTTTCGTCATCATTATTTTGTAGACGATGCCACCTAGACGTGGTGCCCATAGTCGTGGCGCCCGTGGCTGTGGTGCCTATGGTAGAGGCATTCATGATACTCGTTCTACTCGAGCGCATCCCGCTCCCGTCATAGAGGATCTGCTTCTCGAGGTCCCGATTCAGCCTATTCCTCCAGTTGAACCTGTAGCGCCTATTCCTTCTGCTGCTCCAGTTCCCCCACCAATTCCCCTTCTCAGCCTGTTGTTCCGGTCACAGAGGCTCCTGTTCCACCAGCCGCACCCTTGCCTCCATCCAAGGCGAGTGCCGCTCCTGCCTTCCCGACTATGCCTATAGGTGTTGAGCACTTTTAGCAACTGATGCAGCTTGTTGCTACCGCATTGCAGACTCTTCAGCCTACGGCCTCTCTAGTTCTTGATCAGGGTGATTTGTCACGCGCTAGCGCTATCTTCAGGGAGTTTAGGCAGCATGACCCTCCAAGATTCAGACGTGAGCCAGACCCATCTGCCGTCGAGGCATGGCGCACTGAGATTGTGAGGATTTTCGACACTATACAGTGTCCAGTTAATCAAAGGGTATCCCTTGCAACCTATCTTCTTCAGAGTGAGGCCTGTCATTGGTGGTCGTCCGTATCCAGGATGGTCGGGCCAGATTTTGTTTGGACCTGGGAGGAATTTTTGGTCCGTTTCAACCAAAAATTTTTTCCCGAGCATGTTCAGATTCAGCGAGCGATCGAGTTTGAGACCCTAGTTCAGGGTGATTTGTCGGTGTCGTAGTATGAGGCCCGTTTCTTAGCCTTGTCTAGGTTTGCTCCTTATCTTACCAGTGATGAGAAGATGAGGGCCCGTCATTTTGTAAACGGCTTATGACCTGCCCTTTGTAGTCGTGTGGTAAGGTATTGTTTAGAGACATTCGATCAGGTTGTCCATCGAGCGTTGGTTTATGAGGAGGACTGGGTTATGACCCAGAGATTGCAAGAGCAGAGTTCCGGTGGAGACCGGAAGAGGAGAACACCAGCCAGCAGTTTCAGGCAGCACCGTCAGCAGAGGAGGGGCATATCAGAGTATAAATAGCCTGCGGCTTAGACAGTGGCTCCATCGTCATCATCAGTACAGCCAGCCGCTTCACCTCACATTCCTTCATGGCCGAGCAATTTTACCGATCGACCAGTATTCCGACGGAGTCCATGTCTGAGGCCTTGGCCATTTCGACTCCCATGGGGAAGTACGTCATGTTGACCCGTCACTGCCCTTCTTGTCCAGTGTTAATGGGTGAGATGTTCCTTCCTGCCGATCTATTCGTGATGCCGATGACAGGCTTTGATGTTATTTTAGGTATGGACTGGCTTGCGGAGTATTGTGTTGTCTTGAACTATGCCACGAGGACAGTTACGTTTCACATTCCAGGCTTGTCAATATTTTAGTTCGTCGCCGAGCCCAGAGGAGAGTCATTATCTACTTTCTTGGCTTTTGTCATCGAGGATTCTGTGGCAGGGAGTATTGAGCAAGTGTCAGTTGTTTGTGAGCACCTAGATGTGTTCCAAGAGATCTCGGATTTGCCACCACATCGGCACGTGGAGTTTCAGATTGATTTGGTGCTCAGTACCGCGCCTATCTCGAAGGCCCCCTACCGGATGACACCTTTGAAGTTAAGGGAACTGCAGGAGCAGTTGGATGAGCTCTGAGAGCTAGGTTTCATTTGTCCCAGCAGTTAGCCTTAGGGAGCCCCAGTATTGTTCGTGAAGAAGAAGGATGGCTCGTTGCGCCTCTGTGTGGATTATCGTGAGCTCAATAGAGTCACCATCAAAAATCAATACTCGCTTCCCCATATCGATGATCTGTTTGACCAGTTGCAGGGTGCATAATATTTTTTCAAGATAGACTTGCACTCCGGTTACCATCAGATTTGGGTCCGAGAGGAGGACATTCCGAAGACGGCTTTCCGGATGCGCTATGGTCACTTCGAGTTTCTGGTCATGTCGTTCAGACTGACCAATGCGCCCGCCGTATTCATGCAGCTGATGAACGAGGTCTTCCGGCCGTTCCTTGATCAGTTCGTGGTAGTATTCATTGATGATATTCTTGTATATTTGAGGACCTAAGAGGACCATGTTGAGCACTTGCAAATTGTGTTGGAGACCCTCCGTGCCCACCAACTGTATGAGAAGCTAGAAAAGTACAAGTTTTAGCAAGAGGAGGTGAAGTTCCTCAGTCACGTGGTGACGAGGGAGGGTGTTGCGGTAAATCCCTCGAAGGTTGATGCAATGCGTCAGTGGGGCCAGTGCACGAACGCGTCCGAAATCCGTAGCTTCCTTGATCTAGCGGGATATTATCGATGGTTTAATGAGAGTTTCTCTCGTATTGCAGCACCCCTGACCCGGTTGATGCGAAAAGGCATCGAGTTCGTTCGGAGTGACGCCTGCAAGGAGGCATTTAGGGAGTTGAAGGACTACCTCACGTCCGCTCATGTTCTCACTCTTCCTAATGGAAGTGAAGGTTTTGTTGTTTTTACCGATGCCTCTGGAGTTGTCTTGGGTGCTGTACTGATACAGCACGGGAAGCCAGTGGCGTACGCCTCGCGCTAACTCAAGGTTCATGAGCTGAACTACCCCACCCATGATTTGGATCTTGCAGCAGTTGTCTTCGTACTGAAGGTGTGAAGGCATTATCTATATGGGGTCAGGTTCGAGCTCTTCTCGGATCATAAGAGCTTGAAGTATCTATTTTCACAGTCCGAGTTGAACCTACGTCGAAGGCGATGGATGGAGCTGTTGAAGGACTATGATTTTGATCTTCAGTACCACCCGGGTAAGGAGAACGTGGTGGCGGATGCGCTCAGCCGTCAGCCACGAGGCCTGGTGGCACAGATGATGATCCGACAGTGAAAAATGCTCAAGGATGTTTCAGAGTTTGACTTTGAGTTCGGTCTGCATTCTTCTATTGTTCAGCTTTCGAGCTTGTCGATTTAACCCTCTTTGGTAGCTAGGGTGATCGAGGCACAGTAGACAGACAAGTCACTTCATGAGTACCAAGCAGAGGCCGCATCCGTGGAGCAGTCAGATTTGCAGATTGGTTCTGATGGTGGATTACGCTTAAGAGGCCGATTGTGTGTCCCGGACGTGCTAGAGTTGTGTCTTGATCTGATGACCGAGGCACACCGATCGAGTCTTACTATTCACCCGGACTCCACGAAGATGTATTGTGATATAAGGAGATAGTATTTTTGGCAGGGGATGAAGCGCCAGATTACTAGTTTTGTGGCCAAGTGTGACACATGCTAGCGTGTAAAGGCCAATCACCAGAGACCCCCTGGTCCCTTGCAGCCATTGAGCATTCCAGTGTGGAAGTGAGAGCATGTATCGACAGATTTCATCCCAAGTTTGCTGACGACTCAGCGTAGTCACAATACTATCTGGGTTATCGTCGATCGTCTGACGAAGTCAGCTCATTTCATTCAGGTATGTGCTTCCTGGTCTATGAACTGGCTTACAAAGGTGTTCATTGAAGAGATAGTGAGACTGCACAGCATTCCTATTTCGATCATTTCAGACCGAGACTCCAGATTTACGTTTCCATTTTGGAGGAGTTTCCAACAGGCGATGGGGACCACTTCGCATCTCAGCATCGCTTATTATCCACAGACGGATGGGCAGACCGAAAGGGTCAACCAGATCCTCGAGGATTGCTCGGAGCTTGTGTGATTGACTTTGCGGGCAATTGGGATAAGCATTTGAGTCTCGCCAAGTTCGCGTACAATAATAGCTATCAGGCGACTATCGGCATGGCTCCTTTTGAGGCACTCTATGATAAACCGTGCTTATCTCCTAGCTATTTGACCAAAGTTGGACAGTGTCATCTCTTAGGTCCCGAGCTTGTGCAGCAGACGTTGGAGGCAATTGATGTTATTAGGCAGAAGATACACACAGCTCAGAGTCGGCAAAAGAGTTTTGTTGATCGTCGGCGTCGACCCCTCAAGTTTACAGTTGGGGACATGGTATATCTCAAGGTCTCGCCTATGAAAGGCGTGGTTCGCTTTGGTGTGAAGGGTAAACTTGCCCCGAGATTTATTAGACCTTTTGAGATTACCGAGTGCGTGGGCGCTGTGGCATATAGGCTTGCCTTACCTCCTGAGTTGTCCACGATCCACGACATATTTCATGTTTTTATGTTGCGGAAATATGGGTCGGATACTATCCCTATGATTGATTGGCAGCCACTTGAGGTCCATGAGGTTGCTTCCTACATCAAGCAGCCGATTCGTATTCTTAATCGGAAGGAGCAGATTCTCAGGACCAAGGTCATTCCCCTGGTGAAAGTACAATGTGGTCATCATTCAGAGGCCGAGGCATCTTAGGAACACGAGACTGAGATTAGAGAGCGTTATCCCCATTTGTTCGATGATTGATTATTTGTGATGCTTGTATTGCCTTCTCTTGTGATTGATGATTGATATATATATATATATATGTGTGTGTGTGTGTGTGTGTGTGTATGATGATGTTTATGCATTTTCATGTTTTCGGTTTTGATAATTTTGAAGATGAAATTTCTTTATTGGTAGGGAGGATTGGAAGACCTGACCCGAGTTCCTGCATGTACATGTGTGTGTGAGTAGGCATTTCATTTCTTGTGGTCCCGCAATCCTACCGGTCAAATCCCGGTAACCCACAACCCTCGGATTGTATTTGCAGTCATCTTTAAGTCTGGTCACGTAGACCCGACTCGGATCGACCCGAGACCTATGTCATCTTGTTTACATTATCGTTGTGGTTCTAACGACGCGTCTTGTGCATCCATCCGATATATGTATCAAAAGTTAGAAACATTATATAGTATGGCCCTTAATTATATGGCCCACTTTTATGCAATGCATGTGGACCACCTCCTTGGCACAAGTCCTTATGCACACTACACACACAACACAAATTCTATGAAAAACACCACCCACCTCAACACACACTATACAAGCCTAGCCTAAAGCCTAAGCATTGTAATCTCCTCCCCTAGGCAATCATGACCTCTCTTACAAACTCATCATGACCCTTTTCTCTCTCTTTATCTTTCTCACTCCCTCCATTTCCCTCCATTTACTAGCAACCTCTCCCTCTCCCAACGTCCATTTCTCCATTTTTTCTCCAGCCCTCTAATCCCCAACATACTTCTAATCCCACCATTAAAAATAAATCTCCACCATTAAAATCTCTTCCTTGCTCTAAAGTCTTCATGGTGTAGAAGTTTGGGAGTTGGATTGCAAGTGGGTGACTATTATCTTGCTGATTTATTTTCTACCATTTAATCTCCTCATTTCTTCATAAATGGATCATATGGGACCCACCAATCCATGGTTGGGATCCCATTTGACCCCATGGATGTGGCCCTTTGGCCCATCCTACATGCATATCATGATACATGATGTGGTCATTTTCCACGGACCCCATCATAATGTATTGTATTATCTACTTTATTCCAATGACATCTAGACCCTATAAGTCATGTTGGGATGACATCTCAACCATCCATTTTAGTTATGGATCATGCATGCATTGGTTTATTGTTGCATGTACAATCAACATAGTTGTATGGATGAGATTGAATCATGGGAGGGCCCATTAGTGGTGGGGCCCTACCCCCAAGGCCGGATTGTATTTCTTCTTCTCCTTTCTCTTATTATTGTGGTGATGATGTGTGTGGCCCACTTGGTAGGCCTGGGATGTCCCAAAAAAATTCAACAAGAGTGGAACGCCCCTACCACCTCATTTCATGGTTTTTAGACACCCTAAATTAATGCATGCAAGTGTCTTGACCTTAGTTCATGATCTGAACATGTGTGGGGCCCACTAAGGAAAACTACACACCCTTTTAATTGTTGTTTTTATTGAGATATAGGCTGATATGTCCAGCCATGTATTGCTATCTAAAAATCTTGACTGTTGCATGGACTATTTTAGTTAATGTTTAGCATGGATTTGGATTATGATTTCCATTATTTTTCTTGAGGTTGTGGGGTGTAATATGAAGGAGTGGACCCCACTCTAAGGTGTGATGGATCACACCTCAGATTGTCCATACAAAGACACCCAAAAAGGGAGGCCCATAGGGGTGGGCGATCCACCTTGCTGGACCGTCTAGCCCAATGAATGGAGGCAAAAACATAAATTTCAGCTGAATTTTTTGAATGGTGGGCCACTTTTGTGGACCCCTCCTTGCTGTAATTTATGAGAAAAATACTAATCATACATCCCTCCCCTCCTAGATGAAGTTTGGGCCCACCTTATTGTATAAATATTGTATGGACAACAACATTTTACCCAACAAAATTTCTGAATAGACCGTAATTCTAAATTTAATTAAAATATTTCTGAGTATCTAAAAATTTTAAAATTTTGCAGAGAGGTGGCACAGCCATGGTAGGATCCACCTACAAATATTTGGGGCCAATGGACCCCTGTGCACACTATGGAAAGGGCTAGACCGGCCCACTAGGCTAGGACGTTCAGGTCAAACAGATTTTTCTGGACAGTCTGTTTTCTTTAAATAAATAAAAATATTTATGCTATTCCAAAAATTTTAAAACTTTACAGAGAGGTGGCCCACCCATGATAGTACCCACCTACCAGGTTTCGTAGTCAACGGACCCCTGTGCAATTTGTGGCGCTAGCTGGACCGGCCCACCAGGTTGGGACGTCCAGTCATGGTTGGCTGTCCATCCTCCTTATGGACTCACCTTGATGTTGTGTATCCTCACCTTATGATTTTTGTGCAATTCCTTTTTAGGTAAGACCCTTTGTATCATGTATGGGCCACCCTATGATATTTATTTCATCCAGTAAACCCATTTGCCGGATCCCAGAAGGCCTAGGAAGTTGGGTGGACTGAAATTCCAGCAAGGCCCAGTTTTCACTATACATTGTTAGGTGATCTTGAATTATAATTTTTCACCAGATTTGGGGATATTATTACACATCTTACCTCATTTTTAATTAGATTTTGGGCTTAATTAGTGCATGCTTAAGGCTCATTCCAATTAGGTTTCTATTGGACCAACACTCATAGTCATTTGTTGAGCTTCCTATGCCCATTGTCTAGAACTTTCTTGATAGGCCCTTGACCTTTGGGCCTATATTTAATACATTATTGTGATAGGTTTTATGGGCCAAATACTCAAGTAGTTGAGCCCTTGGCTGCCCATTAAATTAACCACATACATAGGCCAAGATGTGAGGCCCAACTCACTTGTTTTAAACATAAGAATTACCCATATGGTTGGAATAATGGGCTGCCCATTAGGCCCACCACAATGAGTGAACTCATGATCTTTATGGTTGGGCTCAAACCTTGCTTGAGGGCCCACCATATTTCCTATGTGTTGGGCTTGGTGTATAGCCCACTAGGCCATGGATTGTTTAAGCCCTGGGCCTTGCCTTACATACGTGTAGTTAGAGGGCAACCTTTTGGGACCCAGTTGAGGTTGGATGTCCTCCTTGGTGGCCCTAAGGTAGGCCCATAGGGCCCTATTAGGTGGTTGAAGGCCCACCTTGGACCCCTATTAGGACTGCTTCTTCCTTTGAACTTTATAGCTCTCTTTGATTGTGGGCTATCCTAAAGTATTAGGCCCCCACTAGAGGACTTCTCCTTAGAGTATATGTCTAAGTATCTAGACCTTGTCCCTCCTTGGGTTGGAGTATGATCCACGTCGTCATCGCCGAGTAGCGTACTTACACCATTATGACCCATATGCATCATCTCCGTGAATGGATTGCATTATGTGTAGTCATTGGGTTGACATGATAGAGGGATGGAGTTTCTCCCCTTGTGCACATCGAGTGCTTGAAGCTAGTGCATGATCTATGTGCGTGACTCATGCATTGGCATCGCATTTCATGATGATACCGCCCTTGCTTCATCAGAGTCTCGCCTCCACAGGGACATTTGTGGATGGTCGTACGTGTGGACACCGAAAATATTACTTGAGCATAAAGGGTGCATAGGATGCCCATGGGTGAAATTTTCAAAACTTCCATGGTACCAAGGATCTGCCCCAACACCGTTGCCGAGTGGAAACTATGAGTGCACGAGGGCCTTACGTCGTTAGGCTACGACTCCCACTGTGGTGTAGTCGGTTGGGTATGGGTGTGGCCTTACCCGCCTAGTGTAAGAAGGCATTGTTAGGCTGAATTTGACCAACTCGTAAATGAGTCCACTGTCGTCGAGCCTTGTTGGTGATCGGTTGTCCACAGGCGAGTAATGTGGTCTCTTACGCTCGTTTGACGGTGCAGGTCTGGAGAGTGGCAGTCATCCAGCAGTGTATTGGGGCCCAGTGATTTCCTTATGATTGGAAACGTACTTGATATATGGATTGGATATGAGCATTGGCATTACTTTGCATCGCATTCACATCAGCTGTATAAGCCCCTTTATGCATCGCCTTGGTATGGCGTCCAGTACTCATTGCATTATACTCAGGATAAACCTTAGTAAGGATAGCGACATTGTCATTAATCATGTTTCCCTTCATCTCCTACTATTCTTCTATACACCATCATCACACACCTTCACCACCCTCTAAGCTTCTATAAGCTTATGCACGATTGATGCGTGTAGGAAATCCTAAGCAAGTGTCGTAGTAGCAAAGCTTGGATTAGAGTTGAGCTTGAGGACCACAGTGTTGCAAACTTTTTCCTCTTTCTTTCATTATCTTATATATGTCCTTTTGGAACTTATGTAACTTGTAAAAGTTCAAATTCATAGTAGATTTTGCGATGTGTTCCTTTGTTATTTTTGAGATTTTACTTGTTGTGATCTTGGGTATGCTCGTATTGGAAATGGTTATTCGATAATAGAAATCTTCCTTATGGGATCCCAGAATTGGAACCTGCCTCAAGAGCTAAGAATGGGGTACTACAGAGGCTGTTACTGTCAGAACCGGCTATCGGGTTCCTCTAGGTCCCGTTATTGAGTTTGGGGCGTGACATCTGCTTAGTGCCGATGAACTCCATAGACACTTGAAGATTCTGAACTCTTTCCTTAACAATAAGGTACTTGATGTCAATGTGCGTTAACCTTGATAAGTGCTTATTATTACTAGAGAAGGAAATCGCAGCTGAATTATCGTAAAATATTCTCAATGGTTTTGGGATATGCTTCAGTACCAGCAAACCTGAGAAGAAACGTTGTAACCATAATGCCTGAATAGATGCCTCATGACATGCAACGAATTTAGCTTCCATGGTGGATGAGGTTGTGGTTGACTGTTTCACGCTTTTCCAAGACACAGCCCCACCAACCATCATTAAGATGTAGCTTGAGGTGGATTTCTTAGTATCAACATAACCAGCATAATTTACATCTGAGTATCCAACCAACTTCAAATGGTCAGATCTTCTATATGTGAGTCTGAAGTCCTTTATCCTTTACAGGTAGCATAATACTTTCTTTGCAACTATCCAATGCTGCATTCCTGGATTAGATAGATACTTGTCCAACATTCCAACAACAAATGCAATATTTAGTCACATGCAGACTTGAGCATACATGATGCTCCCTACTACTGATGCATATGAAAATTTTTTCATTCGATTCTTTTCCAAATCATTCTTATGACACTAGAATTGGCCAAATTTGTCACCCTTTACAATGAACGACTGTCCAGGAGCACAATTTTGTATGTCATACCTTTTGAGTACCCTAATAATATAGGTCCTCTATGACAGGCTGAACAGTCCATGTGATCTGTCACGGCTAATCTCAATGCCGATGACATAAGAGGCGTCACCAAGGTCCTTCATTTCAAATCTTTAAGATAAGAATTTCTTTGTGTCGCTCAACATCTTAATGTCACTGCTAGCTAACAAAATGTC
Source organism: Magnolia changhungtana (assembly GCA_030180095.1). Lineage (NCBI taxonomy): Eukaryota > Viridiplantae > Streptophyta > Magnoliopsida > Magnoliales > Magnoliaceae > Magnolia > Magnolia changhungtana. The sequence continues at coordinate 1,715,205 of JASAUF010000336.1, forward strand.
ATCAACATATAAAATCATCATAATGAACTTACTCCCACGAATTTTAATGTAGATACATTCATCTGCGGTTTTTTCTATAAAAAACATATAAGGAAATTACTTCATGAAACTTTAGGTACCACTGTCGTGATGCTCGTTTCAACCCATAGATGGATTTCTTTAGTTTACAAATTAGATGTTCTGAGCCATCGGCTACAAAACCATCAAGTTGTAACATATATACGTTCTCATTAAGATCCTCATTGAGAAATGTTGTCTTTACATCCATCCGATGTAACTATAAATCCATATGAGCTACAAGAGCCATTACAATCCCGAATGAGTCTTTCTTAGATATTGGTGAGAAAGTCTCCTTAAAGTCAATGCCCTCACACTGGTTAAAACCCTTAGCAACAAGTTTGGCTTTATATTTTTCGACATTACCCTTGGAGTCCCGCTTGATTTTAAATATCCATTTACAACCAATTGGCTTTATTCCTGAGGATAATTCTACAATATCTCACACTTTATTATCCCTTATAGATTTTAACTCATTCTTCATAGCATCAATCCAACGAGAAGGATCAGCACTTTGTTTGACTTGCGTGAAGAATTCAGGATCTTTTTTCACCCCTACGTCAAAATCGTGCTCCTGTAAGTATACGATGTATCCTCTCTCTTTCAGATCTTCTTAATGGCTCAGTCTGTTGGGTGTGATTTTAATTTTCTTCATCAATGAGTTGTATAGGAGGTTCATCGCGGTGTTCTGCAGCGATTATAGGCTTGGCTACAGTATTTATATCCACGTGATCTGGAGTGACTGTGACTGGAGTTACAGTCCTTTCTTCCTCAAATACAAAGTTTCTAAGGTTCATGCTCCCACTATTTTCAGTATCTCCAATCAACCTAGCATTTTTAGTCTCAACAATCCTAATAGAATGGGAAGGACAATAGAATCGATAGCCCTTTAACCTTTCCGCTATCCAATAAATAAACAGCTTATGGTTCTAGGATCGAGTTTCCTTTCATGCGGGTTATAAATTTTGGCCTCAGCAAGACATCTCCAAACATGCAGATATTAGAGACCTGGCTTTTTCCCATTACACAAATCAAAAGAGGTTTTGCTTATATCCTTGCTGGGAACCCTGTTAAGTATATGAACCGCAGTTTTGATCGCATCACCCCACGGAGATTCTAAAAATGTTGAATTGTTTATCATGCTTCGCAGCATATCCATAAGGGTGCGATTGCACCTTTCAGCCACACCATTTTGCTCCGGAGTCCCAGGTATGGTGTATTGGGTGATAATGTCACAATCTTTTAGGTATCTAGCGAATGGCCCTAGATTGTGACCTGATTCGTCATATCTATCATAGTATTCACCACCACGGTCAGATCTAAAGACTTTAATCTTTTTATCGAGTTAATTTTCAAACTCGGTCTTATAGATTTTAAAAGCATATAGGGCATTTGATTTTTCACTAATAAGATAGAGATACCGAAACAAGAGTAGTCATTTATAAAGGTAATAAAATATTTGTATCCACTCCAAGATGATGTAGGGAATGGTCTACAAATGTCCGTATGTATCACTTCTATTAGTCTTACACTCCTTGTTGCACCTTTCTTTCTGGTTCTGGTCTACTTACCTTTGATGCAATCAATACATGTTTTATAGTGAGAAGTTTAGAGAATAAAGCATCTCTTCTCGCACAAGCCTATCCAATCTCTCACGAGATATATGACATAATCGCCTATGCCACAACATGGAGAAATTCTCAGAGTCTAGTCTTCACTTATATCCTACTTTATTTCCATGCATGTCATTTATATTATAGACGTGTGAGGCATTCAAGTCCAGTTGGTATAGGTTGTTCACTATAAAGCTAGTGCCCAACTTTAATTAAATCAAAGTAGATACTCAATCTTTTATTCTCAAATTGGAAGGAATAGCCTGATTTATCCAACCGAGAAATATAGATTAAATTACGCCTTATAGAAGGCACATAAAATGTATAGATCTAATGAATGACCTGACCTTAACCTAAGCCTGCAGACTCCGACTACCTCCACGTCAACTTTAACATCGATTGCCTGTGAATACCGAGCGTTCTGCATCAGTTGGTGGCCTGCACTGTAGCAAGTCCTGCATAGAATTACATATGTGAATAGTTGTTCCTGAATCTATCCACTAAGAATCTACTGACACATCAGTTAGATTGGATTCAAAATAAACTAGAATTGTATTATTACCCTTCCTTATGAGCCATTGCTTGTACCTTATGCAGCTTTCTTCAAATGGCCCAACTTCGTGCAAAAGAAGCAATTTTCATTTTTAGCCCACTTATGTCTCGATCAAATCCCAAGTCAATGGTCAACTGGAGAACCTGGAGGACCGTGAGTACCTGAGGATCCTTCGTTAGAACCATGTTTCCTTTTCCTATTTCCATTATATTTAAGTTCATGTCCCGAGGTCGCAAAACTAATATTCTGACTGTTTTTAAGGGGTTTTGAAGGTTCGGATCTTTCTGGAGTAATATCCAATTGTAAGCATCCTAGGACTATGCCTATGGACTCTATCCATTGAACATAATCGGATCCAGTTAGGATGGGAACTAGATGCGTTTGAGTTGGAATTGTAACTAGTTGTAAAATATATTCACATTAGTAGATTGTTGCATAAAACAATTCGTGAACAAAACTGAATATCAGGAAAAATTTAATGCAAGTTTAATTAATTGAGGCCTTCAATTAAACTATCCGGGATGAAGATGAGCCCAATCATCCAATCCTTGCGAGAATCGGTTACATCATCAGTATTCCTCCTGTGGGAAGTAATCATAACATGTAAGTGACTCTCCTAACCATGAAACTAAGCGATGCTAATTATATAAATCTAAGACACTCAACACCTGCAGGTAGGATGAGTCTTTCAACTTTGCATTATCAGCACCATTTACTCCACCCCGTTCATGCTCCTGCCAAATGGTGATCGTTTGTGTTTTCTTCACCGTCCGTATGAAAAGTAAACGCAACCGAATGCAATCCTTTAACTGAATTTCCAATATCACAAGTCCTAATTCGTGAAGATTTTCACCGATTGAGGTCACCGTTGTGGGTAACACAACCAGATTCAATCCCACAAATTTTGACTTAGGATTGCGATTTTAATCTTGCCCTCAACGAATTAATATTATAAATCAGTTTGATTTGGCCCACAAGGCGGTTAATATTGATCGTTGGGAAGATGAGGAGCCTTAAAGAGAAACACACGGGTAGATTTCACCTCCCTCATTCCAACGGTCTATATCAACTCCTAAAGGATGGGAAATGGGCCCCATAATAGGGCCGAAATAAGACTTTGTATGATCTGGTCATCATCGATGAGAATTACAAGTCTAACCTTTAAAACTCACACGATAGACGGTTAGTATGGAACGATTTAGATGGATGGTTAAATCCTTACATTAGTGTCCATAAGATGGACAGATCAGATCCAATACTTAAGATTCACATGATGAAAGATCCATATTCTATATTATCCATCTAGTGAATGATCTAGAATATACGCTCATTTTATACTAAACAGACGGTTTAGATCCAAAACATAAGTTCGTAAACATGCTTGAAGGGGATGACCCATATACAAACACTAAAGGGCATCTAACGTGCCTTAAATTAGGTTGAATTGAATGGGCATGTGCTCAAACTAGGGAGCATTCAAATGGTTAGCCACCAAGCCTCAATTGGGCCTAAAACTGATCAAGGTGGACCCATAGAATGGATTCATAGATGAATGGCCAAACAAGCCCAGATACTAACTTAAAAGAGCCCACAAATCAACCCATTATAAGGCCCAATAGGATCCTAAGAGGGTGGCCCACAAATGGCCCAATAGTCATGGCCCATAAACTGGATCCAGTAGGCATGGGTGCAGGGCCCATCATGGCAAGCCCATCACATGATGTGGGGCTAGATCTGGCCCACTCGATAGTCCAACTCACAGAGCCCACAACTTAAAATATGTGAAGGGGCCCGATCGCCAGCCCATGCCTAAAATAAGCTCTTAAGCCTCATACAAAACGAGACTAGAGAGACAGAGAGAAGAGGGGAAAAAAAACCCTAGCCACTCATCATTGCCCTCTTCATCATCTCTGTAACTGCCTCTGGAGATCCGATGATCTCATCATCTGGCACTAGACTCCAGCAGCCGCACGCAACCCTAGCGCCGCCGTCAATGATAGGTCTGCTACGCAAACGACCGTGAACCCCGGTGTTCCATCGCTGGAATCAATGGAGGCTAGGGTTTTTATACCAAAATCCCCAACCTATGCTCATGGACGATCGCACATCATAGAGGGAGTGATGCCTATGGTTGTGGGCGTGCCTGCCAAATTCTGACTCAGAAAGGAGAAGAGCAAGGAGAGGCGGCAATGGAATACGATTGAGGTGAGATCCACCTCATCCCCTCCCCTTTAATTCTCATTTGGGTATTTATGACTTTAATTATAGGATATAGGGATCGAAAGACCCTAATATCTGGATTGGGAATTCGGAAACCCTAACTGTTGATATGGGAACGGAAATTTCAATTGCTATTTTTGGGAATTAAAATCCCTAACCTCTGTTATTTGGAAATCGAATCCCGATATCTGATTTGGGAATCGAAATCCCTAATTGCCAATCTGGGTATTGAAATCCCCTATTTCTATATTTGGAATTTAAATCCCTAATTATCGATCTAGGTATTGAAATCCCCTATTTCTAGATTTGGGATTTAAATCCCTAATTATTGGATTTAGGTTTGAATCTGAAATCCCCAATTGCTCCTGATTTGGGAATTTGAAAACCCTAATATCCGATTTGGGGATTAGAATCTGAAGTCCCCAAACTCCCCTGGATTCGGGAATTCGAAATCCCTGATTGTTGTATTTGGGGATTTTAATTCCTAATTTCAGAAATTGAGAATTTGGAATCCCTAATTACTGAATTGACCTCCACACCTGATGCACAGATTGCTCTGATACCAACTGTAAGATGTAATAATGCGGAATTGCCGAAGGACCTTGTTGTGTATTGGATATGGAGATCTGAAGAACTATAGCACGTACCTTGTTGTGTCGTCATTGCTATGAAACCGGATTGCAGAGATCTTCCTCTCCTTACACCCTTTAGAGAAGTTGTGATGGGACTGTAACTTTTGTCGATGGTGTTGGATTGGGGACCTAGCCCTGATTTATAATGCAGAGGGTAGAGGAGTTTGAAACCCATCAAAACTCCTCTCCCTAAAGGCTCCACACGAATTTGCAATCCTAGTTCTATCAAGACACTGTGTGCATCACAGTAGTAGCACACCACCCCTTATAAGAATTCTGGATGTATCACAACTTAGTAGGGCCCGCTAGTGCACCCGATCACAGTATCTAACCCTTAGGACAATCCAAACCGTTGATCAATAAGGCCCACACTATAGAGTTCTTACGGTAAAATGTTGGTGGACTCAGGCCAAGGGGTGGAGGTGGTTACTGTAGAGACCACAGAGGAAGTAGTGTTTGTTTTTAGCAACCACTATGGTATTTGTCTCCAACACAACAACGGAAGCTAGAGCTCTATTAGATGGAACAACGCCATGCTTGGACGGCCGTTTAGAAGATGTTCATATTGAAAAGTGATTCGAAAGTTGTATGAATACTCTACTATATCTGATGAAGCTCCTCCATGGGTAATTTGGCAATGGGGGCGGCAATCAAGAAGCTCCAATCAATTAATTTTCAAAACGGATCATATAACATAGGTGAGGGAAGCGGATCATACTCTGTCGAGACTATCTCCCACCTTTTCCCACACAGTACCATTGCGCACGCCCTATGGCGCCATGTGGGAAATATTTTTCAAATCCAAATCAGGTCTACACAATCCTTCTCCAGTCAATTAGTGCAATGGAAGATGGTGCGCCCTGTCTCAGCTGCATCCTCGCGCTCGCAGAGAGTAGCTCCTTTCCTTCTCTGTTGGGTGGTGTGGCAGGCTCGCAATGCTGCGAAATTTGACAGCAGAGCGACTTACATTCCTGCCATGGTGGCTCAGCTTGATTGGTCGCTAAAGTATATCACCAACAAATCGACCGAGCCAAATGTTCACAGAAATTTGGGGGAGGTCGTTCCTACTATGCACTTTTCCCGGAGGAATGTGGTGCAATGGATCAAGCCGCTACTCGATTAGGTAAAGATTAATGTTGATGGGTCTTCAAGGGGCAACCCAGGCCCCTCAGGCGGTGGTGGCATCTACAGAGACAATAAAGGTGATCTTATTTTTGCCTTTTCCTCCCCATATGGGCATGGTACAAACACATGTGCAGAAATTCGTGCGATTTTCGACAGCTTGTTCCTATGCCATCAACGGGGTTTATATAAGGTGGAGATTGAATCGGATTCGCAACTCATTGTGGACATCTTGAACGACAAATCTAGCCCGGGCTGGAAGTGGAGCTATTAGCTCAGGAGGATCAGAAATTTCATGTTGTTGGGGCAAATTCGAATTGCGCACATTTTCAAGGAGGCCAATTTCCTGGCCGACGCCCTGGCCCAAATTGGAAGCGACGCGCAACGAACCTCAATCTTCTCGTTGATTTCGGATGTGCCCCAGCATGTTAGGCGTTTAATCTTCTTGGACAAGGTAGGGCTGGGGGCGACTAGAGGTTGTGAGGACAGGGCTCCCCCTCAGTAATTCTCGTTCTTTTTGGGTTTTTCCATTTTTCTTTGTTTGCCACATGATAGGCTCGCCTGGGTCTTTTTTCCAGGCGCGTCCGAATGTATCCTAGAATTTGTGAATGAATTCCTATATATATATATATATATATATATATATATATATATATATATATATATATATATATATATATATATATATATAGCACGCCCGAATGTATCCTAGAATTTGTGAATGAATTCCTATATATATATATATATATATGTGTGTGTGTGTGTGTGTGTGTGTGTGTGTGTGTGTGTGTGTGTATCCTAGAATTTGTGAATGAATTCCTATATATATATATATATATATATATATATATATATATATATATATATATATATATATATATATATATATATATATATAAAGGTGAGGGAAGTGGACTGGCTACTGTACCACACACCAGCTATATAGCTGCGGTATTGACGTTAGCAAGTTCTGTGAGTCTCATGATGAGGTATGTGTTATATCCAAACCGTCCATCCATTTGGCGATCTCGTCTTAAGGCTTGAGCCGAAAAATAAGACAAAAGCAGTGGGAGATTGAACATCTACCATTGAAAACATTTTGGGGGGTCCCAGAAGTTTCGGATCAATATGAAATTTGTTTATACTCTTCATCCATGTATTTGTGACCTTATTAACAGATTGGATGGAAAATAAACGTTATGGTGGGCCCTACGAATTTTTTAACAGTGAAAATCATTATCCCCGCTGATATTTGTGGTGTGGTCCATTTGATCTTTGGATATGATTATTTTTTGGCTCGTGCTCTAAAATGATCTCGAGAAATGGATGAACGGTGTGGATGTAATAATAAATACATCATTGTGGGGCCATGTAACTTTGATCAACCGTTCGTACAACACGGAGCTCGAGGACACGTATCTACATCAGCTATATAGCTGCTGTGTGCTACACCAGCCAATCCGCTTCCGTAGTTGAGATGGTTTTGCCTGAAAAAGGAGTGTAGAAGCTAATAACAAGTTATTTGTTTGATTGTCCAATATCGCCAGGCTTTGTTATGGAAATTTAGAATCTAACTATCTAAAGATGAATTTAGAATGAAAAGAAAGTCTTCAGCGAATCTCATCCAATTATAAAAATAAAAAATAACTATGATCGATGAAGAGTGATTATGAGATGATAGGTTAGTTACGTTGGTAACAATTACATGGCTAGTTCAGGCTATTGGATTATCTCAGCAAGTGGCCCCACGCACACATGACCCGAGCAGCGACAGCGGCTAAGAGAACTCACAGAAAACAACGTCCAAAAGCCAAAAATCATATGCTGATGTAGCGTGTGTGAGATCCGAGCCGTTCATCACATGGGCCTAACATATACGATCTTTGGACTGAACGGGGCAGCTCAACCTGTTAGGTGCGCAACATGTGTTCGAGAAACACAAGGTTTAAAAGAACAGATGAACATACAGTTCATGATGACGGCGGATGTACACGAGGGCTGGCCAGTTTGAAACATGGCACTTAAGCAGTGGGGACCATCTGATGAGTGGAACAGATTTTCTACACTCGTTACACAGTGGCACGTGTGACGAGAGTAGGAAAATGACAAAAGAAAGAAAGAAGGCGCGCAACAAACGCGCCTTCATCTGTTCCAATCGATCCTTGACTGACCATTTTTCAACGCTATACAGGAAGTCGTGAACGTCCCTTCAAGAGAGGGAACGATAATTTGGACAATTGAATTTGAACTGCTTGTACGTCTTTTTGGTAGAATTTTCATGAGATCCCGTCCATCATGTACACTGCCTCATTTGAATCGTTGAACTTAAAAATTATAATCATCCATGACGCAGGTAAGCCACAAAGTGGGAAACATGCTCCCATTAGTTTTATGTAGGGCCCACACTATGTTTTATATATACCATCCAATCCATTCATCTAATGTGCATCACCTAAAAATCACAATATTCCAAAACTCAGGTGGGACACACCACGTGAATGTAGACGTTAGGTATACTTTTTTAGGAATGGTCCACGGAATGTTTTGGGAATCAAGGCGGAATATTGGGTAGGTAGCTGATGTAAGCAGGATCTAAGTCGTTCCCACCTAAAGAGAAACTGACTGGAGTAGGTACCTCGCGCGTTAGTTATAAGAGAAACTTTATTCTACTCAAACTAACCCGATGTGGAACATGTGTGCAAGATCTGGTCCGTTAATCACGTAGACCCAACCATTTATGATATATACCCGAAAAATCGGGTCAGTCGATTAGTCAGGTGTAGCGACAAGTGTATGAGAAAACACGAGGTTTAAAAGAATTGATGATCAGTTCGTGTCAGATGCACACATGATGCCTAACTGATGAGAGTACAGGCCTATTTTTGAACCAATATCACTTATGCAGTGGGACCCACTTTATGAATGGAACAGATTTTTCACCTTCATTCCATAGTGGCACGTGTGGGGGAGAGTATGAATTGCATTAGGGCAGCCCACAATAAGCAAGGATTGAAAAAGAAACCAAACAAAGGCGATTCTGTGTGATCCGATCGTTGACTTATTCTCAAGAATCTACAAGTTGTGAACATTTTTCTCAAGACTACGAGTTGTGAAATCCTTCAAGGCATTGCACTGAGAGAGAGAGAGAGAGAGAGAGAGGGAGAGAGAGAGATGGGTATGGTAGAAGTAGATCAGGTCATACACCATTTCAGCCACCAACACCCTCTGAGCCTCTCCAACCTCCCACAACAGACCCCAAACACACAACCATCATGCTCAGGTTGCACCCTCAAAGCCTCTGGATGGATGTACACCTGCAAAACCTGCAACTATTCCCTCCACATCTCATGCTCTAAAATGCCACCAAAGATCAACCATCCATCACATGTGGCCCACCCGCTAACCCTCTTCCCATCTCCCATCTACCCCGAAGGTGTGTTCACATGCAACGCGTGCGGGAAACAAGGCGCCGGCTTTTGCTACCATTGCAAGGTGTGCGAGCTCGATATCCACATCCTTTGTGCAGCAATGAAGCTATCAGTTACCCATGAGGCCCACCATCACACCCTCAACCTTGAATTCTCCCCTCCCTACCACAACAAAAGCTTCAGTTGCGACATATGCAAGCGAACTGGCTCAAACCATTGGCTATATCGGTGTAACATATGTGAGTTTGATGCCCACATGAGTTGTGGCGTGGCAAAGCCCAAATCAGGAGGCTGCTCTCAATTTCAGCAGCAGCAGCAGCAACAACAACAACAATTACAATTTGGATTCTCTAATGGGTCTCGAAGTATTAATCAAGTGAATCATTATGTTCAACAACAACCACTACAACTACAACAACAACAACAACAACAACAACAACAATTACAAATTGGATCCTCTAATGGGTCTGGAAGTATTGATCAAGTGAATCCTTATGTTCAACAACAACCACTGCAACAACTGCTACAACAACAACAACTGTTACAACAGCAACTGCTACAACAACACCAACAACTACAGCTTCCATATGTGCCACCCCAATTTCCAGTTCCTGAAACTGGATTCACAACTGGGTCTCAATATATCAACCAAGCAAGCCATTGCGTGAGTGCACCGAGATTCGGCGCCACTGGTCATGTTCAACCTTCAGGGAGTACCGGATTGGCCAGCAATCTGATGCAGCATGCGATTCAGGGATTTGTGGATGGATTAAGTCAGCAGGGAGGGCAGAGTAATATGATGCAAGGTCTGTTGGGAGATCCTTCTTCTTCTTCTGGTCTGGATATTGGGTCTACCATTCTAAGCAGTGTCATTGGTTTCAATAACTAGGATTGATATGTTGTGTGTCATTGGTTTCAATAACTAGGATTGATATGATGTGTGTTTGCACTTTAACTTTCTCTTAAGCAATGCAGCTGTAATTTTAGCTTGCCTTGTGTCTGGTTTTCTTAAATGTATATTTTCAAGAGGTGCTAATCCAAGCTAGATTATCTCAACTGTATCTAGGATGGTTTTTGTTGCCCATAATGTTGTTCATCATCATCACCTTGTTTTTATTCATCTTGTCGTCATTGTTTAAATGTATGCTTCTTAGTTCAATGAATTAAATGGTTGTGACCATTGAGGCTTTGTTATTGTGTATACATGGAATGGATATTATTTGAATAGATTTGGATAGAAAACTTCTTTGAATACAGGTTGAAGTGAAATAGGAGAAGTTCAGTTGGCTTCGGATATTCCAGGGCATCTACATGGCAATCAACTTGATGGAAGGCTCGGATGTTGCACTCGTGTGTCACAATACTGTGAGGAAGCATGTAGAGGGGATCCCTTAAATACACGTATGAGATTAACAACCACTCAAAATGATTTTTCAACTAGATATAAGAATATTGGATGAATCAAGATAGCTGAGCCACATTACTGTCATTGTCTAAAAGGCATATTTGCCCCCATAGAAAGATGATCCTTGATGCATTCGTTTCCAGCAAGTCTACCACCGGGATACAACAGCTCTCCTTTAAAATGAATGACTAAATTTGGTGTTTTCTCAATTACAGCCTCTCCAACTCAAGAATACTCAAACTGATTTGCCCATAAAGAACCCAGAGAGAAAAGTCAAAGAGTAAAAAAACATTCAGATTAGTTTGTAATAAAGAGAAGATAGCTTTATAAAGGAAAAGTAGGTAGCCTATTGTGGCTCGGGGCGCATGTGAGTCGCGCAATAAATGGATGTCAATACATGCCTACTCATTAATTATTAGGTATGTGTGCAACAGCTCTCTGTCTTCTCATACACGAGTAAGACAATATATATAACTTATATATCGATTGAGTTCGGGTTGGTGAGCTCGACTCAGTTGAGCTTGACATGACTCAACAAATCATCACACTTAATTAGTCAACTCCGCATGACTCGAACTGAATCACCCACCAAGTTGATATGTATTTAAATAAAAAGTCTAGTCTATCAGGCCATTTCATTGTAACATGATTACAACACCTGTTTTGCAATGTGCTCTATTCGGCCCACCATATATGTCATACATCATAGTTCTAAAACTCGCTGACTCAACTCGAAGCTAAGCTGAATCAACTCGGCTCTGTCAGAAATTGAGTCGAGTCACTCTGAAACTCGATGACAAGGTTGACTCACCAACTTTTAAAATTTCTGGGCTGGACCTGACAGGCCAGGCCGATTTAAAGTTTTGATTTTGTCTGGCCCAAGCCTGGTCCATTGACATCTGGTGTATACCCACAAGCCCACGTTACTTTGGCAATCTTTCATACTACTACTATTCTAAACAGCTGCTATTATTTAGGCCCGAAAGTCGGGCGGGCTCAACCCAACTGACCGGTGGCCAACCCGGCATTAGGTTGTATCGAGTTTGGTCTCAGGCTTGGTCTATACAAACACCAACCCAATAAAACTTGGGTCGGGCTCAGGTAGGTTTCAGGTTGCCTGACTCAACCCGAACTCAATCGATATATAAGTTACTTATAAATTATAATTGAGCATGGATTGTCTGTGTTGAAGGCACATGAAATTTCAATGCCATCGACCGGTCTCATTGGTCCAATTTATTTCTGATGACTCAGGCTAACAAGATACGCCGAACTTCTCTCTCTCTCTCAAATAGATTACTTGCTACACAACATGACTTTTAAAGGAGTAGTTGTCCTTTAAAATCAATGGTGCAAAAAATAAGATGTGTATTGAAATATAATAGATTAATGTAATAACAAAAATATTAGTATATATATATATACCGGACCAACCCGGCTGAGCCAACTTGAGGATTGGCTTGAGAATTCCTAACCTGAGGTTGGGTTGGGCTGGGCTGGGCTGGGCTGGGCTGGGCTGGGTTGGGTTGGGTTGGGTTGGGTTGGGGTTGAGGTACAGGAACCTTAGGTTGGGCTAGGGTTGAGCACCAACCCAACCGACTTTCAGCTCTACTATTAGTAACATGTTATTTATAATTTTAATTATTAATATCGAGTCAAGTCAAATCAAGCCTTTGAGTCCAGTAAGTCTTCGAGTCGACCAGACTAGGCATCCAGTCATATTTTCCAGTTTTTTAACTATATTTTTTATGTAAATCCACTCCATCCATCAGGAGAGAAAATTATTTGAACCGTTCATATAAAAGATCATCATGGTAACAAATCCTGATGGGCCACACCAATGGGAACAATGTAAAATTGTTCCTAAAACCTCTATGTTCACATGGTGTGGCCCACCTGATGCTTGGATCAGGCTTATTTTATAATTTCTACTTCGTTCTGGTTAGTTACATCTGATTAGCGGATTTGATGAAAGATACGCAACATGGTGACCCCACACAAAAACCTACGGTTGGGATCCCATCCCCATTGTTCCCTGTGGTGTGGACCACCTGAGTTGTGGATCTCACTGATTTGTTGATCCAGGTCCTACGATCAAGGAAAAAACCTGAAGGATGGAGTAGATTTTACATATACAATAAAGCGGCCCACGAGCTTTGGTGTTTTAAGAGCTGCAATAAAATGGGTGTCGTAGAGGTGGGGCCGTACATCCAGCCGAGTCGAGTCAAGGTCGGCTTGACTCGTCCATGCTATACTCAAGTTCGAGCTCGCCCTCGAGCTCAACTTGGCTTGTTTGCTAAAGCTTTCGAGTCGAGTTCGAGTCGAGCTATTGGTCGAGTCGAGTCAAGTTTACCTCGAGTCAAGTCGAGTTTACCTTGGTAGGGTAAGGGAAAGAAAAGAAGCGAATGAGGATGGGTAAGGTCGGGTAAGGTTTTTTAAGTAAAAACTTTCAAGTTTTAACTTCTTTTTTAAGAAACTTTCGTGGCTTTAAAAATATTTCAACGGTGGTGACCGAATCAAAACTGTTTCCTCTAGTGCGGCACACTTGACTTTTGTATCCATCTGATTTTCTGCAGCATGTCTTAAAATTATCTCAGAAAATGAATGAACAAGTTGGATTTATCAAAAACATCATAGTAAGCTCTTTCACAGGATCTTTATAGTAAAGACTTTCACGTGGTTGAGTGTAGGGGAGAGTCTTTTCTTTGAAGACTCTCTCTCTCAAGGAAGTGGAATCCAAGCCTCTCCTCATCCTACGGCCTACATGAAGGCTGGCACATAAATTCCATGTGGTATGGTTCGTAGGATACTGACACTATATATATATATATATATATATATATATATATATATATATATATATATATATATATATATATATATATATATAATTGGGATGGATTATTAAAATAAAATATGTAATTGGATTGAATTATAAAAAGCCCAAAACCGTAAACCTGAACGGGAACCAAACTGATTTTTTATGGTCCAGTTCCGATTCGGCTCTAGGGTGCAAACTGTCTGGTTCCGATTCTATTTTTCCTCAGACCATTGGGACAGTTCAGTTCTTGTTTCACCCCAAAACTGGAAGGAACCGAAGCGTGTGCACCCCTAGAAGTAAGCTATGTGGAGCCCACCACAACAACATCCGTGTGGGACACGAATTGCATGTGGGGCCCACTACGATATATGCATTTTATCCACGCCGTCCATCTACTTTGCCAGCTCATTTTAGGGAGGGCATGAGCCCAAAATTGAAGCATATCCAAAGCTCAAGTGGACCACACAACAGGAAACGGTAGGGATAATGACGTGGCTGAGAAATAACTTATAAGTGGACAAATGATTCGGACCCGACCTATAGGTGTGGCCAACCACATAAGATGACCGCGACATATGACTGCTGGGTCAACACCCATACTTCCTCGTTCATACAATTAAACATTTGGATTCCTAATTACGCAATTCATTAATTAAAATCACTATCTCTAAGTGGGCCACACTTTTCCATCAGATAGTGGACGAAGAAGAAGCGGCAGAATGTAGTCTGCCACCCATATGTAGGGCCGAAAGTCAGGCCGGTTGGGTCAGGTTGGTGCTCAACCCTGGCCCAACCCATATTCCTATACCTTAACCCCAACCCAACCTCGGGTTGGCATTTCTCAACCCAAGCCCAACCCAAGTGAGCTCAGTCGGGTTAGCCGGGTGGATACATGCTAATATTTTCATTATTACATTAGTCTATTATATTTCAATACATGTCTCATTTTTGGTACCTATATTTGTATTAATTATATATGTAGTTATTTACCATAAAGAGTTTCATTTTTTTTCCTAAACAAACAAGCTAATACATAGGACGATTACTCTTATAGAAGTCGTGTTGTGTAGCACGCAATCTATTTGAGAAAAAGAAATCTTGCGTATCATGTTAGCTTGAGTCATGAAAATGATGTAACCAGTGAAATCACCCAAGGGAAATTTCCTATGCCTTCAACATAGATGATCAGCACTCAATTATAATTTATAATTAACTTATATATCAATTGGGTTTAGGTTGGGTTGGGCAACTCGAGACCTCAACCCGAGCCCAACCCAAGTTTTATCATGTTGGTGTTTGTATAATCCAAGCCCCTAGATGAACCCGAGCCCAACCCAAGTTTTATCAGGTTGGTGTTTGTATAATCCAAGCCCTGAGACAAACCCGATACATTCTGCCCAAGCCTAACCCAATGTCAGGTTGGTCACCATCGGTTGGGTGGAACCCGCCCGACTTTCAGCCCTACCCATGTCTCCTCAATCAATATTATTAAAGTGTAACTGTTGTGATATTGACAGTATAAGTCGGCCACTTCCAACCATCTCACATAAACCGTTCAAAAGGACTCGGATTCGTCAGTGACCCCACGTCGGTGGTCGTCGGTGCTGGAAAAGCTCTGTGGGCCCCACTTTTGATGTATGTGTTTTATCCACGCCAATGAGGTAGATCCAAGTCTCAGGTGGACAACACCATATTCGTGGCAGTGGGCCCAGGAAGTTTTTAATGGGGGGTGTTAAATTAACACTTTTCCTGCGGTGTGGTCCACCTGAGATTTGGATCTGACTCATTCCATGGCATGCATACATCATGGTGGGTTCACAGACCACCGACCGAGTCCGTTGAGAAAGTCACCCACCGACAATCTTGCATGAGTAATGACCTAGTGATCATTACTCCCCATGCACATGAGGCATCTGAGCCTGTTGGCATTCACAGTATCCATCCGAACCGTCCATTTGGTCCACTCCCACCTTCTTTTAATGGGTAAAAATCACAGCATTCAGATGGTTCTAAACATCTGAGGCTGACCCTATCTTCTACGGACAATCGTTTACATTCATTTTTCATGCCATCAACTGGACGGTCTGGATCATATCAACACTGTGAAACTTTCAGGGCAGCCTATGAAGAGTGCATTGGACCTAATAGATGGTCTAGATAGTTTATATGGATGAAACCCAGTCCAAATGAAACTAGATGCACGGAGATGTTGCCATACACCGCCCACTAGATCATTACACTCCTCTGGAGCCGCGTCTTCCCACCGTCTACGTGATTTCCGTTTTAACAGGTGGGGGCCATGGATTGATAATGTAGACCATTGGAACACCGGTGGTACAATGCACTAAAATTTTCTTGATATTTAAAATTCGTGGCCTGCAAATGGACGGTTAAGAATCAATAATAGGATTACAGCCACAATCCGCATTAAACTGGGAAAATAAATCCTAAGATTGGTGGCTAGGAATTTTTTTTCATTTAGGAAACTTCCGAGCCATGTTAATGGCCAAACGTAAAATGGATTACCAAACGATAACCTGATTATTAGAAATGAAAACTAGGGCAAGCCGTGCAATGAGTTGGGTCCAATAGCCCTTTTTTTTTTTCTTTTTTTTTTTCTTTTTTTTTAAACCTTGGAAATTTCATTGATCAGACAAATTTACAAGCAATGAGTTGGGTCCAATAGCTTAACTCATCTAAAAGGAGCCTTGGATGCTGAACGTGTTTTTGGGACTTATTTTAGTACACATATGCCATAAGTTTTTTTTTTTTTTTTAATTATAATTGATTATCAAGCCTCCAGAGGATTGATGAATAATAGATTGGGGCACATGTGGGAAGCTTAACATGAATAGTAATATATTAGCATATGTTATTTTAAAGGTGCTGAGAGATTAATGGTGGCACATGTACACATGCCGGGTGCTAAGTTGGATGGTTGGATAGTTAACACATTAAAACATGTTATGCATGTGCATTGAAAAATTATTTCTAGGGTGCATTGCAGCCTTATTTCACCACTTCTTCAGAGACAATAATCAATCAATATTTTAACAGTCATACGTCATGCACTACTTGTCCAAAAGTATTAGGTTACTACAAACTACGAATTCAACAAACCATAAACACACACACACACACATATGCACGATCTGGATCCTAAATTTTAGACCCTACTAATGATAATCAGGTCAGATTCTTTCTTTTTTTTAAGCTAATATTTTCATTGATCAGAAGACCGGACCGGCTTATAAGAAATTTGGGAAGGCCCAAAAACAAAAAGGAAATGAGCCCTCCTATCATATGAGCAAAGAGTAACAAGACAGCAACAGGGGAACTTAAGAATGGCGAAGTGAGCCTAGCCCAACTTTGTCAAGAAACAGTAGCCCTTTGATTATCTCAGGGAGGGTGTCCCTAGATAGGAAATTGGAGTTGGCCTGGGCCTCGCTCCCCAGATGGGCCAAAGCATCAACTACCGAGTTCGCTTCCCTTGGAGTATGAACAATTTTGAGCTGGACGGAGCGTGCGAGGAGGTAGATTCTACCCTTCCAATCCTAGATTTGCCAGCCGACGTTAACCGAGTCAGACAGGGCCTTCACCACCACTAAAGAGTCGCTCGCTAGTAGTATTCTAGAGTAACCTAGTTGGAGCACCAACGAAAGAGCATCCAAGACCGCTTTCGTCTCTACCGCGTGTTTGTACCGTTACCATAGCCCCAGGCGAACCCAAACAAGAATCTCCCTGTCTCGTCTCTCCCAACCCTACCTCCTCCCGAAGGTTCCGGGTTAACCCTAGAGGAACCATCCACGTTCAATTTGATCCAGCCCGAAGGAGGTCTACACCATTTCACTATGGAGACTTTGGGTGGCCTCGGTTACGGGTTCGTGATTCTCTAGTCCTTGTACATGGTAGCAACCGAGCTGAGGAGATTTTTTGGAGTGGTAAGCATGAGAATGAGAAGCTGCGCCCAATCAAGGATGCGCTTCACAATGATGGAGACGTTAGAAGAAGAGTTGTCAAAGCGGATGGAGTTTCTTTCTTGCCACAATTCCCAGAAGATGAACATGGGAGGCCTTTGAGAGGCGAGGTCGACGCATGGGAAGAATCCCACCATAAAGCAGCTCGACCAGTCGGTGTGGGGGGCAAAGGATGGGGGATCCCAAAATCCAGTCGAAAATGCTCCCAAATCCCGCTGGCAAAGGACCCCATGGTAAAGAGGTGGACCACTAATTCTGTAACACCCCGGGTTTTTAAGGGTCATGTAGGAACTCGGCTCCTAAATTCCTAGGTGCTATGGGTGCCCTAATGGGCTTCAAATTTTAATTACATTTGGCTGATCTCATAAACAATGGAGAGTTTAGCAAGGTATGTAGCGTAAGTAAATCATAAAGTAGTAACGAGTGCCACTAAATATAAAAGTATCTAAACCACAAATCTCAAGTCATCTAAATAGGGAACTAATCCCACCCATACATGACCCAAGCAACTAGAGCCCTCGCTTATACCTCGCGGTAGCCCGAACTCAAACTAAAAGGATCCGCCGAAAGTCTGGAAGCAGGGAACTTCCTCAACCTCATCCATGCTCACCTCGCTTGGCTCATCGAGCTCCGCCTCACCTGCATCTAGTAAAGGGTCTGGTTGGTGTTTTAAAACACCATCCCATAGTGGGAGTGAGTAGCTAACTTAGTGGTTATATTAGCCTTAAGTTATAATAAGAAACAATTATATGATGAATTTAATGAAAGGCATACATTCACAGATCCCAAACTAGTCTTGTTAAGGCATGTGCATGTATTATGATATGATGCATGACCCGTAACAACAATCCCTCAAGCGACTTCGTCTAACCATCGCGCATGACCAACACTCCCTCATTTATGACCTCAACTGTCAAGTCGTCAAATCCTAGCTAATGCGATGCGTGAAAAATATTAGCCGAGTATTTAGTTAATTTCGTTCATCCAGCAGATTGGAGAAATTGGTACACCCTACGTATCATTATCCTCAACTGGTTGTGAGGCCAAGACCCCTCAACGTGAGAAGTCATGACCCCGCGATCCTTGATCCCATCGGGTTCCCCATCCCCGATTTCAAGCACATGAGGAGTGTTGAGAAGAGGGATTACTCGCAATCACTACGGGGAGGCTCTTCACCCCAACGTAGGCTGACAGCTCGGACACAGCGTCCCATTCCACCATGCCCGACTCTTGAATCAGTGGATCGGTTTCAAATAGTTATCAATAGGCTTCAGTGGTTGAAGGGTGTTACAGGTTCCATACAGGCGTAAGCAGACATAGTTAACAAACATGGTTGGTCAGTAAGTAAACTAGACCGTACGAGTTCAGGCGAGCACGTGACGGACGTCATCGAGTACCAGCGACCCATGCAGTCCAACTACTGTCGCCCATTCGCATCCGCCCAAACCCACTGGTTTAGCTGCAGGATGGTCCTACCAACGGGACCACCTTCTCCCACCTCGGTTCCCTGACCAACCAAGGGGTTTAATGACATTCAATAATATTCCAACAATTCAGGATTCATCTTCTACACGAGTGAAGTCATGCTCTCATACATTAAACATAAAATCCAGATTTTTGCACAATTTAACTACTAACAAAAATACGAAATTAATGTGCATGCGTGTTGTGATGGGTTACTGAAAAGATCAAGAGTTATACATCATTCATAGCACAAACATACAACAAGGATTAATGCTAGTACAACATACAACAAGGATTTATGCAAGCACCAACATACGAGGATTTTATGCAATCAAACATGCCACAAGGAAGGTTATACTAAAATCATATATGGGATGAACATGTCACACGAAAATTAAACCTAATCATGTTGAAGAACAAATAAACAGCATTTAAACATTTCATGGAATTTAGGGAGACCTATCATGTAGGGTCTTGGTTAGGTTCTCTCTATAGATTTCTCAAGCACATCATCCTAATACTCATAATCATTAAACTTATAGTAGAATTAGTGCTAAGCCACCTAAGGATAATAGTCCACACCTTGTGACAAACCGCTCGATCTACGGCGCCCGTAAGGATATGGTGTTAGGAAATCATTGTTGAAATGCCTAAATAAGAATACAAGCTTGTAAGAATTAGAAAGAACTAAACCTTACCTTCAATCATCGGCGAATCGACACCAATGAAGGACGATGTTGTTATAGAAGAGATGAGAGGGTGAAGGTGCACAAACCCTCATGCTTCCAAGCTCTCCCTCTCTCTTTCACCTCTTTTCTCCTCTTTCTCTCTTTATCTCTTTCTCCCTTCCTTTTTTCTAGGGCAAATTCGTATGGGAAGAGGGGGTGCCCAAATGAGGCCCTTTTATAATGCCAGATTTGGTGTAAATGGCCCCAAGGGTTGGATTTTTACTATACTAGCCCTATAGAAGGATTTTTCTAGCCTCTAGGGCCCACTACGGGGTGTACATATTGATATACACCGTAGGATGGTTAGCCCTAATGATGATCTACGTATGGACATGTTCGACCCGCCATTTGGATACGCCGATCGACAGATATGGTTAGAAGTCTGTTCAACCGTCACCTATGGTCGATCGGGGCCGCGGCTATATGGATATGAGTAGGAAAATATCCTTACTCCACATGTGAAGTTTGGTCGTAAACCGATGGTCCGAAATCTTCAATTTTGCATAAGAATGGACACCCAATTCACATAATTAAGTTTCAGCATCTTCCTTTAAGGTATTTGCACTTCTCATACACTCATCATTTGGCTCAAGTTGAGTGGTTCTGGAAAGTACGTAGGTCCGACTCCTACGATGGACGTCAAGCCCAATAAGACGGACATTATTCTGTAGTTTTGGAACTAGTAGCCCAACAATGAGCGATGTAGAGCTTGTTCGGAAAATCGGGGTATTTCTGGAATGAATTAGGTATTAAGATTTCTCGTGGACAATGATTAGGGTTTGGTTTAACTATGTTCATAATGCGGCCTATTTATAAGTAGTGAAAGTGAATATTTGGTCATGTTTACTCTAAACCGTCGGTTTTAGGCTAAAAAAGTAACGGGGTTGATTTGATTTATTAGTCAAAATCCGGGCCTTATCTGACTCAGCTTCGGTTGGATCTTTAATTTAGTTATGATTGTCTTGATTAGTTAGTGATGGGTCAGTTAGATTTGGGCCCTACATGAGAAATCATAAGACTAAACTTGATGTTTAAGTGATCGGGCGGATTCGTTGGCTTCCTACTGTTGATTAATCGAACTTGTGTGGTTCTTTACTGGTATCACCCATGTATAAACTAACATTGAGTGTCAAAGGTCAGTAAGTGATAATATAAGTTAATTACATAAAAAAAATAAGGGTTTTTGGAAATCCAAAACAGTGAAAATCCAGGATGTTACAGATTCACAATCTGAGAGAGCAAGCGGAGGGCAGCAGGAACACATGGAGGCAAAACTAAAACATTTGCCTTGGATGTTGACGTCAACTGGAACTGCATTGTGAATAATCTTCCAGGATAGGAGGGAGACCTTTGGAGGAACTTTGGGGTGCCAAACCCAGGAAGACCAGCTGACCTTAGGAGCAATGGGCCTGATGTTCTGCCAGGCCGAGGCAGCGGCGAGCTCTCTGTTCCCTGCCGCAAGCCATATACATCTGTCCTCTGCCTTCGACGTACAAAATCCTTCAGCGAAGATGTGGTCCACCACTGTCCATCCCGAGGGGTCGATCCAGTCCCGGACACTGGATGGTGTGTCAGCCTGCTGATGGAGCTACAAATCATTCAAGGGCCCTAGCCCGGACCAATCCTCTGCCCAGAAATCTATGGACCCTCGCCTGATTAGCCATCTCGATTTATCCCTGAGCAGGGGGAACGCTGCCCTAATTTTCTTCCAAATAGGAGCTGTGTTGGGGGCAGCAGGATAAGATGGCATGGTAGAAAAATTAGGAGCGTATTTCGCTCTCACAAATTTGCACCAGCAGCTGTTCTTGACCTGGAACAGGACCGCCCAAGCAAGCTTTAAACGACAAGCCTACATCACCGATTTCAAGGGTCTCAGGCCTAGACCACCTTCCGATTTTGGCAGCAAAAGACTTCCCCAACTACACCAATGACACTTCTTCTTAGGCCCTTCCTGGCCCCAGAAAAAATCAGCAAACCATTTTTCTAAATCAGCTATGACGTTGAAAGGGACTTCCATGGCTGCAAGAGTGTGCACCGGGATGTTATTGAGAATGTGGGTGATGAGGGTGAGCCTCCCCGCCTGAGATAAAATTCTGTTTTGCCATGAAAAAATTCTGGCCTGGATCTTTTCAGTCATTGCATGAAAATAGCTTCTCTTATACCTTCCTTAGAAGATAAGAACACCTAAATAAGAGAAAGGGGGCGCTGCTTTTGAGAAACCAAGAATGGAGGCCACAGCTCTGCATCTCGATTCTGACGTCGCTGAAGGAGAAATGAAGAAACTTTTGGAGACGTTGATTTTCTGACCCGAGCAGTTTTCATACTGGATAAGGAATTTCTTACTTTGGATGAGGGACCTTCCGGAACCATTGGCGAAGAGGATCGTATCATCTACAAATAGGAGATGAGAGATGGTGGGGCAATTTGGACAGGTCTTGTAAGGTTGGCACGCACCCTCGGCCACCAGCCGATGGAAGCCTCTGCTAAGCCCCTCAGCTGCAAGAATGAAGAGGGTTGGTGAAATTGGATCACCCTGTCTTAGGCCCCTAGAGGAGTGGAAGAAGCCGGCCGCAGCGCCATTTATGAGGACCGAGAACCAACATTCTGACCAACAACGTTCCACCAAGTGAATATAATTCATGTGAAAACCGAACTGCTTAAGGACCGCTTTCAAGTAGCTCCAGTTGAGCCTGTCATAGGCCTTCTCCATGTCCAGCTTCAGCAGGAAATTACCACCCTTAACTTTCTTGTTTATGTCCCTGAAAATTTCTTGGACAAGGGCGTTACTCTCTACTATGGATCTACCCTGTACAAACGCAACCTGCTCTATGGGGACAACGCTGGGGAGAGGGGAGAATAACTCCTAGTCTCGCAGAAATGATACTAGAAAAAATTTTGTACAAGCAATTAAAAAGACTAATTGGTCTGAAATCAGAAAAAGAGACGGGGGCACTTATCTTGGGAATGAGGCAAATCAGAGAGGTCGTGAGAGCACGAGGGAGATCAACTCCACTAAAGAAGTGTCTAGCTGCCATGAGGAGGTCGTGGCGAATCGTAGACCAACAAGCCTGGAAGAACACCCTAGAGAAGCCATCTGGGCAAGATGCACCGTCCAGCGAAATAGCTTTCACCGCCTGAAGAAGTTCTTCCAAGGATGGTTCGGCTAGCAAGAGAGCATTGTCTTGAGCCGACACTACTTTTGAGATGGACAACAGGAAATGCTCAGAACCGCGGTTATCTTTAGCGTGGAGGATTTGCCAGAAGTGAGCAACCACTGCCTCTCTGATATCTAAGATGTTGGAGATCACCGTACCATCTACTTGCTTGATTTCCCAAATTAAGGCTCTTCTGCTATTGGCAGCCGCAACAGAATGAAAGAACTTGGTGTTGCAATCTCCTTCTTCCAACCAATGAGTCTGAGATTTTTGCTTCCAAAAAATCTCCTCGTAAAGTTCCAGCCGTGAAAGGTTATTCCTTAGCCTCTACACTTCCTGTTGCGTATATAATCAGGTCAGCTTGCGTCCATGGACTTAGATCCAATAAAAAACTTGATCTTGTTGGGTACATGACCTAGATACCTTTGGATTGGATCATAAACTATACAAGAAATACATTTCTTCAAATGACTAGTACGGGGGATAATCCAATATGATCAGTGAATACCCGGACATAATACCATATCCAAGCTCCTTTTCAAATATTTCTATTTCTCACTTGAAACTACACCCAATAGGACTTGATGGAGTGGCCTAATTTTCAGTCAAACCCAAATATGGCAACTCTCATGGCATAGTATATGAACCTGATAAGACCTCAAATAATTCCCTTACTAAGTCCGACTCCACCCCTTGATAAACAAGTTAACATAGCAGGTGCACAGATAAAAAAAAGAAGATATATTACCGTCTTCTTCTCAAAAATAATACTTGAATCCACAAGGAGATAGAACTTTTAAAACATGAAAAATAAAAGTGATATTATTAATAAAAGTCTAGTCACAACAACCCTTTCATATAACTTATATAAGCTCCTAAATCTTCAAATCGCTTTTTTGGTTTTGAAATAGTAAATTTATTAAAGATAGTGAAGACTTGGAAGCTGACTCGAACTCTTTCTCATGACTGTGAATGCCACGGAGCGCACACCCACTTCCTTCTATTTAACCGGCACAAATAGGGTGTGATATCGACTTAAATATTGAATATACTTAAAGTGGAGCCACCACTAGTCAAATAAAGCTTTAGAATTTACGACCAACTAGAAATTGTAAAATCATTCATGGGTCAGAGAATCATAGAGGTGGGCATGGGACGACTTGATCTGGCTAACTCGACTCGTCCGACTAAACCCAAACTGAATGAGTGAGTCGTTCCGAACCGAATAAGCTTATCCCAATCCGACTCAAACCGATTCGAGTTCGAGTTACCCATTAATTCGACCCGAAACTCAATTTGGTTAGACCCAACTCGACCCGACTCTCCAACCCTACCCTGACCTGATCCCAACCTCTCTCTCTCTCCCTCCCTCATCCTCCTCCTCTTCCAAGCCCAACAACCACCCACCACCATCACCCTCCTCCTCCTCCTCTCTCTCCTCTCCACTCCCTCCCTCCCTCCTCCTCTTCCTCTTCCTCTTCCAAGCCCAGCAACTACCCACCACCATCACCCTCCTCCTCCTCCTCCTCCTCCTCTCTCCTATCCACTCCCTCCCTCCCTTATCTCTCAATCTAACTCGGCGCTAACTCGACCCAACTCGGTACTTCTAACCAGATCGGACTCGGTCCGGATCAATCCAGGCCAAACCGAACTCGGATCGAGTCAGGCATGCTGGACTCGATATCGAATTGGATTGAGTTCAGGTTAGGCCTATTTCAAAACTGGATCGAGTAGAGTTAACCCTAACTTGGTCCGACTCGACTCGATGCCTAGCTCTAGAAAATCATAATATTCACCTACACACATGATTCTTGTGGTTGATCTACATGTAGATTCTGAGTAAGGGTTTTGGTTACGAAAAATGAAGGGGTTGGCACCATTTTCTGCTCACACGGCGTGTGGTTTATACTTTATAAGATTTTATGATATTTAAGGATTCAATGAGGCTTTAATATTAATACATTTGACCATACTTCACAAAGTTTCAAGATCTTAGATGAGTAAAATAAAATGTAAAGAAATTGAATGTAAAGGACAAATGAGTGTAGAAATATTACGTGCGTGGGAATGTTGTGGATGTCCTTAGGATGTGTGGAGTAGAGTATGGATAGATTTGAGATGTCAGAAAAAAAAAAAAAAAAAAAAAAAAAAAAAAAAAAAGGGGGAGGGAAACCAAACATCCTTTTCTAGTAAAAAGGATGGTTAGATGTCTCTGATTCTAACCCTACTCTATTACATTAAGTAGTTTCTTCTATTTTGATTACACATGTATTTTAATTTGGTACGGAACAACATGAACAAACTTTTTTTAATTTGGTAAAAATCGAAGCGGATTTTAGCACACGCAACTTTTACTGAGCAGCAATGCCCTTATCATCAAATCACCCTGACCCTTGCCCTTGGTTGGCACGGATCTCTTCAACGATCATTTGACTTACCTCTACTCCCATATGGCTCTCTGTTGTAGTACTTAAATAAACGTTGATGGGCTGGTTCTAAGCCATAGGTGCTCTTTCTGCAACCTGGAGTTTATTTGGGACAAGTTTAAGGGTGTTAATGGGTCAGGTTGGCCTATCAGGCTTTCAGACCTGGCCCACCTCGAGCCGAGCTGAGGTTCAAATTGTAAGCTTATTTATAAATTGAGCAGGGCTTGGACTATATATGACCAAAGGTCCATCGGCCCGGCCCAACACATCTCTCTCTCTCTCTCTCTCTCTCTCTCTCTCTCTCTAACCAACCAACCTACCTAGACGTATCCATGCTACCATCACTACACACCCTTAACGCCATTATAGCAGTGGCGAACCTTCGACCATTGCAAAAGAAGAAGAGGAGGAAGAAGAACTAGAGAAACCATGTTATTGGTAACCCCCCCTCCCCCACATTTTAGGTATCAAGCTCGGGCTCCTGTTCCATTTGGGATCGGGCCAGGTGCCATACAAAACCTTTAGGCTGGGCTCAATATAACATCCTGGATTTTTGATATTTTGAATTTACAAAAATCTGTGAAAATTTTTGATATAATTATCCCACATTGTCACTTATTGGCCCTTGACGCTCGAAGTGAGCCTATAAATGGGTGGTACCGGTAAAGAACTGTATAAATTCAATAAATCAACCGTAGAAGCCAATAAACCTGCCCGATCACTTAAGTATCGAGTTTAGCATCGTGATTTGTTCACATATGGCCCAAATCTAGCCGACCTATCACTGACTAATCAAAACGACCACAACTAAATTAAAGATCTATCCAAAGTCGAGACAACTTGGGGTCGGTTCGTAATTAACAAATCAAAGTGACCCAATTATCCATATAACCTACGAACCAACAGTTTAGAGTGATTATGACTAAATCGTCATTTTCACTAATTGCAAATAAGCCACACTATGAACATAATTAATCCAAACCCTAATCATTGTGCACAGAAAATCTTGCTACCTAATTCATTCCAGAAATGCCTTAATTTTTCAAACAAGCTCTGGACCGCTCATTAGTGGGCCATTAGTTCTAAAATTATAAAGTAATGTCCGTCTTACTGGGCTTGACGTCCATCGCAAGACATCCAGTCGAGATCGTGACTCAGATCGCTCAACTTAGACTTACAAGGTCGATGCATGAGTTGTGCGAATATTCTTGAAACTAACCAAGAACTTAAGTCACCTATCTGCGTCTGGTCTTTACCCAAGTTGTGGCTTTCGGACCGTTAAATTACTACCAAATTTGGGGCAACAACCTAGAAATATGTCCTACACAAATTCGTATAGTCATGGGCCCGATCTATAGTCGGTGACCGTTGAACTGAATTCTAATCCTACCCGTCGATCGACACATCCAAATGGTAGGTCGATTATATTTGTGTGTAGATCATCACTAGGGCCAACTATGTAACAATGGGTGTCGACTCCTACGCCCCGTAGTGGCCCCCAAAGGGTAGAACAACACTCCCTTAGGGCTAGTATAATAAAAACTCAGCCCTTAGGGTCATTTGCACCACTTCTGGCACTATATAAGGGCCTCATTTGGGCACCCCCTTCTCCCATACGAAATTCATACCCTAGCTTGGGTGAGGGAGAAGAGAAAGAGAAAGAGAGAGATGGAGAGAAAAGAAAGAGAAAGAGAATGGAGAGTGTGTGTGTTTGAGTGATGGAAATCTTGATGCTTATGGGGTTAGTACTCCTTCAACTAAACCTTGGCTATTACCAAACATCCACCAAATTCACCTATGCCAAGAATTGGAGGTAAAATTTATATCTTACCCTTCGATTAAGCAACCTAGTGTAGATTTCTAGTCATTAATTGTGTTTTCTTGATTTTGATTTAAGAATTAATGATTCTTCCCCAACCCTAACCCTAGGAGCTCAAAATAAGAGATTTCTTCTTAAAGATGCAGACCATTATCTCTAGGTTATTGTTTATCAACCCTTGAGGGCCTCGGTTAATGATTAAATACTTGTAGATGAATTTGTACATGCTAATATGTTGACATTTTGATTTTTTTTCTATAATATATGTTATTGGTTGCATATGGATGCTTACATGTTTGATAAAAGGTCTAGGTGATTGAATGTGTTGTTTTATGGATGCTCATATGCTTGATTGAATGTCCAACTGAATGTGTTATTTTGTTGATGCTCACATATTTGATAAAATACTTAAGTAGATGTGTTGTTCCATTGATGCTTACATGTTCGATAAAATGCCTAAGTAGGTGTGTTGCTTCTATTGATGCTCACATGTTCGATGAAATGCTTGAGTGATTGTATAGTAGAACTCATGCTATAATTGTGTGATGTAATGTTTAGTCCGTAATGATACTTAGGATTTCTATGATGCTGGGTCAATTGGCTAACCGCCCGAACTGAAGGAGTGGCCTAAGTTAAGGCGGTCACCCTAGGCTTGTTCGATCGACTTGGGTTGAACACGGATGACCGACAGAAGCTGGAATACATGGGTTGCTTGCACCCAATGCCCGTTATGTCGTGATTCTCCCAGGTCAATCAAATTAGTCCACTAGCCGATTAATCATGTATGTTCACAATGTATGACACGACTAAATAGAATCTAGGATACCCCGTTCTCAATGGATGTGTTCATTCATAACCGTTAGTACGATATGATCTAACTAAGACTCATGAGTCGGGCATGGTGGTATGGGACACTGTGTCCGAGTTGTCAACTTACGCTGGGGTGACGAACCTCTCCGTAGTGACCAGTGAGCAACTAGGACTCATGAGCCGGGCATGGTGGTATGGGACACCGTGTCCGAGCTGTTGCCTATGCTGGGATGACGAGCCTCCCCATAGTGACCAGTGAGCACTGATGGAGGTGATAGACAATTGTTTAAATGACCCCCGTCAAATTATCCAGCCGATGGTTGCATGCTAGAGGAATGACTCAGGCATGAATGGAATTGCGTGACGAGCCCTTTCCTTTATGTATTTTTTATTTTATGTGACAAGCCCGCACCTTGGAACTGAGTGATCATACTCGGTTTGGGTGATGACCCATACCGGGTTGATCCTCATACATTTAGGTATCATATCGTACCTTTAGAATAGTTGATTTATGAGATAAACGGGTGACACCTAAATTTGGATTAAGCGACACTTGTAAGGAGTTGCTACGTGAGGCAACGAACCATGTGATCTGGATAAGGACTCACGATATAATGTCGGTATCCTAGCTTCGCTAATATGCTAAATGAATGGAACTTAATAATTACTCGGCTAACATAATCATTCATCGCATTAGTTTAGAATGTGGTGAAATAAGCATTGAAGTCGCATGTTGAGGAAGTATTATCATTTGCGAACCAGGTGGTCGGAGTCGCGTATGAGGGAGTGTTGCTTGGAAAGGGCATGCATCATGTCATATCTTCATATGCACATTTAACAAGAGTATTTAGGAATTGTTTGATTTTTTCTTATCATTAATTACGTTGATTATGTTGATAACATGTGTAACTTAGAACTAATGGAACCACTGAGTTGATCACTCACTCCCACTTTAGGACGGTACTTTAAAACACCAACCAAATGTTGATATAGATGCAGGGACCACCGAGGCCAACGCATTGAATCAGGTAGGCATGGATGAGGAGTTCTCTTACTTCCAGCTCTTTGATGGACCAATGTAGGTTGCGCAATTCTCAACAAGGAAAGTCGAGTGATCGGGCTTAGTTAGACGCCACATTTGCACATTTTTGTTAATTTTAGAATTATATATTGGACCCAGCTGGACCCGTAATCTGGATAATTATACTACATTCGTTTCAATTTAATTTTCTGTTTTAATCATGTTTATTCCAGATTATGATACACTGTTTAGTATAATCTTATACATGCTTATTTTCCTAATGTAGAAGTAACCGAGAAACCAGCTTCCATAAAGCATTAGTGATGTTTGGAATCTCGAGAGTCGAGCATTTGCTCGACCCTCGAAATTTGGGGCGTTACACTTGAGCTGAACTATTTTTGCTTGTGACAGGCCCAGGTTGGGTTTGTGCTTGCATTAAAAAAATGCAATCCAAGCTTGGACAAAGCTTGGGCCAGCCCTAACTCGACCTGTTAACACCCCTAGTCAAGTAATCGTGCCCTACACGACGATTGGTGGTTTTGGACAACTAGCCCTTCAAGGGCCTGTTGTAGAATTTATCCCCTTTTACACAGTAACTGATGTGTACAGAGGCTTTGAGTTTTCAGGAGCCAGGGTGAGTGGCCCAACTTTGCCGTTTATCTAACTTGACACCAGCTGATCAAACCCGATAGTCATCTCCAGGAGGTGCAGGAACCATTTTAACTTGACTTTTGTGAACCTTTGGTACCATTGGAGTCTGGTAAATGTGATTCGATTGAATATATGCTAATTTGCAACTCTGGATATCTTAGACAATCAAATGGTACTTGATTTAGATGGGTCATGGACTTGGCAATCCGACTCATTATTCATCTTTGAGTCACACCGAGGACCCTTGCTAATCAGCCCATCTGTGTTTTTAAGGCCTTTTGGGTAGGGCTGAAAGTCGGGCAAGTAGGGTCGGGTTGGTGCACAACCCTAGCCCAACCCAAGGTTCCTATACCTCAACCCTAACCCTACCCAACCCAACCTCGGGTTAGGAATTCTCAACCCAAGCCCAACCTAAGCAGGCTCGGTCGGGTCGGTCGGGTTGATACATGCTAATATTTTTGTTATTAAATTAGTCTATTATATTTTCAATACAAGTATTTTTTTTGTACCTATAATTTTATTAATTATTATGTAGGTATTTATCATAAAGAACTTCATTTTTCCCAAACAAACAAGCTAAAATATAGGACAACTACTCCTTTAAAAGTCATATTGTGTAGCACACAATCTATTTGGAAGAGAGAAATCCGGCATATCTTGTTAGCTTGAGTCATCAGAAATTATGTGGGTCAATAAAACCCGACGGCATTGAAATTTCTTGTGCCTTCAACATACACGATCCACACTTAATTATAATTTATAAGTAACTTATATATCGATCTGGTTCGGGTTGGGTCGGGCAACCCGAGCCCGACCTAAGTTTTATCAAGTTGGTGTTTATACAACCCCAAGCCCAAGACCGAACCCGATACATCCTGCCCGAGCCCAACCCAATGTCGGGTTGGTCAAGGGTCGGTCAAGTTGAACCCGCCCAACTTTCAGCCCTACTTTTGGGCCAACTAGAGGGGGCTTTATCAAAATGATGCAATTTTTGAGCTCTCATAGGATCCCACCGATTTGGTCATAATCAAATTGGTTAGCCTTTTGATATGTTGATCTAGCCGTCAGCTATTCCCAAGACCTGTTTGAGACACATCTTGCCTAACTCGCCTAGTCGCTCAATAGGTGTCGAGCTCGTGAAGGTGCTTTATTAAAGCCTAGATGAAGTCGAAGAGTAGTTTTAATCTCATTTTCAAAATGTCAACATATTCAAATAATAACTTTAAGTTCTTGCAAGACTCACTAAATCCTAAAATACCATAAAAATAGCAAAAACACATTTATTAAAAGCAATAAAATTTTAACTTATAACTCAAATTAACTACTAAATCGATCTATTCTTGAAAAATCGTTTGGGCCCAATTACTATTAGCATTAACTCACATGTAGAGCTTGTCAATAACTTTCCAACAATATACTATATGCTCAAAATGGACAATAGATCACAAATTTATGTGTATCAAAAGTTATAGTCCGCACTAGACCCTTAGATTGAACTTTCTAATATTATTTCCTTTTATTCTAGCCTTATATATGATTTTCCTTTACCTAATCATATATCAAATTCCTCCACTTGAGAAATTAAACTCATCCTCGAGTTTAAAAGGGTAGTAACGCATCGCAATGACCCACCTGAAGCACATATCTTTAGCAATAATTCACAGTGAAGGCCTGCAAATTGGATTGGAATTTTATTCATAAAATAGTACTTTATAAAATGAAGTCTCACATTCTATTTCTTTGCCATCCTCCATATTTCTTTGTACTCTGGTTGTTGCTACCAAGAAAGTAAAAAGGTGTCAATCTTCATCATGATGATCGCAAAAGTATCCATTGCCATTCGTATATATTCATCAATCCATCAATTAATTTTGGCGATCCATTCATCAATTGATGTTTTAATTCAACTGGGACCACTTCTAGGCCAATCATGAATCCTTCAATAGACCCATCCGTGGATCCATTAACTAATTTAACAGTGAATTCGTCTAGAAACACTCCATCTGGATATGTCCTCTTTTTTCTTCCTCCTCAAGAGGCACTCCTCAATCTACATAAACCCACTTTTCTTCTTCATTTGCTTGACCAAAAATTATCTAACTTCCAAGCTAACCTTGCTTGCATAAAGTAGTGGCCTACAATTTGGCATAAGTGTTGTACCTGTTGGACCCCAAATTGACTGCTTGCAAGACCCTTCAATGGTCATGGGTCATTCTTTGTCACAATTGTATTTGTGATCCATGGCATTAATCAACCGAACAATCATTGTTTGTACCTCTTGTATTGATCAAGACAAGGTTATAAACTATGTCATGGTCACTAGTTGATTCCATGAAACACCGCCTTTGGGATTTTTACCGTATGATCCAGTATTAAAAGCCTTGGTCTATCTCAAAGACATCACTCTGATACCAAATAATATAATACAAGAGAAGCTTACTATTTTCTTCCCAAAATTAGCCCTTAAATCCACAATGAAGAAGGGATCTCTAAAAAATAAGAAATAAAAGTGATATTAATAATAATAATAATCTAAATATAAAGTCCTTTTATTGACTTATATAAGCCTTAAATCTTAAATTCAAATATTCAATCATTTGATAACTGAAGTCATTTTTTGATAAATGATCACTATAAATTAATCAAATTTAATATAATTTGATCAATCCATTTTTCTATTATTAAGGTAGAGAATTGAACTAAGAATTATCTTTCTTCATCATCAATCAATGCTAAAATATTAAATTTAGTAAAAATAGCAAATGACTTCTAAATTGGCTTAAACTCTTCTCCGTAACTTAATAATAATAATAATAATAATAATAATAATAATAATAATAATGATGATGATGATAACCTATTTTTGACCCTTTAGGGACAAATTGTCTTTGCATTGATCAAGAAGCAGAATCCGTTGATAGATTTCCAATGGCGTATTATATACACAAAATGAATAACTGATCTTAAGTTATAGTCATCAAAAGCAATAGTGTGCTGCAGACTCTTAGATTTCCGGCTATCCTCTCCCTATGTATGATTTTCCTTGATATTTTCTTACGTCAAAAGTGAGAAGTACTTTGATACTTCCCTAGCGGATACAATTGCATGCAAGTAATTCGAAATGAACTCCGCAAATTACAGGCCCCCGTTAGATATATCATAAACCAGTTATATTCATTCTGTTCTATAACTATTGGAGTGGTTGACATTTATTGGACGGTCCTATTTCATCAAACAAGTGTCCAAGAAACAAGCGATAGTATAGCTAAACCACAAACCAATCTGATTTTGAAACTCTGAGCTACATTGGGTTCCACAGTTTACGCGGTCTAATTTGAGCTAATGTATTGCCACCTGTAAGTGCCTGAGTATTAAGCATGACAGGCTGCTAGAGTATCAAAGAACTCCCCTTGAAAAAGAAAAAGACGCGTTTCGATGTCCATGCTCCCGTTGACTCTGCACCTTATATATTCCGTAAACTCGTCTCTTCCTTTGCTGAGCTGTGAGGGAGAGAGAGAGGGAGAGAATGGGGAAGTTGAGCAACGACGCAACCATCCAACATTTCAGCCACCCACATCCCCTAGAGCTGGTGCAGCTCTCTACCATCCATTTCCCAGCCTCACCATGCGCTGGGTGCAAGCTCAAAGCTTCTTCATGGATCTACGCATGCAAGCCATGCAACTACGTACTCCACATCTCGTGTTCCCAGATGCCTCAGCTCATCAACCACCCTTCTGACCCCCACCACCCTCTCTCTCTCCTCCCCCTCCCCGCCTACCCCGAAGGTTTCTTCAACTGTGACGCCTGTAGCCGCCGCGGCAACGGATTCTCTTACCACTGTGGAGTCTGTGATCTCGACATCCACATCCTCTGCGCTTCCATGCCTCTATCTGTCAGTCACCCAGCCCACCACCACCCTCTCAATCTCGTCTTCTTCCCTCCCTATGAAAGCAAAGGTTTCTCTTGCGACATATGCAAGAACTTAGGTGCAAGCCATTGGCTTTACCGTTGCAGCACATGTGAGTTCGACGCTCACATGGTCTGCGCCACAGCTAAGCCAAGGCCTACAGTGCAGGTTCAGAATCAGTATCCTCAAGGAATCCCACAACAACAGCATCAGCTGCTACGGCCAGATGCTAACCCACAGTTTCAGCCTCCTGGTGCGGGATTAAGGAATGGACCCCAGCAGCGAAATACACCTACTTACTATGTGAATGGCCCGAGTCAAGGCATCCATCAAGCCGGTCCGCCCGCGGGGAGGAATGGGCCAGGTAACAGTTTGGCAGATCAGACGATGCAAGGATTCATCGATGGCGCCGCTCAGCAGGCTGGAGAGAGTTTCATACAGGGTATTACAGGAGGTGGTGGAGGTGGAGATGGAGGTGGAGGAGATTCTTCATCTGGTTCTATCTTTAGCAATCTCTTGGAGGGTTCCAGTGGAGGTTCCAATGACTGACTAGTTCAAATTCAGATTGGAGATGAGGAAGATCAACGGTTGATGTTTGTGGGCCCATGTTTCTAGTCTTTGTTTTTGGTGGAGAGTGAAAGAAAAGAAACTGCATGTATTGCTATATTTCTTCTTTTCAGACTCTTTTATTTGGCTTTCTTGTTTCATTCTTCTCTTCAATAAAGAAATTGAACGGTTTTATGCTCCTACGCTGTCACTGGCTGCCCTTTATAGCTGACTTACAAAAGTCAAAAAAAGGAATACTTCTATTGCCTAGCTGTCGTTATATAAGCAGGCAGAGATCCTCCCACCCAGCTACATGTTGCGGTGAATTATGAGTTGTAATTGATATTTTTGGACGCTTCTCAGGTCTAAAGTCAATGAGAAATTGGGGACCGGTTCCTCTGCAACTGTTGTAGATGAGAATTTCGTGAAACTAGCTGCGTGTTGGACCCACCATGGTGTGTGTGATTCAACTCACTTAGCAGGGGTCGCTCCACCATGTGGGCCACAGCATAGAAAGCAATGCACAACCACCGAATACATATCATTAAGTTCTAAATATATATGTATGAATGAGTTTTAAACGACGTACGAGTATTTAAGGTTAAAGCATACATTAAAACCGTTGTAGAGCAACGGGCAGCAGAAAGAATCATTCTCATCCACCAACAGAAATAGGCCCACTTCATATTCGATCAAACGGAGTCAGGATTTTCCGGCGGTGGTTTCCAATGCGTTATGAAACTGCGCTCTGTTGGCAATTTTGTAGTTGAATTGGAATGTGTTTCCGATGTAAAGCAGGTCGCGGACACTTTTATGGCTGGGATGGATCAGAAAAGGCCCGGTTGATGACAGAAGTGATCCGGACTGTCAGAACAAGTGGACGTACCATATATGATTTTGGAGTAGGACGAGCTACTTTAGCCACCCAACCCCGCAATGCCAGGTTGCCCACGCCGAATTTGCAAGATTCCATTAGATTCATTGTCCTTTAAGAATTGCATACAACATGAAAACTGCTTAGAATAATTAAGAGAATAGCAAGGTTGAGTCAAATAGGACACTTATTATTTTTAGCCGAAAACCATGAGGTCTAGTGGAAATCACAACCGTCTATAAATGAGAAGTTTACTATTTATAGAAGTCACGATTTATAAGAGTTTTAGTTATAATATAATTCTGAAACTTCTTACTAGGTTTGTAGCCTTATTTAAAGAGTAAAATTATTTTGAATTATTTCTATTTTCTTTTCCTCATGGTTTCGAGGTCAGTTAACCCTTTGAGGAAGACAGTGCTCGACCACCTCAACACATTCCCCTGCCTCAGGTTCATATTCAACAAGTATGAAGGCTCCTCATACTAGCATTAGAGTCATAGTATACTCACCACCATGGGCACCGCTGCCAGTATGCGGCCGGTGGCAACATGTGAAAGATCAACATCATTTAAGCTCGTTGTGCCCTGTATATGCCACCCTAAGTTCAGGTCAGTCCACCACCACCACCATCATCATCATCGTTTAAGCTCGTTGTTCCCTGTATATGCCACCCAAAGTTCAGGTCGGTCCACCATCACCATCGGTTCGGCCACACGAATCCTTTTTCACCATTCTGCCCCCTTCAACGTCCTATTGAAGCCTTTTCCTTGCCCTTTAAGAGCCTTCAACGTGTACCAACTCGCTCCTAACCAGCAAAATTCTTAGTTTCCATTGCAGATTACCAAATCATCCAAGTCCACTTTACCTCGCCTTATACCTGTTGGTTGTACTTTTAAACTCCCTTGAATACATGCATTTCTAGTTTTATCCCCATCTCACCACTTGTGCATCTCAACATCCTCATTTAAGCTACAGTCATCCTATGAAGATATTATTCCTTAGCTGTCCAACATTGTGCACCATAAATCACGGCTTGACTTAACCATTTTATAAAATTTCCCTTTCAGTTTTGAGTGGTACATGACAATTACATAAAACTATAGAAGCACATCTCCATTTTTTCCACCCTTCTTGAATTCTGTAGGCAACATCCTCCTCAATCTCCACTTTCATGAATTATCAACCCAAAATATCTAAAGTGATCAGAAACTTCTTGGTTGAAAATCTTAACCAATTTCCCTACCATGAAGATTCTTATAAGAAATTATAAAAACAACAATATGGTATAGAATTCTACAAAGTTCAATGTAGCATGTCAGTGGCCCACCAATGTGGCTATCCATCAGCAGGTATTGAAAGATTATATTAAGGGTGCGTTTGGTTGCGCTATGATGAATGGTTGCACCAAACACACTCTAAACTACATCTACATGCATATGCATTTGGCCCCCCACCAGAAGGCCTGCCATGGCTCCCAAAATAAACCATGTTTACCATCTGCCATCAGAAGCATTACCAATAATAGCCAGCAAACAAAAGCACAGACATTTATTACATTAATTATCAACACAAATCCTCATTTCTACATAACAATCGAACAGTAAGTGCTCAAAACTCAAAACAGCTCTTTGCCATCCACACGTTGGATAGTTAACACCAAAAACCAAAAGGGGACTTGAGATGAAAATTAGAGAGGATCTTCCTCAAATGTCCTTGGCACTCTTGACCTCCTGCATGCAGCAATGGTCAATAGAAATACAGAAAACATGTCAACGCAACCAACAGTGATAGAGAGGGGAGACTGAAAGAAAAGAAAACCACAGCAACATCATATCCCTACCTTGTTCTCAAGTACAGCTCCATCAGGAATTTCCAGTTTTTCCCCAGCATTCGCAGTGACACTCACTTTTCCCTTTGAGAAAATACCCATAGATATGAAAATCAGTAGAAACTATTTGGAATACCACAACAGCCAGACCATACATTGTAGCATGTGCATAAAATCAAGTGATGAACAGCATGCCAATTGTATTTAGAAGCTAACATACATGACTTTCCATTCCTGAAATTCTATAAGAATTCAAGGCATGCTGTAATTCAATGGATTCTGATACATCGGTAGGGAAAGGAAGCAAGGGGCCAGACAGTACATACTACATGTAATAATAAGAAGAAGAAGAAGAACAACAACAACAACAATAACAATAACAAGAAAAATAATAATAATAATAATAATAATCACAACAACAATAACAATGTCAGGCAACTAAGCTTTATGAGATATAATGTTGGGCAGTGAAAGAACATGTTAATAGGATGAGTATAGCTGATGCGAGGATATGTTTGAGATGGATTAGTGGCAAGATAAGGATAGAATTAGAAATAAATGCATGTGAGAGAATTTAATAGTAGCACCAATACGTAATAAGATGAGAAAAAATGACTTCGATGGTTTGGTCATGCACAACAGGACCAAGAAGTGTGCTGGTTGGGAGGAGCAAGTTGGTACAAATTGAAGGCTCTAAAAGGACAAGGGTAAGGCCAGAAAGTACATTGATGGAGGTAGTAAGAAAATACTTGACCTATGGTCTAACTGAAAGTAATGGCCCTTTTTAGAGAAGAAGAGGCAGAATGGAATTCATGTAGCTGACCCTAATTAATTGGGATAAGGCTTAGATGATGATGATGAATCACCGTCAATGTGAGTTTTTGTGCTCTCATTAATAATCCCAAGCCCCTCAACCTGTCAGTATTGCCAAATAACCCTTCCTTTTTTTCAAATACATTCATAAAACACCTGTGCTCAAATTCCATCAGAGTTTACTGTTAAAGGGAACCACTAACAAATAAATTTGACCATTGACCACATGAAACTTTTGCCCTTGACTTTATAGAGATAAGAGAGATTTTCATTTTGGACGAGATTCAAATCGCTTGGTTATGAGGGCCCCAACATGGCCACATGATCCAAATCATTCAATGGCGGACCATCATGGCATTGATCTAGACTATCTAAATGGTGGATCAAAACTGTCAAAATGCCGTGGATAACCTATTCATGTTTGCATAGGGGAAAAATGGGAATTTCTCTCATCTCTAAAGTCAAAGGCAAAAAGTGTTACTTGTCTGGGTATGATGCTCTATTGCTAGAATTTCCAGGAGATCTGTGCCGTCAATCAGTCTGATCACAAGGTCATGATGCATCCACCAGACTAGAATGCCTGTCTCAAAGCCTTATCAAACAGATTCTGTATGTCACATGCTTCGCACTTGATATTTCTTATGCATGCCTGTTTGATTTCTAAATCAGAATAATTATCACCCAAATAAAGGGAAAACCAAATCAATCTGCCAGACAATTGGGTGACCTGTCCACGTCAAGCAACTGTTTTTGGTATTTGGGACAGCCATGGAAGCTGACCTGACCAACTCAATGAATAAAATACATCCAGTCACAGATGGAATGGGTTAAAATTTTGTAGACAGACCTTGATGTCCAGAACCAAATCCCAAATTTGCATTTAAGAATTCTAAAGAATCATAATCAGCTAAGCAGACTCGCATTGATGACTTGGTCAACATTTCTGAGATTTTCATATGATAGAATGCCAAACATTTTTTTTTACACACACTCACACAACAGTGGCATTTCACCACAATGGGTACTTGAACCCATGACCTTGTGTTGAAACTCTTGTGAGTCTACCATCGATGCATGAGAAAGGATCCGACAGAATGCCAAACACGTTTCTATTTCTCAAGCCCTTTCTACTTCTTCATTTCACAAGTCACTTAGTATTTTCTTCTGTAATTTGGCATAATTCGACAGGGAAGTGGGAGAATCCTACTGCAGTAAGGACAGCAAGCTTTCAAAGAGGGCAAGCATGGATTCCGGACAGATAAATCACAGATAGAGAATAAACTTCTTTTTTTTTATTTATCAATGCAGATAGACAATGAACTCCTCTTGCAAGATGAAACAAATAGCACAAGCACCTGAAAAGGACGCGGGATTCAACAAAGAATTTTCCTCTGGAAACTCAAATTTCCCAACAAGAGTGTTAACAGAGTTGCTGGATTTCCAGCTGGTGCAATGAAAGCAAGAAGAATAGGGAAACCAGAATCTCTCAAGAAAATAATAGGAATGCCCCTGTAACAACTCCAAACTGGCTAACAGCACAAAACCTCCTAAATTTTTTTGCGGTTCTTGGATGACATATATACAGTAATCATAAAATTCTGGCTCTTCACATGAATAATCAATTCAAGTTCGAGTGTCTATAATGCTATCATCAACTTATTATCCATTTTTTAAGGACTGCTAGGACATACCATGAATTAGGCCTAGTATACAAACTAGGTGACTGTTATACTAATGTATAAATTGTGTGGTGTTTGAGAGGCAAGAATCACCTAAACTAAAACTTGAGAAGTTAGCATAGCTACTCCAAAAATCCCAAGAGGAGTGGTTTTTCTCGGAAGGATGTAGTTACAGTTTTATGTTTTAAACATGTTTATCGAGCAGAATGCTCTGTTTTCTTCACAATTAATCAGATGGTTTGATAAAACTGATTCTTGAGAATCCATCCCAAGGCAGGGCCCACATGATAGACTATACAGACCAATCACAGGACCTTTTCCAATATAAATGGACTACCCATCTTCCTTGCCATTGATCATTGATCATCAAATCAAAGTGATTCTTGAGTCATCACCTATCATGGGTGAAACTTTAAGGTGTTCCGTAGCAGTAAGAGCAGGCGTAACATTGCCCACCGTTAAGGATATGTTGACTAAGTGTAACGGGTGATACGAGAGGTGATATGCCCCCGTAACAGTCAGGTTTCCTTCTTTTTTTCGCTCCAAAAAATCCAAAAAATATTCAGAAAATTTGAAAAATTATTAATATTCCAAATATGCACTCATTTATAATTTGAACATGTTTATGGTAGTGTAACAATCCAATCTTTGGTGAGAATGCTATATCGAGTTGTCTGATAGATTTATGAACCTGATAATCTGGAATTAACTGCAAACCTTCTATATTTAATTTTCTTACTATATAAATTTACTATAATGAATACAATACCAAAACATCTAATATTTGCAGGTTTTACTATTATTTATTATAGTATTGGTGTATTGCATACCCATAGATCTTAAGCAAAATTAAAATTAAATTGGGGTAAATAATGTTGCCAATTTGGGGCTAATTTGGGGGATCATTCAATGCCCTAAATCAGCCTCAAATTAATACAATCTTTTGGCACTTGTCCCACTAATGGATTGGTGGACATTGGATAGTGAAGAATGAAAAATATAACAAGTGTCTACAAATTAACAGTGAAAATCGTTCCAATAATTTTTTTTTGGACCATGACTTAGTTAACAATAGTCCCATAATGTAATTAATTGACTTGATATATGCCTCATGCATAATATTTTAGGGCCATGGGCCCCCCCTTAATGTATGTATTGTATATCCATGTCACCCATCCGTTTTACCAACTCATTGTACGGCATGGTCCAAAAATGAGGCAAATCCATATCTTAGGTGGACCACTAGTGGATGAGGTCCTGAATGTGGGATCCACCTCAATGTATTTTTATATCTATGCCATTAATCTATTTTGCCAACTCATTTTAAGGCATGGTCCCGAAAATCAGCCTTGAGTGATGCTTTGAGCGTGAGGCCCACCTCGACGCATTTGTTGTATATCCATGCCGTCCAACCTTTTTGCCAACTCATTTTAGGGCATAATCCAAAAAATGAGGAAATTCCAAATCTCAGGTGGACCGCATGGTGGGGATTGAATTTCCATCATTAAAAGCTTCTTGAGACAAACAGATGTTTTGGATCAAGGTATTATTTGTGTTTTCCCTTAATCCAGATTTGCATGACCTTATCAGCAGATTCAATGGCAGATAAACATGACAGTGGGCCTTAGGAAGTTTTTAACGGTGGGCATTCAATCCCTACCGTGTGGTCCACTTGAGTTTGGATTTGCTTCATTGTAGGGACCATGCCCTAAAATGAACTGAAAAAATTCATTGATGGCATGGATATACAACACATAAATCAAGATGGGCCCCATGCACCAAAACAGTGCATGTGCACTAAACAGCATACGCCGCAGAGTAGTAAAAAAAGGTTTTAAGTGTGTGGCTGTGAAACAGCCATGCCATCCATTCGTTTTTTCTCTAGAGAGGGAAAAAGAGAAAACAAGAGGGAAAGAGAGGGAGAGAGGGAGAGAGAGAGGAAGAAGAAGCAGGTTTTTTTTCCCTTTTAGGTAGGGTTACTATGCGTAATGACTATTACGGGGACCGTAATGGCTGTTACGCCCTATAACAGCCATTGCGGTTCTTTTTTCTGGACCCTGCCATTTCAACCCCGTATCATGT
Organism: Magnolia changhungtana; assembly: GCA_030180095.1. NCBI lineage: Eukaryota > Viridiplantae > Streptophyta > Magnoliopsida > Magnoliales > Magnoliaceae > Magnolia > Magnolia changhungtana. The sequence goes on from JASAUF010000336.1 coordinate 1,756,836, forward strand.
AACAGTAACCACCGTTACCATTACATATCGGCCGTTGCAGCCAATGCGTAACCGATTTTGCACACCTTGGTGAAACTACATGATGGATCACCCAGGTAGATTGTCTAATCTTTTCTAGTATAATCGATTTTAGGACCATAAGTTTTCTTATCTACTAATTGGATGGTTAGGATATTGAGATCAAAGTGATTCTTTCGAGTCATCAATCAAAGATAGGGCCCATGCAATGGACGTTCTATAAACCTTTTCCAAAGTAATCAATCCAAGCCAATCCGTTTTCCTTTCAATTGATAGGACCTTTGGATATCCAATCAAAGACATTCTCGAGATCCATTGTCAATCGAAGGTGGGGCACACATGATGGACATCACATGTCAATGATTAGACCATTCCAATATAATAAATTTGGACTGACTATTTTCCTGCCTACTGAGTGGATGGTTCAGACTTTCCAAAGAAAGAAATTCTTGAGAATAATTCTCAACCAGAGGTAGAACCCACATGACATGATAGGCAATCCAATGATCAGATTTTTAGTATAATCAATCCAAAGTCAACTTGAATGATTATGATCATCCAATCAAAGTGATTCTTGATAGTATTTGTCAATGAAAGGTGGCCCAGATGATGGACAGTTTGGATCAATTATTGGATGTTTTCCATGATCATCTATCTCAACAGTTGGGTTTTGTCGCCATCTATCGGATGGTTAGAACCATCTGAATAAAGTGATTCTTGAGATAAGTAAGCAATCCAAGGTGGGGCCCACATGTTCAACAGTTTTGTCCAAGGGGGATTTGGCCATCCATCCAAACAGTGTTTTAGCAAGCATTTATTAAATGATCAGGATTAACAAAGCGATTCTGGAGAGATATGGCCAATCCGAGGGGCCCACATGATGGATGAATCGACCATAGGACTTCTCTTTTTCTTTTTTAATCAATCAACCTTGATTGTATGTTCTAGTGGTCATTTTTAGTCAGATAGTAAGGATTTGCCCAATCAAAGGGTTTTTCAAGATGTATGTGCAAATCGGCTTGAAGTATGGTTCAAATCAATCATCAGATTTTTTGTTATAATTGATCAAGACCATCCATCTACTTGCCTCTAATCAAGATGATTCTTGAGAGACGGGCAGTTAAAGGCAGAGCCCACAAGATGGATGGTTCAGATATTCATTGGACCTATGTTTGTCATATTAGATTTGGATCATTTGTTTTGATGGCCCTTGATTGGGTGGTTAACATCATCCACTCAAATGGATTCTCGAGAGGCTCTAGCAACTGAAGTTGCATGCCATCCAACAGAAAGAGTGACATATGCTACTATTCCCACATTGTTTTCCATCTCCAAAACTCTCATTGGACATTTGAATTAACATAAAATAGCTCCACGATGTAAAAGCAACTACCCAGAATTTAAAAATAGATGAAGAGAAAAAAAGTAACAAAAATGAAATGGCATTTCATTTTGATACCTTGAGTGTTACACCAGCACCGAACCATACATCACCAACAACCTTCAAGCTGTCAAGCTCAAGGATGCTAGGGATGGACTTGAAGCGACTGAGAAAGTTGCCGACCTGCAAAAAAGAAAGGAAAGACACACTCAATTGTAAACATGCAAGGCTGAACAAACCCAAGGATTTGACAGAATCCAGACATATGATATGAACATTTCACCTTTTTGAATTCAGGTCCCAACTCAATAGAAGGGTTTGCTGGATTAGTTCTTGCACTGTTCCTGATTACAAAGCCATCGGCCAAGGTATAAAGATCCGACTACAGAACAAAAAAAAAAAAAAAAAAAAGTGTTAGGAATGCTCAAGATCCATCCAAGTAACCAAGATCAACATCAAGAAAAGCATTAACCTGGACGAGAAGCAAATCAGATGTTGCCTTCACTGGAAGAAACCGAGATCGTGGAACATTCGCACCAATAGCATGATCAAAGAACTGGTTCCCAGAATGAAGAATGCAACTGAGGAGGTAAGAAACTGCACCAAACAATAGGTACAACATCTTGAGAATGAAGAAATGCATTTGATGAATACCCGTATCGCTGCTCCAGCTGCAGTTTCCAGCTGAAGAACTTTCACACCATCCACTTCCTGAAAATATCAATGACTTCATCAGCACTTCTCACACCAGTAGTAGTGAGTCAGAAATTTTTGTTAGTGTTTGGAATGAAAAAGGCTTGCCTTAGGGTTTGGAATAATCTCCATTTTAAGGGCGTCGGCCTCCACCAACCGTTTAATGGCCTTCAAACTCACCCACCTGTACAAACAGGTATCAGCATTCCAACATTGTACATGCAGTATAAAGACAGCTTGAAGTTCAGGGGTTGATATTCACATACAAGTTGTTGGTGTTGAAAATCTTGAATTTTTCTATTGATTTAAATTCATTTACCTGGCAAACACAAGGGAACATCACAAATCAGTCAAACATGAACCATTTCAAAATTCAAGTAAGCCATGCATCTGATTAGCGTGATATTGAAAGTGTGGTTTGTTATTCACATGATATTAGAAATTTTCAAAAAAAAAAAAAAAATTTGAGAAGAAAATCAGCATATAGCATGGCTCTTACATGTTCGTCAGGAACTTGTGCAATTTCCAGGAGCTGCATTACATTATAGGAGGAATATTGTCAACTAAGGCTAACCATTGAACATATCAGTCAAATACAATTAACTCAGAGAGGCAGAGGATAACTAGCGAATAAAATGCATCTCATTTAGTCAATTTCAGAATGAGAATAGAAAAGGCAGTTCAGTAAACCTGAGCAGCAGATCAAATAAAAGGTATGAGGTTTGCTACAGCCACTCACATGTGGATCCCTCCCTAGCCATCCACACGCAAGCACACGTGCCAATACGATACTTGTAGACACAGGCATCATGCCTACAAACTATGCTATGCTGCTGAAAATGACATGAGACAGAGTACAAGAAGGCACAACCACCACATACCTGAACTTTTCCTTCATATGAGATGAGGGTACCACCTTTAACATCAGCCAAAGTTTTTGGGGTCACCTGCACAAAATACAAAATGCTTGGGAAAGGCCTTGAGGTTGGAATGGTACATTGACTAATAAGCCTGTTTGTGTACCTCCATGCAGTACTCATTCTTGTGTTGGATCAGATGATTTAGGATTTCTGTTCCATTCGGTCAGGAAGCACCCATATGCACATGATTGAATATATTTTTTTTCTTGATATATTGTACAAAAATGAAATAGGCAAGCATCAAAACCAAGAATGAACATAGAAAAACATTAAAAACCTATAACACAAATATAATGTGTCCAAGAGAACAAGGATACTTAAGTCAACAATAGCCCCCAAGTTATCTGAGTTGGCAACAAAAACATATTCCTTGCCCTGAAAGGCGATGATCAAAGAAAGCAAAGAAAATGGGTTAACTTCCATAACTAAATTTAAAAAGAAAATAAAAATACGTGTCAACACATGGAAATCACAACATGCTGTATAAAAATGTCCACCGAATGCAAACCTGTGATAATAAGGCATCAAGTTTGCCACTGTTCTTCAAGGATGGGAATACATCACCATGGCCAGGAGGATACCTTCATATTAGGACAATAGGCATGAGAAGGAAGTTAGAGCAGAAATACAAATTTAATACTCCGATTTAGTAATGAGAAAATGAACAAGTAAAAATCATTATTTAACAGATCTTGTTCTGAGATAAGCCAGGTTCATTTCCTTCTTTTTTTTTTCTTCTTTTCTTTTCTTTTAAGCCAGGTTTTTCTGTTTGCATCTATTTACATGCAGTCAGACAAAAATATGGCATCTCTAACACAAGTTCACAACGAGCAGATTAACTCAAAATCTCTCAGAAGGTTCATTAAAACCCAAAATCACATTGGAAAAAAAAAAAATTATCAAGCCACAATTTAAAGTACACTAAAGAAAATAAATCTAAAAGTGATGCAGCAATATTATGGAATTAGATCTACTTGAGGAATAATTGAAATGCATACCAAATAGAATGTTAAAGGGATTTTTATTGCAAAATTCCTCAAGATTTATGATTTTACCAAAATGTGCCTTCAGTATTTTAGGGAGTGTTTGGATTTGAGGAAAGGAAATGAAATGAAAACCCATCTCTCATGAAACTGTGAAGCTTTTCTTTGTGAGAATTCCTCAAGGAAAATGAGTTTTTCAAGAGTTAAACCCATACGTGCCACATCCATCTTCAATTGTCACCCATGTGCCACGTGCCAATGTTCTATAGTCCATCTTCAATTGTGCCCCACGTGCCACTATTGCACATGTGGCACCATCCATCTTCACTTGTGCTCCACATGCAAAGCGCTCACATGTTCCAATGTGCCACATGTACCACCATCCATCTTCACTTGTGCCCCACATGCAAAGCACTCACATGCCACCATCCATCTTCACTTGCGCCCTACATGCAAGGCACTCACATGTGCCACCATCCATCTTCACTTGTGCCCTACATGCAAGGCGCTCACCATGTTCCAATGTGCCACCACCCATCTTCACTTGCACCCCACATGCAAAGCACCCACATGTTCCAATGTGCCACCATCCATCTTTGCATGTGCCCCATATGTGCCACCATCCATTTCGCTTGTGCTGCCCAAAGGTGTCAACATGCCACGTACCATTGTACATCTTCAATCATTCAATATGTGCCACATTTGCCAATGTCCCCATGCTGCCATCTAGCTTCAAGTGCCCACATGTCAAATGTGCCCATGCATCACTTGTGCCACAGCTTCAAGCACTCTACATGTGCCTTGTGTGCCACCATTCAGCACAGTCTTTAAGCGTCTCACATGTGCCAGATGTGCTAACCTAGCACATGGAAATAACTACCTAATATTTTTCCAAGAAAATGTTTTTATTGACAAACAATAAATTTGGAAACAGGCCCCCCATTTTCTAGGAAAATCTTGTTGAGAAATAAACAAGGAACACTATTGGGTGGGGGGGGGTGGTGTAACTGACCACAATGCCCTTGTATATTTGTGTTTTTCCCCCTTCTACAAAAATTGCATTAGAATAGAACACTTTGGGGTCCACATGATGTGCGTATGACATGCATCAGTCAAACAAGGGCATTTCACATGATGATTAGACAAACCAAAAATCAAGCTAATCCAATCATTAGGTAGGCCACACCATAAAATAACATATGCCACCCAAAATGCTTGATTTCAATGTTTTTAAGGAAAAAGTGAAGACAGTTGTTAGGTCATTTCACCCCTTAAAAAGCACAGTTTGGAACATCAGTTTAGTCAAAGCATTGTTTGGTAAAATCAAAAATCTTGAGGGATTGTTCTGCAAAAATTCCCAAGATTAAATCCAACCTTAAGATGCTCCATTTATCAATCCCTTTTATTGCAATAGAAAATAGAAAAGTATAGGAACGGATAGAATACTAGAGTTAGAACGGCAATAGTGTATCCCATCCACCATGCATATGGCATAAATACATGTCAATCCAAACCATCCAAATCATAGACTCAATGTAATGGAGCAAAACCCAAGAATCACAATAATAGAACATTCCTAAGCATCTAATACAAGTGAACTAAAATGATTAATTGCTTTGATTAAGCATGATTCACAAGTAATACTCCAATGATAAGACCCACAATTTGGAAGCTGCAAATTACTGCAATTGTACAAATATGCAATTAATGCAGTGGATGAAACAATGCTATATATATATATATATATATATATATATATATATATATAGAGAGAGAGAGAGAGAGAGAGAGAGAGAGAGTCATGCTCCCCTGCACACCTACGCACGTGCGCACCTTTGCACACGTGCCATGGGTGTCTAATCTGAACGGTCCATGTGATGCGGAATCCCATGTGACAAATTTTCACCCCAATCTAAAATTCTGGTGGGCCATAGCAAAGAGAAATGCAAATCAAGGGAGGAAACTGTTTTCATTTTTCATGGCCCATCAAAGTTTTAGATCAAAGTAAAACTTGGGCCCGAGGGGTTTCACGAGGTGCTGCTTCACATGAACGGTTCAGATTTTGGATCCACATCACGTATGATGGGTTCTCAAAAAAGTTCGTACGTAGTACGTACGAACTGGTTCGCAGGTGAGCATTTTCGTGTGTGTGTGTATTAAAGATGGTAAGCCATCATTAACAACTAGGGCTCTACCCCACTAAATTAATCATCACCATCATCATCTAAGCCTCATCCCAACTACTTGGATGGGCTACACAAATCATGTTCTGCCATTCCACTTTATCAAGGATTATATCATCAATTAAACCATAATTGATTATCGAGTGTTTTCTTACTGCCTCCCCTGACATCCTTTAGGGTTCTTCTCCGGCCCTTTCTCATTTCTGTCTCTTTCTTCTCCCTCCCTCTCCTCTTTTACTTCTACTCCTGAATCCCTTCCCCCCTTCTGTTCTCTCCCCTCTTCCTTCTATGCATGCTCCATCCTTGCCTCATTTCTGTCTCTTTCTACTCCCTCCCTCTCCTCTTTTACTTCTACCCCTGAATCCCTTCCCCCCTTCTGTTCTCTCCCCTCTTCCTTCTATGCATGCTCCATCCTTGCTTCGAGAGAGATAAATCATCTCTCGTGCCTCACATCTCCTTGGTATAGACCACCCTCTCAATTTGATTGTTGTCCCTGTGATCTCCTCGCTTTGCTTATCATCCCCACTACATTCTAGAAACCAGCCGAGACTGATGCCATAACAAGGAAGGCAGGATTCTCTTACTAGTCTTCCTTTAGCAAAAGAAGATACATGGTCAGTCTTCCCCTTGCCCTATTATAACCTTCAATATAAATCAACCAACTCCTTCCAACTGGCACAATTCTTGTTCTCCATTGCACACAGCCAAACTATCCAAGTCTACTTCCCTCATCTTATCACCTATTGGTTCTACACCTAAGTTCCTCGAATGCATTCATTTCTAATTATGTCATTTCTCATCTTGCCACTCATCCATTTCAACTACATTCATCTTATGAGTATGTTGTTCTTTAACCGCCCAACATTCTATCTCATAAAGCATGGCTAGTCTTACGGCTATCCTATAAAAATTTCCTCTTAAGTTCGACTAGTACACGGAGATCACATAAAAACTCCAAAGGCACATTTACACTTTTTCCACCACCTATGAGGAATATCCTTCTCAATCTCTCTATTCTCACGAATTATTGACCCAAGATACTGAAAATGTTTATTTCGTAGTGGATCTTGGTCAGCAATCTTAACTAATTCCTCGTTTCCACTCCAATGGTTACTAAAATTGCATTCCATATGCTCTATTAAGTTCAACCATTTTTAAAACCTTTAGATTCTAATCCTCCATAGTTCAAGCTTTGTGTGTAATCCCTCTCTCATCTCGTCAATTAAAAATATGACATTTGTAAACAACATTGACCACAGGACCTCTTCTTGTAAATGCCTTACTAACTTCTCCATAACTCTACCCCACTAAATTAATGAGAAAAATAATAGTATGCTCTTGAAGAATATAACAATCCACATACGCACATGGCAATAAAAATAATCCTCTATAGTTCTAGCTTTGTGGGTAACCCCTCTCTCATCTTGTCAATTAAAAATATGACATTTGTAAACAACATAGACCACAGGACCTCTTCTTGTAAATGCCTTACTAACTCCTCCATAACTCTACCCCACTAAATTAATGAGAAAAATAATAGCATGCTCTTGAAGAATATGACAATCCACATACGCACATGACAATAGTGTCCATGGCATACATATATTGAGCTAACAATTCAGGACAAGATGGGTCGTAACCCAAAAATCACACTACAGAAAGATCATTCTTATTATTAGATTGATGGCCATCAAACAGACAATTTAAAGGAAAGTAGTTAATGCCCAAAAGCAACTCGTTAATTGTAATCAGCCTATGTAATAGAGTATTAGAAAAAGCTTGATTATAATCCTATGTAGTAGTCTATTACATTGTGGTTGTGGGAGTGTTTTGCTCTCATTGCCAGTCCCAAGCCTTGACAAAGGAGAGGGATTGCGTTAGGTTGGCAGCCAGCGTCAAACTTATGCCATAATTTTCATCATCGTGCGACCCCTAATTAATTGAGATGAGGCTTAAATGATGGTGATGATGAGTCAATGCCCAAAGTCAATAATGAATGTTTGATTTGTCCGTTCAATACAATTTTAAGGTCACGCCTTATCTACATAGGAGGCACAAACCATCCAGCAAGCAACAGCTGGCTTCAAAGCTTCTTAATATATAGTCAAACGTGCTAGCGCCTCAACAATATTTATAGTCATTTTTCAGCTGGCTGAAAAGCCATCACGCGCTAGCACACTCAGTAGTTTTTCAACAGGCAAGAGTGTGCGTTGAGGTAGACTGTTGAAGGCATTATTTCCATTTTTACAAAAACCTATGGCTAGAGAGTCTAAATGCACCGAAGTAGATCATTAACCATAACTATTTGCGTAATTCTTAAGTTGCACGAATGTCACCGCCTTTAAAGAAGTTGAGTCCATGGTTCATCCATGACCTTTGGCTAGGATATGAATGCAAATGTGGAAATCTTAATTCTTAACAACAATCCTAAAGAAGATTGTGAAAGTTAAATATTGAAGAATGAAGCATGAATGACCTAGTTAGGTCAAAGGGAGTTAGGTCAGAGGGAAAACCACTAAATGTTATGCTTTACCTTTCAAATGAATAAACATAGGAGCCACTTGGATGCAAGAAAAGTTATGCCAACACAAGCTTTTCAAGGCAAACACTTGTTTGTGGTTTGTCAAACTTATGAATACACAGAAAACCTAAGAAAATAAGAATTGTCCCCAAAATTTGATTGCATGGCATGTCTTTGCAGAAATGGTGGAATAAGCATGAGGACAACTGCATGCGTCCCATATGCCTCACATGTATGACCATCCAAGTTCAAGCAACCCACATGTGCACATGTCACACCATCAATATTCAAGCATCCAACATGTGCCTCACATGTTAACGTGCACATGCTCTATAAATACAATACCAGCCACCGTCCACATTAAGCTCCCCAAATGTAGTACAATCCATTTTTACTCCTAATTCCATACCAAAGGTGTTTGACAAATAAGGAACAAAATAGCTAGTCCAACACAGCATAACTTGGATAGTAGAGAATTCAATATAATATGACGAAGGTGACTTGTGTTGACCATCTCTAATTGCATAACCTTGAGATGTATGCTTTGTGATGAATACGAGAAAAATCGCATGTCTCGGCTTTCAGGAATTTGGATGTGATGTGAGAAATTGACTTAGCCTCGAAGATTTATTTCTTTTTTTTCTGAAAGGTTACTCAAATTTTTTTTAGCAAAAGAAACGGGGAGGTACAAAAATGATGACGAGAGATCATTTGGATAGTAGAGAATCCATTTTTACTCCTAATTCCATACCGAAGGTGTTTGACAAATAAGGAACAAAATAGCTAGTCCAACACAGCATAACCGGGATAGTAGAGAATCCAGGAAAATATGACAAAGACAACCTGTGGCTTGTGTTGACCAACTCTACTTGCATAACCTTGAGATGTATGCTTTGTGATGAATATGAGAAAAATTGCATGTCTAGGCTTTCAGGAATTTGGATGTGATGTGAGATATTGACTTAGCCTCGAAGATTTTTTCTAAAAGGTTACTCAAAAAAATTTTAGCAAAAGAAACAATGAGGTACAAAAATGATGATGAGAGATTATTTGGCTGGTACAAAGGAGAAAAAAGACCCCCCCAACTTCCCCAAAAGATCTCCAGCGAACTGCCCTTGAACAAATTGGTGGCTCTAGCCCATTTCTCTGCTAACCATCTAGCCTTTTAGAACACCTTTCCCGAGGTCATGAAATTGTTGTTAAAGGTCTTATTGTTGCACTCTAACCAAATTCTCCATAGGATGGACAATTCCCACATCATCTATCTTCCCAAGAACAAATGCAAGACCCTGCCCTTGAGGTGAAGGATACATGTTGCCCTCGGGGTGAAGGATACATGTGCTATGAAAGAGTTGGACACCCTAAAAATTGCTTCCAAGAGACTAGAGGCTCTATGGCATGACGATGAGACCCAAAAAAAAAAAAAAAAAAAAACCACCACCCTCTATCCTTATCATACATGTAAGAGATCGCCTTGTACCATAAGCTATCCTTTTACACTCCACAACCATTTAGCTTTAAGCCTTTAATAGCAAGGTTGTAGTATTTCAGCAACTTATCCCAAGGCCCCCCATCTCTTGATTTACAAACTCCTCGTAAGGCCCCACGCCCCTATCCCTATCAATCACGTTCATTGGGCATCTAAAGAATGCCATGTAATACAAAGGCATGTTTGGCAATGCAGCTTTTATCAACATGATGCAACCCCCGAGAGATGGTAGCTTGCTCTTTCACCCTAATAACTTCCTTTAAATCCCTACTAAAACTGCTTCCTAAGGGTTTGGTTGGTCTTCCAATGAATAGTGGGAGACCGAGATATGTGGAGGGGAGCTTGCCCTTTTTCCAATCAAACGCCAATGCTAACACATCTACTTGTTTTGGCTAAGGCCAACTCCTAGAATTTCTCTTTTTTGGATGTTTACCTTCTAACCCGATACTAATGCAGGGGCATTTTCACACCGGGCTCAAGTGGGGTCGCTTGTGGGATGCGCACACTCGGGGTAGGTGCGTGTTCGAGACTCCTCACCGGGGGTGATTAATGCGCATTTCACACCAGGCTTGAGTGGAGTAGCCCATGGGATGTGGGGACACACTCGGGGTGGGCGGCCCATGTGATTTGGGGCCCACGAAGGGAGGTCGGCCGAGGTCCTAACCCATGCGATGTGGGCCCTAGGTTATGAGATAAAGGGATTAATTCGTCATACTCTAACAGTTCGAGCTTTTAGAGCAAGTAGTTAATTGTCCTATATTAAATTGGTATCAGAGCAGGAGATCTCGTGTTCGAAACTCCTCACCAGGGGTGATTAATGCAGGGGCATTTTCACAGTGGGCTTGAGTGGGGTCGCCTGTGGGATGCAGGGGCACACTCGAGGTGGGTGACCCATGCGATTTGGGGCCCACAGGGGAGGTCTCGTGTTCGAGACTCCTTACCAGAGGTGATTAATACGCATTTCACACCGGGTTCAAGTGAGGTAGCCCGTGGGATGTGGGGACACACTCCGGATGGGCGGCCCATGTGAGTTGGGGCCCACGAAGGGGGTTCGGCCGAGGTCCTAACCCATGAGATGTGGGGCCTGCGCCATGAGATAAAGGGATTAATTCCTGAAAATTGGCTTTAGCCCAAAAGGTACTTTAGATTTTCTTCAAAGATGAAGATCAACAATATTTCTCATATCCATAGAGAAGAGAAATCAGCGGGAAATGTCTTCCACAATTCGATGCAACCTATAGTCGCAAGTCTAAGGATTTGTAGCTTTTTCATCATTGCATTCCAAAGCTCTTTTCATCAGTTTTATTTGTGATTCCGAAGTTCTTTCCCTCCTTTAATATGTCTCTAAATTTAATTGCCATAAAAGAAGCCCTTGCTTACAAACATCATGCAATATAAGCACACTTCATCGAACACTTGAATATAAGAATAGCATAACAGTCGGAAATAAATATTGAAAATAACATACCAGCCATCCTTGCCTGTCTGGCCTTTGCATGGCAACGGAAGAAAATCATCAACAACCAAACGAGGGTATTGGCTCTAATGAAAGCAAATCAATTAAAACAACAACGTTAAATATTATGATGCTGAGAACAACTCGATCTAGATATTAAACAGCATATTTTGCATAGATTTCCTTACCTGATTGAAAGTATGAATCTCAACATTTGAGTTGGAATATCTCTCCACAATCTTCAAAGGAAAGGCTCAATGGGTTAGTCTTCAACTACAACTTCATTCAATGTAAACCAACTCTGTAAAGATCACTCACCTTCAATGTATCATCATGTGTATTGAATGAATTCATTAGGAGCAATGGAACCTTGCATCCGTACTTAGCATTGAGAGACTATGAACAATAATTGAAAATGGCATGTCATGAACAAGCCAAAATGGAACTAAGAAAGAAAAAATGAGCAATACATATTATTAGAAGTTGACCTCAATTTGGATAACAATCAAATCAAGAAAAGTCAGCCCATTGCGAACTTCAATGACAGACCTGGAATGAACACAAACAGAAAACAGAGACAAAATATCAGGTAAAATAATCACTCAAAAGCCATTAGCATAAAGGAACATGAGAAAATAAAAAAGCATATCCAAATAACAGCATCTAAAGTTAAGCTAGAATCAAACATTAAGGGTTCGCAAAAACTGAGGTTACAAGTATTTAAGCTAGAATCAAGCACAAAGGATTTGCAGCAACATTGGTGCAAACCCTGACATACATACATATTGTAGGAACTGTTGTCAAAATTGTTATCGTATCACAAACTGCAATAGGGATTGAATCATATCAAATCACAGTTCGAGTCATAAATCGTAAGATTTTTTATGATTTTCTTAAAATTTTGAAAAAATATAAATAAATCAGAAAAAATTAAAAACGCATCAATAACATCCTCTTGTCATCAATATGCACACAGTAATACCATGTCATAATAGTGTTAAAAGGATTCTTATATTTCCTTTAGTTTTTTGTCTTTTAAGAAATTTTCCTTAAAAAACATACAAGGATCCTTTAACAAATTATGTTCTTGTTACCTTTCTTGAATATAGAATCACATTGGAAAAGCGGTATTTGATTTTGTAGACTGACGAAAAAAGATATTTTCATTTCTAACTATAATTCCACAATACATATAAATCAGCATGATCGTATCGTAACCATCCATAAAAACATTTTAGATAAGTCATACATTGATTTGGTGTTTCAACCAACTAAGAAGTAAGAAATCATTATAATTAAATATAATTTAACAACAAAAAAAAAAAAGCACCATGATTTAATGTTGAAGAGAATTGAAAGACAATTGAAAACATTATAAAAGCCCCCACCAATTTAAAAACATAGAATGAAAGCCAATTGAAGCTTAAAATAGAAGAGAACAACTACAATTTGAATTGTAAATCAGGATTTGAATCATAAATCATAGGATTCAAATCATAGAATTGTGGGATTCATATAAAAAGGGATTCGAGGTGGGATTTGAATCGTTTTTTTCTTAAGATTCGACTCAAATCATAATCGTAAATCATAAAGCATAGGATTTTGACAACACTAGTTGTGGGTCCTACCACTTAGATGCCTAAAATTACAAACTAGATTGATATGGTTATTGGTGGGTACAATTACGAATTGAATGTGAACCATTGGTCAATTGCTTTTAATAGTCTTTTCTTTCTTACAAACATGGTTGCCTTATGATCAAATCAATCTGAATTTTGAGACAAAGCATCTACAATATGGAACCTCTTTATGAACAGATTGCATATAGTACATGGGTTCCATGTCACCACGTGTGAAAGGAGCATAGAAAAGATTTGCTCACTGAAGTGGACTTACATTGCTCTTTTAGCTATCTAGATTTCTAGCATAGTTCACACCATTTTGGATCAAACTAGACTGTCATACTGGTATATCAAACCAGGTGAACTCAAACTGCAAAACAAAATACGAGTTCAAACTCGAAACAGGCCAACTACTATTCAGTAACTAAGACCAGTTGTGAATTACACAAGGTTCCCCTTACTACCCTGATTGGTTTATGGTAGTCATTGACAAAGCCTGCAAAATGGTTGGTTGAACCAAATTAGATTATTTGGCCCAGCTGTCCATTATGAATTTAGTACAAGTGTCCATTTTGCAGGCTCTTGATCAACAGCTACAATCCACCAATCGGGCTAACTGGAGGGCAGGGTTCAATATATGCTACACTAGTTTGGTCTCACTTTCCATTTATTATCTTCCAATTAGGATGTTAGCATAAGAATGAAAGAAAGATAGAAAGGGCACTGCAGATTGTCACTACCACCCATCCCTCAATCACCTGATCCAAGCCATCGTGGAGAACCTCCAAAATGAATGGTTTGACCACGTTTGACCTGGCCATCAATCTTGGTTGCTCCTAACCAATGGTTGCCCATCCCAATCATGGTTATAAGGGAGGTCATCTGCAATCCATAACAGGCACTCCTAAGCCAAGTAACCCGACTGTCCATGGCATCCAAAATTGGGTCCTCTGCCAGTCGCAAAGTTGTATGAAGTCCTCACATGATTCTTCAAATATGTACACAAAAATAGTTTTTCATATACATATATAGGTAGGTTTGCAATCTCTTACAGAATAACATTATAACAGGTGTGATTGGTGCTCTCATCTCTGATAATCAAAGTTTATTCCAGGGCAGCGGATAGTGGATAGTGCGCTTATTGCTCTCAACTGCGACTCTAGCCACATATCCAAATCTAAGGGAATTCTATGTAAGCTGGACATTGAAAAGGCGTACGACCATGTTGATTGGGAATTTCTTCAGTCTATGCTCATGCGGATGGGTTTTCGAGACAGATGGAGAAGATGGATAGGTAAATGTGTGGGATCGGCGTTCTTTTCTATTCTTATTAGTAGATCCCCAAAAGGTTTCTTCAAAAGCTCAAGGGGCTTACATCAAGGAGATCATCTATCCCCCTTCCTTTTCCTAATAGTTGGGGAGGCTCTTTCTAGAATGTTGAGTAAGGGTCAAGCCGAAGGTGTGTTTAGTGGGCTGAGAGTGGAAGGGATGGCTAGCCCGATATCTTACATTCAGTTTGCGGATGACACTCTTCTGTTCTACGAGGCAGATCAAACCAAATTGAGCAACTTGCGGACTATCATTAGGTGTTTTGAAGTAGTTTCAGGCTTAAGAGTTAATATGGCCAAGTCAAAGTTGTTTGGGGTGAATATGGAGGAAGAAGAAATCAAGAATTATGCAGACTTCTTTCGGTGCTTGGCAGGTCGTCTCCCAACTTTCTTTGTCGATCTCCCTCTATGCATAGGAAAGCCTCCAAAGTTTCTTTGGGATAAGGTTATTAATAGATATGGGGCATATCTTGCAAGATGGAAGTGTAGATATCTATCATTGGGTGGCCGGTTAACTCTCACTAAGGCAGCGTTGTCGAATCTTCCTCTCTATCTCATGTCTCTGTTCAAATGTCCAATATAGATCTTGGCAACTCTAGAAAGACTTAGACGGGATTTCTTGTGGCTTGGAAAGGAAGATAAGAAAAAATTTCAGTTGGTTAGTTGGAAGGAGGTGTGTAAACATATTGATCAAGGAGGGGCAGGTATAAAAGATCTCAAAACCATGAACCGCGCTCTCCTAGGCAAATGGACGTGGAGACTTGGTACTGAAAGCGGCTCTCTTTGGAACAATCTAGTCAAAAGCAAGTATGGTGCTTCGGAAGGGGGATGATGGACAAAGGACTCTTCTAACTATAAAGCTTCAGCTCTTTAGAAAGGAATTCTATCTATGAAAGAAGAGGTTCTAAAAGGTACTCGTATTGCAATTGGTAATGGTATTCGCACCCATTTCTGGAAAGATATTTGGGTGGGAGATGAGGCCCTTAGAGTTGCACTCCCACATATCTATAGCCTCGCCGCTAATAAGGTCATTTCAGTGGAGGGGTGCTACTCAGTTATTGGAGGAGTAGTGGTGTGGAACCCTAAGTGTAGACGAAATTTTCGAGTTTGGGAGATTGAAGAATTTGTAGCGCTTCTGAATCGAATCCAAAACAGCAATTTGGATCTCCTTAGCGTTGATAGGCTTTTTGGGCGCTCCAATAAAACAAGGCTATTTTCGGTTAAATCGTTATACAGTATCCTCTCCAACCATTCCCCATCAGTGGAAGAGGATTCATTTTCTCATGTTTGGAAATTTCACATTCTCCCCAAGATCAATTTGGAAGAGGATTTGGGCGTTCCAATAAAACAGGGCTATTTTCGGTTAAATCGTTATACAGTATCCTCTCCAACCATTCCCCGTCAGTGGAAGAGGATTCATTTTCTCATGTTTGGAAATTTTGACATCCCCCCCAAGATCAATTTGGATCTCCTTAGCGCCGATAGGCTTTTTCGGCGTTCCAATAAAACAGGGCTATTTTCGGTTAAGTATCCTCTCCAACCATTCCCCGTCAGTGGAAGAGGATTCGTTCTCTCGTGTTTGGAAATTTCACGTTCCCCCGAAGATAGCAACATTAGGTTGGTTGGTGGGTAAAAACAAGGTGCTCACAGTGGACAATTTGAGAAAAAGGGGAACGTGTGTCACTAACATCTGTGTGTGTTGTATGGCTGATGAAGAAACGGTGGATCATCTTTTTATCCACTGTTCTTTCTCCTACCAGATTCGGTCTCACATCCTATCTCGGTTTCACATGTCCTGGGTTTGTCCAGGTTCAGCCCGCAGTCTTCTTCAAGCTTGGTATGGCTCTAGGTGTGGAAAGCATAGATCCAAAATCTGGAGAATCTCTCTTTTGGCAGTTTGGTGGGCCGTGTGGGAAGAAAGAAATGGTAGATGTTTTAATGGAACCTCAAATTCGGTTGAGTGTATTATGCCAAGGGCAATCCATTTCATGGCGGAGTGGAGCTCTTCCGTTGTAAAGCTTCAGTGTTGTAATTTGTCTTTTTTGGGCTTTAGTTGATCTGCTTTCTCAGCGGATTAGCTTGCCCTTTTAGTTTCTGTTTTTTTTCTCTCTGTT
Organism: Magnolia changhungtana; assembly: GCA_030180095.1. Taxonomy (NCBI): domain Eukaryota; kingdom Viridiplantae; phylum Streptophyta; class Magnoliopsida; order Magnoliales; family Magnoliaceae; genus Magnolia; species Magnolia changhungtana. The sequence continues at coordinate 1,773,544 of JASAUF010000336.1, forward strand.
TTCTAATAAACTTAACGTCACCTCTCAAAAAAAAAAAAGCATTATAACAGAACCAACTTGCTAAATTTGCGATAAAAGAAAATGTTGATAGTCAAAATCAGAAGAAAGCTTACTTAGGACCAGTGCAGCCCATCGTAGTCCCTAAACCTCCATTCAGCTTCAGCACAACAAGCTTGTCAAGAAGTTTCTTAGTCTCAGAAAGATCTGCATTTTCATCGATTGTCACAGCATTTCCCAAAATACTTGCACCAAATTAACAATATCAGAAGAATAACGCAAGAAAGAACTAAAAGAATTTCATTTTCTATTGACCACTAAAAACTGCATTTCCACTCATCAGATTTCGTTTCCACCGGCGTACATTTCAATTAAATACAAGAAACATGAAATCAGGCGATCACCTTCAGGAGCCGGTGCCATGCTATCATAAGGAACGACGACTTCATCTGTCGGAGTCTGGATCTTATTCCATTCAATCTGCTGCGCTTCTCCACTACAACGTAACAAGGTAGATAACAAAATCAAGTGATGAAATTGCAAGATCTGGAGAAATCAACAGATTTCGATTCGTTCTACCTTAGATAACGAGACACGAGATTCACGAATCCAGATTTCTCGTTTTCACTGCCAAAAAAAAAAAAGACAGAATTCTATATCAGATCCGAGATCTGGAAGCTGAAAGCTGAAAGCACGAAAGAAACAGAATTGAAAGGATCTGATGATGAGAATACGTGTGCATACCTAATCTGAGTGAGGCCTGCAACTGCAGATTGAAGCTTCGAGATCTTCTCGGTCTCGGAAGAGAGAGGAGCGGCAGTGACGGTCGCCATGAGAGAGCGAGAGAGTGATGTGAAGGGCTTGAAATGCGAGAGAGAAGATAAAGACGAAGAGAACAGAATAACGTGGGATCTGGCCAATGAAACGACGGAAGATTTATACGGTAGAAAACGGAAATCTGACGGTTTCCGTCAGATGAACCGGAATATGCCGGAGAACCTGCGCCGGTGGCGTCAATTTTACGCAACGATAGGACGACACGTGGCTGTGGCAGTAACGGATGCGGATTGCGTACTATCCCCGCCCGTCCCTTGCTCCGAACGGGCAGTTCTGTGGGCGGGCCACCGTGATGTATCTGTACATCCAATCTCTTTATTCCTTTTCTCGGATCATTTTAAGGGATCAAAATAAAAATGAGGCAGATCCAACGATCAACTGGACCACACCACAGATGATTCTTGCATTTAATGCAACTTATCTTAATATTTTGCGCATTTTAAAGCAACCAAGCTTACGTGTGGTCTAGTTGAGAGTTGGATCCGCCTCAATTTTGTTTTAATGCCTTAAAATAATTTGAACAAGGTTAGAGAGTTTGGATTTACAGATACATCACGGTGGGCCCACCCACAGAACTGCCCATTCGAAACTAGAGACGGCCGGGGGTGGTACGCAATCCGCGTCCGGCAGGGACGCGAAAAGGGCTGGCGCGGGGCCACGCTAGCTGAGATTCGAAGCAAAGAAGGCGCCGCGAACATGGAAATGCGTTGCGATCCGTGCGAAGGGAGAAACAAGTGGTGACAGTAGCACACGTGCCACGTTACAGAACGTCTCCCCTCGTGTAAGTGGGGCAACCGAGAAAATTAGCCGGTCGTCCAAAGGTGAAAAGGGTAGGACGTGGATTTCCTGGCAAGGAAGTTCCTGCGCTGGAAACCTTGGCAGGGCTCACCGTGATGTTGGTTAGAAATCCACCCGTCCATCCGTTTTGTGAGAACATTTTAGTATAAGAAACTAAAACTTAAATGGATCCAAGACTCAAGTGCGCTGCACTAAAGGAAAAGTTGGGTACGGAAATTCTTACCGGGGTCAATAGTAATGTTTACATGCCATCCATACTGTGCATAACGTCATTCCTAATGGGATGAACTGAAATCATAAATATTAGTATGATTCAAAACTTCTATGACCCCACGAATATTTCAATTGTGGAAGTTAATTCCTGATGTTCACGGCCACTTGAATATTGGATCCGGCTCATTTTGTACCACATTTCATTTTTTACCACATTTCTTAAAATGAGCTCATAAAACGTATAAACGGAGTGGATTTCTCAAAAACATCATGGTGGCCCCAGCTAAGTTCCCAACTCAAGAACTTTCAGCGAGTGGGTTGCCAACGATGGGTAGGTATGCTCCTGAAACTTCCGTAGGTTGACAACGATGTTTATATGACATCTGTAATGTTCATAATGTCATTCCTCTCTGAGGTAAATAGTGATGTTCAGATGTCCTTTATAATGTTCCTGACATCATTCTTACTTGGATGAATTTAAAATAAAAATATTTGACTGATTCAGAACTTCGGTAGCATTACAAATATTTCAACTATGGACGAGTTTTCAGTACACTTGAGTATTAAAGTCGTCTCTTTATATCTTAGAATGTTCTCACAGAACATATCCACTGGTGGATTACTCACAAACATCGCAGAACATCCTTCCAAAAATCCGCGTCCTTCCATGACCATCCATTTTCTGGTACACCTGGCCCACGCATGAGTGCAACCTAGTGCATATTCTCATGGGGCCACATATGAGTGTCCTTGCCATCACACAAGTGCCTTTTTGGCTATGGCACGTTTATAGCGAGTCCCACCTCACTCTTTCCTATGCGCGATTCGCCTTGACGGCAGTAATTTTTTCCGAGCAGCTGCACTTTTCTTCTATTAACGTGTCACACGTGGAGGAAATCTGAGCCGTGAAATTTTTCGATCCCATCATGAAGATCCTGTCTCAATATTAGGCTACACATCAGGTAGCCCAAACCTTTGTGTTGGGCCATATAATTGGTAATTCCTTCATTTCAACGGTCAGGAACGAATCTAACAGGCTGATTTTCACGACAATGGCCTTTACGGTGAACCAGCCTTTTGTACGGCCCAGATTTCATGCACATGTACCATCTTAGGAGGAGATTTCAAGGTCCCAACGGCAGGCCTACGGCACTGACGCCAAGATCTGCTCGTTTTCCATCGTCACGTGGAAGCGGATTGGCTATTGTACCACACACCAGAGATACGTGCCCCGTACGAAGACGAGCGCCGACGCTCCTCGAGCTCGAGCTGTACAAACGGTTCAAAGGAGAGTAAAGTTACGTGCCCCCACCACGATGTATTTATTAGACCATTCATCCATTCTTCGATACTATACTAAAAATGAATCATGTCCCATGATCAAATGGACCACACCAAAAATAGCAGCAATGATAATGGTTTTGATCATTAAAAAATTCATAAGGCCTATCATAATGTTTATTTTCCATCCAATCTATTAATAAGGTCAAAAATACATGGAGGAAGCAGAAAAACAAATTTTATATTGATCTGAAACTTCTGTCACCCCAAAAGGTTTCAATGGTAGACATCCAATCCACCATTACTTTTTGCAGTTCGGTTCAATTGATCTTTAGGTCAGCCTTTTTTTCAGCTAAAGTCTTAATACTAGCTCACCAAATAGATAAACGGTTTGAATATAACATATACCTAATAATGAAGCCCACGTAGCTTACTGACGTCAATACGTGTGGCGCTTCCATCGCCATGTGTTTGTGTATCGTCAATGTGGACAGTGCTGTGAGCCCCATCATGATGTATATATTTTATCCACGCCGTCTATCTCTTTAGGATCATTGCTTTATATGATGTGAAAAAATTAAGGCAAAATCAAATCTAAGGTTAGGCACACCATGAAAAACAGTGCTGATTGAACAGCCACCGTTTAAGACTACCTAAGCGCACTTTAATGTTCGTTTATCATTCAACCACTTTATTAGATTACACGTACTTAAACTTAGAAAAAATACAAATATCAGCATATTCAAAACTTTTAGCCTCCAACAAGTTTTTAATGATGCGTGTTTAATCACTACTGTTTCCTTCCGTGTGGTTTGTCTCGGGCTAAGCAGAATAAGTGAATGGACAAAGCTAATAAATAAAAATACATAGGTGGGCGCAGAAAGCATGGTACAGTAGCGAGTGGCCAAAGGCAGTATCAGCATGCATCCGCGTGCGGACCGGAATCCTCTGCAACAACTGTTGTAGGAAGCGCTGCAACGTATGAAAACTGCATAACCACCGTGATGTTCATGTGACATCTGATACGATCCATCCGTTGAGCAACCTCATTTACAGTGCATACCGTTAAAGCCTTCCTGGACCGCATTGATGTTTATATGCCATTCAAACCGTTTAAGTTATTTCCAATACAAAACCTTTGTGTCCAAGTGAATGTTTCAACGGTGGTCATTCAATCCTCATTGTTTTATCTAGTATAGTTCACTTGAGTTTTGAATCCAACTAACTTTTGGTAGCATGTCGTAAAATGAGATCCAAAATTGGACGGTCTGCTATCTATGTGTTTTATCAATGCTGTATATCTGTTTTTTAATTTCGTTTTAAGGTATCATCACAAAATTGAAGCGTATCCGACTAAACCACTGAAAACAGTGGGATAACGATGTCAACCGTTGAAATCACCCTAGCACCCATAGTGATGTTTATTTGTCATCCAAGCCGTTCATAAGGTCACAAAGACATAAATGAGGAAAAGCACGAATATTATCCTGATCCAAAACTTCTATGACTCTAAGAAGTTTTCAATGGTGGGCTTTCATTTCCCACTGTTTCCTGTGGTGTGGCCCACTTGAACTTTGGATATTCTTCAATTTTAGCCTCATACCCTAATGTGAGCTAGAAAAACGGATGAATGGCATGGATAATACACAGACATCATGCTAGCCCCACAGAGAATCCAGACTACGCTGTAGCATGATGAGCTCTGCACTACACAATCCGCGCCCGTTCTACACCGACTACACGTCAAGGGTGACGGATGTATGAGAAAAATGGACGGAAAGAAGACCATGATCGGCCGTTCATGTCATGACAATCGCCAATCTGATCAGTCTATCGGCTTGAATTTCAGCGTGCGCATGGTACACGTGTTCACATCAGATTAATGGCACAGATCTCACTTCATTTGCGATCTCAACGTCACTTCTAGAAAAACGTTAATCTCGCTGGCGCAGTAACTACCGGAGTCACTTTCTCTAACGAAGACGAAACAACTTAAAAGTCCATAAAATACACCCCCTCCAGAAGGTGCATCACCACTTTCTTACTGTTGATCCTAAAAAATCAGGTTGACCCAACACTCAGGTGGGCCATCCCACAAAATTGTAGCTAAAACCCTTCACATTCACATGTCATGGCCCACCTGAGTTTTTATATAATGTTATTTTTTAATTAATTCTTTCATCCTGATGAGGTACTTCATATGAATGGATTGGATGGTATTTAAACCCCACGGTAGGCTTGGTGGGCTCTGTATAAAACTGACGATGGACATCCCATCCCATTTTTTTCTAAGAGAGTGGTCCATCTAAGGGCTGATGATCGTGATTTTTTTTCATGGTTTTGGTTTCTAAGGTGAAAATGGCAATGACGCATGTGGTGGATCTCATGAAAGTCCGCCCACGTAGCGAGGTAGTCTATCGCATGATGATATCTAGCAGAGGGCTAAAATCCGAAGCTTGTTCGGCGCAAAGATGGTGGTGACTCTTAAAAAATACAGGTGACATCGATGTACCGTAGTCAGTGGATCTGACGGGAGCCGGTTAGATGAGAGCCGTCCCCCCCGGGACACGGATTGCGTCCGGGCAGGGCTATGTGGGGCCCACCGTGATGTAATTATTTTATCCACACGGTTAATCGTTTTTATATGATCATTATAAGGTATCATACGAAAAATGAAGCATATAAACAGATCCAGTGAACCGCATCAAAGGAAGCTGCAGTGATAATGACACCCACCGTTGAAACATTTCTAAGGGCCACCGTGATGTTTTTGTACCACCCAACCTATTAATAAGGTCATGCAGACATGGATGTAGTGAAAACACAAATTTCATCTTGATCCGACACTTCTTCAGCTCCCAAAAAGTTTTTAATGGTGTAAGTTTAATCCACAATTTATGGTCCACTTAAGCCCTGAACCTACCTCAATTTTTGGTTCGTATCTTAAAATAATCATATAAAAATAATTAACGGCGTAGATAAAATACTTACATCACAGTGGGCCCCACAGAGCCCTGAATTTTGGGACCAAGCCCTAAAATGATCTGTAAAAATGGATGAACGAAACGGATGAAACACATACATCATGGTGGGGCCCACAAAGCACCGACCACCAGCCAGGGGCTGGTGGAAGGGGGAGTAGCCAATCCGTCCAGGGCCCACCTCGATGCATGTATTATGTATCCACGCCGTCCATACGTTTTTTCAGATCATTTTAGGCATTTTTTCTGAAAATGAAGCAGATCTAATTATCAAGTGGACCATATCATAGGATACATTGGTGATCGAACGACCTACCGTGAAAAACTTCTTAGGGAGCACTTTAACGTTTAGTCACATAAGCCTAAATGAAGTTTAAAAACAAATATCAGCTCAATCCAGGACTCCCACGGTTCATTAATGGTCAATCACCATTAGATGCGGATTGCGCCCTACCCCTGATATAAGTGTTTTATCCATGCTGTTCACCGCTTTTCTCATATCATCTTAAGGTAAGATCCTAAAAATGAGGCAGGTCCACAGCTCCGTTGGACCACACCAAAGGAAGCTGCACTAATAATGACACCCACCATTGAAACCTTTCTAATTGCCACCGTAATGTTTTTCCATCCAACCTATTCATAAGGTTATGTAGACGTGTATGAATTGAAAACACAAATATCAGCTTGATACGAAACTTTTCCAGCTCCTAAGAAGTTTTTAATGGTGGACGTTCAATCCCCAATTTTTGGTCCACTTAAGCCTTGGATCTACCTCATTTTTTGGTTCATTTCTTAAAATGATCTGAGAAAAGCATTGATAAAACACTTACATCACGTGGGCCCCATAGAGCCATGCCTGAACGGATTACCATCCGAACAGGGTAGGACACAAATCCGCGTCCATCATCACTATTTCTTATAGTACAGTCCACCTGTTAATGCCCAAAATGATCTAGAAAAATGGATGGACAACATGGATACATAATACATACATTAGGGTGGGCCCCACTGTACCGCACTGTAACGTCTCGTCTAACCAGCACAGTGTCCTGAGGCATCCACGTAGGATTTGCCACAGGATCGTTCATTCAAAGTACTCGTGGTAAGGTACCACGAGTTAATTAACTTAGATTTGGCCCATAAGAGTAGACCAGTCTGGTCATGATCGGACCAAGTGCGGGCCGCCAAGCCAGATGGCTTGTTTACACTTAACAACAGTCCGTGTGGGCCACCCAGCAACCGAGAAGGGTCAGAAAAATCTAAAAATTTAGGGAACTGAAGACCTCACTGGGCTTGTGGTCCATCGCAGACCACGGACCCATTGGACACCCAGAATTAGGATTTGGCACTTGCCAAATATACCCCACCAATGCCAGAATTAGAATCTGGCACTTGCAAATAAAACCAAGATACCAGGCTTTCCAGCTGTCGGATTTCTTCCAAATTTACGGTGAAGGTTTAATGTATTTTTCTACGCCCGTCCACCAAATATGGGACCTGATCGTAGAACGGTGACGGTTGATCGCGAATCGAACCCGTGCGATCAAACCCCATGTCCGATCATTCCCAAATTTTACATAGCCCTTCATTGGGCTATGGATCACTTATCCTGTAAGTTTCATGGTCAGAGGGCCACCAAAGCCACCCCAATCACCGAAATGGGCCCCACAGGGCTATTTAAATATCATAACCGTATGCTCAACCCTCATACTCGTTCATCCATTTGTTCCCAAACTTTTCATGACCCCTCATAGGGCAATGAGTCACCTATACACCAAATTTGGTGGCTAGAGAGGTGTTAGAGCAGTCCCAACACCAATAGGGAATCCTAGAGGGCTATTTTAGGAAATTGTGAAAATTTAAGGCCAAAAGACCAAATCCTAGGAAATAAAGCCCTAACCCTAATCTCATAACTCCCACGATAGCCACCATTACCAAGGGAGTAAAAGAAAGAGCAAGGAGAAGAAAGATTAAGTGAAGTGGAGCAAGGCGAACCCTGAATCAAGGTGGAGACTAAGGAAATCAAATCCCGCAACTCCCTACATATTCTCCAAGAAGAATCCCTCATTCGCGACCGCCCTTTTCACTCCGTTGATCATCTAGGTAAGATCTATCACCCCTTTTCGTTGAAACCTATGTGTTGAGAAGGGTTTGACATGAATCTCTAACATGCAAACATTGCTCTATAGATTCCGGCCGTCTAACCCCAAAAGCCCTCATTTCTAAGTCGTCTTGCAACCCCGAAGGTGCAGACTATTATCCTTAGGTGTCCTAGCACTAATTATAGTAGGAGTTTAAAGATTTTGCTTGCTTGGGATGGTAGTATTAAAGAATCTAGAGGAAACCTAAGAATGATATGTTTGTTGGAATTGTATGGATTGCATGCTTAGCTCTCATTTGATGTTGATAATGCCTCTCACATGATTTAGTATATAGATGATTACATGCTCATGTTGTTTGATTTCTTCTCATATGTGTTGCTTCATGTTGTGCATGATTCATTACCCTTGTGTATTCGATCCCTTGAGGTGTAGGAAGTGCTTAACTTTCTCTCTAATCCACACCACTCGCATGCACCTTGTTCTATTGTAGCATGCTTATTAGGAATAATTAACCGTATATTGTGATGTATGTAAACATGATACTAATATGCTAGTTGGTAATCTTGATGTTGATATGCTGTGAATTAACATTGGACTCTTGGGTCGGTTGGGAACATGAGGAGAGACGGTAGTCCCACCAGTAGGACTATGCTAGGGCTAAACCCGTGGATTTGGGCGGATGTGTACGGGCGACAGTAGTTCGACTACATGGGTCCCTTGTACCCGATATCGTTTGTCGCATGCTAGCCTGACTCATGCGGTCTAGCCTACTTACCGATCAGCCCTGTTTGTTAACCTTGTTTGCTCACATATGTTTGGAACCTGGAACACCCTACAACCATTGTAGCCCATCATTAGTCAGATGGAAATTGATCCACCACCTCGTGAGCCAGGCATGATGAATGGGACATTGTGTCCGAGCTGTCGACCTACGCTGGAGTGACGCGCCTACCCATAGTGACAACGAGCGATCCCATATTTCAGCACTCCCGTGTGCTTAAAGTCAGGGACGAAGAACCTGATGGGATCACTGATCGCGGGGTCTTGGCCTCACACGTTGGGGGGACTTGGCCTCGCAACCAAATAAGGACATTGATACGTGGGGTGTATCAGATTCTCCAACTTGCTGTATGATTGAACTTAACTAAGAACTCGGTTAACACGATCGCATTGCATCGCACTATTAGGGTGGCGACTCGGCAGTCGAGGTCACTCTGAGGGAGTGTTGACCATATGATATCGTTAGATAGAGTCACTCGAGTGAGTGTTGTGGTGAAGGCATGCATCATATCATCCATCATGCACATGCATTAATAAGAATAGTTAGTTGTTTATGAATGAATGCTTTTCATTAAATTCATAGTATAACTGATGCCTGTTACGACTTAAGACTAATACCACCCACTGAGTTGATCGCTCACTCCCACTCTGGGACGGTGTTTTAAAACACCAACCAGAATCTTTAATAGCTGTAGGTAGCGAGGAGTTCGAGGAGCCTATTGACGCGAGCTTAGACAAGGAGGATGAGTTCTCCTACTTTCAGCTGATGAGTGGGTCTTCTTCGGATCCATAGATCGGGCATTGGATCACCGAGTGGTGGACTCAGCATTATTCTTTTGGACATACTATTCTTTTTGGTGATTTTGTTGAGCGGCACTTCGTGCGCCCGTTTATATTCTTTTGGACCGGTATATATATACATCTCTTTCATTCCAGTAAACTAGTTGTGGTTGTGTTTCATGCCTAAGTAATTCCAAATGGCACAATTAAACTTGCTAATTCATAAAACCATAAAATTGATGATAAGTGACACTCGGGAACTCGGGAGTCGAGCGTATGCACAACCCCCGATTACCAGGGCGCTACACGCACCGTCTTGGGTGAGTCCGGGGTCTCATCAAACCCGCTCTCGGTTCTGACAGTTGCAAAGTTGAAATTTTGAAGTGAGATTCTGTCCAAGTGATTTATTTTTCCTTTGAAATTTCCACCCACTTGCTATTATACTACACATCCATTTGGTTGTCATTAAATGGATGGTTGAGATTACATGTGAGAAGAGTTGAGCCATTTTTAAGTGGTGCAAAACTCAGTTGAGCCCTCACATGATCACATATGGTCCCACCCACGTGATGATCATATGGGTCTAGTTTTTATTTTAGGGAATTGCGTGGGAATAACTTAACAAGTGGCTATGATTGTGGACACGTGTCTCCATATCTTGCTCCTATCTTTGTTGGGCTAAAAAACAGAGTTATTGGCGTTACCAAAATAAACTCTTTTATGTTTATAGCTTTTATGTTTTTTGTCTTTGTAACACGCCGGGTTTTCGAGGGCCGTGTAAGAACTCGGCTCGTGAATTCCCAGGTGTCATGGATGCCCTAATGGGCTTTATATTTTGATTACAGATTCATAACCAATTGAGGATTTAACAAGGCATGAAGCATAAGTACGTCATAAAGTAGTATCAATTGCTACTAAATATAAAAATATCCAGACAACGAATCCAAAATCATCTAAATAGGGAACTAGTCTCACCCATACATGACCCAAAACGACTAGGGCCTTGGTTCATACCCCGCGGTAGCCCGAACTCAACTAAAAGGATCCGTCAAAAGTCTGGAAACAGGGAAACTCCTCTTCCATATCCTTGCTCACCTCGCTCGGCTCGTTGAACTCCGCCTCACCTGCATCTAGTAAAATGTCTGGTTGGTGTTTTAAAACACCGTCCCAAAGTGGGAGTGAGTGATCAACTCAGTGGGTGCTATTAGTCTTAAGTTGTAACATGCATCAGATATAATATGAATTTAATGAAAAACATTCATTTATAAACAACTAACTATTCTTATTAACGCATGTGTATGATGGATGATATGATGCATGCCCTCGCCCCAACACTCCCTTGAGCGGTTCCATCTAACTATCGCGTATGGTCAACACTCCCTCAAAGCGGCCTCGACTGCCGAGTCGCCACCCTAACTAGTGCGATGCAATGCGATCGTGTTAGCTGAGTTCTTAGTTAAGTTCATTCATACAGCAGGTTGGGGAATCTAATACACCCCACGTATCAATGCCCTTAACTGGTTATGAGGCCAAAACCCCCCAACGTGTAAGGCTAAGACCCCGCGATCCGTGATCCCGTCGGGTTCCCCATCCCCGACTTAAAGCACACAATGAGTGCTGAAATGTGGGATCGTTCACGGTCACTACGGGGAGGCGCATCACCCCAACGTAGGCCGATAGCTTGGACACAGTGTCCCATTCCACCATGCCCGGCTCATTAAATTCAATATGGCCAATGATGGGCTATAATGGTTGTAGGGTGTTCCAGGTTCTATACATGTGTGAGCAAACAGGATTAACAAATAAGGTTGGTCAATAAGTAAGCTAGACCGTAGGAGTCAGGCGAGCACGTGACGAGTGACATCGAGTACAAGGGACTCATGTAGTCGAACTACTGCTACCTGTACTCACCCACCCAAACCCACGGGTCTAACCCTAGCATAGTCCTACCGATGAGATTACCGTTTCTCTTCATATTCCTGATCAACCCCAAGGACTTGAGGACGATTCATAACATGTCAACCATCAAGGATAATCAACTAGCATAACAGTATCATATTTGTATGCATCTCCACATACAATTTCAAATACTCCTAACAAGCAAGCTACATCATTATGAACAAGGTGCATATGAGTGGTGTGGATTTGGGGAGGAAGTTAGGCACTTCCTACACCTCAGGGAATCAAACACACAAGAGTAAAGAATCATGCACAACATGAAGCAATACATATGAGAAGAAATCAACAAACATGAGCATGTAATCATCCATATACTAAATCATGTGAGAGGCAAGATAAATATCGAATGAGAACTTAGCTGTAATCCATATAATTCCAACAAATATACCATTCTTAGGTTTCCTCTAGATTCTTTAATACAACATCCCAAACAAACAAAATCATTAAACTCCTACTATAATTGGTGTTAGGCCACCTAAGGATAATAGTCCGCACCTATCGATCATTGGAGACCTGAAAAATGACCTAGAAGCGCCGAACTTAGCGTCGATCGCCTTGAATCCTAAGACAATGAACTTGCATGTTAGAATCCCATGCAAACCCTCTCACACGCAAGGGTTTCAAGAAAAGGGGGTGAGAGATTTATCTATACAATCAACAGAAGCGATTAGGCGGTCGTGGTGGAGGATTCGTTAAGGAAGAGGTGAGGAGTTGCAAGCATCAGACTCCCTTGGCCCCACTTGATCTATGACCCACCTTCACTCTCCCTTCCTCTCTTCTGCCTTTCTTCTTTCTCATTTTTCTCTCTTCTCTCTTCCTTTCCTCTAGGGCAAAATCGTATGGGGAGAGGGGGTGTCCAAATGAGACCCTTTTATAATGCCAGATTTGGCGTAAATAGCCCGAAGGGCTAGGTTTTTACTATACTAGACCTATGGGAGGGTCTTTCTAAGCTCTAGGGCCCACTATGAGACGTAGGAGTCAACAGCCACCGTTGAATAGTTGGTCCTAATGATGATCGACGTATGTATATGATCGGTCTACCATTTGGATACGCTGATCAACAGCTATGATTATAAGTCTGTTCAACAGTCACCGATAGTTAATCGGGGCTGTAGCTATATGGATATGAGCAGAGAAATATTCTTACTCCAGGTGGGAAGTTTGGTCGCAAACCGACGGTCCGAAATCCTCAACTTTGCACATAAGAGGATGACCCAATTTACTTAAGTTCCAGCTCATTTCTTTAGGGTATTTGCACTTCTCATGCACTCGTCCTTCGGCTCAAGTTGAGCGGTTTTGAACAGCACTCAGGTCTGACTCCCGCGATGGACGTTAAGCCTAATAAGACGGACAATATTAATTTTGAAACTAGTGGCCCGCCAACGAGCAGTCTAGAGCTTGTTCGGAAAATCGGGGCATTCTGGAATGAATTTGGTAGTGAGATTTCTCGTGGACAATGATTAGGTTTTGGATTAGTTATGTTCATAATGTGACCCATTTATAACTAGTGAAAGTAGAGATTTGATCATAATTATTCTAAACCATCGGTTTTAGGCTAAAAGAGTAACGGGGTTGATTTGGTCTATTAGTTAAGATCTGGGCCTTGTCGGACTTGGCTTCGATTGGATCTTTAATTTAGTTATGATTATCTTGATTTATTAGCGATGGGTTGGTTAGATTTGGGCCCTCCGTGAGTGAATCATGAAGCTAAACTTGATGTTCAAGTGATCGGATGGATTCGTTGGCTTCCTACGGTTGATTAATCGGACTTGTGCGGTTCTTTACTGGTTTCATCCATGTATAAACTAACATTGAGTGCTAATGGTCAATAAGTGACAATATAAGCTAATTACAAAAAAAAATAAAAAAATCAAGGATTTTTAGAAATCCAAAACAGTGAAAATCCATGATGCTACAGTCTTTTAGCTTTATTATTCGATTTTGAACCTTATCGTATACCTCTAGAGCCACTCTACACCTGGCATAAGTCAAGTAAATTTAAGTCGTTCATTTCATAGATAGAACAGTGGATGAGCCATGCCTATGCGCAAAACCTCTCTTAGAGAGGCCTGTGGATAGTATTATCATCAAAGCCATGGTCAATGAGATAACATGACATTGTGTAAACGGATGATTCTCACTCAATTCGACTTGGAAAAGCTCAACTTGTCTCGGGTTGAAATTGGATTCAGACCGAGTCAAGATGGTATATGGTATTTGGAGTTTAAAAAAATTTCGAGCTGAGTTCGAGTTTGCCCGAGCTCGACTCTCTACTCGGATTGAACCTCAACTCGAACCAACTCGAATCGAATCAGTTCGGTGACTCGATTATTTTGATATGAATGTTCCTCACCGAGTGTTCAATGAAATAACTCAACGAAGAGTTAGCGAGGAAGGAATGGATACATTGGTTGTTTGATTTTAATGCTGTTCTTTAGGTGTTTAATGAAATACTTGTAAAATATTGTTATTGTTTTACATTATGTAAGAAATTGAATAGGCATTCTAACTGTTGGAGAAAATGATGAACTCAACTCAAACTTGCCCAAGCTGCTGATTGAACGAAGCTGAGCTAGCAAAACAGGCTTGAGCACTGAACCGAGTCAAGTTCGAGTTGGAGTTAGCCACTGGCTGAGCCGAGCCGAGCCGGAACGTCCAAAAATTACATTTTTCAACGGTTGACAATGAACTCCAGTCAATAGTCTAGATTACATTTTAGGAAGAGACAAGAAGGTGGATGGATGATTGTGATCACTGGCCATCTTTATAGGGACCATCCATTTAGTGGCTCTGATAGTTAAAAAACCACATAGAGTAGATGGTCTCAATTGTCAAGTGTACACAAACTTTCGACTGATTGTGACCGTTAAACATTTTACTTTACCAGCCAATGGAAGCTCACCAATTGGCTAGGTAAAGATTAAAAATATGATTTATCCACAGTGGGCCCCACTAAATGGTCCCAATCAACCTTCCCCTCCACCTTCATATACACTTGGGAGTTAGCTTGAACGAAACCTTCTATACAGTTAATGACATTGTATTGTTTCCTTGCAGAATATGGAGCCTAGAAGGAGATAAAGGTCCCTATCTCAAAAACTTTAAAGATTAAAAAACAAAAAGAGAAAGAAAGGGAAGAAGAGGAAGAAAAAAGTGACTTGTGGCTCCTTATAATGCATGGAACATGTCATAAAAAAAGGTGACGTGTATAGCCACTCACAACCTTCCATCCATATTAGGGCTATGACACACGCAACATATGCAGAGAATCTGGCCAATCATCTAAAAGATGGTAAAAGCTACGTACAGCCAAAGAGCGGATGTGTGTTATACAGAGATATGGAGAGTGTGTGGTTTACCCATGAGATAAGTAGGTATGAAAATAGGATTAGAGAAAAGTACAAGCTTTTTGCTGTCAAAACATGAAAAATCTAACGATCTGGATCATTGGACGACACCTAAATAGGGAGGGGAATTTCGTGAGATTGGTGATGGTGATGGTGATGGAAGAGTACTCTTCCTAACTGTGGATGTTCTTCTTTGTGATTTATTGATTTCTCTATTACTTCTGGTTTTGCAATGGAATTTCTAGCTCCCCTCTAAGGACATCCGTTTAACCGTGATTGGATCATCAATTCTCCAAATGTGAAACAACACTTTCATTTTGAAAACATCAATCCTCTGCTTAACTTTGATGTCCAACAATTCAAAATGATCCTATGAAATAAATAATGTTAATATTAACACTAATAAAAAAGAATTAAGAATTAAAACTTAATTAAACAAAACTAATGTAGGAACTACTAGGGATCTCTAGAGATTCAAACCCTTTATATTATATGAGCCTCACACGATCACACATATCTTTTTCTTTTTGGAAATCCAGCTCAAGATTATTATTATTATTATTATTATGCATTTTTTAACCTTTCTTTTCCATTCGAGATAGACTTTATACTGGCCCTAATCCTTGTTTTATACTATCTTTGCGCTTTTAGGGAGTAACAGTTAGAATCTTGTTTTCATCTTAAAGTTGTTTATTTTAAAGAGGGCATGGTCCTTATGAGCAAATATTTATTTATTTATTCACTTATTTTTTTGTCAAATTTTCTCTGTAAGGTTATCCTTTGTTTTAAATTTTGCTTTTGCTCTTCCTCTAATTTGATCATCTTTATGCTTTTTACACGCCTGAATTCTTTGCATATGGTTTGATTTGTGTTTGCGCTTCCTATCCAGTGTAGAAATCCTTAGATTCCTTCTCTTCCCCTTAAATAGGTTGTTCTTGGATAGCCTAGGTGTCTATTTTCATATTTCTCTAAATTTAAGATTCCATTTTGTTATCTCAGATTGATTCTCATATAGCTCCTAGCCATCTCCCATCAATTTGGATTCTCACCGGATGTATAAATTTCACTTCTCTTAATTTTTCATCTTGGAAATTAGCTTGTTATATCTGATAATCCTAGGAGAATCCTTCTTGTTTTAGTAACCCTTTTGACAAATTCAAGATAATAAATCCAAACACTCCTTTTTCTTCTTTTTTTTTAAACTTTTCCTTAAGGCCTTTGATGGGGCCAGGATGCTTAAATTCGATGCCTTAAGCTCTTAGCCTCAAGCACCCTATTCGAACCCTAACCTTAGTAGGTTGTGACGTCTAGAACCTCTCTAGACGTCTTAGAACATTGACCTTGAAATTTTAGATTTTTTAAATCTTGAATATCTCAATCCTGTGTTATTCTTTCAATCTAGTTCGTGCTTCCGCGTATATAGTGTCATTCTAAAGATCCTGTATCTAACCCAAACAACCCTTATCTCTTATGGTTAATTTAATTTGTAATTAGTTTGTGACAATTTCATGGGATAATCTTTTATATCCTAACCATTTTATTATAAGAGTTGTCTGATCCGTTAGCCTTGGCTCTAACCATCAGGATTGGGGAGATTTGTCCTTTGTTCGTAGTTGGGGATGCTACTTACCACCATTTACCTAAGTCTTTTGTATATTTGGTGATTAAAAGGTATGTAGAACTTTATAAGTTGTGGTGTTTTATTATTGATTGATTGGTAATGCTTGATTGGTTGTTAATATTTGTTTTGTACATGTTTTGAGAGTGTACATAATGGTCCCCACGATATTAGAATAATCGGCCACATGAACTTGCGGAACCATGCCTTATGTGATGTGTAAGCGATTGGATCCAAGTTCAAATCCTGATGGTCAACACTCGGAATTCTAGATTGATACTAATGAACTCAATGCTCAAATTTGAGTAAAAAATCTAAGTATCAGACCGAAACTAATCAAACCATTTTTTTGTGATGCCGATACCATTTGAGTCGCGTCTTTGTCTTAATCTGGGAATATTATTACATTCTCCTAAATTTGGGTAGGTGTGTTTTTCTCTATGTTAAATGTCAAGAATATGATAGACATATAAGTAACCTTAGAGTGTAGAGATTGGGTCACCAAAAATCAAATGAGAGTTAAGGTTTGTTATCATTATCTATCCTTTAAATCCTCATTATACCTTTAGCTAGTAGGGGATCATTGAAGACATATAATCCGTTTATTTATCTACTCGTGTATCTATCCCTTCACTTGATTATTTAATCATACATTGTCTGGTTAAACGCCCATTGGTTCCATATCCTATACATTTGTAATAATTTATCGCCAAATTTAGTCATCCATCTTATCATTCAATCAACGATACACCCATACATTTGATCGACCGTGTATGTATCTAACCAAACCTGAACCTATTATTTTTTAACTGCGTGATCAGTTATCTTAAATATCATGTAAACATATCGTTGGTAATTATCTAACCCTAATTATCCTTTTAAATCACCTGACTATAGGAGAATATCCGGGTTTGAGTATATGATTAGAGAAAGACCTCCATGGTAGGTTATTACCCTTGACTTAGTAAGAAACCTTGAGAGTGATGCCTCTATTAAAACTAAGACCTAGCTCAATTATAGAGATCTAAGGTTTAATTGAGGATTATGATGATATTATCTAAAGATTAAGATAGCTGAAGGGTGGATGAATGAGTTTGTGGATTAGAGTTATAGTTCTTATTATAAACTTTAGTCCTTTTATCTTACCTTTTATCAATAGTAATTTTCCTCGAAGAGTACCGCATAAGAGAAATAAAATTCGTCTAAGTTAACTGAATGATGATAAGCAGTAAGTAATTAATTATGCTTTAATGATCTGTAACCAAATGTAGAGCCATTGAAAAATCAAATTGCGTAGTGGAAGCATGTTAGGCTCGAATCCAGGAAAAGTTTATAGAACTAATTTTCGAAGATGAAAACTTTTGTGAGGGTGGAATGTAATGACCCCACATTTTGTATAGACATCAAAATGAATCAAAGATAATTAAAGGCAAGAAATATATTATGAGCACGTGTTTTTTCAATTTAATTTTAGGGGTAGCGGGAACCATTTTCCTTCCGCTCACTAAATTCAACCATAAAGCATTTTTAGATGTTCATATCATTCACTGCATTGTTAGGCAGATGTTAATGAGAAAAAGTTTTTTTTTTAATACAACTAAAGATTTTACAAGTCACCCTAAATAAGTCTAATATCATCTAAAAGTGTTCCCAAACTCCTCAAAGTAGAAAACTCATATGTCTGTATTAGAAAATGTAGTAAGAAAACCATAGAATAACCATAGAATAACCATATGCACCCTAAATTGTAAGGAATAGATTCTTTATGACTAAGACCATTCCTTATAATCAAATTAAATAGTCACAATAGGACGAAAATGAAATCTTGAGGGAATAAGAAGCTCAAATCAAAGTAATAACATTACCCTCTTGACGACATAGATTAAACAATTTTGGAAAAAATTTATTTATAAGGGAGGTGAATTTTAACATTCTGAATGTTTCCGTTTTAACTTAAGAGTAGTCTATTGCTGGTTATGTGTGTTTTCCCTTGGTTAATATGAATTTTAAGTTATTTCATGAATAACTTTTTATTCGTAATGATTTAGATAAAGTTCATTTCGTAGTATTTGCTTAAAAACATGCCTATAACCATGCTTAGAACCATGTAGAATTATTAGATTTTTCAAAACTCTCATATCAGAAATAATTACGAAAATACTATTAATCTAGATCATTGATTCTAAATCATATGGTTCCCATGATCCGTTTGAATCGGTATTTTATCCCATGCATATCTATTATAAATGAACTATTCACACCCCAAGTATATGGTTGCGATGTAGTAATAATCTCGGTAAGACCAAGGTCGAATCCACAGGGACTGAACCTTGTACGTAATCTGAAAGTAACTCAAACTAGAACTAGAATAAGATGTAATCTAAATCAGGAAAAATTTAAGAGAGTAGTGGTGAAATATTAAACTAAAACTTGTAAAATTCAAAGGTGGGAAACTAGGGTGTCAATGATCCACTTGTAGAGATCAGAGAGATCTATGCTTGATTCAAGAACACAACTGGATTTAGAGTCCCATCTTCATCCAGTTGGAAGATATAACCTTAAAAACCAAATCTGAACTTCTTTTGACCTAGTTTTCAATAAAAGATAAGTACGAGAATTAGAATTGATTCCATCACAAAATCATGCCCATGAGACAAAATAAACAACAAAATTTAACCAATCCACATCCAATCTAAGGGAGTTATGAACGTAGGGAAGGGTTTCATCATCCAACCATGACCACGAGATGATGGCGAATAACAAGGCTCCCACGTTCATAATCCCTGTGACGAACAAAACATGCTCAGAGCCATCGCAAATCCATTGTAATTTAAGTCACAATAAACCATTAAAGACTAAAAACATTTTATATAATCAAACTATAATCAAAGAGAGTTCATAAACATGAATCAAAACTGTAGAAAACTCCCCATCATGCTACAAGCTTCACCTCTTAGCCCTAGCTAAGAGGTTTAGCCAGACATGATCAAGCTAAATCTCTTAAAAGAAATTATGAAAAGAGAAGAAAAACCGGAAGAAGGAAGAAGGAGAAGAAGATTGATGAAGCCAGCCCATGCCCGTTCTCTCTCTCTCTTCTTCCTTCTTCACTCCACGGCTGCCCACGTCCTAGGAACACCCTTTCACGTTCTCTCACTCGTTCCTTTTATAAGAGTTAAGGAGGTTAGTTAGTTTGTTGGAGTGTGAAAGCAGAGGCAGTGGAGAAGGCGTGCGCAGTAACCTCCTTTCACGAAAATGCAAAAGTTTCTTGCGTTTGGTGGATTTTTAGGACAGCTGTATAGCCTGTCCTTGGTATCTACCACCTTGGTAATGGTCAGCCCCACCTTGGTGAGCTTTTGGATGGTTTGAATTAGTCATCCGATCACATCCATGCTCGTACAATGCCCCGCAAGTTTTGATTTTCTTGGACGTGCGATGGTGTAAAATTTATTGCGCTGAGATGCTCGGTGGGCCCCACGGTGATGTTTTCAAAGAAATCCACCCCGTTCATTGGATTCCTAGTGCGATTTCAGTCAAAAATGAGTGGTTTTAGTTGAGTTTTGATGCGGTCCACTATATCAACTCACTTCACCGTTCATCCTGCATTTTTCGTCGATCTATGTGTGTACACATGCATGGGACCAAAATGCCATCATAGCCAAGGTTGTGGGCCCCCTTGGATGCATTAGACGGTTCAGATCGTTCATCTGGGCCGATCTGGATGGCCCACTGAGATCACGCGCCGGACGGTGTGCGGACGCTGGCAGAAATCTTGTTTTAAGAAGGAAAGCTCGGGTCAACGGTCCTTTGACCGGGATTCCGATTCAGTGCAGTGCGCGGTGCACGCCTAACCCCATGTGGGGTCCATCGAGATGTTTCTGAGAAATCTACTCCGTCCATCGTCCCTCTCATATGATTTAAGGGATACCGAATTTAAAGCATATCTAGAGATCAGGTGGGCCCCAGATCAGTGATTTATGGGCTGATCTTGTCCGTTAGACCACTTCCACAAAGATCCAAGGGTTGAAATTTGACTTGTACGGTTAATTTAGGGTCCTCAGGCCAGATATAAATTTTCGAGCCGAACAGATGGTGGGAACCCTATGATCTTGCATTCTAGACATTTTTCAGGCCTCTTTAGTGTGAATTGCTTGATTTTCTCAGATCTCTGGCATGTAAATTCTTTAATCTCGGTCCCCTAGGGTCCGTCCCTTGCCTTGGTGATTTATGAGCATTAAATTCATGCTTTTAGTCCCCTTTTTCAGTCCAGGCTCCTAAATTCACGTTGCAACACAAACACGATTAAAATATGGCATTAAACAATATCATGTTCGTGAAATCAAGTAATAACTGGGGTCTAATATGTAATATTTGACCCTCAATATGAACTCTACATATCAAATTCCAGCCCTTAAATCATAGTATAAGTGGCTCATCTAGTAAAAAGTATTATAAACCCTTGATTTTGGTGGTCATTGTGAAGGGAAACCCAACCACTATCTGTAGTCAATTATTTCCTATTTGATGAGCATCTTAGATCTAATAGATTATGGACCAATTAAGAGATCTTATCATCCAAATTACTCCTTACACAAAGGAAAGAAACTAGTTTCCTAATTCTACTTAAATAGAGAATTTTCTTAATTTAAGCTTAATCCTACTGGAGTGGGCCCCAAGTCAACCATGTTCCCACCATCCATTAATGATGAAAACTTAAGTGATGATTTGTCTAGTAAGACTACGAGTTTTGATAGAAAGTGTGGACCCGCTCAATGTATCATGACCGTCCATCAAGCCCCATTTAAGATTAACCATTATAAGTGGTGGACTCCCTAACAAATTATATATTCAGACTCATCTCTATGTCCTAGACCAAATTATTGGAATGGATTTTTTTTCAAAACATCATGCTATAACTACTAAAGTGAACCATCCCAAGTATTCCATGGTGTGTGTCCAACCCACCCTACTACAACTTGCGCAACACCCCTCCCTCTTGCATTATTTCTCCCAAAACTTAGCAAAAGTCCAATAACCACAGCCCCCTCACGTCCCACCGGAGAGAGAGAGAGAGAGAGAAGAAGAAGAAGAAGAAGAAGAAGAAGAAGAGAGAGAGAGAGAGAGAGAGAGAGAGAGAGGACGTCCCACCTCCACTTCGTCCACCCCTTTGGATGTTTCCCCCTCTCCATCTTGCATGAGTTCCTCTTAGACGTGTGGACGTCTTCTCCCCCTCTTAGGGTAATTTAGGTCATCCAATAGGCTAAGATGAGAAATCCCTTATAGCCTTTCTCTAATGTTAATTTAATTCACATGAAAGTTGTAAATTATTTCCAATGGCTCGTTGATTGTTTGTTTTAATCTAAATTCCTTATATTAAATTCAGATATATAATGATTGAATGCTATGAAATGTGTTGAATGATTAATTACATGAATGGTTGTGTTTAAGTTGTGATTGAACAAGGTTGGGTTTAAGAATCAAACTACTTGTATGAGGGTTCATGTTTCATGATTGTATGGTGTTGGAAACCATATAGTTTGCATACTTGTGGTATTATAATATTGTGAATGATGTTCCACAATGGCAAAAAAGTGGGGACATGCAATTTAGTTTATGTTAACCTATCTTGGAACATGTTTGTAGGTTGTTTTGTGATGAGTATTGTAATAATTATGCAAAGGTATATTGTTGGAATTTTGTGGATTATGATGTTTATTCACATGTGAACTCATGAACATAAAGTGTTAGATGAAAGTATATTATGATTAAAGATGTTTCATGATGGAAACATATGATAATGGGCTTGATATACTCACGTGATGGTCTTGTGATGGAACACGTGTATCATTGGAATGCCACGTCTCAAGGAACCACACATCCAAGATTAATGGAAGTGTTATGGTTATGGTTATGGAGAATCCAAGTAGTTGGATTATTGTTGGTTATGGATCCATGTGTGGATAGCTATTGGTTTGTAATCATGTGTAGCATTATGACTAGGATGTGACTGTCCCTCTATATTAGGTGTCATGTGAAGGGTAATTGCTATCTTAGGGCATGGTGGACCATGAAGGTTTAGAATGTGGTAAATCTAGTAGTAACTTAGAGAATGTGTGCATCTTAAATTGATTGGATGTTAAAATGACTAAACTAAAAGATTTGATTAAAATTATGCATTCGGTGGGATCCAAGAGTTGGGTCAGCCCCTCTGGGTGTTGCAACAGAAAAAGTGTCTGCTACTCTCGTCTCTCAAGTTGTACACTATCTAATGAAAGTGATGGGCTACTCATGTTTCATTAGTTGGGTTTTTTAGAGCATGTGAGAGTGATGGACTCATCGTCTCACAAGTTGAGCTAAGTAAACTTTAATGACTAGTAGATAATGAGAGTGGTGGGTTTATTGTCTCATTGAATCAGGGTACCTTTATTAAAGCATGCATATCATGCCTTGTATTAAGAAGATTTATATATGAATATTTTAGATGGATTATGTATAAGTTGATTATGTTAATGTTGTGAGATAATATTGGAGGGATGCTTTCATTGAGTTAAACTTAGGCAACTCATTCCTCTTGTGGAAAAACAATCGTAAAATGTGCAGCTGACAATCTAATAAATGAGCAAAATCTTTAAGATGAGGAATATGAAGGTTCATGAAAGTAGATGGTGGATGATGAAGTCGAGGCGGTTTAGAAATTGTTTACTTTAATTTTTTTTAGGATTAGTTAATTGAATTTGAAATTGTAATAAGTCCTCAATGGGAGGATATCATAACATGGACTATATTTGTTGGTTTCATTGAATGATTGGTGAATGGAAATTAGAGTAGTGATTTAAATGGAATAAGAATTTATTTTTCGTCATTTATGCTATGGTCACCATGAAAATATGAAGACTTTAAGAACATAAGGAATATGCAGGTTTTTTATACTCCGACATATTCAAGTTAACACCTAAGAACTCGGCTTTTCGTGTTGTTCATGAGAGTCAAAATTTTAAGACGTTACATATTCTCAAAGACCTTTAAAGAGTCAACAACGGTCGAGAAGGTTCTGAACATCATGAGATCGGACCTATGTGTCTTAGCGAATCCAGTTGTGGCTTGGACCTGAGTCCGGAGAGATAGATACATCAGTTCCGTCATGTTCCCCATTCCGTACATGAATTGGAATTAAGAAAATGGGAGAACTAGATTTAGCCTGACCCGATAATAGATCGATATCAGGTGTCAAATCCCACCTCACTTGAAACTATCACCTTGTGAATGGTTAAATGCAAGAGGTGATTTGATATGGACCGTCCAACACCTCAAAGTTAGCATGGTGGGGCATAAGTAGAGATGTTGACTGGGCATGATCTGTCCAAGTCTAGTCCCTGAGGATCGCGGATCTTGATCTGGTTACCTTCATTAGAGAAACTTTGGTAGTTTCAGGCTTGATGTTTAATGGACCATAAGCATCTCCGCAATGGTTCAGCTACGAGAAGAAGATCCAGGAAGCCAGTCTGGATATGATTGCAGTCCTTTTTCCCTATCCAAGTTGTTAGTCCTGAAGTAATCAAGGGGATTCCCATATCCAGAACTATGACGTGAGCACTAAGGATCCATAAGTAATAAGGAAGCCCATCGAGGGATTTCATCGCCTCGACAAGCTATAAAAGGAGCACATGAAGAAGTGCTTGTGGGCCCACACCGAATACACATATCTACTTTTCGTTTATCTTTCTTTTCCTTACTTTAGTTTAGCATAGGTAGCTACTGTACAGCGGCTCCCGCTACAATACCTTAGGAGTAGGAGTAAATATTGAAAGTGCACTTGTTTGTCAATTAATGTGAAAGTTGAGTCTTAGAGTCCAGTGAGCCCTATATGAAGATTACAAAACTGAAGACTCGCCAAGTTGAAGAGGTTCAAGTGCACATTAAAGGTTTATTAACCCTTGCAACTCTAACAAAACCCTATTAGGTATTAAAACCCTTTAAAAATGGTCTATACTTGCCCAAAACCAACTTAAGATATCGTTGGTAAGTATGTTATAGGACTTTACTTGAAGCTTGTTGAAAATGTTTCATATTGGAAAATTTATGTCCTGTCAATGTCATCATCGAGATATCTTCGATGTCATCGGAAATAGTTGCTAGTTTGTCCAGCGACCAAACTATTAAAATTTGAAAATTGTCGATGGCATTGAAGGGAGTTCGATCACATTGCAAATAGGTTAAAACTGTCTAACAAGATTTCAAGGAAATTCATAAATTCTCAATGCAATCGAACCACCTTTGATGGCATCAAAGATAAGTTACCGATGACATCGAAGCAGGTTTAATGACATCGAATTAAAGACCAGATCGTCCAATGAGTTTTCAAGGTATATTCATATATTCTCGATGACATTGAAGCACTTTTGATGACATCGAAAGTCTATTCAATGACATCGTAATGAGGACAAAATGGTTTAGAGAGTTTTCAAAGAAAAATCATTTAATTCTTGAAGGCATCGAAATGGTTTCGATGACATCGAAATCCAAATTTCGATGTCATCGAAGGATGTTTGATGACATCGAAATTGTGCTCAATCTATTTAGTAGCCTCAGTGAATTTTTCAGGAAAATCTTGATGGCATCGAGTCATCTTTCAATGACATCGAAGGGTGATGATGACATCGGACAGAATCTGTCCATCACCTATTTGAAAACCTTGGTACAGGGATCGATGGCATCAGAGAAGGTTTGATGACATCGAAGGAAACTTCGAGGCATCGAAGACCTTTTGATGACATCGAACCTGACAGATTTTTATCCATTTTTTATCGTTGAGATTTTACTTTATATATCACTTTGGGGTTGTTTCCTGGATTTTAGAGTGAGCATTGAAGAGAGCTTTAAGAGAGTTATTGTAAGAATAAATACCCTTATTCTCAAGCCCTCTTTCTCATTAGAGTTCATCATTCAATCCTTGGCTTAAAGACAATCATTGGAACATTTATTACCTGAATTGAACTATGAATGTAATTCCCCAAAAATTGGCACCTGAGTACATAGATTCTGATCCCGCCCGGGTGTAAACTTAATAAAATATGCATGTGTCTTCATTCAAATTCATATAAACTAATCAGAGTAACGCAAGTTAACTTAACGGATACAAAATGAGGTAGAGATAGTGAAAAATCTAGAAATATAGGGCTAACAGTCAAAAATACAATTTCAATAATAGTGATCGCTCAAAATAGGGATTATACAAGCCACAATGAGTATACAACAAAATTTATATATAAAGCATGCCCGATCGTGGACTCTAACATATACATGCACAAAACAAAAATAAAAGCAAAGTCTTTTAGCTTTGCCCGAAGCTCTCAAGGCATCATGGCAAAAAGCGCAAGTCAATCCAAGCCTACCCGTCGGAAGCCTCGATAGATCTGCATCAATAACAATGCCTAGTTGGTATTTTAAAACACCATCCCAGGTGGAAGTTAGTAGCTAACTCAGTGGTTCTATTAGTTCTAAGTTACACATGTTATCAACCTAATCAGTATAGATAATGATAAAATAAGAAATCAAACACTTCTTAAATACTCTTGTTAAATGCATGAGGGAGATTATGAAATGATGCATGCACCTCACAATCCAACACTCTCTCACAAGCGACTTCAACGCCTATTTTGCAAATGCCAACACTCTCTCATCACGCGACTCCAACTCCAATTGCCACATCATAACTAATGCAATGCGATTGATGCATATGTTAGTTGAGTAATTATTAAATTCCATTCATCCAACATATTGGCGAAGCTAGGATACTGATGTTATATTACGAGCCCTTATCTAGATCGTGTGGCTCGTTGCAGCACATAGTGACTCCTCATCAGTATCCCTTGATCCAAATTTAGGTATCATCCGTTTATCTCACAAATCAACGATTTCAAAGGTACGGCATGATACCCAAAGGTATGAGATCAACTTGGTATGGGTCGTCACCTAAACATCGAGTATGATCACTTAGTTTTGAAGTGCGGGCTTATCACATAAACCGAAATTACAACAAAAGAAAAATGGTTCATCACCCAATTTCATTCATGACCAGGTTGTTCGAACAGTACTCTAGCATGGAACCATCGGTTTGGTAATTTGACGAGGGTCGTTTGAACAATGATCTATCACCTCCATTAGTGCTCATTGGTCACTACGGGGAGGCTCGTCGCCCCAACGTAGGCCGATAACTCGAACATAGTGTCCCATACTATTATGTCTAGCTCATGAGTCTTAGTGAGATCGTATCGCACTAACAGTTATAAATGGACACATCCATTAGGAACGGGGTATCCTAAATTTTATTTGGTTTTGACATAGGAGAACCCCGACACAACTGGCATCGGGTGCAAGTATCCCGTGTAGTCCAGCTATTGTCGGTCATCCATATTCAATCTGGGTTGATTGAACAAGCCTAAGGTAGCCACCCTAACTTGGGTCATCCCTTTAGTTCAGGCGGTTAGCCAACTGACTCAACATTATAGCTATCCTAAGAATCGTTATGGACTAAACACTACATCACACAATTATAGCATAGGTTCTACTACACAACCACTTGGGTGTTTCATCGAACATGTAAGCATCCATAGAGTACTACATTCACTAAGGCATTAAATCAAACATGTGAGCATGCATAAAGAAATACAATCACATAAGCATTAAATCAAGCACATGAGTATCGACAAAAGCAACACATTCCACCATTCAGGCATATCATTAAATATATGAGCATTCATATCCAACAAATAACATATGTTATAGGAAAATCAAAATGTTAATATATTAGCATATACAAATTTATCTACAAACAACTAATCATTAACCAAGACCCTCAAGGGTCAATAAAATATAACCTAGAGATAATGGTCCACACCTTGTGATGATCCACTCAATTCACGGCTCTCGTGGGGTTAGAGTGTTAGGAAAATATCATTGAAAGACCTAAATAAGCATACAAACTTGTGAAATTATGGACAAACACATATTGAAGCCCTAAATTACAAGTGGGATTTAACACTTACCTCCAATCATTGCCGGAAAAGCTCCGACGATGGCTCCAGTTATGGCGAGGCCGCTAGAAAGGGGATGAAATGGTGGAGGTGCACCAACACTCACACCTCAAGCTCTCTCTCTTCTCATTTCTCCTCTTTCTCTTCTCCCTTTTTCCTTTTTTTTTTTCTTTCTTTCTAAGGCAAAATTCGTATAGGAAGAGGGGGTGCCCAAATGAGGGCTTTATATAGTGCCAGAAAGTGTATAAATGACTTCGATGACCCTTTGTTCATTATTCTAACCCTAAGGGATGTTGTTCCCCACTAATGGGACCTGAGGGAAGGCATATGGGTCAATCTAAACCATGAAATAGGTGTCCAATAATGTGATCTTTGTTTGAACACAAATATACAATGATCGGGCATGCCAGTCAACTGGGAAGGCCCTAACTTAGATCAACGATCACCGATGATCAATCGGGGCCGTGGCTATATGGATATGTGTGGAGAAATATCTTTAGTCGACACCTCGAATTTGGTCATGAATTGATGGTCTAAAAGTTACAACTTTGTGAGGAACAAATGGACTAATCTCATTTAAGTTCCAGATTTTTATATAAGATATTCATATAACTCAAACACTCGCCTTGCGAATCCAAGTTGAGCGATTTGAGATACAATTTCGGCTCGATGTCCTGCAATGGATGTCAAGCCCACTAAGATGAATATATTTCTATAGCCTCGAGTTTAGTGGCCCACTAACGAGCGTTCTAGAGCTTGTTTGGATAATCAAGACATTTCTTGAATGAAGTGGGTAGCAGAATTTCTTGTGCGCAATGATTAAGGTTTGGATTAGCTAAATTCATAGTGTGACCTATTCGCAACTAGTAGAAATAATAATTCAGTTATAATCACCCTGAGCCGTTGGTTCTTAGGTTAAAAGAATAAGTGGGTCAGTTTGGTTTGTTAATTAAGATTTAACCACTAATTATCTTAGATTTTAATAAGTCTTTATTTAGTCGTGGTTACGTTGATTAGTTAGCGATACGTCAGCTAGATTTGGGCTCGGTGTGAGCAAATCACGTGCCTAAACTCAATGTTTAAGTGATTAGTCGAATTCGTTGCTTGCTATACTTAATTAATCAGATTTGTGCGATTCTTTATTGGTACCACCCGCGTATATGCTAATATCGAGTGTTAATGGTCAGTAAGTGACAACGTAAGTTAATTATAATGAAAAAATTTTTAAGAGTTTTTTAAAATCCAAAATATCAAAAATCTAGGATGTTACAATTGTGGGATCCCAATATTTGGTAATGCCACTTATGCACCCGTGTCCCAACTCGCACCATTGATAGACCACACTGCACCCTAATGCACCTAGAAAAAATCACCCAAGTGATTTATTTCGGATGATCTTGAGACCTCTATCATGTGGACCGCGTCATCATTGCAGTCACAATGGTGAAAACCGTGTGTCAATCCGACACTCTGCTAGTGAGATACGACCCATTGAATGTACGGCCTAAATTATGTATCCTATAACACAAACAACCTTTATTATGCTAGGCCTATTGGACTTAAGCCCATGTGGGCCTAAAGCCCACTTTTAGAACATGAAAATTACCAGAAAATAGGATAATTGCTACATGATAAAAATATGAGCTAGCACATATAAGACAAGCACTATAAGACAAAATTGGATTTTCTCCTCAAACCCATCATTAGCTCTCTCCCCATGCCTTAGAAACTCATCATGGCCCATGTCCACCTCATCCTATACATGCATCTAATGCATGTCTTCATTTGTGCCACATCACTTCAAACAACCAATTTCAACACTCCACTTCATCATCTACCATGCATTACCTACAACCCATAATCCTTATCCATCCATTAGCCAATGCATGTCTATATTTCTTCCACCTTGGCCAATGCATGCTTAGCACTATCCACCTCATACATCAACTACCCATGTCATACACCACCTTCCACCTCACTTTTAATACCAATAAGATCTCATAAACTTGCGACATCATCTTGCCACCTCAACCTCTAATTCCCTATATAAGAGTAGGAGCTCTCTTGCACTTATTATTTTCCTATACTTAGAAAAATTTTGAGATTTTAAGAAAGAGTGAGAGAGAATGGGGCCAAGGTGTGTCCCACCATCAATCCCAGAGGGAGTGGACCACACATCATCATCCAACCATCCATCCATTGAGGTGAGTCTACACCCCTCCTCCCATCCTTCTCATCCTCCTCTTTCTTCTTTTTTTTTATTTTCCTGATATGTGTAGGCCCCACTGGTGTGGAGTTCTTGTGTGCATGTATTTATGGCTATGATGGTCAGCAAAGTGGCCCATGTCAGTATAGTCCACCATGATGAACATCATGTCCACACCCTTCTCATATAATTCTGTTTTTGTATCTGGATAGCAAGATCTAAAAATCATATAAAATCAATCGTGATAAGATCGGAGTTGAAACTTGGGAATATTATGAACCAAAAAATGATCTAATTTTGGGCGAAAATTTGTAGTCATCCAACGGTCCAATCATCCGTAACATCAAGTTTACTTGGCTGTTGTCCAGCAGCACATGCAGGATTTCGATTTGCCAACAAAGACCCATTTTTAATTCCTTTAATGAATGTATTAAAAATATATGTTCCATTGGATTCGTAGAAAATCAAACTAGCTTTTCAACGGTATATAATAAGCCTCAATTGGAGTTTGGACGGCTGAGATCTTACCCTTATACGAAATATGTATTTGGGAGCTTGTTATGACCATTCTTGTATGGGCCATATCTGTGATTTCAACGGTCCGATGTATTTGATATTTGTTTTTAACTTACTTGAGATAGTAAACAATCATATGTATAGTCTCTATGATCAGATTATTTCACGATAAAATTTAGAAAATTCTGGACCGATAGATACTTTCATATGGATAAACCTTAAATTGTTTTGTATGATCCAGATGGATCCAAGGCTCTGTATGGTTGGAAACCTATTTACGGCCTGAATGATGTATTCCTAAACCATTCATTTGCTCAAATTTTTCAACAGAGAATCTGATTATAGAGATTTGATCAATACATTTCATGTGTTACTTAATATGTATGTTGGATATATGTTATACATAACATTCATCCTCTTATTAACCTACTGGGGTGTGGGATCACTTTTGATTTATACATTTTACTAGTTCATCCAATCTGGAAACCCATGTACATTATTGTGTGTTTCTTATCTATGCCTTGCTGGCATGTGGGCCCCACTTGTCATTTAATCTATTTCATTTCCTTTGCATTTTCTGTTGCTGAAATTTTCTAAGTACCTAACTGTATTGCATGTAGGCATCCTTGATACCTTGTAGTGGGCCCCACACTCTATAGTTAAGGGTCCCACTTTGGAGGATGTTTAGTCCTTATATAATTGAGCTGGGATGTCCCACCTTTTTGTTAAGAATGATCCTTAAGTGTTTGGAAATTAGGCCCTAAGTTGTGAACAGTCCCTATTGCTGAAAATTGTCTGCTTATTTGTGTTTTGTACTAATTTTGGGCCTCTGTAGTGGACCACACATTGTAGATATGAGAAAGTCACCACTTGGAACCTTTAACCTATACCAATGAATAGATAAATAATATTTTACTCGAGTTAAATCAGACCCCACATGATCAGGGAGTGGATTGCAAAATGTGGCCAGGCATGGTTGTGCAGAAAATTGAAGTACCTATGTTTTGCCCTATACCAAATATTATGTGTACGTAACTAGTTGGTCCCAACTTATACTTTTTAAAGTACATATATAGTACTACCAAAGGCACCAGACGACACACTAAAAGGTGGTCCCTTATGATCATGGGACATACTTAAAATTGGGTCAGAACTAATTCTGCACTATATTTCCTGCACAGTTTCTCCAAGTACCCATGTTTAGGCCAGCACCATAAATTTTACAGACCCAACCAATGAGGCCCACCTTATATCTCTTAGAGCCCATACATAGAGCTACCAGATGGACCCTTCCTTTCCCCATATGTGGGTCCCACATGATCATAAATCTAAATTGAAGGTGGCTAGAAACCAACATCTGTGCAAAGATCTGTTTGATGTAAAATTTATGTGGGGCTACGTTAGTATGGTCCACCACCATCCCAAAACATTTTATGCGGCATCTAAACTCTGAAAAATAACTCTTAGATATTATTGGGCTTTTTCTTGGTTTATTGTGTAAGTGGCTAGTGGGCCCAATTTGATATATGACATGAAAGATGTTAGCATGTTATCCTTTATGTTTAAGATTGTGCATTATTTCTAGTTGGTGGAATGTGTGGCGCCCACTTAGTTGTGGAACTAAATTCACACTATTAAAAGCGTTGTGGTTGGACATTTATGCTCTTGGGTTGGCTTATTGATTTACCAAGTGGGACTCACACTTGACCTATACGACCCCATGCCTTGCATGTAGTTCAAGTCCAGTATAGGAGTCACACTAGGTAAGACGCACCTAGTGATGGGTGAGATGATGATACATGTATGGTAACGTGATAATGATGATTATGAGTTGTTGGTTGAAATGATAGATATGATTTAATGGATGGTGAATTATGGCATATGCATTGATGATGGATGAGTAATTATTTGCATTACTTATGACATTTCGTATGTTAATCGTGAAGTGAAGATGATCCTCATGGTAATGATAATGATATTATATATTTATATGCATGATGACAAAATTTGCTAGTTGACCACCATGCTTGATATCCAAGTAATAATAATGCATGTTGATGTCAAAATCTGGACCACTCTCCACTCGACAAAGCGAACCTCCAATGAACCTTGAACCTGCACAGGGAGCGAATAAAGGAGACCCTAGCTGAACCGGGGGACCCTCCGATGCCTAAGTCAAGGCAAGGGAATCTGGGTCTAAGTTGATAGTGGAGAGAGGGTGTGAGATCTTGTGTACTTATAGCAGTGGGGTCTTGGTGTATTTATACCTGACTGTTGGATGATCTGGGTCTGTTAATCTTGTCATGATTTACTCAATTAGTGAGATTTTCGGATCATGGGGATACTGTGTGCAATTCGAGAATCGTGTAGGATATTATACGCATCATGCGTATATGCGAGCGAAGCAACCGGCCACGTCCACTTATGGTAGTTTCTAAGCTCGGCTCGTGGAGTGCTCATTTTGGAATCCAGACTCGGCTCAACCCTGTTAGCAGATGAGGCCCCCCGTCAGAGTGATTACAAGTCATCATCGAACTGCGACCGCATTTACGACCCGAACCGAGCTGACGGACAGCCTCATGCCAGTTGTGTTTCGTTCCTTCACGAGGTCCGAGGTGAAGCGTCGGACCTATGTCATCGGGTCGAGTTTCCTCCTGGTCATTAGTCTCAGGGCCGAAGCACCTTGGTGACTTATTGGTGAATCCTTCGAAATTATAAGGGACTCGGATCTTCCCATAACAATGCATGTATTGATTGTTGTGATGATATTGTGGACAAGATAACTATGTTTTGCTTGATGTATAGATGATGATAAATATATGATATTTGTGTGGCCCACATGGTGAGGCCCAATATGATGTTTGGGTGGCCGATATGTGCAGCCCAATATGATGTTTGTGTGGCCCATATGTGCGGCTCATTGTAATGTTTAAGAGGCCCATATGATGAGGCCCACTGTGATATATGAGAGGCCTATGTGGTGAGGCCATAATAATGTATGAGATGACATGAGAGAAATCCATTCTATTCCCAACCATTTGAAGGCTATGGGCTGTTTCATTAAGCCCTTGTGTGAGGCCCATTATGTTGTGTATGAGGCCGTTGTGTGAGGCCATGGGCCCCACTATATGTTAGGCTCTATGTGGGCCACTCCTTGGGAGCAATGTTGGTTAAATGTCCACATTGATGGGTAATGGTGGTTAAATGTCCACATTGTGACCTTCTCTTAGGCCTTTGTTAGGCCCATTCTCATCTTTCTCTAAATGGGTTGACCCTAATCATTGGGCCTCATTGATATGTGCATGATCTATCTATTCATATTGGGATAACCCAAGATTTGGGCCTCAATTGGTTGCTAGTAGGATTGTTTTAATCTTGGAATCTATCTAGGACTTATTTGGGCCCCCTAGGGCATCTAGCTGGCCATATAATAGTATGGTGAAGGAAGCCCGTTCTGGATCCTTAGGATTATAACTAGGCCACTTAGGCCCAACCTTGATATGAGGAGAGTTCGTCATCGCCGTAGACGGAGGGATCTATGCTATTAGATTTGGTATATCCATAGTCGAGGGCCGATCTTTATATTATGGTTTAGATCGGTTGTCCATCTATAGACCCCGCCTTATATATAGGCCGGTTATCAATACCGATTATGAGTATGTGATAGCATAGTATCATGATACATGCTCATACGTATCATCTGCATATTTGTTATGAGATATGGTTGACCATTGCATGTGTCATTGGGTGGGTTATTTATGAGACTCCCTGATAGTCGGAGTTGTCCCGCATGAGCGCACTGTATGCGCTGGATTGATGCATGGCTGAATTGTGTGACTCATGCATCTTGTATTGTGTGTTATGATTACTGTACGCCCTAACGACATCAGGGTTATAGCCTTCACAGATATAGTGTGGATGGTAGGATTGGACACCGGAAATTCTTGTTAAGCAAGGGGGCTCGAAAGATATCCCAGGGTGAAAGTCCTCAAACACTTATAGTACCATAGATGGTGCTCCAATGTCTAGACCGAATGGATGTATGAGCGCATGAGGGCCGAATATCAGGAGGCCACATCTCCCACTATGTCGTGGTCAGTTGGAAGGGGGTGTGGACTTACCCGCCCGAGGGTAGGGGGTAATTGCTAGGTTGAGTATGATTAGCTCGTAAATGGGTCCGCTATCGACGTGCCGGATAGATATTAGCTGGCTATTGGCCAGGCGGATAATGAGGTCTCTTCCACTTACACGGTTGTGCGTCCAGTGTAGGGCGACAATATGGTGTATAGTATATTAGACCCCGGTGATTGTCTAGAGAGGAATTGTACTGATACGAGGATTCAGATGAGGACTGGCATGACTTGTGATTGCATCTTGCATATGACATTGGCTACATATGCCTTGTACTGCATAGTCTTTGTATGGCTGACAACATTATACTAGACCCCGATGATGATCCCAAAGATGAGCTGTACTGATATGTGGACTTACTGAGTGAGAGTTGCATGTTCAGCATTTGACTCATTCATTCATTCATTTATTCACTATCCACTCGAGCTGGTGGTACGCAGCTAAATCATTATGTGTTCCTTCGCATTGGCCATGATTTCGGTTGAGGTGTGATGTTTTATTTAAACCAACACGATTTAAATGATTTAAACTCGCAAGTATACGAATCAGATGTAGATACGGTACGTATTACGAGATCGTTCCCACGAGGACTAATCGTCACAATTCAAATCTATGACTCTCCTTAACTAATCCAACAAATAATGGAATGAACTACTAAGCACAATTCTAGAAAACAAACAATTAAGAACAGGGAAGAAAATTCAATCAGAGAAAGAGCACCAGGACTTTCGAATCCACCCCTAATTATCCTAACCCTTGTTTTGTCTGTTGATTCACCTTGATCTAGATTGATACCACTTATATAGAGAAAGCACAATCAGTGTCCTTAATCGGGCATACGAATGTCTAATTCTTTAAGCAATGCCATGAATAACACATCCCATGTCCGTGGTCGGGCACATGGAATGAGATTCATTAAAGCATCCTGTTTCTTCCTCTATAGGAAACATTCCGGACACAAGCACCTATAATAAGCATCAAACAACATCCATATATATACTTTAGTCAAGTTCATAGATGGAGAAGTATAGAATTTAAACCAATCAAGCCCACTTAGAGAAAGAAACAAATTAATTAATATTCAAAGTAAATCAACCAATACAAGAGCTAATCAAATTAGGCTTCATCTCACCCTAGGTGAGAGATTAGTGACCCATAAAATCCATTAAAAGATTAAACAAAATTTATAAAAACAAAACACCAAACCAATCGATCTCTCTCTCTTCTTCTCTTCTCTTTCTTCTCTCCCTTGCTCTAGACTGAATTCCACCTTGAATGCCTTTCCCACGTCCAAAACTCCCTTTTATAGTTGGCTTTGGATGGTTGGGGTGGGTGGTGCAGTCGCAGAAGGATGAGTACAAATTTTCGCAGCCGTGATCGGTGGGCCCTACAGTAGGTGTTTTTGAAAATCCATCCCGTCCATTAGATTCGTGAGAATTTCGATCAAGAATGGGTGGTTTTGAATGTCCATTGACGTGACCAGAGAAGAAATCTCAACAAAATCAGTTTTGAACGTCACAAAGCAGTCCGTTTGTGGCCTTTGTATCACGCACGTGTGTACGCATGGGAGTGGAATATCAGCATAGTTTTGAAGTTTACGAACCCATCTACACGATGGACGGCTCGGATCGGCCAGACAGGTGATCTACGGGGCCCACAATCCTCCGCAAAAACGGCAGCGGTCGGACGCTACGCGGACGCGAACGCCGACTTCCGTGGCAATGGTGGGGCCCATTCCTTTTATTAAACCGAAAATCCACTCCGTCCATTGCATTGAGGAGAAAATTTCAGTCAGAAACACATATTTTTTCTCTATTCTGCTGTGGGCCACTGAAGATCTTATTCCACCGTCATTGCCGGGATCGATCTATGCTTTCATTTAAATTTTTTCCACCTAGGCAATGGTAATGGTCGCCCTGTGAAGTGGATGGACGGTTTGGATTGTCCATTTGGACACTAGGTGGGCCCACAACCGACGACCGCAGTCGTTTCATGATTTGAGCCGTTTTGAAGAAGAAGTTGGGTCAGCGCAAGCGCTGACCCTCTCAGCCGTCCGGTGTTGCGCCAGTGTTGTGAATGCATGGTGTACATGCACCACATATGGGTTCCACGGTGATGTTTACAAGAAATCTGCACCATCCATCTTTTTCTTTATATAATTTCAACCGCTAAAACCGAGTTTGAGGCAGTTCCAAATATCAGGTGGGCCCCAAAGTGAAGATTAATGGGTGATCTGTCCGTTGGACCACTTCCGAGATCATCAATGGCGAAATTTAATATGTACGGTTAATACCCCATCACATGTATGAAGTTTCGAGTTGATCGAATGGCGGGAAACATGTGATCTTGCATTCTGGACCCTTTTCGAGCCCCTTTGGCTTGCTTTTCTCAGATCCCAGGCGTGTAAAATCTTCATTATTGAATTTCTGGAGTCCATCCCGTGCTCTGGAGACTTTGGATCATGAAATTCATGCCTTTAACATCAATTTTCAATACACACTCCTGATTTCATCCTGTAATAAAAACACGAGTAAAATCTGGCATTAAACATTATCATGTATGTAAAATCGAGGTCATCGGGTCCGATATGCAATATTTCGATCGTGGTGCGCGACCAACCTGAGATTAGGAGTTTACCTCATTGAGTCTGGCTATCTAAATTTATGTATGAGACTGGTTTGGATAGAAGTCCCTGTGATGAACCCCACGGCTTGCGATACCACGTACTATCATCCCAACTACACACTCTAGCTTCGTCATTCCCTTGCATTGCATGTTGCATTACACCCACGATATATGACATTTAGGTTACTATGTTTCTGCATTACATGGCCTAAATAAGGCTGATGATATTTGTGGACTCGTCAGGAATTATATATTGCATTACACCCTCAGCACATGACATTTGGCTTACTATGACTCCACATGCCAGCTTGTCATTGCCTTTCCATCGTATGCCATATAGTAGAAAATGGAATTTGATTATCTTGTTCATCATGATTGGCTATTTTAATGATTGATGGTTGCTTGTTGAGGGACAGAATCCAAGGTTATTAACTAGATTCTTAAAAGAACATGTCATCATTGCTCAGTATACCATGCCTGGTACGTAAGAAAAAATGGTGTAGCTAAGAGATAAACAGGACCCTAAAAGACATGGTTAGGTCCATGATTAGTAATTTCACTATTCTAGAATCACTGTGGGGTGATGCCTTAAAGACAATGGTTTACAATCTTAATCATGTTCCAACTAAGGTTATCAGTAAGATTTTATTTAAAATGTGGACGGGAAGGAAACCTAGTGTTAATCACTTTCACGGGTGGGGTTACGTCGTTGAATTAAGGATATACAACTCACGAGAAAAAATGGACCTAGGAACTGTCAGTGGGTATTTCATCGGCTATCCTGAAAGGTTGAAGGGATTCAAGTTTTATTGTCCTTCCCATAACCCAAGGATAATTAAATAAAGAATTGCAAATTTTCTTGAGGACAATGATAATGATGCACAATATAGGAACTTTTTCTTTGGGGAGTAAAGTGTGATTGATCCCGCATCGGTTACAAGAGGTGATCAACAAGTTCCTCATTCCACAAATGAGAAGGATTGATCATAGGCTCCACAAGACACTCCCATTATAGACGAATCACCTAATCAGGAATAAGTGTCATTAAGGAAGTATGTAAGGGTGGGGAAGTCAACAATACCTGATAATTACGTTATGTATCTTCAGGAGCATGAGTTTGATATAGGTGTGGAAGATGACCCCGAATCTTACACATAAGCAAACAAAGTGCAAAATCTTCTCAATGGATCCATGCCATGGAAGATGAACTAAAGTCTATGAAAGACAACGATGTCTGGAATTTAGTCAATCTACCTGAAGGGGCAACACCTATCGGTTGTAAATAGGTTTACAAAACTAAGTGGGACTCCAAAGGGAATATTGAAAAATATAAAACCTAATTTAGTCGCTAAGGGCTTCACTCAAAAGAAAGGCATTGATTTTAAAGAGACTTTTTCACTAGTTTCTAAGAAAGACTCCTTCCAGCTTATTATGATGTTGGTAGCTCAATACGATTTTGAGCTACAATAGATGAACGTAAATACCACGTTTCTCAATAGGTAACTAAAGAAAAACATGTATATGCTACAACCAGAAGCTTCTTAGGTCTAAGGATCTGAATGTTTGGTTTGTAAACTAAAGAAGTCCATATATGGTTCAAAGTAAGCATCATGCCAGTGATACTTGAAATTTCATGAGATTTATTTATATAATTTTAAGGAAAATGCTGTTAATCAGTATATATACATAAAGATCAGTGGGAGCAAGTTCGAGTTCTTAGTACTATATGTTAATGATATTCTGCTAGCGTGTAACAATAAAAGAATGATGCATGATGTCAAGGGATTTATATCATAAAAATTTAAAATGAAAGATCTTAGCACCGCATTATTTGTCACCGGTATAGAAATATACCACAATAGAGAAAGATGTATTTTGTGATTATTCCAGAAAACCTATATTGAAAGGATTCTCAATAGATACATTATGTAGAGTTGCACTTTGGGAGAGGCTTATATCGTAAGGGCGACATGCTTAACCTCTTATAGTGTCCCAAGAATGATCTAAAAAAGAAGAGAATGCAGGATATCCCATGTGCATATGTAGTGGAAAGTATTATGTATGCACAAGTTTGCATTGGACCTGACATAGCATTTGTGATTGGAATGATTGGGAGATACGTGTCGGATCCATGAATGGATTATTGGAGAGTCGTAAAGAAAGTGATGCGGTACTTACAAATGATGAAGGAATTCATGCTCACATACATACCGACCAATCTGTTAAAACTGATTCGGTATACAGATTCAGACTTTGCTAGGTGCCTCAATAGCAAAAGATCCACATCAAATATGTTTTTATGATGGCCATGAAGTTGTTTCGTGGAAGAGTGCAAAACAAACAATTACAGCTTCATGCACCATGAAAGTGGAATTTGTCATCTGTTATGAAGCCACATGTCAAGTGATTTGGTCACAAAACTTTATCTTAGGGCTTCGGGTTATAAATTTAGTTCCAAAGCCTTTAAGAATCTACCGCGACAACACTGCGGCAATATACTTCTCTAACAACAACAAAAGTTCATTTAAGTCGAAGCACATAAACTTATAGGTTTTTTATTGTGAAAGATAGAATTCAGGACCATCTAGTGTTTGTAGAACACATTAACATAAAGTAGAAGATTGCACACATGATAACTGAGGGCTTACCTCATATGACATAGGACTGGTATGTCACGCCCCGAACTCAGAAACCGGGTTCACAAAATTCTCGATCATCGAATCCGGCGCTGACAGCCTCCGTAGTACCCCATTCTCAGCTCCCGGCACCCATACACCATGTTCTGACACTGCGATGCTACAAGGAAGATTTCTAATCATCAATTTAATTTGTAATGAGCATAACCATAAACATAACCCATGAACAATAACCACCAGAACACCATCACAAAATCTACTATGATAAAAAAACTTTAAGTACAATGCGTCTGAAGGAAAATACAAGATAATATAAATAACGGAAGCTCCTAAAACTCGACTGCACGCTCCAACTGCGGCAAGGCTATGGCTGCGTCCTGGCGTCACCTGCACACATCAATCGTGCATAAGCTTATGGAAAGCTTAGAGGGTGGTGTAAGTGTGTGCGCAGTATAGGCATGCTCAGAATATAAGGTCAGAGTAATGCAGAATCGTGCTGATGAATACATGAATGCAATCAGCCGTACCAAGGCTATGCGGAGCAGGATATGAATGTTATCAGCCATAACACGGCCATGCGATGAGATGCAACTCAAGCATGTCAATCCTTATCATATGTCAGTACAACTCCTCACTAGAGCATCAAATCAGTACGGTTCTCAGTCTGGATAATTACTGGGGTCTAGTACACTCTACGCCAGCTTGCCGCCCCTATCCGAACACACAACTGGGAGAGTGGAAGAGACCTCACTATCCGCCTGCCAATATTGGGTCCTGCTCATCGATAGCGGACCCATTCCTTAAGCTGGTCAAACTCAACCTATAAATTATCCCCTCACTCAGGCGGGTAAGGTCACACCCCTTTCCAACCGGCCACAACACAGTAGGAGACGCGACCTACTAGTATACGGTCCTCACGTGCTCGTGTATCCACTCGGTCTCGACATTGGAGCCATCCTCTGGTACCATCGGGTTCAAGGATTTTCACTCAAGGACATCTATGTCGCCCCAATGGTAAAAACAGCATTTTTGGTATCCAATCTGACCACCCACGATGTGTTTGTGGAGGCTATGACCCTGATGTCGCTAGGGCATACAGTAACCACACAATGCAAAGTGCATGAGTCATACAGTCAAATCATGCATCAATCTTGCGCATACAGTGCACTCATGTAAGGCAACTCTGCCTATTAGGGAGCCCATAAATAATCCGCTCGTAGACATTTGCTATGATCAGTCACTCCTCATATTAGGCATACATATGATGCGTATGATCATGAATCATGGATCTATACTAAACATGTTATATAGTGATGGGCTCTATTCATAACGAAGATGGGCCTAGACGGCCTACACACTACAAGTATGGGCCTATCAATGGGCCTTAGGGAGAGTGACAATGCGGACATTCAACCGACACCATCCTTACAATGTGGGCATCTAACCATCAGTGTTCCTAAGGCACGACCCGTTATAAACATCATTATATATACCACGGAGAAATCACACATTGCAATGGACCTAAATACATCCCACTGGGCCTTAAGTACATCAAATGGGCCGTATCATATGAGCCTTTTATTCATCAAGTGGGCCGTATCAATGGGCCGCACCAATGGGCCTTACATACAATGCAATGGGCCATAACCCATGGGCTTTGCATACATCACAATGGCCTCACAACATGGGCCTATATATATATATATATATAAAGGTGGGCCTCAACAACGGGCCACAAATATATCAAGATGAGCCTCAACAATGGGCCTTATACAAATCAAGGTGGGCCTCAACAATGGGCCTTATACAAATCAAGGTTGGCCTTAACAATGGGCCTCGCGTATATCAAATGGGCCACACCCAAATATAAGTGGTGATAAGGATTTTCACCATTAAAATTTCTAAGGGTTTAAATGGTGGATGTTCAAACCCACTATTTTCTATAATGTGGTCCACCTGATGCTAGATCTGTCTTATTTTTAGTCTCAAACCTTAAAATGATCTTTTAAAAATGGTTGGATGGCTTGGATGCAACCTATACATCATGGTGGGTCCCATAGGGATGGAAAGGATGGACGGCATAAATGAAGTACATACATCATGGTGGGGCCCACACTAATGGAAGGTGTGGATACAATACATACATCAGTGAGTCCCATGTGGGGTCCACCATAATGTTTATTTTTCACCCAGCCTGTTGACAAGGTTTCATAAACATGGGGGCCCACTATAATGTTTGTTTTCCATCTGACCCATTGATAAGGTCATTCAGACTTGGGGGTCCACCGTAATGTTTATTTGCATCCAACCTGTTGATAAGGCCACTTAAACCAGGGGCCCACCATAATGTTTATTTGCACCCAACCTGTTGATAAGGCCACTCAAACCGGGGGCCCACCATACGGTTTATATGCCATCCAAACTGTTGAAAAGGTCATAGGGACTTGGTGAAGAGTAAAAACAAATATCATATCTAATCCAAAACTTCTGACCCAAAAAGGGTCTCAATGGCAGGTGTCAATCCTCACTGTTCATGTGACGTGGGCCACCCAAGTCCCATGCACGGTAGTGTTTTTTTTTTTTTTTTTTTTTTTTTTTGGGTGGGGGGGCACTCCCTGGGGCCATCAAATGGACGGTGTCGATGTTCACACACATCATGGTGGGCCCCATAGCTGGGACCGTGGGTCCCTACCTCTATCGTCCACACGATGGCTTGGTAGCCAGAAGCAGACGTTCTTATTACTATATATTATACTTTTATATATATATATATATATATATATATATATATATATATATATATATATATAAGAAAATACATTTTTTTGAGGAACTTCCTAGGTGGGGCCCACATCCGGTGAATCTGACCTAGCCATTGCATTCCATGGATCAAGATCGACAAAACAAGCCCAAATTGGGTATGTTTCGATGTGTAGAATCATCAAGTCGGTTTTAACAATAAACATTACTATTTCCTATGGTATGGCCCGCTTGATTATCAGATTGGTCTCAAATTTTGGCTCAACGCCTACGGAATGTACGATGTGGATTATCTACATACATCAAGGTGGGGCTTGCATGAGCGGCCCACCCCAAATTTTTAAAAAAAGAAATTTTTTTTTGTTAGCTGTTAGTACACACCCATGTCAATACACGCACCCCATGTTAACTACACCCCACTCTCATCACGTCCAGCGTCCAAAGATGCTGGATGACATGGATATAACACAAGCATTATGGTGGGTCACACGTGGCCGTGGCCCACCTATTTGGATCACTGATATTTGTGTTTTTCCTTCCATCCAAGTTTGGACAGCAAGGTGTGCTCCACCAGTGGGTTCTAGTGTGGTCCACTAAGTGGACAGCATGGATACAATATATATATCATCGGGTGGGACATCAACAATGCAAGAGAGAGAGAGAGAAATAGAGAGAGATCGGTGGAGTAGAGGGACCCTGCCACTATGGGTCCCTCTTTAATCACAAACACATACATCAAAATGGATCTCATCATAAGTGGGCCCTTATTGGAAATTAATGGTAGATCACCCACCTTTAGGCCTTCTCCTTGGTCCCTTAGCCTCCTTAGTTCATTGCCTTCTCTTTTGATGGAGGTTGATGGGGTTTTGATGGTGTGGATGAGAGATGAGAGGGTAGGGAAAGTGGGCCACACTTGGCTTTGGGGAAGAGAGGGCTTGGACGTATGGTGCTTGGGAGGTTTAAGAAATGAGAGAGAGAGAGAGAGAAAGGGGATGAGATTATATGGATGGGTGGAGTGGTTGTTGTAAGGTGAGGTATGGGTTGGGTTGAAAATTTGTAAAAGAGGGATGGGTAGGGGAGAGAGAGAGCTGACTTGTGAAAAAGGAGGGATGGGTTGTTGTACTTGGGGTACGGGGTGTACTTGACTTGAGTGATTGATTGATTGAAGAGACATGTCGTAGAGATTCCCTCGAAATTCACAACACGCGGTGTTTCTCCGGAATGAACGAGGACCCACATCTCCTGGCCTAGGTATTGGTTCGGTGCGCAAGTCACGGCGTTAGAACTGCGGCAACGGCGCGGTCGCTAAGATACAAGTTTTGGTTCGAGCCGACTTTGATATGTGGGACCCAGCTTTGGATCCCGCTCAAACATTAGATACAGGTCGGGGGTTGTCAGAATTCGACCGGAAGGACCGTGAAAGTATACAGAACGGTACAGACTAGGATACGGGTCTTATAACTCTTCCCTCCAAATAAAAATTTTATCCTCGAAATTTACACAATCATTACAAGGAAACATAACTTATAATAAAAGAGGAAACAAGGCATCATCAATAAAATCGGAGACAGCATACATGATACAATATATAATCAATCATCAAAGAGATGGGGATAGCACTCTCGAATCTTAGCCTTGCGCTCCCAAGATGCCTGATCAATCGAATGG
Organism: Magnolia changhungtana; assembly: GCA_030180095.1. NCBI lineage: Eukaryota > Viridiplantae > Streptophyta > Magnoliopsida > Magnoliales > Magnoliaceae > Magnolia > Magnolia changhungtana. The sequence goes on from JASAUF010000336.1 coordinate 1,817,809, forward strand.
TAACCCTATTAACTTTCACCAAAGGAATGACCTTGGTCCGGAGGACTTGCTCCTTCCGATCAAGGATACGAACTGGCTGCTCAATGTAAGAAGCGTCCTCACGAATCTCCAACGACTGCCAATCGATAACAGGAACTATGTCTGACCCACACTTCCTCAACATAGAGATGTGAAAATGTTCTGGATGTCAGACAACTAAGATGGTAAGGCAAGCCGATAGGTCATGGCGCCGATGCGCTCAGTGGTCTCGAAAGCTCTTATGAATCTCGAGGCAAACTTGCCTTTGCTCCAAATCGAACCACGCCCTTCATGGGCGAGACCTTAAGATACACATGGTCCCCTACATCAAACTCCAAGGGACGACGCCGGCGATCAATAAAACTCTTCTGTCGGCTCTGAGCTGTGCGCATCCTCTGCCTGATGATATCGATAGCCTCTGACGTCTGCTGCACAAACTCAGGACCTAGGAGACACCGCTCTCCAACCTCAGTCCAATAACTCGGAGATCTGCACAGTCTGCCATATAATGCCTCAAAAGGAGTCATGTCAATGGTCGCCTGATAGCTGTTGTTGTATGCGAACTCAGCCAATCGCAGATGCTCATCCTACCTACTCCCGAAGTCAATTACGTAGGCCCGAAGCATTTTCTTAAGGATCTGGTTGACCCTCTCGGTCTGCGGGTGATATGCGGTGCTGAGCTACAAATCAGTGCCCATCGCTCTCTCAAAGCTCCTCCAAAACTGAGATGTGAACCTCGGATCTCGGTCAGAAATGATCGAGACTGGAACGCCGTGTAGTTTCACAATCTCCTTGATGAATAACCTCGCAAGCCAGTCCAATGGCCAAGTCGCACGAATCGTAAAAAAATATGCCGACTTCGTCAGACGATCAACGATGACTCAGATGGCGTCATGACTGCGGTGAGTCCTCGGCAAGCCCATGATAAAATCTGTCGATATGTGCTCCCACTTCCTCATCGGGACGCTCAACGGCTACAATAGGCCAGTGGGTCTCTGATGGTCAGCCTTGACATGTTGGCATGTGTCATAGTCGACTACAAAACTGGCGATTTGATGCTTCAACTCCGCCCAAAAATACTGTCGCCTCATATCACGATACATCTTCGTCAAGCCAGGGTGGATAGAAAATCGTGATCGATGTGCCTCGGTCATAAGATCTTTGCGCAACTCAAGAATATTTGAGACACACAATTGACCTCTGAAACGAAGTCCACCATCAACACCAATCTGTCAATCCGTCTGACTCTCAGATGCTATCTCTGCTTGATAATCCTATAACAACTCATCTGTCTGTTGAGCCTTGATCACCCTTGCTACAAGAGAGAGTCGAATCAACGGGCTCGATAGCTGAACGATAGAAAACTGCAGACCAAAATCGAAGTCGTACTCTGCTATATCCTCGAGCATCCTCCACTCCTGAATCATCATGTGTGCCACCAGGCCTCGTGGCTAACGGCTGAGGGCATCCGTCACCACATTCGCCTTACCTAAGTGGTACTGGAAGTCAAAATCATAGTCCTTCATAAGCTCCATCCAGCGTCTCTACCTCATGTTCAACTCAGACTGAGAGAATAAATACTGCAAGCTCTTGTAGTCAGAGAAGACCTCGAACCTGACCCCATAGAGATAGTGTCTCCGCACCTTCAGTGCGAAGATGACTGCTGCCAACTTCAAATCATGCATAGGGTAGTTCAGCTCATGGACCTTGAGCTGGCGAGACACAAAGGCTACAGGTCTGCCGTACTGCATCAGGACAACACCTAACCCAATACGTGATGCATCGGTAAATACAACAAATCCATCACTCCCAGAGGGAAGAGTGAGGATAGGAACGGACGTCAGACGGTCCTTCAGCTCCACGAATGTCAGCTCACATGCATCAGTCCAAACAAAATTTGCGCCCTTCCGAGTCAACCTGGTCGACGGGGCTGCAATACAGGAGAAGCCCTCAATGAAATGCTGATAGTATCCCGCTAAACCAAGGAAACTGCGGATCTCGGACGCAGTCGTGGGCTGGTCCCACTGATGCACTGCCTCAACCTTCGAGGGGTCTACTACAACACCCTCCCTCGTCATCACGTGACCAAGGAACCTCACCTCCTCCTGCCAAAACTCGCACTTCTCCAGCTTCGCATATAACTAGTGGGCACGAAGGGTCTGTAATGCGTTCTCTAGATGCTGCATATGGTCCTCACAGGTCCTCGAATATATCAGAATGTCATCGATGAAGACCACAACAAACTGATCAAGAAATGGACGGAAGACCTCGTTCATCAACTGCATGAAGACCGCGGGTGCATTGGTCAGCCCGAAGGATATGACCTGAAACTCAAAATGACCATAACGCGTCTTGAAAGCCATCTTCAAGATGTCCTCCTCTCGGACCCGAATCTGATGATAACCGGAACTAGGTCAATCTTCGAAAAGAACTGTGCACCCTACAGCTGATCAAATAAATTATCTATTCTCGAGAGCGGGTATTTGTTCTTAATCATGACCCGGTTGAGCTCGCGGTAGTCCACGCAGAGCCTTAACGAGCCATCCTTCTTCCTGAAGAAGAGTACCGACACTCCCCAAGGCGAACTACTCGGATGAATAAATCCCAACTCACGCAACTCATCCAACTATCGTTGCAGCTCACATAACTCCATCGGTGCCGTACAGTACGGGGTCTTTGAGATAGGCGTAGTACCAGGCACAAGATCAATCTGGAACTCAATATGACGGCACGACGGCAATCACGGAATCTCCTGGAACACGTCGGGGAACTCACAGACCACCGGCAACTGATCGATACACAAGGCAACAGGCTCCTTGACTGCGCAGGACATCAAACAAGACAATGGCTCTCCTCGGGGCTCTGCAACGAACTGAAACTGCGACAAGCCTGGTATGCGGAATGTGACTGTCCTTGCGGAATAATCCAAGATAGCGTGGTACTCGGCAAGCAAATCCATGCCCAAGATAACGTTGAAATCTGACATCGGCAACACAAATAAGTCAGTGGGCAAAAAGATATCACCAACCAAAACAGGGGAAGATGAACAAAAATGGCACAATACTGTGGTCTTCCCCAAGGGCGTCGATACGGTCAATCCCTCACCAACAGACTTTGTCGGTAATCCAGTCGATCGACAGAAATCCTTAGACATGAATGAATGCGAAGTAATAGAATCAAATAATACTCGGGTGATGCATGAAGAAACTAGAAGTATACCCTCAACGACTCCTCTGGAGGTTTGCGGGTCCTATTGAGCCGTATAGAATCTAACCTGAGCTGGCTGGGGAGGTGCATGTCCCCTCGGAGGATGTTGTTGTTGTTGATGTCGCTGAGGTGCTCGAAACTGCTACCTCTTCTGCTACAGTCTCGGAGGCTAGTGCTGATACTGTTGTTGAGGGGGCCTCGATAGTGAGATCTGTTGTCACTGCTGTTGCAGGGGCTACTGCGGTGCTCTCAGCTGCTGCTGTGGAGGCTGATGTGGTGCTCTCGGCTGCTGCTGTTGAGGTCGAGGACACTCCCACCTACGGTGTCCTATCCCACCGCATCCATAGCAGGTATCAGAAAGTTGTCTCTAAGGTGGTGCGGTTGGAGGTGCCGATGGTGCTACTGGTGCTCTGGCGGATGGGTGCCTCCTGTACCTCTGTGGTCGTTGATGTTGTTGGGAGCTACTGGAGGGGGCTTGCCTCTTCCGTCCCCTCCTCTGATCTTAATCGACCAGCTTGCCCGCCCACTCAATCTCGTAGATCTAAGCCCTCCGCACTACCGCCTGTAAAGTCAGGAGCTCATGCCCAATAACATGGCCTCGAAGACCGTAATGTAAGCTGTTCTCAAAACGGTAGGCCTTCTGCCCCTCATCATCAACCAAATACGGTGTAAACCTCGATAGCGCCATAAAACGGGCCGCGTACTGTGCCACGGTCATGTCCCTCTGTACCAGAGTTTTGAACTCCAGTGCTCTCTAACGTCGAATGTGGTCAGGGAAGTACTGCTCCTCGAATCGGTCGATAAAGTCCTCCCATGTCCAGACATAATCAGGTCCTGCGACATAGGTAATGGAGGACCACCAGTGCTCTGCCTCACCCTGGAGAAAGAATACAGCTAACTGGACTCGTTGCTGGGTCGTACATGCCATAGTCTCGAAGATCTTCTCCACATCGGAGCTCCATCCCTCGGCTGCAGTCGGATCTGGCTAGCCCTAGAAACACGGAGGATCGAACTGTCTGAACTCACGAAGAAGGGCGTTCACGCGCTCCTGCTCTGCCTGGGCTGGAGAAACAACTGGGCGTCTGCCCTGTCCCTGAAGTGTAGCCGCCACAGCCTACACATCTACTATAACTGAGAGGCACTCACAGGTACGGTCGGATCCGCACCAGTCTCAGGTGGAGGAACGTCATCCTCAGGCAGGGGAACATGGATCTCTGGGGGTGAAACAGGAGCGGCATGTGGTAAAGCTGGAGCCTCAAGTGGTGGAGCAGGAGTCGATCGGGTCACTCTCCTATGCGGCATGTCCTATAGGAAAGAATAAGGATGCCGATCAACCTTGAGAATCGCATGTTTAGGGAACTCAATTTGAATGTTACGCACTCGGGACCTAATCGTCCTAAACTCATAGCAAACATGTGATGCTGTCGTCGGTTATTCTCAAGTTATTTTCTAATACCAGCTTCTGTCACACCCCGAACTCGAAAATCGGGCTCACAAAATTCTTGATCACCGAATCCGGCGTCGACAGCCTCCGTAGTACCTCATTCTCGGCTCCCGGCACCCATACACCAGGTTCCGATCCTGGGATGCTACGAGGAGGATTTCTAATCATCAATTTGATTTGTAATGAGCATAACCATAAGCATAACCCATGAACAATAACCACAAGAACACCATCATAAAATCCATTATGATAAAAAACTTTAAATACAATGCATCTGAAGGGAAATACAAGATAATGTAAATAACGGAAGCTCTTGAAACTCGACTGCACGCTCCAACTACAACGAGGTTACGACTGCTCTTGGTGTCACCTGCACGCATCAATTGTGCATAAGCTTATGGAAAGCTTAGAAGGTGGTGTAAGTGTGTGCGCAGTATAAGCGTGCTCAGAATGCAAGGTCAGAGTAATGCGGAATCGTGTTGATAAGTACATGAATGCAATCAGCCGTACTAAGGCTATGCGGTGCAGGATATGAATGCTATCGGCCATAACACGGTCATGCAATGAAAGATACAACTCAAGCATGCCAATTCGCATCATATGTCAGTACAGCTCCTCACTAGAGCATCAAATCAGTACAGTTCTCAATCTGGATAATCATCGGGGTCTAACACACTTTATGCCAGCTTGCCGCCCCTATCCGAACGTACAATTGGGAGAGTGGAAGAGACCATACTATCCGCCTCCCAATATCGGGCCCTACTCGTCGATAACAAACCTATTCCTTAAGCTGGTCAAACTCAACCTAGAAATTGCCCCCTTAAGCGGGTAAGGTCACACCCCTTTCCAACCGACCACGATACAGTAGGAGACGCGGCCTACTGGTATACGGCCCTCCCGCGCTCGTGTATCCACTCGGTCTCGATGTTGGAGCCATCTTCTGGAACCATTGGGTTCAGGGATTTTCACTCAGGGACATCTATGACGCCCCAATGCTAGAAACAATATTTCCGGTATCCAATCCGACCACCCACGATGTGTCTGTGGAGGCTATGGCCCTGATGTCGCTAGGGCATATAGTAATCACACAATCAAAGTGCATGAGTCATACAGTCAAATCATGTATCAATCTTGCACTCATGTAGGGCAACTCTGCCTATTAGGGAGCCCATAAATAATCCGCCCATAGGCATATGCTATGATTAGTCACTCCTCATATCAGGTATATATATGATGCGTATGATTATGAATCATGGATCTATACTAAAGATGTTATATAGTGATGAGCTCTATTTATAACGAAGATAGGCCTAGACGGCCCACACACTACAAGTATGGGCCTATCAATGGGCCTTAGGGAGAGTGACAATGCGGACATTCAATCGACATCATCTTTACAATGTGGGCATCTAACCATCAGTGTTCCCAAGGCACGACCTGTTATAAACATCATTATATATACCACAGAGAAATCACACATTGCAATGAGCCTAAATACATCCCACTGGGCCTTAAGTGCATCGAATGGGCCATATCACATGGGCCTTATATTCATTAAGTGGGCCGAATCAATGGGCCGCACCAATGGGCCTTACGTACATTGCAATGGGCCATAACCCATGGGCCTTGCATACATCATAATGGCCTCACAACATGGGCCTCTTATATATATATATATATATATATATATATATATATATATATATATATATAAAGGTGGGCCTCAACAACGGGCCATAAATACATTAAGATGGGCCTCAACAATTAGCCTTATACAAATCAAGGTGGGCCTCAACAATGGGCCTTATACAAATCAAGGTTGGCCTCAACAATGGGCCTCGCATATATCAAATGGGCCACACCCAAATATAAGTGGTGATAAGGATTTTCACCATTAAAATTTCTAAGGGTTTAAATGGTAGATGTTCAAACCCACCATTTTCTATAATGTGGTCCACCTGATCCTAGATCTGTCTTATTTTTAGTCTCAAACCTTAAAATGATCTTTTAAAAATGGTTGGACGGCTTGGATGCAACCCATGCATCATGGTGGGTCCCATAGGGATGGAAAGGATGGACGACATAGATGAAGTACATATCTCATGGTGGGGCCCACACTAATGGAAGGTGTGGATACAATACATACATCAGTGGGTCCCATGTGGGGCCCGCCATAATGTTTATTTTCCACTCAGCCTGTTGACAAGGTTACACAGACATGGGGGCCCACTATAATGTTTGTTTTCCATCCGACCCATTGATAAGGTCATTTAGACCTGGGGGCCCACCGTAATGTTTATTTGCACCCAACCTGTTGATAAGGCCACTCAAACCGGGGGCCCACCGTACCGTTTATATGCCATCTAAACTGTTGAAAAGGTCATAGGGACCTGGTGAAGAGTAAAAAGAAATATCATATCTGATTCAAAACTTCTGACCCCAAAAAGGGTCTCAATGGCAGGTGTCAATCCTCACTGTTCATGTGAAGTGGGCCACCCAAGTTCCATAGACGGCTGGTTTTTTTTTTTTTTTTTTTTTTTTGGGGGGGGGGACTCCCCTGTGGGCCATCAAATGGACGGTGTCGATGTTCACACACATCATGGTGGGCCCCACAGCTGGGATCATGGGTCCCTACCTCTATCGTCCACGCGGCGGCCTTGGCAATGAAGAGACGTGTTTCTTCTTCTTTTATATATATATATATATATATATATATATATATATAAAAGAAAATACATTTTTCTGAAGAACTTCCTAGGTGGGGCCCACATCCGGTGAATCTGACCCAGCCATTGCATTCCATGGATCAAGATCGACAAAACAAGCCCAATATTGGGTATGTTTCAATGTGTAGAATCATCAAGTGGGTTTTAACAATAAACATTATTATTTCCTATGGTATGGCCCGCTTGATTATCAGATTGGTCTCAAATTTTGGCTCAACGCCTACGGAATGTACAACGTGGATTATCTACATACATCAAGGTGGGGCTTGCATGAGCGGCCCACCCCAAATTATGGTGGGTCGTACACACCCATGTGACATGCACCCCATGTTAGCTACACCCCACCCATCACGTCCCGGCCCAGAGACGCTGCAGGGGTATGGATATAACACAAGCATTATGGTGGGTCACACATGGATCGTTTCGATCACTGATATTTGTGTTTTTCCTTCCATCCAGGTTTGGACAGCAAGGTGTGCTCCACCAGTGGGTTCTAGTGTGGTCCACTAAGTGGACAACATGGATACAATATATATATCATTGGGTGGGCCATCAACAATGTAAGAGAGAGAGAGAGAGAGAGAGAGATCGATGGAGTGGACGGACCTTAATGGAAATTAATGGTAGATCACCCACCTCTAGGCCTTCTCCTTGATCCCTTAGCCTTCTTAGCTCCTTGCCTTCTCTTTTGATGGAGGTTGATAGAGTTTTGATGGTGTGGTTGAGAGATGAGAGGGTAGGGAAAGTGGGCCACACTTGGCTTTGGGGAAGAGAGGGCTTAGACAGATGGTGCTTGGGAGGTTTGAGAAATAGAGAGAGAGAGTGAGAGAGAGAGAGAGAGAGAGAGAGAGAGAGGGGATGGGATGATATGGATGGGTGGAGTGGTTGTTGTAAGGTGAGGTATGGTTTGGGTTGAAAATTTGTAAAAGAGGGATGGGTAGGGGAGAGAGAGAGTTGACTTGTGAAAAAGGAGGGATGGGTTGTTGTACTTGGGGTATTGGGTGTACTTGACTTGAGTGATTGATTGATTGACGGGACATGTCGTAGAGATTCCCTCGAAATTCGCAACGCAAGGTGTTTCTCCGGAATGAACGAGGACCCACATCTCCTGGCCTGGGTATCGGTTCGGTGCGTGAGTCACGGCGTTAGAACTGCGGCGACGACGCAGTCGCTAAGATACAAGTTTTGGTTCGAGCCGACTTCGGTATGTGGGACTCGGCTTAGGATCGTGCGTAAACGTTGGATGCGAGTCGGGGGTTGCCGGAATTCGATCGAAAGGACCACAAAAGCATACGAAACGGTACGGACTAGGATACGGGTCTTATAACTTAACATTAATGATGTATTTAATTCGTGAGAGATACAAATATTCAAGTTATATGTTATTTTATTTTATTCAATACAATAGATAGTTCGGTTCTTTTAAAACATTATGGTTTATGTTCAAAGTTTTCATGTGCATGATAAAATAAGTGAATGAAATGCTTTAAAGTTTTGAGGTGGTAAGACCGTTTGAAAATTTGTATGGAAGGCCACACTAGACATGATATTTCTATACATTCCCTAGCTTTCAAAATTCATGTCGTTGGGAATCCTGCTATGCATGATCATGCTCGGTTCCATTGCGAGAAATGCAATGACGACTGTTATGGTTCCATAACAGTAGTCTTAGTGGTCCATATTATTCAGGATACTACTCTTTGATCCATAATAAATAACTAGTAAAGTTTCGAGACTGTAAAGTTATACTAAATATACCAATCTGTTACATATATAACACAATACCATTAGTGGACTAAGTGGGAGAATGTTGGAGTTTGTGGCCCACTCATTTTATTAATGGCCAGAGCAATATAGTTGACGGTTTGGATCGATGAAGAGAGCTCAAGTGGGGCCCACATAAATGGCTTGTGCATAACGTTGTGTACTCCTCTAAGGTACTGAAAGAAAGATACTTCTTTCTTTTACGCTAGGTTTTATCTCCCTTTTTACGGGCGGGAGTGGGAGAATGTTGTTGTGGCCCACTCATGGTATTAATGGCAAGAGCAATAGAGTTGGCGGTTTGGATTAATGAAGAGAGTTCAAGTAGGGCCCACGTAAATGGCGTGTGCATAATGATGTTTACTCCATGAAGGTACTGAAAGAAAGATACTTCTTTCTTCTATGATAGGTTTTCTCTCCCACTTTACGGGAGAGAGTCATGGAGCGAATGGGTACAGCACCGAGTTCAACGATGGGCAGGACTTGCCACCAGCTATGACAAATATAAAATGGTATGTTTGGTCCCTGAATCTCCTCACGCCAAAGTACATATTCCCATTAATGGAGAGGTGAGAGAGAAGACGGAGAAGAGCTGAGCATCATTTTTTCTCTCACAATGTTAATGGTTGGCAAATCGTGTGGACAATGTAATTATCGAAAATCTCTCCTTTGTTTCATAGTAGAGTCATACAATATAAAATTGACATTGTTTAACCTTATTTTGTTTATTTGTACATTCTCGTTCATTTAAGAGGTATACAAACCTAAAGACTGATGAAAGAAAAAGTCCGTAAGACGAAAAAGTCCTTAAGACTATAAACTTATGTATATGTTACAAGGCAAAAAGAACTCATTCGGAAAAGGCTAACTCCTACCCTTTTACAAATCACCTAAATTGAGAATAAATAGGTAGTTGAGAGGATAACTGAAGATAGGTCTAATCTTCAAGTTGTCCAAGTTGACAGGGGGACACCAGTGATCTAATCAAAACCTCTTAGTTGAGTAAACCCTGACACGTGGGTGTATCTTTACTCTCACATGAACAACCAATCTATACTATAGATTATAGATTACACGTGATACTTAGTTTGATTGAATTGACAACAACATATTGAATTATTTTTGTGCATATCCTAAGTACCTAAAACTAATTTGTGATGTAAAGTTTTTTTTTTTTTTTTTAAAAGCGCGTAAAGAAAAGACTACAATGATTATTTTGAACAAGTGCGTTCCAACGCACCTGTAAGCTCATTCAACCGCCAGTCGGGGCCAGGCCAGGCTATTAATCATTGGACCGGGCACAGGCGGCCTCGGCTTAGCCATCAGCCCATGGTCTGTCTCGCCCAGCACATTGTCGCCTACTTCTAAGGCTTCAGTTACTAAGGCGCCAATTTTCCCGATATTTCATTGTGCAACCAAACGCACCTTCCTGCAGATACAGATACTTTCAGAACCGCTGTTTATCTACTGTCGTTCATTCTCCCTCTAATATACCCTGCAATCTCTACAGTCATGCTAGATACAATCGCCCTCCTTCATTCTCTCTCTATCACTGCTGCTACTCCCAACGACTCATTGGCGAGATGGAATTTCTCTACTTCCTTCTCATCAAAAACACGAGCAGCAGCAGCAGCTGCAGCTGCGTCTTCTTACAGCAGGAAAGATGTATGGAGGCGAAGAAAATCAAATACCCCAACCCCACCACAACCACCACCTCTCCATCCTCATCATCGCGATCACCACCGTCCACGCCATTCCCGCCAAAATCAGCAGCAGCAAATGCCGTACTACTGGGACCACAACATGGACATGGAGGAGCTGATCCGCTCCTTAAGCCAAACGACGACCCCGGCCGAGCTCCACGCCCTCATGTCCCCCTACGCACCTGGCGCATCCAAGAATCTCTCCCTCAGATTCATGGTCTCCGTCCTCTCCCGCGAGTCTGATTGGCGCCGCTCCCTTGCTCTCCTGGACTGGATGCTCGACCGCGCTTCCTACCCTCCGTCCATCTTCGCCTACAATGTCGTTCTCCGCAATGTCCTCCGCGCTCGCCAGTGGGAGCTTGCTATGGGCCTTGTCGACGAGATGCGCCGACATCGCTCTCTTGCTCCTGACCGATTCACATACTCCACCCTCATCGCTCACCTCGGCAAGGCGGGACTTCTTGATGCGGCCCTCTCCTGGCTTCAGCAAATGGAGCAGGACCGCGTCTCCGCCGACCTCATTCTCTACAGCAACCTCATTGACCTTGCCCGCAAGCTCCGTGACTACTCCAAGGCCATCTCCCTCTTTTCCCGCCTCAGGCGTTCTGGCATCTCTCCCGACCTCATTGCCTACAACTCCATGCTCCACGTCTTCGGCAGGGCGAAGCTCTTTCGGGAGGCCCGCTGCCTGCTTGACGAAATGCAGTCATCTGGTGTGCCACCTGACACTGTCAGCTACTCCACCTTACTGGCTGCTTATGTCGATGATGGCAGGTTCGTTGAGGCATTGTCCATATTTTCTGAGATGAATGCCTCCCGCTGCCCTCTTGACCTCACGACCTGCAACATCATGATCGATGTCTATGGCCAGTTGGACATGGCAAAGGAGGCAGACCGCCTGTTCTGGAGCTTGAGGAAGATGGGGATTGAGCCAAGTGTTGTCAGCTATAATACCATCTTGAGGGTCTATGGCGAGGCTGAGCTCTTTGGTGAAGCCATCCACCTCTTCCGGCTGATGCAGAGGAAGGGCATCGAGCAGAATGTTGTTACTTACAACACCATGATAAAGATCTATGGCAAGTCTCTGGAGCACGAGAAGGCGACCAATCTTGTGCAGGAGATGCAGGAGAGAGGGATTGTGCCCAATGCGGTCACCTACTCGACGATCATCTCGATATGGGGGAAGGCGGGGAAATTGGATAGGGCGGCAACGTTGTTCCAGAAGCTGAGAAGCTCCGGTGTCGAGATTGATGATGTCCTTTACCAGACAATGATTGTTACGTATGAGAGAGCAGGTTTGGTTGCACATGCCAAGCGGTTGCTCCATGAGCTCAAACACCCGGACAACATCCCCAAGGAGACGGCAATCATGATTCTTGCAAATGCTGGTCGGCTTGAAGAGGCCACCTGGCTTTTCCGCCAGGCATTTGATGCTGGAGAGGTGAAGGATATATCGGTCTTCAGATGTATGATTGACCTCTTCTCGAGGAATCGGAAGCACAGGAATGCTGTTGAGGTGTTTGAGAAGATGAGATCAGTTGGGTACCTTCCCAGTTCTAACACCTTTGCTCTTGTGCTGAATGCTTATGGGAAGATGCAAGAATTTGGCAAGGCTGAGGCTATTTACGAGGAGATGCAGGAAGAGGATTGTATGCTTTCGGATCAAGTGCATTTTCAAATGCTGAGCCTCTTGGGTGCACAGCGGGATTTTAAGGCATTGGAGTCTTTATTTGAGAGGCTAGACTCTGATCCGAACGTTAACAAGAAAGACTTGCATCTTGTTGCTGCTGGTATTTACCAGAGAGCGAATCGTTTAGACGATGCATCTCGCATCACCAATCGGATGAGCAGAGCAAGGATCTCAAGTGCATCCTCTTCATAGACTGTAAAGACAAGTTAAGTGATCACTGCAATGGCAATGATGGCTACTATTCTAAAATGCAAAGGCAGGCGCGTTGCTCACTCTTGTTTCCCCTAATTCTATCATCAGCAACAACAATACAACTGAGTAAGAATAGAAACTCCTCTCTCCCTTCTTTTCTTTCACACTCATCTGTCTACTATCTTTTCATGAACATTTTCTGCATGGAAAATGGAGTCCATTCCATCCCAAACCCAGGCATTTTCTTCTCCAAATCTTTCATGATCAGTGCCGCATTTAGATAATAATAATCGCAGAATGATCATAAACAGCAACCCATCTGATGCAAGCAAATCAAAGAATTAGAACTAAATTTGAATAAATCTGAAACTACTTGCAAAAATAAGGCTCCAATCTTCTCCAGTAAGTCACATGCTGTGATGAAAGACCAAATAAAAAGGCTGTTTGTATACACAAACAGCCTTATAGTCGAACCTAGTATTCACATTCACCACCATATTCTTCAGGGAAGAAAACCTTAAATAACTTGCTTTAAATCGGAAATAATCTGGGGTATGTCTATTTGTATGAGATTAGGTTTATTAATAGACATATTTAATAAAGGAATCTCAATGAAACTTAAACTAGATCCTATTGGTTAACCAATAGGATCTTCATTGAGATTCCTTGGTTCTCTTAAAGGTTGTCCTAATATAGAGCTGGGCATCGAGTTGAGTTGGACCGAGTTAGGGCTGACCTGACTCGATCTGGTTTTGAAATAGGCCTAACCCGAACTTGACCTGACTTGGTACCGAGTCTAGCATGCCTGACCCGATCCGAGTCCGGGTCTGGCCTAGACTAATCCGGACCGAGTCCGACCCGGTCACAAGTACCGAGTCGGGTTGAGTCGGCACCGAGTCGGGTCAGGTGCAGTGGGTATCCACGGGCTGAAATCACAACTCAAACGTTAGATTCACTTCCCAGAATTGCAGCCTCTCCATCAGCTACACGGCATCTCAGATCTGAAATGTCAGATCTGAGTTTTTTTAAATATTTATGTATGAGTCGAGTCAGTTTTGGGTTGAGTCTAGGTACGGGGTGACTCGAACTTGACTTGGTTTGAGTTCGGATTGGATGAAGTCAACTCGATTCGGCTCGACTCACCCACTCGGTTCTGATCGAGCTGGATCTGAACGAGTCGGATGACTCGAGTTTGCTGAGTCGAGTCGTCCCGGGCCCAGCTCTACCTAAATATATTCAAACTGTAATAAGATACCTAAAAGTTGTAAATAGAGTACTCCAACTATACTTCCCTATGCATCAGCCGGAGGAGATATTCCATACAATCATATTGACTTTAGAGGCTGTACGGTGATGAAAATCTCATTTGGCATGTAAAATCCTCAAAATTAAGCAAAAGTAGGTAGCTAGACACGTTTAATGCCATCTGGGATTCCTGTTTCAGCTGGAACTCCCAACATATCGGCCATGTAGTATATGGCTGAACCTGTTACATCTGTACAGTTGTATTTAGACATTAAATAGGGCAATCAGTTGATATAAAAGGGTGATTAATACCATTATGAAATCCTATTTCTACTAAGATACTTTCTATATCATCCATATGAGCCATGTATACCAATCGCATAACCGTACCTTGCCATATGTGCTGTACAGTTGCTTATACAAGCCACAATTTGAATAACCAATTGGTATAGAATGCTGAAATAATTGCCCAATTGGACTCGTGGTGGACTCCACAATCCAATTGTTTACTTCAGACCATCCGATTGCATTTGGGGACCCACAGTCGAATTGGACAATTTCTTTGTCTCGATCTCCTATAGGCTACCTGGGGTGGCATGATGCATCTGTTTTTGGATATGTATGGTCCTGGATGCATCATCGTCTGTGCTTATTATAGTTCCAAATATCGGGGTCATATCAGCCAATGGCCAATACAGTTATATTAGATACATATTGGTCTGTACTGATACATGAAACATGGTGAAACTGGTCCTTTCAGAAGTTGGTTGGCATATTGGCTCGTATCTGCCATGATAACCCTGCATATCTTGACATGGTCAAGATGCTTATAAGGGCACATTTTTCAATCTTTTTTCCATTTTCCTCTCAATTTTCTCGTTCTTATTTCAATCATTTTTTTAACATGGACAAAAACTATGACCCTCTCGTTGCTAGAACAGGGACAGACCGATCAACTCAAAACATTGAGGGGATTGAAAATACCCCTCACAATCAGAACTCTCCATCTTGACATCTTCCCTAACCCTTCCACTCCTTCATAATCTCCTAGAAAGAACAGCCCCGGAATTCATCTCTAGCTAGAGCCACCCTGATAACATAAAGACAAGACCCCTCTTAATCGCACTGATTGACTTGGTATTGTTTTCGAAACTGCTTCTATTCCTTTCTCGAGGCTCCACATGATATTATAGGGGAGCATCTTCCATTAAACACTGCTTCTCCCTCAAAGCAAACCCCCATTCCATCCATTGATAACATTATGGAGGGAGAGGGCGATTGAAAGTGATTCCACACTTCCTTTCACAATCAGAACTCTCCGATATCTTCCCTAACCAAAATTTTTTTTTTGTCAAAAAAAAATGAAAAAAATATGGATTAAATCGAATATTCACATTCCAAATATGCATTCATTTATAAATTGGAACATGCTTATGGTGGTGTAACGGTCTACTCTTTGGTGAGAAGTTGTATCGGATTGTCTGATGAATTTATGAACCAGATAACCTGAATTTGACTACAAAATTTATATATTTAATTTTCTAACTATCTACTATCAATGATAGATATATTAGAATGAATGTAATATGAAAATATCTTACATTTAGGTGTTTGCAATTATTTTTAAGGGCCAAACTTCATAAGTAAATAGAAAAAAATATTAAAAAAAAAATAAAATGGCACCCCAAATATGTAAAATGCATATTAACATGTTCTACTATGATTATCACATCATATGGCATCATTAAAACAACAAAAGAATTATTAAAAAATGATTTTTCGAATTTTCAAAAAAAGAGCCAAAATAAATGCGTAAATAGAAAAAAAATATAAAAAAATAAAATAAAATGGCACCCCAAACATGTAAAATGTACATTAACATGTTCTACTATGATTAACACATCATATGTCATCATTAAAACAACAAAAGAATTATTAAAAAATGATTTTTCGAATTTTTAAAAAAAGGGCCAAAATAAATGCGTAAATAGAAAAAAATAAAAATAAAAATAAAATGGCACCCCAAATCTGTAAAATGCACATTAACATGTTCAACTATGATTCACACATCATATGACATGATTAAAACAGCAAAACAAGTATTAAAAATTGATTTTTCGAATTTTAAAAAAAGGGGCCAAATTTCATGCCCCATTCCAAATCTGCAAAATGCTCATTGTTCTACTACATTATGGATGGCATCATTAAAACAACAAAAGAATCATTAAAAAATGATATTTCGAATTTTCAAAAAAAGGGCCAAAATAAATGCGCAAATAGAAAAAAAATATAAAATGGCACCCCAAATTTGTAAAATGCACATTAACATGTTCTACTATGATTAGCACATCAAATGGCATGATTAAAACAACAAAACAACTATTAAAGATTGCAACAAAATTCACGTAAATGGAGGAACAAATTTGTAAAATGCACATTAACATGTTCTACTATGATTAACACATCATATGGTATGATTAAAACAACAAAACACATTAAAAAAGTATAAATACCTATTTTTGGCCAACGAAAAATGGCAGAGCCCGTAAATAATGTGTTTTTATCTCAAATGCAGATTGTCCAGTAGAAGTAGTAAGAGAATCCAAAAACGAGCTTAAAATGAAAAAAAAAAAAGCTCGGCCGATTATAGCTATCCAAGTGACGGCCGATATGACCCCGAAACGCGTAACGGTTCCCACGGTTACCGTTACGTATCGGCCGTTAAGTAACCGTTTTGGCACACCATGCTTCCTTTGCAACAACACAATGGAGGAGCACATGATTGACGCTTTCTTTGTGGTTGTGGCACATGAAGCACATGTTGGGCAGAGCCCAAATATGTTTCTGCAAATTGTCCATGGTGAGTATCCTGTTCATTATAGCTATCCAAGTGAAGGCCCGGACCCTTGGCAGGATGGGTTGACCATTTGAGGCGAGAGTCCAGTTTTTCCTGTCTTTAGCCTGTGTATCAATAACCGTTCCACTCAACAGTTCCGTGAGATCTTCAAAAAGGCTGCACCCGTCTTCCATTGTATATCTTCTCAACTTGATGTTCCAAACGACAGCCCATCCAAGCAATTCATAACAATTGCTGACCGTTCATCCATGTGCGCTGATAAGGAAAATAGATGATTGAAAAGAATCACAAGCGGAGACTCATTGATCCACAGTTCTAGCTAGAACTGAATGCTATTGCTTTTACTGACTATGAACTGCACAGTGCACACCTCTCTTGAATTCTCTCCACTTTGCGAATCATGTAGTCATTTGGCTTTCCTTCATGCCTACCCATCTTGTTAATTTCTTTCAGCCAACCTGATCAGCAACCTCTTGAATTGATCTGTGATACCAATCCCCAAAGATTCACCATACTTCCTTTGGATGGCTTCTCTTCAAATGCATTGGATTCCTAATCTTCACCACCATTTATGTAATAAAGCTCAGTTTGTCTCTCCTCTCCAAATCTCCACCACCATTTATGTAATAAAGCTCATTTCATCTCTGTAATTCGTCCCACTCCAATTCCTCCTTCCTTTATCAGCTTTTGAATATTTTTTCAATTCATAAGATGAAATTTCAAATCGGTGCTATTCCTTCATGTAGAAAATTTCTTTGGATTTGTTCAATCTTTGCGGCAATTCAGCCGGGACCTTGAAAAGCGATAAATAATACATCAGGAGGTTTGAGAGGGGTGATTTTATAAATGTAATTATTCCTCCCAAGGATAAGTACTTTTCTTTCCACCTGGATAGCTTTTTTTTTTTTCCTGGTCTTTCCTAGATAGGGTTTCCGGAATGATGATGCTTTGGCGTTGCCTCCAAGTGGCAACCAGATAAGCGCATGAGAGATTACATTTTTCTGCATCCTATGTGGACATCAAAACTGTTTACGCTCTCTTCACTTCCCCCCTATACCCATCGGTGTGCTTTTACCCAGATTTTCATGAACTGAAATAGCTTTAAAGAACCTCGAAATGCCCCTAATATTTTGAATTTGGGCTGCCAAGGCGTCACAAAATAATAGCACGCCGTTCGCAAATTGGAGGTGGGATATGACAAGTGGTCAGTTCCCAACACCAGAACTGTGATGAGGCTGGTTTCTGAAGCTTTATCCATCATCATGCCAAGACTTTCTGCTACAATTGAAAAGAGAACAGAAGATAGAGAGTCCCCTTTCCTGAGACCTCTAGAGCTAGAGAAGGAGCCAACTAGAGTTCCATTGGAAAAGATATAAAACGATGTAAAGGAGATTCATTCTTTAGTGCACCTTATCCATTTTCAACCAAAACCCAGTTTTTCAAGCAAGATTAGTAAAAACTCTGAATCTACATGGTCATAGGCATTCTCTATATAGACTTTGCATAAAGTTCCTGCTTCTCCACTTCTCTTCTTTGAATTGATGCATTCATTCACCACCAAAATGTCGTCAAGGATTTGCTGATCCTTAACAAACGCACCTTGAGATGAGGATATGACATAACCCATCACCTCCTTGATTCTTTAAGAAATGACAGTAGAATTTTGTATATTCCAGCCACAAGACTAATCGTCTTGAAGTCTTTAATTTCCAGCGCATCTTCAACTTTCAGAATAAGCATGATAAAAGTTGCATTTAAACCTTTGCTTATAACTGATCTTTCATGGAATTCGTTCATGAATCCCACAATAAACTCTTTCAACACTGATGTTGGATGATGCAAAACCGGCTATGTGACCAAGACTTAAGTAAAATCAAAGGAATAAATAAAATCATCAAACTAAAGTGTGATGCACATGCAAACAACATGAAGCCCAAGAGATGACGGGTATGATTCGAGTCCAAATCACAGTCATCGGCCCTATGACCAAACAAAACACTCGGAAAATTGGGCCCAAGGAAGATAAAGATCTTCCGACTAGCCTAGGAGTAATACGGGTTCAATAGGCAAAAGTTTGATGTTTTCCGGATTGGACCAATATAGTTCTAACGCAAAAATATTGAAATTTAGGAATATTAAATGCAAGTGGCCGAAATTGAGTTGCCTATTGTGGGCAAAGGAACACAACCGACTCAAAATCAGGTCAAGTGGGCCCCACACGTGCGTGTGGCAGTCACACGGGTGGCCGTACGGTCACACGTGTGGGTTGATCGTGTGGTCCATGAACGGGTCGGGTTTGTTAATAATCAAAGATGGGTTTAGGTAGCTTGTAGGATCAAGTAAAATCAGATGCAAGTGAAAACAATGAAAAGATCTTATCTTAGGATTGAAGATTCAAAGAGGCCTACCACCTACGATTCATCAAGCATGAAGTGGAAGAGGAAGGATGATGCAGGACATGGAAAATTAAATATGACATGCAAGATTTCAGGCTTAGATCCTACCAATTCAGAAACAATCACATAAATTCCACACCACATGAAAATCCAAACATTCAATTAAGAAGGGGAATCTATGCGGGTTCAAGCCGACACAGACTAAGGCTGGACCAATAAAAATTATAAGCCAAACGATGTCAAAGGGAAATAAAATCAACCACTCACGCATAAAAATCAGTCCCTAATCCAAGGGATTCCCTAATCTCAATTTAAAGAACCCTAGGGTGAGTAAAAGGGTAAATCGGTGAGGGATAATGTAATCTAGGTATAGGGTTGTGCAATTAGGTATATAAAAAAAAGGAAAAGAGAAAAAACCTGAACCTGAGATGCTCCCGGCGTGTGGACAACGGGTCAGGTGTGGGAGCACGTGCGCCTGAGGCTGGCCGCACGTGTGAGGGGGGAGAGAATCTGGAAAAGGATTCCTAGGCCTTGGTCGGCCATGCCTGGGCTGTAAAACCCCGATTTTGACGTCGATCCGAGCTTTGATCGGGCGTGGTGCTCGTCAGTTTCGCCCATGAGCCGAAATCTGAGAACCTGCTGTAATGAAAGGAAACCGATATAACCAAGGACGAATGTGAAGTATGGATGGTGGTGGAAGATAGAAAAGAAAAGAGATGATGGAGGATGTGGATGAATCGGGGTCGATGTGGCTTTGCACCACGGTAGTTAGCCCTTCGAAAAGGGAGGGCTTCGCACCCACTTTTGAATTCTTCCACAATTCACGAAGAGAGCAGACAAATAAAGCAGGAATTTTTTATTAAAATTGAATGAATCAAAAGAACTACAATGGGTGCCTATTTATAGGGAAAATCCTATAACCCCAAAACTCGCACCATATGCGCAACCTATTACTTGGTGATGAAGTAAACTAAAATAAAAACCAAACAGAGAAATCTAAAGCGTTCACAATGTTCTAAATAATAACAATCAGCCATGATCATGAGATCCCATGATGGGCTTTTTTTGACTATCAGGCCCACTTTTTTTTAAACCAAAACTTGTCTTTTAACTAGGAGGCCCTCCCTGGACATTGTCATCGAGCCAGATCGATGGTGGGGTCCTCCTGCGTACGTACGTGCGTAGGGGTGGTGGTGTGCGAGCGTGCGTGTGCACAATGTCCTCATCAACTCTCCCCTGCTGCGAAGATTTTGCCACTGGGGAAATAAAACTCCTGAACCGCTCTAGGATGTCGGGATCAAGTCTCTGAAGCTCCTCCTCAGTGAGCCACGTGTTGTCTGAAGTTGGGCGTGACTTCCATTTAACTAGGTATTTCTGAAATCCGCCATCCGACGTGAAAATTATCTCATGGTCCAGGATATCCTCTATTTCCTCTCTGGGTGTGTGAAGGCTAGGTATGGGAGGTAGAGGCAGGGATGAAAGGTCGGGAAGAGCCCATGGATCAAAGGGTAAGTCTGGGGCATCGGGATGGGTGGGCGAAGGGTCGGACAAAGTATCAGTGGGTCCCTGAAAAGCAACTAGATCCTCCAAATTGAATGTGGAACTAATTCCCATGGAATGTGGAAGATCTACCTCATACGCATTGAGACCGTTTCGCTTTATAATTTTGAAGGGCCCAGCGCTACGGCGTGTAACTTACGAACGGCCCCTGGAGGGTACCGTTCGGGCTTGATGCGGACCATTACAGAGTCTCCAGTATTGAACTCTTTAAAACATCTATGTAGGTCTGCAGAAAATTTGTAATGTTCATTACTAGTAGTGATCTTTCGCCTGATTTCTTGATGCAATGAATGTAAGTGATGAGCAAAAGACTGCAGACTTTGATGGCCTATGGGACAATGACATGTGGATAAGCTCAATAGGCTTCCTAGGCTTATAATCAGTAATGACTTCAAAAGGACTTAGACCTGTGGACCTATTGACAGAACTATTGTATGCAAACTCGGTTATGGGTAGTACGGCGTCCCATGTCCTGTTATGCTCCCGCACTAAACATCGAAGTAAACTCCCTAGGCTCCTATTAACCACCTCAGTCTGGCCATCGGTCTGAGGGTGGTAGGCAGAAGAAAATTGGAGTCTAGTATTCATCATGTGCCATAGTGTCTTCCAAAAGTAACTCATGAATCTCATGTCACGGTCAGACACTATAGTTTTTGGTAACCCATGCAGTTTGACGACCTCACTAAAGAACAGTTTGGCAACATGAGAGGCGTCGGAGGTCTTAGAACACGGAATGAAGTGGGCCATTTTGGAGAAACGGTCCACGACAACAAATATGGAGTCATGCTTTCGAATAGTCTTGGGAAGTCCAAGCACGAAGTGCATACTGATGTCCTGCCAAGGGATGAACGGGATTGGCAAAGGTGTATATAATCTTGTATTCTGTTTCCGTTGCTTTGCCAGTTGACAAGTACGACATTGCCCTATAATTTTGGCCACGTCCCGCTTGAGGCTTGGCCAATGAAATCTATCCTCCACTAGGGCAATGGTCTTGTCATGACTGAAATGACCTGCGACCCCCCCTGAATGTAACTCCCAGACAAGAAAATCGCGAAGGGAGGTGCGTGGTATGCACAAGCGGTCACTCCTAAACAAATATCCGTCCAAAATCAAATACTCACTATTAGCTCCTGACGGATTCTCTAATAAAGACGTATACACAACCCCAAAATCTGGACACTCAGAATACTCTTCTTTGATGCGCTCAAGGCCCATAACTTCAACGCTCATGGAGTTGAGTAATGCGACTCGACGACTTAATGCGTCGGAAGGCTTATTCTCTACACCGGCCTTGTGCTTAAGCACAAAAGTGTACTCTTGAAGGAATTGAACCCACTTAGCGTGCCTGAGGCTTAATTTCTTCTGAGAGTTCAAGTATCTTAAGGCCTTGTGATATGAGAACAAGACGAATTCTTGCGGTAACAGGTAATGTCGCCAATGACGTAATGATTGCACTAACGCGTAGAATTCCTTGTCATAGGTGGAATATCTTTGCTTCGCCTCATTCAGTTTCTCATTAAAAAAGGTGACGTGGTGTCCTTTCTGGCTAAGTACTCTTATGCTGACTCCTGACGCATCACATACGACTTCAAAAGCTTTTGAAAAAGCTGAAAGTCGCGTGACTGGAGCTTCGGTTATCTTGACTTTTATCTCGTTGAAGGCCTTTGAGACGGCCTTTGTCCATTGAAACTCTCCCTTTTTTATGCAGTCCGTGATGGGAGCCACAATGGAACTGAAGCTTCGAATGAACCGCCTATAAAAAGTGGCTAAGCCATGAAAACTGCGCACCTCATGAATATTGCAGGGTTCAGGCCAATTAACGATGGCCTTGACCTTCTCGGGATCCGCCGATTCGCCCTCAGCTGACACAATAAAACCTAAGAAGATCACACTATTAGACAAGAACGCGCACTTCTTTAGGTCGGCGTACAACTTCTCGGCCCTCAGGATCCCACAAACCTGCCTCAAATGGTTGAAGTGTTGTTCCTTAGTCATGCTATAAATCAAGATATCATCAAAGTATACGGCTAGAAACTTTCCTATGAAGGGTTTCAACACTTGGGTCATCACACGCATGAAAGTGCTTGGGGCATTAGTTAACCCAAAAGGCATAACTAGTCACTCATATAACCCATCCTTCGTCTTGAAGGCCGTCTTCCACTCATCACCAGGGCGTATACGGATTTGGTGATACCAACTTTTGAGGTCAAATTTTGAGAAGATAGTAGCATTGGCCATCATATCTAGCATGCCATCAAGATGCGGTATGGGAAATCAATACTTGACTGTGATTTTGTTGATGACCCTACTATCAACACACATCCTCCATGTGCTATCTTTCTTAGGCCTAAGAAGGGCAGGCACGGCACACGGACTCATGCTCTCTCAAATGAAACCCTTCTCTAGGAGTTCATCAATCTGCCTTTTTAACTCAGCGTCCTTTGGGTTCATTCTGTAATGCGAGAGGTTCGGTAGAGTTGCCTCAGGGATTAAATCAATGGCATGCTGTATATCCCTCATAGGGGGAAGCTAATTCGGTAAATCATCAGGAAAGACATCACGAAACTCATGTACTACCTGAATGGCCTCAGTAGGTAACTCTACGCTCGTCTCTGGTACACTCTCCCTAGCCACAAGGGCATATATCATCAAGTCCGCCTCCGTCTCTCGCTCAAAGTCTTTGACATTCAAAATATGGAGCGTTTTGGACTTGGACTTCGACTCCTTCACTTCTCTTAGGCTGCTCACACTACTCTGTGTGGTGAACTCTTTTCCAGTTGTATTCTTGGGTGGTAGAGGATTTAACTTGACCTTCTTGCCCCCAAACTAGAATGTACACACATTTGAACGACCAAATATGGTAACATCCCTGTCATAGAGCCACGGCCTATCCAGAATGATATGACCCACATCCATAGGAACAACATCACACCAAATTGTGTCTTTATAAGATCCGAACTGAATAGGGACAAGACAACGGTATGAGACTAGAATGGATGTTTCATTAACCCAGGAAACTCTATAGGGCTGAGGATGGGCTTCCAGCTTCAAGCCCAAACGACTCACAGTGCTAGTCAGTGCCACGTTGGCACAACTACCATTATCCACGATCATCTTACAGTTTTTTTTCCCACATTTTGCATAAGTGTAGAAGATCGTGTTGCGGCGCCAGTCATCAGTGTTCTTGGCTTGAGCCAGGGCGCAACGCACAATTGTCATAGACTCTTGTGCTCCCTCTTCCTCATCACTAGGGGTTCCGACTGGCTCATATTCCTCCTCCTCACTATCACTATCTGGGGGCACTACTTCTACTTGCTCATTAATAAGGAGTACTTTGGTGCCCTCTCTCGTACCGCACTGGTGAGCAAAATGACCAAACCCCTGACACCTAAAACACCTAATGGCTCCACTTCCACGTGAACTAGACCTGACAATCTCTTTACCCTTATCATCCTTAGGTCTGGGCTGAACATTAGGGGAAGGTTTGTGTTGGAACCCCGTGTTAGGTCAAGTCCCAGAGGGGTTGGCCTTAGCACCGGATTCGCGAAAGTCAAACCGCCTTCCCACAGATGCTTTAAGGTATTGTTCGACATCTAACACTACTTGGTACAACTGTTCGATAGTGTCTATGTCTTTGGCAATTCTCTCCTAATGTCAGGACGGAGACCCGTTTTAAAACGAGCAAGGGTGAGTACGGGGTCCTCATCAACCTCACAGCGGGTCAAGTACTCTTCGAATTTCTCAATATAGTCAACAACACTCATGGAACCCTGTTGAAGAGACCGCCACTCCTCAATCAACCCCAGGCGATAAGAGAAAGGGAGGTACTTCTCTTTCAGCGTTTCTTTCATTTCTCCCCAATGGACTATTGGGAGTTCCCTTGCTCTTTCTTTTTTTCGCTCAACTGTCGTCCAAAACCTCTTTGCTTGACCCACAAGCTTCATCTTGGTGAATCGGACTCGTCGAGCATCCGACATATCATACCACTCAAAATAGTGGTCCATATCCGCCAACCAATCTAAAAAAGCTTTAGGGTCTAAGTGGCCATCAAAAGCAGGGGCATCTATTTTAACTCCCTTGAGGAGTTGCGCATCTGGGTCATATTGGTCATGATGTCCCTCACGGGGTGGGTGCACAGGTGCGCGCCCATGACCAACTTCTTGGCCGCCTACATTCCTTGGTCTAATTTCCTGACTACCTGCTTGAGAATGGACATCTTTCACAATGGTGGGGTTTGCCCTGAGGGAGGCCTCTATTTGAGTAACGTGATCATCAAATTGGTTAAGGCATTGATTTATGCGTTGTTCCAAGCGCTTAGACATAGACTCGACCTGTTGGGTTAACTTGGCCATTGATTCTTGTAGTTGCTCCATGTTTAGAGTAAGGTGCAAACCAAAACCGCGACCCGTACGTGTGGGCATATACAGGCTAACTCAACCTAAGGACCTGATATGGCAACTATATACATCTAAAAAAAACTAAATGACCCTACGAGACTCTATATGAAGGCGATTACACACCGTTACTAAAATTCAGCTATATATGATGGACTGAATGCATGACGGACTCAAATAAACTAAACCCTAAATATGTGGTGAATTCCCCTACAAGAACCCTAAGCTTTGATACCAAATTTGATGCAGGACATGGAAAATTAAATATGACATGTAAGATTTCAGGCTTAGATCCTACCAATTCAGAAACAATCACACAAATTCTACATCCTACATGAAAATCCAAACATTCAATTAAGAAGGGGAATCTATGCGGGTCCAAGCCGACACAGACTAAGGCTGGACCAATAAAAATTATAAGCCAAACGATGTCAAAGGGAAATAAAATCAACCACTCACGCATAAAAATCAGTCCCTAATCCAAGAGGTTCCCTAATCTCAATTCAAGGAACCCTAAGGTGAGTAAAAGGGCAAATCGGTGAGGGATAATGTAATCTAGGTATAGGATTGTGCAATTAGGTATATAAAAAAAAGGAAAAGACAAAAAACCTGAACTCGAGATGCTCCCGGCATGTAGATAGCGGGTCAGGTGCGGGCGCACGTGTGCCTGAGGCTGGCCGCATGTGTGAGGGGGGAGAGAATCCGGAAAAGGATTCCTAGGCCTTGGTCGGTCAGGCTTGGGCTGCAAAACCCCCGATTTTGACGTCGATTCGAGCTCTGATCTGGGCGTGGTGCTCCGTCGAAGTTTCAGCCTCCCTGCGAGCCGAAATCTGAGAACCTGCTGTAATGAAAGGAAACTGATGTAACCAAGGACGAATGTGAAGTATGAATGGTGGTGGAAGATAGAAAAGAAAAGAGATGATGAAGGATGAGGATGAATCGGGGTCGATGTGGCTTTGCACCACGGTAGTTAGCCCTTCGAAAAGGGAGGGCTTCGCACCCACTTTCGAATTCTTCCACAACTCACGAAGAGAGCAGAAAAATAAAGCAGGAATTTTTTTATTAAACTTGAATGAATCAAAAGAACCACAAGGGGTGCCTATTTATAAAGAAAATCCTATACCCCAAAACTCGCACCATGTGCGCAACCTATTACTTGGCGATGAAGTAAACTAAAAAAAAAACCAAACAGAGAAATCTAAAGCGTTCACAATATTCTAAATAATAACAATAAACAAACCTAAAATATGAAATCAATCTGACGAGTTGGCCATGATCATGAGATCCCATGATGGACTTTTTCTTGACTATCGGGCCCACTTTTTTTAACCAAAACTTGTCTTTTAACTAGGAGGCCCTCCCTGGACGTCGTCATCGAGCCAGATCAATGATGGGGTCCTCCTTCTGCGTACGTACGTGCGTAGGGGTGGTGGTGTGCGAGCGTGCGTGTGCACGATGTCCTCATCAAAGGATCTTAGGGACAAAAGATAGAGTGACTTTATACTCTCTAGGCTTCTATCCAAATATCTAGCCTTCACAATAATAAAGGAAGAAAAAAGAGACTCCCACAAAGCCTCCTCAAGATTTTCTCCAAACTCACATTAGGGTGGACGTCCCTACCCCACTTGCTTTATATTTTTTCAAAAAATTGTTGAAATGACAATTCTGCTCGTTTAGTAACAAAAACAAAATACCCATTATGTCTTAAAAGGTAAAAAGTCTAATCTACCTTCCAAAAAAAAATGTAACAAATAGATGTCTACTGTCCAATCAGAAACTAAAATGTCCAAATCATCAAATAACATAAAAGAACTAACTAACAAAATGGTCCAACATAATCCAACCATCGGATGGCCCCATGATGGGACAGAAGATGATCCAATGGATGGACGATCATGTAGACCATGATCAACAGTGGGATGGTCTCCAAATATGATCTATGTCATCCATGCTTTTCTAATGCTCGCCGACGACCACTGGTGATCACCATCAGTCGCCTAACCAAAGTGAAAGTGCCGATGTAGCCTATCGACGCCTATGTCTCTGATATGTATGGAGTGGTGGTGTGATGTCCACATCAAACACGTCCCAACAAGCTTGAAGAAAAGCCAAGGGAAAAATCATTGGGCCTAGGTGCCTTATCTTTAATTCTTTATCTATGTCGTCTGTGACCTTTTCCACTTCATTTTCTTCGATTCTTCTTTCGAAACATTCTTTTTTGTTCGCCACGATGCGCTTGAAGCTAAGACCCTATAGTATAGGTCTAACAATCTCCTCTTTTGAGTACATATTATGGAAAGATATCTATCTTCCTTGCTAGCATTTCCTCTTGATTTATTTTCAACAAGTCTACTTGAACACGACAACTTAGGAATATTGTTTGTTATTTCAAGATAAGTTTTTCCGTGTAAAACTTGTATCTTCACATTGCATGACCCCCCAGTAATAAGAAATGTTTGAGCCCATTTCATTGCATTCATTCTGATGGTGACTTGCTCAGGTTACTTCTACATTTGGTTTCAAATACTTTCATTTGTTGATTATTACTATCGTTACGCATGGGATTTATCTTTTGAAAAGGAAAGAGGAAGTCCCCATGATCACAAAGTTGTTCCATGAGATCAAAATTTTTGATCGGATATTGCTTGCGAAAATACACCATGATCTAAAAAATTATTTCCTAAAGTATGGAGCACAATTTCAATCTTTGTGCCCTCATACACCATAATAAGATGGTTTTGCGCAACGCAGAAATGTCACCTCTTAGAGGTAACTCTTATCTCTATTATTAGTTTTTTTTTTTTTTTTTTTGAAAGTTAATGAAATTTTATTAACAAAGAAAAATGCCTAGAGGGCTATAGAAACATAGTGATCACAAAAACCCAATCAAGAAAAAAGAGAAACATTTATCGAAGCCCAAGCAGCAACATTCTTTGTTCAGAAGCAAGTCCTTGTGCCAAGCAACCTCTTAGAACACCCTTCTCTTCTTCCTGAACTAGCCCCTGTGCCAAGCAAGGAGCAAGTCATTGGCATGTCTCAGCATCATCCAAGCCATGTGAAAGAGGGCAATAAACTCTCCTACGCTATGCATCACGCATGCACATGACGCAAATATCAGGCAATACCGAAGAGGCGAAGACATCTTTTAGAGATTGTCAATTGTTAGAACCTTGCTTCTGTCCACTAGCCAAGCAAAGGCTACAACCTTGGCAAAGGCAGGGCAGTATAGTGCCACACAAAGGCGGTATGACCCTCGCTCACTTGCTGGAGACTAGGACACCATCCTATGGAAGGATTGAGCAAAAAACCGGTCCCACTTTTCCATCCTCCACACCATCACATTGTTCTCACCTGACGAAGGGTAAAAACCATGGAGTCACGCCAATAGCCAAGTGAGGTCGTCCAACTCATCCGACAAATTCCTCCTGCATGGAGGAGAGCAAACTACATCTGCACCCGAGGAAAAAAAAGCTACGATTAATGGAGATGTTCGCCTCCATAGATAGCCTTGTTAGCCTTTGGAACTCATCTTGTGGTGGACCTTCTCCTAACTATACGTCTTCCCAAAATAGAATCCTCCTCCTGCCCCCAGTTGAAAAGCTCACACCATCCTTGAATTTAGCCATTGTGCTAGCAACCGCCTTCCACAAGACGAACACCTTTTATAGGGAGGAATCCCTAACCCACCACCCCCTTCCTTTTAGTCCATGCTTGCAACCACTTCCCTCCATAAACCCCCTTCTTCTGTAGCAAACCTCCATAAAAGGTTTGGTATGTAGGTAACGAAGACTGCACTTCTTGTCCCACTGCAGGTAACGAAGACTGCACTCCTTGCCGATTAGAGAAGGTGAGGAGAGATTTCTTATGACAAGGCGACGCATATAAGCGTAAGGTCCATTTGTTGAAGTGGGACAAGGAGTGCAGTCTGCACTCCTTGTCCCACTTCAACAAATGGACCTTACGCTTCTATGCGTTGCCTTGTCATAAGAAATCTCTCCTCAACTTCTCTAATTGGCTCAACACCAATGTCGTGTACCTGCAACGACATGAAATAGAGTGGCGGATTCGACATCATTGCTTTAATGAATGTAATCCTGCCACCAAGTGAAACATGCCTACTCTTCCACCTAAACAATTTCCTTTCGACTCTTTCAATGACCTTATCGCATGAACGTAATCCTACCACCAAGTGAAACATGCCTACTCTTCCACCTAAACAACTTCCTTCCGACTCTTGCTTTGTGGGGTTGCCCACATGGCATAAGGCTAAGATACAATGATGGGAAACATTCGGCCCTACTCCCAAAGATCTCAGCTAATCCTGCCACTTCCTCCCTGGAGGTATGAATTCCCAACAACTTGCTTTTTAGAATGTTAACCTTAGATTGTCCACCATGACTTTATTTGCCTTGCGAAATATCATAATATCGTCGGCAAATTGCAGGTGAGAGATCAAAAGCTCGACGTTCTCCACCTTGAAGCCAATGATGAGACTTGCAATCTGACCTCCGTCCAACATTTTGTTAAGTGCTTTTCCAACCACCACGAACACAGAAGGGGATAGCGGGTCTCCTTGCCTAAGACCCTTTGAAGCTTAAACAAAACCTTTATGGACTCATTGATCAGCACAGAGAAATTGGATGACCAGACACACTTGAATCCATCTCCTCCATCTGTGCCCACATCCCAAGCGCCCCAACATATAGTCAAGGAAATCCCATTCCACGTTGTTGTACACCTCCTCTATGTCTAGCTTACAAATGATGCATTTTTTGCCTCCTTTGTGATGTGAGTGGATACACTCATGCGCAATCAATGCATTCTCTAGGATTTGTCTGTCGGCCATAAAAGCACCTTGAGAATTGGAGATACTCTTGAATAGAACCAACTCAAATTTGGATGCAAAATTTTGGCTAGAACTTGTACGGATTCCTAATAATGCTAATAGGCCTGAAATCCCCCAAACAGTCATCTCCTTCCTTCTTCAGGATGATATCTATGAATGAGTTGCCCAGCTCTGATGATAGATGGCTGCTTTCGAAGAATTCAGCTATAAAACTGACCACATCCCCCTTTATTAGATCTTAAAGAACCTGGAAAAAAGGCAAGGGAAAGCCATCTGAGCCTGGGGCTTTCTCTTTGCAATGCATCCATTGCAGGTTTAACTTCATCCTCCGACTCTGACCCTGACCCCTCAAGAAATACTGCCTATGCTTTCGGTAATTCGGTTAAACGGAAAATTATCAAGCCTTGGACTTGGCCAATAATTGGCCTGAGTGCTAGCAGCTCTATGATCTTTATCTTCAACCCTATTGCCTTGGACAATTGTCTTATAGATCTGATCTTTATCTTCAACCCTATTGCCGTCCACTGACACACTGAATCCTATTGGTCTTGGCCCGAGTGCTAGCAGCTCTATGAAAGAACTTCGTATTTTTGTCTCCCTCTGTGAACCAAATGGCTCTGTTATATGTATGTTAGTGCTAAAATCGTATTGGGATGTTGCTATTCTTTTGGCCACCTATGCGATCAATGGACTCCTATTATTCTTAAAGGAAATTATCCATTGAAAAATTTGAAACTAGACACCCATTTGTTCGCCATTCCTCCTAAAGTGTTTGGATGCGTTTGCTTTGTAGATATACTTGGTCCATTTCGAAATAAGAAGGGCTACAAGTTCTATTGCCCTTTGAGTTGAAAATGATACGTTTCCAAGGATGTTACATTCTCTGAAAACATATCATATTTTAATTTACATGGTTATATACTTCCTTATCTGATTCTCTTCTTCTCTCTTCCTCTCTCTTTATTGAACATCTGTCCACTGAGGACGTCCAAGCTATTGGTCTTATAAAGAACTCAAACTGTCTTCCTGACAGAAGAAAATACTAGCGGTGTTAACTGATCACCATCTATATTCAACTTCAAACCCGGATCACTTGTACTTACCTACTGCTCTCTGCAAAGGCACTCGATCTTGTACATCTCATCCCATCGGTAAGTATGTTTTTATTTATTTATTTATTTTTATAGATCTTTGTCTCCTTCTCAGCCTCTTGTCTTCATATCCTCTGTTTCTGTTTTGACTAAAGTTGCAGATGCTCTGACTGACTGTAACTGAAAAGTAGTATGATGGAAGAAAGGTCTGTGCTGGAAAGACAAAGGACATGAGACTTGGTTAATCTTCCAATAGGGAAACATGTAGTGGGATGCAAATGCATCTAAACTTTGAAATACAAATCTGACAGTTGCATTGCAAGATATGACGCTGTACTTGTTGCAAAAGGATTTGCCAAACAGTATGGGGTGAACTATGAGGAGACTTTCACTTCAGTGACTAAATTTAACTATGTTTGCATATTCTTACAGATTGTTGCTCATCATGATTTGCCTCGTCAACATTAAATACGAAGAATGACTTCTTTCGTGATGACCTTCAGGAAGAAATTTTTGTAGCCCTTCCTCTTGAATTTTGGCCTAGGGGGGAGAAAGGAAAAGTATGCAAGCTAAGAAAGGCCCTTTATTGCTTGAAGCAATCTCCTTGGTCCTGGTTTGAAAATTTTGGTAATGCCATAGCCGAAATTGGATTTACTCGCTCTTATGATCACTCGTTGTTAATCAAATGGGCAAATGGCAACGGAACCATCCTGGTTTTTTATGTGGACGATATTTTTCCTCATGGCAATGACAAGCAAGAGATAGACCAGGTTAAGAATTGGGATAAAGACCACAACCACCTTAACCAATTCTTTTTTTGACCAGCTGCCCCACTTTGTTTCTTTGTTTGCTTCTTTTTTTCTTCCAGCTCACCCCCTGCATTTACTAAATAATGTCATTTTCCTCCTTGCGTTAATGGAAATGACACAATCGCGTTAAACTTTTATCTAGCCCCTTGAATCCACAATGGAATATAAAGCCTGGAATTGCTTATTCCACTCATGTACGGAAAACCCTTGCCGCACATGGGCAGGACTTTAACAAGATCAACCTTGTCCATCAGGTAAGTTGCGTCATATTCACTCTAGAACACGAATCATGATGATCCAAAACTCAGGTAGGCCACACCATAGGAAACAGTTCGCATGGGCAATGCCCACCATTAGTTCTGTGTAGGAACCAGCACTGTGTTTATATTCCATCCAATCCATTCATCTGACATGCTTTGTCAGGATGAAATAGTTTCCCAAAAATGAAGGTATGAAAAAACTGGGGTGGTCCATACCACATGAATTTAGAGTTTTTACGTATAATTTTATATGGTTCCTTGTTGTGTTGCACACTTGAAGGTTACATCAACTTGATTTTTGAGATAAAGGCAGAAAATTGGATGTAGTACCCAATGGATGGGGTGGATATCATGAAAGTTCCTCCCACATGGCACTCGGTTAGCGGAAGCACACCCACTGTAC
Source organism: Magnolia changhungtana (assembly GCA_030180095.1). Lineage (NCBI taxonomy): Eukaryota > Viridiplantae > Streptophyta > Magnoliopsida > Magnoliales > Magnoliaceae > Magnolia > Magnolia changhungtana. The sequence continues at coordinate 1,850,411 of JASAUF010000336.1, forward strand.
CTATTATCTGAGGTTTGCCCATGTTTTTTATTTTTATTTTAGAAACCTTCCTCTAGGATTGTAGCTTGAATAGATCCCCAATGTATTACAATCTGGTGCATTGGCACTTTAGCCTTTGAATATGGGCCATCTTCCAATGATCCAAACCATTTGTAGGACGATTCACACTTTTTATAGTGGAATTCAACAAATAAAAGTTCAATTGAATTATTTCTTTTGCTTTGAACATGAGCAGTCACCGCAACCTTCATATAATCAAAGGGTTAAATATTTAATCCGAAACTTTTTTCTTGGCATCCCTGATCCAAGGGGGTCCTATCGAGTAAAGAGTTTGGGTCATTGAAAAAGCCCAAATCCAATAGCTAGAGTGCTGATGTATGTTATTGCAATACATTGCGATGTATTCAATAAAACCTCCTAGTCCTAGAAATGGATGCAACTTGCCCACAATGGATTACATAATCCCCTATAACCAAGGTATTTCAAAACGGTTACATTATGTAATGGTAACGGTGGTAACCGTTACTCGTTATGGGATTGTAATGACCGCTTGGAATGACCGTAATGGCCCCATAACGGTCTTTATGAGGCCGAAATAGGTTTTTGTATTTTTTAAAAAGAGAAGTTGAAACAGCTGTTACGACCATAGTTACGATTATGGAATACCTTGCCTATAACCTCAAGCTCTGTGGGGCGCATCATGATGTTTGTCTTATCCACTTTGTTCATCTGTTTTGTGGCTTTTGCCAGCTCATTTTAGTGCATGCGCCCAAACATGAGTGAGATCCAAAACTAAAGTGGGCCACACTATATGAAATAATGGGGGTGGAAACACTCATCTTTGGAACCTTGTTGAGGCCCGATGTGATATTTATATTTCATCTAACCCGTTCATAAGGTGACTCCCATCAATATAAAGGGACAACTCAAATATCAACCTAATACAAAACTTTCGTTGCCCCGAGATGATTTCAACAGTGAGCGTTCAATCACCATTGTTTCTTATGATATTGATGCAGGGGCATGTGATGACCTAACTCTAGATGCATGTATAATCAGGTTAAAGAATGTTCGAATAAATACACCAATTAACTAACCGTTTTCAATCAAAGGGATTAGGTAAATCTCAACACAAAGATAAGGTCATTCCGTCAGGATCATGCCCCTTAGCATAAAATCACGTAAATGGTAAAAAGGGAGGACCTAGGGATATGAGGATATTTCAGATCTAGCATAAGTCAGTCCACGGTCAAGTTCAGATCTGATTCTACTGACTAACCATCCCTCTTTTCCATTCAAATTAGAAAGGGGATATCCAGAGACGAACGAACGGGGTGAAGAATGAAGGGTTCGAGATGAAGAAAGTACATGTCCTTTTGTCGTCAAAAGAAAAGTGATGCAGGATATGGAAAATTAAATATGACATGCAAGATTTCAGGCTTAGATCCTACCAATTCAAAAACAATCACACAATTTCCACATCCCACATGAAAATTCAAACATTCAATTAAGAAGGGAAATCTATGCGGGTCCAAGCCGACATAGACTAGGGCTGAACCAATAAAAATTATAAGCCAAATGATGTCAAAGGGAAATAAAATCAACCACTCATGTATAAAAATCAGTCTCTAATCCAAGGGATTCCTTAATCTCAATTCAAGGAACCCTAGGGTGAGTAAAAGGGCAAATCAATGAGGGATCATATAATCTAGGTATAGGGTTATGCAATTAGGTATAAAAAAAAAGGAAAAGGGGAAAATCCTGAACTCGAGATGCTCTCAGCATGTGGACAGCGGGCCAGGTGCTGCCGCATGTGCACCTGAAGCGGGCCGCACGTGTGAGGGGGGAGAGAATCCGGAAAAGGATTCCTAGGCCTTGGTCGGCCAGGCCTGGGCTACAAAACCTCCAATTTTGACGTCGATCCGAGCTCTGATTTGGGCGTGGTGCTCTGTCGAAGTTTCAGCCCCCTTGCAGGCCGAAATCTGAGAACCTGCTGTAATGAAAGGAAACTGATGCAACCAAGGATGAATGTAAAGTATGGATGGTGGTGGAAGATAGAAGAAAAGAGATGATGGAGGATGGGGATGAATCGGGGTCGATGTGGCTTCACATCACGGTAGTTAGCCCTTCGAAAAGGGAGGGCTTCGCACCCACTTTTGAATTCTTCCACAACTCACGAAGAGAACAGAAAAATAAAGCAGAATTTTTTTTAAAACTTGAATGAATCAAAAGAACTGTAAGGGGTGCCTATTTATAGGGAAAATCCTATACCCCAAAACTCACACCATGTGCGCAACCTATTACTTGGCGATGAAGTAAACTAAAATAAAAACCAAACAGAGAAATCTAAAGCGTTCACAATATTCTAAATAATAATAATAAGCAAAACCTAAAATATGAAATCAATCCGACGCGTGGGCCACGATCATGAGATCTCATGATGGACTTTTCCTGACTATCGGGCCCACTTTTTTGAACCAAACTTGTCTTCTAACTAGGAGGCCCTCCTTGGATGTCGTCATTGAGCCAGATCGATGGTGGGGTCCTACGTACGTACGTGCGTAGGGGTGGTGGTGTATGAGCGTGCGTGTGCACGATGTCCTCATCAACTCTCTCCGGCTGCGAAGATTTCGTCGCTGGCGAAATAAAACTCCCGAACTGCTCTAGGATGTCGGGATCAAGTCTCTGAAGCTCCTCCTCAGTGAGCCACGTGTTGTCTGAAGTTGAGCGTGACTTCCATTTAACTAGGTATTTTTGAAACCCGCCATCCGACGGGGAAATTATCTTGTGGTCCAGGATATCCTCTATTTCCTCTCTGGGTGTGTGAAGGCTAGGTATGAGAGGCAGAGGCTGGGATGAAAGGTCGGGAAGAGGCCATTGATGAAAGGGTAAGTCTGGGGCATCAAGATGGGTGGACGAAGGGCCGGACAAAGTATCAGTGGGTCCCTGAAAACCAACTAGATCATCCACATTGAATGTGGAACTAATTCCCATGGAAGGTGGAAGATCTACCTTATACGTATTGAGACCGTTTCGTTTTATAATTTTGAAGGGCCCGGCGCTAGCGCATGTAACTTACGAACGGCCCCTGGAGGGTACCGTTCGGGCCTGATGCGGACCATCACAGTCCCCAATATTAAACTCTTTGAAACGTCTATGTAGGTCTGCAGAAAATTTGTAATGTTCATTACTAGTAGTGATCTTTCGCCTGATTTCTTGATGCAATGAATGTATGTGATGCGCAAAAGACTCTGCAGACTCTGATGGCCTATGGGACTGACATGGGGATAAGATCAATAGGCTTCCTAGGCTTATAACCAGTAACGACTTCAAAATGACTTAGACTTGTGGACCTATTGACAGAACTATTGTATGCAAACTCGGCTATGGGTAGTACAACGTCCCATGTCCTGGTATGCTCCCCCACTAAACATCGAAGTAAACTCCCTAGGCTTCTATTAACCACTTCAGTCTGGCCATCGGTCTGAGGGTGGTAGGCAAAAGAAAATTGAAGCCTAGTATTCATCATGTGCCATAGTGTCTTCCAAAAGTAACTCATGAATCTCACGTCATGGTCAAACACTATGGTTTTTGGTAACCCATGCAGTTTGACAACTTCGCTAAAGAACAATTTGGCAACATGAGAGGCGTCGGAGGTCTTAGAACAAGGAATGAAGTGGGCCATTTTGGAGAAATGGTCCACGACAACAAATATGGAGTCATGCTTTCGAATAGTCTTGGGAAGTCCAAGCACGAAGTCCATACTAATGTCCTGCCAAGGGATGAACGGGACTGGCAAAGGTGTATATAATCCTATATTTTGTTTTCTCTACTTTGCCAGTTGACAAGTACGACATTGCCCTATAATTTTGGCCACGTCCCGCTTGAGGCTTGGCTAATGAAATCTATCCTCCATTAGGGCAATAGTCTTGTCACGACTGAAATAACCTGCGACCCCCCCTGAATGTAACTCCCAGACAAGAAAATCGCGAAGGGAGGTGCGTGGTATGCACAAGCGGTCACTTCTAAATAAATATCCGTCCAAAATCAAATACTCACTGTTAGCTCCTGACGGACTCTCTAATAAAGATGTATACACAACCCAAAAATCTTGACACTCAGAATACTCTTCTTTGATGCGCTCAAGGCCCGTAACTTCAACGCTCATGGAGTTAAGTAATGCGACTCGACGATTCAACGCGTCGGCAGGCTTATTCTCTACACCGGCTTTGTGCTTAAGCACAAAAGTGTACTCTTGAAGGAATTGAACCCACTTAGCGTGCCTGGGGCTTAATTTCTTCTGAGAGTTCAAGTATCTTAAGGCCTCGTGATCTGAGAACAAGACGAATTCTTGCAGTAACAGGTAATGTCGCCAATGGTGTAGTGATTACACTACCGCGTAGAATTCCTTGTCATAGGTGGAATATCTTTGCTTCTCCTCATTCAGTTTCTCACTAAAAAAGGCGACAGGGTGCCCTTCCTGGCTAAGTACTCCTCCTATGCCGACTCCTGACGCGTCACAGGCGACTTAAAAAACTTTTGAAAAATCTGGAAGTCGCGTGACTGGAGCTTCGGTTATATTGACCTTTATCTCCTTGAAGGCCTTCAAGGCAGCCTTTGTCCATTGAAACTCTCCTTTTTTTATGCAGTCCGTGATGTGAGCCACAATGGAACTGAAGCCTCGAATGAACCGCCTATAAAAAGTAGCTAAGCCATGAAAGCTGCGCACCTCATGAATATTGCGGGGTTTAGGCCAATTAACGATGGCCTTGACCTTCTCTGGATCCGCCGATACACCCGCAGCTGACACAATAAAACCTAAGAAGATCACACTATTAGACAAGAACACGCACTTCTTTAGGTTGGCGTACAACTTCTCGGCCCTAAGGATCCCACAAACCTGCCTCAAATGATGGAAGTGTTGCTCCTTAGTCATGCTATAAATCAAGATATCATCAAAGTATACAATTAGGAACTTCCCCATGAAGGGTCTCAACACTTGGGTCATCACACGCATGAAAGTGCTTGGGGCATTAGTTAACCCAAAAGGCATAACTAGTCACTCATATAGCCCATCCTTCGTCTTGAAGGCTGTCTTCCACTCATCACCAGGGCGTATACGGATTTGGTGATACCCACTTTTGAGGTCAATTTTTGAGAAGATAGTAGCATTGACCATCATATCTAGCATGTCATCAAGACGCGGTATGGGAAACCGATACTTGACTGTGATTTTGTTGATAGCCCTACTATCAACACACATCCTCCATGTGCCATCCTTCTTAGGCCTAAGAAGGGCGGGCACGGCACACGGACTCATGCTCTCTCAAATGAAACCCTTCTCTAGGAGTTCATCAATCTGCCTTTTCAACTCAGCGTGCTCCTTTGGGTTCATTCTGTAATGCGGAGGTTCGGTAGAGTTGCCCCAGGGATTAAATCAATGGCATGCTGTATATCCCTCGTAGGGGGAAGCTCATTCGGTAAATCATTAGGAAAGACATCACGAAACTCATGTACTACCTGAATGGCCTCAGTAGGTAACTCTACGCTCGTCTCTGGTACACTCTCCCTAGCCACAAGGGCATATATCATTGAGTTCGCCTCCGTCTCTCGCTCAAAGTCTTTGACATTTAAAATATAGAGTAGTTTGGACTTGGACTTCGACTCCTTCACATCTCTTGGGCCGCTCACACCACTCTGTGTGGTGAACTCTTTTCCAGTTGTATTCTTGGGTGGTAGAGGATTTAACTTGACCTTCTTGCCCTCAAACCAGAATGTACACACATTTGAACGATCAAATATGGTAACATCCCTATCATAGAGCCACGGCCTACCCAGAATGATATGGCCCACATCCATAGGAACAACATCACACCAAATTGTGTCTTTATAAGATCCGAACTGAATATGGACAAGACAACAGTGCGAGACTGGAATAGATGTTTCATCAACCCAGGAGACTCTATAGGGCTGAGGATGGGCTTCCAGCTTCAAGCCCAAATGACTCACAGTGCTAGTCGATGCCACGTTGGCACAGCTACCACTATCCACGATCATCTTACAGTTTTTTTCCCCACATTTTGCATAAGTGTAGAAGATCGTGTTGCGGCACCAGTCATTAGTGTTCTTGGCTTGAGCCAGGGCGCAACGCACAATTGCGAGGGTCACAGACTCTTGTGCTCCCTCTTCCTCATCACTAGGGGTTTCGACTAGCTCATATTCCTCCTCCTCACTATCACTCTCTAGGGGCACTATTCTACTTGCCCATCAATAAGGAATAGTTTGGTGCCCTCTCTCGTGCCGCACTGTGAGCAAAATGACCAAACCCCTGACACCTAAAACACCTAGTGGCCCCACTTCCACGTGAGCTAGACCCGACAATCTCTTTACCCTTATCATCCTTAGGTCTCGGCTAAACATTAGGGGAAGGTTTGTGTTGGAACCCCGTGTTAGGTCTAGCCCCAGAGGGGTTGGCCTTAGCACCAGATTCGCGAAAGTTAAACCGCCTTCCCACAAATGTTTTAAGGTATTGTTCGACATCTAACATTAGGTACAACTGTTCGATAGTGTCCATGTCTTTGGCAAGCAATTCTCTCCAAATGTCAGGATGGAGGCCCGTTTTAAAACGAGCAAGGGTGAGTATGGGGTCCTCATTAACTTCACAGCGGGTTAAGTACTCTTCAAATTTCCCAATATAGTCAGCAACACTCATGGAACCCTGTCGAAGAGACTGCCACTCCTCAATCAACCGCAGACGATAAGAGAAAGGTAGGTACTTCTCTTTCAGCGTTTCTTTCATTTCTCCCCAATCGACTATTGGGAGTTCCCTCGCTCTTTCTTTTTTTTCGCTCAACCGTCTCCCAAAACCTCTTTGCTTGACCCACAAGCTTCATCTTGGCCAATCGGACTCGTCGAGCATCCGACATATCATACCACTCAAAATAGTGGTCCATATCCGCCAACCAATTTAAAAAAGCTTTAGGGTCTAAGTGGCCATCAAAAGTAGGGGTATCTACTTTAACTCCCTTGAAGAGTTGCGCATCTGGGTCATATTGGTCATGATGTCCCTCACGGGGTGGGTGCACAGGTGTACGCCCATGACCAACTCCTTGGCCGCCTCCATTCCTTGGTCTAATCTCCTGACCACCTGCTTGAGAATGAGCATCTTTCCTAATGGTGGGGTTTACCCTAAGGGAGGCCTCTATTTGAGTAACACGATCATCAAATTGGTTAAGGCGTTGATCTCTGTGTTGTTCCAAGCGCTTAGACATAGACTCAACCTGCTGCGTTAACTTGGCCATTGATTCTTGTAGTTGCTCCATGTTTAGAGTAGGGTGCAAACCAAAACCGCGACCCGTACGTGTGGGCATACACAGGCTAACTCAACCTAAGGACTTGGATGTCTTCATCGAGCCAGATCGATGGTGGGGTCCTCCTTCTACGTACGTACGTGCGTAGGGGTCGTGGTGTGCGAGCGTGCGTGTGCACGATGTCCTCATAAAAAATGAGGATGATTCTTACCTTTTCCTACACCTTGAAGATCTAGAAAGAAGAAAACTTGAAATCGGGGTGGAATCCTCAACACCCAAGGGCCAATCTTGAAATCTTAATCTCTTGAATAAAGAAGAAGAAAAAAATACGAATTTCTATTCATTCAATAATAATGAAAATAGATTTTCTCACAACGTATAAGCTATGGAAAAGTAAAAGTGCACTAAAGCCTCTGAAAAGAAGAAAAATAATAAAAAGATGAAAAAATAAAGTGCAATAAAGCCCTTGACACAAGAAAAAAGAACAAAAACGCCTAAAACAAAAACACCCGTGTGGTAGGGTGTGAAATCCGACCCATGGATCTATGGTCAGGGTGCGGTTATGTCGTTCCTGCACTCGTAGTGTGTTAAAAAATGGGTCCGATGGACCTAACGTCCATCCACATCAACTCCTCCGCTCCGGTACTCTGTCGGCGACGTCTCCTCTGGTACACTCTAAAGGGTGCACCACTGATGTGCGCATCAATTCTCCCCGGGTAGGAAGAATTCACCACTGGCGAAAGTCAACTCCTGTATCTCTCTAGCAAATTGGGGTCGATGCGTTGCAGCTTTGCCTCCGTGATCCAAGAGTTATCTGTAATGGGCCTATTCCTCCATTTGTCTAGGAATTTCTGGAAACCCCCGGAGCGAGTGGAAACCACCTCGGAGTCGAAAATTTTCTCTATCTCGTCTCTTCTCGGTGCAGGTGGAAGAGAATGTAAGATGAGTACAAGAAGATCAGGCTGTGGCCAAGGTCCATATATAGGGGAGTCTGGGAAGAAATAGGGGAACCAGTGGATAAAGGTAATGACTCGTGAAAGGGAACTAGATCTTCCACATTAAATGTGGAACCAATGCCTATGGTAATAGGGATATCAACAACATAAGCATTAGACCCCAACCTTTTTAGAATTTTATGTGAGTCTATGCTACGGGCAACAAGCTTCTTCACAGATCCAGGTGGAAACCAATCAGACCTAATATGAACCATGACGTCATCTCCAAGTTGAAATTTCATATATCTCCCGTGAGTGTCAGCATAAAGTTTATAATGTTCATTACTTGAATTAATCTTCCTCCTGATTTCACTATGCAATGCATGTATATGTTGGGCGAATGACTCTCCTAACTCTGAAGGACGCTGTGGGGTAGCCATGGGGATCAAATCTATGGGGGCTTGGGGTCTAAGACTTGAAACAATTTCAAATGGGCTCATTCCTATGGATCTGTTCATTGAAGAATTATACGCGAACTCTGCTGTGGGAAGAACAGTGTCCCAGGTCTTGTAGTGGTCTCCAACCAGACAACTTAACAAATTCCTTAGGCTATGGTTCACTACCTCTGTTCGACCATCTGACTGGGGATGATATGCTGAAGAAAACTAGAGTCTTGTACCCAAAAGATGCCAGAGAGTCTTCCAAAAATAACTAATGAACCTAGTATCTCTATCAGACACGATAGATCTAGGTACTCCATGGAGTCAGACAACCTCTTAAAAGAATAACTTAGCAACGTGGAAGGCATCTGAGGTCTTATAACAAGGTACGAAATGGGCCATCTTAGAAAATCGATTAACAACCACATGTATGGAGTCGTGCTTACGTATAGTCTTGGGAAGCTCAAGCACGAAGTCTATATTGACATCTTGCCACGTGGCATGTGGAACTGGCAAAGAAGTATATAAACCTGTATTTTGCTTCCTCTGCTTCGCCAGTTGACATGTCCGACACTGTCCTACAATCTTAGCCACATCTCGTTGGAGATTAGGCCAATAGAAATGATCAGACGCAAGGGCAACTGTTTTATCTCGACCAAAGTGACTTGCCATCCCTCCAGCATGCAGCTCCCTAACTAGAAAATCATGGAGGGATGTGCGTGGGATACAGAGCTTGTCCCCTCTAAAAAGATATCCATTTGTAAGGACGAACTCCGCACTCCTCGAGGGTGGGTCACTAGACAATGACACATAAATGATCCCAAAATTAGGACAGTTTGAGTACTCACTCTTGAGTTGCTCAAAACCTGTAACTTCAATACTCATGGACCGCAGCGTCATGATACGATGGCTAAGTGCGTCAGCAACCTTATTCTCTTTTCCGGCCTTGTGCTTTAGCACAAATGTGTACTCTTGAAGAAATTGTGCCCACTTGGCATGCCTAGGGCTCAAATTCTTTTGAGAGCTAAAATATTTCAAGGCCTCGTGATCAGAGAATAGGACGAATTCTTGCAGTAATAAATAATGCCGCCAATGGCGCAATGATTGCACAACCACATAGAACTCCTTGTCATAAGTTGAGTAGCGTTGTTTAGCATCATTCAACTTCTCACTGAAAAAGGCCACAAGATGTCCCTCTTGGCTTAACACTCTGCCTATGGCAATTCCTGATGCGTTACATGCTACTTCAAAGCTTTGGTAAAATCAGGTAGACGCATGACTGGCGCTTCCGTCATCGTCTTCTTAATTTCTGAAAAAGCCCATGTTGCGGCTTTAGTCCATTGACACTCCCCTTTTCGTATGCAATCTGTGATGGGAGTCATAATCGAGCTAAATCCACGGATGAACTGCCGATTGAACGTTGCTAAGCTGTGAAAGCTTCGCACGTCGTGTATGGTACATGGCTCAGGCCAATTGACAATGGCCTTGACTTTCTTAGGGTCTGCAGACATACCTCCTAACGATACCACGAACCCTAGGAAGATAACATGAGAGGTTAAGAAGGAACACTTCTTAAGGTTTACATAGAGCTTTTCTGTGCGCAAGGCGTTGCAAACCTGCCTCAAGTGCTCGATGTGCTGGCTAGGGGACGTACTATAGATAAGGATATCATTAAAGTACACAACTAAAAACTTGCCTATAAAGGGTCGCAACACTTGGGTCATCACCCTCATAAACGTACTTGGGGCATTGGTTAACCCAAAGGGCATAATCAACCACTCGTACAACCCGTCCTGATGAGGACATCCTGCGCACGCTGTCCACACGTGCACGCACACCACCCTCCCTACGCTCGTACGCCAAAAGCAGAGCACCACTGTTGATTTGGATCGATGACGACGTCCAGGGAGGGCCTTCTAGCTAGAAAACGAAGTTTTGATTCAAAAGAGTGGGCCCGTTAGTCAAGAAAAGCCCATCATGGGATCTCATAATCGTGGCCCACTACTTAGATTGATTTGATATTTTAGGTTTTGCTTATTAATGTTATTTAGAACATCATGGACGCTTTAGATTTCTTTGATTAAATTTTTTTTTTGGTTTACTTCATCGCCAAGTAATATGTTGCGCACATAGCGCGAGTTTTGGGGTATAGGGTTTTCTTATAAATAGGCACCCATTGTAGCTTTTTTCATTTGATTGGAGATTAATAAAAATTCTGCGTTTTCCTACTCTTTGAGTTGTAAAGCCTAATTAGGTGCGAAGCCCTCCCTTCATCGAAGGGTTAACTACTGTGGTATGAAGCCCCATCTATCCCGATTTGCCCCTATCCATCGCCATCTTTACTACCCATCTTCTACCATCCCTTCTCATTTCACCCCATCATTTACACTTTGAATCAATCATCTATTGCAGCAATTCTCCTCCCCACAACAGAATTTCAGAATCTGGCCCTATAGGAGGGCTGAAATTCTGCGAAGCACCACGCACAAACTGTACATCGGATCGAGCTGAGATTTGGGGGTTTCGGAGTCCATCCCTGATTGACCAGGGCTAAGGTGGCCTTTTTTTGAATAGTGGGTCCCACACGTGAGGCCGGGATCACACACACGTGCGTCTGGGCCATTGTTGTTGTCCACGTGTGCGGTACTTCTCTGGTTCGTCTCTCTTCTCTCTTTCACTCTACTTTCACCCAAAATCCCTAAACCTAACCCTAAATTACTCAAATCTCTAATTTTATGCCCCTTTTTCTTACCCTAGGGTTTCCCGAATTGGAATTTCTGAATCCTTTGGATTAGGGACTGATTACTATGCATGTGTGGATGATTATTTCTTATCTTTGAGTATCGTTTGGTTCATAATTTTTATTGATCCAGCCCTATCATGTGTAGGCCTGGACCTGCATAGATTTCCCTTAATTGAATGTTTGGACTTTCATGTGGGATATGAAATTTGTGTAATTGTTTTTGAACTAATGTGATTTTAAGCCTGAAATCTTGCACATCATATTTAATTTTCCATGTCCTGCACCAAATTTGGTATCAGAGCCTAGGGTTCTTGTAGGGGAATTTATTACATGTTTAGGGTTTGGTTGTTTATGTCTATTACGCATCAATTCTCATCATATATGGCTGTTTAGAAGTCTATAAACCCTGACATAAGCTGCTGAAATTTTTTGTTATCCCCTTATTTGAATTATTTTAGAAATTAACTTAACTTTCTATTTTTAGGTTTAGAAATTTTCCTTTTCTGTTTTTTAGAAACTAATTTTTTAGAAACTTTCTTAATCTGTTTTTAGAAACTAATTTCCTTTCTTTTTTCTTTTTTAGAAACTAGTTTACTTTCCTTTTTCTTTTTTAGAAACTTACTTTCTATTTTTAGAAACTTTCCTTTTTCTTTTTCTTTAGAAACTAGGTTGTTTTTTTTAGAAACTTTTCTAACTTTTTTTTTATTTTTTATTTTTTTTATTTTATAGAACCTTTCCTAATTTGTTTCTTTAAAAACTTTTCTAACTTGTTTAAAAAAACTTTCCTTTTTCATTTTTAGAAACTAGGTTGTTTCTTTTCTTCTTCTTTTTTTTTTTTTTTTTTTTTTTTTTTTAATTCTTATATTTTGACAACTATATTGCTAAATTTTAGTTGGCACCCTACACTAAACATGGAACGATTGCAAAAGTCACTAAACAAGTTGTCCCAGAAGTTGGAGTTTTTGATTAAGCACTTGGAGATGGACCAATGCTTTGAACAACTTGATGTACGCATTACCCGACTAAAGACCATCACCAGGACAAACCCCACCATTGGGGTAGATGTCCCATCTCAGGCAGGTGGCCTGGAGGATAGACCAATGAATGGAGTTGGTGAAGGAATCAATTATGGGTGTGCACCCGTGCACCCACCCCATGAGAGACATCAAGACCACTATTTTGAGGGGTACGACATGTGCGGCCTTATGGCTGGAGAGAGTGCACTAGAGGCTAGTGTAGAGTTACCCACTGAGGCCATTCCGATAATGGATGAGTTACGTGATGTCTTTCCTGATGATCTATCGGATGAGTCTCCCCCTAGGAGGGATATAGAGCACACCAGAACGTGGGACATCGTAATACCTACAACCGAGTTTGCGTTTAATAGTTTTGTCGATAGGTCCACAGGTCTCAGTCTTTATAAAGTGTTACTATTTATAAACCTGGGAAACCTATTGATCTTGTCCTTATGTCACTGTCCCATAGGGTGTTAAAGCCTGCAGAGTCTTTTGCGTATTACATTTATTCATGGCATCAAGAAATCAGGCAGAAGATCACTACTAGTAATGAACATTACAAATTTTATGCAAATAAACATAAACGTTTTAAAGAATTCAATATTGAGGACTCTGTGATAGTTCGCATCTGGCCTGAGCGGTACCCTCCGGGGGCCGTTCGTAAGATACACGCGTGTAGCGCTGGACCCTTCAAAATTATAAAACGAAACGGTCTCAATGCGTATGAGGTAGATCTTCCACCTTCTATGGGAATTAGTTCCACATTCAACGTGGAGGATCTAGTTACTTTTCAGGGGACCATTGATACTTTGTTCGGCCCTTCTCCTACCCATCCTCATTTCGCATATTTATCCCTTGAACCATGGCCCCTTCTCGACCCATTTTCCCAGCCTCTACCTCCCATACCCACTCTTCCTGACCCTTCTTCCCAACCTCTACCTCCTATACCTATCATTCCCGACTCATTTTCCCAGCCTCTACGTCCCATACCTATCTGTCCCGACCTATTTTTCCAGCCTCTACCTTCCATACTTACCCTTCTCAACCCATTTTCTCAGCCTCTACGTCCCATACCTACCTGTCCCGACCCATTTTCCCAGCCTCTACCTCCCATACTTACTCTTCCTGACATTTCTTCTCAGCCTCTGCCTCTCATACATAACCTTCACACACCCAAAGAGAAAATAGAGGATATCCTGGACCATTAGATAGTTTTAATGTCGGACGGCGGGTTTCAGAAGTACCTGGTCAAGTGGAAGTCACGTCCAGCTTCAACCAATACGTGGCTCGCTGAGGAGCTTTAGAGACTTGATTCTTATATTTAGGAGCGGTTCAGGAGTTTTATTTCGCCAGTGGCGAAATCTTAGTAGCCGGGGAGAATTGATGGGAACATCCCGTGCATGCGGTCCATACGTGTACGCACACCACCCTCCCTACGCTCGTACGCCAAAAGGAGGGCCCCACCGTTAATCTGGATTGATGACGACGTCCAGGGAGTGCCTTCTAACTAGAAGACGAAGTTTTGATTCAAAAGAGTGTGCCTGTTAGTCAAGAAAAGCCCATCATGGGATTTCATAATCATGGCCCACTAGTCGGATTGATTTCATATTTTAGGTTTTGCTTATTAATATTATTTAATATTATTTAGAACATCATGGACGTTTTAGATTTCTTTGATTAGTTTTTATTTTGGTTTACTTCATCTCCAAGTAATATGTTGCGCACATGGCGCGAGTTTTGGGGTATAGGGTTTTCTTATAAATAGGCACCCCTTGTAACTTTTTTCGTTTTATTGAATATTAATAAAAATTCTGCGTTTTCCTACTCTCTGAGTTGTAAAGCCTAATTGGGTGCAAAGCCTTCCCTTCATCGAAGGGTTAACTACCGTGGTGTGAAGCCACATCTATCCCGATTCGCCCCCATCCATCGCCATCTCTACTACCCATCTTCTACCATCTTTTCTTTTTATCTCACCCCATCATCTACATTTCGAATCAATCATCTATTGCAGCAATTCTCCTCCCAACAGCAGAATTTCAGAATCTGACCCTACAGGAGGGCTGAAACTTCTGCGAAGCACCACGCACAAACCGTACATCGGATCGAGCTGAGATTTGGGTGTTTTGGAGTCTATCCTTGGCCGACCAGGGCCAAGGTGGCATTTTTCTGAATAGTGGGCACATGCGGCTGGGATCACACACACGTGCGTCTAGGCCATTGTTGTTGTCCACGTGTGTGGTACTTCTCTGGTTTGTCTCTCTTTTCTCGTTCACTCCGCTTTCACCCAAAATTTCTAAACCTAACCCTAAATTACTCAAATTTTCAATTTTATGCCCCTTTTTCTTACCCTGGGGTTCCCCGAATTGGAATTTCTGAATCCCTTGGATTGGGGACTGATTACTATGCATGTGTGGATGATTATTTCTTATATTTGAGTATCGTTTGGTTCATAATTTTTATTGATCCAGCCCTATCATATGTAGGCTTGGACCTGCATAGATTCCCCTTAATTGAATGTTTGGACTTTCATGTGGGATATGAAATTTGTGTAATTGTTTCTGAATTAATGTGATTTTAAGCCTAAAATCTTGCACATCATATTTAATTTTCCATGTCCTGCACCATATCCTTCTTCTCGAAGGCAGTTTTCCATTCATCTCCTGGGTGAACATGAATTTGGTGATAACCACTCTTGAGGTTAATTTTTGAAAAGATAGCAGAGGTGACCATTATGTCAAGCATGTCATTAAGCCTCGGGATGAAAAACCGATACTTGATAATGATCTTGTTTATGGCTCTACTATTCACACACATGCGCCACGTGATGCAGGACATGAAATTAAATATGAGGTGCAAGATTTCAAGCTTTAGATCATACTAATTTCTAAACAATCACAAAAAAATCATGTCCCACATACATTCAAAACATTCAGCAAGGGGAATCTATGGGGTCCAAGCCTACACACGTTTAGGGCTGGATCAAGTAAAAGTATAAACCAAACAATACCCAATGGAGTGTATATTCATCCAATCTTGTAAAGGACTGTTCCCCAATTCAAGAGATTCACCATGTTTCAAATAGGGGAAAAACCTAAGAGTTTGCAAAAGTTGGAAATACTTAGAATTTGAGATTTTCTAGGGCTAGGGTTTGAGATTTTCTAGGGCTAGGGTTTGAGATTTTCTAGGCTAGAGAGGAGAGAAATAGAGGAGAGAGAAGAACTTGAGAAGGATCCTGCGTGTGGACAGCAGGCCCACTTGGATGCACGTGCATGGCTGTCTGGCTGCACGTGTGTGTGGCCCACGAAACTAAAAAAGGACTCCTTGGACGTGGTTGGCCAGGGGAGGCCCACTCTCACACCTAGTTTTACGACGATCCGCCTTACGGTGTTTGCGTGGTGCTCCGCCGAAGTTTCAGTCCCTTTAGTGGGCCAGAATCTGAAAATCTGTTGTAGTGGATAACTTGGGCACAAAAAAGAATAAATCTGAAGAGAGAGGGGGAGGGGGGCTGTGGAAGATGGTAGATGAGGGGTGGAAGAGATGAGGATGATTTGGGATAGTTGTGGCTTTACACCACGGTAGTTAGCCCTTTGAGGAAGGGAGGGTTTTACACTTAATTAGCTTCTTCAACTTAAAGGGATAAATGAAAAAACGCAGAATTTTATTCATAAGCTTCAATGAAAAAAAACCTACATGGGGTTGCCTATTTATAAGAAATCCCTAAACCCCAAAAGTCGCGCCATGTGCGCACACTAAGACTTAGAGATGAAGTAACAAAAATAACAATTAATTAATGCAATCAAAACCGTCCATGATGTTTCTAATAGCAATAATAACCAAAACTCAAAATCCTATATCATCTAGGGTAGTAGGCCACGATCATGAGATCCAATGGTGGGATCCACATGATGATCAGGTCCACTCTAATGATCCATAGCATTGCCCCCTAACTAAGAGGTCCTCCATAGATGTCGTCGTCGATCCAGATCGATAGTGGAGCCTTCCTCCTCCTTGAGTATGTGCGTAGGGTGGGGGGTGTGCGTGTGCGCATGATGTCCCCATCACCACGTGCTATCTTTCTTGGGTGTAAGAAGCGCGGGCACGATGCACGGGCTCAGACTCTCACGAATAAATCACTTTTTAAGCAATTCATCCACTTGCCTCTTCAACTCATCATGCTTGGTGGGGTTCATTCTGTAGTGAGAGAGGTTTGGTAGGGTCGCCCCTGGGACGAGATCATTGCATGCTGAATGTCTCACATCGGTGGAAGCTCGTCAGGAAGGTCTTCAGGGAAGACATCTCGAAACTCCTCTAGGACCGGACGAGCCTCCTGGGGTATCCCTATAACAACCTCAGGTGTACTTTCCCTAGCCACTAGGCCGTACACCATAATCCCCGCCTTGGTCTCTCTCTCAAACTCTTTAGCATCTATGATGTGAAGAGACTTCGACTGAGGCGCCCTTTGACTTTTAGGACCGCCTGGGGACGCAACATCTTTCGCTCATGTCGACGATTTGGGAGGGAGCGAGCTTAATGCAAGCTTCTTTCCTTCATGCTTAAATACACAATTATTCATACACTTGAATATTGTGACATCTTTGTCATAGAGCCATGACCTTCCCAAGATGATATGACCAACGTCCATCATGACCACATCACACCACAACTTGTCTTTATATGGTTCAAACTCAATCAAACAAGGCATCGTTGAGTCATAGAGAGAGATGTCACATCCACCCAAGAAACTTTGTATGGGTTGGGGTGAGGGAATGACTTCAACCCCAGGCGACTCAAAGTAATTGGGGAAACTACATTCTCACAGCTTTCGCTGTCTATGATCACTTTGCAGCTCTTTTCATAAGTTCTGCGCCAATTTTCGCTTTCTTTCATCTGGGTCAAGGCACACCTCACCACTACAAGTGAGATAGTCTCCACAGTATCATCCTCGGCATCACTAGCCGGGTCCAGGGAGGGGATGATGATCTCCTCATCATTCTAGTCGCCATCAACTTTATCTGTCACTCCTTCCATGGGGTGTTCATAAACAAAGGCAATGCGTCCACTCTTATTTGAACACTCGACAACGATGTGACCCATGCCACCACAGCGGTAGCATTGCCTTGGCATCGCAAGCCTAGTAATTGGTCCAACCATATTATTACTTCGATTTCTGTTGACTGGCTAGGTATCAAATTGAGCTCTGGGTTGAATTCCGACTTAGGGTCTCGCTCCATACGGAGCTACTCTTGACATAGTAGGTTGAAAATCAATCCCCCTCACATTAGACTGGCGCACACAGTGCTGTAGTTCCTACACCACTTGGTAAGCATGTTCCAGACTGGTGACCATGTGAAGCGTGAGCTCCCGCTGAAGCTTAGGCCTGAGGCCCATACGGAAACGGGAGATAACCACAGCAGGGTCCTCATCCACATCGCACCTCATCATATATTCATCGAACTTGGCGATGTATTCCGTCATCGTCATGGATCCTTAGCGCAAAATGTGTCATTGATCTAACAGCCTTTGCCTGTAAGAAAGGGGAACATACTTCTCTCTAACAACTCTTTCATCTCAATCCAAAAGAGAACTGACCCCTCTCCAGATTGCTCACGACGACGCTCCACATTTCCCCAATATAGTTTTGCTTGGCCCATCAATTTCATCCTGGCGAACCCGACTCGTCGTGGGTTTGGCAGATCGTGCCACTCAAAGAAGTGGTCCATGTCTGCTAACTAGTTGGAAAAAACTTTGGGGTCCAATCTCCCATCAAAACTGGGTGCGTCAATCTTGATGCCCTTCATGACCCTAGAAACAGGGTCCTCGTGCTCATGATATCTCTAGGGGTGTTGATGACGCACCCCATCTGGCCCTCCCATTGGGCGGGAAGAACAGGATCACGATTGTGTGTGGGTGATAATGGATATACCCCATTGTGTCTGTCGTGGGGCCTGGCCTGCGCTCAAACCATCCCTAGGCAGATCAGGGCCCACAACTTGGGACTGATCGACAACCCTGGTGTCGGGGGTCTCCTGGGCTTCACATACGGTAGTGGTTGGAATACCAGCCTCTAGACGTACAACTCTCTCCTCTAGACGTGTGAATCTACCATCCTGATGCGCAAACTGCTGCGTGATATCATCCCTCAAGGTTCGAAATTGTTGATCCATTCTCTTAGTTAGGCCCTCCATAGCCTTGGCAAATTGATTGGAGTCCATGGTGTAATGGAGACCGAATCCACGACCAGTGCGCGTGGGCATACACTAAGAATGACATGTGAATGGTTCTAGATCTATGTACGAGAAATGGGTAAAAACGATGAAACCAATGCAATACAACTACCCTATATATTTATATGGGGACTCAACAAAACCTAGGAAAAATGGCTAACCAAATACAACAAAATATGTTCCCTTCGCAGAGCCAATCACGCGGGTCGAACTGACGATTTTTAAAATTTGGGTAAAGGGTTTTTGTAGAAAATTATCACCACAAAGATGGATTGACAATAGACTGACCTACGCTAAACCTTCGCTCTGATACCAAATTTGATGCAGGGACATGTCTAAGCCTAGATGCATGTATAATCAGGTTAAAAAATGTTCAAATAAATACACCAATTAACTAACCGTTTCCAATCAAAGGGATTAGGTAAATCTCAACACAAAGATGATCATGCCCCTTAGCATAAAATCACGTAAGCGGTAAAAAGGATGGACTTATGGATATGAGGATATCCTAGATCTAGCATAACTCAGTTCACGGTTAAGTTCGGATATGATTCTACTGACTAACCATCGCTCTTTTCCGTTCAAACTAGAAAGGGGATATTTAGAGAGGAACGAAAGGGGTGAAGAATGAAGGGTTTTAGATGAAGAAAGTACAGGTCCTTTTGTCGTCAAAAGAAAAGGAGGATGATTCTTACCTTTTCCTTTACCTCGAAGATCTAAAAAGAAAGAAACTTGAAATCGGGGTGGAATCCTTAACACCCAAGGGTCAATCTCGAAACCCTAATCTCTTGAATAAAGAGGAAGAAAAGATACGAATTTCTATTCATTCAATAATAATGAAAATAGTGTTTCTCATAGCGTATATATAAGCTATGGAAAAGTAAAAGTGCATTAAAGCCCCTGAAAAGAAAAAAAATAACAAAAAGACGAAAAAAATAAAAAAAGTGCAATAAAACCCCTGAAACAAGAAAAAAGAACAAAAACGTTTAAAACTAAAACATCCGTGTGGTAGGGTGTGTAATCCGACCCATGGATCTATGGTTAGGGTGTGGTCATGCCGCTCCTACATTCGTAGTGCATCAGAAAATGGGTCCGATGGACCCAACATCCATCCACATCAACTCCTCCGCTCCGATACTCTATTGGCGACGCCTCCTCTAGTATACTTTAAAGGGTGCACCACTGATGTCTGCATCAGATATGGTCCACTTGAACTTTGAATCTCCTTCATGTTTAGGATCATGCAGTAAAATGAATTGGAGAAATGGATGGATGGAGTGGATATAACACAACCCCAAAGAGCCTGGGATCCCCTGTAACCCATGATAACAAGTGGCGTCCCCTAGAAACCTCTCCTTCATGAGCCTGTCACATTCCTCCTTAGTTTATATGAAATGCAAGTGTGCTCAATGCGATAGTCTACACATGCTGGCGTGGCCTTCAAAGCATTTTGCAAGTATACTTGCATTTCTTCACAAAATAATGAGGAAGCTGAAAGGTTGTTGTGGTGGGAGCAAGGAACTGTGTCAGCCTGACCACACGGATGCGTTCATGGGCATGCCCACTACTAACCAAGTGCCACGTGGGGATTGTGCATGAGATCTATCCTGTGCATTAGGTGCACTGCCTCATGTTCACCTTGGAACCCAAAAATCAGGCCAGTCCAAAACTCAGGTAGGCCACATTGTAAGGAAATTTTGGGATTGGACGCCCACCGTTAGTTGATGTCGGGCCCACCGTGGTTTATATATCCCATCCAATCTGTTTGTTTGACGTGAATCACCAAGATGAAGGCTTATCTACCTCACAATCACTCATCTAGATATTACCTACACAGTTGGGGTGGCTAGTGGCTCAGTTCTTGCACTCCCCTGCACTCATCATGTCAAGGCAGCATTTAGGATTCTTTAATACCTAAACTCCGTGCCTGGTAAAGGCCTTTTATATTCCAGTCATGGTCAATTGAAGCTAAGCTGCTACTGTGATGTTGATTGGGCTGAGTCGTCTTTAGACAAAAGGGCCACCATATGCTATTGTACATTTGTGGATGGTAATCTTGTGACATGGAAGAGCAAGTAGTCAGTGGTTGCTTGATCATTTCTAGAAATGGGTTTCAGTACTTATTTTTTATTTTATTTTAAAGAAAGGAGTTTTAGTCAATTTTCATGTACTTATACTGTGATAATCAAACAACTATTCTTATTGCCCCAAATCCTATTTCTGTTTTTCATGAATGGATGAAATGTATTGAGGCTAACTGTCACTTGGTAGAAGAGAAGATTGCCTCCAAGATTTTTTACATTCCATTTGTTCGTTCCATAGAGCAGTTTGCTAATATTCTGGCTCCTTCCTCTTCTCATTTACAGTTTATCTTGCCAAGCTAGGCATGTATGATATACATGCTCCATCTCGAGGGGGAGATCACCAATGTATAAAAGAGATAAGCTCTACATTAAAGAGAATAAAATCTAAAAAAATACAATGCTAGCTCCAAAAGTATGCTGCAACACAGGATGACTGGAGGCTCTGTATTCTAGCTCTTACACTAACTCTCTTCTTCGCCTCTTCCATCTTCTCCCTAAATTACAGTTACTGATCATCATTATCACTGCCATTTCCTTGGTTCTAGCTTCTAATGATTGCTTGGAGAAAATCCAATGACTGGCTGCTTTGCTTATCTAAAGAATTCCCACACAATGAGATGCAGCGTGGTTTGTAAATCACACTATGAGAAACTTTTGTTTGTTATTACAAAAAAGGACATTTAATCTAGAAACCTTTACTGAATTCTCATGGAATTCTTCTTCATCATCTTTTAGTTCCAAAAACCACAACCTCTGCTCTCGAAGATTGCTTATTGTATGTCTACTATGGTACCATTCTTACAGTCTATTTTCGTTTCCACAGTTCATCATTCCGATACTATCATGTTTCACTAACCATGTGCTATTAAGATTGCATACGATAAACTGCAATGAGTAACTCACCAGTGTAGCTATCCATTTATTCAATTTGCATTATCAACATGTAATTTCCTGCTAGTGGATAAGCTATCCACTTATTAAATTTGTACGGAGCATGTATGCGATAGTCATTCAATATCTATATATTTTATATCTGTAAAGCAGGAATGAATTTTTATTTCTTGATACAGGACTTGCAATTGATCAGCATTTTATAGAGAGTTTATCTTCTTCAGCTTCCAGGTAACAAGATATTGTGCATATCTTGAATAATTTATTGTATTGATGATATGTATATTGTGGGGTGGCTGTGAGGGCCGTAATGATTTAAATAAAAGAAAATGAATGAATTAGGGAGTTTCCTTGAGGAATATGAATGAATTAGGAGCAGTTGCTGGGACAGGTTTGGGCTGATAAGGGCTGAGAATGAGATTAGGGTTGTTTGGTGGTGTGGATTTGAGTGCATTCGGAATCCAGAAATCATTTGGCAGCATGGATTAGGAGGTATTTGGAATCGGAGATATTTGAAATACATGGTTTTGCACATGTAACAAGGGTGTCACTAGGCTCTACTAATCCATTGTACACGTGGCACACTGATGATACTCCAAAACAATCAAATTTTCGGCTGCATCACTAAAAATCACATCAATAGAATGATCCGAACGGTGCAAACATTGGCCATGTAAATCAATGGTTAGAAAATGTTGGCGAGTCGCTCATTTGTGATCCTATACTTGTGGCCTACCCGAGGCTTGGAATTTCGTCATTTTTGGCCAAAGTATATATTTCAATGGGCTTATTACGATCATTTTGTCAGATATTACATATGTACACTAATTAGGGATATTAAGGTGGATTTAGTAATCAAATTCAAATTCCTGTAACTATACTACAAAATTTCAATACATTTCTATTTTTGGATTCTAGTGCATTCCGATTACAAGCTGCCAGACACAGCTGAGGATTTAGAATCACCTTGATTTGTGATTTGGAATCCAATGCATTCCAAATACATGCTCCCAAAAGGGCCCTTAGGCTTGCTGTTTTGGGACAATTTTCTCTCTCGGACAGGTTTGACCCACCTTTTGAGGTCTTTTCTAGAAGATCTGACAGTAAGGGAGTGAGAAGGGAAGAAGAATTAGGTCTCATCCATCAAAATGACAAACAAATTTATTCGAAGTCATCCATTCTCAAGATCGATGACATCAAAGTAGTGGAGATCATTGTTTCGTGAAAGTTTGGACACATTCACTAGGCCTAAGATTGTCCCTTTCAATGATGGAGGAGCTCAGTCGGACCTCTGGTGATGCATACCTTTTCTCATAGCATATTGTTAGGTCAAAAATTTGATTCCTGTCTTATGTACAGGATTTTAACATTGGGCATTCTATAAGATGCCTGCATCTCTTTGCTCACCACCTCGATAGGAAAGGTAAAGAATCTTTACAGAGAAATGGCTTCTTTGCCTATTCTGATGGAAAGAACATCCTAAACTAGCTAAAAGTGTCATATCTAATATAAGTAGCTCAACTCATGCTTCTTGTTTTCTCAAGGTCCAAATTTCCTTGTTCCTTCAATCCTGAGGTGATGGAAATTGTGTCTATGCCTGTCTTCTCAAGGTCTGATGCTCTTGATATTTTGTCTCCAATGCTTCTCTTGTGGGCTTAAGTTGGAGTTAAGGTTTTCAAGTAGAATACCTGCATTCATTTTATCTACTTATTGTAGCTCATCTTCCCCTCCTGGTCAATGTAAATATTTGAGTAAAATTCATGGCTTGTTTCTTCAATGGGTGATGTGGACTTTATAATTGCCAGCAGCTTCTACTACGATGTCTAAAAGATCTTCTTTTGAACCTATCAGTTTCAGAGTCTAAAATTTAAGACCTCTTGCTTTTTATGATATATCTAGAGAAAAAAGAAAAGGAGTGAGAAGTTTGAGAGAGAGGGAGAGTGTTAAAATGTGTGTGAGTGTATTGTACCATCCCCAACCAATACCCAATACACATCTGACCATACATTGACTTTTATTTTATTTTTTTAAATTTGTACATACATGTCTCCCTAAAATATTGGCTTATAATGGGTGAATCAGGATGTTCTTGGTGCTATTGGTTTCTCCAACTTAACGTCCATTTGAAAAAAAAAAAGAAGCTTCACTCCAAATAGATATGGTTGAGTATGAATAACTCACTGGGGAAGCCCAATGAACCACCAAATTCTTTGATCCATAGCTCAGATGAGGGAGCATGTTGGCGGTTGGCACATGCGACAAGCTGAGTGTCAAGATGCCATCATTTGACTGACTGGAATTGGTTGAGGTTTTGGACACTGTTGGACTATAGGTGAATGTCCCTATGTATGACTAGATGAGTGCTTGCCTAAAACAACTATTGTAGGAAATCAAACACAGATCATAATGGAGTTGAAAAGTGGAGTAACTTTTCGTGGAGAAGTGGAAAGAGAAGCATCTACTGGGAGAGGGTTTTGAGAATCTGATCTCCCACCTTACCCGTAGTATGCCTCTTGATAGCGATAGGGAAACCCGCACAAAACCTTCAACAGGTATGTGATGTTCAGGATGTGTTACATGGCACACTTTTTCTATAGGGGATTCGATCCTGTTGATGTACTTTCTCTTGATTTTGTAAAGCTGTGTTATCACTAGGAAAAGAAAAATGGTAGGGATGCATTCGTCCCATGATGGCTAGGTTCAAATGCTAGAATACCCTAGTTTTACTACTTTTTATGTCACAAATCTCATTATCTCACTTGCAATTGGGAGGTGGGTTACTTTGCTGCAATGCAAAGCCCCTGCATCTACAGAATAAGTGATAGTTGACAAGGGGTTGCCCATGTGGGAGCCCTCTCCTTTGCTCTGTCCCGTTTCTATCTTTTCTCTATTTTTATGCTTTAAAAAAATAAAATAATAATAATAATTGTAGTTAGTGTCTGCTTTTCTACCTTTGATAAATGCCTAGTATGCACTTAAATGCGACTTTTTAATGGTTTGTGGACTCCTCAAATAAAGAAATTCTACTCATATTAGTACACTGTAAGCATAACCAGTCTCTCTTGACTTTGAGCCAAGACACAAAATGGCGCCGACCTGCATAATGACTTGGATTTGGCATGGATCGTGTGGTTGCCTGCTAGTCGTATAACAAATTATGCTAGTATGACTACAGGTGGTCATACGGGCATGCCTACAATTAACACTGCATCACGTGGGGGAGAACATGCATATATGAGATCCATGCCATGCCTGCTGTCAGGTGTGCTGCCTCATGTTCACCATGGAAACCAAAAATTGGGCCAGTCCAAAACTCAGGTAGGCTCCATCATAAAGAGTTGGGATGGGATGCTCACTGTTGTGTACCGGCAGACTCTGGTTTATATATGCCATCTAGTTCATTCACATGGCTCCTCACCAAGATGAAGTTACTCTTCAAAAATCCTGCTATTCTGAAACTCAGGTGGACCACACTGCATGAATTTAGAGGTTTTAGGCAGATTTTACACCATTTCCTAGGGTGAGGCCCACCCGAGTTTTGGTTTAGTGTGATGTACAGGGTCAAGGCTTTTAGTCTAACAGGAGGTGGCACACCCGATGGATGGGGTGGATATTATCCACATGAAGTTGTCCATCCACATCAGGGGGAGGTAAGCAGCACTCATACATAGCTGGGTCCCTTGTACTTGAAAAAACTTATGCCAAAATTGACTTAGGACCACCTTGTCATGGTCACTTGCAATAGACTTAGGCATTCCTTGAAGACGGGCAATTTCTTTGACAAATGCATGAGCAACTGAGGGCCTGAGGGCCTGTGGTCACACCTTGTATTCACTGTAAAACCGTGCAAAGCCTTTGTTATTGACGGATTTGGTTTTGCAGATATGACCTTAGAAAGCAGTAGCCATTATCATCCACATGAAGTTGTCAATCCACATCAGGGGATAGTCACACGATGTTTTCACTGTATAACCATACAGAGCTTTTGTTATTGATAGATTTGGTTTTGCAGATATGACCTTAGCAAGCAGTAACCATCATACAATGAAAAAAAAAAAACAAAAAACAGTTATTTGATATATTGTCAGAGTTTGATGGTTCGTATGGAATGAACTCCGGCATTGTACATGTGGGATGTGTGTAACCCACATTAAACCATTCAAATTGCAAGACCTGATATGGATGAGTCAACTCACAAATCAGATTTAAGTGATCTTAAGCTTCGATGTATGTATATTTATTGGTTGCATTTAGATGTCTAATTTATTTATTTTTTCTTCATTTAACTGTCTGTTAGAGGTCCATTAGTCTAACCATTAACGAATCAATTTATTTCAGTTATTGGTCTGTGACCCATCTAAGGTGGGGCTTACTATTTGGATGTTTTGATTTAAATTTAATTTATGAATGCAGACTTGCCATCACACTAGTACAATGTGGTAGAGCCTCCCCTCTTCAGGATGTGGAAGGAAGATTTTTTGTTGTTGTTGTGAAGACCCAGATGGAGAGCAAATGGTTAAAAGTACATAAATCAGATGTTCCAGCTATTCAATTAGCACCCTTCGGGCGGACAGCGGTAAAAAGAAGAAGTTAAATGCCAGGTATGCTGTGGGAGCTGAAGAAACTGATGGATAGGATTATCTAATGGTTTTAATTTTAATTTTTTTAAAACATAAACCATCCATGATAGGGTCCACTAGATGCACGAGCCTGATTTATCCATCATGGATAGGATTATCTAATGGTTTTAATTTTAATTTTTTAAAAACATAAACCATCCATGATAGGGTCCACTAGATGCACGAGCCTGATTTATCCATCACTTTGCCACTGTACAGTAGGGAGATGGATGTACCATATCATAGTTCTGACTGCTCTACCCTTTTACAATTTCTGGTCTGAGATCCATCCCTTCATGACTCTCGGCCTAGCGTGGAATGTAGGTGTCTGAATCAGTTTCGTCTAGGCCCAGATTTTGTTTGGTAGCCAGTTAAGTTCCATCCTGATGGTTTATCGAGGACTCTTTTTGTCAAACAGCTAGAACTTGGGATGCTTGCACGTGGGGAGCTGAAAGATGGACGCCGGCACATGGAGCACGTGTACACTGGCACAAATGGAGTGCTTGAAGATTGATCGGCGCCCATTTGCACAGTGGCACATGTGGTGGAAAATTGGCCACGTGTGACACATTGATGGTGGAAAATCGGCAACATGTGGCACATGGGGCACTGAATGTCCTGTTCCAACCAATATCGAAATTTAAGAAATGCTATTTTTTAAAAATTTTATTTTTATTTTTTTATTTATTATTTTTTTTAGGTTGGCATAAGCAACTATCCGTTTGACAAGACAATAGTAGCCTGGTTGCCTTTGTAGGTACAACCTGTTCGGAGCCTAACTTTTCTGCCAACCAAGCGGCTATACCACATATGTAATGTACCCACATGAACAAGTGACGTGTGTGAGATCCTGCTTGTTCATTAGGCAGCGGAGGTATGAAAAGTTGATAAGAGGCTACGTTGATTTTAGGTGGGAGGTGTATGTCCCACCAAACAAAGCGTCTTGGCTGAGTTCGGGCCAAGTTAGATATATGACGGGTCCCTTGTGATGAACAACTTGAATGAATCTTACATGATTTGTTGCGTTGGGCCACATCTTCGTTGATGAATGATGGATATTTCGTTGGTTTGGCCTTGGACGAGGTTGATTCATGATCATTGGTGTGTGGTTTACACTGATGTTGTTGAAGCTGATAACGAAAATTGTAAATTTTATTTATTTATTTTTAAATTTGATGGAATGATCCTGGATTCTGCCCTACCAGACAGATCTAACAGTAGTGATGTGTCATGGTCATAGGACAGTTACGATTAAACAGTGAAGATTAGCGGAGCAAATGCACTAGTGGAGATAGCAGGGGCGGGCTACATGAACGGCTTTACAAAATCAGATCTAGCTCTCTAATTGACTTTGGGTGGTTGTGGTTGTGGTTGTGGTTGGAGGCCAGAGGTTTGGGTTTGGGCCCGAGTTTTTCACTGTCTAGAAATAACTGGGCTGAGTTCATTGTAATTAACTGCTTTTGAAACGGTCCATTGTCAGCCGATTCTAGTCCTTTTTAATCTTTCATGAAATTATACCCAAAGCCCATCACATTGGCGTTGGCACCCATCAGTAGATTTCCATATCTTCGCTGTGGACAGTGAATGATAGGTTCCAACTCTTCTGTGGGCTCATATCAATGTTTATTTGGAATTCCAACCATCCATCCAAGTTCTTTCTTCCCTTCATTTTCACTGTACCTCCAAAAAAGTGGGCTAACCCAAAGCCCTGGTGGGCCGTAACACATGGAACAATGTAAATGTAAAATCATGCACGAAACCTCTAAAATTACGAGCTATGGCTGATTTGTGGATTGTCCCTTCATCACGGAGGGAATCGTCTAGTGAATGTGCTTTATTGCGTGTACACGGCACATTGTGTCCACCCACAATGTCAAGTTTCTACGGCGGGCGTTCAATCACCACTGTTTCCTATGGTGTGGTCTACCTAAGATCTCGATGTACTTCACTTTTGGGATCATGCCCTAAAATGAGATTGCAAAATAGATAGCGAATTGCGGACTGAGTAAATTCTGTGAAGCCCACCGTGGATGTATGTCTTATCTATGCCATCATTATCCCACTGTTTCCTATGGTGTGGTCCACTTGAGCTTTGTATATGCTTCGATTTTCGGTTCATGGCTTAAAATGATCTGGAAAAAGAGATGGACGGCATGGATAAGACATACATCACGGTGGGCCCCACAGAGTTGCAATCCGCTTGGGGCGTGGATAAAACGCATACATCATGGTGTGGGCACACAGAGCTTTTCTGGCACCTCACAGCACCGATAGCTACACTACGCAATCCGAGTCAGAGCGCATATGATGGATAGATGGACAGGTAACATTTGGAGTACTTCAAATGTCCCCAACTTAGGGCTTGTTTGGATGCCGGGTCCATAACGTAATGTGTCATATATGTCAATGAAATACATTATTGAAATCGACGCTATCCAAACACTGTCACGTGGTACGCTGGCGACCCAAGTACGTCGCCAACCCAGTTTCTCGAAACGACACGTCTTGTAAAACACTATTACAATGCAGGCGTCTGTGTAGTGCAATGAAAGCACTGCACCGCTATAGCAGACGAGAGTTATAAGAAATAAAAAAATAAAAAATCTCGAGATTGCAAGTGGTTCAGCATACGTATATGATCATCAATGCCTTCCCTGCGAGCAGACGTCGGGCGAAAGGAATGAAGCAGCTGAGGAAGGAAGAAATGGCTAGGTTTGCAAGATAGAGGATTTTCATCGGAAGCATATTTCCGAAAGGAGAGCCTCTCGTTTCGAAGCTCTCCATCTTCTCTCAATACATAGTATTCCCAGGCGCTATGTTCGCCTCCCTTTACTACTGCCCCGAAGACCATCCCAACAAGAAGAAGATTTCCTCTTCCTCTGCCTGACTTCTTCCTCCATCCTTCCCATCCTTTCCAAGTTTTTTGTGGATAAGCTACAGGTAAAAAAAATCGCATCCGCTCATTGAATGTGGACCACTGCTCCAACTGTTATCGATGTGGCGGGCCACGAGATAGCCTTCAAATTGCTAGGCTGATTTGCAACCTGTGTGCCAGAGGAGGGAACTGCATGTTAGTGTTCCTCTTTGATGGATAATGTTGAAGCTAGGTTTGCTCATTCGGCTCACAGATCGACACGAGGGACACATGTGCCAGATCAGAATTTCCCTTTGCCATTCTCACTATGTAGATGCCCTATTGAAGGAAACAAGCTCTTCTCATCATCAGGCGAATGAACGTTAATTTCATACCTATTTAATGCTTGGGAAGCAGTGTGGCTGATGAACACTCTATTCCCAAACACTGATTTCGGAAACCATGGTCTCATGTGATTACTAGTGCAGTCTTATCCAAACATTGTGAGTGGTTTGCAATTTCCAAATGCTTTACCGCTGCAGGACCACTAATACCTTGATGGGACAATTTTACTTCCCTCTACAATACTATACGCGAATCCAAACACGTCCTTATTGAACTCACATATGTCCAGATCGGTCTTCTCGGTGGATGGAGATCGTTCAAAAATCACATAGCGGGCCTTTATATCCGCTGTATGCTCTCCTTGACCGTCTATCTTGGGCCACAAATTGAATGGCTAAGATTGCGTCATTACAGCGATTTTGAGGAATGGTCCGTCCATGGTGGTGGAACTCAAGGGACTTTAAGGTCTGGATTACCGAACCATGAGCCCCACTTCTGAGAACGGATAGCTTTCAAAAGAGGTTTACCCTAATACATACGGCGTATTGCAATACCATATACCATACATATAAAGCCATCTTCCAATGATCTAAACCTTTATACGACAGATTTTCAAAGTGAGCAACGGAAGTGGATTAGGTGTTACCCGGGCAACACTTTAGTTGTTACCCTGACCGTGGGGCCCACCTCGATATGTGTTGTATATCCATACCGTCCATCAGTTTTTCCACTTCATTTTCGGGCATGTTCCAAGAAAATGAAGCAGATCCAAATCTCAAGTAGACCACACGGTAGGAATTAAATTTCCACCAATAAAAACTTCTTGGCACCACAAAAGTTCTGGATCAAGCTGATATTTGTATTTTCTCCTCATCAAGGTCCGTGTGACCTAATCAACAAGTTGTATGGAAAATAAACATTACGGTGGGCCCTAGGAAGTTTTTAATGGCAGGCATTCAATAAACACTGTTTACTATGGTGTGGTCTAACTGGAATCTGGATCTGCTTCATTTCTAAAACCATCCTAAAAAATGATCTGAAAAAACTGATGTACGGAGTGGATATACAACACATAAATTAAGGTGGGCCTCACGGTGAGGGTAACACCCAGTAACGTGTTACCCAGATAACACCTAATCCGATCGTTTTCAACCCTGTAAATATTAGCTCTTTTGCTTTGAACATGAGCGGTGTCCGTATCCTTTGTAAGATCGAAGGACAGATCTTCAATCCAAACTACATGCGGCGCCACGTAATCATTTTACTCCTCCACTAAATAACCTCCAACAACAAACGAAAATGCTGGTATCATGATTTTCATACCATATTTTCAATATGATTTCATCATCCCACCCACTTAAAAGGATTAACCGTAGGTGGGCCACATGTAAAGACACTAATGGTTAGAGATTGAATATAGTCCATACAAAGGTGGACTGAGAACAATGGCCCAGATTGCGCACAACTTTTAGACGATGAAATCATCACTGCCTTTGATTTTTCCCAAGTGGATCATCCAAGGTGGGACCCAAGAGACAAACGGTCTGGATCACCATGTGGTGAGGATAGTACGTGGGAGCCCCACCATACGAAGAAAAAGCAGAGGAGAGTTTGTTCTCTGTAGTAGGGACACGTAGCTTTCAGACAACGCCCCGAAACACTCGAACTTTCCAAGAGACACCTGTCCGGATTTGAAAACTTTTGCAATTCGCTTTTGGGGCCGATGAAAACAAGTGGCGGAGGTTTTTCCTTTCATTATTTTAATAAAATCCAGCTATTCGAACGGTCGAGAGTCGTCTATATCCTCTCTCTCCTCAAAAACGCTGGAATATGCGTGTCGCGTAGGTTAAGCTGTGAATGCGAGTGGTAATGACGTGGCAAAAAGCGCAGAAAGCCCGTCGCTTTTGATCCAAAGCTCTTGGCCGTGGTTGCCTTCCAAGTTCCAACCCTGCTTCACTATTTAGAGGCTGAGATATTTTGGATTTTTATTTTACGGAATTGGATATTATTTTAAAAAGATGTTAGTCAGGATCACGCATTGTTGGTGCCCTTCAGATCCGGACCGTTCATGAGGTTGATGATAAGGATACTATAATTCGGCGGTGATATTTGTCAAGTGGGACAATCCATGCCTTTCATCCAATGGGACCCATTTATATGGCTTATGTGGGAACAATCCTGCCTATGCATTATCGACTTTAAATTATTATTTTTTCTTTTTCCAATATGGGCTTGTAGATTTTTCATCATGTGGCCCACCTAGGTAGTTAGAATTTAGGAAATCGTTGTCATCGAAGACGCCTTTTCATGGGGGGGCCTCTCCAATCGAACCTAATTGCAAGTGAAACGTTTGAATGGATGACTTTGGAATGTGAACTTGGCTTCTTTTTCCGTTCTTGATTAATTGATGAACGGTCTTTCTTAAATTGCTTGGAATTACTTACTTTTGGGCCATTTTTAAATGAATGGCCCAGATCTGAAAGATAACCCACCTAAGCCACTACTACGACTTTTGGATTCAAGGCCACGTACTGCCATCTCAGCACCAAAGTATAATTTTTATTTTATTTTATTTTATTTTATTTAAATCCTCTTTGTCATTGTATCCCTTCGCGTGGCACACATACCAGATCCAGAAGGTTCATCTCGTGGGCTCCACTGTAATCAAAAGTTGGGAGCGAAAAAGGTGAGACCCGGATCCACCAACGTGGGTGCGACCTCTGACTGCGGGGTTCACTGTGATGTATGTGATTACATCCACGCCGTTCATCTGTACTGAAATCTTATTTTAAGGCATGATCCAAAAAATGAAACCGTTACACATCCCAGATGGACCATAGTGCAAGAAACGGTGGAGATTGATCATTAAAACTTCTTGTGGGCCACAAAAGCTTTGGATGAAGATGATAATTTGTGTGGTCTCTTCATCAAGGTGTTTGTGATCTTATCAACATGTTGGATGGCAGATAAACATTCAGGTAGAATCCATAAATTTTTTAATGGTGGAGATTCAATTACTACTATTTCGTATGGTGTGGTCCACCTAAGATTTGAATCAGCTTTATTTTTGGGTTCCTTCTTTAAAACTGGCTTTCAAAATGGTTGGACGGTGTGGATCTAAGGCATATATATCACTGTGAGCCCTATAGCCAGGGGTCCGACCGACCTTGGTGGATCCGGGACTCACCAAACCCGCTTCCTCAAAAGTTGAATTGGCGGCACCGACAAAAAAAATAATAGTAATAAATAAAAATAAAAATAAAATCATAGCCAGATAATCCCAGCCGCCAATATTATTATTATTATTTGTTTTCTTTTCGGGACTGGAAATGGAGAGGCGGAAAATAGTCCGTGCCCAATGGTTGTAATTCAAGATGAGTAAATTCTAAAATTGGATGCTGGATGAGCGGATAGGATTAATCATGGGCCCAGAGGATCAATGGTATCGATCTAAGTACATCTACCATGTGCCGAGATAGAAGGGCTTATAACTAGAGGTGGGCTCGGGACGTCTTGATCCGGCTAACTTGACTCGTCCAACTTGTTCATATTTAACTTGACCCGAACTGAATGGGTGAGTCAGTCAGAACCGAGTAGGCTTCACCCAATCCTAACTCAAATCGAATCGAGTTCGAGTTACCTAGTTACTCAATCTGAAACTCGATCTGGTTAGACCGGACTCGATTCAAAACCCGACTCGATCCAAAACCCGACTCTCTAACCCTACCTGTCACACCCTACCCTGACCTGATCCCAAAATCTCTCTCTCCCTCCCTCATCCTCCTCATCTTCCAAGCCCGACCTCTCTCTCTCCCTCCCTCATCCTCCTCATTTTTCAAGTCCGGCAACCACCCACCACCATCACCCTCCTCCTCCTCCTCCTCCTCCTCCTCTCTCTCCTCTCTACTCTCTCGGTCTCTCCCTCCCTCATCTCTTAATCTGACTTGGTGCCAACTTGACCCGACTCGGTACTTCTGACTGGATCGGACTCGGTCCGGATCAATCAAGGCTAGACTGGACTCAAATCGAGTCAGGCATGTGGACTCAATACCGAGTTGGATCGAGTTTGGGTCAGGCCTATTTTAAAACCGAATCGAGTCAAGTTAGCCCTAACTTAGTCCGACTCGACTCGATGCCCAACTCTACTTATAACTAGGATATTCTGCTTTCTCTTCTGTCTAGGAGAAATGCCATCGGACTGCACTTTGTAAGTACACTCACCTCAAGCTTGGAAACAGGGCACACGCGTGTGACATCAGGCCGCTTAGCACCGCAAAACTCAATGTGTGGTTTCCTTATCTTATAGAAAGACTCGCACGATGGTCACTTTACCTTACATGTACATTCCTTGTGCACTGATTGATTGATGTATTTTGTTTGGCAATTATGTGAGTCATTATGTTAGTAAGTCAACCGAGTCATTGAAAATTGAACATTGAACACACAAGTAAATGTAGAGTATTTGGAGTAAAGAATGAGTATATGAAGTGCTTTAGTGACTGTAACTTTTGATCCAAAATAATCTAATCCTCTAGATAATTTTAACCATAATAAGTAAACTTTTTATTGATAATCTTTTAATCATAAAAGTTTTAATTGAACATGTTTAGATTAGCTTTAGATGTCTCGAGTTGTTGGAAAAGTTACATAATTTCATGTTACACCCCGAACCTGAAAATCAGGCTCACAAATTTTCTGATTGCTGAATCCGGTGCTGACAGCCTCCATAGTAACCCATTCTTGGCTTCCAGTGCGCATACGCCAGATTCCGATCTTGGGATCCTACAAGGAGGATTTTTCAACGTACATTTGTCTCATAAGAAGTATAACCACAAGTTTACCCAAATCACAAAAGCAATATCATCATCACATATCCACTAATATAAACTTTGAATACAATGCTGAAAGGAAAATACATATTTTAAATAAAATCAAAGCTCTAGAAGTCCGTTGCATGCTCCAAGCTCAACGCTGTTGTAACCTAACGTCACCTGCACGCATCTATCGTGCATAAGCTTATAGAAAGCTTAGTGGATGGTGAAAGTGTGTGCACAACGTAAGTGCTAAGTAAACAATATCAGAGTAATCAGAGTAAGCGAAAATACTGACAAGCCTATAGATCATACAATATCAGAAATACTAGCAAGTCCATAAATCATACGATATCAGAGTAATGCGAAAACATGCTGATAGGCATATAAATACTATCCGCCTTATCTAGGCTATGCGATGCAAAAATATAATAAACCAATATCATATACTGATGAAGCAATGTAGATCAGCTATGCAATGCGGAGACAGTAAGCCAAATACTATGTGCTGAGGATGCAATGTAATATGTGATGCGAATAAAATGATCAAGCTGGAGTGTGAAGTCGAGATGATAGTATGTAGTATCACAGGCTACGGGGTCCACCACAAGGGACTTATATCCAAACTAGTCCTGTCACGCCCCAAACTAAAAAACCGGGCTCACAAAATTTTCGATCGCCGAATCCGGCGCCGACAGCCTCCGTAGAACCCCATTCTCGGCTCCCAGCTCCCATTCGCCAGGTTTCGATCCTGGGATGCTACAAGGAGGATTTTTTTTTATCAGTTTGAATCGTGATAAGCATAACCAAAGGCATAACCCACAAACAACGACCAAAAACTCCATTATATTTTCACAATGATAAAAAACTTTACAAGTGTAATGAGCATAAAGGGAAATACAATGATGATGGACAAAAGCTCCAAGATGATCTGCAAAGCGCTCCTGCCTCAGTGCTGTTACGCCCTAACGTCACCTACACGCAATGGTTGTGCATAAGCTTATAGAAAGCTTAGAGGGTGGTGAAAGTGTGTGCGCAAGGTGGTAATGCAGTTATGTAGTATTAGAGTAATGCGGAATATGCTGATGAATCCCTGAATACCATTAGCCGTACCAAGGCTATGCAATACAAGGCATGAATGATGTCGGCCATACCGAGGCTATGCGATGCAAGATGCAAGTCAAGCATATAGATCCTCATCTAAGTCCACATATCAATACAGCTCAAATATGAAATATCACCGGGGTCTAGTACACTCTAAACCAGATCGCCGTCCCATCGCGATCTGGTAAGTGGAAGAGACCTCACTATCCACTTGCCAATATCGGGCTCGGCTCGTCGATAGCGGACCCATTCCTCCAGCTGGTCAGACTCAGCCTAGCTTTGCCCCCTACTCTCGGGCGGGTAAGGCCGCACCCCCTTTCAACTGACCACGACACAGTGGAAAGTGCGGCCTCTTGAAAATCGGCACTCGACGCTCATACACCCACTCAGTTTAGACGTTGGAGCAACCTCTTGGTACCATAAGGGTTTAGAGACTTTCACCCAGGGATATCTATAGCACTCCATGTAGAATAAGATTTCCGATATCCAATCTTGCCATCTACTATACGCCTGTGGAGGTTACGGTCCTGATGTCGCTAGGGCGTACAGTAACAATGACATACAATGCGAATGCATGAATCACACTATCCAATTATGCAGAAATCCTGTGCGTATTGTGTGCTTATGTAGGGCAACACTGCCTAACCAGGAGCCCATAAACAATCTGCCCGAAGGCATATGCTATGATCAGTCACTTCTCATATTAAGCATATATATGATGCGTATGATCATGAGTCATGGAACTATACTAAACATGTAATAACGTAATAAACTATCCTTACAACGCAGATGGGCCTAGATGGCCTACACGCAATAAGTACGGGCCTATCAATGGGCCTTAGGGAGAGTCATAATGCGGACATTTAACCAACATTATACCTACGATGTAGACATCAAACCATCATTGCTCCCAAGGCATAGCCCATCGTGAAACATCCTTACACAAACTATGGAGGAATCACACATTGTAATGGACCCTAAGGGCATCCCATAGGGCCTCAACGCATAGGCCTCCGATACATCAAATGGGTTGCCTCATATGGGCCTTACATATATCAAGTGGGCTGCATCAATGGGTCTTATGTACATCGCAATGGGCCATAACCATGGCCATAACCCCATGGGCCTTAAAGTACATCACAATGGGCCTCAACCCATGGGCCCTAATACATCACAATTGGTCTAATCCCATGGGCCTTAAAATACAACAAATGGGCCTAATCCCATGGGCCTTAAAATACATCAAATGGGCCTAATCCCATGAGCCTTAGAATACATCAAAATGGGTCTAATCCCATGGGCCCTATATATATATCAAATGGGCCACACCAACGGCCACAAATACATCAATATGAGCCCCATCTCATGGGCCTTATAAATGCCAAGGTGGGCCTCAATGGACAGCCACAATTAAATCAAGATGGGCCTTAATCCATGGGTCCTAATACATCACAGGTGGCCCTTAAAAGTTTAAAATGGTGGATGTCACTGTCCACATAGATGGTGTGGTCCACTTGAACCTGGATCTGACTCATTCTTAGTGTCAAACCAAAAAAATGAGCTTTCCAAGTAGATGGACAGTTTGGATGCAGCACACACATCATGGTGGGTCCCACTGTCGTTGGACAGTGAATAAAACACATGCATTACAGTGGGCTCCATCTCCGCTGGACGGTGCGAGTAAGACACATAAATCATGGTGGGATTCCACCGTCCACGGCCGTGGACGGTGTAGTAAAACCCATGCATCACTGTGGGTCCCACCATAACATTTATTTTCCATCCAAGCCATTGATAAGGTCGCACAGACCTGGATGAGGAGGAAAAAATAAATTTCATCTTGGTCCAAAGCTTCTGTGGCCTAAAAAAAGGGTTTCAATGGTAGAGATTCAATCCCACTGTTTCCTACAGTGTGGGCCACCTGAGCTGTGGATGGAGCTGAAATTTGGAGGGGGCCCACTGCTGGGAGTGGCCCACCTCGTGAATGGTGTGGATGTAAAATATACATCATGGTGGGGCCCACAGCTGGAGCCATGGGTTCCTGTCCGCACGCCCACACGCCCGTGTGCAGCAGGTGCTGCTTGTGCCACTGGCAGCAGCAGCGTTTGCTGCGTCTTTTATTTATTTATTTATTTATTTATTTTGAAATTGATGTTTTCTTGTGGTTTTTCACAGGTAGGGTCCCCATCAGAGAAATTCGATTCGACCGATTGATTCTAGGGCTCAAAACACACCAAACAAGCCCAATATCCGATGTTTTTCGGCGTATAAAAAAAATCAAGGTGACTTTCAACGGTAGAAACCACTATTTTACATGTTATGGCCCGCCTGCAAATCGTATGGACTTCATTTTTCAGCTTAATGCCTAAAACGATCCTCTGAATGGGATGAACGACATGGATTGAATACATACATCAAGGTGGGGCCTATATGAGTGAGCCACCCCACAAGCTTGGAAAAAGCAAATATTTGTGTTTTCCCAGTAACGTCCAGCGTCCCTGGACGCTGGACGGTTTGCCGTTGCACATGCACGGAGGTGGGCCCTGCTTAAGTGGGCCACCAAATGATGGATGGTGCGGGTACAACACATGTAAGGTGGGCCGCACAACCATATCATGATCATATAAGAAAATGAAATAGAGAGGGAGGGAGAGAGATAGAGAGTGGGACACGCGTGATGGAGGGACCCCGACACTATGGGCCCTCCCTTGCAACCAATCATACATCAAGTAGGTCCCATTACACATGGGCCCATTAAATCAAAAATCCAACGGTGGAGATCCCTTCTCCACTAAAATAGACGGTCTAGATGACCCGAGGTATAGAAGAAAAATAAATATCATGATGGGGTCCATGGCGAATGGCCCTATCATGGAATGATCATGATGATCCTAGTGGGTCATCGGCCACATCTTAGGGTCCCAAGTGAGATCCAAACCATTGATCGGTTGGCCTCGCTTGGCCCATCTTAAAAAAAAGTGAAAAATACTCTATCAAAGCACCCATCGTTTGATCTTCTTGCTTCCTTGGCTTCCTTAGCTCCTTAGCTTCGATTCCAACGGTGGAGATGAGGTTTAGATGGTTGAGATGAGAGATCTTGGGATGGAAAGGTGGGCCTCACACATGTATTTTTCTCTCCATGGGAGGGCTTGGACGTGTGGAGTTCTTGCTTGCTCGAGAATGGTTTGAAAAAAAATGAGAAAGAGAGTTATAAAGAGAGAGAGAAAGACAGAGTGATGGGTGATGGAGTGATGGATGTGGTGAGTGATGGGTGTGTAAGAGATTTTTGACTTTTGTGGCAAATGGTGTAAGAAAAGTATAGGCTTTGTAAGAACTTTTTGACTTTTGGGGCTTTTTTGGGAAAGGGTGAAAGGTGATGTGTACTTGACATGTACTTGACATGTTGAGATTAATGGATTGATGGATTGATGTGACAAGTTGTAGAGATTCTCTTAAGTTTTACAACGCGCGGCGTTTTCCTTGCACCTAACGCTGGCCCACATCTCCTGACCAGGGTATCGCCTCGGCGCGGGAGTCGCGGCATTGGAACCGTGGTGACGGTGCGGTCGTTAAGGTACAAGTCTCGGTTTGAGTCGACTCGGGTTGACGGCGTGTGAATCAGGGTTGTACACAAATGCCAGTTAAAGGTCGAAGGTTGCTGGAATTCGGGTCTAGGATACGGGTCTTAATACCTAAATTTGGATAGTCAGACTCAATGTGGAAAACTCCTGATCTCATGTTAATCGCGTGCCCTAACCGAAATCTTGATCATTGTGAAGGTATACGTAACAAATAGTTGCACACCATCAGTCCGAGTGGATAGTGAATGAATGAATGAATGAGTATGCAACTCTTGCTCAATAGTCCACATATCAGTATGGTTCCTCTCTAGGATCATCACCGGGGTTTAGTACACTCTACATGCAACCGTCGTCCACTGACGTGCAACTATGCAAGTGGAAGAGACTTTATCATCCGCCTGGCCAGTAGTTAGTCAATATCTGCCCGGTAAGTCGATAGCAGACCCATTTACAAGCTGCTCAAACTCAGCCTAGCTATGCCTCCTACCCTCTGGCGGATAAAGCCACACCCCCTCCCAACCGACCACGACATAGTAGGAAACGCTGCCTCCTGGTATTCGGCACTCGGGCGCTCATGTATCCACTCGGTTTCGACGTTAGGGCATCCTCTGGTACCAAGAGGGTTTAGAAATTTTCACCCAGGGCCATCTATGGTAGTCCGATGCTAATAATAGATTTTCGGTGTCCCATCTAGCCATCCACGATATGCTTGTGGAGGCTACAACCCTGATGTCTTTAGGGCATACAGTAATCACAACACATAATGCAAGGTGCATGAATCATATAATCCAGTCATGCAACAATCCTGGGCATACTATGCGCTCATGTGAGATAACCTTTGTTTATCAGGGAGTCTCATAACAACCTACCCTATGACATATGCAATGGTCAACCAAATCTCATAACAAACATGCAGATGGTGCATATGGGCATGTATCATGATGCTATATTGTCACATACTCATAAATTGGTATCAATAACCGGCATCGATAATCGACCTCGATAATGTGGACATTTAACCGACAAGGGCCTAATATACAACACCATGGGCCTCACTTAAGAGCTTAATACACATCACGATGGGCCTCTCACATGGGCTTAATACATCATAACGGGCTCCATCGCCTGACCCTCAAATGCACCACAATGGGCCTATTCATATAGGCCTCATATACATCACATTAGGCCTTAAACACGGGCTGAATACACATCACAATGGGCCTCAAATACGGGCCACATATACATCACATTAGGCCTCAAACACGGGTCACATATACATCACATTGGGCCTCAAACACAGGCTGAATATACATCACAAGGGGCCTCAACTACGGGCCGCATATACATTATATGGGTCTTGACAATCGGTCTCGACAATTGAAATCGGCCTCAGCAATTGGCCTCGACAATTGGAATCGGCCTCGATAATCAAAATCGGCCTCGATAATCAGTCTATACAATCGGCTCAACAATCGAAATCGACGTCGACAAACGGCCTCGACAATCGGAATTGGCTTCGACAATTAGAATCGGCCTCGACAATCAGCCTTGACAATTGGAATTGGTCTTAACAATCAGAATCGGCCGCGACAATTGGAATCGGCCTTAACAATTGGCCTCGACAATCTGAATCAGTCTCGATAATTGGAATCGACCTCGACAATCGGAATCGGCCTCAACAATCTGCCTTGACAATCGGAATCAGCCTCAATAATTGGAATTGGCCTCGACAATCGAAATCGACCTCGACAATCGGAATCGGCCTCGACAATTGGCCTCGACAATCGGAATCGGCCTCGATAATCAGAATCGGCCTTGACAATCGACAATCGGCCTTGACAATCGGAATTGGACTCGGCAATCAGCCTTGACAATCAGAATCGGCCTCAACAATCGTCCTCGATAATCGGAATCAGCCTCGATAATTGAAATCGGCCTTGACAATCGGAATCAGCCTCAACAATCGGAATCGGCCTCGACAATCGCAATCGGCCTCGACAATCAGAATCGGCCTCAACAATCGGCTTCGACAATCAGAATCGACCTCGACAACCGGAATCATAATCGGTGAGAATGGGCCTAACAAGGCTTAAGGGAAGGTCACAATGTGGACATCCAACCATCATCGCCCATTAACGTGGACATTTAACTAACATTGTTCCCAAGCAGTGGCCCCCATAAACATCATTACATACATCATGGTGGTATCTCACATCACAATAGGCCTCATATACATCACATTCGGCCCACACAAAGGCCTCACTTATGTCTCATTAGGCCCACTCATAGTCCTTATATACATTACATTGGGCCTCAACCCATGGGCCTTAAATATGTCTCAATGGGCCTCATATACATCAAGTGGGCCACATCATGTGGGCCACTCCAATGGGCCAACATGCATCAAATGGGCCACATTATATGGGCCGCACCAATGGGCCGCATATACATCAAATGGGCCGCATCATGGGGGCCTCAAATACATCAAATGGGTTGCACCAATGTGAGCCTCAAATACATCAAATGGGCCGCACCAATGTGGGCCTAATATATATCACAATGGGCCTTACCAAATGGATCAGAAATACATCACAATGGGCTGCAATTGTAATCAAGGCAGGCCTTAACGGATGGGCCACCAATACATCAAGGTGGGCCCCATGGATAGGCCACAAATACATCCAGGTGGGCCCCACGGATGAGCCATAAATATGTCAAGGTAGGGCCCACCGTATACTCTCCATCCAATCTGATTATAAGGTCACAAAGACCTGAATAAGAGGTAAAATAAATTTCATACAGATCTAAAGCTTTTGTGACTAAAAAGGGTTTCAAGGGTAGCTATTCAATTCACCACTGTTTTCTACTATGTGGTCCACCTGATAACTGGACGGTGTGCCCCACATAGCCTGTCAGATGGACGGCTGATATAAAATACATACAATCAAGGCGGGCCTCATGGATGGTCACAAATACATCAAGGTGGGCCTCATCACATGGGCCGCACCAAAAATCATTTCAATAGTTGTAGGTTAACATGTGAATCACCGCACACTATCATTCTATGGGGCACATGGCCCACTGATGATGATCAGCACTATCTAAACATTGTCCGTGTAAATCATCACCGTCCAAACATTGTCCAGCATCGTCCAACACTATCAGGATGGTGTGGATGAAATGAATACATCAAGGTGGTGTCCACGGTTCAGATGGGACCCACATAACTTGTTGACATCAATACATCTGCTATATAGCTGATGTAAAGTACACCGGCCAGTCAGCTTCCATCCTAAGGTGGGTCCACACGTGTGGCCCACCAGTTTAGGTGAATGGATGACGGAGTGGATTACACATACATCACAGTGTGCTGCACCTACCACCGTCTAAATACAGACGGTGTGGATATAAGATACTTACATCAAGGTGGGTCCCACGTGAGGCCCACCAGACATATATATAATATTATATTATTACTTTATCATACTTTCTTCTTTCTCTCTTTTTTTTTGAAAAAAGGTTCTAGCGTCCAGGACAGATGGATGGCTTTGATAATCACATGCATGTGGAGTCCACATGTGCGTGGGTCCCATAGCTGCTCTGCAGCATGGATGAATCACATATATCATGAGTGAGGTCCATAGGACCGTCCAACCTGTCCAGAACCGTCCAGATGGTCTGGACGGTGTGAATGAAATAAATACATCATTGTGTGGCCCAACAACAGGTGGGTGGTTGGGATCCAACACATATGATCACGTGGGACCCACTGAACTTACTGACATCAGTCAGTCGGTTGGGGTCCCACCGTTGGATGGTTTAGGATGCAACACACGCATCATGGTGGGCTCCACGGTAATGGTTGGCGTGGATATGTCACACGCATCAGGTGGGCCGCACATCAAGAGGGAGGGGGAAAGAGAGAGAGACGATCGTGAGAGGGGAGGGACCTCGCCACTATGGGCTCTCCCTATACATGCATATGTCAAGATGGGTCCTACGTATGTGGGACCTCAAATCATAAAATTAACAAATAAAAGCACTCACCATTAGATCTTGGACTCTTCCTTCCACTAATGTGATCTAGAGCTCCAAGGGGTGCATTTTCAATGGTCGAGATTGGACTTGGATGGTGGAGATGGAAGGTAGGAAGGTGGGCCACACTAGCTTCTCCATGGAAGCTTGGACGGTTGCTCTCATGGTGCTTGGGAGAAATGAGAGAGAGAGGTTGTAAGAGAGAGAGGGATGGGTGAGTGATGGGGTGTGATGGGTGAGTGAGTGATGGGTGTACTTGGTTGTAAGAGAGAGTAGACTT
This sequence comes from Magnolia changhungtana, assembly GCA_030180095.1. Taxonomy (NCBI): domain Eukaryota; kingdom Viridiplantae; phylum Streptophyta; class Magnoliopsida; order Magnoliales; family Magnoliaceae; genus Magnolia; species Magnolia changhungtana. The sequence goes on from JASAUF010000336.1 coordinate 1,893,683, forward strand.
TAAGTGAGAGATGGATGGGTGTTGGTACTTAACATCATGTGATATGGTACTTGATTGATTGATGAGACATTTCTCTTAAGTTTCGCAACGCGTGACATTTTTCTCGAACTAAACGCGAGCCCACATCTCCTGGCCTAGGTATCGGATCGGCGCGCGAGACACGACATCGGAATCGCGGCGACGGCGCGGTTGCAAGGGTATAAGTTTTGAGTCGAGCCGACTCTGATATATGCGACATGACTTAAGATCACACGTAAATGCCGAAAATAGATCGCGGGTCACCGGAATTCGACCGGGAAGACCGCGGAAGCCTACAGAATGATACAGGCTAAGATACGGGTCTCACAGCTCTCCACACCTAAAAAAAATTTCGTCGTCAAAATTTGTATTATATGCAGAACTCAAAAGAATGAGGAAACATGGCATCCGAAATTCAATATTAGGTATAATCAAACATTGAAGAGATGAGAATAACGCTCGCGAATCAAAGCCTCCCACTCTCAGGACACCTTATAAACACTATGATGATCTCACTGAACCTTAGATCCCGGATAAAAAATGATCGAAACTATATATCCTCATAATCTCAACGGTAGGGAGCTCTGTCAGAAAATTTTTAAGTTATTCGAACTTGGGGATCTAACCATTTTAAGTTCTCAACAATTATAGGGTGTAGGGTAGCTATCAACAGATATGTGATGTTATATTCAGGTATTCCCAAGTTATGCTCTAATACCATCTTCTGTCACGCTCCAAACCTAGAAATCGGGCTCGCAAAATTCCCGATCACCGAATCCAGTGCCGACAACCTCCGTAGTACCCTATTCTCGGCTCCTAGTGCGCATACATCAGATTCCGATCCTGGGAACCTACAAGGAGGATTTTCCAATGTACATTTGTCTCATAAGAAGCATAACCACAAGTTTACCCAAATCACAAAGGTAACATCATCATCACATATCCACTAATATAAACTTTGAATACAATGCTAAAAGGGAAATACATATGTTAAATAAAATCAAAGCTCCAAAAGTCCATTGCATGCTCCAAGATCAATGCTGCTGCAACCTAACGCCACTTGCACGCATCTATCGTGCATAAGCTTATATAAAGCTTAGTGGGTGGTGAAAGTGTGTGCACAACATAAGTGCCAAGTAAGCAATATCAAAGTAATCAGAGTAAGTGGAAATACTGAAAAGCCCGTAGATCGTACAATATCAGAAATAATGGCAAGTTCATAAATCATTCGATATCGGAGTAATGCGATAACATGCTGATAGGCCCATAAATACCATCAGCCTTATCCAGGCTATGCGATGCAAAAATATAATAAACTAATATTATATACTGATGAAGCAATGTAGATCAGCTATGCAATGTGGAGACAGTAAGCCAAATACTATGTGCTGATGATGCAATGCAATATGCGATGCAAATGAAATGATCAAGCTGGAGTGTGAAGTTGGGATGATAGTACTTAGTATTGCAGGATACGGGGTCCACCACAAGGGACTTATATCCAAACCAGTCCCATACCTAAATTTGGATAGTCAGACTCAATGTGGTAAACTCCTGATCTCAGGTTAGTCGCGCGCCCTAACTGAAATCCTGGCCATTGCGAAGGTACATGTAATAAATACTTGCATACCACCAGCCCGAGTGGATAGTGCATGAATGAATGAATGAGTATGCAACTCCTACTCAATAAGTTCACATATCAGTATGGTTTCTCTCTGGGATCATCACCGGGGTTTAATACACTCTACATGCAACTGCCGTCCATTGACGCGTGACCATGCAAGTGGAAGAGACCTCACCATCCGCCTGACCAGTAGTCAACCAATATTTACCCGACACGTCGATAGCGGATCCATTTACGAGCTAGTCAAAGTCAGCCTAGCTATGCCCCTACCATCGGGCGGATAAGGCCGCACCCCCTCCCAACCGACCACGACACAGTGGGAGATGCGGTCTCCTGGTATTCGGCACTCAGGCACTCATGTATTCACTCGGTCTCGACATTAGGGCGTCCTCTGGTACCAAGAGGCTTATAAATTTTCACCCAGGGCCATCTATGACAGTCCGATGCTAATAATAAATTTTCGGTGTCCCATTTAACCATCCACGATATGCCTATGAAGGCTACGACCCTGATGTCGCTAGGGAGTACAGTAATCACAACACATAATGCAAGGTGCATGAGTTATATAATCCAGTCATGCAACAATCCTGCACATACTGTACGCTCATGTGAGATAACCTACGCCTATCAGGGAGTCTCATAACAACTTGCCCAATGACATATGCAATGGTCAGCCACATCTCATAACAAATATGCAGATGATGCGTATGGGCATGTATCATGATGTTACGCTATCACATACTCATAAATTGGTATCAATAATTGGCATTGACAATCGATCTCGACAATGTGGACATTTAACCGACATTGCCCCTAAAGAATGGCCCACATAGAGCCTAACATATAGTGGACCCATGACCTCACATAATGACTTAATATACAACCCCATGGGCCTCACTCAAGAGCTTAATACACATCACGATGGGCCTCTCACATGGGCCTAATATACATCATAATGAGCTCCATCGCCTGGCCCTCAAATGCACCATAATGGGCCTCATCACATAGGCCTCATATACATCACATTAGGCCTTAAACACGGGTTGAATACACATCACAATGGGCCTCAAATATAGGCCGCATATACATCACATTGGGCTTCAAACACGGGCCGCATATACATCACATTGGGCCTTAAACATAGGCCGAATACACATCACAATGGGCCTCAACAACGGACCGCATATACATCATATGGGTCTCGACAATCGGCCTCAGAAATTGAAATCGGCCTCGACAATCAGCCTTGACAATTGGAATTGACCTATACAATCGGCTTCAACAATCGAAATCGGCCTCGACAATCGGCCTCGATAATTAGAATAGGTCCCGACAATCGACCTTGATAATCGAAATCAGCCTCAATAATCGGAATCGGCCTCGATAATCGGAATCAGCCTCGATAATTGAAATCGGACTTAACAATCAGCCTCGACAATTGGAATTGGCCTCGACGGTTGGCCTTGACAATTGGAATCAGCCTCAATAATCAGAATCAGCCTTGACAATCGGAATCGGCCACAACAATCGGCCTCCACAATCGGAATCGGCCTCAACAATTAGAATCGGCCTCGACAATCGAAATCGGCCTCAACAATCGACCTCGACAATCGGAATCGACCTCGATAATCGAAATCGGCCTCGATAATTGAAATCGGCCTCTACAATCGGCCTTGATAATTAGAATCAAAATTGGTGAGAATGGGCATAACAAGGCCTAATGGAAGGTCACAATGTAGACATCCAACCATCATCGCCCATCAACGTGGACATTCAACCAACATCGCTCTCAAGCAGTGGCCCCCATAAACATCATTACATACTTCATGGTGGAATCTCACATCGCAATGGGCCTCATATACATTACATTTGGCCCACACAAAGGCCTCACATACGTCTCATTGGGCCCACTCATAGTCCTTATAGACATTACATTGGGCTTTAACCCATGGGCCTTAAATATGTCTTAATGGGCCTCATATACATCAAGTGGGTTACATCATGTGGGCCGCTCCAATAGGTCAACATGCATCAAATGGGCCACATCATATGGACCGCACCAATGGGCCTCATATACATCAAATGGGTCGCATCATGTGGGCCTCAAATACATCATATGGGCCGCACCAATGTGGGCCTCGAATACATCAAATGGGCCGCACCAATGTGGGCCTAATACATATCACAATGGGCCTTACCAAATGGACTGGAGGGCCGCAATTGCAATTAAGGCGGGCCTTAACGGATGGGCCACCAATACATCAAGGTGGGCCCCATGGATAGGCCACAAATACATCCGGGTGGGCCCCACGGATGGGCCATAAATACATCAAGGTAGGGCCCACCGTATACTCTCCATCCAATCTGATTATAAGGTCACAAAGACCTGAATATGAGGTAAAATAAATTTCATACAGATCCAAAGCTTTTGTGACCTAAAAAGGGTTTCAAGGGTAGATATTCAATTCACCACTGTTTTTTACTGTGTGGTCCACCTGATAGCTGGACGGTGTGAATCAAAAATGCATCACGGTGCACCCCACATAGCCTGTCAGATGGACGGCTGATATAAAATACATATAATCAAGGCAGGCCTCATGGATGGTCACAAATACATCAAGGTGGGCCTCATCACATGGGCCGCACCAAAAATTATTTCAATAGTTGTAGGTGTAACATGTGTATCACCGCACACTATCATTCTACGGGGCACATGGCCCATTAATGATGATCAGCACTATCCAGATCAACTTTTCATCCTTAGTCTTTCAGTCGCCATTCGTATGATTGATGATGAGCTGTGAATCTCCGAAAACTCCCAACTTCTTCACGTTGAGGATGATGGCTTCTCTCAAACCAGCAATACATGCTTCATATTCAGCTACATTGTTGGTGCATTGGAATGCCAATTGCCTGGATATGAGAATTGAGACGTCATCAAAAGAGTAGAGTATGGCGCCTACTCCACTCCCCTTTGAGTTTGCGGCTCCGTCGAAGAAGAGTGTCCACTCACCTACCTTTCTTTCTTCTTCTTCCTCGATTAGGAGGATGTCCTCATCAGGGAAAAAGGTCTTCAGCCGTTGGTAATCAGGCAGAGAGTGTGCTGTTAGGTGGTTGGCCAGTGCTTGCCCCTTGCCTTTTGAGTGACATAGGTGATGTCAAACTCGAAAAGCAATAGTTGCCATTTTACAATCCTGCCCGTTAGTACTAGTTTTTTGAACAAGTACTTCAACGGGTCCATGCGAGCTAGCAGTAGGATTGGGTGAGCGATCATGTACTGTCATAGTCATTGTGTTGCCCAAACTAGGGTGAGGCATGTTTTCTCTAAGCTGGAGTAGTTGGCTTCGTAGCTTGTGAACTGTCAGCTTAGATAGTAGATCGTTTGCTCCTTTCTTCCAGTGTCGTCGTGTTGGCTGAGGACACATTTTATTGCTTCTGCTGCGATAGAGATACATAACAATAATGGTCTACCTGGGGTAGGTGGTATGAGCAGGAGGATTTAACAGGTACTTCTTGATTTTATCGAAAGCCACTTGACAGTCGTCATTCCATTCCTTTGGTGAATTCTTCCTTAGAAGCTTGAATATGGGTTCACAGATGGGCGTGAGCTGTGCGATGAATCGACTGATGTACTGCATCCTTCCGAGGAAACCCCGAATCTCTTTTTTGGTAATGGGTGGCGGCATTTCGATGATTGCTTTGGTCTTGGTCCCGTTCACTCGTATGCCATCTTTGCTAATGATGAAGCCTAATAACTTGCCTCTGGTTGCGCCACAAACACACTTTTATGGGTTGAGGCAGAGCTTGAATTTATCCAACCAATCGAAGAGCTTCTTGGGGTCTTCAAAATGTCCTTCGATTGTGCGAGATTTGACGATCATATCGTCCACATAGACTTCCATTTTCTTATTTATCATGTCGTGGAACAAGGCATTCATAGCTTGTTGATATGTAGCTCCTGCGTTCTTCAACTCGAAAGGCATAACCTGGTAGCAGAAAGTTCCCCACAGTGTGATGAAAGAAGTCTTCTCTCAATCTTCGATGGTCATCTTGATCTGATTGTAGCCCGAGAGTCGTCCATAAAGGAAAAGATCTTGTGTCCAGCAGTATAATCTGTCAGTGTGTCGATGTGAGGCAGAGGGAAATCGTCTTTAGGACTCGCTTTGTTGAGGTCCTTGAAGTCGATGCAAATCCTGACTTTGCCATCCTTCTTTGGAACTGGTACGATATTTGCGAGTAGTTGGAGACTACCAGGAACGCCGCGTTGTATTGCTTGATGACTTCATCACGGACCTTCAGGGCTCATTCTGGCTTCATTCTTCGTAGCTTCTGCTTGATGGGCTTCATGTTTGACTTTGTTGGCAAGTGGTGTACCACCAAACTTTTGTCGAGCCCTGACATATCTTCGTAAGAGAAGGCAAAGTTGGATAACCTTGGTTTCAAGAATTCCATCATCTTCTGCTTGTATTCCGGAGACAATGATCTACCGATGCACACTTCTCTAGAGAGTTCCTGTGATCCTAAGTTCACAAATTTGAAATCGTCTGCCACAACGTTGGCTTTTATTTCGAACCTTTTGAGGGAATCCTTGAGTTTGAGAGCTCTATAATCAATTCCCTCACCCTGGGCTTCATCCAAACCCATGAGCTCGAAGTCTAACTCTAGATCGAAATCATATGAGTCAACCTCGAACTATGAAACTGCGTGTGAAGTGTTTGACACAATGATTTTTGAAAGTTTTTTCGATGTTTTTTATTTTTGAAGATTTTCTGATATTTTGTGATTTTGAGAAGTATTTGATGTTTTTAAAAATATCTGTTGTTTTTGTATTTTGAATTTTTTCTGATTTTTTGTGTTGTTAAGGGATCCCGAACAGGATGGTGTTACAAACCATGATTGATCCTGCCCTGATTCGGGGTACCAACTGCTATTTACATTGGCATTTTTTTAAGGTTAGCGTCCGTGGGTGGCTTACCGGCCGATTCGATCGTTAGAGAGATGGCTATCCAGCCTAATTCTTTCCCCCTTTTGATCTTGCTATTTTGCTCTGTTTGTACCTGTGGGTCATCCGTCCCGATGACCATGATGTCTGCTGGGTTGCGCTTAGAGTCAGAGTTTGATTCGATCTCTTCGCCCAGAAGCTGGAGCTCCTCGGGCTCATCAAGTCCACCTTGCAGTGGGGCCCTGATGTCTGCCCAATCAAGGGAATGCCATTTCCCTTTTTTAATCCAATGAATGGGCTGCTTCTGCCCCTTGTGCTGCTGAGTTGTTGGTGGGGCTGTTTCCCCTTGACTGTTGGTAGGGATGGGTGCCTCCTCGCTTTTGCCTGAGTGACTTGTAATGAGTACCCCCGGTCCTGGGTCTCCTACCTTCATGCCCCTAGCTTCAAGTGATGGGTCTGGGGTTCTGCCCCTGACATTAGATGTTCTTTTGATGCCTTGAGGATCTTATCCCATCGTATTGGTGGCTAAATGGATTCCGGGCTGGAATGTTCTGTTAGTTTGAGCCGCTGGAGGTGATCTGTAACACCCCGTACTTTCCCGTACTCGAGTGTTACTATATAAACCGACTTAGTAGGATGCAAACCTAGCTTAGTGAACATATGTGCATCCTAGTTTAAATCTGATCGTCGAAGGTAATCCCCATCCACATATCAAATCACCCAGTGGTCAAATAATATATACTAAGTATATTATTTTATCTATTTATTATATTATAAATTTTACACAAATATGGATAAAAAATTACAGATGTATTTCGAGAACCTATTTAACATATAGAAACGGATGAAAATGTATTGTAATAGAGTGATACGTATATATTTAATGCATATAAAATATTATGAAAATAAAATATACTAGAAAAAGTTACAATGAATACCATAGTCCAAACAATTTTACAACTTATATGAAATTGAAACATAACACATATGTAACCCTACAAATAATGTACAAATAATATAGACATTAATCCTTGCTTGCTAATATTCGTACAATTTATATGTTAACAACCTGTGATAATATAAAAACATATAAGTAATAGTAGTAATGATAATAATAATAGTAATAACAATAATAATAATAATTATAAAATTATTCTAATAATAACATTAATGCTCGAAATTCATAGAACAGGGGTCCAGTCACCTAAATAAGTCCTTAGGGCCCTTTTCAACCGTTGGTGCTCGGATTGAAGTTGATCCGACCGTTGAATCAACTTAGTCAACACTTAAAGGACATAAATGAACCTATATTTCCCACTTAAAGCTTAGATCTTCTTGATTTTCGATGAGAGGCCCTGATTTGGGGCCTTCAGAATGGAATGAATGGAGTGGATTTCATGTAAGCATCATGGTGGACCCCACGTTCAAGTTGCAAGTGCACTACCTACGTGATCACGCGTCCCACCAGAACGGCCAGATGAGTCAAACCGCGCCTGACCGTGGAATGCCTAAAGAGGTAAGGATTTCCCTCCCTACCTTTATTTGAATCTTAAACAACGGACGGACAGGCGTCCGCGGTTTCGATCAGTGGGCCCACCATTTACAGTCACCCACGCGATTTGAGCTGTCCATCAGATTCAAAGTGTGGCTCTGACCAAAACCAAGGGAGTTTCACGCATGGTATCGCATGTACAGACGCACATTCACCGGCGCAAGCGGGCTGTACAAAACCAGATTTTCCAAAAATGGAAGCTGCTCCTCTTTGCTACTGTGGCAATCCGCATGAGGGGTTTCTCCTCCCATCTTGGCCATCCACGTGTCCTAATCCCTGCCGCCCAATAGCTCTCCACGTGGGAGAGGATTTCCACCAATAGAAAAACTAAAACCGTGGCCGATTTCGGTCCTTCAAGCTTTATTTGATAACGACTTCAAGCCTGTGAAATCTGATCCATCCAAATCGCATCCAACGGCTCTAGAGAACTAGGTTTTCCTACAAGTAGAGGAGAAAACATCTCTTCTCAGATCCTTCTTCAAACTACCACAAAACCGGCCGTTTCTTCCTCTTGATGAACCCATCGCTCTAGCCTTCCTCAAAATTCTGAAAAACTCATCTACAACCTTCGCAGGGTCCCCACGAATAGTCTGTAGAAGGCGGATTAGAGGGAGAAACCCCCGTTTGACATCCGCCATTAACAACGAATCATCTCCCTCGTTGAAGCCGACTCGAGCTGGGTCCAATTCAGGCCTGAAATGGGGCCCTGTTTGAGACTGTTCCTAGTGTTGTTGGATGCTTTCAACAGCAACAAAGAAAGAAAGAAGAAAGAAGCAGGGAGAAGCAGAAACAGAGGAGAGAAAGGAAGAGAGCCAAGTGCAGGTTGCTCGCTAACGGCCCGACCCACGAATGAATTTAACTCACTGGCGAGAGTCTGAGTTTAAGTTTGGGTCGAGCCTGACCATCCATGGGTGTTGTTGGTCTGAACATATAGGGAGAGAAATGGAGAAGGAGAGAGTTCGAAAGAGAGGCAGTCAGTTGCTGTCATGCTGCACTGACCCGGCCCGAACTGAGCCGCTGACTCGCTCGGACTCAGTCAGGCTAAGTCCCAAGTTTATGATGCTGATAAGAAGGAAGAAAAGAAAGGAAATAGGAAGGAGGAGGATAAGAGAATGAAGGAAAAGAAGGAAGAAGAAAGAAAGGGAAGGAGGAAAGAAATAGAGAGAGAGAGGTGGGTCATTACACCACCTCAACTCGACTCGCTGGATTGCGAGTTGGGCCTGATGCATGAGGCTGTGTCCAGGGATTGCTGGACCCATTTAAATAGGAAGAAGGAGGAAAAAGAAAGAAAAAATAGATGGAAAGGAGGTGAGAGTCGGTTTGAGAGTGAGTTGACTCGGTTGAAAACTCGCCGAGTCTAGTTGAGTCGACTCGCTCAGATCTGGTCAAGTCAAGTAAGTCATTTCACCCAATTATATTTGTTGTTATTTTGACATCATTGACTATTGTTGGATTGCTATTTTAATTAGTAACATTATTAATATGGTTATTACATCAATTAAAAATTTAATCTAGAAATTTGAACCTAGGTATAAACTCTAAGATAAAATCCTAGGCCTAAGTAATCTAAACTCTAGGACAATACCTTAAACATAGGAAGTGTGCTAGGTTTGAGCTAATTGTGGAATTTCATAGTTCATGGTAGATCATAGTATTTATTATCATGACTAAACTCATTAGCGATAGTTATGACTATTAGCATTATGAGATATTTATCATTTTCCTTATGGGATTAGCATGATACTTGTTAATATAATTGTTAGTATTAGTCCCTATTATATTATCATTAGTAAGTATTCTATCATTTATTCTATCATTATTACTTGTATTATTTAAGAGGTTATAGTCATCATATGAATATTAGATAATGACGGTACATTTAAATATCAACTTGCAAACCATCATTATTAATATTGATGGATTAATACTCCTATAATGAATGTTATTCGATCCACTGTACAATAATAATAATAATGGTAATAATAATAAAAAAATTAATAATAACTAATTCAGGGTTCAAATCCTAAAATCTAAGTTTAAGACTAAACTCCAGGATAAAACCTTAATTATAATCAAATCCTAAGAACAATCAATTTAAACCTTAGGCCATGAGTGCATGGAAGTCGAATCTAATTGTACAACTTCATAACTCATGGTAGGGTCGACTCTAAGGGCGCACGCACTTCTTAGCAATGACGTAGATGGATCAGAACATCAGGTGATGATACTTCCCCTTGAGCTTTCCATCTTTCCATTAGCTTAAGTTATAGTTTTCATTTAAATTTATAATTGATATCTCTCTCTTATAATCACATGTGTTAGCTGATGGAAATTGAATTGCTATATTGCTTGCTTAATGTTCATCATGTATATTTGTTCATGAATTATTCATGGATTTCTTATGGAACTTAAACTGGTACATGAGTGGAAAACCCCCACTTATAAATATACACCCATACTTGGGATGTGACTCGATTGACAGAGATTGCAATGGACCTTCGATCTAGTGATTATTGAGTGGTGGTCTAGATGGATCCCTACCATTTAGGGTTGTTGTGTCCAATGGTTTTTAAGGATGGTCTTTATCGTATGGTTTTGATATTTATCCTATGTGGCATATTTTGATACTCGCCTTATGTGGTTTATTTGATATTTTTCTTATATGGGTTCGATGTTTTATACCGTACAACCATGCGATGGTAAGCCCCATATACAGTAATATGATTGGCCATTAGTCTACGGGTTTCCATTAAACATCCTAAGATGGTAGTCTCATAGGTCGGAGATGGTGGTCATGGGACATATGCCGGTGCCGTCGGGCTACGCTGGGCTAAGAGCTCCCCGTAGCGACAATGAGCTTAATTAAATTAGTTGAGTGTAATTGGATTAATAGCGGATTGGCTAATCATGCATACATGACACAGACCAACATCTATTGCTATCGTACGTGATGTACGTATTATTCCGACTGGATGATGTTTTCCAGGTTCAATGATTACATGGGTGACAAGCCCACTATCCGCACAGATGAGCGTCCCCGGGGCGTTGATTGCATACTTCATACATCCATGCATCTAATAAGATCTGCAGTGTAACGTCTCAAAAAAATCCGTACAAAGACCCGAGTACCACCTCAGACAGAGATCACTCAGGACCAAATCCTTTAGAAATTAGACGAAATTAACTAAGTGCTAAACTAGATTACCTGTGAAATTAGCACTAATCACTTTAAATACGAACTGCAAGATCTAAAACTTACAGAATTATTGACGTTACATTACCCTGAAATCTAGGATCAATCTCTAAACCCAGTTGCTCTCGGAAGTACATTGAAACTTCGTATCGGACCTAAACCGTGCGTCGAAAGTCCATTGACCACGAAACTATATGCTTATGACCGATTTACTAGGCTTGACAATCATCTCAGAAATCAAATCTAGATAGCATCTAGAAACGCACAACTTGAGCCCAGAGCAAAGTGTGTGAGAAACACGAATATCTTTGAAAAACGTACTCAGATTTAAGTGAATTGAGTTGTTCGCTTGCGGGCTAATTTTAAGGTTCCAGACCGTCAGAATCTGACCCAAATACAACCTCGGATTAGGAAAAATTTCATACACGTCTCAGTGTACTCGTGGCCCTGATCAAGTATCGGTGACCGTTGAACAGAAACTAGTCCGCCACGGTCGATCTGTAAATCCGATCGAATTGAAAACTTAACTTGATCTAGATCCAATGCCAGGGAACTTAAGTCTGATTGCACACAAAAAAGGAGCCTCGAGAAGTGCTCCGTTGAATCGAAACAACTACTATTTGGCTATAACCTAAGTATACCATGGCCCTGAGGCCATTCCTGTCTGTTCTGGGCCTATATAAGGACCTTAAACCCCCTCTCTCTCTCATGCCATATGAATTTGCAACCTTAAGAGAGAGAAAAGAGAAAAGAGAGAAGGAAAGAGAGAGAAAGTGAGAGAGAGAGAGAGTTAGAGTTTGCTCTTGGGATTCAATCCCGCCGTTCCACGTACCTAACTGCCACTTTCATATCGCTATTCCAGCGATTCCGATGCCGTTCTCGGGTAAGAAATCCTAACCCTAATCTGTTTTAGGGATTCGGATAGAGTAAAGGGTGAAATAGCTAACCTATTTCATGCTATAGGTTGTCGTTGTGCCGTAGACAAAGACTCAGTATATAAACTGAGTTCGATACTTGTTTACCGGTGAAAGGTGCGGACTATAAATGTTTAGGTTATGGTTTTCAAGGCTTTCAATGTAGGTTAATAATTTATAACTGATTTGGGTGCCGTTTCACATGTTAAATGCGAAGATTTCCTTCTCTTTATAGATATATATGAACTATGTTGAGTATAGCGTACTCCATGTGTTAGTTGAAATGATTGAATGCGTATAGAATTTGAAGTCATGTTTGACATGATTATCCATCGTGGATATAGGGTTGTTGTATGTGCAACAATCCCTTGACGAAAGGATTTGCCCAAATACATGTTATGGTCAACATACGTCATGTATGTTATAGTGTGTAGTCTAAGTGTTTGTTGAAATGTTTGTATGAATATGGAATTATGATTTTTGCTTGCCATGATTATTGATTGCGAATACATGATTGTTGTATGCGTGGTAAGTCCTTTGTGAAAGGAGTTGCTATAATATGCGTTTAACTAAATATTACAGGCATGTATTATATATAGTTTAAGTGTTTGATAAATTGCCCGAATGAGAAATGCTTGATGTGGTGTATGTAATGAAGGCGTTGAGATAGGATTCTCAACGCCCTCATACACAGTTATAATTTACTTTATGTAAACTATCTTACTACTACATCACTTACTGATAACTTGCTGTGTATGATTGGCATGCATAGCATGTGTTTGTTGAAATGCTCAAATAGAATTTATATTTAGATTTGATTGTCACATGCAGTCCATGATTACCACATGTGAGTATTGTTGTTCTAAGATATGTTTGGGGCTACGTCGTTGTCCAGGCAATCGTTAATGTTTTATGTCGGTGGCTAAACTATTCTTAGCCACGACGGACGTGTTCGACGAACCCGAGTCGTACGTCATTTGACGACAATGGTTAGGCCACTTGGGATGCTTAAGCATTTCATGTCGATCAACTCGACGTACACTCGTACTAGTCGAGCTTGTCAAGTAACCCGATTGGCCCGATGTATGTTCACCATGTATGGACGCTACTGTTTGAATCTAAGGTACTAAACTCATAAGTGGAAAGTCCGCTAACCTTGGTACCTCGATCCGCTAAGACTCATGAGCCGAACATGGTGGTATGCGATACCGTGGTCGAGCTGTCAGCCTACGCTGGGGCGACGAGCATCCTCGTAATGACCAATGAGCAACACCGCCTCGTGAGCCGAATACGGTGGTATGGGACACTATATTCGAGTTGTCGGCCTACACTGATCAGGTGACGAGCCCTTTGTAGTAACCTCGAGCATACTCTGAGACTGCGTTGAGGCGACGAGCCTTTCCGTAGTAACTAGAGTATAAACTAGGCCTACACTGATCAGGTGATGAGTCCTTTGTAGTGACCTAGAACCGTAACATCGTATGAGATTTACTAGGACTGACGACCCTAGAATGGATCATTGTTTGGGAATTGATATAAGGGAGGTACCTTAGCTTCCCAATCCTGCTGTATGAAAAGGTCTAATAAGAACTCGGTAAGCACGTTCATGCATCTCATTGCATGTACCTTTGGCGTTGGAGTTGAGCACTGTGGAAGGGGTGCATGCCGCGACCGTGAGATGAAGTTCGTAGAGGGAGTGTAGGCGAGGGCATACATCATTAATACATATCATCCTTGCATTAACAAGAGTACTTAGGAATGCTTGATTGTATTGCCTTATCATTACTACGTGACTAAATTGATAACATGTTAACCTTTGCTTTATAGCTCCACCGAGTTGATCACTCACTCCCACGTTCTGGGACGATGTTTTAAACACCAACCAGACTCTGTCTTAGCTGTAGGTGATAGCGATGCCTACGAGGCGGAGCCAGATTTTGAGGACGATGAGGAGGCGTTCTCCTATATGCAGTTATCAGACGGGTTCATGTGAGCCGTGTCCTAATCGACGGGGCTTGCAGGGTTACTGATTAGATGACATTACACATTTTATATATTTTGACACTTTACATGTAAATTATTGACCTGGTGACATGATCATACTCAGGAGACTTACGATTACTTATACGTTTATATATGTATCGCAGTTTTCTGCTTGCTTAACTTAATCGTCTATGCTGTTTTGGTTTAATTTTATTTATGTTTAATGTGCTAATACAGACAACATTTAATCATCATTATCTATGTTGCATAAGTGATGCGTTGGAACTCGGAAGTTGAGCTCCTGCTCGACCCCCGATTTTCAGGGCGTTACATGCAGGTCTTGTATTATTTTGTATGCCTTGACATGTTTTGTTATAACTATGCTTACCTAATATGGTGGTGTGTAATCTTGAGGGGAATTCACATTGAGTTGGCCAATCATCCATCAAATATATAACCGTACAAGTAGCACAGGTGGCTTAAGTGATTTACAGGTTCAGATTGACGAGGAGCTGGGTACAAGTGTCAGGGATGCATGACTGTGTCGTCAAGAGAAGCTGCGTGATCATGCGGCTTATGTTTAAATGCATTTTTATACTTCTCATATATTAAAATTTATAATTCTTGTAGTTGTTTCATCGAGACATTAGTTTGTATAAGTCATCATGGGCAATCACTTGTATATTCTAAATGAAATTTAAAGTTTCCTTTTATACTTACTTGTCCATTCTACGCTCTTTTGCTTATTCTGATGAATGAAAAAATATATACTTGAATTTGACCATCCTTTAAGGTTAACACTCGGGTTTTTAGGAAACGAGTCATATACTCGAGTCTTGAAAAGTTGGAGCATTACATGATCCTCAAGAGAGATCATCGTGTCACCACACACCATTTTGGCCTTAACCAATTCGATGGGTGTGCACTTAATGGTTGCCTCTTTTTCGACCTTGTGGTTTGATCTTCCGGTGTTGGTTGATATCCCACTCCCTACCTTTGCATGTTGGCCCGAGTTGGCTTTACTACCATACCTTTCTCATGGAACTCAGTACGGTAGTTCAGGATTAGGCGTTCAGTAGGAGGGATGACATATTCGACTGCGAGGGGATATGGGTTGGCGATGGAGTTCACAATCTCGAACTTGAAACTATGATATGATATGTCGCCCTCTGCGTGCTGGACATCAATCATTAGGATTTCAGTTTCTGGGGTATTGACTGCCACCGGCAGGATGGTTTTTGGTTCAGCCAGCACTGAGATGATCCGGTTTCCCGAAGGGGATTTAACCCTTTGATGGAGAGTGGATGCGATAGCTCTAACAGCTTGGAGCTATGGCCGTCCCGATAGAAGGTTAAATGAGGCAGGAATGCCAATGACTTGAAATGTGACAAGAGTCATGTCTGATCCGATTTGTAACTCAATGTCCATCTCCGCCTCCACTTAACTTTGGGAGTTATCGAAGGCTCTGACACTCCTGGTGCTGGGTCTAAAAGAAGACGGTTCGATCTTCAAACATTCAGCAGTCCTCAAAGGGCAAACGGTTAGGCTTGTCCGTTATCAATGAGTATGAGTGGTACTTTGAAATTCTTGTAACGGATGGCTATATTAAGTGAGCGCCCATGTTTGAGACCTTCAGGTGGTAATTCATCATCAGAGAAAGTGATAGCTTGCGGTGTGAGAAGTTGTTCGATCATGCTTGCCACCATTTCAGGAGGTACATCAGGAAAGATATGTGCATCGTTCAGAGTTTTTGTAAAGATTTCTCGATGCGATCTTGACATGCGTAAGAGTTCCCAGATGAAAATTTGTGCAAGGATGGATTTGAGCTGAGCTGCTATGTCGTAAGCACCGTCAGCCTTGTGGGTTGTTTCCGACAAAGTTCCTTTGGTTTCTTTTGGATTCTGATTGTCTCTCCTGAAATACCTACCGTTGTTGCCTACTTTAGCGCACTCTGAATAGTGACATGGAACTGCTTTTGTGTTATAGGAGGGAATCGTCCTCCCTTCCAGGTATATTACCGGATCTTGAGGCTGTAGATTTGTTGCCGGGACTGTTCGTGGTGGACTTGATGATTTCCCCTAGAGTATGACTGAATCTTGGCGGAATTTGATAGTGGATTTTTCTCCACCTCTTGATGTGTGCTTCGTGAAGAAGGGATCCTCTGGGCATGTGCCAATTGGTGAGGCAAGAGAAAACTTGGGGATTGGATCGGGGGTGCCCCTTACAAGGTTAGCAGGGCTAGATCAGGGGGAGGGGGGGTTATCAGGAGAATAAGGGGTTCAGAATTTGACCTATTTGGACATGCCGAGGATGGGGCTGGACATGCCCCTTGGAGAGAGAGAGGCTGAGATTGTGACCTGGTGAGCTTTGTTGACACCTTTGGAAATTGGGAGGTTATGCTATTGGTACTGCTTTAAGGATGAGGAGTGGTGCTGTTGGTGCTGCTTCAAGGAATACCTATGGCCCAGGCAGAGGCACCTGACGGTATCCCTATGTCTGATTTGTTGTATCGGGCATGATTGCTTGTATGGAGTGATATAGAGAGGAGTATGTGGGACGCTCTTTCTCAATGCTGTTGATGGTAGAGGTGCTAGATGTGCTTGGTCCTACTTGATGTGATGGCAAGGGATTCTGAAGAATGTTGGCTTGATTGGTGCTGCTGGCTTGTGGGGTGATTGCAATCTTCTGACTTTCGATCAAATCCTGGATCGCATGTTTCAAGGCGAAACAGCGGTCTGTTAGGTGACCAGGAACATGATGATATGCATAATATTGATTTTTATTGTAACCCGGTGGCAGGGAATTTGGCGAAAGTCGCAGTTGGAGTGGTGTCAGGAGTTGCCTTTGCATTAACATTGTTAGAACCTGACTGTATGTTTGTGCGAGCGGAGTGAACTTCTTGCCCAACATGGCTTACCTGTATGGAGTTTGTGTATTTCCCTTAGGCTGCTTTTGTTGTTGTTGAGGCGGCTGTGTCTGATATCCCTATTGGATTTGCTCTGGTTGGTATTGCCTGTGTGATTGTGATTTTGGTTACGGAGCATACTGGTTGCCTTGAGTCTTAGCGACGATATTGTTGACTTCGATGGTACGTTGCATGGGAGTAGCACCGTTTCCATTCACATATCCAATAGGTTTCCCCTCGACTTTGTTTCTTTTGATTGAGGGGTCCTGATGTGGCCAATGTAAAATGGTTCCAGCTCTTATCCCGACCTCTACCTATTCTTCAGCTCGGATGAGCTAGGAGAAGTTTATATATGGGTATGAGATCAGGTATCTTGAGATGTTTGGATTTACCGAGTGGACAATCATGGATATCTGTTCATCATCATCGATGGGGCTTCTCATTCGGGCTGCTATGGCCCGCCATCGTCCCACATATGCTGACAATGATTCGTCATTTTTTTATCTTAAGGCAGCCAGATCGGCTCTTCTCGGAGCTATATTCAGATTATAGGAAAATCTGTCAATGAATGCTTGGGAGAGTCTTTCCCAAGTCCTAATCTGATGACTGTTTAATAAGGTATACCAGTCCAGGGCATCGCCCTTGAGGGATTTCTGAAAAATCCGTATTAAGGCTCCATCATTCCCTGCTATTGCGTTGAGTTCCTCACAAAAGGCTTTTAGATGTGCTGTGGGGCATCCGCTATCGTCGTATTTTTTAAAATTTGGTACCTCGATGTTTGGAGGCACCCAAGCATTCGGAAAAGGACACAAATCTTTGAACTTGGTGGATGGAAGATCCACTCCTTACTGCCTCTGCAGTTGATTTTACACCATTTGCAGCTGTTCCCGCATTTCATTTATTTCAGATTTACGGGGTAGCAGATATCTTACCCCTTGTTGTAGGGCTTGTGCTGTTTCTTCCTCATAAGGGTCAAGTTCTTCGACCCTTTGATTTTTAAGAATGAGGGGTTGTTGGAAAGAAGATGGACACCCAGTGGCAGGAGGTAGCTGAAATTGAACTCTACTCTCTTTCGGGGGAGGGTGTGATGTATGAAAATGGCTCCCGCTTGGTGTATCTGCCAATTCCGGAATGTTACTCCCGTTAGGGGGAGTATGTTGGACTCTAAACTGACCCCCTTCGTAGGCATCCGCCAGTTCTTGTCCATGATTCCCATTAGGGAGAACCTGTGTTATAACCTAATTGTTGTGATTTGTTGAGTAATGATGTGTGGGAGGATTGCTCCCATTTGCCGGTTGCTGTTGTGGCTGTGCTGACTCCTCTGGGACGGGGAGAACAGGGTTAGCTGAAGGAACGAGAGAGAAAGCGAAAGGAGTTTGTGGGATTGAGCTATTCTGGACACTAGGTTGTGTTGCCTGTGTGTTTGATATGACGCTTGGTACCAAGCGAAGTAACAACTCTTGTAATGCCTTGAAGTTCTGAGACATCTCATTCAAGGCTGTTGCGACTGACACATGTGTTAAAGCCGTTGGTGCCAGTGCCGGTGCTGGTACAGGTGTTGGTTCTGATGTTGACGCTTCTAGAGCTGGCGGAGTTGCCAACTCTTCTTCTTGGATAACCAAGGCTGCTCGGGATCGAGTAGTCATAGCTCGAATTAATGCTTAAACAAGTGTAAGCCAAAGACTGATTTTTTTTTTTTTAATGTCGTGATGCTGTCCCTTGAGATTGAAGTACCACACACTTTCGACTTGGGTCTCGGCTAGTGGGAACTAGCAAAATTTCCCAATGGAGTCGCCATTCTGTGAACACTGGAAATCGGCGCCCACGCTGACTAGCATGTTTTGGAGTTTTTTTTGTGATTTTGTGGGGTGATTGGGATGAGTCATGGATGTTGGAGCCGCCACTAGCTAATAAATCTCAGAATCCTGTGGTCGGTTAGAATCTGCGAAATACGTAAGGTTGGAGAAATCTGGAGATTCTCTTACCTTTATATTGACTCCTGGTCTGCGATCCGGGATTCTGAGTAAGGGACCTCGGTTACAAAAAGGGAATGTGTTAGGCACCCTCTATACCCGTATAAATGTATGGTCTCTATTTGGTGTGGTAAAATAATCTCAAGGGATGATGGATGCTGGGAGACGAGATAGGACTAGACACACACACAGATTTCTGATGCGATAAGATCCGAGATTTCAGCAAGCCACAGAGCATACGTCCAACGGTGTGTTTAGAAAGTGGATGAAATGATGCTTATGTAAAAAGGTAATGAAAATGAGACTAGGTCACTAGGAATTTCTGATGTGACAGGATCCATAGCACGACAAGTCACAAAGCATACGATCACTAGAGATCTAGAGAAGCGGGGGGTTGAGAAGGGAATAAATGTCATGATGGTGAATGCTTGTATGAGATGATTTGATCTTTGGCTTGAACTTAAATATGCTAAGACATGGGCCGAACCACGACCAATCAGGGCTAGGCTTGGGGATTGAAAAGACTAAGAGGTAGGGCTAGGGGGTGGTTAAAAGATCAGAACTTGGAGGTTTGGGAGCTCCTTCCCTTTCCTTCCCTCTCTTCCTCTCTCTCTCTCTCTCTCTCTCTCTCTCTCTCTTTCTCACTCCCTCTTGGATGTGGATGTGTTGTTATTCAAATGTGAAGAGGAGAAGACTATTTATAGCCTTTTCCAATGGTCTGATGGTAAATGTGGGGTTTAGGAGGGGTAAAAGATGATGTAGCAAGTTGTGAGTGGTTAAGGGGAGAGGAACGCCACATGGCGCACTCCCATTGGCTCTTGGGGTTGGTAAAAAGTAAATAAGGTTGGATAGGGGGTTAAAGGTGAATTTTGGATGTTGAGTTAGCTGTTGCTCAGAGGACGCACGCGCCTCGCAAGCAGTGGTAACTGGAGTATTGCCGGCGGTAGTCAAACTACCGCCCGGGTCGGGCTTGAGCGTGTGGGCCTCGTATGGTGCGCTAGTTCGTCCGATGGTCCTTTTTTCACATTTTAAGCTCAGACAGGCGCATTCCTGTGTTGACCTGGTTATGGTAGGCTTTAGGTTTGAAATTTCGAGTTGGGTTGTGAGGTCCAAAGGGTTCGAATTTGGGTTTTGAGTTTAGGTTAGGGTTTGGATTAGGATCTTGGGTTCGGATTATTGATCATGGTCCGAATTGTCCTTGCCTTTTCAAGATATTAGCATGGGTGGGGTGTCTACAGTACCATACTATCGGAAATAATGGTGATCGAATACTCTACCATTAAAAACTTCCCAAGGCCCACTGTAACGTTTACATCATGCTTATATTTCATATAAACTATCGATAAGTTACATAAACATGGATGAATTCAAAAAACAAATATCAACTTCATCTAAATTTAAGTAGCCCATTAA
Source organism: Magnolia changhungtana (assembly GCA_030180095.1). NCBI lineage: Eukaryota > Viridiplantae > Streptophyta > Magnoliopsida > Magnoliales > Magnoliaceae > Magnolia > Magnolia changhungtana. The sequence goes on from JASAUF010000336.1 coordinate 1,914,200, forward strand.
TTGTCAATCACAACTTTTTCCTATGGTTTGGTCCACTTGAGAATTGGATTTGCTTGAATGATCTATGCGAACAGATGGGTGGCATGGATATAAAATTCATACGTCAATATGGGCCTATTGATGAGGGCCACACAGTCTTGGGCAATGCCGGAGCTGTGCCTAATCCACTACCCTAGCAGACACCCTGGCCCGGATTGCATGGGAAAGAATTTTTATCTACACAAAGATAAGTGGGCCCATTATAATGTTTGTGAGAAATCCACCCCATTCATTCATTCATTCATTCATTTTTTCTAGTCATGTTAGGACATGGGAAAAATAACGAGGTAGATCTAGAATTCAAGTGGGCCACACGACAAGAAAATTTGAGTAGGGAAATGCCTAACATTGAAACCTTCCTAAGGCCGACCGTTATTCTTATATGCCATCCATGCGGTTCACAAGGTCATTCATACTAGGACGAACTAAAAATATAAAAATATTAGCTCAATCCAAAACTTATGTAACCCCACAAATGTTCAACAACGGACGTCCAATCCTCACTGTTTCCAGTCGTGCAGCCCACTTTAGTTTTGGATTTGCCCCATTTTTTATATCATGGCCAAACATGACATAGAAAAACAGATGGATGGTGTGGATTTCTCACAGCATGATGGTGGGCCCTAACTAGCTTCCTATCACATTAAGCTTCTCCGAGAGGCTCCGATAGCTTCCCTTCACATTGCCCATGGTACTATTTCCCTATATATATATATATATATATGGGAAAAGGTACTATACGCTCAACCGTATTGTACCTTCCATGAGGTCGACAGTTGGCGTCACATTATTCGCCGGATGGTGAGGAAATTTTACAAGGATAAATAAACAAAACGGAACGAAATTTGGTAGGAAACAGACGTGGATTAGCTACTGACAGGTTCGGTAACGGGACTTGCTACTGAAGTTACGTAATTAAGTTTTATAGGCGTCATTATGATGTATATTATGTATCCACTCCATTCATCCATTTGGAGAGATCATATTATCGTATGATCCAGAGAATGAGTCAGATCAAAAGCTCAAGTGGACCACCACAGATAATAGTGGAGAGAGTGACGCCTACCGTTAAAAACGTCTAATTGTTACAAAGTTTTAGATCAAGCTAATATTTAAACTTTCTGTATTTCATGTATGTGTTAACACATGAATAGGTTGGATCTCAAATAAACATCATGATGGACCTTAGGAAGGTTTCAATGGTGGTTGTCACTATCCTGACTGTTTTCTATGGTGAGTCCACTTGAGCTTTGGATCTTCCTCATTCTTTGGATCATGCCCTAAAATTATCTCTCCAAATGGATGGACGGTATGGATATAACACATATATTGTAGTGGGCCCACAAAATTCAATGACATGACTTCTGTGGCCAGTTTGGCTACTCAACCCGTCAGCAGCTTAGTTCGCGTCCGCAGGAAACCCGCTGGAATACGCACTTCACCCCTGTATTCTCCAGACGCAATCTGGTCTGAGTTTTCGTAGGAAGTTAGCACCGGAAACTAAGGTGGGGCTCACCATTATGTTTATGAAAAATCTACCCCATTCATCCATTTTTTGTGTTCATTTTAGGACTAAAGACAAAAAGGAAGCTTGATACCAATATCTGGTCCACTATTAGAGGTTGAGTAGCTGAAGTGACGTCACCAAGTTCCGTGGGTCCCAGCATGATGTATGTATTATATCCACACCATTCATCCACTTTGAGAGATCATATTATGGTATTATCCAAAGAATGAGGCAGACCAAAAGCTCTAGTGGACCCCACCACAGAAAAAAGAGTGGAGAGTGATGCTCAAGCTTAAAATCATCCTAAGGCCCACTGTACTGTTTATTTGACATCCAAACTGATTAGGTCATGCCGACCCATGTGAAGGAAAAAAACAAAGATCAACTTGATCCAAAACTTTTATGGCCGCCTAAAAATATTTAATGTCGACGCCCATTCAACACTGTTTCCTGTAATGTGGTCCACTTGAGATTGGGATATACCCCAATTTTGATATTATTACCATAAAATGATCTAGAAAAACATATATACGATATAGATAAAACACATACAGCATGGTGGGGCCATATAGCACCGACCACCCGCCATTGGCAAGTGGCAGGGAGTAGCTAGTACGTTTCCCAAACCAGCTAAGCAGATTTCCTACTAAAGCCTTTCTGTTAAGATTTGCAAAAGGATTATGTGGGGCCCACTGTAATCTTTATGTGAAATCTAACCCATCCATTCATTTTTAGATATTATTTTAGGACATTATACTGAAAATGAGGAGGATCCAAAATTCAAGTAGGCCATACGAGATGAAACACGGCAGAAAGGAATGCTTACCATTGAAACCTTCTTAGGCTCCACCCTGGTGTTTATATTCCATCCAAACCATTTATAAGGTCATTTTCACTTATATGAAATGAAAACACCATGGATATAAACCAATACAAAACTTTTGTAGCCATATGAACGTTTCAACGGTGGTCACTAAATCCTCATTGTTTCCTCTCATGTGTCCCATTTAATTTCTGGATCTTCCTCATTTTTGGTCGCATGTCCTAAAATGATTTTGAAAAATGGATGAACAGGTTGGATTTATTACAAACATCATAGTGGACCCCACAGAATTATAGATCATGATCTTCCAACAGCGAAAGGCTCGCACATAAATTTCTTGCGGTTTTGTTTATTCAGTTTCCCTATAAAAATTTTTCACCATTTGATGAATAACATGCTGCCAGCACTCGACCTCATGGAAGGTACAATACGGTCGAGCGCATAGTACCTTTTCCCTATATATATATATATATATATATATATATATATATATATATATATATATAGGGAAAAGGTACTATGCGCTCGAGTGTAAAGCGGTTGTCCGTGAGGTCGAGCTGGTGTGGGCCCCACCGTGATGCTGTTCGAAAATCCACACCGTCCACCAGATGCGCCATTCCAGAGGGGTCCCACACGGCTGAAAATCAAGTCAATCCGTGACTTTTGTGGGCCACACCACGTACAAAAGTTGAGAGGGGCCATGCACCATTGAAACATTCAAAACCATTTTTGGGGACCTTTCGAGACATTTTTTGATGATCAACACCGTCCATCATGTGTGTCCCACTTGAATATAATTTTAGACCAAGTTTCAGGTGGTATCCACAACTCAGGTGGGGCCCACCAAGTGCATTTACATGTTTTTACGTGTATACTTATGTTTTCCGATGGTATGGCCCACCTGAGTTACATGGACGGCTGATTTTGGGCCGTGTGGGTCCACCCTGGGCTCGCGCATCTGGTGGACAGTGTGGATCTTCGAACGACATCACGGTGGGGCCCACACAGCTCGACCTCACGGACGACTGCTTTACGCTCGAGCGCATGGTACCTTTTCCTATATATATATATATATATATATATATATATATATATATATATATATATATATATATATATATCTCACTATGAGGACGATCTCATGGGAACTTTCCATGAAGTCGATCTGTGTGGGCACCACCGTGATATATATATAACATAAAAATTTCTCCCCGGTACATGATATCCGGAATATGCTTTGATGATATATAGAAGATGCTTTGACGTTGGATATTTATAAAAATAGTCCAGGATAGTACAGAAGTTTAATCTACCCTTTGAATGAAATCATGCACAGACCAAGAAGTCTCTCCCATCCTATGAAGAATACATGAATGTATCTGGACAGTTTCTCAGAATTTCACTACAATCAGCAGTTGCATAATCCAGTCTTAGGTGTAGGACTAGGGGTGTCAATGGACGAGCTTGGTCCTGGCAAATCAAAATATTGAACAGGGCTGACCGTCCAAAATCCAGGCCGAGACTTACCCGAGGCCTGGCACATTGACAGCCCTACCTCAGACCTCAAAACCATCCTCACATGAGTGGTGTAGCGGCAGATGCACACCCTCCATCTTATTTCCTATATGGCCCACTTGAATCACAAATTATTTTAGTTTTTGGTCCCATGACTAAATTTTTATATTGCATCTAATGGTCTAAGTGGATTTCACATAATCATCATGGTGGGCTCCTGTAAAAAATCAACGGTCTCTCTTCTAGCTGTTTCCTTTAGTGTGGCCCATCTAAATCACATATCAACATAATAATAATAATAATAATAATAATAATTATTATTATTATTATTATTATTATTATTTTAAATGTAAGCCTAACATGTGTTTATACGTGTCTAATGACCGTAGTCTTCTTCACATATGCGTCAATGTGGCCCCCACCATGACATGTGTTTTATTGCCATCCATCCAATTTGCCAGATTATTTTAGGACATGAGCTCAAAAAAGAAGCAGGCCATATTATTTTAGGGCATGAACTCATAAAAAAAGCATATTAGATTAGGTAGTGATTGAACACCGGCTATTAAAAATGTCTCGAGGGGTTACAAAAGTTTTGGATCAATCTGATCTTTGTGTTTTCCCTTCATCCAGGTTAGTGTTACCTAATCAAGAGGTTTGATAGCAAATAAATATTACAGTGGCCCCTAGGAAGTTTTTAATGGGAGGGGTATTGTTTCTGGTGGTGTGGTCCATCTGAGATTTGGATTTTTTGGATCATCCCATACAATGACCTAGAAAAATGTATGGACGGCGTGGATAAAACATATACATTGTAGTGGGCTTCACAAATCTTTCCAGCACCACACAGTATTGAAGTTGGTGCTGTGTCATGTTAGGTAGTGCTGGGCATACAAGAGAAGAAAATTAGGGCCTGTTTGTTAACATGGAATTTTTTTACTTAATGTGGAATCCCTGATAAGCATGTTTAGTAGTGTTCGTTAACACTGAATAAGGAAAGCGCTCTATCATTTTATGGTGATATTTTTAAGCTAATGAGGTCTGGCTTAATGGTGAATCTAGAGTTAGAATGTGATCCACAAACTTTTTTAAAAAATTAAAAATTGCCCGGCGTAACTAAGATTTTCTCCTTTACCTAATACATAACTCAACTTTTAACATGTGGCACTTCTTTAACTCATCATGATTTTGTGTTACATCAACACCATCCATCAACTTTTTTATATCATTTCAAAGTATGATCCCAAAAAATAGGCACATCCAAAGCTCAAGTCTAAAACACCAATGAAAGTAGTGGGAATGGAATGATTACAGTTAAAACCTTCCCGAGGTCCACAACAAAGCTTACCTGGATGAAAGGAAAACATAAAAATCAGCTAATTAGAGCTTTATGTAATGCCAAGAAGTTTTCAATGGTAGGCACCCAATTCCCACTATTTTTTGTAGTGTGGCTACTTAAGCCTTATATCTACCTTATTTGTTGTCTTTTTTTTTAAAAAAATGATATGAAAAAACATGGATGTACAATGTGGATAAAACATATACACCATGTTAGGCCCGTAAAGTCTTTGGCTGTCCGTTTCTAGCTAAATCTTTGTGAGGGTAGTACTACACAATCCCTGGATACGGGATGCGCAGGCCTTTCATAGGAAGTTCGTCGAATGAAAATCTACGTGGGGCCCATCATGATGTTCGTGATAAATCTAACACATCCAACCATTTTTTGAGCTCATTTAAAGATTTTAGACAAAAAGTGAGCTGATAAAAGACCCAAGTGGGCCGCACTAAAGGAAAAGGTGGGTAGGGAAATTCCTATCGTTTAGACCTCCCTAGGTCGGCAGTGCTGTTTACATGCCATCAATACCGTTCATAAAGTCATTCCTACGTAGATGAACTCAAATCATAAATATTAGCCTGATTCAAAACTTATGTGGCCCCATTCGCATATTGGATCAAGCTCATTTTTAACCCAATATACTAAAATGATCTCACAAAATAGATAGACAGGGTAGATTTCTCAAAAACATTACGGTGAGCCTCACCTGAGTTTTCAACGCATGAACTTCCTGTTGAAGGCTCTAGTAGGAAATCCACGTCCCGGACCCGGTTTTCTGCCAATCTTTTTTTAGTAACTTCTTGCACTGGATGCTAGGTGGGATCCACCATATTGTTTGTGCGAAATCCACCTCGTTCATATGTTTTGCAAACTCATTGTAGACCATGATACAAAACTTGAAGTGGATCCAAAACTCAAGTGGGCCACTAGAGATTCAATGACCACCATTGAAACATTAGTGTGGCCACAAAAGTTTTGTATCAGCCCAAATATTGTCTTTTCACTTCATCCCAATGATCATGACCTTATAAACAGTTTGGATGGCATATAAACATCAAGGTGGAGCCAAGGAAGGTTTCAACGGTGGGCATTTATTTCTCCAATTTTCCCTCTTATGTGGCCCACTTGAGTTTTGGATCCAACTTAATTTTTGACATGTGTCTTAAAATAAGCTCGCAAAACGGATGGATGGGTATGTTTTTCACTAACATCAGGTGGCCCCACCTAGCATATCAACTGGTTGGATGTCAAATAAGCATTCCAGTGGAATCTATGAAGTTTTTAGTGGTAGGGGATTCAGTCATGATTGTTACATATACCTAGTATATGGGTAAATGTGTCAAATTAACATATTTAAAATATCTCACACCCTAGTTGTCCTACTTATTCAAAGTTTAGATTCAGACTCTAGATCTCAGGTTTAACAAACTAGCCCTTATGCTGAGTTGTGATTAAGATCGTCGTACCAAAGGAAATGATTGAGATCATTTTTAATAGGGCCTACTATGATTATCATTACTAATCCACTCGGATCATTAGATGAAATATATTAAATTTTAGTTCTTGAGCTAAAAAATTAGGGCAATTCATTATTCTAGTGGGCCATACCAAGGAAAATAATTTGGAGGGTGGGCATGGTCTGCACACCTTTTTCAATTGTATAATTCACCTGAATCATCAATGGGAATGGCTTTTGAGACCTACGCCTAGAATGAGGTCACACAAGTAATAGTCAGATTCGAATTCAGAAACATATCACTGTAGGTCCACATCACATCGCTCTTGTTTTTCTTCTGTGAACGGAGACGTGGGTTTCGATTTCCCTATTTTCTCGACTTTTTACCCTGTGTCCGTGCAGTCGGAAGAACGTTTAGATATATAACCCATGTTAAAGCATCTTCTGTAATATCTGAGGAATTTTCGGATAAAAATACCTATATAGAACCAAAACAGGCTGTTTGGAATATTCATATGAAAGCAGAGTTCTTTTTGGTATGGACTACAGGAGCTACGTTGAAAGCAAGAGTTCTACGGGGGACAAACATCATGAGTTATATATGTTGTCTTTGATTATATTTGTTAGGGTTTGGATTTGGTCAAAACTGTATCATTATAACAAGTATTGAGGGGAAAGAATACATCAACGATTTGTCAACTCCCTCGTGCATTCAACTAGAGCAATTTTGGACTACTCCAATGTAGAGTATGGAATGTTAGCTTTCCCTTCAAAGTATGGAATGTTAGTTTTAGGGTTATTTGGTTTTCCAATTACCCCAGTAGTTGGCGGTAAAGAGGGCATTAATTACAATATACATGTATTAGCAATGATAGGGTAAATTCTGGTTGACTGCTATCCCACGTATGATTGTTTTCCTAAAATGTAATAGTGTAATATACAGTCTTTCTAAAATCCTCTGTTTGAGCGTGCGGTGTTACAGTCCTGTCAAACCGATTTTAATGGTATGGTGTCCAACACCTCAGCTATACAAGGACTGCATACTACTGTTTGATTTCTTCAGTAGTAGTAACTAGAGGTGCGTATTGTTTTGTGCCCCTCTCGATGGACCGGTGGACTGCGGTCACCGTGACCTGTGGGACCCACTATCTATGATATCATCTACCACAAAGTACGGACGGTGCTACTAGTCCACGTGGGGCCCATATGGATGTATATATTTTTGTGCCCACACAGTATATAATAATGTACATACAAAATTATCAAAATTTCCAAAAACTGAAACAAATCTTCTCTAACCGATTATTGGTCAATCACCTAAGCATGGATAAATGAAATAAACAAAGATTAGGTTCAAACCAATCTTCCCTGACCGATTATTAGATGAGATTCAAAACTTCCTACCGTGTGATCCACCTGATATTTGAAACTACCTCATGTCAAAGACAAATCTAATCAGCAAAAATGCATGAACGTCCCAGTTGCAGAATAGACATAGAGCTGTCAGTCCCAACAGCTTGGACCAGTGCGAAATCTCACCTAATCCCATGAAGGACTCCAAAATACACCTTAAACATCTACCTACTTAAAACCCAACGGCAAGTAAGCTCAAAAAGCCACGCTAGGGAGGCCATTTGTAAACAGAAATGGAGAAGACACAGTCCTCCCTACAGACATACAGATGCATTTTCAACGTCCTTATTGCAATATCCAAAATAGATACAATTTAAGCAGATTATATATATATATATATATATATATATATATATATATATATATATATATATATATATATATATATATATATATATATAGAGTACCGGTCTCCTGCGAACCATCCCGCATGAGACTTGGTGCGGTCCAAATTCCCACCGCAAGGAGGAAAACGGATTGCATACTGAGCAAACTCTGTTGGGCCCACCATAAATGGATGTGGTCTATCCACGCCATCCATCCATTTTTTAAGTGCATTTTAATGGTTGAGACCAAAATTGAATCATTTCCAATGCTCAAGTGGACCCCACCACAGAAAACAGTAGGAAGATTGATGCCCACTGTTGAAACCTTTCTAAGGCCCACCATGGTTTTTCTCCAAAATCCAACCTATTCAAAAGTTAACAAAGACATTAAAGAAGGGAAAATAGAAATATAAGCTTGATTGAAAACTTTTGTGGCCTTTAGAAGTATTTAACGGTGGCGTCACTCTCCCCACTATTTTCTGTGGTGGGGTCCACTTGAGTTTTAGAAGTGACTCATTCTTTGGATATTACCCTAAAATGATCTCTCCAGATGGATTGACGGTGTGGATACAAAACATATATCATGCTGGGGCCACAAATTTTGGTGACATCACTTCCCAACACGTCAGTAGCTAATCCGCTCCCATGTCTCTCCGGGAAGCGGATATGCGTATTGAGTAAACTCTGTGGGCCCACCGTGATTTATATATTTCATCCACTCCTTACATCCATTTTAACCGATAATTTGAAGGCTTAAGCCCAAAAATGAAGTATATCCAAAGCTAAGGTAGGCCACACCACAGGAAGCAGTGTGAATTGAATGTCAACCTTTGAAAATTTTCTTGGGGTCCACAAGTTTTGGATCAATCTGATATTTGTGTTTTCCTTTCATCTATATCTTTGTGATCTTATGAACATGTCAGATGACAAATAAACATCACTTTAAACCCTAGAAAGGTTTCAACGGTGGAAATTATTGTTCCCAATGTTTCTTGTTCTATGGTCCACTTGAGCATTGGAAATGATTCAATTTTGGTCTCAACCATTAAAATGCACTTAAAAAATGGATGGATGGCATGGATAGACCACATCCATTTATGGTGGGCCCAACAGAGTTTGCTCAGTATGCAATCCGTTTTCCTCCTTGCGGTGGGAATTTTGACCGCACCAAGTCTCATGCGGGATGGTTCGCAGGAGACCAGTACTCTATATATATATATATATATATATATATATATATATATATATATATAAACAGCAGCAATTAAATGTCCATATCAATCTGAGCAGTTCAGTTAGCGCCAATACATGATCTGAACAGTGATAATGAAAACCAGCAACCAACGATAAGCCTAATCAGTGCCGCAAATGACTCTGGTGTATCTTCCATAGCTTCTTGCTGTTTCCTGTTGTAATCGGTGAATGGACGGAAACTATATGGTGTTGGGGCAGTCGCCGGAGGCATCGGGTAATTGCTTGCGGAACCCATTCCACTGTTCAACATAGGATTGTCCTGTTCCTCCTTGATTTCTGGTACGGGTGCATTTCTTTGCTCCAAAGACTCACAATACGCTGTTCACTCAAAGAAAGCCTCGGATGTTGATTTGTATCTCCGGAAGCGGGCCATTAAATAGCCCTCGACATGCACCCGACACTCTTCCCATGTATAGTAGATTTCAGGTCGCCGTCCATTAAAAACAACATATATCTTCCTACCAATCTGCACATATAATGAAATTATGAAAAACAGCATCAAACAGATGGCTTTACTAATGAAACATATTAATATGAACAATCGAAATTTCTATCCAACTATAGAAGGAATTCTTCAATTATGTAAAGATGCTTCAATACCTGAAACACGGAGTGAAACTGATTTTGAAATACCTGTGTACATATCCTATTCGTTGTGTACATATAACCATTATAGTCAACAACATCAAACATGTAATATTATGAGGAAGATTATAAGCAGGTTATGCAGGTTGACAGTCATTCTTTTGATCAAGCAGAAATCGAACATCAACATCCAAAAAAAAATGTAAAAACCTATATCATCCAAAATTATCAACATATTAAGAGCTAGTAAACTTCACTAGCAGCAGAAAACTAAAAAGTACTATCGAAAAAACCAAATGGCTGATCAGCCATATCAAGCATAAATCCAACAAAAAAAGATGTGATCAGTCAGAAGACTGATCTGGTGCAAGCAGCATCAACACAAAGTCCAGCCTCCTATGCTCAGGAAAAGAAAGGAATGAGGCGATTGTTGTTCATCTTTTGATAAGATCCTTGTTGCGCGTAGGATCTCGTTACTTGTGAGGCCTTTAATCTGCTCCAGTGTAGGTACAATCTGCTCCATACGTATGATGTTCTTCCCTTTGTGTATGGTTATAGCTAGTGACTTGACAGCTTCTGTTACGTCACTCATCCCTTTGCTAATGACGTCACAAGGGCGTTCCAATCTGGCTCTCTTCCTAGAACTATTTGTACTGTCTGTGTTCACGGAGTTGTTGCCATTGAGATTCGGACTATGGTTTGCAACATGAGTACCGTCATGACTTTGAAATGACCACTGGATGTCATGTCCACTGTAAAACGAGTGTATCGTCATTAAGATCAACCGACGCTGTCGGTGTAACATCATCATCGCGAGACTTTTTCGAATGCATCGTACTATACATATTTCCTGTCGAAGCACACAATCCAGTAGCCTGGTCATTTTCAAATAAGTACGTAAGGTCATCATACCTTCGCACCGGTTTCCCTCGAACATATTACGCATATGGATGTGACTATTGAAAAGGACATAGAAAAATATTGATTAGTAAACAACATTCGAGCAGATTTGGATAATAGTATTTAAATGAAATTATCAATCTCACCCGAATGTAATCCTCCCAGACGTCATCTGGCGCGGTTACTAGCTTTTTGTCATCATCCCATCCAAACCCACTGGCGTTCAAGGTGTCCTGAACCTCAAAATACAACCTCTTCAGTGTGCGGAGGCGATTACTAACATACTTCTCCTGAACTGATATCTCTAGTGCACTCTTGACAGTATCCACGACTATTTTATAGGTCTCCTTTTAAAATCCGTTGGCACTCTTACGGCCATTTGCACTCTTACGGCCATTTCATCAGTCCAGCGAATTATACCACCAGACATAACGGTTTCATCAAGCGATTTTGATTTATATTTGCGTGGTGTCCTTCGTGGTGTGTCATACTGGCCTTGCCCAGATTCTTTCGTAGGTGTAGACTGGTTGTCCCGCCTATTCAGATCCATATTGTCGTCACTATTAACTTCAATAATCTACAAATAGTACAATGAATATATTTAGTTTAACATGTACAACTAAAGCATGTAGGTCATGTGAATGCAATAATTTAACAAAGCTGAAATATAATACTAATACATAAGATGGTATATAGATCTGGGGGTAATGATCAACTTCTTACAAGCATCCCCTTAGCAAAATAGTTTCAAACACGAGCCTTGTAGGCAATGGAGTACAATCATGTGATCATATTACCTACTACAAAATGACAAATTACAATTCAAATATCAAACGATACAACTCACAAGATGAGATTCATTCCACATCTTAGTTGCAATATTGTCTCGATATGTCGTTCATTTGTCCTTCTCACGTTGTGTCACATTAATATCGCATGGTGATAGATATATACTCTCCGTTACATCTGTAGATGCGAGTTCGTCTTCTACCAAACCATCTCCTCCAGATAAATGGATAAAGTTGTTTAAAACACAACATGCGATGACAATCTTCACCTGTATTAGAAGGTTGTATGGTGGAGCTGATTTGAGGATTGGAAAGCGGGCTTTCAATACTCCAAAGATTCTCTCTATAACGTTTCATAGTTGAGCATGTCGATAGTTGAATAGTTCCTTCTTGTTGGAAGAATTGCGGCCCGTGCGGTATTCATTGAGGTGGTACCGTACACCATGGTAAGGAGCCATAAATCTAGGAGAATGAGCGTAACTAGCATCAACTATGTAATACTTACCTACAATTAATTATGATAAAATGTCAACCAAATTTCATGACAAATCATAATATCAATTGGCTGTCAAACAGATATACACGAAGTACCCTCGGGGATAGTAAAGTGATCGATAGAATGTGTCAAAGCACTGTGTAAGAGCGTGCCTCAGAGGCTGATCCCTCCTATCCAGCGAGGACATATACGAACTTTATGTCAAATGTACATGCACCCATTACATTCTGAGAGAGTACCCCTTTCCTGTTATGGTATGTTGCACTTTCTAATGCCGGTACATAGGCGGGTACATGAGTCCCATCAATTTCACTAATGCAATCCTAATTTCACCTTGAATATTTAGGAAAAGAAATATAGTATAAACTTATGACATGATTGGACATTCTATTATGTGTTTACAATGGAACATACTTGAAAGTACTCACTCCAATTGGGATTGGCTAGGATCTCGACTGGTGTTTCCGCACTTGGGAGTTTCACTAACTCTGGATATAATCCGAAATAGCATCCATTGCTTTACTAAAATATCGGCTCACTGTTTCTCCAGATCTTATAAACTGATGCCCAATGACACAGTTTCTAACATTATGTCCCACCGTGTGAAGGAACATGACAAGTTGTTCCTCTATAGATACATGTTTCCCGTTTAGAAGGAGATTTCTATCCCTGAGAAACGAGCATAGGTTGAAGCATGTGGCCTTATTCATTCTGAGTTGTGCTACACACTCATTGTCACCCTCTCTAATAATCCCTTTTATTACCTTCCTTCTTTCAAAGTCGCCAAATCGCGAGGGTGATTTAAATAATATATTATTACAATATTCCCCAATTGCAATTGTTGTAGTTGTTGCAGTAAGTGTAGCTGCAAAGGCAGCCATTCCCTCTTCCATCCATCCATGTGCCTCCATATTTTGTTATTTTCTTGTATAACACACCAAGTGAAACTGATTCAACAGCATCAACCACATCAATATTCAAAACCAGTTCCATATATCTGGATTTAAAATTTCAAATGTTCTTTAAGATATACGAACTTCAATCTATGGAATAAAAGTTGAAATCCTATATCTATTGATTTGTCTCTATCAATTATTTATTTTTTACAAAATGAACAACCTATAGAGTTGATCAACATAGTAGATAAGAAGTTGTTCGATGTACATCAGCTATTGCCTTTGAAGAAATCTTGTCTGTATAGTACGAATATTTTCGCATCTATGAAGTATTTAACATGTATTAGTATTTGGTATACCAATTACTGTTAAGTATGTGATTAGAAAATGACCAAAGTACCTTTCACAACATACCTACATAAGGATAAAGGGGTTATCAAGTTAACCACAAATAAATAGGTGCATTTATATAACACCAACCCTGATAATCATATACATCGAATACCCAAACATAATTTGGACCTTCTTGATGGATAGACAGCAGGTAAATGCCAATGGTTAAACTGTTTCCAATGATCAATAGCACATTCATAATCAAAAAAGAAGAAGAACAACAACAAGAGGCCTGTTCGGCTATTTACCTGTTTAACAGACATAAGAATTTGAGCAGATTATTCCACTTGTAATTATCATTTGCAGGTTACTGGGAACCTCTGGACATAAATGCAACTCAGGTGGGGCGTGCCTTGCATACACAAGTCTAATCAGACGCGTGTCTGTGGTCATCAGGTGGGCCAAAAAAAAAACAAAGCAACGTTCCACCGTCGGTACTTTAGTGGACCCAATGATAACCATATTCAAATAATTTTACAAATAATAGCTCCAAAGACTCACATCTGACCATGGGTCCCTATGCCTATTGGACTAGGACATAAATAAGCAAGGAAAAGATCTATGCAAAACCGGGATTTCGACATTCCAAGGATTGAGAACAATTTGCACCCATCTAATCAAGGGTGGATAGAAGAAAGCAACACATCCATAATCAAAGACGAAGAAGAAAAAGAACAATAGGCTTGTTCGGCTGTGTAAGACCCGTATCCTAGTTTCTACTGTTCCGTCGACTCCCGCGGTCCTTTCGGTCAGATTCCGGCAATTCTTGACTCGTATCTGACGTTGCGCGCGATCTTAAGCCGAATCCTGCCTACCGAAGGCGGCTCGATCTGAAACTTGTACCTTGGTGACCGCGCTGTCGCCGCGGTTCCAAGACCGCATCTCGCGCGCCGAGGCGATACCCAGGCCAGGAGATGTGGGCCCGCGTTCAGTTCGAAGAAAACGCCGAGCGTTGTAAACATCGAGTGAATCTCTACAAAATGTCACATCAATCAATCACATCCATCACTTCATATGTCAAGTACAACTACTCCATCTCCAAGTACAAGCAACCCATAACTTTCTTACAACCAAGTACCCTAAAGTCAACTCTCTCCATCACCCATCACTCACTCACCATTCCTCTCTCCCATCATCTCTCTCTCTCTCATTCTCTCTCTCATCCTTCCAAGCAATCCAAGCCCCCAACGTCCATGGCTTTCATGGAGAGAAAGTGTGGCCCGCCTTCCTATCTCCCATCTCCACCGTCCTAAGTCGATCTCAACCGTTAAAGTACATCCATTGGATCTCTAGCATGCATTGAGGGAAGAAAAAGTCCAAGAAGATCAAAGGTGGGTGTTCATTTCCTTGATTTTGATGTAGGGTCCACAAGATTTGGGACCCACTTGATGTATGCATCATATAGGGAGGGCCCATAGTGGCGGGGTCCCTCCCTCTATCTCACTGATCTCTCTCTCTCTCTCTGTGTGATGATTGTGTGGCCCACTGTGATGTATCCATGCCATCCAGCCGTCCATTTGGACATGCTAGGTAGGGCCGACCATTGATGTATGGGTTTTATCAACACCGTGGACCCCATCCAAGTGAGACGCACCTTGATGTTTATATGTTATCCAGCCGTCCAGCTGGGATGGTGGACCCATTGAGATGTGTGCACCCCCCCTGTCCAGCAAGTGGACCCAAGGTTTGGACGGCCAGGCCCATCCAGACGGCCAGATGGCGTGGACGAGCCAGTTGCTGGCACCGTCCAGCACCCCTGGATGAAGGCAAAAATCAAATATCAGCTGATCTAAAACCGTGTGGTCCACCCACGTGGACCCCACTGTGATGTACGGGTTTCATCTATACCATCCATACCGTCCAACCATTTGAAAGATAGTTTTACGGCATTGGATCGAGACTGATCTAAATTTCAGGACGGACCCGCCTTTCAGGTATATGTTTTATATCCAAACCGTTCATCTACGGATCCCACCAGCAGCATGCAGCTGCAGAAGTGACGTCAGGGAGTTCTGTGGGTCCCACGTGGATTTATATCCAGACCGTCCATCAATGGACATCCAGAAGACGTTAAAAGAAAAAAAAAACAAAGAGAAAGGGGAAGAAAGAGAGTAATATAATAATAATAATAATAGTATTATATATATAAATATGTATATGTATGTATTTGTGGTGGGCCTAACCCACCTGCTGTCAGCTGATTGGCCGGTGTGCCTTACTCGGCTACATATAGCTGCTGTATTGGTACCGACAAGATCTGTAGGTCAGATCATGCGGTATGTGTACATCCACCGTCCATTGACGGTGGGACCCATCTTTGATGATATGTGTTCTATCCCACGCCGTTCATCTGATTTGGCCAGCAGCTCCAGCTGCTGTGCAGTGACTATAAGCGGTGTGGGCCTGATCGTGATGTATGTGTTACATCTCACACCGTCCGTTTGTGGGGACTCCAGCAGCAGCAGTTTCTGGGTGGACGTCACCAGAATCTGTGTAGCCGATGTGAGATTTGTATTATATCCAGACCGTACAGCTGGGACGGCTTGGTCTTGAGGGTTGTGATCCACATCGTCCACTGTCTGGACGGTGGAAGATCCACCTGACGTATGGGTTTTATCCCAATCATCCATCTCAGTGGGACCCACCTATATAGCTGCTGTGTGGACGTCCCTAAGTGCCGTGGAACCCACTAACATATGAATTTAAATCCACACCATCCACTCATCTGTTGAAGGACCCCACCATGATGTATTTATTACATCTACACCGTCCATTTATCTGGACCGTCCATCTATGTGGACCACACCAGCTATATGGCTGCTATAGGATGTCAGCAGGTCCGTGGACCCCCAACCCTGATTCACGTATTTTATTCACACCATTGGAAATCCCACATCGATGTATGCTTTGGATCCACACCGTACATGTGTGGGTATCCACCATGAGATATGTGTTTGTACCCTCATTGTCCAAGGAAAGAAGATTGGCTAGTGTACTTCACACCAGCAGAGTAGCTGGTCAGTTGACGTCAGCAATTTCTGTGGGGCCCACCTTGATTTTTGTGTCTATGCTATCCGCCTCCGTTTGCTGCCTGAGCCACCACCATGATGTATGTATCAGATCCACACCGTCCCACCATTTCTCTAGATAATTTTAGGGCGTGAGGCCAAGAAGGAGGATCTCGATCCCCGCTGGGCCACACCACGGGAAACAGTGGAGATATTGATGTTCACCCTTAGAAACTTTTCCAAGGCCCATCTCAATGTTTATTTTCCATCTAAGCTGTTCACTGGGTCACATAGACTTGCATGTAGGGAAATACAAATGTCAGCTTGATCCCTGACTCCTATGGGCCCCACTATTATTAATTAGTGGAGACTGAACGACCAAAAACGGGTGGGGTCCACCTTGATAATTGTGTTTTATCTACGCCGTCCATCTCCAGCTAGTGGAGCCCATATGAGATATGCGTTGTATCCACCATCCATTCATGTGTCCCCCCACGTTGGTGGACTGAACATCCAGTAAGTGGCCCACGGTTTTGTATGTGTTATGTATCCATGATGCCCACCTGCTGGCATGAGATGGGGCCCACCGGTTGTGTATTTGTTGCCTAGGTGCGGGGTATTTAAGGCCCATTTGGCAAGGCCTGATGTGATGAAATGAGGCCCATGTGCAGGGCCCACTTGTTATGTATATTAGGCCCATGTGTGGGGACCACTTATTGTGTATTTGAGACCCATGGATTGTGGCCCATTGCGATGTATTCGAGGCCCATTATGATGTATTTGAGGTCCGTTAGCGAGGCCCATTGTGATGTATATGAAGCTCATGTGATGTATTTGTGATCCATAGGTGTGGCCCCTTGTGATATATTTGCGACCTGTGTATAGGGCTCATTGTGATGTAATTGTAGCCCTCGTATGAGGCCCATTGCGATGTGTATTAGGCCCTTGTGTGAGGCCATGAGCCCACTATATGTTTAACCCTATGTGGGTCACTCCTTGGGAGCAATGTTGGTTGAATGTCCACATTGATGAACAATTATGGTTGAATGTCCACATTGTGACCTTCCATTAGGCCTAATTAGGCCCATTGTTACCGATTCTGATTATTGTGACCGATTTGCCGATTCTGATTATCGATCGATCCGATTGCCGTGACCGATTTGCCGATTTTGATTATTGATCAATTTCGATTATCGTGACTGATTATCGATCGTGGCCGATTATCAATTGACGTGGCCGATTGCCGATTCTGCTTGTCATGGCCAATTGACCGATTACCGATCGAGGCCGATTATCGTGACTGATTACCGATCGTGGCTGAATGCCGATTCTGCTTGTCGTGGCTGATTGACCGATTGCCGATCGAGGCCGATTATTGTGGCCGATTATCGATCGTGGCCGATTATCAATTGACATGGCCGATTGCCGATTCTGCTTGTCATGGCCAATTGACCGATTACCGATCGAGGCCGATTATCGTGACTGATTACCAATCGTGGCTGAATGCCGATTCTGCTTGTCGTGGCCGATTGACCGATTGCCGATCGAGGCCAATTATTGTGGCCGATTATCGATTGACGTGACCGATTGTCGATTCTGCTTGTCGTGCCCAATTGACCGATTACAGATCGAGGCCGATTATTGTGACCGATTACCGATCGTGGCCGATTATCGATTGACGTGGCTGATTGCCGACTCTGCTTGTCGTGGCCGATTGTTGATTTTGCTTATCGTAGCTGATTGACCGATTACCGATCGAGGCAGATTGTTGATGCCGGTTATTGATACTGATTATGAGTATGTGATAGCATAGCATCATGATACATGCCCATACGCATCATCTGCATGTTTGTTATGAGATGTGGTTGATCATTGCATATATCATTGAGTGTGTTGTTATGAGACTCCCTGATAGGCAGAAGTTATTTCACAAGAGCGCACGGTATGCACAGGATTGATGCATGTCTGGATTGTATGACTCATGCATCTTGCATTGTGATTTTTATACGCCCTAGTGACATAAGGGTCGTAGCCTCCACAGGCATATCGTGGATGGCCGGACGGGACACCGAAAATTTGTTCTAGCATCGGGCTGCCATAGATGGCCCTGGGTGAAAATCCCTAAAAACCCTCTTGGTACCAGAGGACGCCCCAACGTCGGGACCGGGTGGATACACATGAGCGCCCGAGTGCCGAATACCAGGAGGCCGCGTCTCCCACTGTGCGATGGTCGGTTGGGAGGGGGTGTGGCCTTACCCGCCCGAGCGTAGGGGGCATTGCTAGGCTGAGTCTGACCAGCTCGAGGAATGGGTCCGCTATCGACGTGCCGGATAGGTATTGGCAGACTATTGGACAGGCGGATAGTGAGGTTTCTTACGCTCACTTGGACTGTGCTGCTAGGAGAGTGACAGTGCCATTTGGAGTGTACTAAACCCCGGTGATGATCCCAAAGAGGAACTGTACTGATATGTGGACTTATTGAGTAGGAGTTGCATGCTCATTCATTCATTCATTCACTATCCACTCGGGCTGGTGGTGCGCAACTAATTGTTGTGTGCCTTCGTTATGGCAAGGATTTCGGTTGGGGCACGCGACTAACCTGAGATCAGGAGTTTATTACATTGAGTCTGACTATCCAAATTTAGGTATGGGACTGGTTTGGATAGAAGTCCCTTGTGGTGGATCCCGTAGCCTGCGATACTACGTATTATCATCCCGACTTCACACTCTAGCATAGTCATTCCATTGACACCACATATTGCATATTGCATTACACCCTCGGCATATGGCATTTTGGGTTGCTATGTTTCTGTATTCCTGTGACTTATATGAGAGTGATGGTATTCGTTAGCTCTTCCGAATTGAATATTGCATTATATTTTTGGCATCCGATGTTTGATTATTTATGACTCATCATTTGCATAGCTGTCCTACATTGCGTATTCTGATATTGATTGACTCATGGGCTTGTCCGTATTTCCGTTTACTCTGTTATCGTATGATTTATAATCTTGTCAGTATTTCTGTTTACTTTGATAAACTCCTGCTCTTGTCAGTGTTTCTGCTGATTCCGACATTGTACGATTTATTGATTACCAGTGTTTCTGACATTGTATGATTAAGGCATTGCATTGTATATTTGGTACTTACCTTGTGCACACACTTACACCACCCTCTAAGCTTTCTATAAGCTTATGCATGATAGATGTGTGCAGGTAATGTTAGGTTGCTGCAGCGTCGAGCTTGGAGTACGCAACCGTCTTTTGGAACTTTGATTTTGATATATGTATTTCCCTTTCAGCACTGTACTCAAATGTTTATATTAGTGGATATGTGATGATGATATTGTCTTTGTGAATTGGGTAATCTTGTGGTTATGCTTATTACGAGTTAAATGTACATAAAAAAAAAAAAAATCTCCTTGTAGGATCCCAGGATCGGAAATCTGGCGTATGACGTTAGGAGCCGAGAATGGGGTACTACGGAGGCTGTCTGCACCAGATTCGGCGATCGGGATTCTTGTGAATCCGATTTCCGGATTTGGGGCGTGACAGGCTGTTTAACTGTTTAACAGACATAAGCAATTGAGCGGATTAATCCACCTGTAAATTATCAATTGCAGGTTACTGGGTAGCTCTGTGTGTGAATGCAACTCAGGTGGGTCGTGCCTTGCATACGTAGGTCTGATCAGACGAGTGTACGTGGTCATCAAGTGGGCCACCAAAAAACAAAGCAACATTCCATCGTCGATTGTATGGTGGGACCAATGATAACCATGTTCGGATGATTTAACAAATGTAGCTACACTCACATCTGACCATGGCTCCCATAGGCCTATTGAACTGGAAAATAAGTAAGGAAAAGAGACATGCACAACCGGGATTTGGATATTCAAGGATTGAGAACAATCCGAACCCATCTGATCAAGGGTGGATATTTACCAGCAGCAAATTCATAGTCAAAGAAAACGAAGAAAATCCATAAGAGGCCTGTTTGGCTGTCAAAACGTCATTTGATGGCCCACACTTCTTTTCTACAATATCAATGTCAAACATGTGGGCCACATGTGCCCCTCCACATGCAGAACAGGCCGATTCTTCTGTTTCCAGTAACCACATTTATTATTCACTGTATACTTCCCTTGAATACAGACAGATTTCTTACCTATTCTTGTAACATCCCGAATTTTCACTGTTTTAGATTTCCAAAAATCATTGAATTTTTTTGTGTTATTAACTTATAATATCACTTAATGACCATTAACACTCAATGTTAGTATATACCGGGGGTGAAACCAGTAAAGAACCGCATAAGTTAAATTAATCAACCATAGGAGGCCAACGAATCCGCCCGATCACTTGAACATCAAGTTTAGCCCCATAATTTACTCACGTAGGGCCCAAATCTAACCGACTCATCGCTAACTAATCAAGACAATCATGACTAAATTAAATATCTACCTGGGACCGAATCAGATAAGTTCTGGATCTTAAATAATAGACCAAATCAACCCCGTTACTCTTTTAGCCTAAAATTGACGGTTTAGAGTAATCTTAACGAAACCTCCACTTTTACTAGTTATAAATAGGCCACACTGTGAACATAGTTAATCCAAACCCTAATCATTGCCCACGAGAAATCTCAATACCTAATTCATTCCAAAAATGTCCCGATTTTCCAAACAAGCCCTAGACCGCTCATTGGTGGGCCACTAGTTCCAAAATTATAGAGTAATGTCCGTCTTCCTGGGCTTGACATCCATCGCGGGAGTCAGACCTGGGTACTGTTAAGAACCGATCAACTTGAGCCAAAGGACGAGTGTATGAGATGTGCAAATACTCTAAAGAAATGAGCTGGAACTTAAGTGAATTGGGTCATCCACTCTTATGCAAAGTTAAGGATTTCGGACCGTCGATTTATGACCAAACTTCACACGTGGAGTGAGGATATTTTCCTGCTCATATCTATATAGCCGCGGCCCCGATCGACTATCGGTGACCGTTGAATATACTTCTAATCATATCTGTCGATCGATGCATCTAAATGGCGGGCCGATCATACCCATACGTAGATCATCACTAGGGCCAACTATCCAACGGTGAGTACCATCTCGTACACCCCGTAGTAGCCCCAAAAGGGTAGAAAAATATCCCCTAGGGCTAGTATAGTAAAAACCCATCCCTTAGGGCCATTTGCACCAAACCTGACACTATATAAAGGCCCTATTTGGGCACCCCCTCTCCCCATACGAATTTTGCCCTAGAGAAGAGAAAGAGATAAGAGAGAAAAGGGAGAAAGAAGAAAGGGAGAAGAGAGGAAGGGAGAGTGAAGGTGGGCCATAGATCAAAGTGGGGCCAAGGGAGTCCGATGCTTGCAACTCCTCACCTCTTCCTTGACGAATCCTCCACCACGACTGCCCATTCGCTTCCATTGATTGTATAGGTAAATCTCTCACCCCTTTTTCTTGAAACCCTTGTGTGTGTGAGGGTATTTCATGAAGTTCTAACATGTAAATGGTTGTTTTAGGGATTCGGATCGTCCGATCCCAAAATCCCTCTTTCCTAGGTTGTTTTTCAACTCTCCAACGATCCATAGGTGTGGACTATTATCCTTAGGTGGCCTAGCACCAATTTTATTACGAATCTAATGATTTTGATTGTTTGGATGCTATATTTAGAGAATCTAGAAGAATCCTAGGAATTGCATGTTTGTTGGATTTGCATGGAATTGTCTGTTTACATTTTATATGATGATGTTCTTGCCTCTCACATGATTTTGTGTATGGATGATCTTATGCTCATGCCTTGTTGGATTTTTCCTTATAGTGTTGCTTCTTAGTATCTATGATTCATTACTCTTGTGCTTATGATTTCTTAAGATGAAGGAAGTGCTTAACTTCCTCACCCACACACATAACTCACATGCACTTTATTTCATGATATTATTAGCCTTGCTTGCTACAAGAATCTAAATTATATGTTGAGGAGTATGAAACCATGATGTTATTTATGCTGAATGATGCATTGGTAGTTTGCATGCTATGAATCACTATTCATACACTTGGGTTGGTCGGGAACATGAGGAGAGATAGTAGTCCCATCGGTAGGACTATGCTGAGGCTAAACCCGTGGGTTTGGGCAGGTGTGTACGGGCGGCAGTAATTCGACTACATGGGTCCCTTGTACCCGATATCGTTCGTTGCATATTCGCCTGACTCCTGCAGTCTAGCCTACTTATCGACTAGCCCTATTTGGTAACCTTGTTTGCTCACATATGTATGGAACCTGAAATACCCTACCACCGTTGCAGCCCACCGATAACCACTTGAAGTTGATCCATTGCCTCGTGAGCCGGGCATGGTGGAATGGGACACTGTGTCCGAGCTGTCGGCCTACACTGGGGTGACGCGCCTCCCTATAGTGACCACGAGCGATCCCTTCCTCTCGTCACTCCCCATGTGCTTGGAGTCGGGGATTGGGAACCTGAAGGGATCGAGGATCGCGGGGTCTTGGCTTCACACGTTGGGGGGCCTTGGCCTCGCAACTAGATTAAGGCATTGATACGTGGGGTGTACTAGATTCCCAAACCTGCTGGATGAATGAAATTAACTAAGAACTCGGCTAACACTATCATCGCATCACACTAGTTAGGTTGGCGACTTGGCAGTCGAGGTCGCAATGAGGGAGTGTTATCATATGTGAGCATGAGATAGTGTCGCTTGAGGGAGTGTTGTGGTGAGGGCATGCATCATATCATCTATCATGCTATACATTAATAAGATTAGTTAGGTATTTGTGAATGATTGTTTTTCATTAAGTTCATAATATAATTGATGCCTATTACAACTTAAGACTAATAGCACCCACTGAGTTGATCACTCACTCCCACTCTGGGATGGTGTTTTAAAATACCAACTAGACTCTTCAATAGTTGCAGGTGACGCTGAGAACAAGGAGCCTTTTGGCACAAGCCTGGATAAGGAAGACGAGCTGTCCTATTTCCAGCTGATGGACGGTTCCCCGTCGGCTTAGTAGATGGGATTTAGATCGCTAAGTTGTGGATTCAGCCCTATTCTTTTGGACATGATATTCCTTTTATGATTTTGTTGAGTAATGCCTGGTGCGACCCATTTACATTCTTTTGGACTGGTATATATATATATAATTGACTTCTTTCATTTCAGTAGATTAGTTGTGATTATGTTTCATGTTCCAAGAAATTTCATGCTGCACATTAAACCTGATTAAACGTAAATTAGTAAGAATTAACATAAGTGACACCCGGGAACTTGGGAGTTGAGTTTATGCAAGACCCCCAATTTTCAGGGTGTTACAGTTCTGGAGTTGTCATAGCTTATGGGGGAGATATCACTCGCACACAGCAGAGAAAACCACTGCATGAGAGAGGAAAACATTTTCCGTAAATGGTAAAGATATCATAAAGTCGAATACCCGATTTTCAGCCAAAGAAAGGCAGATGTGTTTACCTGTTCTTGAGTTACCGTAGGTTGTGGAGAAGATGTCACTCACAGACGACAGTGAGAACCGCTGATGGAGAGAAATGGAATATACGATATTCCAACAACATGCAAGGCTGGTTAATTCATGTAATATGTAATATCATGAAGGCAAGAAAGATGCAGTAACATGCAAGCCGGGAACTTTGGAACAACATACAAAACGTGATAACCTAAAGAAGATGAATCGAAACTCGGTGAATAACATGAACAACCCCGTATAAGTACCTACAATCGTATGGAGATGCTGCGGAATCTGCCGATGAGCACCTAATAATAGAGAAGCTCCGAACCCCTGAGGCGTTGAGCAGGGAAACAGAGAAGAGGAATGAGAAGAAAACAAAATGAAGAGAAGAATCATCTCTGAACAGGTATACCCGTCATTGTCTACCTTAGACTGAATACGCTCACCGTGACTGGTTTAGTGCCTTGTTGATGACGACGCAAATGAAGGTTATTTCCTTTAAAACTCATTCCTCAGACGGTATGAAGAACCAACTGTGCTCCTGCGGACCATGGAACTGACGGTGTCAGGTTGGATAACATCGATATCCCATCTCTGTATTCCTGCAAAGAGATGTAATTTCGGGCGGCTACTTTACGCCGAATTACCGCCAATTCGGACACTTCAGTAATGCGTCTAAATCCAGCTATATTCAAACGTGCGTCAGAAGTAATAATTACTTCTTTACCCCCGATTCACAGTAAGTCGTAAAACCAAACAAACCCTTATTTAGGAGGTAAAACTAAGTAGTTAACGACACTTTATGATTTTGGTGCACATGAGATAAATTGTCATCCAATGCATGCATAACATATCCCATTATGCCATGTGTGCCCATCCAAGTTTCATGAAATAATATTATGTTATCGTCAATTCAATCAAATTGGACCATGCGTGTGATTAAGGATTTAGATTGGGGTTTTCATGTGTGAGTAAAATATGCGGGCGTGCCATAATCTACTCGACTCAAAGTTTGATTAAACCGCCAGTGTCTCCCCGCGTTGAATGGTACAGATTAAAAACTAGGATCAAAGATCCAGGATCCTTTCAACCACCAATATTTATGTTTTCATTCAAGCGATTTGTGAAAGGGTAGGGATCAGTGCTTTCGAATGAGTTCTCTTTACCTTTAACAATAGACGTGAGTCTATAAACTTAATGACTTGTTCTTTTACCAACATTTTAAGTTCAATATACTTCTTAAAAGAATAAGAATATACATACAAATTAAAGAAGACAAAATGTTGCCGATTACATTAATATTTGGAAATGATGTTCAGCTAAATTGGAACTTAGATGATTATGGTCCTGCAAGTTAAGGTTCTAAAAATTTACTTATACTCTTAAGGTATTGTAGCGGGAGTCACTTGGCAGTAACTATATAAAATTAGGCTAGGCTAGACTATTGTAAGAGAGATAAATGAGAAATAATTTAAAAGATAAGTTGATATGTTTGGCGTAAAGCCTCCAGATCTTCTTTGATTGCTCTTTTTATAAATTGTTGAGGCGGTGAAATCCTTGTTGGGGTTCCTTGTTAATCATGAATCATTTAGACTTATGTTGCAATTCTAGATATGAGAATCCAGTTGATTGCTCCGAAACTAACAACTTGGATTAGGAAAAAGGACTTTAGTTAGATCCAAACTCCCTGCCTTCTCGGAGGTATCCATGGCCTGCTAAAGACTAGACCCAAATATGTTAAGACCCATCTGATCAAGACGGCCATGTCAAGGGCTAGGCCCGGATCAATCATGACCACTCGATGTCTCTGATGATGGCCAACTACATAAATCAGCCTTGGGACCACCAAAGTTTCTCTGGAAATGGAGCAACAGATCAGATTCTGGGAACCCCCATGGCCGATCGGGGTGTCAGATCGATCATGGCCACTCTCATGTTTGCTCCTTTCCTTCACTTCAAGGTGTTGGACGGTCCGAATCAAATCTCATCCTACACTTATCTATCCTATAGGTGTTGGACACCCGATACCACTGTGGCATCAGTCTAAATCTGATATAGTTCTCCCATTTTCTTAATTCTGATTGATACACGGAATGAGGAACTTGACTGGGTTGATCTATCTGCCTCTCCAAATCTAGGTCTTATCGCTTGGACATCCATCCGATCTTCGAATACTCAGAATCTTCTTGAACATGTCTTTGGGGAGATCTCCCATTTTAGAAGGACCGGGAGAGACGACCTCACCAAGAATATCATAGCAAGATTTGTTATAGATCTGTTTTCTCGGCAAGTCTTTTATAAACGTGTTGGGCATGTTGACTCATTAATTGGCATAATAAACGTGACTATGTGGCATGTGTTAATTTGTCTTCCTAAAGACAAGCCTAAGGGTTCATGCCTTCGCATTATAATGGAATGCTTATTGTCAAAGAAAGTGCAAACGACAATACTCTCGTATGATAGTACATTTCATGTCAGTTGTGATCATGTGGTGTCGACACATGACGACATTTGATTCATCCATACCGAGGTGCCTAAAATGGGTGTAAACACATACATGAACATATGTCACCATCGAGTTTTAAGCAAAACAAATGTAGCATATGTGTTAATGTACGCATACCAATGTGCCACCATACATGTCAAACTCTCCACATGTGCCATAATCTATCGGAATTCTCTTTGTTCCAAAAAATTTAACAAATTAGGAAAATAATAATTAAAATATAAACTATGGTTTCATGAGCACAGCACTTTTAGAAATTTGTAAATAATTGAAGGCTGCAGGGGTTAACAAAATAGAGTTGCTTGGCTCGGTGGTAGCGGGATCCGGTCATGGTTTACATGTGCATTGATGTGGCTGAAATTAGACCGTTCCATGATGTATAATCCTAGCGGAGTGATTGTGGACATCTATTGAATGGTTATCATAGAACCGTCCTTGGGATAGTCTGATCAATCTGATTTTTGGCCAACGATTCATATGGAATGGATAGGAATTGCCTGAAAAAGGGAACGGATGGGCTACTCCCCCTGACACCAGCCCCGTGGCTGGTGGTCGGTGCTCCGTGGGGCCCACCATGATGTGCTTCATCCATTTCGTTCATCCCATTTTAAAGATAATTTTAGGTCTTGGTACCAACAATGAGAGGGATATAAATCTCAGGTGGACCACACCACAGGAAAACAATAGTGATTAGATATCCACCCACCATTAAAATCCTCACAAGGGCCACTGTACTTTTTATTTGACATCCAATCCGTTGATTAGGTCATACAGACCCAGATGAAGGGAAAAAACAAATATCAGCTTGATCCGAAACTGTTATGGCCCCCAAAAAGTTTTTAATGGTCGAAGTTCATTCAACACTATTTTCTGTAATGTGGTTCACTTGAGATTGGTATATACCTCAGTTTTGGTTCCATACGATAAAATGATCTATAAAAATAGATGGACAGCATGGATGAAACACATACATCATGTTGGGGCCAGAGAGCACCTACCAACAGCCATTGGCTGGTGGCAGGGGAGTAGCCAATCCGTTTCCCCAGAAAAAGCCTTTAGCAGGAAGTTGCCGTGCCAGGGAATTCACTCCATGCATCTGTTTTGCTGGATCATGCTAGGGCATAGCTCAAAAAATGAGGCAGATTTAAAATCCAGGCCGGCTGCATAACAATAAACGGTGACGATTGAACATCCACCGTTGATATATTTGTGGAACATAAGTTTTTATTCAGGCTAATATTTTGTGTCTTCAGATCATCCTATTGGGAATGACCTTGTGAACGATTTGGATGGCATATAAACGTTACCGTGACCCAGGGAGGTTTCAACGGTAGGCATTTGCGGATTCGGCGGAATGTATGGACAGTGGATTTCTCACATGGTGGGCCCTAGCTACTGAGCACAGGTTTCGAAAGACGTAGAATTTCCTGGGAAAGCTTTCGGATGAAGTTCCTGCTCTAGGATTTTGGGTTGGCCCCACATCGATGTTTGTGAGAAATCCAACCCGTCCATACATTTTTCGAGCTTATTTTAATACATGCGACCAAAAAAAAATTGGATGCAATACTCATACGTGACACACGAGAGGAAACAGTGGAGATTTAGTGACCACCTTTGAAATATTTATATGGCTCAAAAGTTTTGTATCGGTTCGAGTTTTTGTTGTTTTCACTTCATCCAAGTGAAAATGACCTTATGAACGGTTTTGATGGCATATAAACATTAAGATAGAGCCTAGAAAGGTTTCAATGGTAGGAATTCCTTTCCCCACTGTTTCATCTTGTATGGCTCAGTTGAGTTTTGGATACTCCTGATTTTTAATTTGTTGTATGTCCTAAAATGAGCTCTGAAAATGAATGGATGGGTTGGATTTCTCATTAACATCACGGTGTACCCCAACTTTCATCCAAGCATAGGAACTTCATGCGAAAGGCTTTAATATGATATCTGCGTCCGTTTCGCAAGGAAGCGGATTGGCTTATACCACACACTAGTTATGTAGCTGGTGTAGATACGTGTCGTGCAAAGATGAGCGCCGATGCTCCTCGAGCTCCGAATTGTACGAACGGTTCAAAGGAGATCAAAGTTACATGGCCTCACAATGATCTATTTATTATATCCACACCTTTTATCCATTTTTTGAGATTATTTTAGAGCTTTATAAAAAAAAAATGAATCATATTCAAATGTAACATCTCATCCAACCAGCACAGTGTCATGTGGCGTCCACATAGGATTTGCCGCAGGACCATTAATTTAAACCACCCGTGGTGAGGTACCGCAAGTAAACTAATCTAGCACTACCAAAAAAACGACCAAAGGCTACGGACTATTTTGGCTTTTAGCTACGGCTATAAACCGTAGTTATATTGCTACGGATTAAAACCGTAGCCATATATGTCTAAACCGTAGCAAAAAGAGCAACTCCACCACACGTATAGACACCCTTGGATTTGTCATAAGGGACTCTATGTGGTCCATTAAATTCTTTGTACTCCATCTAATACGTCTATACATTTTCTAAGAATAGTTTAGGCGTAAAACCAAAAAATGAAGTAAATCGAAAGCTCGAGTGGACCATACGGTAGGAAAGATTGGAGATTAATTCATCAATTGATGGTGTGGTTCATTTGGACATTAGTTTTTGGTAAAAGTTAACTTCATTTGCTATAAAAAAATATTAGAAAATTAATGGACGGAGTGGATTTGTCAATTGTGTCAATATGGACCCCACAAAGCCCTTGACTCGGACCTCCGTTTAGATCTCGCCATATGTGAGCCGTGGAGGGCCGGGTACAGATTGGTTTTTTGCTACGGTTATTGAAGTTTTTAGCTACGGTTAAATCCGTAGTAAGGCCGTAGCAGTCAAAAATGTGAAAAACGGCGCCCGCAACCTTTGTCTTTTCCCCCCATTAGGAAATTTTCCCTCCACTCACCCACCCCTATTCCCTCTCACGTACGTCTCTCTCTCTCTCCTCTCTCTCTCTCTCTCTCAATCGCCACTCTTCTCTATCTCTCTCAATCTCGATCTCACGCCCCCCTTTTCTCTGTCTCTCTCAATCTCCCGCGCCCCTTCTCTCTCTCTCTCTCTCTCTCTCTCTCTCTCTCAATCGCCACTCTTCTCTATCTCTCTCAATCTCCATCTCACGCCCCTCTTTTCTCTGTCTCTCTCAATCTCCCGCGCCCTCTCTCTCTCTCTCTCTCTCTCTCTCTCTCAATCTCCCGCGCCACTCTTCTCTATCTCTCTCAATGCCAATCCGACGCCTCCCTTTCTCTCTCTCTCTCTCTCTCAATCTCCTGCGCCCCTTCTCTCTCTCTCTCTCTCTCTCTCTCTCTGTCTCTCGATCTCGATCTCGATCTCCCACGCCCCTTTTCTCTCTCACTCCAGAAGACATCTCAGTAGCGAATTCAGAACTTGGTAAGTTTCGAATATGAGCTTTTTTTTTTTTTTTCCTTTCGGTGTGTGGATCTTTCTGATTACTTCCCCTGCAAACTTAGAATGCAGGGGAAGCTGAAATGTGGAATTCGATTCTTAGGTGGTCCGCACTTCACATGGAAAGAAGCGCATTATGCCATTGTTTAGTTTTAGGATGGTTGGCTAGAGTTGCAATTCTCTGCTTTTTTCCTCTCTTTTGTTTTTTTTTTTTTTTTTTTTTTTTTTTTTTTTTTGTTTTTGTTTTGTTTTTGTTTTTGTTTTTTTTTTTTTTTTTTTTTTTTTTTTTTTGTTTTTGTTTTTTTTTTTTTGTTTTGTTTTAATTTTTTTTTTGGATATTTGTATTCATTTGGCTGCAGCCTCTAATTAATAAAATTGTCAATGTTCAAAAAAAGAAAAAAATTGTTTGGGGGTTGTGTCATTGCATAAGCACACAACGCCTTCATTCCTCTTTAATGATGTTTATTTTTTAAGTAGAGGCATTTCGAAGGCTGCAATTAGATGGTCCGGCAGAAAATGAAGCCTCATTACTTCACATTGGATTTTTTTCTTTTAGTAGGCTGATATGACTGAATTTGATTTAATAGTTTCCATTACTAAAAATGAAATTAATAAAATGTGTTGAAAGTTGTTTGGCTTAATATATAGTCCATCATGCCCCATGTTTGACAGCAATATAAAAACTACTTTCTGTATATATAAAAACTTATAATTAAATTTATTTAGTGATAAGTTCCACATAAAGAAAAATTAAAGGAATTATATTTCCAATAGGTAGGATTTTCTGTATGTACTATATGGCAATTTATCATTTTCAGACGGCTGTTGAGAAAAGTAATAAAAAACTAACAGATGTGTATTTGCATTAATAGTGACGTGAGAATCTTTACTAACCCCTTCGTTTAATACGAATGTGACCTCATGGTTTGCAATCGAAACCGTTGACTGATCACATTATGATATCTCTTGGACAACATCCCTCGCAGATGAATACATGGCCTCTTTTGGTTGAACGTACAACTGTCTCTGTCTCTGTATTTTTTCCTTGGCAGTCTATGGAGGCCACAGATCAAAGGGATGGGACCTTCCTATCAAAAGAAACTTTTAGTTTGTAGAATTTATAGGGCAGTGGAAATCATACCAATGGTTTGGATCATTGAACCATAAGCCTCAACGGTACAAAATGACTGTGGAGGAAACTCTTGGTAACCATATTTATACTTTCCGCACTTTCTAATGGTAACCATTGGAAATCATACCAATGGTTTGGATCACTTATGCTATTTGACAACATTGCATGGTAACCATATTTATACTTTCTGCACTTTCTAAACCTTTTCTAGATGCTAGCATGCTTTTCAATTAATTTATTTTTTTAATTATCTTTTGGAAGTGTTATTGGTTTCCTTTGTTCGATCTTCTTCTTTTCACATGTCACTCGCTCAATAATTCATATAGGATACTTATTTTGTTTCAGCGAAACACCCCCTCTTTTCCATAAATTCTTTTCTTATTGTATCTTTTCTTTGTTTGTCTTAGATCTAACTAGCCAATTGGTTTTTTCAGCCTCAGATGCTCCTTTTTCTCTACAAATTCTTTTCTTAACGTCTCTTATTTTTTGTCGGCATAGATATATCCTAGATGCCATATAAAGCATGCTTGTTGGAGTTACTGCCCATGGAGAAAACAACTCTGTGATGTCTTAGATTTATATGAGATGCAAATAGGGAACATACTTGTTCAAGAGAACTTCCAAAGAATAAAACCTCGCTAATGAGAAAGGTTTAGCACTTGAAACTTGATTTTGAGGATAGTCGCTAAATTGAGACATGGTTTATTGGAACTTTGAAGGACTTGAACGCTTTAAAGATGGTCTTAGTTGAGTCATAAAAACCTGAATTTGAATTGTTAAGGATACTAGCTAAACTGTGACATGGTCTACTGAATCCTTTTGAGGGCTTTAAATAAAGGTTGGCTTTAAAGATGGATTCAGGCAAGTCATAAAGATTCATATTACCTAAACATTCACAGGTATAGAAAAAATCAAATTACACTTATATCTCAGTCCAGATCGAGAAATCTTACCAGTATCATCTACCATTCAATTAACTTCATGAACCCTCACATTTATTCACAGACTCGGCTACGTATTTGTGCACTACCACATAAACATGGGGCTTGTTTGACTTTGTTCATGTTTCACACTTCTGCCCGGTACATGGTGAGGAATAAGTATAATGTTATCAAATGGATTCACTTGACTAACATGGTTTGTTGCTCATCCATCACATGGATAAAAGTTAGTCCAATATCCATTCGCTATCCTTTTGAGTTGGAGAAGAAGTTAACATAGCTCTGTTTTATGCATGGAAATTACTTTTCATAATGTGTGAATGACTGTAAGGGGAAGAAAATCTTTTTTCCTTTTATTTTTTTTTGACATGCTCTGTTCATGCAGGCATCCGCATGTTTTTTCTGCTGCCCATTCAGAATCTGATCTGCTGAAGGCATCTGAAGCACTGAAAAGAGTTGTTTGTGCTCTCTGATTAGAGTGACAGGTTCTTGTCTGATCTTTCCTAACAACTATTATTTTGTGTTTGTGTGTGTGTGTGTGTGTGTGTGTGTGTGTGTTGTAAATATACATTATATCTAAATCTATAATATATTATATATACTATAATATATACTGTTCGGAGTCTGTTTTGCGAAAGACAGATAATCTGTTTGGTGGCTACTGCTTATGGCTGGATGTTATCTTTTCCTAATACAGGCATCATGCAATTGAGGAATTAAAGGATCCTCATAGGCAAAGTTCGATTACACGTGGGATTCTGTACATGTGAGGCCCATTGCCTGGTGATCAAAAGGTTCACCCAATGGACCTCACCATGGACGATGGGCACTCCAGTAATCTCTCAGATTGGAAAGTTGGATGATCTCAACCCTTTGATTAGTTAAAAGAAAATTTCTTTTAAAAAAGGAAAAAAATAAGAAGAAGAAGAAGAAGACAACAATCTACTTTAAATGAGGAAAAAAAAACCGAAAATTAAAGGGTTAGGATCTGACAAATTGGAAGGTTTCAGATGCATTTCCCATCCACAGTGGGTCCATCAAATGAACCTCTTGGATTAGAAACAAGTGGGTCCCATATGTACGGAATCATGAGCTAAGCATGTTGATCAACATGTACACCTTGCTTGGATTTTTAGTATGTACATCAACTAATAATACAACAATGGTGGTGGCCCGCACGGGGAAATGTAACCTTTTCGATTGGTGGCCAGGAAATAAGCATTTAGGAACGAAAGTGGGGGTCCTAGTTCATGCTTCATGGCCTTCCGCTAGTCATATGAAAATCAATTGAGTGTCCTTATAGATGATGGACTATCCCGTATGTTATTTAAAAGCTTTTGGTATATTGATGCTCAGGTAGAGCATATGACTCTTGATAAATAAGTACTTAGAACTTGTACCCGTGAAGTACATAAGTTAAAACCATCTAAATTGTCTCATAGGGGCCGAGTCACAGTCCCAAAATCATATTGTTTAAAAGCCCAAACCTCTAATTCATGGATACTTGTTTGTTGAAATAGGATTATTGGATTTTTATTTTTTATTTTTTATTTTTCATTCTTAACTATCCAATAAATGTCCACCAATCTGATAGTCAGATAATCAAATGAGCAGTAATTTTTTTGTCACCATTTAACTAAATTCAAAATCATAATTTGGACCATGGTTTTAAGACTCAAAACGATATTAATGTGACTTGTCTGAGTTGACTTGGACTCAGTTGGACCTGATCTAGTTTCATACTTTGAGTCACCGCTGACTTAAGCAAGTTATGACTCGACTCTGGGCTGGGTAAGGCAAATCAAGTTGCTAAGTCTTTTAGCCATGATTTGGAAAGTTTATTTGACATATTTGTATGTCATGTATGCAATTTCTAAGTAAATTTCTCAGTGCCTGAGCATTATCTGTCATGATCATAGATCATGGTGGGTCCATTTATCCTTCCCAAATTGTTATTCCATCATGATCAGTAGGTGATCCTCTAAGCAAAGGACATCATCCGGTCTGGTGTATACGCATTGCATTGGATAGTTTCCTTTTCCATTACAATCAAACTAACAGCCTTTTGTTCCCTTCAATTCAAAATCTATCACCATAGTAAGTCTGGTAACGGGCCAGGCCTTTGCCAGAATTTTGAGCTGGCCCCTTAGGCTAACTCTATTCAAGAGTTTGATTTTGTTAGGCCCCAACCTAGCCTTATTCCATGGTTTATGCACTCGTGGGAAATTCTCCCACACAGGTCAAGCAAATCACAACTTGGGTCTTGTCATTTGTAACTACGAGAAAATATCAAAACTTGTTTGTTTACAATAAGAGAATATGAGATGTAGGAATTTATGGCGTTAACTACTAATGCATGTGCATGATGACCCTAATTAGGTGTTTGAATGTCATAGATCTAATGATCCATGATGATAAATTGCATTTTAGGTATGAAAAGGGCTTTATGGCTGCTAGCAGTTTAAGCAAGACATGTAGAACCTTTTACTTTAACAGATGGTGAAAGGTGATAGATAACTTGTTTGTTTATGTTAGGAACTAAGCATAGTTATCAGTGTCAACATCTTATTCCATCGATAGACTGGCATATTTGTTACCTATCCAAAAATGCATATCTAGTAGCTTTTAATATCTTGTACTATTGAAATACCGTTTTGGGTGCATCATCTGGGTTTTAAGTCTTCAAAGATCTCTTTTCATGGCAACGAAGGAACTTTTTCCTTGGGTAACTTGTTGTGCTTGTATGGATGCTAATAGATGATCCTTTTTCATTGTGCATTGATAACAACAATGAACCATTTCTGACTAGTATTTTAACTAAGTATTTCAAAACTCTTTGGTGTTTTAGTTGGTTTCAAATCAAGATAATAGATGCATGTGTTTAGAATTATATTCATGAATGAGTGAAAAATACTTATTAATTATTTTTTTGCTAAGGTGCAGGTTCAAAAAGGACCCTTTGGTTAATCGAGTTTCGCCTGTAATGGATAGGGAGTGGATAACACTAAGTTTTCTGGACCCACGTTTTATTTCTGGAGTGAGAAGTTTTTTAAAGTTTACACGAGATCACCTTCCTGGTAGAGAAACCATTTTTTGTCCATGCACCACTTGCAGATGTGCACGTTTATCGATTTCTTATGATGATTTGGAAATACATCTAATGAAAAATGGATTCGATCCAAGATATAGGGTTTGGAACATGCATGGTGAGCATGTATCACCTGAGTGTACTGAACGTCCATCAAGTTCCCAACAATGCCATAGTGTCCCAAACTTAAATGACGTTCACAACACGATCGTTCAAGAGCTCGGTGGTAATAACCTAGATAAAGTTGTCCAGGATGAGCCGAACATGACCCCTGTAGTCGAAGGCGAATTTGGGGAAAATGAAAGTAATGATTTTGAAGCAAATCTACAAGAAGCAATGACTGAGCTATACCCTGGGGCAGAAGATTTTACCGTGCTGACTTTCATTGTACAACTTTTTAAATTAAAGGTGAACCATGGATGGAGTGAAAAAAGCTTTACAGAGCTCCTTCAACTACTAAAGAAGGTGTTGCCTTCTGGTAATAAGGCCCCAACTAATACCTACCAAGCGAAGAAGATCATTACAAAGTTGGGTCTTGATTATGTGAAGATCCATGCTTGTCCAAATGACTGCATCTTGTATTGGAGAGAGCACGAGATGAAAACTAGTTGTCCAACTTGTAAAGCTTCTAGGTTCAAGACAGAAATGGATGATGATAGAAAACAATTTCAAGTACCTGCCAAGGTGTTAAGGTATTTTCCATTAACACCAAGGCTACAAAGAATGTTCAGTGTGTCATGGTTGGCGAAAGAAATGTCCTGGTACTCAACCAGGAAATTGTAACATGAAAAGATGGAGCATCCAGCTGATTCTATTGCATGGAGGAATCTCGATGACAAGTATACAGATTTTTCAAATAAGTCTTGTAATGTTCGATTGGGTTTAGCTACAGATGGGTTTAACCCATACGGCACTCATAGCACTTCACATAGTTCATGGCCTATTATGTGTGTGACATACAACCTTCCACCAAAGCTTTGTATGAAACCTCAATTTACTATTGTAGACACTGAAAAATCGGCGTCCACGCTGTTGTGAAAAATGTGGTGTTGTGGTGATGA
Source organism: Magnolia changhungtana (assembly GCA_030180095.1). Classification (NCBI taxonomy): domain Eukaryota; kingdom Viridiplantae; phylum Streptophyta; class Magnoliopsida; order Magnoliales; family Magnoliaceae; genus Magnolia; species Magnolia changhungtana. The sequence continues at coordinate 1,950,577 of JASAUF010000336.1, forward strand.
TGTTGGGGGTGATTAAGCTGATTTGTTGGAGTCGCCACTAGCCAATATTACTCAGAATCCCGCGGTCGGCTAGAACCCACGGAATACATAAGGTTAGAGAAATCCGAAGACTCTCCCACCTTAGATTGACTCCTGGTCTACGATCTGGGATTCCAGGTAAGGGACCTCGGTTACAAAGAGGGAAGGTGTTAGGCACCCTCTCTGCCCATACAAGTGTACGGTCTCAACTTAGTGTGGTAAAATAATCTCAAGGGATGATGATGATGCTATGGTCATGATGGGACTAGTCACATGTGGATTTATGATGTAACAAGGTCCGAGATTTCGGCAGGCCACAGAGCATACGTCCAACAATGTGTCTAGAAGGCGGATGTGATGATGCTTATGCAAAGAGATAAGAAAAGTGGACTAGATCACTAGGAATTTCTGATGTGATAGGATCCGATGTACGGCAAGTCACAGAGCATATGTCCACTAGAGATCTAGAGAAGCAGGGGGGTTGAGAAGAGAGTAGATGTCATGATGAATGCTTGTATGGATCTTTGACTTGATTCTTGAATAAGCTAGGATGTAGATTGAACCATGATCATTTTGGGTTAGGCTTGTAGGTTGAAAGGGTTGAGATGAAGGCTAGGAGGTGGCTGGGAAATTTGGGCTTGAAAGCTTGGGAGCCCCTTCCCTTCCCTCACTCTCTTCCTCACTTACTCTTTCTCACTCACTCTCTCTTTCTCTCTCTCCCTCCCTTGGTGGCTTGGTCTCTTGAAATGAGAAGAGGAGAGGGCTATTTATAGCCTTCTCCAATGGCATTGTGGTAATTTTGGGCTTTGGGAGGGGTAAATGCTGATGTGGCAATAGGTGATTGGTTGGAGAGAGAGAGACGCCACGTAGCGTGCTCTCATTGGCTAATGGGGTTGGTAAAATAGTAAATAGTGAGAATGAGGAGGGTAAATGTATTGGAGAGTTGACTTTAGACGCTGGGACAACTGTCCCTGCTCAGACAGCATGCGGCGGTACTCGGAGTACCGCCGGAGGCAGTCCGACTACCACCGGCGGTAGTCCGACTGCCGCCCGGACCTGGCTGAGTCCGAAACTCGTGTGGTTGACTCAGTGCTCGCTTTTTTAGAGAAGTGGTAATTTGAGTACCTCTGGCGGTAGTCAAACTACCGCTTCGGTACAGCTTCCTTTGAAATTCATCCGATAGGTCCTTTTTTAGGTCCTTAGGACGAAACAAAGTCCGTTTTGGATGTTTGGCTCAAAATGGCTCGAAATTGGCTCGATCGTTGCCCGAGAATGATTCGAGAAATAGATCAGTTTTGGACATGGTCTGGATTGAATAATGGTTCAAGTTAGGGTTAGGGACATGATCATGGTTCTCGGATTGTCTTAACAAAATCAAGATATTAGCCTGGGTGGGGTGTCTACAGATGCCCCTCTTTGACTGAGGTTGCGAGCAACCGAAGGTTAAAGCAAGTGGACACCCCACCCTTCTGGTCAGAATGAAGGGTAGCGATTCAAATCTATTGCCTGCCATTGTATCATTGTCAATTGACTGTTTGGAAAAAGATGACTTACACATATCACGAGGATTGAGGAAAACGTTGTGATTGTCTCCTGCGCATTTGTCGCGGCTTTACGGATCACCAATCATAACCTTTTCACATCGGATTGTTTACAGCATTGGAGGGTAAGTCTGAAAAGTAAGGGCCTTTACGCATTTGTCGCGGCTTTACGAGGATTCCCGTACTGTTAGGTCTATCGTTCCTTTGCTATGTAATCACCCTAGGAATGTTCGTTCCATTTGATCGTCAAAGTGGTTAGCTGCCCTGCGCGTTGGTGCGGCCTTACGGGGAACTCACTACGCCGACTTGGACTCGATCAAATTTTACGAACATTCTGGGCTAGGTATGTGCAGGTAATTTGTTTGCTATGCAATCTGCTGAGTCTGACACTTTGGTTACAATGGATTGTCTTCACTTCGAGTTTGATTATTCTTTCCAGAGATAGATCCACTCATCTTACTAGCATTTGTACGACTGCCCAGTTATAGAGATCTGGCCAATCGTACATGTATCATGTACGGACTCGATCGTCCTTCGGGGAAACCGGAAGAGATCGGGTCTTATTTAACTGTTTGCACTGACCGCAACTGGAGAATATGGAAGATTCCTCAGTGTACTGCGCGTCGCGTGCATTTTGGAAAACTATCCTCTTTGGAGCTAAGCTCTTTGAGGATTTTATTTGAAACTATTTTTAGATTTTTTAAAAAATATATCCGTTCGATTTCGCGGGTGGGCGTCGTCGTTCGGTTTTTATTTTCGCAAGTTAAGTAAACAACCGCATTGCCTCCACTAATGAGTTGGCGGGGCTAACAGTTTTTATTTGAAAGTCAGATGGCCTCCACTAATAAATTAATGGGGCTAATGGTTTTTAGAAGAAGCAAACCTTTTGGGCCTATACTTACTGGGGATTTATTTTAGAGTTACTTGGTATTTTTTATATTTTTTGAAGATTTTGAGATTTTTGGAAAATTCAGATGTTTTGTGGAATTTTTTTTTGAAAACTTTTGGAATTTTTTAGAATTTTTGGGATTTTGGGGATTTTTTGAAAATTTTGAGATTTTTGGGATTTTTGGAATTTTTGGGAATTTTTGGGATTTTTGGAATTTTTGGGATTTTGGGGATTTTTTGGAATTTTTGGGATTTTTTGGGATTTTGGGATTTTTGGAATTTTTTGAGATTTTTTGGAATTTTTGGAAATGGGCCTTGGAAGATGGGCCTGGACTTTTGAAATGGGCTTAGGATGGACTTGAGCCTTGAGATAGGCTTTATGACATGGGCTTGGAAATGAGCCTGGGCCTCGGAATGGGCTTGGGCTTTGAGATGGGCTCTTTGAAGTGGACCTTGGAAATGAGTCTTTTGGTAATGGGCCTTGGAATATGGGCCTAGGCCTCAGAATGGGCTTGGGCCTTGAGATGGGTTTTTTGAAGTGAGCTTGGGAAATGGGCCTTGGAAGATGGGTCCGGGCTGTTGCCTTCTTGGACCCTCTTTTGATCATTTATGCGATCCCATTCTGGTATATGGAGGTACGTTCTGTAGTCCCAGCCTTCTGAAGTGGGTCCTGTCCGAATTTTGCCTGAAAGTGGGCCCGGGCGGTAGTCGGACTACCGCCCGTTGACATTTGCCCATTCTGCTCCTTCTGTCAGGTGCCGCAGTGATTCAGTGATGACACCTCTGTTCTGAAACGGTACTCCGAGTACCGCTAGCGGTAATCGGATTACCGCCCCCGTCCATCTTTTCTTCCAGCAAGCCCTGTTCTTCTCTGTTCATTCCCTTTGTCCCTTCCTCCGATATTCTCGTCCGTCCGCTCTCTGATCGTCCCTTTTGTCTCTATTTTGTCCTTTCTTCTTTGTCTCATCCATCCCTTGTTCCTTTCTCCTTTTCTGATTCATCATGGCCAATCATGATGATGGGTTAGGTGGGTCTATTGATGGTGAAAAGGTGGGTAGCTCCATAAATGATGAGGGATTTATGGGTGGATTGATGGGGGTAGATGGAGAAGTGATGGTGGGGATGGCTTGATTGATGGGAGGATGGCTATAGGTGGTGTGGATGGCTTGATGGATGGGAGGATGGCTATGGATGGTGTAGATGCTTTGATGGATGGGAGGATGGCTATGGATGGCGTGGATGGCTTGATGGATGGGAGGATGGCTATGGATGGTGTGGATGGCTTGATGGATGGGAGGATGGCTATGGATGGTGGGATGGCTATGGATCAAATTTGGGTGGGTGGCACTGCTTCGTCTTCCTCTTGTGTTATCGATTCTTTTGAGGCCTTTGGGAGCGCCCTTTCGTCGATCCATCCTTCTTGCTGACCACACATGGTCACCTGATCTCCAAGATCACTGTCCTTTGCCATACTTGTGAGGATATGGCTCGTCGCCTAGTAATGGGACGGCGGTATGATGATAGCATGTTCGCGGCACACCGTCTGGAGAAGGATGAGATCTTCTACCTGCGCATGAAGGTAGAGGGGCTCAGGCAGAGATTATCGCTACATGAGAGGTTGGGGCTTACCTGCAATTTCTGCTGTTGATTGACTGCTTATTTTGTATGCACAGAGGATTTTTTCTATAAAAGGAAAAACAGTGTAAAATGGTTTAAGAAAATGAAATATTTTGTTCGTGCCATGTTTACTCATGTTTGGATTTATACTTTGGATGACTGGGATCAGCATTTTGGGCTCAGCCCACGTTGTGTACAGTATTCTAGACTGTGCCCCTTGGGGTCTTGGTTTCTTGAGACGGTGTCCGGGATTGCATCCCCTGGATTTGAACAGCATCTGATGGAGTACTGATCTGAAGTTGATCCTTCTTTGTATCTCGTTGTGTCGTTTGCTGCCTCGGCTTCTTCTGTTCCTGCACTTTTATTTTATTTTTTATTTCTTGCCATTTTTACCCGTAGCGCCCTTTCAGGTTTTCACTACGTCTGGCTCTTCCTATCATTTTTGCCCGTAGTGTCCTCTCGGATTTTCACTACGTCCCGTGTTTTTGATCTTGCCTGCGCCTTGGCAGCTTGTGCTATTTTTACCCTTGGCGCCATTTCAGGTTTTCACCAAGTCCGCTACGTGCCTGCTGTTTTTACTCGAGCCACCTTTTCAGGTTTTCAACTTGCCCCTTTTGCTTAGGCATGCCTTTATTCTTTTTTTTTTTTTGGTTTTGTTGGAGTGCTAGGAGTGATGGGGGAACTTCCTTCATAGCTGGCCGATTGGCTACCTGCCTGTCCTTGTCTTTAATCATAATCGTAAGCTGCTTGAAATTATTTGGGGATACAGGATAGATTTCTAGGGATGCGGGATGGATTTCTTCACTTTCTTTTTGGGTTTTTCTTATTGAGGTTTCTTTTTGTCTTTTCCTTTTTCTTTTTCTTTCTTTTTGTTTTGTTTTCTTTCTTTTTTCTTTTTCTTTTTTTTTTTGGGACATGATGGGTGTTTCTGGAAAGGGTAATTGGTGGATATATACGGTTTTATTTCTGGTAAGGAGGTGAGAGATGCAGCCTTTCGATTGTAATCATTGACAAGGTTAGGTAGGGTTACCCGTGATAGATTTTCAAATTGTCGGTGTTGATGGGCTCGGGAAGATCCTCACCTTTCAGCTTGGTGAGCCGAAGAGCACCTCTTGGGAGTACTTCCCAAATGATCAGTGGTCCGTCCCACAATGGTTTGAATTTTCCTCTGGGATCTGGCAAATGCGGCGGCAAGATACGTTTCATGACCATGTCACCGACTTTGAAACTTCTCTTCCGGACTCTCTTGTTGTAAGCTCGAGCGATCCTTCTTTGATAGCATTGGGAGTGGTTTAGCGCCCGCATGCGCTTCTTTTCTGCCAGATGCAGTTGATCGTACCTTGCTTGTTGCCACTCGCCTTCCTCGACTTCACTTTCCAGTAGTATCCGCAGTGATGGGATTTCAATTTCGACTGGTAGTACTGCTTCCATTCCGTAAACGAGCTCATATGGAGTTGTGCCTGTAGCAGACCGTACAGACGTGCGATAAGCCCAGAGTGCATAAGGAAGCATTTCTGACCAGTCACGATATGTCTTCACCATCTTTTCGAGTATGCGGATGATAGTCTTGTTTGCGGCTTCCACCCCACCATTCATCTGAGGGCGATAGGGGCTCGATCGATGGCGTTGAATTTTAAACTTGTCGAGGAAATCGCCCATCCTTTTATTGACGAACGGAGTTCCGTTATCAGTGATAATGGCCTGAGGGACCCCATATCGGCTAATGATGTTGTTCTTCATGAATTTGACCACATGAGATGCTGTGACGGTGGTGTAGGATGCTGCTTCTATCCATTTAGTGAAGTAATCTATTGCCACCAGGATGTATTCATGCCCGTTTGAAGCTTTAGGGCTGATCTTACCTATGATGTCGAGTCCCCATACAGAGAAGGGCCATGGTGCCGTCAAGTTGTAGAGTTCGGAAGCAGGCGCATGGATCTGGTTTGCGTGCTCTCGACACTTGAAGCATCTCCGACGTGCTTGCGCAGCAATCTGTCTCCATTGTAAGCCGCAGTAGCCGAGTCGTAGGATCTTCTTTGCCATCATGTGTCCATTCATATGCGGGGCGCATAGTCCTTCGTGGATTTCTGACATAACCGGGCTGCCTCTGTCTCGTCGACACAGCGAAGGAGGACTTGGTTGAAGGATCGCTTGTAGAGGATACCCCCAGTGATCACGAACTGAGCTGCTAATCTTTGTATTGTACATCGATCAGTCAGAGCTGCTCCTTCCGGGTACTTCTGATGTTCGAGGTATTTTTTTATGTCTGTGTACCATGGCTGATCATTTGGGGTAGGCTCAGCTTCTTCGATTTGTAGGCAGAATGCAGGTTCCTCTTGGAGTTCGACAGTGAGTTCCCATTCAGCAACTCCTTTTGGGATTTCCAGCATTGAAGCAAGGGTAGCCAGAGCGTCCGCAAACTGATTCTTGACCCGAGGCATATAAGAGAATGTGATCTCTTCGAACTCCTCGATCAAATTTTCCAGATAGATATGATAAGGAATCAGCTTCTCATCCTTGGTCTTCCAATCGCCATTTATCTGGTTGATGATGAGCTGCGAATCTCCAAAGACTCGTAACTTCTTTACGTTGAGGATGATGGCTTCTCTTAGGCCGGCAATGCATGCCTCATACTCAGCTACATTGTTGGTGCACTGGAATGCTAGTCTTCTGGATATAGGAACTGGGACGTCTTCGGGGGAGTAGAGTATGGCGCCTACTCCACTCCCCTTCGAGTTTGCTGCTCCGTCGAAAAAGAGTGTCCACTTTTCTGCCTTTCTTTCCTCTTCTTCCTCAATCTGGAGGATGTCTTCGTCAGGGAAGAAGGTCTTCAGAGGTTGGTAGTTAGGCGCAGAAGTGTCTTCGCTAAATGATCGGCCAAGTGCTTGCCCCTTGATTGCCTTCGGGTGACATATGTGATGTCAAACTCGAAAGCAAGAATTGCCATTTTGCCCCCGCACTGTCGTCGTGCGGTTTTCAAACAAGTACTTTAACGGGTCTATGCGAGCGAACAGAAGTATCGGGTGAGCGATCATGTACTGCCTTAGCCGTTGTGTTGCCCAAACTAAGGCGAGGCATGTTTTTTCTAAGCTGGAATATTTGGCTTCGTAGCTTGTAAACCGTCGGCTTAGATAGTAGATCGCTTGCTCCTTTCTTCCCGTATTATCGTGTTGGCCGAGGACGCATCCGATTGCTTCATTGCATGACAGAGATATACAACAGGAGTGGCCTACCTGGTGTGGGCGGCATGAGCACTGGGGGATTTAGCAAGTATTTTTTAATTTTATCGAAGGCCGCTTGACAGTCGTCATTCCACTCTTTTGGAGAGTTCTTTCGTAACAGCTTGAATATGGGTTCGCAGACCGGAGTGAGTTGTGCGATGAATCGGCTGATATATTGGATTCGCCCGAGGAAGCCCCGAATTTCTTTCTCAGTCTTGGGTGGTGGCATTTCGATGATAGCTTTGGTTTTGGTCTCATCCACCCTGATACCGTCTTCGCTGACAATAAAGCCTAAAAGCTTACCTCTGGTTGCACCGAAGACACATTTTTGTGGATTGAGACGGAGCTTGAACTTTTCCAGCCTATCGAAGAGCTTTTTGAGATCTTCAAAGTGTCCTTCGATCGTGCGAGACTTGACAATCATGTCATCCACATAAACTTCCATTTCCTTGTTTATCATGTCATGAAACAAGGCAGTCATGGCTCGTTGATACGTAGCTCCTGCATTTTTCAATCCGAAGGGCATGACTCGATAGCAGAAAGTTCCCCACGGCGTGATGAAGGAAGTCTTCTCACGGTCTTCGACGACCATCTTGATCTGATTGTAACCGGAGAAACCGTCCATGAAGGAGAAGATCTTGTGTCCAGTAGTATTATCTACCAGTGTGTCGATATGAGGCAACGGGAAGTCATCTTTAGGGCCTGCTCTGTTGAGGTCCCTAAAGTCGATGCACATTCTGACTTTCCCATCTTTTTTTGAAACTGGTACGATATTTGCGAGCCATTCCGGATAGTTGGAGACTACCAGAAATCCCGCATTGTATTGCTTGATGACTTCATCACGGATTTTGTGGCCCATTCTGGCTTCATCCTTCGCAGCTTTTGCTTGACTGGCTTCATTTCTGGCTTTGTTGGCAGATGATGCACCACCAACTCTTCATCGAGCCCTGGCATGTCCTCGTAAGAGAAAGCAAAGTTGGACAACCTCGGCTTCAGAAACTCCATCATCTTCCGCTTGTATTCTGGGGGAAGCGATTTCCCGATACGCACTTCACTGGGGGATTCCATTGACCCTAAGTTCACAATTTCGAAGTCGTCTGCCACAACATTGGCCTTTGTTTCAAATTTTTTGAGGGAATCCTCGAATTCAAGAGCGGTATCATCATTTCCCTCATCCATGGCTTCATCCAAACCCATGAGTTCAAAGTCTAATTCTAGATCAAAATCATATGAGTCGACTTCAAACTCGTGCTTGTCATGAGAAGTGTTTGGCATATTGATTTTGAAAAATTTTCTATTGTTTTTGTATTTTGGAAGTTTTTTGATGTTTTGTGATTTTGGGGAATATATGATGTTTTTGTATTTTTGAAAATATCTGATGTTTTTGTGTTTGAAAGATTTTTTGATTTTTTGGTGTTGCCAAGATATCTTGAACAGGACGGTGTTGCAAACCATGATTGGTCTTGTCCTGGTTCGGGATACCAATTGCTATTTACATTGGCGTTTTTTTTTTAGGCTGGTGCTAGCGAATGGTTCGCTAGCTGATTCGATTGTTAGGGGGATGGCTGACCATTCAGGCTCCTTTCTTCTTTCGATCTTCTTGATCACTCTGTTTGTTCTGTAGGTCACCCGTCTCGATGACCATGATGTCTCTTGAAATTTGGCCGGGCTCAGAGTCAGAATCTGTTTCGACCTCTGTGCCTAGGAGTTGAAGTTCCTCTTGTTCCTCGGATTTCTGGGACGGGATTTGAACATCCGTCCAATCCAGAGCAAGCCACTTACCTTTGTCAACCCAATGGATGGGTTGCTTCTGCCCTGTATTCCCCTGAATGGGTGTCTCTCTGTTCTAGTCTACATTGCCTGCGAAGGACATTCTCAGTTTTGAGTCACTTGCGGATGGACCCATTTCCATGCCCCTAGTTTCATGCGATGGATCTGGGGGTTCTGCCCCTGGCCTTGTGTGCTCCTCTGGTGTCCTGAGGATCCGATCCCACCTTATTGGTGGCCAGATAGACTCCTGTCTAGTCTGTTTTGTGAGTCTAAGTGCTTGGAATTGGTCCTCAAGAGATGCCATTTTGTCCTCATAAACTGTCCCAGCTTTGACAAACTCGATGGGTGTACATTTAAACAGTTGACCCCTTTTTGGCCTTTCAGCCTGATCTTCCGGTGTCGGTTGATATCCCGGTCCTGTCTCTGTACATTGGGTGTGTCTTTGGTCTCATTACCATACCTTTTTCATGGAACTCGGTACGGTAATTTAGGATCAATCGCTCAGCAGGGGGAATGACGTATTCAACAGCTAGAGGGCGAGGGTTAGCGATTGCGTTCACTTTTTCGAATTCAAAACTGTGATATGGAATATCGCCTTCTGTATGCTGAATGTCAATCACTGGAATGTCAGTTTCTGGAATACTGACCGTCACCGGGAGGATGGTTTCTGGCTCAGCCAGTATTGAAATGATTCGGTTTCCCGAAGGGAATTTAACCCTCTGGTGGAGGGTAGATGGGATGGCTCCAACAGCATGGAGCCATGGCCGCCCCAAGAGGAGGTTAAATGAGGCAGGGATATTGATGACCTGAAATGTGACAAGGGTCATGTCTGATCCAATTTGTAATTCTAGGTCGATTTCCGCCTCCACTTGCCTTCGAGAATTATCGAAAGCTCTAACGCTCATGGTACTGGGTCTGAAGGAGGATGGTTCTATCCCCAACCGTTCAATAGTCCTTAAAGGGCAAACGTTGAGACTGGATCCATTATCGATGAGCACTAGTGAGATCTTGAAATTCTTGTGGTGGGCCACTATGTTTAGTGAGCGCCTGTGCTCACGACCCTCAGGTGGTAGCTCATCATCAGAGAAGGTGATGGCTTGTGGTGCGAGAAGTTGGCCAATCATGCTTGCCACCATTTCGGGAGGTACGTCAGGAGAGATATGGGCATCATTCAAGGTCTTCGCAAAGATTTCTCGATGCGACCTTGACGTACATAGGAGTTCCCAGATGGATATTTGTGCGGGAATGGTTTTGAGTTGGGCTGCTATGTCATAAGCAGCGTCGCTTTCTTTGGTGGTTCCGACAAAATTCCCGGGTTTCTTTTGGGTTCGATTATCTCTCCCGAGGTATCTCCCATTGTTACCCACCTCATCACATTCAGGTAGTGCCATGGGACCTGCTTTCGGGTTATAGGAAGGAACCGCTCTCCTTCCAAGTATACCAATGGTTCTTGAGGCCGAGGGTCATTACTGGAGCAGTTTGTGGTAGACTCAGTGATATCTCTTGAGGTGCCAGCAAGTTCTGATTAGTTGTGGCCATGGATTTTTCTTCTTTCCTTTGATGTGGGGAGGGATTCTCGGGTATGTGCAGTTGGTGAGGCATCAGGAATCGCGGGGCCTGAACTGAGGGTGCCCCTTGCAAGGTTGGCAGGGTTAGGTCAGGGAGACCTATCGGGAGGATGACAGGTTCAGAATTCAACCTTTTTGGATATGCCGAGGATGGGGTTGAGTGTGCCCCTTGGAGGGCGAGGTTCTGAGGGTATGACCTGTTGGGTCGCTTCCAAAGTCACGAGACCGGAAATCCGGGCGCCGCTTCAAGAAATATGAGAGGTTGAGTAGCCGGTAGTCTTTGCTTCAAGGACACCGTGGTCCGTGCAATGGTGCTTCTTTGGTGTCCCCATGTCCGATTGGGCGTGTCGGGCATGATTGCTTGGATGGAATGATGTGGATGAGCATGTGTGGGTTGACCTCCTTCAATGTGATTGACGGTAGAGGTGCTTTGGATGTCTTTGGGTCCCGCCCGATGCGAGGGAGGGATTTTGGAGAATATTGGCTTGAAGCGTATTCTTTGGCTGTGGGGTGATCGCAATCTTCGGCTTTCGATCAAATCTTGGACCATATGTTTCAAAGCGAAAAGCGGTCCGTTAGATGGCCGGAGAACGATGATATGCATCTTGATTTTCATTGTAACCAGGAGGCAAGGGATTAGGTGGAAGTCGAATTTGGAGGGGTGTTAACGGTTGCTTTTGCATGAGCATTGTTAGCACTTGGTCGTATGATTGTGTCAACGGAGTGAACTTCCTCCCTAACATTCCTTGCTTGTATGGTCCTTGCGCATTTCCCCTAATTTGTTGTGATTCTTTGTTGAGATGACTGTCGTGCTCGATATCCTTGTTGGGTTTCTTTGGGGTTAGTACCGCCTATTCTGTTGTGGTGGTATTGCACTGTCTGCCATGGCTCGGTGGTGGAGCATCTTGGTTGCCTTGAGTGTTAGCGATGATGTTGTTAACCAAGTAGTACGGTTGCATGGGAGCAAGATCTTTGTTTCCATTCCCGTATCCAACAGGTTTTCCCTCAACTTTGTTTCTTTTGATTGAGGGGGCCTGATGTGGCCATAGGGAGATGGTTCCAGCTCTGATCCCAGCTTCTACTTGTTCTCCAGCTCGGATGAGTTAGGAGAAGTTTACGTACGGATACGAGATCAGATATCCTGAAATGCTGGGATGTGCTGAATGCACAATCATGGATATCTGCTCCTCGTCATCGATGGGGTTTCTCATTCGAGCTGCCATAGCCCGCCATCGTCCTACGTATGTTGATAAAGATTCATCACTTTTTTGCCTCAGGGCAGCCAAGTCGGCTCTCCTTAGAGCCATGTTCAGGTTGTATGAGAACCTGTCAATGAATGCTTGAGAAAGTTTTTCCCAGGTTCTGATTTGGTGGCTATCTAGTGAGGTGTACCAATCCAGAGCGTCACCCTTTAGGAATTTCTGAAAAAGTCTTATTAAGGCTTCATCATTCCCTGCTATCGCATTGAGCTCCCCACAAAAGGCTTTTAGATGTGCTGTGGGGCACCCACTACCGTCATACCTTTTGAACTTTGGTACCTCCAAATTTAGAGGTACCCGGGCGTCTGGGAAGGGACAGAGGTCTCTGAACTTAGTGGATGGATGATCCACTCCTTGTTGTCTTTGAAGCTGGTTTTGCATCATTTGTAGTTGCTCTCGTAACTCCTCGATCTCTGACTTACTTTGCTGCGGGTGTCTTGCCCCTTGCTGTAGGCCTTGTGCCGCTTCTTCTTCATATGGATCCAAAATGGGGGTTTGATGGAAAGAACGTGGACTCTCGGTGGCGGGAGGTAGCTGGAATTGAACACCACTCCCTTTCGGAGGAGGGTGGGATGTTCGGAAATGGCTCCCGCCTGGGGTATCTGCCAATTCCGGGATGTTACTCCCGTTAGGGGGAGTGAGCTGGACTCAAAACTGGCCCCCTTCATGGGCATCCGCCAGTTCTTGTCTGTGATTTGCATGTGCTGTAACCGGATTGTTGTGATGTGTTGAGTAGAGATGTGGGGGAGGGTTGCTCCCGATTGCTTGTTGTTGTTGATCCTGTGCTGATTCTTCTGGGAGTGGGAGCACAGGATTTGCTGGAGGAATGAGAGAGAAGGCAAAAGGAGTTTGAGGGAGTGAGCTGTTCTGCACACTAGGCTGGGTCAGTTGTGTATTCGGTGTGGCACTTGGCACCAGGCGAAGCAGTAGCTCTTGCATTGTTCGAAGTAGTAGCTCTTGTGTGGCGACGTTGGCTGACAAATCTGTCGGAGCTATTGGTAAGGGTATGGGTGTAGGCATGGGTGCGGGTGCGGTGCAGGTGCGGATATTTCAGGAGCTGGTTGGGGTGCCAGCTCTTCTTCATGGGTCGCTTGAGAAGTCATGGCTGCACGGGATCGAGTGGTCATGGTTCGGATCTTTGCTTAGGCAAGTGTAAGCCAAAGAGGTTTTTTTTTCTGTATAATGATGAATGTTCCTTGAAATTAGTATACCACAGTTGTCGAGTCGGGTCTCAGCTAGTGCGTTCTAGACTCATCCCCAGCGGAGTCGCCATTCTGTAGACACTGAAAAATCGGCGTCCACGCTGTAGTGAAAAATGTGGCGTTGTGGTGATGATGTTGGTTAAGCTGATTTGTTGGAGTCGCCACTAGCCAATATTACTTAGAATCCCGCGGTCGGCTAGAACCCGCGGAATACATAAGGTTAGAGAAATCCGAAGACTCTCCCACCTTAGATTGACTCCTGGTCTACGATCTGGAATTTCGGGTAAGGGACCTCGGTTATAAAGAGGGAAGGTGTTAGGCACCCTCTCTGCCCATACAAGTGTACGGTCTCAACTTAGTGTGGTAAAATAATCTCAAGGGATAATGATGATGCTATGGTCATGATGGGACTAGTCACATGTGGATTTATGATGTAACAAGGTCCGAGATTTCGGCAGGCCACAGAGCATACGTCCAACAATGTGTCTAGAAGGCGGATGTGATGATGCTTATGCAAAGAGATAAGAAAAGTGGACTAGATCACTAGGAATTTCTGATGTGACAGGATCAGATGTACGGCAAGTCACAGAGCGTATGTCCACTTGAGATCTAGAGAAGCAGGGGGGTTGAGAAGAGAGTAGATGTCATGATGAATGCTTGTATGGATCTTTGACTTGATTCTTGAATAGGCTAGGATGTAGATTGAACCATGATCATTTTGGGCTAGGCTTGTAGGTTGAAAGGGTTGAGATGAAGGCTAGGAGGTGGCTGGAAAATTTGGGCTTGAAAGCTTGGGAGCCCCTTCCCTTCCCTCACTCTCTTCCTCACTTACTCTTTCTCACTCACTCTCTCTTTCTCTCTCTCCCTCCCTTGGTGGCTTGGTCTCTTGAAATGAGAAGAGGAGAGGGCTATTTATAGCCTTCTCCAATGGCATTGTGGTAATTTTGGGCTTTGGGAGGGGTAAATGCTGATGTGGCAATAGGTGATTGGTTGGAGAGAGAGAGACGCCACGTGGCGTGCTCTCATTGGCTAATGGGGTTGGTAAAACAGTAAATAGTGAGAATGAGGAGGGTAAATGTATGGGAGAGTTGACTTTGGACGCTGGGACAGCTGTCCCTGCTCAGACAGCACGCAGCGGTATTCGGAGTACCGCCGGAGGTAGTCCGCCTACCACCGGTGGTAGTTCGACTGCCGCCCGGACCTGGCTGAGTCCGAAACTCGTGTGGTTGACTCAGTACTCGCTTTTTTAGGGGAAGTGGTAATTTGAGTACCTCTGGCGGTAGTCAAACTACCGCTTCGGTACAGCTTCCTTTGAAATTCATCCGATGGGTCCTTTTTTAGGTCCTTAGGACGAAACAAATTCCGTTTTGGATGTTTGGCTCAAAATGGCTCAAAATTGGCTCGATCGTTGCCCGAGAATGATTCGAGAAATAGATCGGTTTTCGACATGGTCTGGATTGAATAATGGTTCAAGTTAGGGTTAGGGACATGATCATGGTTCTCGGATTGTCTTAACAAAATCAAGATATTAGCCTAGGTGGGGTGTCTACAACTATATTGACTTTGCTCATTGAGGGACCTCGACAACCAGGAAAGGATATTGACGTTTACTTACAACCATTGATTGATGAACTTCAAGCCTTATGGCGGAAAGGGGTCATGACGTTTGATGCATACCATGAAAGCAATTTCAATATGCGTGCAGTTCTACTCTGGACAATCCATGACTTTCCAGCATATGGTAACGTTTCCGGTTGTAGAACTAAGGGTAAATATGGCTGTCCTGTATGTGGTCCCAACACAGATTCCTTGCGACTCAAGTATGGAAAGAAACATGTTTATATGGGCCATAGACGGTGGTTGCCAATGTTGGACCAGGCTAGAAAGGACACAAGTGCTGGCACTTACAATAAGAAAGTGGAGATACGACGACAACCGATCCGTCTGGATGGGATTGAGGTCGAAAGACAAACTGCGAACCTTAATATGCAGTGGGGGAAGTCTGGGAAGAAGAATATAAGGGGTATTGATGGAGGCCGACAAGAGCTAACCGATGACGTTGAATCACCGTGGTTCTTCAAACGGTCTATATTATTTGATCTAGAGTATTGGAAAGATATTCCCGTGCACCACAACCTTGATGTTATGCATGTCGAGAAAAATATATGTGAAATCCTTGTTGCTTTGATGTTGAACACGCCTGGCAAAACCAAGGATGATGTTAATGCGCGCAGAGACCTGAAACGGTTGGGAATTAAGAAGCGTCTATGGCTGAAAAAGAGCAATGGCAAGACGATTAAAAAACAAGGTCCTTTCTGTCTAAGAAAAGAAGAGAAAAAGCTTTTCATCCAGACTTTGCGTAATCTGCGTGTTCCTATTGGTTTTAGTGTGAACTTGAAGACAATTGTAACGGAAGATTGCATGGATTTAAAGGGAATGAAGTCTCATTCTTATCATGTGTTGATGCAACATCTATTCCCGGTTCTTATCCAGCATGCATTCAAGGATAGAAAGGTAATTCGTCCTATAATTATAAGCTTTTGCACCTTCTTTAATGCCTTGTGCTCGTCAACCATAGACCTTCAAACGCTAATTACTCTCGAGAGGGGCATGGCTAGGACGTTATGTCAGCTTGAGATTATATGCCCTCCATCGATATTTGTCATGATAATGCATCTTACCATCCACTTGGCCTACGAGGCTCGCATATGTAGTCTTGTATACTATCGATGGATGTATCCATTTGAAAGGTACGCTATGAGCTTAGTAGGAATAAATAAGTGAAACGTCTAAAGATGCACGTATATGTAATGTATCATTATTTTTGTCAGGTTCATGAAGACATTCAAGGCTTATGTCCGTAACAAGACGCGACCTGAGGGTTGCATTGCAAAACAATACATCCAAGAGGAGACAGTTATATACTGCAACCAATATAGAGGAAAACATAAAACAAGCCTCTTGGAAAAGTTGGAAAAATGTTTTGATGGAGTCATTCCAAAACCACAGAAGTTACAAGAAATTGTTGACATGATTCTAATGATGACAATGTTGGTCCAGTAGGTTCGAGTCAAAGTGTCATCCTAATGGGTATCGAATATGAACAAGCTCGTACTTGGGTCATGAAGAGTCATCCCAGCTATGATGCATGGGAAGGGTATGTACTTTTATCTCATATGTATATATCTTCTTTACTTTATGCAATTTCAGTTTCTGATTGGTATTGAATAACCAACAGGAAGTACAAAGATTTCTTGCAGCGATGCTATAGGAGGACCAACAAGGTGCCTAGCGAGGATGAATTCATACCTTGGTCGAAGAGACAAACAGAGTTCAACGGATCTAACGAAGAAGAATTCAAAGATATAGTGAGAAGACCTCTAGCTTTTGCTACGCAATACAATAAGTATTGTATTAATGGTTTCCTTTTCGTCACTAAGGAATATGAGGAGAATAAAACGAACCGAAATAGTGGGGTTATGACAGAGGGTATGACCACCTTCCGATCTAGTGCTAAGGATATAAATACAGTGGATGAAAATCAACCTTACTATGGAGTCCTTCATAGAATTATCCAATTGGAGTACCGTACAGGGTATAAGCCCATCCTATTTAAGTGTGATTGGGTGAAGGTGACACATCATGGTGTTTCTGTTGATGTCGAAGCGAATCTGAGATTAGTAAATTTATCTAGTCTTTATAGTTCAGACAAAGTGGGTGACGAGCCGTTCATTCTCGCGGAGCATGCTGTACAAGTTTTCTACTCCAAAGATCATAAAAATCCTGAATGGCACGTGGTCTTGGAGGTTCCAAAAAGGATTTTTGTCGAGGAGGAGACATGCCTTCTATCAGAACGATTGAAAGCTGTTTCTGATGCCGATGCAGGACCTGATCTCACCACCTTAGCAAATGCCGATGAGTTGATATTCAATGAACCTGAAGAAGTCAGTGTTGTAGTTGAGAAAACAAAGAAAAGAAAGCGATCAAGGAGAATCTATTGAATTGTTGTATTTTTAATCCATGTAACAAAATGATATATATTGAAGGTATGAATAATATAGTGAATTGTTTGTGCTTTATCTGTTATATAAATTGTTTCTTAACCATTAGTGTTTTTTTTATTATTAGCATATAAACAAGCACATGGATTCACAACCAGAGGCATTGGGTGCAAATGTGAGCAACACCAAAGGTAATAAGATAGCTCTCATTAATTAGATATGTAGATTTCATTTTTCTTATATATTGGTGGTAATCAACGATGTTTATATATAATTATTATTCCTTTTTATGTAGATGTGCCAGCTTCTTCTTCATCTAGAAAGAGAGGCCCTACTAAGGGTGTTTCTTTACATGTGCAACCTGATAGGAAAAAAGTCCTTAAGACGAATGAATTCGGGCAACCGAATGAGGACAATTCCAATCACAGAGACTTTGCATCGCATATCGGTGTCCTATCCCGTGTTCATATCCCGATCATATACGAGGACTTTCGCCAGGTGCCTTATGCACACATTCAAAAGGTCATACACACATTGTCACTATTTTATGAGTTTGAGGGTCAAAGTTGGGATGCAAGTGTTTGGTACATAACACAACGCATCAATGAAACGTGGAGAAATTATAAGAAAAGGTTGACTAAAAAATATATAAAAAACAATGATCCTATAGTTGTTAGAGATAGTCCTGCCCCCCCATTGTGGGAAACAGAGTATTAACTATAGAAGAAAATCAGGAATCTTAGAAACTCAATAAACAAAAATAGGAAGGAGACTGTTCTGTGGGTTTATTATATCGCAATTCATATATTCCTTTGTTCTCTCTAATTTTGGTTTTTCTTTATTCATTTAATCAAACCAAATGATAATCTTCTTTGTAATCTTACGGTATATAAGTTAAATGCAGGATATGTAGCTGTATTAGGGAAGCCGAATGTTGGAAAGAGTACACTATCAAACCAGATGATAGGCCAAAAGCTTTCGATTGTTACAGATAAACCTCAAACAACGCGTCATTGAATCCTTGGTATTTGTTCTGGCCCTGAATATCAGGTACAATGCTTTCCATAGCTGAATGCTCTCTCTTTATAATTTTCCTTCTTAGCCAATCTTAAATGTTGTTGTTTAAGATAACAAATGGGTAATAATCACTGAAAACTAGGCAGAAGTCTAAGGAGCTTGTCCATATATTTATCTGAGTAATCGGTTAGTTTGCTGATGATACTCTATGATACACCTGGTGTTATTGAGAAGAGAGAGAGAGAGAGAGAGAGAGAGAGAGAGAGAGAGAGAGAGAGAGAGCCCTGACCAGCTGGTTCTCTGCAGATGGCCTTTGGCCTGCATTTTTCCTCTGCAGATTGATACAGAGAGAGAGAGAGAGCCCTAACCAGTGTGTAAAAAATAGCCTGCATTTTTTTTGGGGATCTGTTTGAAATGAAGTGATTTTTTGTTTTTTCGTTTTTATAATTTTGTCTGTTGCTTCTATCTTAGTTTGGTGGTAGTTATGTCTTGGGTTTATTTAGATTATTCCATTGTGTTTTATATATGTCATCCAATATGCGGCCCACTGTTAAGTTGCAGTGCTGCAGTGCTCCCTGTGGAATGTGAATATGAGGAGGTGAACAGATTGACATGCTTGTTGTCTATACACACCCATGTATTGCTGCAGTTGTCATTGTTGTTTCTTGCATTGATAATATGAAAGAAATGGTGGGTTTGAAAACTGCCATCTTCAATTGATGGGTTAACATTGTGTCTGCAACTCACTCTTTATTAAATCACCGCTATTTATTATCTTCAACTCACTTTTTATTTGTCAGCTCACTGTTTGTTGATTTTCATATGGATTTTTAGGTTGCTGAAATGGATATAAATGCTGATTTCTATTAAATTTGTTTTTAGCTATCATATTTTCCATGTTATTAACACGGTGATTGTAATCAACCTATGTAATAGTCATACATTGTGCTTGTGGGAGTTTTGTGCTCTCATTGCCAGTCCCAAGCCCTGATAAGGGGGTTGCGTCGGTTAGCGGTGGCATCAAACTTATGCCATTGTTGGAATAGGATTCATGTAGCTGACCCCAATTAATTGGGATATGGCTAAGATGATGATGATGATGATTTTCCATGTTATCTTTTACATATAATACAGACAGCATGGGTGTAGCTGAGGATACAGTGAAAAATGTGTGTTCGATGTGCATGCAAGATGAGGATTCAATGGATCATTTATTCTTGAATTGTATCTTTGCCCAAGCTTGTTTGGACCTGGTTTTTCTAAATCTATTTTTTAAAATATACATTTGGTTCCTTCTGCAGTTTTGCTAAAGGTGATACTGCACATAAATATAACTTGATTCAAAACTTTTGTGGCTCACAGAGGTTTTCAACGTCTGTTTAATCCCTTGTTTTTTAGTGGTATGGTTCACTTGAGCCTCTGATCTGCCTCATTTTTAGCTCGCCAGCTAAAATGATGTATATAAATAGATGGACAGCATGGATAAAGCACATGCATCATAGTTGTTTCAAGGCTTCTCTTATTTTTTCTTTTTCTTTTTTCTTTTTTATATTCTAAACTTAGGGCCTTTTTTGGCTTTGTTTTAGAGGTAGGAGAGTTGCATGACAAAGGTGTTGTGGGGCTACTAATCTATTGTACAGGTGGCATGGTGATGATACATCAAAACAATTAAAATATCAGCTATAATATCTCATTTGCAATGTAATGTGATCTGTGGATGTTGGTTTATGCGACATATGTTCTAGAATCTTGGAGAGCAAGGACAGATAGATCTCTCAACACAATGGCTGGTCCTTTGGATATCTAGATGCATTGTTGTCATGAAGGAACATCCATTTGTCTTTATTAGCATACATTTGCTTGGATTGGACAACATCGAACCTTCCAACTTATGCGCCCTTAATTTGGGTGATTCTTCTGTAGAATTCATGATTCATCTTAAACAAGTGATACCCTTTAGCCTAGGATAAAATCATTGAGGGTGGAGTAACTTTGAAAATCTGTTTTGGTGTACTGTATCAGTCACCACCAAAACTGGGTCGTATTGCGCTATATCGGGCTGATCGGCTGGCACACCTGTATTGTTAATGGACAAAACTGGTTTGCATTGGGCAGTACATACCCTGTTTGAGAGGATATTTTATACGTTGGGACTAACTGTTTCTTTTCCATAATGCAGGTTATAAACTGCACCGCACTTCAGGCACATCCAGCATCATTCCCATAGGCTTGCAAGTATGGATCATATGCCTTGTCTTTCTTGTGTCTTTTATGGAAAGAAGATGGTCTTTGGGCCCTCCAGATTGGGTTTCCTGCTGACATATTGAACTTCATCTAATATGTAGTGCTTTTTGTTTTTTTATGGGATGCAGTGGCAATACAAATGAGTGATTCTTTTATTGTTTTTTAGTTGTGTGATCCCTATGAGGCTGTTGAAGTCCTGATGGATGGATCGGATCTCAGACCTATTGTGCCATGCTGCCACATGTGGCGTGTACATGCTGCCTCATCAGATGATTGTCAAGCCCAACTTCTTTACCTTCTGAGTCCTGATTAGAACACTCATGACCATGACAAATTGGAAAGCCATCCTTGGTAATTTCTCATTTCCATTGTATTATGATCCTATCATTATTGTTTTGTGCACATTGGCCTGTCTTATGGACACCTTGTGATCTTTTCCATGATGCGGTGGCAGACAAGGACTGGGGAGCTGATTTTAGGAAGTTGTTTGCTGGTGCAGCTCTTGTTGGCCTTACTTTATGGCTTGACCATATGCAGGCAAGTCTTCTTCTTCTAGCTACATCACTAAGCTTTATTTATTGTTACTCCCATGCTCATGCCTTTCAGTTATCAGCCGCTTCTCCATTCTCATTTTTCTCGACCTATGCAAACCAAAAAGAAATCCAAGAATCGCAACTCAATGACATATCGAGTTGTTTGGATGTTCCTAAAACTTCTTATTTCCCAAGTATCTCCCTGTTTTTGTGGACTTTTCATTGCCTTTTTGGTTTGGGTCTTTCAGCAAAAAATGCCGACTGCCGTTGATAGTGAAGAGGAAGATGATGAGGTGCTCGAGCTGAAAGAACGACTGACAGTGTATAACATTGATTCTCCTTCAAATCAAACAGGTATATGATCATCCATGTGCAATAAGCTTTCGGATCAAAGCAAAGCTGAGAATAGGGTGTTAGTTGATGGCAAATTGATAACCAATAGATGCACATCTATGGAGTTTTTGCTTGCGGTTGTGAGAAGTTATTTGGCGACGAGAAGGCATTGAATCTTGCTGTTAATGAGAACTTTAAATAGATATATAAATATTATGTTGGCATTGTACTTTTGTGAATGGAAATGAATGATTGGGTTTGATTGAATGAATGATTGATTATGTTTGATTGAATGAATGATTGATTGTGTTTGATTGATTTAGTCATGAAGTATTTATCTATATTACCTTATATGAATTATCAGGGTGTACTACAATGGTAAGAGCTGCCATTACAATTTAAATTTTTTATTAAAATAGGAATTCGCTACGGCTATTAACCGTAGCAGTTTGTTGAAAACCATAGTTATTTCTAACTTCAGTTTTTGCTACGGTTCTCATGGTACTTTTAGCTACAGATATAATCCGTAGCTGTATATAATTTAAAACTACAGATAACTTTGCTACGGCTTTAATTCGTACCTATAGATTCTATAGTTGCGGCTTTGAACCGTAGCCTTTTATATCAAGACCGTAGCCGTTGCTAATTTAACCCTATTGTTACGGTTCTTGCTCAACTTTTAGCTACAGGTATAATCCGTAGGCGTAAATACTTTAGTACTACAGAAGCAACGGCTACGGATTTAATCCGTAGCTATTGATCATATGGCTACGGATTAAATCCGTAGCTATAGCTTATAGGCCTATGGCTACAGCACCAATGGCTACGGTCGTGCTACAGACTTTAACCGTAGCCATAGACCTTTAGCTACGGTTTTTATCTGTAGCCTTTTTCCAATTTTTTGGTAGTGTAGGATTAGCCTAATTGTGTAGACCAGACGGGTAATAATAGGACCTAGTGCAGGCCGCCAAGCCTGATGGCCGTTTACACTTAGCAACAGCCTGTGCGGGCTTGTAATGCCCCAGGTTTTCGAGGGCCGTGTAAGAACTCGGCTCTCGAATTCCCAGGTGTCATGAATGCCCTAAGGGTCTGTTCGGGCAGTGAGATTAGAAGGGATTAGGTGGGATGGGATTCAAAAAACATAATTATTACCCATGGTAGGGATTGTCTCGGGTTGCCATGGGAAAAAATTAATGCCATGCTTTCATGATAATACGGTGGTACATTGAATGGATCTACCCACTATCATTTGAAATTACTTAGAATAACACACATGTGTTATATCTAAACCGTTCATTTGTTTTGTAACCTCATTTTATAGCATGGACCTAAAAATGAGGTAGAACCAAAACTTATGTGGCCGCAAAGAAGTTTTCAACGGTAAGTATTCAATCCCCATTGCTTTCTATGGTGGGGTCCACGTGAGCTTTAGATTTACCTGATTTTTTGGCCCATGCTCTAAAATAATCTCGATAAATGGGTGGACGGTGTGGATATAGCCCACACATCATGGTGGGACCTACACAACTTCCCAAACATTGAGTGAAATTGGCACGAGACCCAATGCAATTCCATTTAATGTAATTCCAAGTTCTTCCCAAACATGGAGTGGAATTGGCACGGACCAGATGAATCCCATCCCACCTAATCTCTTCTAATCCCACTGCCCAAACAGACCTTAATGGGCTTCATATTTTGATTACATTTAGATTATTCATAAACAATGGAGGATTTAGCAAGGCATGGAACATAAGTACGTCAGAAAGCAGTATCAATTGCTACTAAATATATATATATATATAAAATATTCAAACAACGAATCTAAAATCACCTAAATAAGGAACTAGTCCCACCTATATGTAACCCAAAGCGACTAGGGCCCTGGTCCATATCCCGCGGTAGCCCGAACTCAACTAAAAAGATTCGTCGAAAGTCTGGAAGCAGGGAGCTTCTCTTCCCTATCCTTGCTCACCTCGCTCGGCTCGTCGAGCTCCGCCTCACCCGTATCTAGTAAAATGTCTGGTTAGTGTTTTAAAACACCGTCCTAGAGTGGGAGTGAGTGATCAACTCAGTGGGTGCTATTAGTCGTTACTTGTAACAAACATCAGTTATAATATGAATTTAATGAAAAATAATCAATTATAAACACCTAACTAATCTTATTAATGCGCATGCATGACGGATGATATGATGCATGCCCTCGCCACAACTCTCCCTCAAACGACTCTATCTAACGACCGCGTATGACCAACACTCCCTCAGAGCGACCTCGACTGCCGAGTCACCACCCTAACTAGTGCGATGTAATGTGGTTGTGTTAGCCGAGTTCTTAGTTAAATCCATTCATCCAGTAGGTTGGGAAATCTGATACACCCCACGTATCAATGCCCTGAACTGGTGGCGAGGCCAAGGCCCCCCAAATTGTGAGGCCAAGACCCCCGATCCTTGATCCCTTCAGGTTCCCCATCCTCAACTTCAAGCACATGGGGAGTGCCGAGAGAAAGCAATCGCTCGCGGTCACTACGGGGAGGCGCGACACCCCAAAGTAGGCCGACAGCTCGAACACAGTGTCCCATTCCACCATGCCCGACTCACGTGGCGGTGGACCAGTTTCAATTTGATTATCGATGGGCTACAATGGTTGTAGGGTGTTCTAGGTTTCATACATATGTGAGCAAACAGGGTTAACAATTAAAGTTGGTCAGTACATAGGTTAGACCATACGAGGCAGGCAAGCATGTGACAGACGACATCGGGTACAAGCGACCCATGTAGTCTAACTACTGTCGCCCACACATCCTCACCCAAATCCATAAGTTTAGCCTCAAGATAGTCCTACCAGTGGGACCACCTTCACTTCCTCATATTCCTGACCAACCCAAAGGTTTGGATGGTGATCCATAACATGCCAACTATCAATGTATCAACTAGCATAAACAACATCATATTCTCATTTTTCTCAACATACAATTCTAATTTCTCATAGCAAGCATTTAAATGAAACTAAGATACTAGGCTTTCCAGCCGTTAGATCTCTTCTACATTTACGGTGAAGGTCTAATGTATTTTTCTACGCCTGTCTACTAAATTTGAGACCCGATCGTGGAACGATGACCGTTGATTGTGAATCAGACTCGTGCGATCAAACCCCATATCCGATCGTTCTCAAATTTTGCATGGCCTTTCATCGGGCCATGGGGCACCTACCCTGTAAGTTTCATGGCTAGAGGGCTACTAGAACCTCTCCAATCACCGGAATGGACCCCACAGGGCCATTTAAAGATCAGAACCGTATGACCAAACCCCATACTCGTTCATCCGTTTGTTTCCAAACTTTGTATGACCCTTCATCGGGCCATGAGACACCTACACACCGAATTTGGTGGTCGGAGGGGTAATAGGACCGCCCCAAACTAATAGGGAGTCCTAGAGGGCCATTGTGGGAATTTGTGGAAACTTAAGACCAATTGACCGAATCATAGGAAATAAAGCCCTAGCTCTCTCATAACTCCCTCCTTTATCACAACCACTAAGGAGTAAAGAGAGAGCAAGAGAGTAAAGAGAGGAGAAAGTGAGAGTGTGAAGGAAGAGCAAGGTGGACCCTAGATCGAGGTAGGGACCAAGGAAACCGATCTTGCATCTCCCTACCTTTTCTCTAAGGGAAACCCTACACCACAACTACAAGGATTGTTCCGTTGATCATCTAGGTAAGATCCTTCATCCTTTTTCTTGAAACCCTTGTGTTGAGAATGGATTGATTGAGAATCTAACATACAAATGATTGCTTTAGGGATTCTGGCAGTTCGACCCCAAAAATCAACATTCCTAGGTCGTCTTCTAAGCCTTCAACGATCTGAAGGTACGGACTATTAACTTTAGGTGGCCTAGCACCAATTGTAGTATGAATCTAATGATTTTTGTTGCTTAGATGATGTATTTGGAGAATCTAGAGAATACCTAGGATTTGGATGTTTGTTTGGGATTGTATGAGATTTTATGTTTGTTTAGCTCATATGATGTTGTTTGTGCCTCTCACATGCTTGGTTATAATGGATGATTGCATATTCATGTCTTGATTGATTTTCGTATATGGTGTTACTTTATAACATGTATGATTCATTAATTCTTGTGCATTTTGGTTCTATGAAATGTAGGAAGTGCTTAACTTCCTCACCAACCCACACAACACACATGCATCTTTATTCATAATATTGTTAGCCTCTCTTGCTAGGGAATTCTGAATTTGTATGTTGAAAAGTATGAGAACTTGATATTGTTTGTGCTAGTTGATAATCCTGTTAGTTGTCATGTTATGAATCACCACCCAAACCCTTGGGATGGTCAGGATACGAGGAGAACGAAGGCGGCCCCATTGGTAAGACCGTCTTGAGGCTAAACCCATGGATTCGGGCTAGTGCAGGTGGGTGACAGTAGTTTAACTACATGGGTCGCTTGTATCCGATGTCGTTCCGCTACGTATTTGCTTGAACTCATGTAGTCTAGTCTACTGGCTGACCAATCTTGTATGTTAACCCTATTTGCTCACACATGTATGGAACCTGTTCATCCTATAACCGTTGTAACCCATCTATAACTACCTGAAACCGATCCACTGTCTCGTGAGCCGGGCATGGTGGAATGGGACAGTGTCCGAGCTTTCGGCCTACGCTGGGGTGATGAACCTCCCCGTAGTGACTGCGAGCGATCCCAATTCTCAGCACTCCCCATGTGCTTGAAGTCGGGGATGGGGAACCCGACAGGATCAAAGATCGTGGTGCCCTGACCTCGCGCGTTAAGAGGCCCTGACATCACAACTTGTTAAGGGCATTGATATGTGAGGTGTATCAGTTTCCCCAATCTGCTGGATGAATGGACTTAACTAAGAACTCGGCTAACACAATCACATTGCATCACACTAGCTAGAGTGACAACTCGACAGTCGAGGTCGCTCTGAGGGAGTGTTGGTCATGTGCGATCGATAGATGGAGTCGCTTGAGGGAGTATTGTGGCGATGGCATGCATCATATCATCTATTATGCATATGCATTGACAAGATAAGTTATGTATTTATGAACGATTGCTTTTCATTAAATTCATGTTACAACTTAAGATTAATAGTACCCACTGAGTTGATCACTCACTCCCGCTCCGGGACGGTGTTTTAAAACACCAACCAGACTCGCCCATATATGCAGGTGATGCAAATTTTGAGGAGCCTGGCGACGCGAGCCTCGAGGAGGAAGACGAGTTTTCCTACTTCCAGTTGATGAGCGAGTCTTCTTCGTCTCGGTAGACGGACATTGGATCGCTGAGTAGTGGACTCAGCTTTATTCATTTTCGACATATTATTCTTTTGTGATTTTGTTAGGCGATGCCTTGTGCGACCCACTTATATTCTTTTGGACCTGTATATACCTGATCTCTTTTATTTCAGTGGACTTGTGTGGTTATACTTCATGTTCCAGGAAATTCCAGGCTGCGCATTTAAATATAATTAAACGCATATTAATAAAAATCGGTTATAAGTGACCCCGGGAATTCGAGAGTCGAGTGTATGCATGACCCCCGATTTTCAAGGCGTTACACCAAAGCTCAAATAGACCACACAAAAAATAGCAACCAAGATAATGATTTTCACTGTTAAAAAATTCGTAGGGCCCACCATAACATTTATTTTCCATCCAATCTGTTAATAAGTTCACAAATACATGGATGAAGAGGATTAAAAAAAATAAAATTCATATTGATCCGAAACTCCTGTGACCCCCAAAAGGGTTTCAATGGTAGACCTTCAATCTCCCATTGCTTTTTGTAGTGTGGTCCACTTGATATTTATATCTGTATTATTTTTTTGGTTCAAGCCTTAAGACGAGATCGTAAAATGGATGGACGGGTTGGATATAACACAAACCTCATGATGGGACCCATGGAACTTGCTGACGTCAATACAGCATCTATATAGCTGATGTGTGGTACACCAGCCAATCCGCTTCCGTTTCGCAAGGCATCCGCAGCCGATCCATAAACAGATGTGCAATGTGTCACGTGATTGATTGGGGTGCGTGTTTTCGGAGTATCACAGTCTGCCGGTGGTCAGAGTATCAAATGACTGGGTCAAAATCAGATGCACCTAGATGTTTCTAGCTTCTAGGTATTCTATCTGGCTAAAGGCTTCTTTTCTTGAATGTTTCCTCCGAGAGTCTTGACCGTAGAAAAATAGTTGATGGGTTGGATTGCCTTGAGTTTCCAATCAAAACTCCGGTCGATCCACCGACGTCGGTGGATTCCTCACCGTAGGCCCACCGTGATGTACTTTACTTACATCCATCCGGTCCATCCGTTTTGAAAGCTCACTTTAGGGCATAATACCACAAAATAAGAAGATCCGAGTCTCATGTGGACCACACCACAGGAAACAATGGAGATTGACCATTAAAAATTCTTGTGGGCCATAAAATTTTTAAACCAAGCTGACATTTGCGTGGTCCCTACATCCAGGTATTTGTTACCTAATCAACAGGTTTGATGGAAAATAAACATTCTGGTGGCCCCTAAGAAGTTTGTAATGGTGGGTAGTTAACCACCGTAGCTTCCTCTGGTGTGGTCCACCTAAAATTTGAATATTATTCATTTTTGGGACTATCCCCTAAAATGATCTTTAAAAACGGAATGAGTGGCGTGGTTGTAAGGATCATACATCACGGTGGGCCCCACAGTCAGAGATGTACCGACCTCGGCGGTCCGGGGATCCACGGAAGCCGCGCCGACAGCCGACTGTTTGGGCAAAAACATTCCCAATTCTCAAGCAAGAGTTGGCCCGTTGATTGCGCGGTCAGGATCCTTCGGCATGTTCAACATTCCAAGCGTTTGCTAAAAGTGGGAAAGAGGGTACGAATAACGTAGAAGTGGGACGGGCTTCATTTTGCCTCGCTGGAACATGCATAGCTGTCCAAGATGTATGTGTTGTATATCCACGCCGTCCATCAATCTTTCCAGCTCATTTTAAGACATGAGTTAAAAAATGAAGTACATTCAAAACTCAGGTGGACCACACCACTAGAAATAGCGGTGATTGAATTTCCACCATCAAGCGGATATACGTGTTTTCCCTACATCCAAGCCTACGTGACCTTAACTATAGATTAGACGGCAAATAAACATTACAGTAGGCCCTAAGAAGTTTCTAATGGTGGGTGTTCAATCACCACGGCTTCATGCGATATGGCCCACCTAAATTTTGGGTCTGTTTCTTTTTTGGGCTCATGCCTTAAAATGAACTGGAAAAACGGATGAACGGCATGGATATACAACACATGCATCAAGGTAGGCCCCACCGTCATGGCCCACGGAATCCGGCTTCCCCACTGGGCCCACATGCTGAGATGGTCCGGTTATTTGGACCATTCGTAATATCTTTCCTACCAGAAGTAGGCTATTTACCTAAAATAACACTTTAATGATGGCAGACGCATGGATGTTGGAACGGCTGTAGCGTGAGTGTGTGGGGTGTGTGCGCGTGTAAGAAAAAGAAAAAAGAAAAAAAAAAAAAAAAGACGCATGGATGTTGGAACGGCTGTAGGCTTTTTCTTTCTTTGGCGGTTCGCACCTAAACATATTTGCAATCCGTCGCTTCTCCCACCTACGCGAGAAGCATGGGCCACATATTCGGGTCTAACTCATTTTAATTGACCGCCTTAGGAAGGTTAGGTTGTGATGCAGCCCCATTGAGGCCACATTGTTTCCACCGTTGATCATGAGTAGCCTGTGATTATAATCGGCTGAGGATCTTCTTCTTTTTCTATTATTATTTTTGTCAGCTCATCCTGTGTGGATCTTAAAATTTGAACCTAGATTATTGTAACGATGATCATATGAAAAGTGGACCACCATTATAGTCAACTTAGCCTATGTTTAAAAAAATATTTCTCCCTTCTTTTTTTTTTTTTTTTTGTCTTACTTGCTATTTTTATTACTTTTCATTTGGGTTAGTCTAAGCATTTTGAAATTAGTCTTGTTCAAAAGTCTATTAATTGAATAAGTTGTGAGTTATTTTTTCAAAAGAGTCTATGGTTGTGATGGGATTCCGGGTTAGCCTTAATTTATTAGCTTAAGGGCCAAGTAATTAACTATCTTGATACATGCATGTAATCTTTGAATTTTAATAGTTAGATTGATTATTAGGTCCATTCCAAGTGCAATGGCATGTTTGCCAATCCAAGTGCTTGCTAAAGTGGGAAAGTGGATATGAACAATAAAAAAGTAATTTTGGTTTTGATTATAGACGTTATGTGTGGTAAATAAGAATTTTGTTACTAGGACAGTTAGAGGTAAAACAGGTATGGGTGTACACGAATCGAGTTAGCTCGGTTATCTCGCTTGACTCGACTCGACTCGACTCGAAAATGCTCGATTCGACTTGGTTCGAAGCTGAGTTCGAGCAGAGTTGAGCTGTTTTTTAAAGCTCGAAAAAAATTCGAACCGAGTTCGAGCTTGCCCAAGCTCGACTCAACTCAAATCGAACCCCAACTCAAATCGAACTCGGATTGAACTAGTTCCGTGACTCGGTCACTTTGATATTGATGTTGCTCACCAAGTGTTTAATGAAATGACTCAACAAAGTGTTAGGTAGGGCAAGGAAGGTATATGTATGAAATAAATATCATTTTTTCTTGATTTTGATGTTTCTTAGGTGTTTGATGAAATACCTGTAAACTTCTGCTGCTGTTTTACATACAGTGAGAAATTAAAGGTACAATGCATGTATTTGTGAAAATATTGTAGAGGCTTTATTTTAGCTCAAACTGGCCTGAGCTGCTAACCGAACCGAGCCAAGCTGGCCAATCAGGCTCGAAGACCGAGCCGAGCTGAGTTCGAGCTGGGGTCAACTAGTGGCCGAGGTGTACACCCCTAAAAACAGGGTAGTGGCTAATACCATTTTGCAATATTATTTTAGGACGTCTTAAAAAATAAAGAAGATCCAACACTTCCATGGACCCCAAGAAGTTTTCAATGCTAGGTGTTCAATTCCACTTTTTTGTGGTGTGGTCCATTTTTGCTTTAGATCTGTCTCATTCCATTGGATGAATGGTCTCGATATAACACATACATCATGATAGGGCCCACAAAACTATGTCATGTCAACACACCTTTGGAAATCCTGATTCTTGAATATCACCATAATTTGAGTATACGATATTCAACAAAATGTAAGATGTTATGACGTAAGTTTTACACCACATTATTGTGATAGTCTATGATAAAAAAAACCCTAAAAGTTGGATAGGGTTCATTTTTACTCACCGGGGAATGTAGCTTGATGAGGTCGGGAAACACCGACTTTAGTGATGCCATGATTGTGGTGCCCACCTTGATGTATGCATTGTATATCCATCCATTTTGCTAACTCATTTTAGGGCCTGAACCCAAAAATAAGGCAGATCTAAATCTCAAGTGGACCACACAACAGAAACAATGGGGATTGAATGCCCATTATTAAAAACTTCTTGTGGCCACGAAAGCTTTAAGTCAAGTGATCATTGGTGCATATGTCCTAAAATGATCTCTCTAACTGGATGGATGGTGTGGATATAACACATACATCATGGTGGGGTCCACAAAATTTGCTGACGTCACTTGAGTAGCCAAATTCGGTACTGAATGTGTCAATAGCTAATCCACGTCCTTCTGTGGTTACCACCAAAACATAACTCGCAACCCGTCACTTCTTCCACTTGTGAGAGAAGCATAGGCCACATAATCAGGTCCCAACCTTAAAAAAAGAAAGCAAAAAAGAAGTCCCAACCTTGATAAGGTTAGATTATGATGTAGCCCCTATCAGGCCACACTGTTATCTAACTTTGATCATTGAGCAAGACGTGATTACGATCTGTTGAAAATATTCTTTTGAGCTCATCTTCTATAAATCTTCATTTTGAGCCTTGATGACTATAATGGTGATCATGTGCAGAGTGTGTAAGAATTATATAAAGTGTGCTTTATTGATCAACAATCTGAATTTCCTTAAAGGGTTGGATAACGTGATCAGGCATACCAGTGGAATTTACGGAAGGATGGGCATGATGAGGTCGATCAACATCTTCCTCGTGGGGATAACTACTCCAAATTCATAGAGATACATCGAATCCACGAAAGAAAATAAGAAAATAAAAATAAATTCTAGAAAATTCAAAATTTCATTAGTAGATAAATGACTGATATGTATGTCATGTTATACCATTAATATAGGAAAAAAAAATCTAAAATTCGTAATTACCAAAAATAGTAAAATCATAATTCTAATAAAACTATTCTAAAACCTAATCTCTAAAAGAAAAAATATTCCAAATAAACTTTCTTAGAAGAGTCTTAACATGATTACAAGTTGTTTCTAAAAAGAAGAAAATTTAAAACTCTAAAAGTAAGAAAATATTAAAAAAAAAACTCGAAATTACTAAAAATAGTAAATTTTTCTTAAATTTTTATTTTTAAACTGAAAGTGTGTGTTTTCTGACAAAACAGACAAACATGACCCACTTTATGGATCAGTTCACCTCGGATGGCCTGTTTCAGTAAAGATTGATAGGTTACGTCTCCCGTAAGGATACCCGGATCAAAAGTTATGATCAATTTTGTAACGCCTCGAAAAAATCCATACAAAGACCCGAGTACCACCTCAAGCAGAAACCACATAGGACCAAATCCTTTAGAAATTAGGCGAGAATTAACTAGCGCTAAACTAGTTTACCTGTGAAATTAGCACCAATCACTTTTAATACGATCTACAAGACCTAAAACTTGTAGAATTAGTAACGCTACATTACCATGAGATCTAGGATCAATCTCATTACCTAGTTGCTCTCGGGAGCATCACGAAACTCCGTATCGGACCTGGACCGCACGTCGAAAGTCGGATTACAGTAAAACTAAACGATTATGACCATCTTGCTGGGTTTGACAACCATATCGGAAATCAAGTCCTGACTGTGTCCAGAAATGCACAACTTGAGCCCGGAATATAGTGTGTGAGGAATGTGAATATCTTTTGAAATAAATCCAAACTTAAGTAAACTGAGACGTGTCGCTTGCGGGCTAAATATAAAAATTTAGACTGTCAGAATTTGACCCAAATACACCCTCGGATCAGGAGAAATTTTCCACACATGTCAGTGCACTTGTGGCCCTAATCGAGTACCGGTGACCGTTGAACTGAAACTGGTCCACCACGGTCGATCAGTAAATCCGATCAGACCGAAAACTTAACTCAACCAAGACCCAATATCAGGGAGCTTAAGTACGACCGCATGTAGAAAAGGAGGCTCCAGAAGTGCTCCGTTGGATCGAAACAACCTATATTTGGACATAACCTAAGTATACCTTAGCCCTGGGGCCATTCCCATCAGTTTTGAGCCTATATAAGACCCTTAAACCCTCTCTCTCATATTCCATACAAATTTTAAACCCTAAGAAAGTGAGGAGAGGAAAAGGAAAGGAAAGAGAGAGAGAGAGAGAGAGAGAGAGAGAGAGTTGGAGATTCATTCTGGGATTTGATCCCGTTGCTCCATGCACTTAGCCGCCCTATCTGTATCACAAATCTGGTGCTTTTGACAACATACTTGGGTAAGAAAACCTAACCCTAATCTGTTTTAGGGTTTCAGATAGTGTAAGTTATGAAATAGCTAACCTAATTCATGGTATAGGTTGTCAATCCGCTGTTGACAAAGACTAAGTGTCTAAAATGAATCCGTTAAGCGTTTACCGGCGTAAGGTACAGACTACATACGTTTAGGTTATGGTTCTCAAGACTTTCAATGTCGATTAATGATTTATAACTGACGTGGGTGCCATTTCACATGTCAAATGCGATGTCGGTTTCGCTTTACGTATATATATGAACTACGTTGAGTATAGTGTATTTCATGTGGTTGTTGAAATATTTGTATTATTATGGAATTTGGATTTATGCTTGCCATGATTATCTGTCATAAATGTATGCTTGTTGTATATGCGACGACTCCTCGGCGAAAGGATTCGCCCTACTACGTATTATAACCAACATACGTCATGTATGTTGGAATGTGTAGTCTAAGTGTTTGTAAAATGTCTGAATGAGTAAGTAATTAGCAAATTGTAATTTATAGGGGTGTTGAGATATGATTCTCAATTACCTTAACTATGTGCATGATTCCCTCCATGTACCTTATATCATAATGTCTGTTTTATTTATAGAATGTATATGCGTGAATTCATGTTTAAGTTGTATTCCATAAAATGTGCAAATGATTGTAGGATTGAATTATTTAGTCATTACTGCTTTGATTATCTCATATGCTTCCTTGTTGTAATTGAACGTGGTTGGAACTATGATATAGTCCAACTAATCGGTAACAAGCCTGGATAAGGTGGCTAAGGTTATTTTGCCACAAAGGACGGGTTCGATGAATCCGAGTTGTACTTCGGTCGACGACCATGGTTAGGCTACACAGAGTGCTTACGCACTTCATGTCGATCAACTCGATGTGCGCTCGTACTAGTCGAGCTCGTAAAGTAATCTGATTAACCCGATGTATGTTCACCATGTATGGACATTACTGCTTGAACCTAGGGTACTAAACTCACCAGTGGAAATCCCGTTAACCTTGGTACCTCGATCTGCTAAGACTCATGAGCCAGACATGGTGGTATGGGAGACCATGGTCGAGCTGTCGGCCTACGCTGGGGCGACGAGCCTCCCCTGGGGCGACGAGCCTCCCCTAGTGTCCAGTGAACAACACAGCCTCATGAGCCGAATACGGTGGTATAGGACACTGTATTTGAGCTGTCGGCCTACACTGATAAGGTGACGAGTCCTTTATAGTGACCTCGAGTATTCTCTGAGCCTGCGTTAAGGCGACGAGCCTTTCCATAGCAACTAGATTATAAACTAGGCCTACACTGCATCAAGGTGACAAGCCCTTTGTAGTGACCTAGAACCACAATATCATATGAGATTTACTAGGACTGACGACCTTAGAATGGATCATTGTTTGGGAAGTGATATAAGGGAGGTACCTTAGTTTCCCAATCCTGCTGTATGAAAAGGACTAATAAGAACTTGGTAAGTATGCTCATGCACCGAATTGCATGTGCCGTTCGGCGTTGGGTAGAACACTGAGGAAGTGACTGACATGCACGACCGTGAGATGAATATCACAGAGGGAGTGTAGGTGAGGGCATGCATCATTTATACATACTATTTTTGTATTAATCAGAGTACTTAGGGATGTGTGATTGTTTTGCTTTATCATTACTGCTTAACTGAATTGATAACATGTTAACCTTTGCTTTATTGTTCCACTGAGTTGATCACTCACTCCCACATTCTGGGACGGTGTTGTACACACCAACCAGACTCTGTCTTAGTTGCAGATGGAGACCCAACTGATGAGGCAGAGCTAGACTTCGCAGACGATGAGGATGCGTTCTCATATATGCAGTATTCAGGCGGGTTTATATTGACCGTTCTAATCGACGAGGCTTCAGGGTTATACTTGTAGTGGACTATCAATTTTTTTGATATTTTGTATTTTGAAACAATACTTGTACTTGTTGACCTGGCAACGCATACATACTTTGGAGACCTATACTGGTTTATAAAGTCATACATATTTGTTTCAATCTTCCGCTTGCGTATTACAACTGTCCATGGATTATATTTTGCTGATTTGGCTTAATCTCATTCATGTTTTATGCACTAATACAGACAACATACAATCATCATTAAATATGTTGTATAAGTGATGTGTTGGAACTCGGGAGTGGGGTTTCTACCCGACCCCCAATTTTCAGGGTGTTACAAGTTGGTATCAAAGCATGATTTAGATTAAACTGGACCTAGGTTATGGTCACATGATATACACTGACGCAACTTCAACATAAGAGGGTGCGAGAAAATGTAGAAATAGACTTAGGATATCCCATTTTGCCAAACGGCGAAAATCGACCGAAACGGACTATAGGGATCGGACCCGTAAGCCTTCCTGATCGCGTGAAATGATCCTAACACCATTGTAGACCATCAATCAACAGGTTTAAATGAATCTTTCGCAGGTCCCACACTTAACAAATTGAAATTACGTGAATATACACGAGTGGGAACCCGAAACAACTCAAAACGAAGTCGGGGCCAAATCGGCGCAATTCGGGGGGACCCATAGTGGACCTTGTGCACCATCGACACCTCGGGAGGGGGGTGGCCACCGCCCCACCACAGGGGCACGGCGCCGGGTCCAGAGGACCGCGGCGGTGCCCCGCCTACTACGGTGGACCGCGGTCGGGTTCGGCCGGGCCTGTTGGGCCACTGCGGGCCAGCGTAGGGCTGACCCCTAGACACGTGTGGGGCCCACCAAATCACGTGGGGACCCATTTTTTCTACTCATTTACCCCCTCTTCCCTCACACACCCTTCCAAGCTCTCATTTTCTCTCTAAAGACTCCATTTCTTCTCTTAAATCTCCCCTCCATCCTCTCATTTTCTCCTCTTCCTTCAAGGCTTACACCCCTCCACCATTTTCAGCAAACCCCTTCTTCTATCCCTCTCATTTTCTACAATTTGAGTGCACAAATCCTATTTTTTTATGGCTCAACATCTTACAACTCAACAATTCACCTTAATCCCACACTTTATTGCACTCCAATGGCCCTTTTCGAACTTGTGGTAGCTATCTTCTCCATTTCCACCTTTTTTTCTCTCATGGGAAAGAAGTGGGCTCCTACGGATGAAGTCGGGCCTAGTCCCCCAACCCGTCCAAGGAGGAGTGCGGGCGTCGAAGCTAGTACAAGTGCCACCCATGAACACAGGTCGAAGCGGGACCTAGATCCCCAAATCCCACTCGAGAGAGCGCTACTGATAGGCTTCGAATACGGTCGGTTTGGTGGCCGCAAGGTTGTACTTGAAGCTCACGTAGATAAGAGGCTGTTTGGGCTACACCCGATTATGGACCGCTTGGTGGACGCTGAGTGGGGTCTCATGTTCGAAAGTAGGTCTCATGCATGTGAGAATATTGTTCGAGCTTTCTACACCCATATACGAGACCCATTGCTAGAACCTCTACAGTTCACTGTTTCCATTGGAAGGCGAGATTACACAATCAACATAGACTTGGTGTCCCAGGTTATGGGAATTTCACGTGGTGAGGTACACGCCAATGAGAATTTTTTTAAGAGTGTGCGAGAAAGAGATCGCCGGACGCGATACCTTTGTAGCCGACTGGCTCCCTGGACGCGAGGCAATTGCCTCCCATCGACGAGACTGACAGATGATTTTTGTTTGCTTCACTACATTTTCACGTACAATATGTATCCACGGTGGGACAACTGCACTGAATGCACTCGTTTGATGGTAGACTTCTTGTACAGGGTTGGACATGGGGACAAGTTCTGCCTGCCCAGGTTCGCCCTACTCCAGATAATCCAGACCGTACGCTCTGTCAGGAATGACGTCTCACTCCTGTTCGACCGGATGGTATGTAAGATTGCTTGAGAGTTTGGCTATAGACTTAACATGGATGAGATTGTGCCGATCCGATTCATAAATGATGCTACGCTTAACAACATGGGGATCGGCCCTCGATAATGTCAAGCCCGATTCGACGAGTATAGGGAGGAGTCCGATAGTGAAGAAGGGGAAAGTATGGATCTAGAGGAAGAGAGTGAGGGAGGAAGTGGTGAAGAGATATAGGAGAAACAGAAAGAAGAAGAGGAGGCTCAGGACACGGATGAGAGCACCCCTCCTACGGCATTGGAGCATGACACTGATCGGGCCCGCTTAGCTTGACTTGAGAAGGGTCAGGCTGCCTTGCGACAGGAGATTATCAATACCCGGGCCCTCGTGAAACACAAGTTTAAGAAGGTGACTCGCACCTTAAAGTCTATCCTGTGCTTCCTGCAGGATAAGGGTGCCCCTCCTCTGTCGCCAGACTCGGATATCTAGTCACCCATGCTGTCGCCCTGTAGCTTGTTTTGTTGTTGTTTTAGGATGTCTATGTTTTAATGTTGATGGGCTTAGTAGTGTAGTGGGTAGAAAGTGTGTTTGTTTTTGGTAGTTTGGGCTTAGCATAGCCGCAAGCGTTCCTAGCATAATTCATGTAGAACTTTATTTCATGTATTGTGACAAATTTTGTTAAATGAAATGCATGCCGTGTCTTTTGCTATATGGTGTGATTGAATGCTTAAAGAATTGAGTATTACTATGCTACATCTGACACGGGTTGCGCTCTATGTTATCTAGGGAATGCCACCTAAGGCCGCGCGGACTACGGCACGCCACACTTCTGGCGACTCAATTGACGGGGCTCCTCCCCTAAGCGATAGCCAAACAGACCCTAGTTTGGGCTGGACTCACGATACTATGCCGAATTCTCAGCCAACCACTGGCCCCACTAATGGGCCGTCACCTGTGCCACCATCTACTGTACCACCTGTGGCATCATTTGCGCCACCGGCCCCTGAGCAGGCCCATGCATCTTCTTCGATGCCGCCCATGCCTCAGACAGCTCCACCGACTGATAGGTTCGAGTAGATGATATTGCTAATGCAGCAGCAGCAGATACAGCAGCAGCAGCAGCTCTTGGCCATCTTTGGGGGAATCTTTGCCCAAGGTATGGGTGTGGCTCCCCCTGCACCTTTCGTACATCCTGCAGGAAATGCAAGTGCTAGCGGGCACTTTGAGTGATTCTAGCGCTTACGGCCTCCTACATTTGCGGGTATTCATAGACCCGAGGAGGCTGAGTATTGGCTCGACCGCATCTCTAAGATGCTTAAGCCGCTGCACTGCACGGAGCCTGAGCAGGTGGAGCTAGTCACCTATATGTTCGAGAAGGAAGCCAGCCTATGGTGGGATAGCGTCCTGCGGTTGGTTATGTGTGGACGTGGGCCGCATTTGAGACCCGCTTCCACGAAAAGTACTGCCCCATCACGTACTGCCATGAAAAGGAGAGTGAGTTCCTTCGCCTCCAAAAGGGAGGGATGACAGTGGCGGAGTATGAGAACCGATTTACGGAGCTGGGCAGGTATGCTCTTTGATATTAGGAGATCAGGATATGCAAATTCGGCGATCACTACCAAAAAAAGGGACAAAGGCTACGGATAAAATCTGTAGCCTTAGACCTATGGCTACGGTTCTAGTCCGTAGCACGTCCGTAGTCGTAGGTGCAGTAACAATAGGTCTGGAACCTATAGCTACGGATTTAATCCGTAGCTATAGGTCATAACAGCTACGGATTGAATCCGTAGCAATTAAGTCCGTAGCTATAGATTACAACGGCTACGGATGTATTCACCAGAGCTACGGATTAAATCCGTAGCTATATCTAACAATAGCTACGAATATAATCCGTAGCAATTATATCCGTAGCTGTAGATTACATTTAATCACAACAGCTACGGATTGAATCCGTAGCTAGATCTGGCAATAGCTACGGATATAATCCGTAGCAATTATTTAATCACAACAGTTACGGATTGAATCCGTAGCTATAGGTTACAACACTACGGATTATTTGTTTATTCAATTATCACCTGTATAATCATTCAATTACCACCTGTATAATCATCCTGTATAATCATTCAATTACCACCTGTATAATCATCCTGTATAATCATTCAATTACCACCTGTATAATCATCCTGTATAATCATTCAATTACCACCTGTATAATCATTCATTCATTCCATTCCAATCAATTACAATCATTCATTCATTTAATTACAATCAATTACAATCCTTCATTCAAACAATTACAATCCTTCATTCAATCAATTACAATTACAATCCTTCATTCAATGAATTACAATTACAAATACAATAATGCTAAAAATACAAATCTTTGGCTTCATTAGGGAAATTTGCTCGACTTCACCCTGAAATTTCAAAGATAAAGAATTGAAAGAATAAATATCCTTCATTAAATGAATTACAATTACAATTCTTCATTCAATGAATTACAATTACAATTACAATTTACAATTACAATAATGCCAAAAATACAAATCTTTGGTTTAGGTTAGGTTATAGGTTAAGGTTTAGGTTTAGGAAACCGGTTTCAGGTTAAGGATCGGATTTAAGTTTGGGTTTTCAAGTTTATGTTTAGGTTTAGGTTAGGGAGTTGAGATTCTGATTAGGTGTAGGTTTAGGTTAAGGGATTTGAGAATAGGTTAAGGTGTAGGTTTAAGAAATCGGGTTCGGGTTCGGGATCGGGTTTAAGCTTGGGTTTTCAAGTTTAGGTTTAGGTTTAGGTTAGGTAGTTAGGTTTAGGTTAGGTTGTAGGTTAAGGTTTTGGGAATTGAGAATAGGTTAAGGTTTAGGTTTAGAAACCGGTTCGGGTTCGGGATCGAGTTTAATTTTGGGTTTTCAAGTTCGTGTTTAGGTTTAGGTTAGGGAGTTAGGTTTAGATTACGTTGTAGGTTAAGCTTTAGGGAATTGAGAATAGGTTTAGGTTAAGGTTTAGGTTTAGGAAACCGAGTTCGGGTTCTGGATCGGGTTTAAGTTTGGGTTTTCAAGTTTAGGTTTAGGTTTAGGTTATTAGGGAGTTAGGTTTAGGTTAGGTTGTAGGTTAAGGTTTAGGGAATTGAGAATAGGTTAAGGTTTAGGTTGAGGAAACTGGGTTCGGGTTCGAGACGGGGTTTAAGTTTGGATTTTCAAGTTTAGGTTTAGGTTTAGGTTAGGGAGTTAAGTTTAGGTTAGGTTTTAGGTTGCTTTGGGGAATTGAGAATAGGTTAAGGTTTAGGTTGAGGAAATTGGGTTCGGGTTCGGCATCGGGTTTAAGTTTTGGTTTTCAAGTTTAGGTTTATGTTTAGGTTAGGGAGTTAGGTTAAGGTTAGGTTATAGGTTAAGGTTTAGGGAATTGAAAATAGGTTAAGGTTTAGGTTGAGGAAACCGGGTTCAGTTCGGGTTCAGTTTAAGTTTGGGTTTTCAAGTTTAGGTTTAGGTTTAGGTTTAGGTTTAGGTTAGGTAGTTAGGTTTAGGTTAGTTTGTAGGTTAAGGTTTAGGTCTAGAAACCGGTTTCGGGTTCTGGATCGGGTTTAAGTTTGGGTTTTCAAGTTTAGGTTTAGGTTTAGGTTAGGTTGTAGGTTAAGGTTTAGGGAATTGAGAATAGGTTAAGGTTTAGGTTGAGGAAATTGGGTTCGGGTTCGGCATCGGGTTTAAGTTTGGGTTTTCAAGTTTAGGTTTAGGTTTAGGTTAGGGAGTTGAGATTTAGGATTAGGTGTAGGTTTTGGTTTAGGGATTTGAGAATAGGTTGAGGTTTAGGTTTAGGAAATCGGGTTTGGGTTCGGATTGGATTTAAGTTTGGGTTTTCAAGTTTAGGTTTAGGTTTAGGTTAGGTAGTTAGGTTGAGGTTAGGTTGTAGGTTAAGGTTTAGGAATAGAGAATAAGTTAAGGTTTAAGTTTAGAAACCGGGTTCGGGTTCGGGATCGGGTTTAACTTTGACTTTTCAAGTTTAAGTTTAGGTTTAGGTTAGGGAATTAGGTTTAGGTTCGGTTGTAGGTAAAGGTTTAGGGAATTGAGAATTGGTTAAGGTTTAGGTTGAGGAACCGGGTTTGGGTTCGGGACCAGGGTTTAAGTTTGGGTTTTCAAGTTTAGGTTTAGGTTTCGGTTAGGGAGTTAGGTTTAGGTTATGTTGTAGGTTAAGGTTTAGGGAATTGAGAATAGGTTAAGGTTTAGGTTGAGAAAAGTGGGTTCGGGTTCTAAGCATCGGGTTTAAGTTTGGGTTTTCAAGTTTAGGTTTAGGTTTAGGTTTGGGAGTCGAGATTCGATTTGGTGTAGGTTTAGGTTAAGGGATTTGAGAATAGGTTAAGGTTTAGGTTTAAGAAATCGGGTTCGGGTTCGGGATCGGGTTTAAGTTTGGGTTTTCAAGTATAGGTTTAGGTTTAGCTAGGTAGTTTGGTTTAGGTTAGGTTGTAGGTCATGGTTTTGGGAATTGAGAATAGGTTAAGGTTTAGGTTTAGAAACCGGCTTCGGGTTTGGGATTGGGTTTAAGTTTCGGTTTTCAAGTTTAGGTTTAGGTTTAGGTTAGGAAGTTAGGTTTAGGTTAGGTTGTAGGTTAAGCTTTAGGAATTGAGAATACGTTAAGGTATAGGTTAGAAACCGGGTTCGGGTTCGGGATCGGGTTTAAGTTTGGGTTTTCAAGTTTAGGTTTAGGTTTAGGTTAGGGAGTTAG
Source organism: Magnolia changhungtana (assembly GCA_030180095.1). NCBI lineage: Eukaryota > Viridiplantae > Streptophyta > Magnoliopsida > Magnoliales > Magnoliaceae > Magnolia > Magnolia changhungtana. Next base: position 1,991,980 of record JASAUF010000336.1, read on the forward strand.
GTTTAGGTTAGGTTGTAGGTTAAGGTTTAGGAATTGAGAATAGGTTAAGGTTTAGGTTGAGGAAACCGGGTTCGGGTTCGAGATGGGGTTTAAGTTTGGGTTTTCAAGTTTAGGTTTAGGTTTAGGTTAGGAAGTTAGGTTTTGGTTAGGTTGTAGGTTAAGCTTTAGGAATTGAGAATAGGTTAAGGTTTAGGTTGAGGAAATTGGGTTCGGGTTCGGGACCGGGTTTAAGTTTGGGTTTTCAAGTTTAGGTTTAGGTTTAAGCTAGGGAGTTTGGTTTAGGTTAGGTTGTAGGTTAAGCTTTAGGGAATTGAGAATAAGTTAAGGTTTAAGTTGAGGAAATTGGGTTCGGGTTCGGCAGATCGGGTTTACGTTTCGGTTTTCAAGTTTAGGTTTATGTTTAGGTTAGGTTGTAGGTTAAGCTTTACGTAATTGAGAATAGGTTAAGGTGAAGGTTGAGGAAACCGGGTTCGGGTTCGGGATCGGGTTTAAGTTTGAGTTTTAAAGTTTAGGTTTAGGTTTAGGTTAGGGAGTTAGGTTTAGGTTAGTTTGTAGGTTAAGGTTTAGCTCTAGGGAATTGAGTTTAGGTTATAGGTTTTGGTTTAGGTTATTGGTTTTGGTTTAGGTTAAGGTTTAGGTTATTGGATTTGAGAATGGATTCGGGTTTAGGTTATAGGTTTTGGTTTTGGTTTTGGTTTAGGTTATAGGTTTTGGTTTAGGTTATAGGTTATAGGTTTTGGGATTTGAGAATGGGTTCGGGTTTAGGCTATAGGTTTTGGTTAAGGTTTAGGTTATAGGTTTTGGGATTTGAGAATGGGCTCGGTTTACGTTACGTGTTTTGGTTAAGGTTTAGGTTAAGGTTTAGGTTTAGGTTTAGGTTATAGGTTTTTGGGATTTGAGAATGGGTTATAGTTTAGGTTTAGGAATCGGGTTCATGTTCGGGATTGCGTTTAAGTCTTGGTTTTCAAATTTAGGTTTAGGTTTAGGTTAGAGAGTTGAGATTAGGATTAGGTGTAGGTTTAGCTCAGGAATTGAGTTTAGGTTATAGGTTTAGGGAAAGGTTACGTTTAGGTTATAGGTTTTGGGATTTGGGAATAGTTTTAGGTTATAAGTATAGGTTTAGGTTAGGTTATAGGTTTTGGCTTTGGTTTAGGTTATAGGTTATGGGATTTGAGAATGGGTTCGGGTTTAGGGATTTGAGTTTAGGTTATAGGTTAAGGTTTTAGGATTTGAGTTTAGGTTATAGGTTTTGGTTTAGGTTATTGGTTTTGGTTTAGTTTAAGGTTTAGGTTATTGGATTTGAGAATGGGTTCGGGTTTAGGTTATAGGTTTTGGTTAAGGTTTAGATTTTTGGATTTGAGAATGTGTTCGGGTAGAGGTTATAGGTTTTGGTTTTAGTTTAGGTTTAGGTTATAGATTTTTGGATTTGAGAATGGGTTATGGTTTAGGTTTAGGAAATCGGGTTCAGGTTCAAGATTGGGTTTAAGTTTGGGTTTTCAAGTTAAGGTTTAGGTTTAGGTTAGGGAGTTGAGATTAGGATTAGGTGTAGGTTTAGCTTTAGGGAATTGAGTTTAGGTTATAGGTTTTGGTTTTGGTTTAGGTTAGGGGTTTTGATTTAGGTTATAGGTTATAGGTTATAGGTTTTGGTTATAGGTTATAAGATTTGAGAATGGGTTCGGGTGTGGTCCCTGCAAATACAAATATAATACAAATATAAACACGGCCTGTCCGAATGGCCAGGCCCTTCCAATGCCGTCCATAGGAAATGGACAGCTTCATCATGGTCATAACAGCGGTTCCCACCTTCCAGGGACCCCCGCTCTTCCAGATAGCTCCGACGCACATCCGGGTCTGCTCTATTAATCTCGAGCAAATATATAAACACGGCATGTCCAAATGGCCAGGCCCCTCCAATGTTGTCCATAGGAAATGGACAGCTTCATCATGGTCATAACAACGGTTCCCACCTTCCAGGGACCCCCGCTCTTCCGGATAGCTCCGACGCACATCCGGGTCTGCTCCATTAATCTTAAGCAAATACATAAACACGGCCTGTCCAAATGGCCAGGCCCCTCCAATGCCATCCATAGGAAATGGACAACTTCATCATGGTCATAACAGCGGTTCCCACCTTCCAGGGACCCCCGCTCATCCGGATAGCTCCGACGCACATCCGGGTATGCTCCATCAATTTTGAGCAAATACATAAATACGGCACATCCAAATGGCCAGACCACTCCAATCATGTGCATTCTTGACAAGAGACGTACCAGATGCTTAAATCTGAAATATGCAGCTCCAATCCTCCTACATGCAACATCCACCTGAAAGAATGCGCATAACTGTCATGCTTGAGTAATCAATACAGGAATGTACAAGTAAAACCATAAATGGCACAACGTGAACATAGTCCGGGATAGAGTACTGCACACTCAAAATTCGCCGCAAGAAAGAAGAACATGATTGATTGATTGAATAAATAAAAACTAGTATATGTGCGGCAGTAATGACAAGCCAAGTACTAACCTGTATATGCGGCAGAATTTCTGTAATTTTCTTAAATATGATTTCAGATTTGATTATGCATAAATCTCTTTTATGTTTTTTCTATCCATCTTCTATTTTCTTCTTAACAAGAAAATCCATATTTACTAATATTCCCATTTTTCTATTTTTCAAAAGAATGAGTTCGGATTCCGAAAGCATCGGCTCCAGCACTCATACTTTCAGCCCAAACCCTAACCTAAACCTAAACCCGATCCCGAACTGAACCACAGATGGTAGTGGTAAACAATACCATAACTCTCATGTTTTTACTGATTGGTGAAACAAGATTGGGTGTAAATATTAGTTCCCTTGATAGGAGGGAAAATCTCACATGATCCCTACCCTACAATAAGGCTATTTGGTAGACCCTAGTACAACATGACATGTGCACAGTTAAATCATTCATATGGATGGCCATTAGGATAGCCCCACTACTCATGGTCTATCATAACAACCCTAAGGTGACCACAAGATTCTAACCTTCAAAATCCAAGTCTCTCTTTTTGTAGTGTTGGTTTGCCGATTGTAGTATTCTAGGTGAACTCTAGACCTTTGAACTATACAATTCATCGATCTTTTATGGCATTGATTGGATGGAAAGAATAATTCATAGTGGCCCTTGAAAAATGGGTCACACATGAGAACCATGTAAGTCAATAATTTGATTGTCCACATATTTAAAAAGTATAATAAAGTAGAGAACTGCCCCATTGCTCTCCTAGGAGCATCAACTAATTAATTACAGTTGGATGTAAACTACCATTAAGTACAGAACACATTAAAGATTTACCGTGAAAAAATCAAACTGATCTGATGATCAAATCCATGCTAACTTTGCCTTCTTACTTATAAACATCCCTTTTCTAACCCATTAATTGGATGGTTAGAATTGCCCCACAACATTGACTCATTTACTTTGAAGTGGACATCAATAACTTTCAAGCTTGTCATGGATCCCAAAAATATCACCCATTTTGACTTGGGCCATCCATAGAAAGCATATTGAAAAGATCAGTGGCATAATCAACCATTGGTCACTTCCCATTGTTTGGCGCGTGCCTATCTACAAATAATCAAATGAAAGAGAGCAACTCATTCTCGAAAATTGAAAGCAATGATCCTGATAATCAGAATGGCAAACATCTCGCAAATCAAGAACTTCGGTCCGTTTATTAAAACTTTTTTTCAGTACTTAATACTGAAATAGGCCTTTTAAATTAATTTTTCCTAATTCAAATGATTTGATAATTTATTTTTTTTTTTTTAAAAAGAAAAACAGTTTTAACATATGGAAGCCAACTGCTTAGCCATATGGCCGAACCGCTCCCAAATTGGGCGGTGCATTCATCAGAGGGATGACGAATATATACAGTAGTTAAAAGGGGCAAACAAGAGGTTAACCACATTTGGGGAAGGGCGGATGGCAGAAAATATATACATATGACCAATGCGCAGTAAAAAACCCACTACACAAACTCATTGTTCTATCTTCCCAAGGGGGTTGGATCTACAGCTACTGTGTTTGCTGCTGGTTCATGCCCGTTTGCTGCTGGTTCATGCCCTCTGAGCGGTGCTTTTTGAAATCCAGTTTATTCTATTTTTCTTTTATGGCATAACAGTTACAAAAAAATTTTAAGAAAAAAAAAATTATTGCCCCCGCTATCAGTCCATTACAAACCTGTTACAGCCATTACAGGCTCATTACAAGCCTTTTTTATTTTTAGATCAAGCATTACAGCCCTGTTATTGCGTAATGAGGTCCCACTGTTACTTTTACATAACCATTTTTTTATTCCTAGCTTCAAATGAGGGATTTTCGAGAGAAATCCAGTTTATTCTATTTTTCTTTGATTCAATGCAGTCAATTTTTATTACTTGGTAGCAGATGTTACGAACCTTAGCCATATTATTCACAAAAAATTCAGATTTTTCCAATTTCTAATCATGCAACATAGTAATTTTTTCCCTATTTTAATCATATACAAGAAGTCATGAATGAGAAAGATGTTAGTGATGAAAGTGGAAGCAGGAAACGGAAGACAACAGAAAAATGCAAGTTAAAGCAATTGATCTCCTCTATTGTGATTTTCCATGTAATTCTTAGTGTAATATTTTTTGGTAAAGTATACAATCAGGCAATTGCAGCATATGCTAAATCTACTAGCCATGTAGAAAAGGCTTCAACCCTTCTGTCATTCTTCTAAGCTTTGAATGAAGGAAATAGGTGAAAAGGTGGGAAATTTTTAAGAAAAAATCACAAAACAGGGTTTTGTATGCCTTACTAGCCAATACAACTATTCAATATTTAGTATGCCAATTTGACTCCCTTTCTCATATTGGCCATGGTGTATATGGATACAATACAGTTGTATAGCCATGGCCCATTTGAGTTCCACCAATTGGATAGCTAGAGTTGCACAGTTAGTGTCGAGTTAGTGTGATTTTTGAGTTATCTTTGAATCACAATAGAAGCATTAGATAGGATGGATTGTCATACATGTTAGCATGAGTCCAATGGATGAATCACCATCAACTTAAAAATGGTGGTGAACTATTACCATATACTTTCCATAATTCATAGCTTCATCCCCCATTTTTTGAAGATTGTTTGCCTGGATGAAGACAATATTGGAGCTGAAATGAAATACCTGGCTGGCTTGAGACTGCTGTAGAACATTTTCCAACTGCCCCTGTGCCATCCGAACATACCCAATCACTCTCCCTTCCATTCTAACTATGATTGGTAGATCCTTGGGCCCTGAAAAAAAAAAAAAAAAAAGGTCCAACTTAGAAAGATCCTTATAATCAGAAATTTCATTTCCCTTTGGAAATCTGAAAAAAAAATTTCATGAACAACATTAAGCTTAGCAGAAGTTGATGAAAAAAAAAATACAAAATTCTTAATATAACTAGGCTTTATTGCTCACAATTATCATTTTTATACAAAATCAAACTCGCTTTGACAGAAGTGGAAATTGGTTTACACAATTCAATCTTAATCTTTAATAGAATATTTGTGAAATGAGCATGCCATATGCCTGTGGAACTTCCAAGTACAATAAAACAAAAACAGTCTCATATTAGTCATCTCAAACCAGCTAATCAAAACCTTCCTGAAAAATTCAGTTACTACAGTTGCACGAAGCGTGAAGTGAAATGTCAACAAATTCAGGTGTGGGAGCAGGAAAGCATCAGTTTCAAAATGTTAACAAGTATAAATAACTAGGAAGTGGGAGAGGAAGTGCAATTACTGTAAAAGAGCATCTGGTTAGAAGGATCATGCAACTGAGAATTTAACATAAAGATTGAAAACCAATCTCAATGCACCAAGCTAAAAGTGCATGCTTCAATCAATAGAAGGGGTTCTTCAAATACACCTTATTCCCCCGTCTTTTACAACATAGTAAATTGTTCAACATAAACTCCTTAAAGAAATATGTAATATCCATCTGATAGATTTTCTGTCTATTCTGTATGCCAAATGATATAAAGTCTAGCTATTCATGAAAAAAACTTCAAATTAATTAAGAACTTTGTCTTCTACCCAACTACAATCAGTCTACCTTCCAAGTTATAAACCTTACCACTTGCCTTATGCTTGGTATGAAATCCTCACTTGGCACAATGTTTTCTTTCATTCAGGAGGAAATTAACCTCTCATGTATTGTATTTCTTGACGGAACAAATTTCTTTGCCTTTAACCCATTTCTTGTCATCAATTGCATCTATCTTAAGTTACCAGATCACAATTATCAAACTAGACAAAAATTCACCAACTGTTGATAAGAAACATCACTAGCATTAGGAACCACAAAGTTCTATAGACCATGTCATCATAACACGTTTCCATCCACAACATGGCTCAGTAGACCAACAAAATGGTTTATTTTTTCCAAATGATTCAATAAACTGGATCACCACACCATCAATACAAAATTCATGGAATTCAGATCCTCCAAAAACTATACATTTCCTTAGGATCAGTACCTTATATCTACTCCCAACAGATAGAATCACATCTCATAACCCTTCCAAGAGCAATTAAGAGGAAGAAGATAACCACCAGTAAGCAGCACCTGCAACTGCAAAAACATGTGGACTTAGCTCACCAAATCTTGCACCTTTGCATTGCTCCATCATGTGAGCATCATATAGATGAGGCAATCTTTGAAATGGGGCCTATGTTCAATAATCCAGACCAATAGAATAAAAAGGGTTAATGAAACTAACATTCTATACTTCTGGCACTGAAAGGTTCTTCTATATAGTCCTCAATGGGTGCCAATCCACTCATTGTTCTTGTAAGAAAATGAATTACTATCATTTGAATCATAAATGAACATCATCTACAACATTAAATCTAGAAACCCAGCAGCAGCACATCGCAACAATCACAGAAGAACATGTTGCTGGCATGTCCTTACATCTGTTCCATGGTCCACAACAAGCATTGAAGTGAATGGTGACAGTAACCCCAAAAAATTCATGTCCTGATCTGTTTTTAGAAGGTCCTAAATGAACAAGGTTTAAAAAAAAAAAAAAAAAAATTTAAAAGGGACTCAAAATCGAAATGAAATCTTACCCGGTCTGCAGCTGCTTGAAGAGTAAGATGGTCTAGTGGAAGTAGGACTGTCAAAGGGCTGCATGAGGCAAAGTAAAATCAAAACTTTGAATAGGTCCAGCCTGAATAGTTCAAAATCAGGGCAGAAGCTGACCCCATGCCTGGCCCATTGAAATCCATATCTTAATACAATCCACTGACAACACCATTATTACCTTTAGGCCCTGTTTGGGCAACCGGATTAGAAGGGATTAGGTGGGATTGGATTCATCTGGTTCCGTGCCAATTCCACTCCATGTTTAGAAAAGCTTGGAATTAGATCGGATGGAATTGCATTGGTCCCGTGCCAATTTCACTCAATGCTTGCAAGTTGTGTAGGTCCCACCCTGATGTGTGGGCTATATCCACACCGTCCACCCATTTTTGAGATTATTTTAGAGCATGGGCCAAAAATCAGGTAATTCTAAAGCTCAAGTGGACCCACCACTGAAAGCAACGGGGATTGAATACTTACCGTTGAAAACTTCTTTGGGGCCACATAAGTTTTGGATCTACCTCATTTTTCCGCCCATACCATAAAATAAGGTTACAAAACAAATGAACGGTTTAGATATAATACATGTGTGTTATTTTGGTAATTTCAAATGATGGTGGGTATATCCATTCAATGTACCACCGTATTACCAACAAAGCAGAGCATTAATCTAATCCCATGGAATCAGGGGACAATCCCTGCCATGGGTAATAATGATGTTTTTTTTAATACAATCCCACCTAATCCCTTCTAATCCCGTTGCCCAAACAGGGCCTTAAATCCCATCCAATTCACCCTAATCCGTTTGAATTTGCTTGGGTTGCATCAGTACCGTCCACCTGATGAGTGGAATTGCTTGATATCACATAATGTATTGTTTGATTAACTACACATGTGCAATATTCTTGACAAGAGACGTACCATATGCTTGAATCTGAAATATGCAGCTCCAATCCTCCCACATGCAACATCCACCTGAAAGAATGCGCATAATCGTCATGCTTGAGTAATCAATATAGGAATGTACAAGTAAAACCATAAAACCAGTGATACTCACTGAATTTTCAGAATCTCCTCCATAGTTGACGATCTCATTCTAAAGCCCTTCTCCCTCCTCCTTTATCCGGGCTTGGGACCGGCAATGCAAGGAGTTGCATTGGCGGAGTTAAAAAAGGGCTTAGGCTCCATTTGGTTTTTTTTTAAAAAATGCTTTCGTAAACACTAATGTGATGACCAAATGGAGCCTAAGACTATAAATACATTCAATTATAGAGTACAAAATTCATTCAATATTTCAAAAAAAAAAAAAACAAGTGCCAAGTTAGTTCTAAATTAGTTCAAAATGCACACTACATGTTCAAAATTAGTTCAAAATGCACACTACACATGTTCAATTATAGAGTACCAAATTTGTTCAAATTATTGAATTCTCAAAGCCTCTTTCCCCCATTGCACAAATGATCCCAGACCGACCTCTCCAAGTGTAGATGCGAACCCATCTTCTTTCCACAAAGGAGCGTGAGGTTGTACAACCTCAGTCAAGATAACAACAAAAGCTCCATCCTCCAACGGTTCGCAATGGACAGTTGCATTTGGATTAACTTCGTGTACTTCACCACGAGCGACTACACCACGTTTTCCAAAACCAAGCAAGTCGCATCTCTTACCGATATATATAATATCCGGCTACATTTACACATAAAATGGCATTGGTATTGTTAGCGCTTATAATATAATTGTAAGCTCAATACAGTAAAAAAAAAAAATATTTATACTTGCATACCGACGATGCCTGAGTAGATTTAACGACTGTTGGTGATGAAAGATTTTGAGAAGACTCTCTCCCTTTCTGCATATCCACCAATGTTTTCTTCATCTCAACTATATCTTGAGTCACATCATCTAATTTTTTCTTCACCTGAGTTAACTCTTGAACTACGCCCTCTTTTTCTTTTGTCACATTCTCTACCTTCAACGAGCAGGGTGACTTCTTGATCCTACCTTGCTTATTGAGCAACCTAGACCCGCATTCGCCCTCTTTTGTCAGCACCAACCAATCTGTAAAACATTGTAAATCAAGTTATTAAAATATTCATAATTACCATAAAACTTAAGTAATTTTTAAATTTTATTATTACCTCTGTAAGGGCATCATCCATGCTTAGGTCATCCTAGAAGCAGGATTGCTACTAGAGAGCTCCTCTAGTTTTTCCTGTGAAAAAATACAAATGAATGCAATATAATTCAAAGTTATACATAGGCTTTTCATAAGGGTACTAGTTAGTGGTACGAGGGATGCACTTACAGCAAGGTCAGGATACTGGACAACTTTGTCCTTTCTTGTATGGGCTCTTAAGAAGGCTTCACATCTACTTATCTCGGCATCAGACGTAAGATTCTTCTCCTTCGCCTTTGGGACATTACATATCATTGAAATACATATCATTAATAAATTTAGATGAATGATAATTCAAATTTAAATTCAATTTTAAACTATAATATCTATTTTTAAATACATACCATCTTATGGCGAGTAACAGCCATGTTGTGCCTCCCAAGACACGCAGGTCCTTTTAGCTTGGCCCGATTGATTTTATTCCTTACGCTTACCTTCTTGAATTCCTCGGTGGTGCGTTGATTCACGAAGACCCTCCAATCCTCCATAGGGATACCTGGGGGGGCAGGACCATCTCTCACAGTAATAGGATCCTTGTCTTTAATATATGTTGCAGTCAATCTTTTCTTGTAATTCCTCCACGCTTCATTGATGCGTTTTATAACGTACTCAAGACTTGCATCCCAACTTTGACCCTCAAACTCATAAAGCGTGATGAGTCTTTCGTGACCATACGAATTTGTTCATGAGGCACCCGGCGAAAGTCCTGGTATATGATTGGGATATGAGAACGGGTGAGGACACCGACATGCGATGCAAAGTCTCTATGATCGGAACAATCCTCATTCGGTTGCCCGAATTCATTTGTCTTTAGGACTTTTTTCCTATCAGGTTGCACAAGTAAAGAGACCCCCCTAGTAATGCCTCTCTTTCTAGATGAAGAAGAAGCTGACACAATTACATAAAAAGAATAACAGTTATATATACACATAATTGATTAACGCCAATATATAAGAAAAAGGAAATTTACATATATAATTAAGGAGAAGTATCTTATTACGTTTGGTGTTGCTTGAATTTGTACTCTCATGCACTGCGCACCCAATAGTTCAGTTGTGAATCCATGTGCCTATTTCTTCGCTAATATGAAAAGAAAAGAAAAAAAAAAGCTAATGGTTAAGAAATAATTTAGATCACAGATAAAGTACAAAAAATTCACATATATTATCCAAACCTTGATTAGATTTCCTCCAATAAATATCATTTTGTTACATGCTTAGAAAATATAAACAAATCAGTAAATTCTCTTTGATCGTTTTCTTTTCTTTGTTTTCTTGACCACAACACTAACGTCTTCAGATTCATCGAATATCAACTCATCAACCATTGCTAATGAGGTAAGATCAGGTCCTGCATCGGCATTGCTTACAGCCTCTAATCGTTAGATAGAACGCATGTCTCTTCTTCGACAAAAATTTTTTGGGAACCTCCAAGACGACATGCCAGTCAGCATTTTTTGGATCTCTGGAGTAGAAAACTTGCGTGGCATGCTCTGCAAGAATGAAGGGCTCGTCACCGACTTTGTCTGAACTGTAAAGACTAGACAAATTTACTAATCTCAAATTCGCTTCGACATCAAAAGAAACACCATGATGTGTCACTTTCACCCAATCACACTTAAATAGAACGGGCTTGTACCCTGTTCGGTATTCCAATTGGATAATTCTACGAAGGACTCCATAGTAAGGTTGATTTTCATCCACTGTATTGATATCCTCAGCACTTGATCGGAAGGTTGTCATACCCTCCGTCCTAACCCCACTGTTTTGGTTCGTTTTATTCTCCTCATAGTCCTTAGTGACAAATAGGAAACCATTAATACAATACTTATTGTATTCAATAGAAAAAGCTAGAGGTCCTCTCACTACATCTTTAAATTCATTATCGTCAGATTCAATGAACTCTGGTTCCCTCTTCAACCAAGATATGAATGTCCTCCTCGCTAGGCACCTTGTTGGTCCTCTTATAGCATCGTTGCAAGAAATCTTTGTGCTTCCTGCGCGATATTCAATAACATTGTTATATTGAAATCGCATAAAGTAAGGAAGATATATATATATATATATATACATACACATATACGAGCTTATTGTACATACCCTTCCCACTTGTCGTAGCTGGGATGACTCTTCAGTACCCATGTACGAGCTTGTTCGTATTCAATACCTGCCAGGATAACACTTTGAGCCGAACCTACTGGACCAACGTCGTCATCATTAGGGTCATCATCAACGATATCTTCCAACTTACGTAGTCTGGAATGAATCCGTTAAACCGTTTTCCAGCCTTTCCAATAGGCATGTTTTCTGTTTTCCTTTATATTGGTTGCAGAATATAACTGTCTCCTCTTGGATGTACTGCTCTGCAATACAACCCTCAGGTCGTGTCTTGTTACGGACATAGGCCTTGAATGTCTTCATGAACCTGACAAAGTTAATAAGACATTATATATACATGCAAATGTAGATGTTAAGCCGATTTATTCTTACTAAGCTCACACACAGTACCTTTCGAATGGATACATCCATCGATAGTATACTGAGACCACATATGCGAGCCTCGTAAGCCAAATGGATCGACAAATGCATCATAATGACAAATATCGATGGCGGGCATATAGTTTCAAGCTGACATAGCGTCCTAGCCATGCCCCTCTCGAGAGTAAGGAGTGTTTGAAGGTCTACGATTGTCGAGCACAAGGCATTAAAAAATGTGCAAAAGCTTGTAATTATAGGACGAATGACCTTCCTATCCCGGAATGCATGCTGGATGAGAACTGGGAGCAGATGTTGCATCAACACATGATACGAATGAGACTTCATTCCCTTTAAATCCAAGCAATCTTCCTTTACGATGGTCCTCCAATTTGCACTAAAACCGATAGGAACACGACTCATGCAAAGTCTGGATGAAAAGTTTTTTCTCTTCTTTTCTTAGACAGAAAGGACCTTGTTTCTGAATCACCTTACCATTGTTCTTTTTCAGCCATAGACGCTTCTTAATTCTCAATTGTTTCAGATCCTTGCGTGCATTAGCATCATCCTTGGTTTTGCCAGGCGTGTTCAACATCAAAGCAACTAGGATTTCACATATATTTTTCTCAATATGCATGACATCAAGGTTGTGACGCACGGGAATATCTTTCTAATGCTCCAGATTAAATAATATAGACCGTTTGAAGAACCACGGTGATTCAACATCATCCGCCAGTTCTTGTCGACCTCCTTCAATACCCCTTATATTACTCTTCCCAGTCTTCCCCCACTGTATATTCAAGTTCGCGGTTTGTCTTTTGACCTCAATCCCATCCAGACGGATCGGTTGACGTCGTATCTCCACCTTCTTGTTGAACGTGCCAGCACTTGTGTCCTTCCTAGCCTGTTCTGACATTGGCAACCATCGTCTGTGGCCCATATAAACATGTTTCTTTCCATATTGGAGTCGTAGAGAATCTGTGTTAGGACCACATACGGGACAACCATATTTACCCTTTGTCCTACAACCAGAAACGTTACCATATGCTGGAAAGTCATGGATTGTCCAAAGCAGAACGGCACGCATGTTGAATTTGTTTTCATGGTATGCATCGAACGTCGTGACCCCTTCTCGCCATAACTTTTGCAGTTCATCAATCAATGGGTGTAAATAAACGTCAATATCCTTTCCCTGTTGTCGCGGTCCCTCAATGAGCAAAGTCAACATAGTAAACTGAGGTTTCATGCAAAGCTTTGGTGGAAGGTTGTACGTCACACACATAACGGGCCATGAACTATGTGACATACTGAAAGTGCCAAATGGGTTAAACCCATCTGTAGTCAAACCCAATCGAACATTGCGAGGCTCAAATTTGAAAAATCAGATACTTGTCATCAAGATTCTTCCATGCAATAGAATCATTAGGATGCTCCATCTTTCCATGTTGAAATTTCCTGGTTGAGTGCCAAGACATTTCTTTCGCCAACCATTGCACACTGAACATTCTTTGTAGCCTTGGTGTTAATGGAAAATACCTTAACACCTTCCTAGGTATTCGAGATTGTTTTTTCTCAAAATTCATTTCAGTCTTGTACCTAAAAGTTTTACAATTTGGACAAATGGTTTTCATCTCGTTCTCTCTCCAGTATAAGATGCAGTCATTTGGACAAGCATGGATTTTCACATAATCAAGACCCAACTTTGTAATGATCTTCTTCGCTTGGTAGGTATTAGTTAGGGCCTTGTTACCGTAAGGTAACACCTTCTTCAGTAGTTGAAGGAGCTCTGTAAAGCTTTTTTCACTCCATCCATGATTCACCTTTAATTTGAAAAGCTGTACAATGAAAGTCAGCATGGTGAAATCTTGGGCCCCAGGGTATAGCTCAGTCATTGCGTCTCGCAGATTTGCTTCAAACTCATTAGTTTCATTTTCTCCAAAGACGGCTTCAACTATAGGGGTCACATTGGGCTCATCCTGTACAACTTCATCTAGGTTATTACCACCAAGTTCTTGAACGATCGTGTTGTGAACCTCGTTTAAGTTCGGGATACTATGGTATTGTTGGGAACTTGATTCACGTACAGTACACTTAGGTGATACATGCTCCCCATGCATGTTCCAAACCCTATAGCTTGGGTCGAATCCATTTTTCATTAGATGTATTCCCATATCATCATAAGAAACCGGAAAACGTGCACATCTGCAAGTGGTGCATGGACAAGGAACGGATTCTCTACCAGGAAGGTTTTCTTGTGCAAACTTTGAAAAACTTCTGATTCTAGAAAGAAAACGTGGGTCTGGGAAACTTAGTGTCATCCACTCCCTATTCATTACAGCTGGATCTCGATTAAACAAGGGGTCCATTTTCAACCTGCACCTAGAAGATAATTAAAGTTGGAAATACCTATCTCATGCACCAAAAACCTCAAAAGTTAGGGATTCGAGAAGTGCTATCAGATGATTGAACCCATACAGATATTATCTACCAAATACAATGTATTAAGAAGTTTACAATCATTGTATTTTTACAACAAATTAATAATGTTGCTAACATTTTGCTCTACCCAATGTGGTTTCTGTGAAACCACTACAATGAGATATTTCATAAAAAGTTTCAGAAGAAAGATACTTTCAGTTTTAAGATGGTTAAGAAAACAAATACAGCAACAGTACACATTCAACTAGAAAGAGGCTAAAGATTGGATGGTTTGGATCATCCAATCTTGAGGAGTTTTTAAAATATGCAAGTGTTCCATACAAAATGTGGTCCACTAAATCAAGGGCTGCATTAGTAAACCATGGGCCGGGACTTGAGGTTGGTCTCGACCTGGATTTTGACTGTTTTGGGTTGACGTATGCAGCCGTTTCTATTTAAAATTCTGATTTTCCAGGCCCATTGACACCCCTAGCGTAGTTACACAAGTGTAGGTGGAGGTGTTGTTATATATATATGCTCACACACAACTAGTTGGACATTGCATTTTCGTCCAACTAGCAATGCATTTAATGAAACAAGTCCCTCTTAATTGATGCAAGTAAATGCTTCCCACCGCATGCTAATTTCATTTTGGCATGGAAAAGGGGCCACGGCTTGGAAGGGCCCCATCGCTGTGTTAATGTAAAATCAACCCCAACCATCAGGTATGTCACCCCATGTTAGATAAAGGTCTCAATTCTCATCTCCATCCTTAGTTCAGGTCAACCACACTAGTGGAAACAATGTACGTGAAAAGGTTAACCCACTAAACTATTTCCCATGGTGTGGGTCACATGGATCATATATGGGCACGATTTTTGGGACCCAAGCTTACTTTTGGTGTGACATCTAATGGTTAGAATGGATTTGAGTTTCGTCATGATATGCCAAGTAAAAATCAGGGACGGATGTCTCCCTCCTAATCGTTCCCATTGGTGTGGCCCATATGAATCACCGGTTAGCCTGATTTATTGGTTCTAGGTTTATCACTGGATTACACATCTAATGGGCGGAGTGGATCTCACATACATGTCAGAGTGGGCCCATAAAAATCAGAGATGGGAGTCCGTGTGGTTCCTTTTCCCAAAACGCTACTGGTTGGCGTAATTTAATATGATAATTAAGGCTCATAATGCTTGGAAGAGAAGTGGGGTTATTTTGGTAATTAATCCTCGTAATGCCAGCAGATGAGTGATTTAAATGAACTTTGGCAAAGAGTGGCCCGTTCGGGTCAGCCCACCACGATGTTAGTTTTAAATCACGGGTGGGCTTGAATTTTGTCTTCTATACCCAACATAAGATTACACATCTAATGGTTGGAGTGGATCACACATACACATCAAGGTGAGTCCCATAAAAATAAAAATAAAAATAAAAATAATAATAATAATAAATCAAAATAGAGCATATGGTGAAATTCTTTTTTCCATTAAAAAAAAAAAAGTCTAAGTTCGTTGGGTTGGAGTACCGTTTTGTGTCCAGCCGGTACGTACGTATCATCCAACCTTTTGCTTAAAAATGACATCCAATCCGTCTAATAGGTTGACCCATCACAAGCATTACTTTTTTTAAACACCACAATGACCAAATATACAAGTCAGTTGACCAAACACAATTTGGTTAATATTAATGGTGGGACTTTCTATCTTAACTACTTACCATGGTTTAGCCCAATCTAGTGTTGAATCTACCTTAATTGTAAGTCCATGTACAAACACAAGGTGGCCCACATGATAGACGGGGTGGATCTACTCCACATGAACTCTTTCCTTCTACATCTAGGAAAACAATGCCGCGTTACCCTTAGGAAGGTCAGGCAAACTTTATGCTAAATATTTGGAAAGATGATACATGCGAAGGAGAGTAAATATATGATAGGCTACACACCTATTATAGATTTGGACCATCCAACTCAAAATCGATCTGTGCATTAGATAAATTACATGTAAACATGCCAAGGACAATCTTTTTTTTTTTTTTTTGATGATCTTATGATCAATCATGTCAAATACTTATGGAAAGTGTTAGTTGTTAATAAAGCGTCAACGATCCAGATTTAACAAGCATACGTACTTTTCTTACAAGTGTTGTTTCTTTGTTTTTGTTACATAACTTTTCTTAGTGGGTCTTAACTGATGAATGGCCTAGATCTTTGACACACATGTTACTTTACGTAACTATGACATGCATTCTAAAACCTATCATATGTAAGCGTATGTATTATATAAAAGAGTGAATTTTCTCATTAAATGCAAAGCTAGTTGGACGAAAATGCAATGTCCAACTAGTTGTGTATGAGCATTACTCTATATATATATATATATATATATATATATATATATATAGAGAGAGAGAGAGAGAGAGAGAGATGCCCACACACAACTAGTTGGACCGTGAGTTTTGGTCCAACTAGCTAGGCATTTAATGAAAAAAATTCCCTATATGGGATTTTAGAATGCATGTAGTAAATGGCATATTTGTTAAGATCTAAGCTATTCATTAGCCTTTTTTTTTTTTTTTAACACACGCACGCATGCCCCCCACACTCACACGATGGTGGAATTTCACCGCCCATGGGTACCCAAACCCTTCCACCGGTGCAAGAGCAAGGACATGGCCATTTAATTAATTTATTTTTTGAACTGATTTTTAAAGTAGAAATACAGTAGGATTATAAAACAGGCTAAAAAGGTAATAATTATCTATTTACAAAGTAATTACAGTAGGATTGAGGGTTAACCTGAGCCTGACCCAACAACAAGAGGACCCAACCTGGGACCCAAACCAACCCGAAATCCTCCATACCCAACCCAAATACATGACATTGTTTCCAACCCAACCTGACGTCATATCAGGTCAGTGTTTTCCAACCCAAATCTGACCCAAGAACCTTGACAACCCAACCCAATCTGAATTTGGGTTGGGTCAATCGACCCAAACCCAAGTAGCAGCCCTAGTTTTGGTGAGCTGTGAAAGGCAATGTTATGCAATTCATCTCCAAGTTTTGTGCTAGAGGCAGACTATTGAAGGAGTTGAGAGCTTCTTTTATTGCGCTTATCTCAATGAAGGCAATGGAGGAGGACCTAAGGTACTTTTCAGCAGCTCAGCCCATACAAAATCTTGGTGAAGGTTCTTTCCATTAGGATAGTGGTGTTGGGCAGCATTATTTGTAAATCTCAAGCAGCATTTTTTCATGGCAAGCAAATATTGTATGGGGCCCTTATTGCTCATGAATGTATTGACTCAAAATACAAATAGGACACTCTTTGGGGTAAGTCATGTAGTCTGAACTTGAAAAAATTGTACAATTATGTAGACTAGGACTTCTTCAGCTATTTGATTTGCAAAATGCATTTGGTTTTAGATGGTGGGTAGTGGATGGTTGAGTGAGTGGCTCCTTTTGTGGTGATTGTTGAAGTGCTAAGCAGAATGATCGATTAGGCGGTTCAAAGAGGTCAATTCAATGGGTTCAAGATTGGTTAGATTGGCATCTGGCCTGCCTTCAATATACCAATGACAGTTTGTTATTTTGTGTGGCCCACCACAGATGGACAGTGCCCAAAAATCTCATCACTACGACAATCTTAACCTTCACGATTTGCAGCTCACATGAACATTTAAGAAGAGAAACATGACATCGATCCACATTCAACTATAAAGGGTCCCCAGATTGGTCACTAAGATCTTCCAAAATTCTAATCTAGGAGCATTTTGGGGCATGGTCCATCCAAGGTGGGACGCAACATACCGACGATGTGGATTACAGAACCATTGACTCTGCAGTCAGAATTGAAAATCCATGCATACTGAAAAAAAAAAAAACCCATACAAAATATAATCTTAAAAAAAAAACATCATAAAAATGAATAAAACTCATCCAACGATCATGACAAATACAATAAGGAAATATAAATAAATAAATATGCTGAAAAAGCATGATGTATGTGTGTATGTATGCATGCATGTATGTATGTATGCGTGTGAGTGGCTGGCGGCTCAGTGAGTGATGTATCAGTAAGGGTGCACATCGAGTTGAACCGAGTCAAGCCGGACTCAGCCACTAGCTGACCTCAGCTCGAGCTCGTCTCGGCTTGGTTTGGTCAGGGCCTGTTTGGCCAGGCAAGGTGGATTGTATTAGGTTGTATTAGGGTGGATTGGAAGGAGCAATCCCGGGATTTGGCCGGGTGTGCCAAACAGGCAGAAGTTGGATATAGCAATCCCATGGGATTGCAAGCAATCCGCTGACATCACCATCATTACCTTGAAATCCACCCAATCCCTCCTAATCCCATCTTTTTTGCCTGGGACATGTTTGGTTAGACGGAGCAATCCCAGGATTGGCCGGTGTAATCCCGGGATTGGCCAAGCGAGCCAAACATACTCGGTGGTGAGTTCCCTGGATATAGCAATCCCATTGGATTAGCACCAATCCACTGACAGAGCCATCATTACTTGTCATCCACCCTAATACAATCCAATCTCATGGGATTGGCCCGTCCAAACACGCCCTCAGCAACTCGGGCTGAGTTTGAGCCAAGATCAAGTCGAGTTCGCCATTGAGGCATTTTTACAAACACCTGGACTACAACTTCAAAATCTCACTATAAGTAAAATAAAAGCAATTGTTTTACATTACAAATATTTTATCAAACACCTTCTATGCAACATAAAAACTAAGAAAAGAAGAGTATTTGTTTCATGTACATACTTTCCTTGCCACCAGCCACACTTGGTGAGCAACATCAATAGCGTGGTAACCGAGTCACCGAAAACCCTCAACTGATTTCGAAACGAGAGAGAGAGAGAGAGAGAGAGAGACACCTTCAAACCAGTTGAGACCTTCCCAGCGAAAACTCTCGACGGATCTCGGTGAAAGTGGGTTTTGAAACGGAGATGGGTTCGGAAACGAGAGAGAGGGAATGCGGTAGAGAGACGGGGAGAGGGTGAGGGAGAGCGGGAGATCGAGAGATGGCGAGGGAGAGGTTGAGTGCGAGAGAGAGAGAGAGAGAGAGAGAGAGAGAGGAAATGGAAATGAAAATCTGGTTTTCGGAGGTGCGCGGGCGGGAGAAATGGAGCCACTGTCTTATTTGGGGGTGGGGCGCGTGACGGACGGGCGGTTTGGGTTTTTAAACGTGGGGCCCACCATGATGTATGTTATTAATCCACTCCGTCCAATAATTTTAAAATATTATTTTAAGGGATGTTGCAAAAAATGAGTCAGATCAGATTTGTAAGAAAACCACACAAAAAATTAACAATGAAAATTTAATTATTATGATTTCTTATTGTGTGGTCCACTTATACGTTTAATCTACAAACTTTTTTTCCTAATCCACCAAATTAAATATCTGAATTTATAGACGGCTTAGATCAAACACATATATTTCACTGAGCCCCATGGAGCCCCTTAAGCACCATGGATAGGAATGAGGAGGAAGGATTTAGCTACGGATCAATTATGCTTTTGGCTACGGTTTATATCCGTAGCTAAATTGCTACGGATTAAATCCGTAGCTAAAGGCCTTCACATTCCATAGCCTTTGCTCGATTTTTTGGTAGTGGATTTACTGAGGATCTGCGACCCGAGATCTGCTCAAAGATGTGCTGCGCTAGCATATCTACCTACGTCGAACTAGTGGGCATGTCCTTACGAGCTGAGCAGGATGGGGACAAGTTGTCTCGTACATGGATGCCTATAGCTCCTAGGCCACGTCCTGATCTTTCGAGCAGACCGTTCCTCGGCAAGAGGCCACGCGTAGATTCACCGTCGAGGCTGATGGCTTCACCTGCCCCAGTGAGGCGACCGGATGTGTGGTGTGCCTACTACAAGAAGCTTGGCCACACAGATGTGAACTGCTTCACCAGGATCAGAGATAACGGCTTCTCGCCACTGTAGAGGATCAATCATCAGGTTCCTCAGGCCATATCAGCACCACCTCTGCAGTCGGCACCAGCTCATCCATCATTTTGGCCACCTGCGCCTCGATTTAGGCCGCCTTAGCGACCTATGGCACCTCAACCCAACCAATCTCAGCAGGGGCACGTCCATGCACTTACAGCGGAAGCGCCTGATTCTACACCTACCGTACCTTTGACCTTCGAGCTCACCGCCCACATCGAAGGTACCCCTATATTTCTGTTGGGGGATACGGGATCCACTATTTCCATGATATCATGTTCTACAGTCAAGCGCTTAGGACTAAATACGACCCCAATGGTTGGGGTGCGAGTTATCGCAGCACCAGGGACTTTTACAGATGCCACCAAAATGTGTGAGGGTTGCTTGATAGATCTAGGGAGCAGGACGATATGCATTGACCTGATTGTCACCACGATATACCATTTCGACGTCATCCTTGGTATGAATTGGCTAACTAAAGTGAGGGCCGAGATTAACTGCAAGACCCGTTTAGTGATAGCTTATGGGCCTGAGGGCACGCTCTTTTCATTTCCCATACAGGTCAGTTGCCCTTTTCGAGTTCTTTGTTACGCTTCCTTGCTAAAGAATGTTGATGGCCCGGCACGTGAAAACACACCTGTAGTTCAGGATTTTGAGGAAGTGTTCAATAAGATACTAGGGCTACCTCCTCGTTGCGAGACTGATTTCACCATTGATCTAGCGCCTGGTGCGACGCCCATTTCACTCCTAACGTATCGCATGCCTCCGTGTGAGATGGAGGAGTTGAGGAAACAGATCGATGATCTGTTAGACGCTGGCTTTATACGACTGAGTGTATCTCCTTAGGGAGCACCTGTGTTGTTTATGAAGAAGAAGGATGGGTCACTGCGGTTATGTATTGATTACCGCAAATTGAACCAAGTGACGATGAAGAACAAGTACCCTTTGCCCAGGATAGATGATTTGTTTGATCAGTTGAGAGGAGTGCAGTATTTCACGAAGATCGACTTGCAGTCAGGGTATTATCAGTTACGCGTTAGGGATGAGGACGTGAAGAAGACAGCTTTCAGGACTTGTTTTGGGCACTATGAGTTTCTCGTGATGTCGTTCGGTCTTATGAACGCACCGGCCGTGTTCATGGACCTGATGAACAGGGTGTTTCGGCCGTTTCTTTTCCGATTCGTCATCGTGTTTATAGATGACATCCTGATATACTCTAAGAGTCGGGAAGAGCACAAGGAACACCTGCGAGCAATCTTGGATACTCTGAAAAAGAACCAGCTGTTCACACAATACAAGAAATGCGACTTCTGGAAAGAGCAAGTCAAGTTCCTGGGACATGTGGTGTCCAAGAAAGGGATAGTGGTGGACCTTGCTAAGGTAGCCGCGGTTCAGGAGTCGGAACAGCCTGGTTCGGTTACTAAGGTGAGGAGTTTTCTTGGTCTGGCGGGTTACTATCGATGATTCATTCAAGACTTCTCGAAGATAGCCAGACTTTTATCTCAGTTGACACAGAAGGATCAGAAGTTCGCATGGAATGAGAAGGTGGAAGCAGCTTTTCAGGAGCTGAAGGATGGGTTGACGTCCGCCCCTGTACTAGTATTGCCAGAGCAAGGGGTCAAGTATACGATATATACCGACAAGTCTCGAGTTGGTTTGGGATGTGTTCTTATGCAGAAGGACAGGGTGATTGCTTATGCCTCGAGACAGTTAAGGAAACACGAGAAATATTACCCTACGCATGACCTGAAATTGGTGGCCGTCATCTTTGCATTGAAGCTCTAGAGACAGTACCTCTACGGAGAGGAGTTCGAGCTCTTTTACAACCACAAGAGCCTTAGGTACATATTCACACAAAGGGACCTGAATATGAGGCAGCGGCAATGGATGAAAACCTTGAAGGACTTCAAGTTCGAGGTTTCCTACCATCCAGGCAAGGCTAACCTTGTGGCTGACGCGTTGAGCTGCAAGTGTGACTTTGAGCAGAAGCTCATGGTAGAAGAACCATTTGAGAGTATCGCGCATATTCGAGTGCAGCCACTGATTGATGACCGAATCATGGTGGCTCAACAGAGGACAAGTGGTTAAAGGAGATGAGGAAAAGGGCTAGTGAAGACGAGGATGTGGAGTGGAGTGTTAGTATGGATGGGGGCTTACGTTATCTTGGCCGCCTATGCGTTCCAAACATTCATGATTTGAGACAGAAAGTTCTTGAGGCAGCGCATAATTCGAAGCTAGCAATGCATCCAGGTAGCACAAAGATGTACCAAGATATGAAGAGATCGTACTAGTGGGACAACATGAAGGCTCAAATAGCAGATTACGTGTCCCGTTGTCTCACGTGCCAGCAGGTCAAGGCAGAGAGCATCACCGGCCTCCTGGACTACTTCAGCCTATGCCCATAGCAGAATGGAAGTGGAATTTCATCTCTATGGATTTCATCTCAGGGCTATCGAAGACAAGGTGTAACGCCCTGAAAATCGGGGGTCGAGTATAAACTCAACTCCCGAGTTCCAACGCATCACTTATGCAACATACACAATGATGGTTAAATGTTGTCTGAGTTAGAGCAATAAACATGAATGAGATTATACCAAAACAGTAAATCATACTCCAGTTCAATTGTATAAAGGCAAGCGGAAGACAGAAATTTTATATTCGAAGTATGTAAAGTAACAAAATTTTGTGAACTCCAAAGTATGAGTACTAACTGAGTACCAATATACATGTATTGTTTCTAAGTCAAAAATTCAAAATACAATCCCATAGATAAGCCCTGGAATCCCCGCGATGCAGTCGGCCTAAGCATAGCCGTCAGAGTACTGCATAAAGGAGAACTCATCCTGATCCTCCTCGAAGTCGGGCTCGGCTCTGAACCGAGGCACCATCTATACTGTGACAGTCGGTGGGTGTTGCAAACACCGTCCCGTAACGTGGGAGTGAGTAGCTAACTCAGTGGAACAATAAAGCATAGGTTAACATGTTATCAATTCAATCAAGCAGTAATGATAAAGCAGTATAAATCAAACAATTCTAACTACTCTTATTAAGTGCGAAAATGAAATGACATGATGCTGCATGCCCTTACCAAACCACCCTCAAGCGACATCATCTTACGTTCGCGAATGCTTAACTCCCTCAGTGCGCCACATCTACTAAGCACATGCGGTGTGATGATGATCATGATTACCGAGTTATTATTAGTCCATTTCAAACAGCAATATTGGGAAACTAAGGTACCTCCCTTGTATCATTCCCAAACATGATCCATTCTAGGGTCGTCAATCCTAACTATTCTCATACGATATTATGGTTTGAGAAGCGTAGTGAAGGCATCGCAAAGGGCTCGTCACCCGTCAGCGCGGATAAAGATCTCACCGTATGCGGCTCAATTGCTGGCCGTCAGCTCAAGTACAGATCTCACCGTACTTGGCTCAATCACTAGCCGTCAGCTCGAGTACAGGTCTCACCGTACTCGGCTCAACTCATACTCTAGTTGCTGTGAAAGACTCGTCGCCAATCACAGACACTTGGAGTATACTCGAAGATACTACGGAGGACTCGTCGCCCGTCAGCACGAGTACAGGTCTCACCGTACTCGGCTCTCGCCGTAAGTATCGACAGCTCGAATACAGTGTCCCATACCACCGTATTCGGCTCACGAGTTTAGTTGCGCAATGGTCACTACGGGGAGGCACATGGCCCCAGCGTAGGCCGACAGCTCGACCACGGTGTCCCATACCACCATGCCCGGCTCATGCGTCTTAGCGGATCGTGGTACCATGGTTAACGGGATCGCCACTGGTAAGTTTGGTACCCTAGGTACAAGCAGTAGCGACCAAACATGGTGAACACACATATACACTTCGGTTTACTTGACGAGCCTGACTAGCTCGAGCGCACCACAAGTTGGGCGATATGGAGCGCAAAAGCACTCCGTGTGGCCAACCACTATCGCCAACCGAAGTACGACTCGGGTTCGCCAGGCACATCCTTTGTGGCGACATGCATCTCAGCCACAACCTCAAGTCTGGTACCGAATGTTTGGACTATAGGCATAGTCCTAAACTCAAACAGTTTTCATCAATAGCATGTGGAGTAAAGTATGATAAACAAGCAATACAAGCATGTTAGCAGGCATGTTATAAAGCATGAAGTAAAGCATGAAATAAAGCATGTTGTAAAGCATGTTGTAAAGCACTATACACATAGGGATACAATTACATACACATCACAAGTGAGTGGTTATAGCGAACCACCGCATGGAGGGGATCTTACATGTCTCTAAGGGAGTCGGGAATCCCATATCAGCACCTATCTAAGGCACTAACACTCAAGCTTTTTCTCACACAAGCATTTACACAAACACTTAGAGTGCGCTATCCCAACATACATGACATATGTTAGCAAAATGCGTATTAGGGCTATTCTTTCGCCAAGCGGTTATTTTATCCGCGTATACCATATTCATACCACAAATAATCATAACAATTACACTTCCAAAATTTACACATATGCGGTAATTCTAGAGTACACAATTTCAACATACATAGTGTTTATAAGCGAACGTATATTACGGCGATTCCTTTCACCAAACTAGTATTTTATCCATATATTGTATAATCATACAGTAAATAGACATGTCAAACACTTTCCCAAAAAAAATACGTATACGGTATTTCCATAATACACAATTTCAACATACGTAGCATTTACAAGTGAACATGTATTTCAGCGATTCCTTTCGCCAAATTAGTATTTTATCCATATATCATATAATCATACATTAAATAAACATGTCAAACGTTTTTCCAAAAAAAATACGTATACGGTATTTCTACGTATACCTAGAGTATGTGAAATTCCAATTTCTACAACGTTAATCGAAACAGAAAACGGAAAGCACTTTGTACATGTGCAATTGCATGCAGATCATGAATCTATCATTATCTGACATTGAAAGCGTTGAAAACCGTAACTTATACACTTAAAATCCTCACCTTTGCCCTTGGAATCACAACGAATCAGCAAGGGTCGTTGAGCTTCCGTATACGGGAGTTTTCTAGCCTAAAGAGCGGAATCGGTTAGCCTTTATATAACCTACAACGAACTTACATCAAATCAGACCTAGGGTTAGGGTTTCTTACCTTCAAACGGAATGGATACCGCCGAGAAAATACCTGGAAAGGAGCGGTGTAGGCCGTGCGACAACCGAAAGCAGTAGGAGGAAGATCACCCACAAATTCCAAGCTCTTCTCTCTCTTTTCTCTCTCTGTCTCTAGGGTTTTTATCCCAAATTCGTATGGCTGTGAGAGGGGCTGTTCTAAGCTCCTTTTATAGCCAAAAACATTCCCAAAATAGACTCAGGTTCAAGGGTTACTGCTAATATAGGATATTCGTTACTTTTCCAGCTCAAAAGAGAGGTTCTGGTAGCCCTCCTTGAGCCAAACGTCAGACTTAAGCTCACCACCTATGGATCTATGTGGGATTACGTTTTTGACTCGATCAGATTCCCAGATCGCACGTGGCGGACCACTTTCAGTTCGACGGTTAGTGGGCCACGATCAGAAATTTCAAGTACATGTAAATGTTCCTGAAATTTTTCTTAATCCGAGGGTGTAATTTGTTCTGATTCTGACGGTCAGGTTACTTAATACTGACGCGTCAACGAATGGTGCCAGATCACTATTCCTGATATTTATTTTGGAATGGGAATAGTGTTTTTCACACACCCTCGCTCCGAATCGAAACGAATGGCCGTGGGACATCGGATGGACCTAATTTTTGAGATGATTGTCAAGCCCAGTGAGGCGGTCCTAGTTCCTTAGCCTCGTGTTAATCGGACTTCCGAAGTGCGATCTAGACCTAATACGAAGTTTCGTTTCATTTCCGAGAGCAGACGGGAAATGAGTTTGGTTCTAAACTTTAGGGTAACCTAGCGTCACTTGTTTTGCAAGTTTTGGGTCTTGCAGATCGTATTTAAAGCGATCCCAATGGATTTCATGGCTAATCGAGTTTAGTACTTAGTTAACTTTGTTAATTTTCTAAAGGATTTAATCCTAATTGATTTCTGGTCGAGGTGGTACTCGAACCAACGTACGGAAATTTACGGGTCGTTACAATCTACCCCCCTTAAACAAAAAATTTCGTCCTCGAAATTTATACCTTTTCATATTCCTCGAGAATCTGAGGGTAGTTCTTCCTGACCTCGGCCTCAGTCTCCCAAGTAGCTTCCTCCTCGGAATGATGTGTCCAAAGTACCTTCACAAGTGGGATGACCTTGCTACGCAGTACCTGCTCCTTCCTGTCAAGGATGCGCGTCGGGCGCAACTCATATGTAGCATCCTCGCTCAACTGTACCTGCTCCCATCTGATGATATGCGAAGGATCAGGAACGTACTTCTTCAGCATAGACACATGAAATACGTTGTGTACCGACGCAAGTGGTGTGGGCAAAGCGAGACGATATGCCACATCACCCACTCGATCCAGTATCTGAAATGGACCGATAAACCTCGGTGTGAGCTTCCCCTTCTTCCCAAACCGAAGGACTCCCTTCATAGGGGAAACTCGAAGGAACACATGATCCCCGACCTCAAACTCCAGCGGTCGCCGCCTCGTATCGGCGTAACTCTTCTGCCTGCTCTGCGCTGTAAGTAATCGACGCCTGATAATGTCGACCTTCTCTGTAGTCGCCTGTACCAACTCCGGGCCAATCAGACTACGCTCTCCAACCTCTGCCCAACAGTGCGGTGCCCTACAAGGTCGACCATATAGAGCCTCATATGGCGCCATGCCAATAGTCGCCTGGAAGCTGTTGTTGTAGGCGAACTCTACATACGGAAGACAGTCATCCCAGCTGTCCTTGAAGTCCAACACACATGCTCGCAACATATCCTCCAGAATCTGATTCACCCGCTCTGTCTGCCCATCAGTCTGAGGATGAAACGCCGTACTGAACTTCAACTTCACACCCATCGCCTCCTGGATACGAGTCCAGAAGATGGATGTGAACCGCGTGTCTCTGTCCGACATGATCTCTAATGGAACTCCATGCAGACGGACAATCTCTCTGATGTACAATCTAGCCAGCTCGTCTGCAGAGTTCGTAACTCTGATAGGGAGGAAATGGGCCGATTTGGTCAACCGGTCCACAATCACCCAAATGGAATCGTGTCCCTTCCTCGTCTTCGGCAGCCCGGATATGAAATCCATGGAGATGAAGTCCCACTTCCACTCTGCTATGGGCATGGGCTGAAGCAGTCCAGGAGGTCGGCGATGTTCTGCCTTGACCTGCTGGCACGTCAGACATCGAGACACATACTCAGCGATGTGGGCCTTCATATTATCCCACCAATACGTCCGTCTCAAATCCTGGTACATCTTCGTGCTACCAGGATGCATCGCAAGCTTCGAGTTATGGGCAGACTCGAGAAGCTCGCGTCTCAAGTCAGGCACATCAGGAACGCATAGGCGGCCACGGAATCGTAGACCTCCATCAGAACCAACCCTCCACTCGGAATCCTCGGCGTCGCTTTGCTCTCGAAGCTTAGACGGTACCGTATATCGCCCTCCTGGGCCTCAACAATCCTGTCGTCAATAAGTGGTCGCACCCGAACGTGCGCAACACACTCAAATGGCTCCTCGACAGTGAGTCTCTGCTCGAAGTCCCGTACGAACTCCACCATGTCCCACTCAGCTATCATCAGTGGTGCCGCAAATGCAATCGCCTTCTTGCGGCTCAACGCGTCTGCCACAAGGTTCGCCTTGCCAGGATGGTAGGAAACCTCGAACTTGAAGTCCTTCAAGGTCTCCATCCATCGGCGTTGTCTCATATTCAAGTCTCGCTGTGTGAATATGTACTTAAGGCTCTTGTGGTCGCAGAAAAGCTCGAACTCCTCTCCATAGAGGTAATGTCTCCAGAGCTTCAATGCAAAGATGACAGCTGCCAATTCCAGGTCGTGTGTAGGGTAATTCTCCTCGTGCTTCCTTAATTGTCTCGAGGCATATGAAATCACCCTATCCTTCTGCATTAGAACACAACCCAACCCAACGCGAGACGCGTCAGTATATATCGTGTACTTCTCCCCTTGCTCTGGCAATACTAGCACAGGGGCGGACGTCAACTTGTCCTTCAGCTCCTTAAAAGCTGCCTCCGCCTTCTCATTCCAGGCGAACTTCAGGTCCTTCCGAGTCAACTGAGACAATGGCCTAGCAATCTTCGAGAAGTCCCGAATGAAGCGTCTGTAATACTCAGCCAGACCAAAGAAACTCCTCACCTCAGTAACCAATTCAGGCTGTTGCTAATCCTGAACCGCGGCTACCTTAGCAAGGTCCACTGCTATTCCATCCTTGGACACTACATGTCCCAGGAACTTGACTTCCTCCTGCTAGAAGTCGCACTTCTTGTATTGTGCGAACAACTGGTTCTTCTTCAGTGTATCCAACACCGCTCTCAAGTGCTCCTCGTGCTCCTCCCGACTCGTAGAGTATATCAAGATGTCGTCAATAAAGACGATGACGAATCGGTACAGGAAGGGCCAAAATACCCGGTTCATCAGATCCATGAACACGGCTGGTGCGGTCGTAAGGCCGAATGACATCACCAGGAACTCATAGTGCCCAAAGCACGTCCTGAAGGCTGTCTTCTATACGTCCTCCTCTCTCACGCGCAACTGGTGGTACCCCGACTGAAGATCAATCTTCGAGAAATACTTCGTCCCCCTCAACTGATCAAACAGATCATCTATCCTGGGCAAAGGATACTTGTTCAACCTACGGTAATCAATACACAACCGTAGCGACCCGTCCTTCTTCTTCACAAATAGCACAGGTGCTCCCCAAGGAGACACACTAGGTCGTATAAAACCCTTGTCTACCAGATCGTCGATCTGTTTTCGCAGCTCCTCCATCTCACATGGAGGCATACGATAAGTCGGCAGTGAGATGGGTGTCGCACCCGGCGTAAGATCGATTGTAAAATCAATCTCGCGTCGAGGAGGTAAACCAGGAATAGTCTCAAACACGCCTGCAAATTCTCGAACCACCGGCGTACCCTCTACTGTCGGACCATCAATCGGCACAAGTAAAGCAGCGTAACAATCAACACGGCAGGGCCAACTGACCTGCACTGGAAACGTAAAAGCTGTGCCGTCAGGTCCATAGGCCGTCACGATCCGAGTATCGCAATCTATCTCCGCCCTCATCCTGGCGAGCCAATCCATACCAAGGATAACGTCGTAGTGCCACAGTGGAGCAACAATGAGGTCGACGAGCACTGTGCTGCTACCCAAAACTATCGGACAACCCTCGCATAACCGTGTGACATCCGAACAGGTCCCAGTAGCCGTAGTGAGTCTCATTCCCTTTGTGGGAATCGTAGGTAAAGATAGACGTTTAACCGCTCCACAAGAGATAATAGAAGTAGTGGACCCAGTGTCCACCAATAAAGAAACGGGAGTACCATGAATATAAGCCGTACCCTCAAAAGCCGTCGGAGCCGAGATCGACGTCTCAGGTGCCTCGGCAACAAGAGTGTGCATGCGGGCCTGCTGCTGACGGTTCGGCTGAGGAGCCAAGGGTCGCTGTGGCGGCCTGAAGCGCGACACAGGAGGTCGGAAGGAAGGATGTGCAGGAGCGGCTGTAGCGGTGGGGCGATATGGCTGTGGATAAGGGCGATCCAATCTCTGCGGTGGTGCAAATCCACTAGCCCTCATGCGCGAGAAACAGCTCTCAGCAGGGTGTCCTGGTTTCCCGCAATACGTGCAGGTCACTAACGGGCGTCTCACAGGAACAACTGGTGTTGCGGCCCTGGGGAGCGAATCAGCACGAGGCCTCTTGCCTAAGATAGGCCTGCTCTGTAAATCCTGGCGTGGCCTCACAACCATAGCACCACGGGATCTGGCCAATCGGTCCACATCCTGCTCGGCCGTCATAGACATGTGGACCAATGCCGCGTAGGTGGGGATACTGAGGCAGCATATCCTCGACCGTATGTTGGGTCGTAAGCCCATGGAAAAACGTCGCATCCGCATCTGCTCATCCACCAGTATAGTCGGGACAAAGCGGCCCAACTCTGTGAAGCGGTGCTCGTACTCCGTAATCGTCATGCCTCCCTGCCTGAGGCGCAGAAATTCATCCTCCCGCTCATGTCGATAAGTCTGCGGGTAGTATTTCTCATGGAACCAGAACTCGAAAGCCTCCCAGGTCCACACGTAATCTGCTGCGACAGACCGCAACACGCTATCCCACCATAAACTGGCCTCCCTCTCAAACATGAAAGCGGCCAGCTCCACCTGCTCTGCCTCTGAGCAATGCAGCATCCGAAGCATCTTAGAGATGCGGTCAAGCCAGAACTCTGCCTCCTGGGGTCTGTGAGAACCCATAAATGAGGGAGGCCTCAAGCGCTGAAATCGGTTGAGTAGACCGCGTGTACCTGCATCTCCAGTAGGAGGTGCGACGGATGTAGGCAGAGGCACATCCTCAAACCGAGCAGGAGGCTCAGAAGGCTCATCAGGATGTGCAAATGTCGTAGGTGGAGGGGCACTACCACCATGGGATAAGGCCTCAGCGATAGTGGCCATAAGCTGCTGGTGCTGCTGCTGCTGATCTGCTGCTGCTGCTGCTACATCTGCTGCTGCTTGTATCTGCTGCTGATGCATCATCAACATCAGCTGCTCAATCCTATCAGTCGGCGGAGCAGCTTGGGAGTCATGCTGCGCAGATGAAGACGCCCGGTACTGCTCACGAACCGGGGGCGTGTAAGGTAGCAATCCACCGGCAGGACCAGCGGAGGGCCGATCAGAACCTAACCCACGGTCCGCAGGACCGCCACTACCAGAAGGAGTCTGGTCCATAGAGCCAGTCAGGCGGAGATGTGCCGTGCTCCGCGTGTATTGTCGCGGCATGCCCTATACAACATAGGGTAGAACATTTGTGAGATAAAGCACAACACGCTTCATAAAGCACTTTAAGCATTCCACACATCATCAAAACAAAAGAGGCTACATGCCTTTCATTTACCCAAAATTGTCATAATACATGGAATACAGAGTTACATGAAATCATGACAGAAATCACATGATAGCCAATACATCCACAACATCAAACACTTAGAACACGCTACTATCTATTACATCAACTACATGAAAACATAAACCGCCTATCGCGGTAACCAAAAACAAACAACAACCACACACAACAACGTGGATGACTAGTCATCCGAATCAGGCGATGGAGGAGGGGCATTCTTGTCCTGCAGACAACACAGGATGGCCTTTAAGGTACGAGACACCTTGCTAAGCTTGGTTTGGACTCACCCGACTTCCTGCTGCAGGGCGGCTTGACCCTCCTCAAGACGGGCTAAACGTGTATCAAAGGCATCCCGATCCACGCCCTGCTCCTGAGCCGCAAGAGGTGAACTCCCCTCAGTGTCCTGAGCCTCAGGTTCCTCTTCCTCTTCTTCCGCTTCACTTCCATCTTCACTCGTATCTTCATCGCTCTCAATCTCATCCTCACTCTCGACCTGTCGGGCCTGTTGTCGCTGTGCCCCAAGTTTCATCTGTTTGAGAGTATTTTCGTCAATCTGGTGGACCTGTACTGGCATTTCTGCCCCCAGACTATAGCCATACTCTCGTGCGATCCTGCATATGAGTCAGCCGAAAGGAAGCGAATCAGAACTCCTGGTGGAGCGTGCAACACTCACGATCTGTCGCAACATGAAAGTGGGCACGCACAAGTACGCCCGCTGCCCCACTTGGTACAGAAAATCAACCATAAGTCGCGTGCACTCGCTACGATTACTGTGCCTGGGGTAAAGATTGTATGTGAAGATGTGATGTAGTAGGCGGAAGTCGTCAGACATGTGGGACGCTAGCAGGCTTTTGTTCGGCTGCCACTCAGCTAGTCGGCCACCACAAAGGTATCGGGTGCGACGATTCCTTTCACGAGCAGTCGCCAAATTCAGCTTGCTAGCATGTACGTCACCAAGGGGCATATTCATAAGTCGCGCAATCATCCTCACATCAACGGTGATGAACAGATCCACCCCAACTAAGAGCCTGGGCGCAAAGGGTCTAGTGTAGGCTTGCGAATGTTGGCGTAGAAGGCTCTGACAGTGCCGGAATTTGCGCAACCCCTGACCTCAAATAACGGACCCCAGAGGGCCGCCTCCACTTGTTCAAACAAGTAATACTCCCCAAATAGCCGACCATCCACCTGGGCTTCGAAAAGAACCCTGTGGTCCTCATAGACACCATGAGGTAACGCCGCCAACTGCACCCTTTCGGCAGGGATCCGGGGATCAAGGTCCCGCTTCGTGCGAAACTCCCGGGCAAAGCTCGAGCTAGCGGCGGCGCCTCGCGGTCGCCTCGATTGTGTAGGGCGACTAGGCCCGGCCTCATCAGCGGCACTCTTCCTCTTGCCCATCAGAGAGAGGATGGTGGAGATGGAGAAAACGGCCGCCACAACACCCAAAAGGGCCATGGAAAATCGATGAAATAGGGAAAAGGGGCTGATCTCCCAAGTTCTTCACGATCAGCAGATCCAACAGACGTGGGAGGTGAAAAAGATCAGGGAAATGGAGAAAGAAGATGGGAAGGACGGTTTGGGAGATAACTCCCACGGTTTTGGGACCTCCAACCACGTGTAAGGGGTCCAAACGAGTGGAAAGAAGAGGAAATGGAGGAGAGGGCGTACCACGATGGAGGATGGTAAGAAGTGGTCGAAAATCAGTAGAGAAGAGAGGTGGAGAGGCGTTTTGCAAGAGAGGGCAGCAAGGTGGAAGGGAAAAACGGCCAAGGGAGGGGTTTGTGAAGGAAGTGGGTCTTTTCGAAATGGATTTTGGAAGGGAGCTAGGGCAGGGGGTTGTAGGGACCCCCAAAGTCGACCGGCCCGAACCGCGGGCCCGGCCCAACCCAATAACCGGCGAGGGCCTCGCCAAAAAATTTTAGATTTTGGGAAATAGGGCTCCATGGTTGTGATCCTCCAGTCCCCTGGGCCCCAAAAATCCCTGGGTCCCACCTTGGATCCCTCCGGAAGTGTTCCGTTTGGCCCCCCGATCCCGATTTGCTCTATTTCGGGTAGTTTTGGAATAATCGAACGTAACTTGTAATCCGGAATGAGTTATCTGACGTAAAATATATGAATTTGGGGTAGAACGAGCTAATGAAGCCAACCAACCCGCTATGACGGGTTGCGCAGCCCGGAATTGCGAGAAAACCCTCCGATTAACGGTAATTTTCCCGTTTCAATTTCCTTTTGCTAAAAATGGTAATTTTATAAGACTGAGTGTATCTCCTTGGGGAGCACCTGTGTTGTTTATGAAGAAGAAGGATGGGTCACTGCGGTTATGTATTGATTACCGCAAATTGAACCAAGTGACGATGAAGAACAAGTACCCTTTGCCCAGGATAGATGATTTGTTTGATCAGTTGAGAGGAGTGCGGTATTTCACGAAGATCGACTTGCAGTCAGGGTATCATCAGTTACGCGTTAGGGATGAGGACGTGCAGAAGACAACTTTCAGGACTTGTTTTGGGCACTATGAGTTTCTCGTGATGTCGTTCGGTCTTATGAACGCACCGGCCGTGTTCATGAACCTGATGAACAGGGTGTTTCGGCCGTTTCTTTTCCGATTCGTCATCGTGTTTATAGATGACATCCTGATATACTCTAAGAGTCGGGAAGAGCACAAGGAACACCTGCGAGCAATCTTGGATACTCTGAAGAAGAACCAGCTGTTCACACAATACAAGAAATGCGACTTCTGGAAAGAGCAAGTCAAGTTCCTGGGACATGTGGTGTCCAAGAAAGGGATAGTGGTGGACCTTGCTAAGGTAGCCGCGGTTCAGGAGTCGGAACAGCCTGGTTCGGTTACTAAGGTGAGGAGTTTTCTTGGTCTGGCGGGTTACTATCGATGATTCATTCAGGACTTCTCGAAGATAGCCAGACTTTTGTCTCAGTTGACACGGAAGGATCAGAAGTTCGCATGGAATGAGAAGGTGGAAGCAGCTTTTTAGGAGCTGAAGGATGGGTTGACGTCCGCCCCTGTACTAGTATTGCCAGAGCAAGGGGTCAAGTATACGATATATACCGACGCGTCTCGAGTTGGTTTGGGATGTGTTCTTATGCAGAAGGACAGGGTGATTGCTTATGCCTTGAGACAGTTAAGGAAACACGAGAAATATTACCCTACGCATGACCTGAAATTGGTGGCCGTCATCTTTGCATTGAAGCTCTAGAGACAGTACCTCTACGGAGAGGAGTTCGAGCTCTTTTACAACCACAAGAGCCTCAGGTACATATTCACACAAAGGGACCTGAATATGAGGTAGCGGCAATGGATGAAAACCTTGAAGGACTTCAAGTTCGAGGTTTCCTACCATCCAGGCAAGGCTAACCTTGTGGCTGACGCGTTGAGCCGCAAGTGTGACTTTGAGCAGAAGCTCATGGTAAAAGAACCATTTGAGAGTATCGCGCATATTCGAGTGCAGCCACTGATTGATGACCGAATCATGGTGGCTCAACAGAGGACAAGTGGTTAAAGGAGATGAGGAAAAGGGCTAGTGAAGACGAGGATGTGGAGTGGAGTGTTAGTATGGATGGGGGCTTACGTTATCTTGGCCGCCTATGCGTTCCAAACATTCATGATTTGAGACAGAAAGTTCTTGAGGCAGCGCATAATTCGAAGCTAGCAATGCATCCAGGTAGCACGAAGATGTACCAAGATATGAAGAGATCGTACTAGTGGGATAACATGAAGGCTCACATAGCAGATTACGTGTCCCGTTGTCTCACGTGCCAGCAGGTCAAGGCAGAGAGCATCACCGGCCTCCTGGACTACTTCAGCCTATGCCCATAGCAGAATGGAAGTGGAATTTCATCTCTATGAATTTCATCTCAGGGCTATCGAAGACAAGGTGTAACGCCCTGAAAATCGGGGGTCGAGTATAAACTCAACTCCCGAGTTCCAACGCATCACTTATGCAACATACACAATGATGGTTAAATGTTGTCTGAGTTAGAGCAATAAACATGAATGAGATTATACCAAAATAGTAAATCATACTCCAGTTCAATTGTATAAAGGCAAGCGGAAGATGAAATTTTATATTCGAAGTATGTAAAGTAACAAAATTTTGTGAACTCCAGAGTATGAGTACTAACTGAGTACCAATATACATGTATTGTTTCTAAGTCAAAAATTCAAAATACAATCTCATAGATAAGCCCTGGAATCCCCGCGATGCAGTCGGCCTAAGCATAGCCGTCAGAGTACTGCATAAAGGAGAACTCATCCTGATCCTCCTCGAAGTCGGGCTCCGGCTCCTGAACCGAGGCACCATCTATACCTGCGATAGAGTCTGGTGGGTGTTGCAAACACCGTCCCGTAACGTGGGAGTGAGTAGCTAACTCAGTGGAACAATAAAGCATAGGTTAACATGTTATCAATTCAATCAAGCAGTAATGATAAAGCAGTACAAATCAAACAATTCTAACTACTCTTATTAAGTGCGAAAATGAAATGACATGATGCTGTATGCCCTTACCAAACCACCCTCAAGCGACATCATCTTACGTTCGCGAATGCTTAACTCCCTCAGTGCACCACATCTACTAAGCACATGCGGTGTGATGATGATCATGATTACCGAGTTATTATTAGTCCATTTCAAACAGCAGTATTGGGAAACTAAGGTACCTCCCTTGTATCATTCCCAAACATGATCCATTCTAGGGTCGTCAATCCTAGCTATTCTCATACGATATTATGGTTTGAGAAGCGTAGTGAAGGCATCGCAAAGGGCTCGTCACCCGTCAGCGCGGATACAAATCTCACCGTATGCGGCTCAATTGCTGGCCGTCAGCTCAAGTATGTGGTCTCACCGTACTTGGCTCAATCACTAGCCGTCAGCTCGAGTACAGGTCTCACCGTACTCGGCTCAACTCATACTCTAGTTGCTGTGAAAGACTCGTCGCCAATCACAGACACTTGGAGTATACTCGAAGATACTACGGAGGACTCGTCGCCCGTCAGCACGAGTACAGGTCTCACCGTACTCGGCTCTCGCCGTAAGTATCGACAGCTCGAATACAGTGTCCCATACCACCGTATTCGGCTCACGAGTTTAGTTGCGCAATGGTCACTACGGGGAGGCACATGGCCCCAGCGTAGGCCGACAGCTCGACCACGGTGTCCCATACTACCATGCCCGGCTCATGCGTCTTAGCGGATCGTGGTACCATGGTTAACGGGATCGCCACTGGTAAGTTTGGTACCCTAGGTTCAAGCAGTAGCGACCAAACATGGTGAACACATATACACTTCGGTTTACTTGACGAGCCTGACTAGCTCGAGCGCACCACAAGTTGGGCGATATGGAGCACAAAAGCACTCCGTGTGGCCAACCACTATCGCCAACCAAAGTACGACTCGGGTTCGCCAGACATATCCTTTGTGGCGACATGCATCTCAGCCACAACCTCAAGTCTGGTACCGAATGTTTGGACTATAGGCATAGTCCCAAACTCAAACAGTTCTCATCAATAGCATGTGGAGTAAAGTATGATAAACAAGCAATACAAGCATGTTAGCAGGCATGTTATAAAGCATGAAGTAAAGCATGAAATAAAGCATGTTGTAAAGCATGTTGTAAAGCATGTTGTAAAGCACTATACACATAGGGATACAATTACATACACATCACAAGTGAGTGGTTATAGCGAACCACCGCATGGAGGGGATCCTACATGTCTCTAAGGGAGTCAGAAATCCCATATCAGCACCTATCTAAGGCACTAACACTCAAGCTTTTTCGCACACAAGCATTTACACAAACACTTAGAGTGCGCTATCCCAACATACATGACATATGTTAGCAAAATGCGTATTAGGGCTATTCTTTCGCCAAGCGGTTATTTTATCCGCGTATACCATATTCATACCACAAATAATCATAACAATTACACTTCCAAAATTTACACATATGCGGTAATTCTAGAGTACACAATTTCAACATACATAGTGTTTACAAGCGAACGTATATTACGGCGATTCCTTTCGCCAAACTAGTATTTTATCCATATATTGTATAATCATACAGTAAATAGACATGTCAAACACTTTCCCAAAAAAAATACGTATACGGTATTTCCATAATACACAATTTCAACATACGTGGCATTTACAAGTGAACATGTATTTCAGCGATTCCTTTCGCCAAATTAGTATTTTATCCATATATAATATAATCATACATTAAATAAACATGTCAAACGTTTTTCCAAAAAAAATACGTATACGGTATTTCTACGTATACCTAGAGTATGTGAAATTCCAATTTCTACAACGTTAATCAAAACAGGAAACGGAAAGCACTTTGTACATGTGCAATTGCATGCAGATCATGAATCTATCATTATCTGACATTGAAAGCGTTGAAAACCGTAACTTATACACTTAAAGTCCTCACCTTTGCCCTTGGAATCACAACGAATCAGCAAGGGTCGTTGAGCTTCCGTATACGGGAGTTTTCTAGCCTAAAGAGCGGAATCGGTTAGCCTTTATATAACCTACAATGAACTTACATCAAATCAGACCTAGGGTTAGGGTTTCTTACCTTCAAACGGAATGGATACCGCCGAGAAAACACCTGAAAAGGAGCGGTGTAGGCCATGCGACAACCGAAAGCAGTAGGAGGAAGATCACCCACAAATTCCAAGCTCTTCTCTCTCTTTTCTCTCTCTCTCTAGGGTTTTTATCCCAAATTCGTATGGCTGTGAGAGGGGCTGTTCTAAGCTCCTTTTATAGCAAAAAACATTCCCAAAATAGACTCAGGTTCAAGGGTTACTGCTAATATAGGATATTTGTCACTTTTCCAGCTCAAAAGAGAGGTTCTGGTAGCCCTCCTTGAGCTAAACGTCAGACTTAAGCTCACCACCTATGGATCTATGTGGGATTACGTTTTTGACTCGATCGGATTCCCAGATCGCACGTGGCGGACCACTTTCAGTTCGACGGTCAGTGGGCCACGATCAGAAATTCCAAGTACATGTAAATGTTCCTGAAATTTTTCTTAATCCGAGGGTGTAATTTGGTCGGATTCTGACGGTCAGGTTGCTTAATACTGACGCGTCAACGAATGGTGCCAGATCACTATTCCTGATATTTATTTTGGAATGGGAATAGTGTTTTTCACACACCCTCGCTCCGAATCGAAACGAATGGCCGTGGGACATCGGATGGACCTGATTTTTGAGATGATTGTCAAGCCCAGTGAGGCGGTCCTAGTTCCTTAGCCTCGTGTTAATCGGACTTCCGAAGTGCGATCTAGACCTAATACGAAGTTTCGTTTCATTCCCGAGAGTAGCCGGGAAATGAGTTTGGTTCTAAACTTTAGGGTAACCTAGCGTCACTTGTTTTGCAAGTTTTGGGCCTTGCAGATCGTATTTAAAGCGATCCCAATGGATTTCATGGCTAATCGAGTTTAGTACTTAGTTAACTTTGTTAATTTTCTAAAGGATTTAATCCTAATTGATTTCTTGTTGAGGTGGTACTCTAACCAACGTACGGAAATTTACGGGTCGTTACACAAGGAAGGATTATAACTCTATTTGGGTGATCGTGGACTGGTTGACGAAGTCAGCTCACTTCCTCCCGATTAAGGTCTCAAACTCTGTAGACGAGTTGGTCAGGCTGTACATTAAGGAGATAGTGCGTCTGTATGGAGTTCCCTTGGAGATCATGTCAGACCGAGACACCCGATTCACATCCATCTTTTGGACTCGAATCCAAGAAGCGATGGGAGTGAAGTTGAAGTTCAGTACCACGTTCCACCCACAGACTGATGGGCAGACGGAACGGGTAAACCAGGTGTTGGAATATATGCTACGAGCTTGTGTACTTGATTTCAAGGACAGTTGGGATGACTGTCTTCCTTATGCAGAGTTCTCTTACAATAACAGTTTTCAGGCGAGTATTGGTATGGCTCCCTATAAGGCCTTATATGGGCGCCCGTGTAGAGCACCGCATTGCTGGCCAGAGGTTGGCGAGAAGAGTTTGATTGACCCAGAGTTAGTACAGGCGACCTCAGAGAATATCAACATTATCAGGCGTCGACTTCTGACGGCATAAAGCAGACAGAAGAGCTACGCCGATACGAGACGACGATCGCTAGAGTTCGAGGTTGGGGACTATGTGTTTTTGAAGGTTTCCCCAATGAAGAGAGTCCTCCGGTTTGGGAAGAAGGGGAAGCTCACACCGAGATTCATTGGCCCATTCCAGATACTTGATCGAGTGGGGGTGGTAGCGTATCGCCTTGTTTTACCCATACCACTCATAGGCGTGCACAACGTATTTCATGTATCTAT
The DNA here is from genome assembly GCA_030180095.1 of Magnolia changhungtana. Taxonomy (NCBI): domain Eukaryota; kingdom Viridiplantae; phylum Streptophyta; class Magnoliopsida; order Magnoliales; family Magnoliaceae; genus Magnolia; species Magnolia changhungtana. The sequence continues at coordinate 2,031,517 of JASAUF010000336.1, forward strand.
GCTGAAGAAATACGTTCCTGATCCTTCCCATATTATCAGATGGGAGCAGGTACAGTTGAGTGAGGACGCTACATATATACTGCGACCGGCGCGTATCCTAGACAGGAAGGAGCAGGTGCTGCATAGCAAGGTTATCCCACTTGTGAAAGTGTTATGGACGCACCGCACTGAAAAAAAGGCTACTTAGGAGACAGAAGCCGGGGTCCAAAAGAACTACCCTCAGAGTCTCGAGGAGTACAAAAAGGTACTAATTTCGAGGATAAAATTTTTCTTTAAGGGGAGTATATTGTAACACCTCGAAAAAATTCGTACAAAGACCCAAGTACTAACTCAGGCAGAAATCACATAGGACCAAATCCTTTAGAAATTAGGTGAGAATTAACTAGCGCTAAACTATTTACCTGTGAAATTAGCATCAATCACTTCAAATATGATCTGCAAGACCCAAAACTTGTAGAATTAGTAACACTACATTACCCTGAGATCTAGGATCAATCTCATTACCCAGTTGCTCTCGGGAGCATCACAAAACTCAGTATCGGACCTGGAACGCACGTCGAAAGTCCGATTACAGTGAAACTAAACGATTATGACCGCCTTGCTGAGCTTGACAACCATGTTGAAAATCAAGTCCTAACTGTGTCCAAAAATGCACAACTTGAGCCCGAAATATAATGTGTGAGGAACATGAATATCTTTTGAAATAAATTCAAACTTAAGTAAACTGAGACGTATCGCTTGCGGGCCAAATATAAGAATTCAGACCGTCAGAATCTGACCCAAATACACCCTCGAATCAGGAGAAATTTTCCACACATGTCAGTGCACTTGTGGCCCTGATCGAGTACTGGTGACTATTGAACTGAAACTGGTCCGCCACGGTCGATCTGTAAATCTGATCGGACTGAAAACTTAACTCAATTAAGATCCAATGTCAAGGAGCTTAAGTCCAACTGCATGTAGAAAAGGGGGCTCCAGAAGTGCTCCGTTGGATCAGAACAGCCGATCTTTGGACATAACCTAAGTATACCTTGGCCCTGGGGCCATTCCCATCAGTTCTGGGCCTATATAAGGGCCTTAAATCCTCTCTCTCATATTTCATACGAATTTTAAATCCTAAGAAAGAGAGGAGAGGAAAAGGAAAAGAGAGAGAGAGAGAGAGAGAGAGTTGGAGATTCATCCTGGGATTTGATCCCGTTGCTCCACGTACTTAGCCGCCCTATCTGTATCACAAATCTAGCGCTTCTGACAATGTACTTGGGTAAGAAAACCTACCCCTAGTTTGTTTTAGGGTTTCAGATAGTGTAAATTATGAAATAGTTAACCTAATTCATACTATAGGTTGTCAATCCGCCATTGACAAAGACTAAGTGTCTAAAATGAATTCGTTACGTGTTTATCGGCGTAAGGTACAGACTATATACGTTTAGGTTATGGTTCTTAAGACTTTCAATATCGGTTAATGATTTATAACTGACGTGGGTGCCATTTCACATGCCAAATGCGATGCCTGTTTCGCTTTACGTATATATAGGAACTACGTTGAGTATAGTGTATTTTATGTGGTTGTCGAAATATTTGTATTGTTATGAAATTTGGATTTGTGCTTGCCATGATTATCTATCATGGATGTATGCTTGTTGTATATGCGACGACTCCTCGGCGAAAGGATTCGCCCTAATACGTATTATAACCAATATACGTCATGTATGTTGGAATGTGTAGTCTAAGTGTTTGTTAAAATGTCTGAATGAGTAAGTAGTTAGCAAATTATAATTTATAGGGGTGTTGAGATATGATTCTCAACTACCTTAACTATGTGTATGATTCCCTCCATGTACCTTATATTATAGTGTTTGTTTTATTTATGGAATGTGTATATGTGAATTCATGTTTAAGTTGTATTCCATAAAATGTGCAAATGATTGTAGGATTGAATTATTTAGTCATTATTACTTTGATTATCTCATATGATTCTTTGTTGTAATTGAACGTGGTTGGGACTATGATATAGTCCAGGTAATCGGTAACAAGCCTGGATAAGGTGGCTGAGATTGTTTTGCCACAAAGGACGGGTTCGATGAATCTGAGCCGTACTTCGGTCGACGACAGTGGTTAGACCATACGGAGTTCTTACGCACTTCATGTCGATCAACTCGATGTGTGCTCATACTAGTCGAGCTCGTCAAGTAACCCGATTGACCCGATGTATGTTCACCATATACGGACGTTACTGCTTGAACTTAGGGTACCAAACTCACCAGTGGAAATCCCGTTAACCTTGGTACCTCGATCCGCTAAGACTCATGATCCGGACATGGTGGTATGGGACACCGTGGTCGAGCTGTCGGCCTACGTTGGGGAGATGAGCCTCTCCGTAGTGTCCATTGAGTAACACAGCCTCATGAGCCGAATACGGTAGTATGCGACACTATATTTGAGCTGTCGGCCTACACTAATAAGGTGACGAGCCCTTTGTAGTGACCTTGAGCATACTTTGAGCCTGCGTTGAGGTGACAAGCCTTTCCGTAGCAACTAGAGTATAAACTAGGCCTACACTGCATCGAGGTGATGAGCCCTTTGTAGTGACCTAGAACCACAATATCGTATGAGATTTATTAGGACTGATGACCCTAGAATGGATCATTGTTTGGGAAGTGATATAAGGGAGGTACCTTAATTTTCCAATCCTAATGTATGAAAAGGACTAATAAGAACTTGGTAAGCACGCTCATGCACCGCATTGCATGTGTCATTTGGCGTTGGGTAGAGAACTGAGGAAGTGACTGACATACGCGACCGTGAGATGAAGATCGCAGAGGGAGTGCAGGCGAGGGCATGCATCATTTATACATACCATTTTTGCATTAATCAGAGTACTTAGGGATGTGTGATTGTATTGCTTTATCATTATTGCTTAACTGAATTGATAACATGTTAACCTTTGCTTTATTGTTCCACTGAGTTGATCACTCACTCCCACGTTCTGGGACGGTATTGTACACACCAACCAGACTCTGCATTAGTTGCAGATGGAGACCCGATTGATGAGGCGGAGCCAGACTTCACAAACGATGAGGATGCTTTTTCATATATGCAGTGTTCAGGCGGGTTTATATAGACTGTTCTGATCGACGGGGCTTCAGGGTTATACTTGTAGTGAACTATCACTTTTTTGACATTTTGTATTTTGAAATTATACTTGTACTTATTGACCTGGCAACGCATACATACTTTAGGGACCTATACTGGTTTATAAAGTTATACATATTTATTTCAGTCTTCCACTTGCGTATTACAACTGTCCCTGGATTATGTTTTGCTAATTTGACTTAATCTCATTCATGTTTTATGCACTAATACAGACAACATACAATCATCATTAAATATGTTGCATAAGTGATGTGTTGGAACTCGGGAGTGGGGTTTCTACCTGACCCCCAATTTTCAGGGCGTTACAAATTTACAATCCGCCTTCTTTTGATCCAACCATGCTAGGAATGCATCTATGTCATATTCTACATCAGGAACCCATTAAGTTGTGACTCATCTAGAATCATGTAAGGGGTGGTCCGCTACATTTGTGTCACACACACAGTGTTCCAGTTAAATTGAGATTGTGAAATTCATGTGAAGCTTAAAGGAGAGAAATTTCGATGGGTTTCAAACTCCTCAACCCTCTAAACTATAAAAGCAGGGCCGGTTCCCAAATCCTACACATGTTGAAGTCGTTTCATTCCATCCAGGCATTTTTCTAGAGGGTGTAAGGTGTGGAAGACTGTGGTATCAAGCCTACAACGATGGCATCCCAATCAGGTTTGAATTTTGGATTTATTGATCCCCATCTCTGATGTACTTAACGGTCCTTTCAATTCCTCAAATAGAGTTAACGGTTGGTATCAGAGCTGACTGTGCATCAGTTGTGAGGATTAGATTTGATCATTGAATCCTCCAATTTTCCTCCTCGAGCTAGATCTAGATTGTTCATTAAGATGACATCCAGACTCAGATCTAGGCCATGGGGCTCTATTTCGCATCCTTTTCTGGCATCCATTGACAACAACAGCATAATCCGCTATTGTTGTCGGATTTATATATCTATCATTATGATATGCATTGGGGTAGCTAAGTTCTAGAAAATCTTACCATCAGAGGACTATTGTATTAAGATCATTTGTAGTCAAGGCTGCCTTTGTTGTTAGGGAAGGGGGGTTTTTTAATCCCTTTCTTGCATCGATGTGGAAGTGGTGGCTGCCATTGTTGCTGCCTCAGAGGTTTTTCAAACCTATATATATATATATATATATATATATATATATATATATATAGGGATAGGGAAATGTTTCTATGTGGTCGAACTGTGTGGGCCCCACCGTGATGCATGTCGAACATCTACCCCATCCATTTGATGCGTCCCCTTTAAATTATGGGATATCCCAAAAATAAGCCGTATATGAGACTCAAGTGGGCCACACCATCTAAAATCATGTAAAGACATGCCTAAAACATATAAAAGCACTTGGTGGGGCCCACCTAAATTTTAGATGCATCTAAAACTTGGTCTGACCCCTCATCCAAGTGGGATACACATAATGGATGGGCTGATTTGTGAACCACACCTCGGTGGGCCCAAAAAATTATTATGAATGTTTTAATGGGAGGGTAACGCCTCTTAACTTTTGTATGTGGTATAGCCTACAAAAGTCATGGATTGACTTGATTTTTAAGCCGAGGCCCACCATGGAATGGTGCATCTAATTGATGGGGTAAATGTTCAACACACATCATGGTGGGGCCCACACAGCTCGACCTCATGGGAAGTTCCCATGAGCTCGACCGCATAGAACCATTTCCCATACATATATATATGTACATATATACATATATGTACATGTATATTTATGTATATATATACATCGATGCCATTAAGAATCAATAAAGTAAAACCCTGAATCAGATTACGTATGAATCAGATTACGTACCTTCGATTCAGTTGCTTAAGGTGCGATATATAGGCCAGAACATGTTTGAGTCTTGTATTAGTTATTTGACTGGTCCAAGATTATTTTGCATTCTTAGTGGACTTGTACCGATCTAAAATTTTTATATTGGACCAATTTGGGCCGGGTTGGTAATTTGAGTTTGGGAACAAGAGATATGCTAATGGTTTTAGCTTTATGGGGCCTGAATGTGTATCTAATTGTGTGCTACATTGTGTCAAGTTATTGGCCCATTTCATGCATTCAGTGGAGCCCAACTTCGGCTCTCTTGCTGGCCATTTGTAAATCTTCAGCCCATACTCTTATTATTCCAAGCCCAATCTTAGGGCTTGTTTGATGTGCATTCAAAGTTTATTTTTAGACCTCCATTTTTTAGCATGTTTATGGACTTTTATTCTAGATTTGTACCATCTACTCAACTCACAGTGAGTGTACAATTTGGATCATTCACTAAATGGACAATAAAGCTTTTGGACCTTCTATCACGTGGACCTTGAGCATCATATCTGAATCGTCCATTTTGTGGACCCTAATGTAAGGTTCTCATTATCCATCTAAATCATGTTAAACATTCTATGTGGGCGTCCATCCTATGAATGTTAAAAGCTAGAGCTGGGATGCTCATTGATGATGTGACGATCATATAGAGTCTCGTTCGGCCTAGTTTGGATCCATTACCCATCCTTTAGCAGGTGACATTGACTGTTGAAATGAGAAATGAAACCTAATCATTTGTTTCACCTCATGGATTTTTCATTTTTCAGCAGTCAATGACAATCGTTTATTACACTAAATCGAACTAATTTTAGATAATTCGTTGAGGGCAGGATTAAAATCACAATCCTAAGTCTAGATTATGGGATTTGATCTGGTTGTGATAGCCACCATAGTGACCTTAATCAGTGAAGATTTTCATGAATCCAGATTTATAATATTAGAATTAAGTTAAGGGCATGTTTGGTAGGGTGGATTGGAAGGGATTGAATGGTATTAGGGTGGATGGCATGGATTTCAAGGTAATGATGGCTATGTCAGTGGATTGGTGCAAGATCCATGGGATTTCTATATCGAGTCTGTTTGGCATCCCCGGCCAATCCCGGGATTAAACCTTCCCATCCCTTCCAATCCCTCGAACCAAACACGTCCCAGGAAAATTTGAACGGATTAGGGTGGATTGGATGGGATTTAAAGGTAATGATGGTGTTGTCAGTGGATTGTCTTAAAATTCATGGGATTGCTATATCCCGGGATCAGATCACCCAGTCTATTTGGCATGCTAGGCCAATCCCGGGATTTAACTTCCAATCCCTTCCAATACCATCCAATCCCTTCCAATCCGTCCAGCCAAATAGGCCCTAAAGGATTACATGCAGTTGCGTTCGTGTTCCATGCAGATGGTGACGAAAACGTAGACGATCGTCGTCTGGAAGGGACATGAATGGAATGGAATAAACGATGCTAGTGGTGTAAGACTAAGGGACTCATCTCACCTGTAAGTATTAAATATCTTGAATTTACATGATTGGCATCGATTAGCTTCATGTTCAGTAGTGTCACATGCATGTCATGACTACCTCCCACATAAGAAGTAATGATGATGTGACCAATTCTTGCTAGGATTGATTGGTTATGCCCATCTTCATTTTGGTTAATTTAGTTAAAAGCCCCAATCAACTGAATTGATATATTTTACCTAATTTCTAGTTTTATTCATGAATTGTTTCACCTAAATAATATGCTAATGTGAGTATATTTTATAACTAGTTACAATTTCTACCCAAAGGCATCATGTTCCTACCTTAACTGGTTCGAATTATGTTCAATGGAAAGAGTTTATAAGGATTTTCCTATGTTGCTTGCAATTACACATTGCCTTGGATAAACCAGAACCTCCAAAACCATCTAAAAATGTTACTAAGTCAGAGGTTAATCATTACGAGGCATGATCCAAATCCAACAGTATGTGTCTCAAAATCATGACGCACTCAATTTTTTATACAATGAGGGGTGTCATGCTTAATGTGGATAAGGCCAAAGTTTTCTTGACCAAAGTAGGAAATTGATTCAAGAAATCGAACAAGGCTGAAGAGGGATTCTTACTTACTGAATAAATTAATCCGCACATCCTATGATGAAAAAGGAAACATTCATAAATACATTATAAAGTATATTGAAGTGGTATCTAAGATCCGCTCTTTAAGCCTGAAAATTAAAGATGACTGATTGGTTCACTTGGTCATGAACAACTTACCTCCCCAATACAATACATTCTTAGTCAACTATAATACACTGAAGGATAAATGGACGTTGGACAAACTGATCTCTCAGTGTGTTCAAGAGGAGGAAATACTCAAGACACTACGCAAGTCACATAATGTTAATCTAGTAACCTCAGAACATGTACATTGACATTGAAATAATGGGAAGAGAAAAATGAAACAAGGTTCTAACAAGGGATCCTCAAGTCCTCTAGCTAGAAATCATAAAAATCAACTTAGGATTAGATCGAGCAACAAGCCGGCTAAAAAGAATAATTGCTTCTTCTGTAAGAAGCCGAGCCATCAGAAGAAAGACCACATAAAATACAAGCAATGGCTCATAAGAAAATATAATAATTTTACTTTGATATATGTTTTGAATCTAATCTAACTAATGTGTCGGTAGATTCTTTGAGAAAAATTCAAGAACAACTATTCACATTTGTACTTCTGTGTAGGACTTGCTACAGAGCAATTTACCAACTGATGCAGAATACTCAGTATACATAATCAATGATGTTAAAGTTGACGTGGAGGTAGTAAGAGTCTGTAGGCTTCGGTTAGGGTCATGTTATTTATTTGATCTAGTAGATACATTTTGCGTGTCTTCTATAAGGTATAATTTGATTTTTATTTCTCATTTGGACAAATTATGTTATTCCTTTAAATTTAAGAATAAAATATTGAGAATTTACTATGATTCAATTATTGTCGGCATTGGCTTTATGGTGAACAACATATACCAACTAGACTTGAATGTCACACATGTCAACAATGTAAATGCCCTGCATTGAAATAAAGTAGGATATGAGCGAAGACTAGACTATGAAAATTCCTCCATGTTGTGGCATAGGCAATTAGGCCATATTTCTTGTGAGAGATTGGGTAGGCTGGTGCAAGAAGAGATTGTTCATTCTCTAGACTTCTCCGATTATAAAATAATTGTTCATTATATTAAGGGTAAACAGACCAGAATCAAAAAAGAAAAGTGCAACAATGAGTGTAGGACTCTTAGAAGTGAAAAACACGGACATTTGTGAGTCATTCCCTACAACATCCTATAGTGGGAACAAATATTTCATCACCTTTATATATGACTACTCTCATTTTGGGTACATTTATCATAAAAATAAAATATCAAATGCCCTATGTGCTTTTAAAATTTATAAGGCTAAAATTAAAAATAAACTAAATCGAAAGATTAAGGCCGGTAGGTCTGACGGTGGTAGTGAATATTATGCCAAATATGGTGAATTTAGTTGCAATATAGGATCTTTCAGTAGATACATACAATATTATGGCATTGTCGCCCAGTACACTATGCTTGAGAATCTAGAGCAGAATGGTGTGGTTGAAAGACGAAACCACACCCTTATGGACATGGTGCGTAGCATGATAAGCAATTCAACATTGCTAAAATCTTTATGTGGAGATACGATCAAAACTACAGCTCGTATCCTTATCAAAGTCTCCAGTAAGGCTGTAAGTAAAATCCCTTTTGAGTTGTGGAATGGGAGAAAGTCAAGTCTTCGATATCTACATGTTTGGGAATGTTCTGTTGAGGCCAAAGTTTATAATGCGCATGAAAAAAAAAAACTCGATCCTAGAACCATTAGTTGTTTCTTTATAGGATACTCAAAAAGGTTAATATGTTATCTATTCTACTATCATTCCCACTCCATAAGGATTGTTGAGACTGGGAATGCCAGATTAATTGAGGATACTGAAAATAGTGGGATCACAAACATTGGAAATTTTGTATTTAAGGAAGAAAGGACTGTGACTCCCATCGTGGTCATTCTAAACCATGTGTATATATATCCTTCAGTTAAACTTGTAGTCACTTTAGACCACTACAATGAACCTCCTATACAATCCACTGAAGTAGGAAATTAAAATCACACTCAAGAGGGTGAGCCTTTGAGAAGATCTGAAAGGGAAAGGATGCCTGTGATTCAAGATGATTACATCGTATACCTGTAGGAGCACGAGTTTGACATATAGGTGGAAAATGATCCTAAATCCTTTATACGAGCCAAAGAAAGTGTTAAAACTTATCGATGGATTGATGTCATGAAAGATGAATTGAAATCCATGAAGGACAATAAAGTATGAGATCCTATTGAATTATTCTAAGGAATATAGCCGATTAGTTGTAAATGGGTATTTAAAATCAAATGGGACTCTAGGGATAATATCGAAAGATATCAAGCCAGACTTGTTTCCAATGGTTTCAACTAACATGAAGGTATTGATTTTAAGGAGACTTTCTCACCAATATTTAAGAAAGACTCATTCAGGATTATAATGACTCTCGTGGCTCATATGGATTTGGAGCTACAATAGAGGAATGTAAATATTGTGTTTCTCAATGGAGATATAAACGAGAGCGTGTATATGTTACAACATGAAGGTTTTGCAATCAATGACTCAGAATATATGGTTTGTAAACTAAAGAAATCAATTTATAGGTTGAAACATGCATCACGATAGTGGTACCTGAAGTTTCATAAAGTGATTTTCTTAAATGGTTTTGTAGAAAACATTGCAGATGAGTATAACTACATCAAAATCATTGAGAACAAGTTCATCATATTGGTTTTGTATGTTGATGATATTTTGTTAGCTAGCAGTGACATTAGAATATTGAATGATACTAACAAATTTCTATCTCAAAGGTTTGAAATGAAGGATCTTGGTGATACCTCTTATCTCATCAGCATTGAGATATGCCATGACAGATCATGCGGACTGCTTAGCCTGTCACGGAAAGCATATATTGATAGGGTACTTGAAAGGTATGACATGAAAAACTATGCTCCTACACAATCTCTCATGGTAAATGGTGATAAATTCAGCCAATGCCAATGTCCTAAGAATGATTTGGAAAAGATTCGAATGAAGGATTTTTCATAAGCGTTAGTAGTAGGGAGCGTCATGTATGCTTAAGTCCGCACACGACTGGATATTGCCTTTGCAATTGGAATTCTAAACATGTATCTATCTAATCTAAGAATGTAACACTGGTTAGTTGTAAAGAAAGTGTTGTGCTACCTGCAAAGAACAAAGGGCTTCAGATTCATATACAGAAGGTCTGATCATTTAGAGTTGATTGGATACTTAGACGCAGATTACGTCGGCTGCTTTGATACAAAGAAGTCCACCTAATGCTATATCTTCATGATGGTTGGTGGGTCTCTGTTTTGAAAAAGCGTTAAACAGTTAACAATAGCCTTATCCACCATTGAAGCTGAGTTCGTTGCTTGTAATGAAGCATCAAATCAAGCATTGTGGTTACAACGTTTCTTCTCAGATTTGTGGGTATTGGAGAAAATCCAGAAACTATTGAGAATCTTTTGTGATAACTCAACTGTGGTTTCCTTCTCTAACAATAATAAGCATTCATCAAGGTTGAAGCATATCAACATCAAGTATCTTGTTGTGAAGGAAAATTCAGAATCGTCTAGTGTCTATAGAGTTCATCGGCACTAAGCAGATGATTGCGGATCCGCTCACTAAAATGTTCCCTATCACACAATTTCAAGAGCATATAACATTCATAGGAGTCATTGACCCCACAGATATATTCAGTTAGTAGTAGTTGAGTGTGTTTTATTTTTATAGACATTGAAGAGATCTCGTTTGTAAACTTTTAATAATTCTAGTATAAAGTTAATTTATGCTTCTTTTATGCATGCACAATTTATTTTAAGAAAGCGAAATTATAGTCATGTTTTATTAAAAATATGTGAAAGCTCCTGAACCTCTTAAGGATAGGCATATATGATCGCATTACATGTGTAATCTTTATTCAACACTTTATATTTCATAATCTATGTCGTTAAGGTTAGTGATAGTCGTGACCGTGCTTAGTAGTACTTCACCAAGATTAAATGATGTGATGGCTACTGCAATCTAATACTAATATATTAATGGACCAGATTGTATAAGTGTTGCCTGTGTTAACCATTTAAATGTTTTGCATAAGGGCGTGTTTGGCCCGCGGTAATCGATGGAAGTAGACCGTTTTAAGTGGGATTGGATCCCGATATCCATCCACTGAATGTTTGAATGGCTGGATGAGTAACGCATCGTAACCGCACCTTTGATAGAAGGGGTTCGCGAATCCCACCTTGATAATTCCGCCTGACTTCGCCCATCCCTCGCCCTACCAAAATCCCAGACGTGGATTTCCTACTTCCAGCACTAGAAACCTAGGTGGGGCCCACCGTGAAGTATGTGAGAAATCCACCCCATCCATCCATTTTATGAGCTCATTTTAGTACAACTGATAAAAAAACGAGCCAGACCTAATACTCAAGTGGGCCGAAAAAGTGAGGATTGAACTTCCACAGTTGAAATATTCATGGGACTACAGAAGTTTCGAATCAGGGTAATATTTGTTTTTCAGTTAATCCCCATAGGAATGATGTTATGAACGGTATGGATTGCATTTAAACATAACTATTGACCCCAGGGAGGTTTCAATGGTAGAAATTTCCCTACCCAAATTTTCCTTTAGTGAGGCCCATTTGAGTCTTTGATACTGCTCAATTTTGGTCTCAAATCATAAAATGAGCTCACAAAATAGATGCATGGGGTGGATTTCTTATAGACTTCACGGTGGGCCTCACTTAGGTTTCTAGCGCAGGAACTTCCTGCAAAAGAAATCGACTTCCCAAAAACCCCCTTTTAAAGGTTTCGGATCTGTCTTCCCCTTATTAATCTTCCTTCTTCATATTCTCACTCCGCCTTTCTCTCACCAAAACCCTCGTTAAACCTCTCTCTCTCTCTCTCTCTCTCTCTCTGTTTTCAATGAGAATGGAAAAACCCATCTCCAAAGTTCTGATATTTCTTTGTTTTCTCTCACTCAACTCTCATTAAACCTCTCTCTCGTACTCTCTTTCTACAATCCATGACATCCTCCGACGCATCGTACTCTCTTTCTACAATCCACGACGTCCTCCGACGCAACAGCATGCCTGCAAGGATTTCGCATTTAGAGCTCTTTTTATGGCTGCCTATCAACAAGACCCAGGGTGCAACACGTTATATCTCAATATATCCTAGCATTCCCAAACACTCCCGTAAATTTTCAGATGGACCATGGCTGAATCCCTTTAGCCATCCAAACAAGATTTCTTGACATCCTTGCCTTCTCAAATCCACTGCAAATTCACAACAACTACTAACAGGTGCTATGATGGGCTTATATGTAATTCCATCCCGTTTAATCTAGTCTAATGCAATATCCCAAACTGAGACTAAAAGTAAAGAATGTTTTCAAAAATAAATCCTAACATTGATGAAAGTAGTACCACTTAAAGTAGTACCACTTAGGGCCTGTTTGGATTCACGTATTAGGCGGTATTGTATGGTATTAGAGGGTTTGCTTTGATGTTAGCGGTGTTTGGTTTGGAGTGTATATACGTGGAAAACCATGCGCGCAAATACATACTCCAGCCAAATTTTTGAAGCGACTATAAACAGTTGTCAGACGGCTCTGTTACCATCAATACTCTCTCATCAATGCACTGTATTCGGCTGCGAGAGAATTTAGAAATCCGTTTCTCTCCAAAAACCCTTCCTCTCAGTCTCCAAAGCCTGGCTGTGCAAGTCTCGAGATCGAGAGAGAAAGATCTGCAATTGCCATGGCGATCTCTTCACCTCGGATCCATTTCCTCGTTATCCTCCTCGTCTTCCTCCTCTCCATCTCCCTCTCCAGAGCTGAGATCTGCTTCTCTAAGATCCGATCTAATGGCCGATCCATCATCCCCTTCGACGAGTTCAGATTCACCAATACAGGCCGCTTGGAGCTCAACGTCTCCCGCATCTCCTTCTCCAATCCGAATCCAGACCTCTCCCAGCTTAGCTTCTTCCTTTCCACCCGGGATTCATGGCTGCACGTCCTTCAGGAGATCCAGAGTGGAGACATAATGTAACACCTCGAGTTTTCAGGGGTTGTGTAAGAACTCGGCTCCTGAACTCCTAGGTGTCATGGGTGCCCTAATGGGCTTCAAATTTTAATTACATTTGGATGATCTCATAAACAATGGAGAGTTTAGCAAGGCATGCAGCGAAAGTAAATCATAAAGCAGTATCGAGTTCCACTAAATATAAAAGTATTTAAACCACAAATCTCAAGTCATCTAAATAGGGAACTAGTCCCACCCATACATGACCCAAGTGACTAGAGCCTTGGCTCATACCCCGCGGTAGCTCGAACTCAGACTAGAAGGATCCCCCAAAAGCCTGGGAGTAGGGAAACTCCTCTTCCCTATCCATACTCACCTCGCTTGGCTCATCGAGCACCGCCTCACCTACATCTGGTAAAGGGTCTGGTTGGTGTTTTAAAACACCATCTTAGAGTAGGAGTGAGTAGCTAACTCAGTGATTACTATTAGCCTTAAGTTACAACAAGCATCAATTATATAATGAATTTAATGAAAGGTAAAATTTATAAACACCTAACTAATCTTGTTAATGCAGGTGCATGATAAAGAATATGATGCATGCCCTCGCCACAACACTCCCTCGAGCAACTCCGTCTAACGATTGCTCATGACCAACACTCCCTCAATGCGACCTCGACTGCCGAGTCGCCAACCTAGCTAGTGCGATGCAATGATAGTGTTAGCCAAGTTCTTAGTTAATTCCATTCATCCAGCAAGTTAGGGAAACTGATACACCCTATGTATCAATGCCCTCAACTGGTTGCGATGCTAAGGCCCCTCAACAACAAGGCTAGGGCACCACGATCCTTGATCCCATCGGGTTCCTCATCCCCGACTTCAAGCACATGGGGAGTACTAAGAAAGGGATCGCTCGCGGTCACTACGGGGAGGTTAGTCACCCCAGCATAGGCCAACACACAGTGTCCCATTCTACCATGCCCGTCTCACGAGTCACTGGATCGATTTCAAATGGTTAGCAATGGGCTACAATGGTTGAAGGGTGTTCCAGGTTCCATACATATGTGAGCAAATAGGGTTAACAGACAAGGTTGGTCAGTAAATAGACTAAACCGCACGAGTTCAGGCAAGCACGTGGCAGACGACATCGAGCACGAGCGTCCCATGTAATCTAACTACTATCGCCCACACGCACCCACCCAAATCCATGAATTTAGCCTCAGGATAGTCCTACCAACGGGACCACCTTCACTCCCCTCATATTCCTGACCAACTCAAGGGTCTTAATGGCAATCCGTAACATGCCACATTCAGGGTTAACATCTAGCATATGCAATATCACGCATTCATATTTCTCAACATATAACTCAAATTTTCTACCAAGCAAAGCTAACATTGTTGTGACATCAAGTGCATGTGTGTTGTGTGGATTAGTGAGGAAGCTAAGCATTTCACACACACACACACACACATATATACATATATATATATATATATCATAGGAACAAATGCACATGGGTTAATAAATCGTACATACTACAAGGTAACATCATACACAAATCAACAAGACATGCACATGCAACATCAATTTATACCATTCATGTGAGAGATAATAACATTCCATAACTATTCTATGTCGATTGAAAGAATCAAGGTAAAGTCTTTCCTAGGTTCTCTCTAGATCCTTCAAATACATCATCCAAGCAATCAAAATCATTAAGCTCATACTAAAATTGGTGTTAGGCCACCTAAGGATAATAGTCCACACCTTACGAGGAGATTTTCATTCTTTGAGATCTTAGGGTTTGGGGATTTGGGTAAAAACCTCCAATTCCGAAATCAAATTAAGAAAGACAACATTAATGCCTAGAAATCTACACTAGGTTGCTCTATTAAAGGAAAAATATACCATTCTTACCTCCGCTTCGTGGCATGGGTGGGTTTGGTGGAGGTTTTGTAATAGTCACTGGTTTGGTTGAGGAAATACCAACCCTACAAGCATCAAGATTTCCCTCACCCACACAAACACTCTCTCCCTTTCTCTCTTTTACCTTTCTTCTTTCTCCCTTTTCTCTCCTCTCTCTTTCTTTATTTCTCTCATTCTTTCCTTTAGGGCAAAATCGTATGGGGAGAAGGGGTGCCCAAAAGAAAAGAGATCAATATATACAGGTCCAAAAGAATATAAATGGGCCACACAAGGCGTTGCCCAACAAAAATATAAAAATTCTATGTCCAAAGAATGGTGCGCTGAGTCCACTACTCAGTGATCCAGAATCCAGTTTCCTAAATCGATGAAGGGTCATCCATCAACGCGTGAGTAGGACAGCTCATCATCCTCCTCGAGGCTCGCGTCACCGAGCTCCTCGTACTCCACATCACCTACAGCTAAGGAAGAGTCTGGTTGGTGTTTTAAAATACTATCTTAGAGTGGGAGTGAGTGATCAACTCAGTGGGTGCTATTAGTCTTAAGTTGTACAAGCAACAGTTATATTAAGAATTTAATGAAAAACATTCATCCACAGTGTCTAAACTAATCTTGGGAATGCGTATGTATGATGGATAATATGATGCATGCCCTCGCCACAACACTCCCTCGAGCGACTCTATCTAACGATCGCGTATGTCAACACTTCCTCAGAGCGACCACGACTGCCGAGTTGCCACCCTAACTAGTGCGATGTAATACGATTGTGTTAGCCGAGTTCTTAGTTAAGTCCATTCATCCAGCAGGTTTGGGAAACTGATACACCTCACGTATCAATGCCCTGAACTGGTTGCGAGGCCAAGACCCCCCAACGTGTGAGGCCAAGTCCCCGCGATCCTTGATCCCATCGGGTTCTCCATCCCCGACTTCAAGCACATGGAGAGTGCCGAGAGAAAGGGATCGCTTGCGGTCACTACGGTGAGGTGCGTCACCCCAACGTAGGCCGACAGCTCGGATACAGTGTCCCATTCCACCATGCCCAGCTCACGAGGCAGTGGATCAACTTCAAGTGATTATCGATGGGCTACAACGGTGGTGGGGTGTTCCAGGTTCTATACATATGTGAGCAAACATGGTTAACAATCAAGATTGGTCAGTAATAGGCTAAACCGCACGAGTCAGGCGAACTCGTGACGAACGACATCAGATACAATAGACCCATATAGTCAAATTACTGCCGCCCGTACGCACCCGCCCAATCCACGGGTTTAGTCTTAGGGTAGACCAACCAATGAGACTACCGTCTCACCTCATGTTCCTGACCAAAACAAGGGTTTGATGAGAATTCGTAGCATACCATCATCCAGGTTATCAACTAGCATACAGTATCATGTTGTATACATCTTATCATACAATTCAAATATCCCTAACAAGCATGTTACATTATCATAAGCAAGGTGCATGTGAGAGGTGTGGGTTAGCGAGGAAGTGAAACACTTCCTACATTTCAAATAATCAAAATGCACAAGGACAAGCATCATACATATCATAGGCAACAACATATGAGAAAAATCACGCAACACATGAGTATATAGTCATCCACAATATCTCAAACATGTGAGAGGCAAAAACATCATCATAAGAAAAGGTAAACAAACATACAATTCCATACATCTCAAACAAACATCCAAATTCTAAGGTCTCTCTAGATTCTACATAAGTCTCATCCAAGCAAACAAAATCATTAAACTCATGATATAATTGGTGCTAGACTACCTAAGATTAATAGTCCGCACCTATGGATCGTTGAGAGCTCGGGAAACGACCTAGAAGCGCCGAACTTGGTGTCGATTGGCTGGAATCCTAAGACAATGAACTTATATGTTAGAATCCCATGCAAACCCTCCTCAATCACATGGGTTTCAATGAAAATGGGCGATAGGTCTTACCTAGGTGATCAACGGAGAGAAAGGGCGGTCGTGGTTGAGGGATTCTTCTTGGAGAAGATGTAGGGAGTTGTGGGATTTGATTTCCTTGGGCCCCACCTTGATTTAGGGTCCACCTTGCTCACCTTCACCCTCTCTTTCTTCTCTCCTTGGTGGTTGTGGTGAATGAGAGAGTTATGAGAGGGGGTTTGTTGTTAAAAAATGGAGGAGGATATGAGGGGGATTTGTTGGAGAATGGAGGAGGATATGGGGGAGAGGGATTTGTTGTTGTTGGAGAATGGTAGGAGATATGAGGGAGAGAGCTAGGGTTTATTTTCTAGACTTGGGCTCTTTGGCCCTAAGTTTCCACAAATTCTTAAAATAGACCGCTAGGACTCCCTATTGGTGTTGGGGCGGCCCTAACCACCCTCTTACCACCAAATTTGGTGTGTAAGTGACTCATGGCCCGATCAGGGGTCATGCAAAGTTTGGAAACAAATGGATGAACGAGTATGGGGTTCGAGCATACGATTTCGATCTTTAAGTGGCCCTGTGGGGCCCATTTAGGGGATTGGGGTAGTTCTGGTGGCCCCCTAGCCATGAAACTTATAGGATAAGTGGTCCATGGCCTGATGCAGGGCCATGCAAAATTTGAAAATGATCGGATATGGGGTTTGATCGTACTGGCCCAATTTGCGATCAACGGTCACCTTGCCACGATCAGGACCCAGATTTTGTGGGCGGGCGTAGAAAAATATATTAAACCTTCACCGTAAATTTGGAAGAAATCCGACTGCTGGAAGGCCTGGTATCTCGATTTTATTTACAAGTGCCAGATTCCAATCTGGCATTGGTGGGGCGCATTTGGCAAATGTTAGATACCAATTCTGGGTGTCCACTGGGTCCGTGGTCCGCAATGGACCACAAGCCCAGTGAGATCTTCAGTTTTCTAAATTTTTAGATTTTTCTGACCCTCCTCGGTCGCTGGGTGGCCCACACGGGCTGTTGCTAGGTGTAAACGGACTATTTGGCTTGACGGCCCGCACTTTGTCCTATCATAACTAGACTGGTCCACCCCAGCATAAACTAACATTGAGTGTTAATGGTCATTTAGTGATATTATAAGTTAATTAAAAAAGAAATTTTTAAGGATTTTTGGAAATCCAAAACAGTGAAAATTCAGGATGTTACAATCTACCCCCCTTAAAAACAATTTCATCCCTGAAATTGCCTAAGGGTAATAAGTAAAGATATTATCATTTTATTTGCTTAAGTTTTGTTGGTTTTGAGTTTATATATATTGTAGGATATATAATAAATACATTAGCCTAGCTCATTGTGATCTACCCCCCTTAAAAGTTTTCACCTTTGAGGTTTGAAAACAAATGTCAAAAATCATTATTATCGCACTATGTGTTTGACAATAAAGTTTACCTAAGGTATATTATGCTCTCATTATCAGGCTAATACAAAAAAATGGTTGTGGTAGGCTCAAATCTGATACATCAATTGTCAGCCTGACCAGGGCAGACAACTCATTGTATCCCTTCTTTATCCTGATGGATCATTGTCCTCTACTTGGTCAAAGCAGTGAGCCCATTGGTAGTCACTCAGGATTGAGAATTGGATCAAGCCGCGAATACTTCGCAAGTGTATGGTCTCGTGATTCCTTAGTCCGATCAACCTAAATATTTAGGGAAAATCACACTTCATTAAAAAGTTAAAATCTCTTATTTATAAAGTTGTCATTCGGGTCTTGTGCAAAGAGAGTTCTCATCTTAATTCATGTCCAAATGAGTAATTAATAAAATTTTCATTATGCCTATGGTCAAACAATTATCCTAAAAAGGTTTCCAATGGACTATGATTGTATCTTTATGTTATCGTCTCGATCCTATAGTCAGTGGGTTATGAGCAAACCGTGCTTGGGTTTCATAAATTTCAAGAATAAAAGAATAATCGAAGGTTTTAAGGTATTTTGGAGGTTTGGAGTGCTAATAACGTTAATAAGGACGCGATAAGGCAATCCATATATTCATATTGGATTCAAAGTGCCATTAGTATGGCCAGTTACGTCCTACAGTATGGATTACACCATAGATATTCCAAACGTAAGGGAAATACAACCTAGTCAAGCAAAAGTTCTAATTATCCTTCAATACATGTAGGTAGACCTAACCGACTTAGAGAAAACTATTAATTATCAGTAAGGTTATGCTACTACTCTCCTGGGTCAGGCGAAGATGGGGGTGTTTCTCCCCCATGAGGGAAAGAATCACCGGAATGGAGAAGAAGGAGGCAACGGTTGCTAGGAATGTCATTTCCCTCGGCAAGGAAATGGATTGTTGATAAGAATGTTTTGGAAAAAAAAATGAAATGGGTTTAGTGTTGGATTTGTGAATGGGTTTTGAGATGGGTTTTAGGAGTAAAAGAGTGAAAGTGATGGAGTGAGATGGGTTAGGAAGATAAGAGATGTGAAGGGAAAGAAGATGGTTTTGAAGAGGATGATGTGTTGAGGTTTAGAGAAGGAGATGGGTTTTTCTCTAAAGATTTGGGAGAATGGAGGATGGTGAAGTGAGAGTGAAAGAGTGGATGGGTTGAAGGAAAATGGATTTGAGGAATGAGAGTTGACAAATGTTTAGGAAATGAGTTGGGGAAATGAGAATTGAGGAGGGTTGGAATGGGTTTGAGATGGTGTTGAGAATGGATTTGGTGATGGGTTTGTGAAGGAGGAGAAGATAGGTTTGGAGATGTTGAGTGAGGTGAATTTGGAGATGAGTTTAAGAAAATGGATTTGAGGGATGGAAATTAAGAAGTGATTAGGAATGAGTTGAAGAAATGATATTGAGAAAAGTTTAGGAAGGGTTTAAGAGAATGAGGATTGAGATGGGTTAGAGTGAAGAAGAAGATGGTGGGTTTGGGGATTGGGTTTTAAGATTGGGAGAGGGAGAGTTTTCTCTACGGTCTAGAAGGGATGGTGGAGGGTAATGGGCATAGTAGAGATAGGTTTTATGGACTCTAGATAGTCCCACATAGCAAGAGAAATGGGCCCCACTCGTGTGTACATTGAAAGGGAGGAGGGGATCTATCTTGTAACGTTTCTTATACTTTTAATAACTGAATTATTTTTAAAATTTTAATGATAATTTATCATTAAGTTTCAAGTCATCTCACAAAATTTCATATCATTTGGAGTTGTAAATAAATTATTAAAATTCTAGGAGCAACAATTGTCTGAAATTAATAATTTTTGGACAGTTGACAGGACAATTTAATTTTAACTATACTATAATTTTTATTTTATTTTTTTCTTATTTTTATATAAAACTAGACTCATCAAGGTTCAATCTGGCTTTTGAATCACCTAAATCGTAGTTGTAACGAAGGAGATATGGATTTTTGAAATTGACCAAAAATTGCAGAAACTGCAGTGGGGGCAACGCGGATCGGCGGGGTGACAACGTGGGCAGCGGGGTGGCCACGCAGGTTGGTGGGGTGGCCACGCAGTTCTCTGGACCACTGGCGGGGTGGCAATGCCAACGGCGGGGTGGAAATGCCAATGGCGGGGTGGCAATGCCGGCCGGAGGGGTCCACTTTAAACGTTGTTTCCGGGGGGCTAGTGTGGCCCCCCGGAAGGTGCCATATATGAATTTGGGGTAGGCGAAGCCGATCTACGTAATGAGCCTAGTGGTTTCATGAGATTCCTCCTAGTTAGCAGTCAAAAGTCTAATTTTTTATAGTTTCCACCTTTTCCAGTATAATTTGTTCATTTCTAAGTTCTTACCCTCAAATGGGCCGAAACTACTAATTTAGCTTGATTCTAATTCATACGTACGTGGATGTTGGCTTCGACCTTAAGATCCTTCAAGTTTTCGGCTCGTTCCAATCAGAATCCCGAGAGAATTTAAAGGACAGGGTGAGGGTCCGTAAAGGTTTTAAGGGAATCGGTTGGGGAGATGAATTTGGCCTCAGACCAGTTTGGCTAGGGATAATAAGCTACAATAAGCGGGATTACGATGTCAATCTCCGCTCAAGATGGAGAATGACATGTTTGGAATTTATATGTGAAGGGGGGCTCAACTTCATTCCACAAGCCTTGCTAAATGAGCCTTGCGTTGGATGGTGTAATGTGGGATTTCCAAACCCTAAGAGGATGAATTTCTAAGTATTATTGGGAAGGGAGACCCGGGATTTACCCTCAATTGATTACATTCCAACAGGGCATTATAGGGCGTGGGATGCACTCATCCCAGGGTCAGTACTTTACACCGACATTCATCGTTACTCAAGAACTTACTTCACCCTAATCCCCCCTATTTCAGTTGGCCCAATGGGCCCTAGGAATTTGGTGGACTAAACTAACTAAATCTCCTAGTCAATCGAATCGAGTCTTGCCGTCAGGTTAGGACCCTTGGATCCCCCTCTCTCGCTATTCATTCCTAATTACTTGCAAGTCCCACTTTTCATCCAAGATTGTTCATTCAGGACCTGGGATGGTTCCTAGCGTTCTAAGTCCCTGTTGCGTTTTCTAATACGTATCCTCTCAAGGCAGCGGACGCGTTAGTGAGTTCATAATTCACGGCCCAATTAATTCCAAACTATTGCTTTGATACCATCTTGTAACGCCCTAAAAATCGGGAGTCATGTGTAAACTCGACTCCTGAGTTCCCGGGGTCACTTAACATCGGTTTTCGTTAATATGCGTTTAATCAGGTTGAAATGCGCAGCGTGAAATTACTTGGAACATGAAGCACAATTACAACTAATCTGATGAAATGAAAAGAGATCAATATATACAGGTCCAAAAGAATATAAATGGGCCGCACAAGGCGTCGCCCAACAAAAATATAAAAATGCTATGTCCAAATAATGGTGCGCTGAGTCCACTACTCAGCGATCCAGAATCCAGTCTCCTAAGCCAATGAAGGGCCATCCATCAACGCATAAGTAGGACAGCTCGACGTCCTCCTCGATGCTCGCGTCGCCGAGCTCCTCGTACTCCATCACCTGCAGCTAAGGAAGAGTCTGGTTGGTGTTTTAAAACACCGTCCCAGAGTGGGAGTGAGTAATCAACTCAGTGGGTGCTATTAGTCTTAAGTTGTACAAGCAACAGTTATATTAAGAATTTAATGAAAAACATTCATCCACAGTGTATAAACTAATCTTGGGAATGCGTATGTATGATGGATGATATGATACATGCCCTCGTCACAACACTCCCTCGAGCGACTCCATCTAACAATGGCGTATGTCAACACTCCCTCACAGCAACCTCGACTGCTGAGTCGCCACCCTAACTAGTGCGATGTAATGCGATTGTGTTAGCCGAGTTCTTAGTTAAGTCCATTCATCCAGCAGGTTTGGAAAACTAATATACCCCACATATCAATGTCCTGAACTGGTTGCGAGGCCAAGACCCCCAACGTGTGAGGCCAAGTCCCCGCGATCCTTGATCCCGTCGGGTTCCCCATCCCCGACTTCAAGCACATGGGGAGTGCCGAGAGAAAGGGATAGCTCGAAGTCACTACGGGAAGGCGCGTCACCCCAGCGTAGGCCGACAGCTCGGACACAGTGTTTCATTCCACCATGCCCGGCTCACGAGGCAGTGGATCAACTTCAAGTGATTATCAGTGGACTGCAACGGTGGTGGGGTGTTCCAGGTTCCATACATATGTGAGCAAACATGGTTAACAATCGAGATTGGTCAGTAATAGGCTAAACCGCACGAGTCAGGCGAACTCGTGACGAACGACATCGGATACAATAGACCCATATAGTCAAAGTACTGCTGCCCGTACGCACCCGCCCAATCCACGGGTTTAGTCTTAGGGTAGACCAACCAATGAGACTACTATCTCACCTCATGTTCCTAACCAATCCAAAGGTTTGATGAGAATTCGTAGCATACCATCATCCAGGTTATCAACTAGCATACAGTATCATGTTGCATACATCTTATCATACAATTCAAATATCCCTAACAAACATGTTACATTATCATAAGCAAGGTGCATGTGAGAGGTGTGGGTTAGTGAGGAAGTGAAACACTTCCTACATTTCAAATAATCAAAATGCACAAAGACAAGCATCATACATATCATAGGCAACAACATATGAGAAAAATCGCGCAGCACATGAGTATATAGTCATCCACAATATCTCAAATATGTGAGAGGAAAAAACATCATCATAAGAAAAGGTAAACAAACATACAATTCCATACATCTCAAACAAACATCCAAATTCTAAGGTCTCTCTAGATTCTACATATGTCTCATCCAAGCAAACAAAATCATTAAACTCATAATATAATTGGTGTTAGGCCACCTAAGATTAATAGTCTGCACCTGTGGATCGTTGAGAGCTCTGGAAACGACCTAGAGGCGACGAACTTGGCGTCGATCAGCTGGAATCTTAAGATAATGAACTTGCATGTTAGAATCTCATGCAAACCCTCCTCAATCACATGGGTTTCAACGAAAATGGGTGATGGGTCTTACCTAGTTGATCAACGAAGAGAAAGGGCGGTCGTGGTTGAGGGATTCTTCTTGGAGAAGATGTAGGGAGTTGTGGGGTTTGATTTCCTTGGGCCTCACCTTGATTTAAGGTCCACCTTGCTCACCTTCACCCTCTCTTTCTTCTCTCCTTGGTGGTTGTGGTGAATGAGAGAGTTATGAGAGGGGGTTTGTTGTTGAAAAATGGAGGGGGATATGAGGGGGATTTGTTGGAGAATGGAGGAGGATATGTGGGAGAGGGATTTGTTGTTGTTGGAGAATGGTAGGAGATATGAGGGAGAGAGCTAGGGTTTATTTCCTAGACTTGGGCCCTTTGGCCCCAAGTTTCCACAAATTCCCAAAATAGACCGCTAGAACTCCCTATTGGTGTTGGGGCGGCCCTAACACCCCTCTTGCCACCAAATTTGGTGTGTAGGTGACTCATGGCCCGATGAGGGGTCATGCAAAGTTTGGGAACAAACGGATGAACGAGTATGGGGTTCAAGCATACGATTTCGATCTTTAAGTGTCCCTGTGGGGCCCATTTCGGTGATTGGGGTAGTTCTAGTGGCCCCCTGGCCATGAAACTTATAGGATAAGTGGTCCATGACCCAATGAAGGGCCATGCAAATTTTGAAAACGATCGGATATGGGGTTTGATCGTACGGGCTTGATTTGCGATCAACGGTCGCCTTGCCACGATCGGGACCCAGATTTTATGGGCGGGTGTAGAAAAATACATTAAACCTTCACTATAAATTTGGAAGAAATCCGACAGCAGAAGGCCTGGTATCTCGGTTTTATTTGTAAGTGCCAGATTCCAATCTGGCATTGGTGGGGTGCATTTGGCAAGTGCCAGATTCCAATTCTAGGTGTCCACTGGGTCCGTAGTCCGCGATGGACTACAAGCCCAGTGAGATCTTCAGTTCCCTAAATTTTTAGATTTTTCTGACCCTTCTCAGTCGCTGGGTGGCCCACACAAGCTATTGCTAGGTGTAAAAGGACTATCTACCTTGACGGCCCGCACTTTGTCCCATCATAACTAGACTGGTTCACCCTAGCATAAACTAACATTGAGTGCTAATGGTCATTTAGTAATAGTATAAGTTAATTAAAAAAGAAATTTTTAAGGATTTTTGGAAATCCAAAATAGTGAAAATTCAGGATGTTACAGAGGCTCTTTTATAACGCCAGATTTGGTGTAAATGGCCCTAAGGGCTAGGTTTTTACTATACTAGACCTATGGGAGGGTCTTTCTAAGCTTTAGGGCCCACTATGGGGGGTAGGAGTCGACACCCACCGTTGGATAGTTGGCCCTAATCATGATCTATGTATGTATATGATCGGCCAGCCATTTGGATACGCCGATCGACGGATATGATTAGAAGTCTATTCAAAGGTTACTGATAGTCGATCGGGGCCGTGGCTATACGGATATGAGCAGGGAAATATCCTTACTCCACGGGTAAGGTTTGGTCGTAAACCGACGGTCTGAAATCCTCCACTTTACATAAGAGTGGACGACCCAATTCACTTAAGTTTCAGTTCATTCCTTTAGGATATTTACACTCCTCACGCACTCGTCCTTTAGCTCAAGTTGAGCGGTTCTGGACAACACCCAGGTCCGACTCCCGCGATGGACGTCAAGCCCAGTAAGACGGACATTATCCTATAGTTTTAGAACTAGTGGCCCACTAACGAGCGGTCTAGAGCTTGTTTGGAAATTTGGGGCATTTCTGGAATGAATTAGGTACTAAGATTTCTTGTGGGCAATGATTAGGTTTTGGATTAGCTATGTTCATAGTGTGGCCTATTTATAACTAGTGAAAGTGAAAATTTGGTCATGATTACTCTAAACTATCGGTTTTAGGCTAAAAGAGTAACGGCGTTGATTTGGTCTATTAGCCAAGATCCGGGCCTTATCTGACTCAACTTCGGTTAGATCTTTAATTTAGTTATGCTTGTCTTGATTAGTTAACGATGGGTCGGTTAGATTTGGGCCCTATGTGAGTAAATCATGGGGCTAAACTTATTGTTCAAATAATCGGACGGATTCGTTGGTTTCCCACGGTTGATTAAACGGACTTGTACGGTTCTTTGCTGATACCACCCCTGTATAAACTAGCATTGAGTGCTAATGGTCATTAAGTGATATTATAAGTTGATTAATAAAAAAATTTCAAGGATTTTTGAAAATCCAAAACAGTGAAAATATAGGATGTTACACTCCCATCCAAGCTCATCAAGAAAGTATATACCTTCGACCAGCTCGATCCCAACACTACCAACACTGACACATTCTCCTTCTCCACCTTCCATGAAGAGTATGAGCCGGGCCAATTCACCCTCGTTTTTGCCAACTACATCGGCCATGTTAGATGCGATCCATACCGTTGTTAACATGAATTCTATGGATGGATGGATAGGATTTTTCAATGACGATCATGTTGGATGGATCAGATGAATCATATCAACTGACGGTGGGCACCACCTCCTATGAAATGGATGAGAATTAAAAAAAAAAAAAAAAAAATCGTACAAAAGCTTGTATGTTGTACGATTGTACAATATGCAGGCCTAATACGTCATATCCAAACATTGATCTGTACAAGATATTGTATACTTGCCCGAACAATACCTCCTATCCAAACATTGATTAATGGCATGTTGATTTAGATATATTCTGAAAACCATCCAACGTATGCATGAACAGTACCCGATTACAATACAATACACCCTAATACGGGAATCCAAACATGCCCTTCCCAGATTTGGCTCCTGTTGTACGGTGCAAAAGACGTCATGGCCCATTTACGATATAATTCCTCAAGGGAATGTACCAGCATCTTCGTGTCCTCATGGGGCGGTAACTACCCGTACCCGGGCCGTGAAGTTTCCGTGTGCAGTAGCGGAAATGGATTGGCTACTCCCCTTGACACTAGCCTTGTGGCTATTGGTCGGTGCTCTGTGGGCCCCACTATGATGTATGTGTTTCATCCATTCCGTTCATCTATTTTAAAATATCATTTTATGATTTGATCCCAAAAATAAGAGGCATAAAAATCTCAGGTGGACCACACCACATGAAAACAATAGTGATTGGATATCTATCATTAAAATCCTCCTGAGGCCCACTGTACTGTATATTTGACATCCAATATGTTGATTGGAAAAAACAAAAATCAGCTTGCTATGCCCCCAAATTAATGGTCCACACTCATTCAACATTGTTTCTTGTAATGTGGTCCACTTAAGATGGGGATATAACTCGATTTTGGTCTCGTACCGTAAAATGATCTCTAAAAATAGATGTACGTCATGGATGAAACACATACATCATGGTGGCCCACGGAGCACCGACCACCCGCCATTGGCTGGTTTCAGGGGGGAGTACCCAATCCGTTTCCGGCGGCAGCAAGAGCCGCTAGGGAGGGGGAGTTGATGTTTGTATGGAATCCAATTCATCCGTCTTTCCAGTCCACAAGAGGACAGGAACCCACATGAGGCAGATAAAAAAGTCAAAGTGGATCACGCGATGCGAAACAGTGGGGATTGAACTCCCACCATTGAAACCTTTGTGGGCCAAAATAGTTTTGGATCAGGCTAGTATTTTTGTTTTCAGTTCATTCCAGTGGGAATAAGGTTATGGACGGTTTGGATGACATATAAACATCATGATACGCTCTAGGAAGGTTTCAACGGTAGGCGTTTCAATTCTTATTTTTTCCTGTTGTGTGGCCCACATGATTTATATATATGCCTAATTTTTAGGTTTCTGTCTTATATTTTGTATTTAAAAACTTGTGGACGGAGTAGATTTCTCAAAGACATCACAGTGGACCGCACATCGCTTCCGCCGACGGAAACTTCCTGTTGACCGGGGGCACAGGCAATTCGCGTCCGTCTCATACCCCGTGTTTCCTTGCCTACCCAACCAATAGCGTTGCTTCTTACATCCATCCATCTAGATGTACCAGGGAGGCTTACCACCAGCCCATCCCTTGTCTATCCACGCCATTCAAATAGGAGGTCCCACCGCAGGTGAGCCATACGGAAATGATTCGGTTCGACCACGTGGAAAAGATATTACTGATAACTAATCCACACAGTACACACGAAGGTGTATCCGGACAAACGGTCCATTTTTAAGAATGTATCTATTAAATATTTAAAGAAAAATTTAGTTTCCTGAAATAGATCTTATATGGTAGGACCTACCAAAGTAACGGTCCAGATCAGCACATAGTGGGGCACAAGGGGCGATCTACAACCATTGATTAAAAGGAAAAAGAACACATGTTTGTTTACCAAAAAGTGCAGATCGCTACTCAGCAGCGCTTCGAGAACTCGAGCTTTCCAAGGGCCACCCATCCGGATTTGAAAGTTTTTTCTAATGCGCTTTTGGGACCGACGAAATCCCCCATTAATTTATTTCAAATCCACTAATTTAAGTGGTCGAGAATCATCCATATCCTCTCCTTCGCTCACGCTTTCCTCTTTTTTATACTCTATTTCTCCTCCAAAACGCTAAAATACGCGTGGCGCTTACGTTAGTCCGAGAAGGCGAGTGGTAGTGACGTGGCAAAAAGCGCATAAAGTCCGTCGCTTTTGATCCACTGCTCTTGGCCATGGTTTGTCTCACACCCTCACCTGTTATTTTGAGGCTGAGATATTTTAGATTTTTTGTTTTTCACGGTACTCTACTTGGTGCTCCTGAGGGACATGCGTCTTTCGTGTCCCTACGTGGCACACGTACGAGATCCGGACCGTCCATGAGGCTGGTGAGAATGAACAGTAGTCTGCAACTTACGCTTGCTAATATGATCCTAATCATTCGATCAGTGACCTCTAACTAGATGGATAACAATGAATGGTTAAGATCGCTTGATTAATTTGGGTCATTCCTAATGAATGGCCCAGATGTCAAACACGACCACTTCTCAACAAGAATAATATACTAATCCAGTGTATAGAAAAAGTAAGAATCTGGTCCAATCACTTGTATATTAGCTATCAAGCACTACATTTCCCAATAGTCGTTTCACCAAGAAAATAAATAATAATAACGGCTAGAGAATCCTAGCCACCAATTGTCAGTGTCATACTTTTTGTAGAGGGTTGAAATTGGAAGCCTAGAGAACCATCTGAACCGACGGCTGTCATTCAAGATCGTATCAACCGTCCACGCATGGGACCAAAAGATCAAACTGTAGGTATATGATAGACTTGTGTCTTACTGTTCATCACTAGATACTTCCACCGAAGACACTTTGGACCATTGATTAGATCTTACAATCTTGAATATTGTTGTGGGC
Organism: Magnolia changhungtana; assembly: GCA_030180095.1. Lineage (NCBI taxonomy): Eukaryota > Viridiplantae > Streptophyta > Magnoliopsida > Magnoliales > Magnoliaceae > Magnolia > Magnolia changhungtana. Next base: position 2,060,345 of record JASAUF010000336.1, read on the forward strand.
AACCATTCAAAGTGAAGCACGTTTTATTAACGGTCAGGATCATCGAAAAATCTCCACAGATCCAACAGATGAAGTATGTAACACCTAAAAAAACTGCATCACGATGTATGCAGCAGTCCTCTGTTTTTCTTCACTTGTGTTTAGGGGTGCACATTGAACTGGTAGAACCATGAAATCGGACTGGAACCAACAAGTCAGTCGATTCAGTGTAGTTCTAGAGTGCATCGGTTCAACTCCGGTTTCAAAAATTAAAGAATCGTTTAGTTCCGTTCAGTTTCATTTTGATGGTATGTAGAACTGAATCGAACCATAGATCCAATCCGTGGAACCGAACATGAATTGAACCATGAAACCGAATGTAGAACTATGAGTTTACAATATTTTAGTTGTATATTTGACTAATGATTTATAATTTACATTGCACCTTTTGATTATTTTCATATATATATTTTTTCACAATATATACAATATTTAAATCATTCATCAAATGGATCACAACACAAATAAACATAGGCTAAATTATAAAATAAAACATACAATTAGACTATATTATAAAAAGTTCAAAACTGTGGAATCGATCTAGAATCGAACTAGCTTTCGTGATCCAATTCCGGTTCAGCTCTAAGGTGCCAACGGTCCGTTCCGAAAATCCTAAAATGGTACGGAACGATTTGGTTCGATTTTACCCGAGAATTAGGCCGAACTGGAAGAACCGTATGCACACCTAGACTTGTGTTTGTGTGCTTGCCTCGATCTCGTAAACGAGCACATGCGTGCGGCCCTGCGGCTTACGATGCAGATGGACGGCTATGAGAAATTGACTATTACTTTAAATTTTCTACACGTGTGGTTCATGAGATAATTACATCGGTCCAATATTTTATAGATGGTATTTACAAGCGAGGGGCCGCCTGATGATCGGATCAGATATTATACTCGTGCTACTCGTTCCACGTGTGAAGCGAGTGCATTTACAAACGTGCACGTGAGTTTATTATCCTATATTTACTCTCTCCCTCCACTAAATATGAAGCCGTGAGTGAAATGCGGGGACAAGACAAGGATGCGCCACGTATCAATGCTCGTGCATTGACAGCCACAAGATTCTATCGTTTTCTCGATTTTTCATCGGAGAGAAAAGCGAAAAGAAAAAAATGCACGCTGACGTGGCGACTCCTTCTTTACCCTTTCCCCTAAAAAGCCCACATTCATTCGCCTCTGCATATTTCTGGTTGCTATTCTCTCTCTCTCTGAAAAATCTCTATTGATTTTTCGCCGGCGTCTGACGGTCTTATCTCAAGAGGACATTTTCCGGCGAATAGCAAGCGTAGGTTCAGTTTTCCGGCTGTATTTGAAGGTAATTTCGTCAGATTCCGACAATAGTTGTCTCCGACTTTTCTTTTTCTCATTTTTTCAAAATCTCGATCTATCTGTGCTTTTTCCTTTATTTTTCTGCTGTTTGAAGAAATTAGGGTTAGGATCTTGCTTTTCGAGTAGGAATTTTCAGGATCGCATGAAGAGATGCTGAAAATTCGATTCGATTTTTGTGTTTCTGGATTCTTTTCAGGTGAAGGGAAGAAATATCCATCGATATTAACCTTCGATCTAAAATATTCATTTTCTGTTTATCAGATTGCTGTTCGCTTATTGGATTTACATAGTCGAAGGTTATTGAGGCGTAATTGAAGTGCTTCTCCTATTCTCGAAGTCGAGAAGTTTCGTAGGAGTTGATTGAATTGTGCTGATTTGGAGAGAGGAGTTTGTGATTTACGTGGATTTTGGAGGCGATGAGTTTGATTTATGCTGTGGATGTTAGTTTTTGGAGGAGTTTATGAGAAGGGAAATTGAGGCGAGTATTTTAGGAATTTTGATGGAATTTGGGTTGAAGAGAGAGACTGGAAGAGAGTAAAAAAAGATTGATCCAAAGAAGAAAGGAGGGAAGAACAAGGAGGAGGAGGATTTGATCTCTGGCAGGGTTAAGGGCTTTTACTCGGTGATGTCTGTTCAGGTATTCATCTTGAACCGTCCATACCCGTTTTCCTGGTCGAATTAGGAGACTGATGTTTTTGCTAAGTTCAATTTGCATATTGATTTTACGTTATGTTGGGTGAGTTTTGGTAAACCGTTGGATTGAAAATCCGACGCTTCTCTTTAAGCTTAATTCGCATCTTGTGTTGAATTTGAAGAGTGTTTTGCGCCATGTTGAAAACTTGAAATTCCACCATGAATGGTTATAGCTCCATGCCATGATAGAAGAACTCAAAAGTTTCTTTATTTTATTTTTTTTCGCCCTACTGGAATGGAGAATCAAAGTAGTGGGGAAGTTGTTTGTTGATTCTTCCATGACTGGTTAATGCTTCTTTTTATAGGGTTAGGAATTTGGAGGAGATCACCTCTAACCTTTTCTTATTTGAATTTAGGAAAAAAGCATAGGCACAGGTTTAAACCCCATTCTCATGCCGATCGGTCATATTTGTGTGGATGTCGGGAAACCTTCACCAAATGGGGTTCAAATGAAGGAATTTTATGCGTCAGGCGATGAACTCACCCCCAAGGTTACATTCTTTGCATAACCGAGAATTCTGTATTCATTGGGGAGTAGTTCAGTTGAATTATGACTTTCTTTTTTCTCTCTCTCACTCTTTTGTTCCTGTGTGAATAGGCTAGAAAACCTTACACAATTACAAAACAGCGAGAAAGATGGACAGAGGAAGAGCATAAGAAGTTCTTGGAAGCTTTAAAACTGTATGGCCGTGCCTGGCGTCGAATTGAAGGTACCATTGGGTGAACTCTGATTTTTTGGTAATGGAAATCCTTTTGTAGGTTTTCCCATCCATCTCATGAAATTTCCATATGCTTTTGCAGAACACATAGGTTCAAAGACTGCAGTTCAGATTCGAAGCCATGCTCAGAAGTTCTTCTCTAAGGTTTATTGCTCTTCCTCCAGTACCTATTTTCTACCATAATATGTTCATGGATAGTCTTACTTGATCATTGAAGTAAGTCGTCGTTTCATGAAAAGGAGCTGCTGGTCATGCTAGGCTATTTTACCAATTTCTTGGTTATCTTTCTCAGTCTGTAATCTTTGTCGTGTAGGTGGTGCGGGAGTCCAGTAGCAATGCAGACTCTGTGAAGTCTATCGAGATACCACCTCCTCGTCCAAAAAGAAAACCCGTACATCCATATCCTCGTAAATTGATCCATTCGTCCGCTAAGGGAATATCAGTTCCTGAGCAGCTTGAAAGGTCTTCATCACCAACATCAGCCTATGAACAAGATAACAGATCACCATCATCTGTTTTATCTGCAGTTGGGTCGGATACAGTTTGGTCGACTGTTTCAAATCTATCAAATGGCTGCTCATCACCTGTGTCATCTGCTGCTGGATCAAACCCAGTAGGTTTGTTACTTGAGAAGCAAGAGAATGGATACCCAACATCCACTTCATCAGCCGAAGAAGAGAACAGATTTCCATTTCCAGTCCTGTTGCCTGCTCATTCAAGCCCACAGGACAAATCATCTTTGGTACGACCATGTTAAATCTACAACCTTACTCCTTTATGATGATTTTGAATTTGTTTCGTGATGACGTTTTTCTTTTCTCATGTTTGGTTGGTTAAACTGGATTTCCAGGAATCGGATATGGGTTTTAAAGATCATGTCTTTACAAGGGAAACTTCACCAGTCGTGACACACATGACAAGTCTTAAGCTCTTCGGAAGGACACTCTTAGTCACCGATTCTCACCGATCATCTTCACCTGTTGTTGAGAACATTCCTCAGTGCCACAAGTCGGTGCCTCTCAGTGACATCGGAGGCCACCAAGAAAATTTAGAAACAGATGTGCAGAAGACTTCCCCACAATCACCAGAAGACATGATGCAGAGAGATTGTTCTGGGATTTCAAGCCAAAGCGCTTGGAATCAATGGTCCTGTGGAATACCACCATTATTCTATTGCATGCAATTCCAGCAAGAAAATTCAAATTCGGCAGAATCTACCAATCCCTGGTGGGTTTCTCATGGAAGTTTACTCTTCCCTCTCGCTCAACCATTTAGTGAAGAATCTAGACAAACACCTCTTGATTCCTGCATGGTAGCCTCAGACATTAGAGATACAAACAAAGAAGGATCCTGGACTGGTTCAAACACCGGCACCATAGGTGAAGCAGGAATTGGGGAAAGGAATAGTGATGTCGTAGACTCCCGTAATGGAGACAGAGAAAAGGAACCGATGGCTGTTTTCCACTTGAAAGCAAGTGAGAATTCAGCATTCTCTAGCCTAAAAACGAGTTCTGGGAACCGCGCAAAGGGGTTCATGCCCTATAAAAGATGTGTAGCTGAAAGAGACGTTGAGCAATCCCAGATGGGTGGCAATGAAAGAGAGGGGCAGAGAATCCGATTGTGCTTATAGCTTTTTGATTCCCTCCCTTTTACGCAGGGAGGGTTTTTGAAGCTTAATTTCAGTAGAGAGATTCAACAACTGCCCGTTTCAGCTGTTGATGATGAATGAGATTGAAAGAAAGAAGGCAAAACTGCCATCTGATCTGCTGCATGTAAATCACCTGGTTCACTACCTTACATCTTCAATAGGCATAAATAACCCGTCCCCCCCTCAAATGTAACTTCCAAACCATTAGACTCCTCTTCTTTCCTATCAGCAGCATTGTAAGCTTTTAGGTCTTCCCTCTTCTTATGTCTGAAATATTGTATTCTTTTTTGCAAAGTGCATTAAGAGTAATTTTCCTTGAGACTGTTTTCATCTCTCCCTCTTTGCAAACATGCCAGATGACTGCTTTGTTGATCTGATGGGCCACTAAATGGCTGTTAGATCAACTGTCTACATTCAACCACCAAAAATACTTGTATATAATGGGGCTGGAAATTCTCCCATTTTTTGCTTATAGCGTATGCACATGGTGGCCCACCACATCAACAGTTGTGACCACTAGAAACGTTGTCCAACCTGTATTTAGTACCAGTTCCAACGACCTTTTTATTGCAGGATGTATGTGAGATGCATGGCAAAATCATCGATGGGATTGCCAGGCGGTCAGCGTACGATATATTCAGGCCAGTTGAATGCTAATACATTGCTAGACAAGCCTTAGATTCTTGTGGCTGGAAACTGCCAATCTCCCATCTGCTTGTTGCCCCTTGGCCCATTTCCACCATGTGGGCCACCTTTCTGACGAGGTGGATGATTCACACATTGCTGTATAAAGGTAGGAATGCTGACGGGGTGGTTGGCCATTAACAGAAATAAGAAGTAGAGGGTGAGATTTGTACCCTCATTGAGATAAAGCACCAGGTGGTTGTAGTAGATGAGTTGGGGAATGTATGATCAAAACGTTATCTTGTCGCTGAGGGGAAGGTGGTATTTAAGATAGTGGAGTTATTTGATACTGTGGCAGAGTGTGATTGTTGATGTGCAGTCACTCATTAGCTGTACATGTGGCATACGTCAGCTGAAATTAAGCTGTCCATATAACAGGACCCACTCTGGATAATTCGTAATACAAAATTGATTAAGTGATCCTGGCCTTTGATTAATGGGAATTTGTTTGTTACACAGGGACCATTGACTAATTTTTATTTTGGCCGTCATTAAATACCCACCAATTATCCTGTTGGGGAATCAAATCAGTGTAGTTTCTGGTCCAAGAGCCATCAAAACTGGGACCCACAATTCCAACTTTTTAATTTAAGTTACCTGTCTTCCACAAGTGCTTTGTGCCTGCGTATCAACCATCACACTTCCAGCGTAGTTTGATACTCTGGAAGAGTGTGATGCTCCATGCACATGCTCACGGAAATCGTAGGCATGGCATGACTAATTCAAATTGAACCTTCCAAATCATGGTTCCGATATAGATGAATCACAATCTGAAATTACACTGAACTTTTGATACTTAATGATCGGTGGACATCCGATGAGCGGTTAGAATGGAAACAGTCATCAGTCATCGAACACCCAGACGGATCCATAGCTCAACTGGAGTAGGGATACCTCGTCTCAACACTTGAGGTCTTGGTGTCGATCCCTAGTGGGGGTGACTAACATGGAGTGTGTGTACTGACATGGGTGTGCACTAATAAACTATAAAAAAAAAAAAAGTCAGCAGTCATCGAAGAAGTGACATGCAGCCAGGATTTGCATTTTGGGTCTAGTTTAGAATGTTAGTTTTGCACGACTTGAAAATGGTGGAGACAAATAGTATTAACTTCTAATGTTTCCCTTGGAACTTGGACCACTCACTATTTTACCTCTAATCAGCCATTTAGCCATTAAATTGGATAGTTATCATTGCTTGGTCAATGTGATTTTAGATATATTCCCCATTCACAGAGGGACCAAACACAGGACCTCTGATACTATGTCAGATAACCAGTTACGCTAAAAGCTTTAGCTGTCAATGGATGGTGTATCAATGTATTTCAAGGGACTTTAACAGGGGCATAAATACAAAGATTTATAAAAGGATACTTTAGAAGCTAAAGAATTTAAAATTAATAAGACTAAAATAAAGTATACAGTGTAATTTTAATAATAATAGAAGTGAAAATAAAAAATCAGTTAAGATTTTTTATTTTCTTTGAATGATCACTTGTCGATACCTTGATCGATAATTCTTGAGAGTTGAGAGCTAGAGAGGAATGCTTCCAATAGGGTTTAAGTTGGGGGGAGAAATGAAGATGTGCTTTTGAAATTTTATATGGCCTTCATCTAATACTATCTATACTTTATTGGCTGCAATGTTGGGTGGTTAAAGAACAACATGTTTGTAGGATAAGTGTAACTGGAATAAGAATGTTGAATGGGATGAGTGGAAAGATAAAGAAAAAAAAAAAGATTTATAACTAAATAAATTCAAAGAAACATGGTTGATTTAGTCATGTATAATGGAGACAGAACCATTGTTATTAGAAGTTGGTGTAATTCTAAAAGGACAAAGATAGTTTCAAAAAGATGAAAAAGACATGGATGAAGGTGGTAAGAAAGGACTTGATGACATTTGGTCGAACTATATTTAATTATAACCCTTGATAGAGTGGAATTGCAGAAAAGGATTCATCCAGACTGTCCAATTAATTGGGAAAGGCTTAGACGAATACGACTATGATGATCTAATTGATGGATACAAATGGCTTGATGAAATGAAAATCCATATCCAGATAACAAATGTCCATGATCAACCGATGTGATTTTGATCCTGCATTTTGGACAATTTAACTTGAGTTCACACATCCACATGTAGAACTTTGAAAGTCTGTGTATCAACCATCACAGACTACAACAGTATATCATTTTCCCAAAGATGCCTCCAAATCCAAGGGTTGTGATTTTCCAACCTGTATGGATTTTTTTCACATGTGGCCCATCCAGAGGGCTGTAAATAACCAGAATAGCCTGTTGGGCTTTTGGTTTGGGCTGGGCCTTAGCTCGAAATTTAAACCTATATTAAAGGCCTGGGCTGTACATAATCATCAGCCCAGGCTCAAACCTATTTGTACTGTCCCATCAACTGCCCAGGTGAGGCTTAGGGCTAGTTTTTACTTAGTACGCTGGGCTTGGACAGACCTTGGCCCAGCTGCAGCCCAGCCAGTTAACAACACTACCCATCCAAGGTAGGGCCAGCGCAATGATCTATTCAGATCCTTTTCATGTTTGCCATTTCCTAAAACTCGGTGACTCGACTCCAATCTTGTCCAGTCAACAAGTTGAGATTTCAAGCAAGTCACAAGGAAACTCGCCGCCTGCGTGAGTCTACAACAAGATTTACGGTGCATTGAGCTGATTTTAAAAAAATGAAAAATAAAAGAGACATTGAGTTTTGAAACTCCCGAGCCACAACATAGCACCCTATGTGAGTCGGGGCCGTTGTCTCACCATGTGCAAATTGAAAAGCTGAAAAATCACAGCAACTGGACTATTAGCTACCATAACTGGCATGCATTTGAACTTATAACAAATTAATGCAGCGAAATATGAAAATGGTCCGCACTCAATCGGCAGAAATTGAACTTGATTGAATGGCCACAATTCTCCACTAACTACAATTTTCGGGCCAGCCGGAAAATCCATAGTATGACGCCGAATCAATGGCTCCAATCACCATAGAGGTATGCAGTCTGTGGGGTGGAGGTGTGCGTATCCATCTCTAGCTAGGCTTGAGAACATTGCCTGCAAATCTCATCCACAAAAAACATGGCCCAAATACATATTTCTGTTTCCCCTCCATCTTTGTCAGCCACAAACTCAGTCCCAATCTTCTCCGCAACAGGAAACCTAAACAATGTATCTGCTTATGTTTGAGACTTCGACGAATGTGCAAACTACCATAGAATGAAAGTTTTAAGGCTGTGTTTGGATATCCAAGTTAATTGAATTGATGATGACAACAATGATGACATGAAATTGTAGCTATGCGTCTTTTCAAATTCAACATGAAGTAAAGCAGTTAGGAGCATAGACCCTCAATATGAATGGATATAAAAGGAAATTACGATTCGGTCATCTACACTTCATTAGACTAGTAAATTGCAATTCAATTCCATAGTGCATCCAAACACACGCTAAATGTTTCAACTTCAAAAGAAAGGAAAATCAAATATTGCATTAATATTGGCAATTTGTTAGAATCATAGTTTTAAATATTAGAGACTCCACTTGAAACTCAGCCAAGTCTCTTGGAAATTCGCTGACGAGCTTGACTCAGTCGGGACTTGACAAGACTTGTTGAGTTGACTCAAAAACTTGGTCAGCTCAATGTGACTCGGCATGACCCGATGGAGTCACTCCGCGCGAGAATTGAACATGCAACCTCTCCTGAGTGAGCAGGTGAACTACAAGTGAGCTATAACACACAATTGTGTTTGAAAGAGGGTATTTTATGTACTATGCAGATTTTCAAATATAACACGTGAAATACTTTAAAATAACTGAGATGAGTCAAGTAAAAACTCATTTGAATCTTCGAGTTGAACTGACCCAGCTAGATATTGAGTCGAGTTTTCAAGTTTTTGTACTATGGTTAGGATTGACGAACTGGGTTCATGGGGCTTTTGCCCAGTTTTATTAAAAAATAATAATAATAATCAAAGTTGCTTCTACTGTTTCTTGAAGGGCATAGAGAATCAAACAAGTAAAAGCCGCTTTGCCTGATCATGAAATCAAGCAACCAAAGCTCATGGAATACCAAACATTAGCCACAAATGATGACGAGCACCCATTGAAATGTAATTAGTTTGACCAATAGTGTAATTTCATAACTAGAAATACCACAAAGAATTTCAAAAACATTTTTCATTAATTGAAATCAATCCATTACATGGACCATACTCGTAGAATGATTATCATGAATTACAGATATGCATGGAATGTATAAGAAAAATGCATGACATGGAATCAACACATGTATTGTACTCAGATTGGCATTCCATGTGCTGTGTTCAACGCCAGTTGGGAGCAAATCATGTTTCATGTTCCTCAGTACTGTCTTGGGTTTTGCTTTAAGCCCTGGCGCAGCTCCGACCTCGGCTTTGCAACTTCCACAAATATGACCCTGCCATCCAAAAACTGAGCAACACAACAAAGGGATCTATCAGAGCCCCTTATCCAAATTCATATTAAAGTGCATTGTGGGTGCATGCTATAGAGAAGCGTGTTTAGAAGAGGTGAGCAGATTTTGCAACCACGAAAATTCCAAGGTTTAAAAGAGTATGGTTGGTGGTTGTGTCTCTCGAGTGTGTGTGTGTGTGTGTGTGTGCACGCGTGCGTGTGTGCTGTTTTACACACTTCTTTACTCACAATCACCCTATAAAGTTCTGGATGTCCTCCTGCCAATGTCTGATCCCCTAACCAGATATCCTCCCATAACCAAACTCTCCTCTACCCACCTTAAACATTTCCCCTTCCATTATAGCCTTTCCCAACTTCTTTAGTCTATCCATAGCCTATAGATGCCCCTCCAAACTTCTGATTTTGCTCTACTATTAGCACGACTTGGGTCCCAACCTCCGTTTTCCAGGCCATACTTCTCTCCTCAAGATATTTTCCTCCACAGAGCATCAATTTCCACATGGAATCTCCACTACCACTTACGCAATAAATTTCAATTCCTTTCCCTAATCATACCCAGCCCTAACCCTTTTCCATTCACCCCGATTCACTAGATTTTTTTTCGTCATTTCCTTCCCACAGAAAGTCTTTCTAAAGCTCCTATAACCTTCTTGCAACTGCTGCCAGAATTTTGAACAGGAACAGATAGGCAGCTTTTCTTCCATGCTGACAACTGCTTCTCAACTTTGTTAATGACTGGATCACAAGTCGTCTTCACCAACACCTTGGCACCAAGGGGGTGACCAAGGTATTTAATAACAACGGACCCACTTTTTACACCCCAGAATGGATCGCAAACACTTGACTCACTCCTTAAAGAAGTTTTAACTCCCACCAAAAGGCTCCTACGCAAATTCATTTTTAGACTAGACGCAGCCTCGAAGCACTTGAACAAACTTTGAAAATTCCTTATCTGATCCCCTGAGGCATGGCACATCACCAATGATTTATCTGCAAACTGCAGACGAGAAATGGAAAACAAAGGACTCACTTGGAATCTTTTTATAATTCCCAGCTGCTCAGCCCTTGGACTCCCATCTTGTTGAAGCCTTCTTCTGCTCATCCCTTATGGGGAAGTTTAGTCCTATGTGAACAGTTTACAAAAATTGGAAGTTGCTTATAAAGCATTCCACCCCTATTACTTTTGAAAAATACCAATACTATGTTTTAGCCCATACCTGTGCACAAACCCATCTGGGGGCTGGAAAACTAGTTAACTGGGCGCATGCACAAGATACTCACACGTGGGGATGCAAATCCCAGCCCAGCAGGCTGGGTCCACTTCCTGAGGCCATTTCCATCATGAGAGACCCGCGTCATTGCTAATGGGCACATCCCAACTGGAATGAGACTGGTCAATTACCAACAGAAAGTGGACTGTTGCCTATAAAAAGAGGTTTCTTATTAGGGCTAAGAAGAAGGAAAAAAGAAAAAAGAAAGAAAAGAAGAAAAAAATAAACTTCATTTTTCTCATCTGAATCTTTGTTGTCTTCTTGTATTCTTTGTTTTGGGCACACGGGGAGAAAGTTTGTAGGTAGTTTTCTGGTGTTGGGCATCTTCAATTTGTGCAAATGTGAGGTGACATAACGTTGGTGACTATATCCTAAAGATAGCAAGAAAGTGGCCTAGTCCACACCTCACCTAGCAGGAAAACCTGCATTGCCATTCAATTCTCGTACAAGCGTCCAAATCAGCAATTCGAGTGTGACATTACTCTTTTCTGAGAATTCATTTATTTATTTCGCTTATTTATCGAATTACAATTTCTCACATTCCATGGCCCACTTTGGAGTTTGGACAATAGATGAGATGCCAACATATCATGGCAGTTGTTGCTTGTGTATGCGGAATTAAGTTCCTGCATACTTTTATTTGTTAACCATAACAAGACAAAACCAATACCATACAGGACACCCCTAGGATGTTACAACGGAATCCCATTTTTACTTTAAGATTCATTATTTTCTAAATCCCTAGATTGTTTTTATATACTTTGGTACTAGAAAAAACAAACAAAAGGAAATTGCACAAGGCCTTGCTACAGAAATTACAAAGATACATGAATAGGGGAGCCACTACATATACCTATCTTATTAATAGCAGCACTCTTTCTTTCTACTTAGGGTAATACCATGGTGCAAAGTCCTAAAAGATCATATTACCATAAGGGACTGCACTCCTGTGTTAGTTTTCACCATTTAAAAAATGGTGGTGACTCTACAACCATACACATGGCATAGTTGTAAAGCAATTGAGACTGTCCAAATCACCAACCCAACTGATCATGGAGCATATCCGAAAAAATGCACTGAGAAGATGATAGTAACCATCTGATTTTTCCCTTCGACTTTGGACCAAAAACTATTGTAATTTTAACATCCATTTGATAGACATTAATTGGATAGATTTCTTGTGTGATGGTCTGGATGGTTGTGCACCAATGAACCACATGTGAGGAGGATGAGTCACCTCCATCTCAAAATGCTGTGAAAATAATATACGAGTCAGATCTGCCATAAGTAGAAAAATGGATGCCATTCTCAATCAAGGAGATAAAAACAGCGATTCCCTATTGACAGTAACTATTAAATTTAGCATATTAAAAAGCCGAAAAGATAAAGCTCTGTCTAATAGAACTAGTAATTAATATGTTTGGTAAAATTCCAATTAAAAATCATAAAACTAAATGCGAAGATCGAATCCTGACTGGGATATATGTTTCTATATCTATCTCTTGGGTTATGATGATTGGGGAATACTATCCATGTTCCCCATCCTTGTCAGTATCTGTATTTGAGAGTCACAAGCAACGATGTTGCGCCACCTTGGTTGACCATTCTAGCAAGTAATCAAAGAGCTTCTCTATTTACTAATAATGGAAATAAGAATGTTTATGCAGTGGCCCAAAACTTGTTTTTGGTGATTGTAATTTTGGAGAATACTACGAACCAAAGCCCGTATGACTTTGAAGCAAATTGACTTTCATATCACCCTCCTTACAGCAGAAACTTTTATCATATCTTAATCATCATCATCCCCACCACAGCCATGTCCCAGCAATTTGGAGACAGGTACTATTTTCATCGATGATAAATATTAAAGGCCTAAATTGATATAGTTGGAATATCATCTTAAACGGATCTCATAGAGATCAGTCAGCCACAAACAAAATCGCGTCGGCCAGTATCAATATCAATACTAGGACAATGACCTTGCAGCCGTTTGTTGGAGCAACACAATTACTCGTTTCTACCTGTAAAGCATGCAATTCAACTAAACCAAGCCCTTCCACAAACCTTTTTATGTTTCGGCATTTTTGTAGAGCTTCACTTGATGAAATTATATATATATATATATTATATATATATATATATATATATATATATAAAGGCCAGGTTTGTACTTTTTCTTTCTTGATTCATAAGATAAAAAGATATTGTTATTTCCTAAATAATCAATATTTTGCTAAAGAGATATTATACCGCAATCGATCTGAAAGTATACAGTGTCACTTGGGTTTCCAGTATGTACAAGTGGCAAGAGGGATATGGTTCAGTTATCCAAATCATTGATATGATGGGCCTCATTGTAGGAGGCCCATGCACCAAAATCCTCCACATCAGAAGATCCTAGCTATTGAATATGTAACCTTTTTAATGTGAATCATGGTTCATTTTTCGTAACCATCCATGGACCATCCACAGTAGCGACCAGAATATCAGCGGTTTGGATAATCAATGGCACTACTAGTACAAACTACCAACTCGAACGGTACTATATAAGCTTTCGGCCTGAGCACTGCACAACCCCTCTTTTTAAAACATGCAGATTCACCTTGAAACCTTTAAAGCCCTTGTGCTGCCCCGCTTAGGGCGTGTTTGGCCGGACGGATCACATGGGATTAGGAGGGATGGGATGGTAAAATCCCGGGATATGCCAAACAAGCCAAACAGACGAACTTGTCCCGGGATATAGCAAACCCATGGATCTTAAACCAATCCACTGACATCACCATCATTACCTTAAAATTGATCCCATCCCTCCTAATCCCGTTCAACCGTGCCTGGGGCATGTTTGGTTGGACGGATTGGATGGGATTGGAAGGTAAAATCCCGGGATATGCCGTGCGTGCCAAACAGACTCGGTGAACTTGTCCCGGGATATAGCAATCCCATGGATCTTAAACCAATCCACTGACACCACCATCATTACCTTAAAATCCATCCCATCCCTCCTAATCCCTCTTAATCTGCCCGGCCAAACAGGCCCTTAAGGAGTTGTATGGATAGAGAGAAATGAGAATGTGAGCATGGAAAACCAACACGGAATCCTCAGGAAATAGAAAACTATGGATACAATAGTTTTGTCATTTGGTCTGGAGTGCAGTTCTCCATTGAATTGTTAAAAGGACAATGGTCAAACAGAGAGAGCTGTACAGCTCTCTTACCCTTGGAAATCTGCATCTACCAGGTCTTTTAAAGACATCAATACTCGTGTTTTTTCAATAAAATCTTGGAAATGGAAACCGTTTTCAGACAAACTATTCTTTTGCAAGTGGAGGAAAATGACGATTCCATAGAAAACCTTTTTATTTCAAGGTATGCAAATGTTCCCAAATAACTGATAAGTGAAGTGGATTATGCTATGGCATTACACCTGACAGTAGAGGAACTTTTGTGATGTCATAGATAATCCATCAATAACCTGCAAAAACTAGAAAATAGATAGTGTATTCTTTCTTCCAAAAAAACATGGTCTGTTCTTTATCTGCATCCAACTGTGGTTACTAGATGCATTTCCATGGTTGGTGCGAACCTCCCTTTCATCAGAAGTAATGGTCACAAAATGCTTCTTGGGTATCGGAAATGCAACAATATGAGCTCCGCCATGTCGTAGGAACTCTTGGATGAAGAAGCCAATGACCTAGCTAACCTCTTTAAGTTACTCCATGCTGCAAAGCCCGAGGCAGGGGTAAATGGTACCATGATATGCAGAATGGCCTTATTGGCAGGAATTCCATCTCTTTGGGAGGAAAGAAACAATTGTTGCTTCAAGACTGGGATGAGTCTAGTCTCGATTTATTTCTCCAGGGCTAGGCATCTAGTTCAATGGTGGGCTATCCCTGTAAATATTGTAGATCCTATTTTTCTTTTCCAGTTTGCTGGTCTGCTTTGTAAATTTTGTAAACAGCTTCAACATATAAATAAATTATTGCCTTTCAAAAAAAAATGTGGTTCCCAAATTGCAATCACACTTATAGGCACTAAAATGAATTGTTTTACTTACAATGCAAGCTTTGAATCATGAAGATTGGACGAAAAATACTGAAAAAATCAATGAGTTCAGACTTTAAAGACATCTTCGGATGATCCAACCCATTATCGAATATCTTCCCCTACTCAATTTGGGGTGGATTTTGCAGGCAAAATGGAGACTCTAGCAACACTCAAAATGGATCGCAAGTGGGTGTTGTCATTAGAGAGTAGCAGACCTTATGGAGGCTCATGGCATGTGCTCATGCATTTTAGTATCTTTCACCCATATAAATAGTTTCGTCATATAAATAAATTATTGCCTTTTTTTTTTTTTTTTTTTTTTAAATGTGGTTCCCAAATTGCAATCACACTTCTAGGCACTAAAATGAATTGTTTTGCTTACAATGAAAGCTTTGAATCTCGAAGATTGGATGAAAATTACTGAAAAAACCAACGAGTTCAGACTTTAAAGACATCTTTGGAGGATTGAACCTATTATCAAATATCTTCCCCTACTCACTTTGGGGTGGATTTTGTAGGCAAAATGGAGACTGGTAACACTCAAAATGGATAGAAAGTGGATCTTGTCATAGAGAGTAGCAGATCTTATGGAGGCTCATGGCATGTGCTCATGCATTTTAGTATCTTTCACCCATATCCATCAATCTGCTAATGCTATGGTAGACCAGCTTGTGACGCCCCGAAATCCAAGTTCCTGAGTATAGATACTTGAGACTTGAATCCCAAAAACGTGATCTAAATTATTTAATTTTCATTACAACTCATAATCTCATTCAAATTCAAATAGGCATTCAACTTAAAATAAATGGAAATATACTTATTGAATTCAATCTCAATAAAATAGATGTGTATGCTACGTTATTCCACTATTCAAGTCTATTCTCCTTAAACAAATATTTATTTATATTGAAACTTAATTTCCAAACTAAAGTCCTATTAAACTGAAGTAAAAGTTAATAATAAAGGCATGCTTGCTCATAATATTCTAGCTCGGCACCTAGAACATTATTTAAGATAGGATGAGTATACGAGAGCTCAATGGGATTATTTCCTACATAAATTTGAAGTTTTTAGATCATTTTTTTATAAACAATGAGTTGATTTTGAAATAAAGATATAAAGCATAATGAATTATGAAATCAAATACCAGGATAATAAAGATGTTATGAATGCGGTGCTATCCATGAATCTACATAAACAATAAAATAGGTATCCATCATTTTCTTACCACACCGTACACAGTGGATAACCACGTTGCATTAACGTCCACGCATCAGTATCTCGTGGTGAGGGACTCATTCATATGTTAGCTTGTCAGACTACTGCTCCAGTTGTACCTCTAATGTATGTCCACACACACGGTTGTACTTATACATTGTATACAAATGAGACTTTGAAAAATCAAATGGGTTCTAAGGTCTTTCACCCAATGGACACAATTGCCTTACTTGCTTATACTTTTAGGGACATATCTAGGGAAGTGTACTCGATATACTTTTCGGGACAAGTCACAGGGCAGTGGACCCTCTGTACTTATAGAGACATTCCCAGGACAGTGCACCCGATATACTTTTTCAATTCCATAATAAGTTCATGTATATCATGTTAATAAATAAATTAACAATGTAATAATTCACTTTACAGAGGGATATGAGATGTTTTTAAAAAAAAATCTAACATAAATACCCTAAAAGAAACAAATTTGCTACACTCCAATACAAGATTTCAAATCAACGCAGAAATCTAGTGTTGCCGGAATTTAGCCCATAAAATTGTCTGTAAGACCGAACCGTTTACTGTAACTGTCTGGAATTTTTGCACAAAGCCCCCTAACAATACTGAAAATTCCAGTCGAATATTCAATTTTTGTTTTGATATATCCATATTTTGATATGGGGTGGTCAAAAAATAAATTTTAAATTTACCAATAAAATTCTAAAGGTAATTTAATTTATTATTCAATAATATTATATTTTAATTTTAAATAAAATTCTAAAAATAAATTTATTAAAGATTATAAAGTAATAAATTTTCAAAATATAAACTAAAATTCTAAGAAAATTTTTTGTCCAAACATTTAATAATTAAAATTCTTTAATTTATGACTTAAAACAAAATTTTAAGTTATAAATATAGGATTTAACAAGTGAACTGAAATTTAATATTGCTTTGAAAAAGTTAAATCAACCCTCACCATAATCATACTGAGTTATAAAAGCTATAATGTATTTAAATCAATAATTTTTCCAAAACTCATAATTAATCAACTTTAATGCAACTTAATGAATTTGACTTCAAATAAATCAATTTTTAAGGTTTGAAAATTTAGTTGATTTGCTAATTAAACTTAGAAATTTTAATGTTAAATATTCTAGAATTAAAGCTAAATTTAATAACTTATTATAATTAAATTTAAATTTTAATCGGACTTAATACTTATAAAAAAAAAAAAAAAAAAAATCTCAACCATTCTATCATTAAATTTTAACGAATGATGTATACTCAAATAATCCAACGATTAAAAATTAAGTTACTTTTTAATAAATAAATCACCATCTACAATCGATGATTTAATTTTTTAACTATTAAAAAAAAAATCTAAATTTAACAAATTATTATAAATCTAATAATGTAACACTTTGGGATTAATTTATATTTAGTAATCAAATTACCATATATACCCAATAAATTAATTTTCATTAATAATTATAAATTAACAAATTGTTCTAAATCAAATAATTCTACCATTTCGAATTAAATCAACTGTAAATTTCAAATTAAACAAGTTAGTCTAAATTAGATTATCCTAAAATTTTAGGATAAAAATTGGATAAAAATTTTAATTAAACAAATTAATTTAAATAACTAAATTCCTAATTATCAAGCTACAATATGAAATTTACCTTGATAAATCTTAACCATTAAGTTTTAATATTTTGAGTTTTAAATCAGATTTTAATCAAACCTATTAAGATAATTATTGTAATTGCTAATTTAAATTCATATTATAATTTAAACTTATCATAATTATATTAATTCCATAAGTTTCTAAAATTTTATAAATTAAATATTCTAAAATCTAAATTATACAACATGATATAAATAAGCAAATTTAATTCAAATAATTTTTAGAATTTTGGGAATATTCAAAATTTAAGCTAATCCTAAATTTAAATTTAGTAATTTTGGCTTAAACTAACAATATTTAAAATTCATATATAAGTTTATATTAATTAAATGATCCATGAAGTATTCCGAATTTATTTATTTATAGAGCAAAAGCCACATTAGTAGCTATATTTAACATATCGATAAAGTTTAAATTCCTCCTCAACTGATAATGTCCAGAATTGTACAACCACTTCTCTAAGACTTCCATTGGGCATGTACTAAAAACTAAAGCCCTGAACTCATTTCCCTTAAAAATCAATGCTCAAGCAACAAGTTAAGATTTTAATAAGATTTCAATGCTTAAGAGTTTCTGAAGGCTTCACATTCAGCCATAAAACTTCTCAGAGTTCCTTGTTGTTCAGGTTGAGGACCTTCACTGCAATAATAATCCCAACTCGATCTAGTGTTCCTTCATACACATAACCAAAACTTCCAATAAAAACAAATTTACATAGGAAAAACCATTTGTCGCTTTAGAAAGCTCTGCATAAGACAAGCTCATGAAAGGATCATCCGAATTTAATATAATTCTAACAAAATACTTATATTTCAACAATATAAAATCTGAAAATTATATATATATATATAATTTGGAATTTTTATATAACAAAAAAAAAAAAACAATATATATAATATGAAATTTTCATATTTGGAGATAGATACACCTCTGCAACGTTTGAACGTCTGAATTCAATCCGAATATCTCTCTCTCTCTCTCTCTCTCTCTCTCTCTCTCTCTCTCTCTCTCTCTCTCTCTCTCTCTCTCTCTCTCTCTCTCTCTCTCTCTCTCTCTCTCTCTCTCTGTTTTAAAAGGATGAAGAGAGGAATGGAGCTAGGGGAGGAAGATCCGGCGTCGAGGCTTCGTAGTGACATGCGACAACAATGCATGTCATTGTTTTCTTTTCTTTTTTTAACTGCGGGCCCCGCAATATGGATGGTTTGGATGGGGTTAGGTGCAAAACCCACTCCGCTTCCGCTACAACTAGCGGTGTCAATGGGTCGAGCTTGGGCCTACCAAAATCAGAATTTTGAATAGGCCCAACCCGAAACAATTCAAACTCTGAGCCGAGACCAACCCTAAGCCCGGCCCGTTGACAACCCTAGTTGCGACCACATGAGAAGGAGAGAAGTGGGAGAGAGAGAGTAGGAGGTTCCCCAGTTTCACGACGTGTGACACACATCGCATTTTCATCTTTTTTTTTAAATGGTGGACCGGACCTGTGGGTCCCGCCAAATGGACGGTTCAGACCAGAGCCTTAGACCCCTATTGATGATGGGTTAGAAGACATTGGTGGGTCTGGGACCCATCACTGTCGAACAAAGAAGGGAGAGAGGGAGAGTCGAGCTCTCTCGTCTCACATGGTGACGTGTGAATGCATGTCAATTGCCTTCTTTTTTATTTTTTTTACTTTTTATTTAAGAAAAAGGTGGTGGGGCCCTCTAATGGTTGATCCAAAACCATTGGTTGGATCAAAGGGCCCCACAAACATTCAGGTTATCACAGGCTTGCCACAGAGGGTGCTTCCGGGGATCCATGACCAAGGCTCATTTCTCTCTTATTTTTTTCCCTTTGGCCTTAGTCCTCCCCCATAACACACTCGTTTTTTCTATTTTGTTTTTTAGTCTCAGTTTCAGCATGTTGTTTTGCCAAATGTCTACTTCCTGGGAACTTCTATTGTATTCTTTTTTTGCTTTTAAAATTTTTAAATAAAAATCGCAATTCATCAAAATAATATTAATCAGGCACCTAAAGAGGGATTCTCAATGTGCAAAAGTCGCTTTCCACATTCTAAACTACCGAGCAATGGGTATCAACTCCCACTTACTCATTGCGTGCCAAATGTCATCTCTCAAGCAACCATGTCTCACCGTGCCTCGTACATGCAGACAATTGACGTCCATGCTGAATATGAGGTCTACAGACAAAAGAAACTTCCTTCAACCATTAGAATGTTGAACTGTGTTGTTCTTCAATACCTCCAAGAGCCACCTTTGAGCTCCAATAGTAATGAGCATTTAAGGCAAAACCAATGACTCAGGATAGTGCAAGGGCTTGTTTTCCTTTGTTCTCATTGAATTTGATTCCCCTTGCACCTTGAAAAAGCTTTATAAAATTGTAGTAGATAATCACACTCTTAAAAAAATTTGTTAAATCAACGTTGCTCAATGCTTGGATCTCTTCCGGTTTCCTTTCTCTTTGACTATGCATGCTTTCCAAAATTTGTTCCAACTTCTCTACAACTTGTATTCCATTGTTTATGCAACCTTTGACAACGAGGAGCATGTTTCTGTTGGTCCATGATGAATCCCATCCATCCACATAAAATAAAATAATAATAATAATAATAATAATAATAAAAAAAAAAAAAAAAAAGAAGAAGAAGAAGAAGAAAGAAACACTAGAAACAAGAAACCAAAGCTAGTTGCAAGCACCAATTTGTGAATGTCAAACACAAGCACCTCACACATGACAACATGGCACACATGGGCTATTAATCAGGAAGCTCCACTCAGAGTGTGACTTTGCCCAATAGTAAACTTGATGTGTACAAAAAAATGGAAGGTTAGAAAAGGATAACCAAGCTCCACATTAATCATGCAAGTATGCCACACCTAATGGGTGGACTCGGCTAATTCTTAGGCTCGAGAACACTCACCACAGAAACATACATGGAACGACACCAACAAAAAATGGAAGGTTAGAAAAGGATAACCAAGCTCCACATTAATCATGAAGGCAATGACAAGTATGCCACACCTAATGGGTGGACTCTCCCTTCTTCAATGGTCGATCCCAAACCTAGGCTCCGAGATCACACTCACCGAACCATCCATTCGGTCGGAAAACTTTAAAAAAAAAAAAGACATGGAACGACACCAAGCTTTGCACGTGTGACACGTTGGCACATGTGGATAGTTGCAAGTAGCATTCTTCTTGATTCTATGGTGCAATTCGAAAAAAATGAAAAAAAAAAAAAGAAAACTCCCATGTCGTACTGTAAAGAAGGGCCATTCCTGCGTTTGATGGGCCATTCGAATCCAAGTCTCGATGGAGAGATAACCGAAAGGTTTGTGGGTTCCAGATCCTAACCCTCTGGATTGAAAAAAGGGTCTCGAGCCCTTATTTCTGATAAGAGGATGGGATGGTGTACATACCACCGACGAATGGTGTGGGCCCCACCAATGTTATATCCAAACCAGTTAGTTTTAGGAAATAAAAAATAAAAAATGAAGGCAATGACATGGTTTCTCACGTCACCACATGAGATGAGGGAGCCCGACTCTCCCTCTCCCTTCTTCATTCGATAGTGGTCGATCCCAAACCTACCACCGTCTTCCAACCCATCGTCAATGGGGCTTGATGGTCCAGTCCATCTATTTTTCTATATCAATTTATGTTGTTACACAAAAATGAGATAACCATCCATTACGGTTTGAATGAACTTGACTATTAAAAAATTTTGGGGACCATAAAAGTATTGGTTTGATCTTTGTTTTTTCCCTTCATCCGGGTCTTTATGACCTAATCAGCAATTTTCAAAAAAAACAAGATGAGGCCTTAGGAGGAGATGGATATCCAATCACTAAACGAGCGACATTTTGCCTAAAATGATATTTAAAAATCGCACGGAATGGATGAAAACCTACATCATGGTGAAACTAGGGAAACTCCGACTCTCTATCCATCTTCTCCTCCTTGTGCCCCACCAGAAAACTTCCTTAAGGTCCATTGTGACCATTCAACCCATTGATAAGTTCACAAAGATGAAAACACAAATTCAGTTGATGGAGAAAATTTTTGGCCCACAATATTT
The DNA here is from genome assembly GCA_030180095.1 of Magnolia changhungtana. NCBI lineage: Eukaryota > Viridiplantae > Streptophyta > Magnoliopsida > Magnoliales > Magnoliaceae > Magnolia > Magnolia changhungtana. The sequence goes on from JASAUF010000336.1 coordinate 2,082,228, forward strand.
AATGGTCAACCCCATCCATCTTTGACCCACGGTTTTTACAAAACCAATGGACGATGTAGATAAAAATCAACGATGTGAGTTGTTCAACTATTTTCACTTGCGTGGTCCACATAAGTTTGAATGAAGGGCACGTCACCATGAAGGTCAATCCTCAATGTCGATTATTGGATCTTCCTGACCCCCACTAGGTATTCTAATGTATCTCTCTTCATCTTATTAAAACAAAAAATAATAATAATAATAATAATAAATAAATAATAGTGAAAGCATGAGAGATAGAGAGAGAGAGAGAGAGAGAACGAGAGAACGAGAGAGGGAGAGATCGATCAATTGTTCTGGTCGATATGTTCGATACCGGTCGAGTGAAATGGATTGAATTCTTATGTAGAGTGGGTTCGTCCAAATGCTACAAAGGTGAGTGATCTGTCGGATCTTCTCCCCCCACTCCAAATCTAAATAAAAAATAGAGAGAGAGAGAGAGAGAACGAGAGAACAAGAGAGAGGGAGAGAGATATCGGGTCGTGTTGGTCAGTATGGATATATATATATATATATATATATATATATATATATATATTATGTTGAAATATAAATATTTTGTTAAAATTTGATTAAATTCGGATGATCCTTTCATAAATGTGTCTTATGCGGAGTTTCTAAAGCGACAAATGGCTTTTTCTCTGTAAATTCAATTCATACTAGAAGTTTTGGTTATGTGTATAAAGGAACACTAGATTGAGCTAAGATTATTATTGCAGTGAAGGTCCTCAACCTTCGACAACAATGAACTCTGAGAAGTTTCATGATCGAATTTGAAGGCTAAAGAAACTCTAAGCATCGAAATCTTATTAAAATCTTAATATGTTGCTCAAGCATTGATTTTTAAGAGAAATGAGCTCATGGCTTTAGTTTTTAGTACATGCCCAATGAAAATCTAGAAAAGTGGTTGTACAATTTTGGACATTATCAGTTGAGGAGGAGTTTAAACTTTATTCATAGGTTAAATATAGCTACTGATGTAGCTTTTGAACTATAAAAAATCAAATAAATAAATAAATTTAGAATAACTCATGGATCATTTAATTAATATAAATATATGTGTGTGTGAATTTTAAATATTATTAGTTTAAGCCAAAATTACTAAATTTAAATTTATGATTAATTTAAATTCTGTATATTCCTGAAATTCTAAAAATTATTTGAATTAAATTTGTTGATTTATATCATGTTGTATCATTTGGATTTTAGAATGTTTGATTTCTAGAATTTTAGAAACATATGAAATTGATATAATTATGGTAAGTTTAAATTATAACACGAATTTAAATTATGAATTATCTTGATAGGTTTGATTAAAATTTGAATTAAAACCCAAAATATTGAAACTTAATACTTAAGATTTATCCAGATAGATTTTAGATTGTAGCCTGATAATTAGAAAATTATTTGTTTAAATTAATTTGTTTTAAATTTTTATCCAATTTATATCCTAAAATTTTAGGATAATCTAATTTAGACTAACTCGTTTAATTTGAAATTTCAAGTTGATTTTTTTGTTTTTTTACACGCACACACACTCACTCTGTAGTGGGATTTCACCACCTATGGATACTCGAACCCTTGACCGGGTGTTGAAACTCCTGAGAGTCTACCACCGGAGCAAGAGTAGGGATCCATTTCAAGTTAATTTATTTCTAAATGGTAGAATTATTTGTTTTATAACAATTTGTTAATTTAAAATGATTAATGGAAACAAGTTATTATGTATATATGGTAATTTGTTAGTTAAATATAAATTAATCCTAAAGTGTTATATTATTATATTTATAATAATTTGTTAAACTTAGATTTAATTTTTTTTAATTTTTTTTAATAGTTAAAAAATTAAATCATCGACTGTAAATGGTGATTTATTTATTAAAAACTAACTTAATTTTTTATCGTTGAATTATTTGAGTTTTAATGATTGTTAAAATTTAATAATAGAATAGTTGAGATTTTTTTATAAGTATTAAGTCTGATTAAATTTTAAATTGAATTATAATAAGTTATTAAATTTATATTTAATTCTAAAATGTTTAGAATTAAATTTTCAATGTTTAATTAGTAAATCAATTAAATTTCTGAACTTTAAAAACCAATTGACTTAAAGTCAAATTCATTAAGTTGCATTAAAGTCTATTAATTATGATTTTTGAAAAAAATTGTTGATTTAAATAGATTACAGCTTTTATAACTTAGTATGATTATGGTGGAGGTTGATTTAACTTTTTTTATGCAATGTTAAATTTAAGCTCACGTGTTAAATCATATATTTATAACTTCAACTTCAGTTTTAAATCTTAAATTATATCATATTAATTATTAAATATTTAGATTAAAAAATCTTAGAATTTTAGTTGACATTTTGAAATTTGATTACTATCTAATATTCGATAAAATTATTTCTAGAATTTTATTTCAAATTAAAATTTAACATTATTGAGTCATAAATTAAATTATCCTTAGAATTTTATTAGTGAATTTAAAATTTATTATTTGACCACCCTACATCAAACTATATATTAATTCAAAAATCAAATTTTCGGGATATAAACGGGGCTCTGTGCAAAAGTTCAAGACAGTCAGTCTTACAGACAATAAGGGGTTAAATTCTGGCAGTGTCAGATTTCTGCATTGATTTGAAATCATGTATTAAAGTGTCGTAAATTTATTTCTTTTAGGGTATTTATGTTAATTTTTTTAAACATCTTAAGTTCCTCTTTAATCTTTCAAATGAATTATCCATTATTAATTTATTTATTATCATGACATACATGCATTCATTATGGAATTGAAAAGGTATATTGGTTGCACTGCCCTAGTAATGTCCTTAAAAGTATAGCAGGTGCACTGCCCTGAGAATGTCTTTAAAAGTATATTGGGTACATTGCCCTGGGTATGTCCCTAAAAGTATAAACAAGTAGGGCAATCGTATCCATTGGGTGAAAGACCCGAGAACCCGTTAGATCCTTCAAAGTTTCATTTATGCACAGCATACAGTACAATCGTATACACGGACATACGTCAAAGGTACAACTAGAGCAATAGTCTGACCAACTAACATATGAATGGGTCCCTCACCATGAGGTAGCAGTGCGTGGACGTTAATACAACGTAGCCATCCACTGTGTACAGTGTTGTAAGAAATGATGGATATCTATTTTATTGTTTATATGGATTCATGGATAGCATCGCATTCATAACATCTTTATGATTCCAATATTTGATTTCATAATTCGTTGTCTTTTATATCTTTATTTCAAAATCATCTCATTGTTTATAAAAATTTGATCTAGAAACTTCAAACTTGTATAGGATATGATCTTACTAAGCTTATGTATACTCATCCTATTTTAAACAATGTTACAGGTGCTGAGCTGGAATATTACAAGCAAGTGAGCCATTATTATTAACTTTTACTTCAGTTTCGTAGGACTTAGTTTAGAATTTAAGTTTCGATGTAAATGAATAATTGTTTAAGGAGAAGAGACTTATATAGTGGAATAGCGTAGTTTGCACCTTTATTTTATTGAGATTGAATTCGTAAGTATATCTCCATTTATTTTGAGTTGAATGCCTATTTAAAATTTGAATGAGACTATGAGTTGTAACGAAAATTAAATAATTTAGATCACGTTCTTGAGATTCAGGTCTTGAGTATCTTTACTTGGGTACTCGGATTTCTAGGCATGACAATTCCTCATTCAGGAGAGGAAAAAAAAAAAGCTCCATACAGTTCAAATGCATGCAAAAATCAAACCCACAGTGTCTCACTGCCACCACACCCAAGGCCATATACTTTTTTTCGAATGGTCAATACATACACACTCTCACACCCACACACACCACATGAGTTCTTGAACCCATGACCTCAGAGTTGAAACACACAATGTCTTCCACTAAGCCATGAGTAAAGACGCCACCCAAGGCCATATAAGTCGGCACCTATCTACTAACCAACAACATATTTAGATGATTACACAATTTTTTGGAAGGCTCTCTCTCTCTCTCTCTCTCTCTCTCTCTCTCTCTCTCTCTCTCTCTCTCTCTCTCTCTCTGCTAGTGTCAAATACTCGACTAAGGAGTAAAAAAAATGAGAAAGAGGATCCCACATAATCAGGATTAAGTCTAATCTCAATTTTAGCAGGCCCCATGGCCCATGCCCTCTGCGTAAAATTCACCGCATTAAAATCATGTTTTCCTACACATAATTGCAATTAGCAGTTTCAAGTTTTTTCTAAAACTTTGGTAATTCCACTTATGCAAAGGAAAGTGTGATTTAATGGTGAGTAATCTGACGTGGAGAGTGTGGGGCCTCCCAAAATCAATACTATGCTTAATCCTAATTTTATAGGATCCCCTACCCAACCGGACCCTAAGGTTGTCTCAGTTTTAAAACCCAACTGATGAGGACATCTGACCATTTAGAGTGTACCAGAGGAGGAGGAGATTGGCCCAGCCTTCACCTTGGCTCAATGACTTCTACATGGGCTCGAGTGGGCCACACTGAGGCCTTGAAGACCCCACATGCATGATTGTGCATCTTCAAATATCCTACACTAGGAAGATGCATGTGGCTACTTAGTTGAAGAGTCTTAACCGTTGGATAACGAGGACACGACGATCGAACCGTTGGATTGCATGGATCCTTCGATCGGACAGTTGACTCATTGTGATCCTTGATCGCTTTGATCATGTGTTTGGATTAGCATATTTTATGCTTTTGTTGATTATTCGTAGCTTAGGATTAGCAGATTTATGTTTTATGGTATCATAGGACGTGAGACATTTTTATTTGAGGGGCATTATTGTAAAAACGCATTATTGATACTATCAAGGGGGGGACGTCAAGCCCTAGTCCTCAGATTTTGGAATTAAAAAACTCTCTTTTGCTAAGAAAAAGCATCATCTCTCATGTGCAATGATAATCTCTTGTGAAAAGAGGCTATTTTGATGTGAATCCAAGGGTGTGAAGCCCATTATCTTATTCTTCTCTCTCATTCTCTACAATCGAGGTATTTTCTTCTACTTTCTCTATCTCCATCTCTCTCAATCCCTCTTAATTTCTCTCTACCGCTTCCTTTTTCCTTTTGTTCTCAACCAAAACCCATCCCCATCACATCCAAAACCACTTAAACCTAGCACATTCAAGCTGTACGACCATACGGACCAAACCCCCTAGATCGTACGTCCATACGTGTGTAACTGTACGGCCATCCGTATGGCCAGCCCTCCCTCTCTCTTTCCCTCTTAATCCTTGCTCCTTCCTCTTTAAAATCTCTATCCCTAAGCCTAAAACCCTAACCCAATACCTTAGCTCTCAAAACCCTATTTCTCCACAAACCCTAATTCTCCCTAGCCCTAATTCCAAACCCTAATTCACGAATCCCCAAATTTCTTAACCCTAGAATTGCGCCAAATCTGCCCATTGAATTGGAGTTATGCCTATGCTAATGTGAGAGTTCCAATCTCTCATTGAGCCTTAGGTTTTCATGCTTATATGATTCATACTTGTGTGGGATTGTGAATTTAACATAAATCTGAATTTTATTGCCTCTTTGGTACTCTTTTAATCATGGTAGGATAGCATGTTATCATATTTGATTTATTTTGATTTATTTGTTAATAATTTCTCGCATCCAAGTGATTAGATCACACGTCCTGCATCACCAGCTATATTTACACCCATGTATTTAAATAGCGGTTTTGTATTGGGACCGAAACAGGAGTGACTTGCCCCAACTCATCCATCTCGGTCCCATATTGGCCTGGTGTCTAGTTTCATTGCAGACAAACTTTTTCTGAGTTGTGCACACGAAACTTTAAACCATGTTTACACCACAATTGATTCATGTAGCATCCAGCCATTGTCCACAACAAAACTTGTTGTCTGGTATTTTCTTCATAAGTCACACATCTTGTGCATAAGTAGAACTAAGCAAGCAAATAACAGAAGTTCACTGTTTACAGAAGTTCACTGTTTACAGAAGTTACAAGAAATTATGAATGAGTAGCAGTTGAACCTGACATGTAGATATATGTACCTACATTTTGAGTATTGATGAGGGCTGATGTTGGCCTGTTAGATGTTTATAACTTTTTCTCAATGGAAACACAAAAAGTATTTAACAACCATTAAACGCTGGCCACTGGTTGGACTTCATTCCAACTTCCCATTATAATCCTGAAAAAATCCTCACCCAATCAGTGGCTAGCATCACCTGATCAGTGTCATTTTTGGCACATTCCCAATAAACGATACAGCCCCACAGATTAACGGTCCAGGCGAAATACAGGTATGCCCTTTGTACAGAGAGCAAGAGCTCGAGAACTAACGTGGACATTTATGTTTAGCACCGCATAGATGAACTAATAATTGATAATTAATTAATCGATTAGACGAGGATTTTAGAGACATCTCAACTAGCAGAACCTCCAAATGGATTCCATGGGCATACCTTTCCATGCATCCCTTCGATGGCTTTCTTGGACTCCTCCTCTGTCGCATAACGAAGAAAAGCAAAGCCTCTTGGTCTATTTGCTATTCTATCCATCACAAGGTTGACTGTAAATATAAGATATCAGCATATAACCCCATCAGTCTCATCAACACATTATCATGCACAGATTTCTTGATAGAACACTTTAAGAGTTTCACTACCAATATGAGTTCAGTAAAAATGGACCAATGAAATTCCATGGTTGAATTCTATCTAAAGGATTTCCAGTAAAATCTCTTCCACTCTATGTCAAAAGACGGAAACAAGCATATCATTGTTCTCACCTTCGACGAGTTGACCAAAATTTTGGAAGGCATTTCTCAGACTTGCTTCAGTGGTGCGGAACGAAAGTCCTGCAAGCAATGTTTCAAGTGTTACAGCATTGAAATTCTGCAACGTTTCCAGCTGAGGAATGTTGCATTAAGGAATATTCACATCTCTTGGGCCTTGTAATCCTTCTTGTGGCTTGAATTTGTCATTTTTCAAAAAACAAAAACAAAACATTCATATCAAGATTTCTTACAGATCTTCTAGATCCATGTGAGAAATTAAATTAACAACTGGTTTCTGATATGGAATTATCAGAAAACAGAACCCCTCGTAATCAAAATTTGAAAGGTAAATGGATCATGGGGTAAAATAAAGTGATGCCTTCTCTATAGGGAATAACTCAATGAATTTGTAAAGGTATATAGAAAGAGAGAAAAGATGAGAAAAAAGAGAGAGAGAAGAAAGGTTGGGAGAAGAGAGGGATCCAATTTAGGGTTGACGTCCTAATTCTCCCTCTTTCATATTAATGAAATTTCATAGTGATAAAAGTGCCCTTGATAACAAGAGCAAGAATTCTCATTATATTCTAAATCACTATTAACAAAAAAGCAAGCATAGAAACAAACCTAAGTGAGCCTAGGTAGGCCGTATAGTGGTACAGCTTACATCCACATCTATTAGCACACACCCTCAAGCTAGAGCATAGATGTTGTCGATTCCAGGCATGAATTACTGTGACGAAGAGCATTGGTGAACGCATCAACAATTTGATCCTAAGATCAGACGTATGGCGTAGAGATTTCACCATTAGAGACCTCACATCTGAAGTGAAAGTCAACTTCAATGTGTTTAATTCTTTCATAATAGACCAAATTGTTCATGATGTGGGATTCCGCCTGATTATCACAAAATAATTGCGTATAGACTCACCATAAACCCCATTTCCTGCCACATTAACTCACAGGTGGTATGAGCCATTGCTCAATATTTTGCTTCAACGCTTGATCAGGCCACCACACTACTTCATGCTCTATTCCATATACCTAGATTTCCTCCCAAACATGCAATACCTAGTAGGAGATCGTATATCTGCTAAAGAACCTGACCAGTCTGCATCAGAGTACCCCATGACCTGAAGACAATTATTCTATTTATACAAAATTCCCTGATGTAGTGCTCTTTTAAGGTATCAAAGAATCTGAATAATTGCATCCATGTGAGGTACTCTCAGAGAACTCATAAACTGACTCACCACGCTCGCAGCATAAGATATGTCTGGTCGAGTAATGGTTAAGTAGATAAGTTTTCCAACCAATCTTCTATACCTCCCTTAGTCTTCTATTGCATTTCCTTGATCATTTACGAGTTTGTGATGAGGATCCATTGGTTTATCAACCAGCAATAACAAGAAGACATGTTTCCATTAGCAAATCCACAACATATTTCCATTGGGACAAATTAATTTCTTCCTTGGATCTGGCTACTTTTATACCAAGAAAGTATCAAAGATTATTCAGATCTTTTGTGAAGATATGTCTTTAAAGGTACTTCTTTAGTTCCTCAATCCCCCTATTGTCACTTTCTGTAACAACACCACATGCACTACTAGCACAACGAAGCCTAAGGTACCTTTTTGTACGAAAATAGAACGGTCAACATGGCTTCAAACAAAGTCATGGTTCAACACAATGTTGCTAAATTTGTCAAACTATGCATGTGGAGATTGTTTCAATCCATAAATCACCTTGTGCAATTTACATACTTTGCCAAACTCCTGAGCAACAAATCGAAGTGGTTGCTCCATATAAAATTCTTCTGTGAGATCACCATGAAGGAAGGCATTTTTTACAACAAGTTGGAAGAGGGGTCAACCATGATTAACAACCATGGACAATATAACACGAATGGAGTTCAACTTAGTCACGGGAGAGAAAGTTTCTGTGTAATCAATACTAAGGGTCTGAGTATATCCCTTAGCAACTAAGAGAACCTTTAGACATTCAACTGTACCAGCGGAATGAAACTTAATTGTGTAAATCCTTCTGCAACCAACAACACGTTTATTAGCAGGTGTACACTGATTAGTTCCCAAGTGTTATTCTGATAAAGGGCAACCATTTCATCATCCATTACTTGCTTTCACCCCTCATGTAACAATGCTTCATGATATGCCCTAAGAATAGAGTGAAAGGACAATGATAGGGTAAACTTACGAAACTTTAGAGATAAGCAATGAAAAGAAACATATTTAGAGATATGGTGATTGGTACATGCACTCTTACCTTTTCTTAAAGCAATAGGAATATCAGACTTATCTAGAGAATTCACTGGATCACAAGAATCAAAAGAAGATTCAGTAATAGCACATCATGATTGGCTACACCATCTTCATGTTTCCTTCATGAGTAAACCTTCAGTTGAGGCATAGAAGAAATGGAAAAGTAAACAGAGGGAGGAAGTTGGATGATATCTTCGTCAACTACAATAGGTACAGGCACAACTTCCGCATTAAGAGATTTACTGTCTTTTAAAAAGAATTGAGTAGACTCAAAAAAAAAAAAAAAAAAAAATGTTACATCTGTACATGCACATTGTCTTCAAAGTGTTAAGGACACTAACCACCTCTGTGTCTGGGAGAATCCAAGAAAAATCTATTTAATTGCTTGAAGATCTAATTTATCATGGCCCGACTCCAACTAATGAACAAAGCATACATATAAAATAAATAATAATAATAATAATAATGAAGACAGTGGAGTACCTGGGAGTAACATTTGCTAAAGTGATTGACCCATTAAAACAGACGAACGTATTCGATTTATCAGAAAACATGCCATGAGTATTGCGTCGCTCCAAAAAATTTTGGGACATTCATGGGAATTAATAGAGTACGAGTTCACCTCAAGAAGGTAACGTAATGCATGGGCATTTTCACACCAGGCTCGAGTGGGGTTGCCTATGGGATGCAGGGGCACACTTGGGGTGGGCGGCTAGTGTGAGGCGATACCCATGTAATTTAGGGCCCACGAGGGGGGTTCGGCCGAGGTCCTAACCCATGCGATATGGGGCCTGGGCTACAAGATAAAGGGATTAATTTGCCATGCTCTATCAGTTCGAGCTTTTAGAACAAGAGGTTAATTGTCCTGCGTCAAATTGGTATCAGAGTGGACGGTCTCATGTTCGAGACTCCTCACCGAGAGTGATTAATGCAGGGGCATTTTCACACCGAGCTCGAGTGGGGTTGCCTATGGGATGCAAAGGCACACTCGAGGTGGGCGGCCCGTGTGAGGTGGGTGGCTTGTGTGAGGCAATACCCATATGATTTAGGGCCCACAAGGGGGGTTCGGCCCAAGTCCTAACCCATGCGATGTGGGGCCCAAGCTACAAGATAAAGGGATTAATTTGCCATGCTCTATCAGTTCGAGCTTTTAGAGCAAGTGGTTAATTGTCCTGCGTCATAACGATTGTTTCTATTACGCAAAACCATTTTTTTTTTGGGTGTGTGCATATGATGTTTAATATAGGATACTAGTTTTTAAAAAAAAAAAAAATACTAACTAAAATCTTGGGACATATTCCTTGGCATTATCCAAACGAAACGATTTTTAATAGAGTACAAGTTCAGCTCAAGAAGGTAACGATTTTTCTGTTACGCAAAACCATTTGTTATGGGGTGTGTGCATATGATGTTTTATGTAGGATACTAGTTTTTTTTCTTTTAAATACTGACTAAAATCTTGGGACATATTCCTTGGCATTATCAAAACAAAACACGGACACATTTGAATTAAATTGATTTTGTACTTTCATATGAAAAGTCTTCAAAATAGAAATAATTAGATCTTTCTTTCATTAAATAAATCCATGTTATTCTTAAGAAATCACCAACCAATGTAACAAAATACTTACACCCTGACCTATTGAATATTTTAACTATTCCCCAAACATCCGAATGAACTAAAGAGAAAGAAGTTAAACTACGCTTTTTCACACGCGGTGGAAAAGTAGTATGATAATGTTTGCTCAACTCACACACATCACACTCTACACATAACACAAATGACAGAAAGAATAATGCCCTTAAAAATCTTCAAAGATGGATGACCGAGATAGCAATGCCACTGATAATGGGAGATTTGTGTTGTTACGCCAATGACGTCATGATCAAAATAGTACAACATGTCATGTTTCATGTCCTCCGCCAATCTCCTTCTTCGTCTTTAGATCCTAGAAAACATAATACGAATGATAGACAGTGACAAAACAGTTAAAAATTTTGGTAAGTTTGCTACCAAACAGAACACTTAAAAGAAATTTTGGAACGAACAGGACAAATGATAATGAAAGAGGACTTGTATGAACAGTATCCATTCCACGTACTTTAGACTGGATACAAATTGTCAAAGTGACAAATGAACTTGTTAACGATATACCAATGGAGGAAAACACACTGGATCACTTGTCATATGGTCAGATGCTTCAGAGTCAATGGCCCATGGAGTAGGGAACTTAGATCTTAAATAGGCCGCCATACCCGATGTCACAAATGTAATCGTAGGAGTAGAAGTAGTTACAGAAGTGGTAGGAATAGGTTGATTCTATAGATTTTTCAGCAACTTAGAGTACTCATATTGAGTTAGTGTAACCATTTCACCAGTCATACGTGGTTGTGGGGCTATAAATGTAGAACTAGCCGGATGAAGCCACTGCTCTCTCTCCAATGTAAGATGCTTGATTAGCCTGTGCTAGCTTACTATTGAGATTCCAACATTTTTGAACAAAGTGATTGAAAAACCCACAATGCATACACTTCCTAGATCCACGACCACCTTAGTTACCTCTTTCACCGCGGCCTCAGCCAATAGAAGATGTAAAAGTCGAATGGTCGTTGGCTCCACTCGTAGAGACAAAGATTCACATTGGAGGCAAGCCTACACCTCGTTTAGAAATGACACATCTTTGCCACCCAAAATTTGTGCACGAACTGGTTCATACTCACGTTTCAACCCTAATAAGAACTCAGCTACATAGAACTCTTCACGTTGCCGGTGTAGCTTTTCCAAATCAGTAGTAAGAGGTTGATACACATTCAACTTCTCCCACATTCCTTTGAGTTTGGAATAGTATTCACCTAGAGATTTTATCACCTTGTTGAAGCTCAAATATTTCTTCATATAATTGATACATACAAGAGATGGTTTTGTTAGCTGAATACATCTCTAACAATGCATCCCACACTTCCTTTCTAGATTCCAAAAACATTACATTCTCACTATGGATACTATTCCACAACTATGTCATAATTTAGACATTCTACTGGATCCATTGATCATAAGTACTAGAACTCTCATTAGGTTCCTTTGTGGTCAAATATCTTAATTTTCCCTTGGTCATTAGAAACACTTAGATGGACTTAGACCACTAGAGATAGTTTGTTCCATTTAATTTAATAGAGGTTATCTAGACCACTAAAAAATTAGATGGATTTATGAATCTAGATTTCGAATTACTTTCCATCTCCATCAAAACAAGTGAAAAAGAGAATACCATAAGTCTTGCATAAACACGGGCTAACATAGCCCAATCAACAAACAACCCACTTGTATGTTTCACATAATGTGCACACCATGCTTGGAGAGAAAACTCAGCCCATGCATCCAAAATTTCCAACTGGATATGAATGAAGATGATCATGAACATGACATCCAACATGGGCAATCAGCCCACATGCTTCTAATAATCACACAAGAAGTGATATCACGTGGACTTCATTCACCTACTCACGCATGGACCATTACAAAAGGCCCAACATAGAAAAAGGAAAAAAAAAAAATTTAAGATTTTCAACATGAGGGATAAGAAGTACTAAAAGATAAAAGAGGGAGAAAGAAAGAAAGAATGGGAGGAAAAAAGGTTAAATTAGAAACAATGATGCTCTAATACCATGTAAAAGTATTGAGAGCCAGAAAAGAAGAGAAGAAAGAGAGAGAAGAGGAGAAGGTTGGTAAAAGAGAGGGACCTAAGCTAGGGTTGATGCCCCCACTCTGCCTTTTGTTATATTAATGGATTTTCATAATAACAAAAGTGCCCTTAATAACAAAAACAAGAATCCTCATCATGTCCTAAATCACTATTAACAAAAGAGTAAGCACATAAACAAAACTAAGTGAGCCTAAGTGGGCCATACAATGGTATGGCAGACATCCACATCCATCAACAAATATTGGGCATGGGTCTATAATTAATAGGGTAACAACTTTCAGGTCAACCCGAACCTAACCCAACTCAAGTTCAAGCCAGGTTGTCAAGGTCCTCGAGTTGGGTTCGGGTTGTAAAAAGCCAACCCATTTTGAAATTTGGTTGGGTTCAGGACAACAAAATTCGAGTCGGGTTAGGTCGGGTTGGGAATAATCACATGTATTTTTTGGTCACTCAAGTAGGGTTGGATGGAGTATAGAGGAATTGGGGTTGGGTTCGGGTTGGATGGAGTACAGAGGAATTGGGGTTGGGTTCGGGTTGGGTTCGGGTTGGGTTCAGGTTGGGTACCTCAGGTTGGAATTCGGGTGGGATCAGGTTGCGTCCTCTTGAGGTCAAGTTGGGCTCAAGTTGACCCCCAACCTGATCCGACCCGACCTACCCGAGTTGCACCCCTAGTACTCATGCAGACCAAGTGAGTTTTGAAAGACGAGCTATTTGGAAAATCTGGAGAGAGCATATTTCCCATTGTGTAGAATGGACTTCCTTGGCCAAAAATGACAAGTGAACCCATCTCATGTAACCGGAAAAAAAGGTGTTGAACCATGATTTGGGCAAATGACCATTCTGCGTATCACAAATTTAATAAGATACAAATGCTGCCAAAATGGTGTTACCGAATTGGATTTATATCAAATGCTTGGAGGAGTAGCAGATCTGTACTGAACTCTAACATCATGTTTACTTGATCCTCACATATGAGAATGTGAGGTTCCAAATTTCCAATTCAATCAAACCACTATATACTGACAAGCGTCATTATAAATAACAGTTGAATACAAATAAGAAATGAATGAAAACTCAATTGAAGGGACTGGAATCCTCTACAACACATGTTTTACATAGTGCATAAAACCCTCAAGATTGTGGAGCACACCATGTTTTATACATAAAATCCACTCTGTCTATCAGGTTCTATCCTCAAAGTTAGGTCCTAAGGCCAAAAATCAGCTAGATCAACAATTTAGATGGGGCACACCACATGGAATGATGGGGATGGGATGCCAACCATAGGTTTGTTTCTATGGCCACCATGGTGTGTATCTTTCATCAAACCCATTAATCAGGTGTAACCCACCAAGAAGAAGAGAAGCCAAAAAAATCAGCCTGACACAAAACTTAGGCAAGCCATACCATGTGAACTTAGCACTTTTGGGAGCAATTTTACTTGTTTTCCCAAGGGCGTGGCCCATATCAGCTTTTATTCGGCCTTCTGTATGTACAGTCTAAACAATGGTTCTCGCCTGACGGACGGAGTGGATTTTACATATACAACGTGGTGGGCTGCACAGCATGGGTGTTTTATGCACTCAGTAAAACAGGTGTTGTAGACTATTCCAGTCCCAATTGAAGTTTCGCCACAGGAAAACCAAAACAGTACAAGAGATCAATGCACCTTTTTTAGCATCCTCACATAAGAGAAGAAGATTAGAAGAATATGAGGCAGGGGAAAAACAGAGTGCTCAATTCATCTATCTACACTCCAGAAACATAAACCCCAATTGAAAAACCAACACAAACCCGCCAATTCTCACGGAAAAACCAAAACATCGCAATAAAATGAAATACCCAAAAAAGATAAAGAAACCCCATTTGAAATTATCATTAGAAAGAGCGGTTTTCGCGATAAGGATGAAGAAGGGCTGGAGATTTCAATATCATTTTGAAAGAAAAGAAAAGAAAAGAAAAAGAAAAAAAAGGTCAGGATTTTAGAAAAGTTACCGCTGACATAGAGTTTGGTGGAGGGTGTTGTATTAGTCTTTGGATGAGGAGAAGAAGACGGCAGGCAAGCAACAGCAACGCCATGGTTGCGAGTCGTTAGTGGAGTTGCAGAGAATGAAATAGAATGGCAAGGAGGAGAGAGAGATTTGAAGAGAATGAGAGGAAGAGGAGGAGAACTCTGGCTTTCTTTTCTTGTTAGAGATTTGGAAACAGGGGCAGCAACTGGAAGAACTGTCGCTGCCATCATCTCCATGCGTGATGAAATCTAGAGGCCGTTTGGACTTTGGATTATATAAAACCTGGCTCTGTTTGGTACTCCACCAGAGTACCGAAATTAGGTACTCCACTTTTTTTTATCTGGACTCGTGTAATGAATGGTGTGGATTGTACATCAAGTCGGTCCATTTGCTGATCTTGAGAGTATGTTCTGTCGGCTTACCTGGTTATCAGGATGGTTCGTATGGAAGGTTCCCACCTGGACGGATAATAGCTCAACAATGGTATTGAATATTGATGGAATGATCTAAACCATCCAATGCAAAGTTTTTGGCCCCAGATTGGTGGACGCGGATTTCCTGGGAAAGCCTTTCGCATGAAGTTCCTGCGCTGGTAACCCATGTGGGGCCCACTGTGATGTTTGTGAGAAATCCTACCCGTTCATACGTTTTGTGAGTTCATTTTAGGGTATCATGCCAAAAATGAACCCTATCCAATGCTCAAGTGGGCTGTAATAAAGGAAAATGTGGTTAGGTAAATTCTCACTGTTGAAACCTCCCTGGGTTATACCATGATGTTTACATGCCATCCATACCGTTAATAATGTCATTCCTACTGGGATGAACGGAAAACACAAACATTAGTGTGATTCAAAACTTCTTTGGCACACGAATATTTTAACTGTAGATGTTTAATTATCACGTTTTCGGCCCACTTGAGCATTAGATAGGGTTCGTTTTAGGCACATGTCCTAAAATAAACTCACAAAACGGATGCAAAGGAAAGATTTCTCGCAAACATGACAGTGGGCCCCACCTGGGTTCCCACTGCAGGAACTTCCTGCAAAAGGCTTTAGGAGGAAATCCGCCTCCCAGATTGGAGGATCTCTGACTGTGGGGCCTATATTTAAGTATTTTATTTACATCCACGCCGTCCATCTGTTTTAAAGCTCATTTTAGAGCATGATCCAAAACATTGAAGCATATCCAAATCTCAGGAAGACCACACCACAGGAAACAATGGTGATTGAATACCCACCATTAAAAACTTCTTGGGAGCCACCGCAATGTTTATTTTCCATCCAACCTGTTGATAAGGTCACAAAGACCTGGATGAAGGGACCACACAAATATCAGCCTGATCAAAAACTTTTGTGGCCTATGAGAAGCTTTTAATGGTCAATCACCACTGTTTACTGAGATTTGGATCTACTTCATATTTTGGATCATGCCCTAAAATGAGATGTCAAAACGGATGGATGGTCTGGATGTAAGTCACATACATCATGGTGAGCCCCACATTCAGGGACCCACTGAAGTGGGGTATAAGCATATTGATAAATCTTGTTCTGGGCAATTTTCCGGCCTGGGAATTTCTGAGGAGATTTTTCATATTTTGACACTTTTCTTGAAAAAAAAAATCTCATAGAAAATTAAATACTAAATAATATCTATTATAGGTAATAATAATTTTCAAAAGACAAATATATAATCATATAATGAATTGTTTTCACCTCTAAATGATGTTGACAATAAAAACTCAACAATTTTGCACTGCAAGAAATTAAAAACTCTTAAGATTTTTTTTAAATATCATGGTATTATTGTTTGATCAATTTCCTACAAGAATATTGCAACATTTCAAAATCATGTCGGCATGTGTGTATGCTCTAGTGCTCTCAAAGCAGGACAAGGTATAGTGGTCATAGTAGGATTTCGTACAGTTCAGTCAATCAATTTGAATTAATTCTCAACTCCAAAACACATTTCATGAACTACTATGCAAAAATTCCACTGATCAAATGATCTAATCCATCCTTGATTTGGACCTATTTTCTATAGCATCATTTTTCTAAGCTATGGGTGGAATGACTATGATCGCCCAATGGCAGTGATTCTTTAGAATCATAAGCAATCCATGATGGCCCCTAACAAATAGATGGATCCAATTGTTGATTGGACCTATTTTTGTGTAAAACATCCTTTTCAGATGTCCCTCAACCTTTTAAATGGCACATGGGGCGACTTATTGTTGAACTGAACTGCTCATTCATTCATAGAAATAGGAGCAAACCATGTTGCAAGAATCACGCCATCGGATGGTCCATCCACACGTGGGAGATTTCCATGTGGATGGATAATGGCTCAACAATGGTATTGATGGAATGATCCAAACCATTTAATCCATGAAGTTTTTGTGAACTGGATGTAGTGGTCCAGTTCTTCTAATATGTGTGAAATTTTTTTCTAACATCCATATATAGTGCCTTGAACTGAATGTATGGTGGGTTTTTAATTAGTGCGATCCTTCTTTTTTTATTTTTTTATTTTATATTTAGTCTTGTAGAGTGGGTATAGGATACTGAAAAATCTCATTCTCAGTCATTTCTCAGCTATCTTTTAGGCCAACAATCCCAAGTAAACACCCCAAAGAGAAAATTCCTTGTTGGTGAATCTGATCAGCATCAGATCATTCGACCATAATGGAAAACGGATCCTGCTTTCATGGACTTCTAGAAGATCATGGGATCAAATGAAGCCCACTGACCATGATCAAACGGTGGTAAGATTCATCCATAACAAATGTTATCTATAGGTCCTCATTCGCCAACATGATATGGGTGAAGCTGGCTGACATTGAGGTTACTGTGTAAGTGACCTTTTGAAGAATACTAATGAAGCTACTAAATTTTATGTCGTGAAGATCGTTCTGAAATATAATGATGAGATATACGAAACTTTTGCAAATATATATGTATAGAACTGTACAAGTAGTTTTATAGAGTTATTCAATTCATAGCAGTTTCATTGATCTGAAAATGGAGGCAGGCAATTACAGCATTGCAAACAGACAAGATGGGCTACAGCCTACAGCTACAATGAATCTGAAAACAGAACCAAGTTGCTAAGATACATCATAGACATGACATGAGCATGCCATGGATATGGATTTTAGACTGGATGTTTGAAAGTCAATGAGGGCATGAATTCCATGCTGAGTGGTAAGAGCATGGAGATATGTGAATTACTTTTCTCGAACAGAAGCCATCGACCCATATCATGCATCTTTCATCCATCTAGATTCTCATCACCTCGTGAATTGCACCAGCATCTCAACTGAAATCTGTCAACTTATTGGATTCGCATCTGCATAGAGAAATCCTGAGTCGAACTTGATTCATGTTTTATATCATCTCCCATTTTTCAACAGGCAGCAGTCGTTTCTCACTGAGCATTACATTCTTGACTAATCAGCTTCTTCACATTTCAACCATATAGCTCACACTTCAACTTCAGTACATAAATTCCAGGTTTGCATGTGATTTCCATGGTTATTGTGCTCAAAATCCTCAGGCCATTCATATAGGAGGTTCCACCACAGACGGGCCGTATGGAGAAAATCTCATTGAGTTGATCCACAACCAACATAAGAAAGCGTACTAGAAACGACCTTTATACTATGTGAGAAAGGATTAAAGAGGTTTGCTCGCATCGCATGCACCCCTCTTCACATGCACCTTTTCATGCAGCACTCATGCCAACCAGACATTAGGGTAGCCCCACAGATGAAGATGGACATATGCAAACTAAGGATGGTAGCATCATCAGGCAGTCAACACGTGCATATTGAGTGTGAACTGTAGGCAAGTCTTTTAAACAGTTCTTTTTGTATAGGGTGGCCCACCCGATGAGTGGACCAACCTAGATTTTGTGTACTTTCATCTTCATGATGGGAGCCACCTTACACGCACTCAGATGTCCCACACACTTGACAAGTTGATAAGGTGCTGCATATAAAGGTGCTTGTGTGGCTTGCAAACGTTGCGATTTAAGGGATGTCATCAAAACTTTCTTCCTAGTCCTCTTAATCAACCTCCAACCGTTCATTTACCACATGTGGAACATATCCTTCTAACTTCAATTGCTCCCATCAAATCATTCAAGCACCTTCTATAGTCTGAAATTGGGGGTGAGAACAATCAACCATAACAAATTCATGTGAGGCACTATTCAAATGGATAGAGCTAGTCCCACGCGTCTTCTTAATCCCCCCCTCTCATCATCTTCCTCACTTTCGCAGCCTCATTCCACACACTTGGCACGTCGATAAGGTGCTGCAATAAAGGTGCTCATGTGGCTAGCAAACCTTGCGATTGAATGCAATGTCATCAAAACTTTCTTCCTAGTCCTAATCAACCTCCAACCATTCATTTACCACACACGGAACATATCCTTCCAACTTCAATTGCTCCGTCAAATCATTCAAAACATCTGCTATACTCTTAAATTCAGGGTGAGAACAATCAACTGCAACAAATTCATGTGAGGCACCATTCAAATGAATAGAGCTAGTCCCACGCGTCTTCTTAATACCCCTATCTCTCATCATCTTCCTCAATCTCGCAGCCTCATCCCACATCCCACCATCTGCAAACACGTTATAGAGAAGGGTGTACCGCCCACAATTCTGTGGATCCAACTCTACAAGAATCCTCCCCACACGCATCCCCATCTCGACATTCCCATGGATCCTGCAAGCATTGAGTAAAGCACCCCAAACCGAAGGATCTGTTTTTACCGGCATGGTCCTGACAAGTTCCTCAGCCTCAAAGAGGCACCCCATACGGCCAAGAAGGTCGACCATGCATCCATAGTGCTCAAATTCAGGAGAAATATGGTAAATCTGAGTCATGAGATCAAAATACTCACGCCCCTTATTGACTAAACCAACATGACTGCACGCCGTTAGGACTCCAACAAAGGTGACTCCATCAGGCCTTACAGAGGCCCCCACCATCTCATTGAAAAGCTCAAGTGCTCTTCTTGCATCCCCATGTATTGCGTGCCCATTGATCATAGCATTCCACATAACCAAATCTCTCTTGGGGGCCTTCTCAAAGAGCGCCTGAGCATCTTCAATGTTACCACACTTGGCATACATGTCAATAAGCGCCGTCAACAAGACAAGGTTTTGTGTAAGCTTGCTCTTTCGTATAAGAGCGTGAAACCGTCTTCCTTTATCAAGGGCCCCTAGATGAGCACAAGCCAAAACCAAATTCACCAATGTCGGCTCGTTAGGCTTCTCGTTCTGCCTTTGCATCTCATCGAAAAGACCCAATGCCTCCTTAAATGAACCACACTGGACACACCCATTAATCATCACATTCCAAGACACAACATTTCTCTCCAGCATCATATCAAACAGCCTACGGGCTGAATCCAGATCCCCATTCTTCGCCAGCGCACCCACCATCGAATTCCACGACACCACATCCAGCCGAGAGCTTGCATCAAACACACGACAAGCGCTCCCCATTAAGCCGCAGCTCGAGTACATGTGAATCAACGAATTCTGCACTTCAACCACCGTCTCCAATCCAGCCCTCATGGCATGCCCGTGGACTGCCGCCCCCTCATGGGCGCCACCCACACGAGAACATGCCTTGATTACAATGGGAAACGTATACTCATTTGGACTAACGGCTCGTGACCGCATCTGCTCATAGACCAAGATTGCTCTCCCCGGATCATCGCTCTGTGCGTAGCCCTTGATCAGGATGTTCCAAGTGAAAACATCTGGCCCCTCAATCTGGGTAAAGACCGAGCGAGCGTAATCGAGATCTGCATAGGTTGAAAGACAGCAGAACTTCACAAGGCGGCTGGCCGCAAAGGGGTCTTGAATGAGACCTGATGTGATCATCTTGGCATGGATTCTCTGCAAATCTTCAATGTTAGAGCATGCTTCCAAGAAGGAGAGAATCGGGTGGTCTAATGTCAGTTTGAAGGAACGGTCATGAAGGATTGGAGCTGTTGCGAATCTTGCTTTGAAAGAAGTGAAAAGGAAGTGAGATGTCTGCTTTAACATTTCAAGTTCAAAAAACGGTTGGGATGGGAAGCTTCCACCAGTTTTAAAAAGTCGTTTCTACAACCGTAAGATTTCGATGATCAGATGATCCTAGCCATCAATTCCGCGGCCTTAACAAAACTGACTAAAGGCGAACCTTCCAGGCAAGAAAGTGAAGAGATGCGGTAGCTAGGATTGGCTGGCACGTGTGACTTTTGAAACATGGGCCATGGCCCACTACTAGGTAACGCATCACCTGCCACGTGTACTGCGTAGAGCAGTAGATATGGCTATACCATATTTTCGGCAGACCTATGTGCGTTGGGCCCAGCCAGGATGCAACTCATCCACAACATGCATTGCTTATGCGTCAATCCTCGCCATCCAATTCATGGGCCCCATTGATCATAGCCACCGAACAATCATGATGTTTTGATCGGTGGCATCAATTGCAGAGTTGAAAATTAAAGGGACAAGAAAAAAAAATAAAAAATTTTGATAGTCTGGCACAAAGTGTGATGGACGATACACAAACACCTAGAGATTACGAAGAAATTGCACAAGTCTAATACAAGATATTCAAATTAAACCGTCAAGTTATGAGTCCCAGTTTAAATGTATCATGATTTGATCATCTGACCATCGGATGGGTGGAGATCTAATGGACGGTTAAAAATGAAAGCTGGCGACCGCCTGATGGACACCGGCCGGCTAGCTGGTGTGAAAACTATGTGGGTCCCACTATAATGTATGTGTTTTATCACTTCGTCCTTCCATTTTGACGGCTCATTTTAAGCCATGACCCTTAAAAAAGTCAGATCTAAAGTTGACAAAATAAATAGACAGAGTAGATAAAACACATAAATTATGTGGGCCCAGAGACCTTTGATTTGCCTCGTTTTTGGACTCATACCGTAAAATGACATGACAAAATGAATGGACGGTGTGGATACATGATGGGCCCTCATAGCCCATGTCTTTTCCTAGTTAGGGACGGACAGGGATACCCAATCCGCGTGGTGATAACCATCCGTGGTGATATTCCCCATTGGTATGGCCAACTTGAGCTATGGATCGTGTTAGATTTTGGAACGTAGGCCTAATTAGGGGTGTGTCGGGCAACCGAGTCGAACTGGCTCAACCCAACCCGGTCACCAGCCAAACCAGCCCAAACCCGGCCTGGCCCGGTCAGCAATTAAGTGACTAAGTTCGAATCGGTTTCAAACTTTACAGCGAATTCATGAGTTGGGCGGTGTTCTCGCTTCTTTGTCTCAAATAGTTAGGGTAAGGATTTAGGATATATATAGGATATATATATATATATATATATATATATATATATATATATATATATATATATGTGTGTGTGTGTGTGTGTGTGTGTGTGGGGGGGGGGGGGGAAAGGTACTATGCACTCGAGTGCATACGGTCATCCATGAGGTCGAGTTGGTGTGGGGCCCACCGTGATGCCGTTCGAACATCTACCCCTCGTCAGATGCACCATCCCGGTGTGGGGCCCACACGGCTGAAAATCACCTCAATCTGTGACTTTTGTGGGCCACACCACGTACAGAAGTGGAGAGGGGCCGTGCACCATTGAAACATTCAAAACCAGTTGTGGGGGCCTTTCGAGAGGTTTCTTCATGATCAAAACCGTCCATCATGTGTGTCCCACTTGAAAGTAATTTTAAACCACTTTTCAGGTGGTATACACATCTCAGGTGGGGCCCACCAAGTGCTTTTACATGTTTTTGCTTGTATACTTGTGTTTTCAGATGGTATGGCCCACCTGATCACGGTGGACGGACGATTTTGGGCCATCTAGGCCCAAAATGGGATGGTGCATCTGGTGGACGGTGTGGATCTTCGAACGGAATCACGGTGGGGCCCACCCCAGCTCGACCTCACGGACGACCGCTTTACGCTCGAGGGCATAGTACCTTTTCCATATATATATATATATATATATATATATATATATATATATATATATATATATATATATATATATATAGTCCCGGTCTCCTGCGCACTGTACAGTAAAAAGGATGGGCTGGGATTCGGCCCCACCATGATGCGTTCATGAAATCCACCCCAATCATTAAGTCTGTGATAGAAATTTAGTAGTATATGTTAAAAATTAGGTAGATTCGTGATTCATATCAGTCACACCAAGTGAAACCGTTTGAATAGTTGGCATTTCGTACACTGTTTTTGCTCATGTGGCCCACCAACATTATAAATGTGGCCGATATTTTATACTTATGACTAAATTATTATCACACACATTATGGATGGAGCAGATTCAAATAAATATCAAGGTGGGCCAACCCCTAGCCGACTCGGTAGTGGTTGGGATGAACCAGAGACGTGGATTGCATGCCGACCTTGTCAGTAACTAACAACCTTGCTGGTTGTTGGTGCTAGTGGGCCAAACGATGATGTATATATTTAATCCAAGCTGTCCATCCATTTTTCTAGCTCAATTTATGGTATGATCCCAAAAATGCATAAGATCCGAATTTAAAGTGGACCACATCACATGAAAATAGTGGTGATTAAACGGATTAAAAGCCCATTATTAAAAAATTTTAGGTATAGTTTATCTGCCATCCAACCTATTGATTAGGTCATAAAGACTTGGATGAAGTAAAAACACAAATTATTAGCTTGACCCAAAGCTAATTTTTTAATGATGGGCGTTTAATCCGTTTAATCACCACTATTTTCATGTGATGCGGTCCACTTTAAATTCGGATCTTATGCATTTTTGGGATCATACCATAAATTGAGCTAGAAAAATGGATGGACAGCTTGGATTAAATATATATATCATCGTTTGGCCCACTAGCACCAACAACCAGCAAGGTTGTTAGTTATTGACAAGGTCCGCATGCAATCCCTGTCTCTGCCTCATCCCAACCACTACTGAGTCGGCTAGGGGTTGGCCCACCTTGATATTTATTTGAATCCGCTCCATCCATAATGTGTGTGATAATAATTTAGTCATAAGTATAAAATATTGGCCACATTTATAATGTTGGTGGGCCACATGAGCAAAAACAAGAGTTTAATGCCAACTATTCAAACGGTTTCACTTGGTGTGACTGATATGAATCACGAATCCACCTAATTTTTAACATATACTACTAAATTTCTATCACAGACTTAATGATTGGGGTGGATCTACCTAATTTTTAACATATACTACTAAATTTCTATCACAGACTTAATGATCGGGGTGGATTTCATGAACGCATCATGGTGGGGCCGAATCTCAGCCCATCCTTTTTACTTGTGTTGGTTGGTGCGTAAAATATCTCGTGCGGTACAGTGCGCAGGAGACCGGGACTCACTCACTCTCTCTCTCTCTCTCTCTCTCTCTATATATATATATATATATATATATATATATATATATATATATATATATATATATATATATAACGCCCTGAAAATTGGGGGTCGTGCATACGCTCGACTACCGAATTACAGGACATCACTTATATCCAATTTTTATTAGTTTGTGTTCAATCAAGTTTAATTGTGCAGCGTGGAATCACTTGGAACATGGAGTACAATTACAACTAGTCTACTAAGATGAATGAGTCTAAATTTATACAAGTCCAAATTAAGATAAACGGGTCGCACAAGGCGTTGCTCAACAAAATCACAAAAATATATCCAAAAAGGAATGATGAGCTGAGTCCAACACTCAGCGATTCAAGTCCATTTGCGAACTCTGCGGCGAACTACCGATCAACTGAAGATAGGACAACTCGTCCTCCTCATCCAAGCTCGTGCCGCAAGGCTCCTCGTACTCGGCGTCACTTGCAACTACTGAAGAGTCTGGTTGGTGTTTTAAAACACCGTCCCAGAGTGGGAGTGAGTGATCAACTCAGTGGGTGCTATTAGTCTTAAGTTACAATATGCATCAATTGTACTATGAATTTAATGAAAAAGAGTCATTCATAAACACATATCTAATCTTATTAATGCATATGCATGATATATGATATGATGCATGCCCTCGCCACAACACTCCCTCAAGCCACTCCGTCTAACGATCGCATATGTCAACACTCCCTCAAAGCAACCTCGACTGCCGAGTCGCCAACCTATCTAATGCAATGCAATGATAATGTTACCGAGTTCTTAATTAAGTCCATTCATCCAGCAGATTGGGGAATCTGATACACCCCACATATCAAATGCCCTGAACTAGTTGCGAGGCCAAGGCCCCCAAACACGTGAGGCCGAAACCCCACGATCCTTGATCCCGTCGGGTTCCCCATCCCCGACTTCAAGCACATGGGGAGTGCCGAGAGAAAGAGATCGCTTGCGGTCACTACGGGGAGGCGCATCACCCCAGCGTAGGCTGACAGCTCGGACACAGTGTCCCATTCCACCATACCCGGCTCACGAGACTGTGAATTGATATTCAATTCGTTATCAATGGACTACAATAGTGGTAGGGTGTTCCAGATTCCATACATATATGAGCAAACATAGTTAACAAATAAGGTTAGTCAGCCAGTAAACTAAACCGCACGAGTCCAGACAAGTATGTGGCGAAACGGCATCGGGTGTAGGCAACCCATGTAGTCTAACTACTATCGCCCACAAGCACTCACACAAATCCATAGGTTTAGCCTCAAGGCGGTCCTACCAACGGGGCCGCCTTCGCTCTCCTCGAATTACTGACCAACCCAAGGGTTTGGGAGGTGATTCAAAACATGCCACCTATCAATGTATCATCTAACATAAACAACATCATGTTCTCATGCTTCTCAATATAAAATTCTAAATTTCTACTAACATGTAAAGCGAACAATATCATGAGCAAGGTGTGTGTGTTGTGTGAGTTGATAAGGAAGTCAAGCACTTCCTACCTCCCTTAGAACCGAAATACACAAAAATTAGCGAATCATACATGTTATAGGGCATATCATATGAGAAAATCAAATAAGGCATGGGCATGCAATTGTCCATACACAAAGTCATGTGAGGGGCAAGAACAACATCATATGAGAGCCAAACATACGATTCTAACAAACATGTAAGTCCTAGGGTTTCTTTAGATTCTCCTAACATAGCATCCAAGCAACCAAAATCATTAAACACATACTAAAATTGGTACTAGGCCACCTAAGAGCAATAGTCCGCACCTATGGATCGTTGGAGAGTTGGAAAACGACTTAGGAAAGAGGACTTTTGGGGCC
Source organism: Magnolia changhungtana (assembly GCA_030180095.1). Lineage (NCBI taxonomy): Eukaryota > Viridiplantae > Streptophyta > Magnoliopsida > Magnoliales > Magnoliaceae > Magnolia > Magnolia changhungtana. The sequence continues at coordinate 2,108,299 of JASAUF010000336.1, forward strand.
GGACGACCGAAATCCCTAAAACGACCATTTACATGTCAGAACTTCATGCAAAACCCTCACACACACAAGGGTTTCAAGAAAAAGGGGTGAGAGATTTACCTATACAATCAACAGAAGTGAATGGGCGGTCGTGGTGGAGGATTCGTTGAGGAAGAGGTGAGGAGTTGCAAGCATCGGACTTCCTTGGCCCCACTTTGATCTATGACCCACCTTCACTCTCATCTTCACTATCTTTCTTCACTCTCCCTAGCTCTCTTTCTCCTCTCTTTACTCTCTCCCTCTTTCTCTCTTTCTCTCCTTTGGAAATGGAAAAATCGTATGGGAACAGGGGTGCCCAAATGAAACCCTTATATAGGGTCAGTTTTGGTGTAAATGGCCCTAAGGGCTAGGTTTTTACTATACTAGACCTATGGGAGGGTCTTTCTAAGCTCTAGGGCTCACTATGGGGTGTACAAGTCGATACACACCGTAAGATAGTTAGCATCAATGATGATCTACGTATGGATACGATCGGCCCATCATTTGGATGTGCCGATTGATAGATATGATTAGAAGTCTATTTAACGGTCACCGATAGTTGATCGGGGCCACGGCTATAAGGATATGAGCAGGGAAATATCCTTACTCCACGTGTGAAGTTTGGTCGCAAACCAATGGTCCGAAATCCTCAACTTTGTATAAGAGTGGCGACCCAATTCACTTAAGTTTTTGTTCCTTCCTTTAGGGTATTTGCATTTTTCATGTACTCGTCATTTGACTCAAGTTGAGTGGTTCTAGGCAATACCCAGGTCCGACTCCCGCGATGGATGTCAAGCCCAGTGAGACGGACATTCTTTTATAGTTTTGGAACTAGTGGCCCACAAACGAGCAGTCTAAAACTTGTTCGGAAAATCGGAGCATTTTTAGAATGAGTTTGGTATTGAGATTTCTCGTGAGCACTGATTAGGGTTTGGATTAACTATATTTATAGTGCGGCCTATTTATAACTAGTAGAAGTGGAGATTTGATCATGCTTACTCTAAACCATCGGTTTTAGGCTAAAAGAGTAACGGGGTTGCCCTGATGGGTCTCTGGTCACGAAATTTATAGGACAGGGGCTTCACGGCCTGATGAAGGGCCATGTAAAGTTTGGGAACAAATGGATGAACGATTATGGGATTTGATCAAATGGTTCTGATTGTTAAATGGCCATGTGGGGTTTATTTCGGTGATTGGGGAATCTCTGGTGGCCCCTTGGCCCTGAAATTTATAGGGTAGGTGTTCTATGGCCTGATGAAGGACCATGCAAAATTTGGGAACGATCGGATATGGGATTTAATCGTACGGGTCTGGTTTACGATCAACGGTCACCATCCCACGATCGAGTACCAGATTTCGTAGACGGGCGTAGGCACGTACATTAAACCTTCACCGTAAATTATGAAGAAATTCGATGGCTGGAAAGCCCGGAGTCTCAGTTTCTTTGACCAGTGCCAGATTTAAATTCTGGCCTTGGGTGGGTTGACAAGTGTTGTTGGGACGACCTGAATAGATTATTTCTGGGTGTCCACTGCGTCCGTGATCCACGATGGACCACAAGCCCAGTGAGATCTATGTTTTTCCAAAATTTTAGATTTTTCTAACGTTCTTCGGCTACTACACGGCCTGCACAAGCTGTCGCCGAGTACAAACCGATCATCTGACTTGATGGCCTGTACACAGTCTGATCGTGACCAGAATGGACCACTCATGTATAAGCTAACGTTGACTGCTAATGGTCAGTAAGCGACAATATAAGTTAATTATTTTTAAAAAAAAATAATTTCAATGATTTTTTGAAAATCCAAAACAGTGAAAATTCAGAATGTTACTATATATATATATATATATATATATATATATATATATATATATATATATATATATATATATATATATATATATATATGGCCGAGTCGGGCGGGTCGGGCCAGGTCGGGTCAAGTTTCAAATTGAGTCGGTCCAAACTCAGTTTCAAGCTAAAGAAAATGACTTGTCCCGGACCGAACTCAGTTCCGAGTCGGGCCGAGTCGAGCAAATTAACCGGGCTAGCCCGGTTCGTATCCAGCCCTAGGCCTAACATGTCAGGGGCACATCTAATAAACGGCTTGGATGGAATTCACACATCACAGGATGCGAACGCATGTGATCAAAACCCCAATGATGTTGTAGACCATCTACGGGGTGGGCCCATCACTAGGTTTCTCCTGCATTTTCTCTGCACAGAGGCTTGTACTAACGGATGCGGATTAGATGAGCTGATGGTAGTCTGGTGATGTATGTGTTTTATATTAGCCATCAGAAAGAGTAAGTGAACCTAGACTTGTTGTTTGTTCCTTGGAATAATAGCCGTCGAAATAGAAAGATCTATACTTTTGTAACATGGAAGGTTAAAAAAGGACACTCAAGTGGTCCCACTATAGGGCACAAACCCATAAATAAATCGGATACGAAGCTCAAGTGGACCGCCACAGAAACAAAGAGGATAATGACACCTACCACTAAAACCTTTTAGGGCCACCTTAGTGTTTCCTGAGGTATGGTCCACTTGAACTTGGGATCTAATTCATTTTTGGGTTTATGCACTAAAATGAGCTGAAAAAACGGATGGACGGAGTGGATGTATAACACATATATATCATAGTGGGCCCCACAGTGCCCAACATCACGAGTGGTGTGAGCAATGCCACCTAATCCGCGTCCGTTCATGCCGGCATGCGGTATTATTGTGGGTTGACCAAACTGTCCATACCGTGTTCCGTGAATACCGACATTGGAATTATACACGGATTTTAAATTTTGATAGTTGGGCACGTAGTTCGGTAATCCAGACCACTAGTCCGTTGCTTCCCACTATATGTGGGCCACGTCCCAAAGTTCTTCTTGATAGGTCAATCTTATCCTCTCAATTTGTGGCCTAAAAATAGATGGCTAAAAAGAGATACAGGATCGGTCTACAGTCAACTGAAAAAAGAGTCCCAGGAATGATGGCTACGATCTCCTAATCTATGATATTTTCGAAGCATGATCAATCCGTGGTGGGCTGCAATAGATGGATGGTCTGGATTATTGAATCATGGGCCCAGCTTCACGTAATTTAAAAACTCGTGCATGTTGTGCCAAGGCTCACAACAAGAGCCCGTTGTGCATCTGTCGCGACTCAGAATCCAGCGTGTGGGCCCACATGCTCCGATGGTCCAATGATTTGAACCTTCCAAATTCTCTACTACTACCAAAACTGCTTCAACGGTGATCCTACCTTTCATATTTAGAGTTGAGTTTGGGCCATTGAAATTTTTATTTTAATTATTTTAAATTCTCTTGCTGCCGTTCAGAAATTTTAAAATGTAGATGACCGTTTGATCATCGAACGGCTCAGCATGTGGGCCCAGAGACGGCGACAAAGGTTCGACCCTGAGTCGCGAAAGAGGCAAAACGAACCCTACCCTAATTCCTACTAGGATTGCCTGCGATAAGAAGCTAGGTGGGGCCCACCGTAATGTTTGTGAGAAATCCACCCCATCCATCCGTTTTCCCACATCATATTAGGTTACGAGCACAAAAAGTAGGCGAATCCCAAACTCAAGTGGGCCACACGACACGAAAAGGTGGGTAAGGAAATGTCTGCCGTTGAAACCTCCCTCGGTCCATCGTGATGTATATATGCCATCCGTACCGTTCATAAGATGAAGTGAAAACACAAAAAATATTAGCCTGATACGAAATTTCTGTGGCAAGTTTTGGACCTGCATAATTTTTTAGCCCATGTCCTAACACGATCTGGGAAAACAGATGGACGGGGTGGATTTCTCACAAACATTACGGTAGCCCACGTAGCTACTTTCTCGGCAGGGGAGCGGATTAGGTGTTACACGGGTAACACTTTAGTGGCTGTTACCCTCCCTCCTTGATGATTGATGTGTTGTATATCCATGTTGTCCATCCATTTCTCCAGCCTATTTTAGGGGGTAATCCCAAAAATCAAGCAGATCCAAATCCTAGGTGGACCACACCACAGAAAAAAGTGGTGCTTGAGTTCCTCACCATTAAAATTCCAAAGGGTCCATCGTCACTTTTTCTAGTGGTGTGATCTACCTAAGATTTGGATCTTCTTAACGTTTGGGATATCATCCTAAAATTAGGTGAAAAAACAGATGAACCGCGTAGATATGCAAAAAAATACATCAAGGTGGACCCCACACGGTTAGGGTGTGTTACCCGGTTAACAGCTAATTCGCTCTTTTCGCGGCAAGTTCGGAAGCGGATTGGCAGGGGTACCACATAACACCTATATAGGTGAAATGTGTCGTGCGAAGACCGGCGCTGACGCTCCTCGAGCTCCCAGTTATATGAACGGTTCAAAGGAGATCAAAGTAACATAGCCCCAAAATGATGTATTTATTATATCTACACCGTTCATCCATTTTTTGAGATCACTTTAGAGCATTAACAAAATAAAAAATAAAAAATAAAAAATTATATCCAAAGCTCAAACGGTCTACACCACAAATAGCAACGGGAATAATGATTTTTACCGTCAAAACATTCGTAAGTCCCACCGTAACATTTATTTTCCATCGATATGTTCGTAAGGTCACAAGGTCACAGATACCCGAATGAAGGGAAAAACAAATATCATATTGATTCAAAACTTTTGTGAACCCCAAATGGGTTTCAATGGTAAAAGTTCAATCCCCGCTGCTTTTGGCAATGTGGAACACTTGATCTTTAAATCATATCTCATTTTTCGGCCCAAGCATTACGACGGGCTCGCCAAAGGATGGACGATTTGGATATAACATATACCTCATGATGGGACCCACATAACTTGCTGACGTCAACACACCAGCTAGATCGCTTGTGTGTGGCACACCAGGCAATCCGCTTCCGGCAAGTTCTGCGAGCTGTCGCAGGCAATCCGCGTCGCCCTAATTATCCTCTAAAAAAAAAAAAAAACAAGAAGAAGCTGCTGTTCCTTGATATTTCCAATTCCACCATACCTTCTCTCTCTATCTGTAATCTAATATCTCTGTCGACGAAGATGGAGATGCCAGGACTTCTGGTAGGCGTTGTTTTGGGTGGGGCATACCTGATCATGATAATGATCTTATCAGATGATTGGATGACCACAATCATCTTCTTAGGGTTCTATCTCCTCGTTTTCCTAATCTTCTACGCCACCACTCAAGCCCTCAAATCCGTCCACGACGAAGAGGAGGAGCCGTCCGTGTCGTCCATGAAGCAGCAGCACGACCTAGAATCTCAGCATCACTTCTACACCATCTCTTCTTCATCCATCAACACCCGACACCGTAGGCATATTCCAACTATTTGATATCATCTTTCCCAAAGAAGAAGGAAGATTTGCTCAAATACAAGCATTCCTTACCAGTAATACTAGTCTTTGCAATCTTTAATTTGTTGCTAGCTGCTTTCCTTCTATGCTTTTTTTTTTTTAAATCTTGTGCATAGCAAATATACAGATATTTGTTTCTTTCTCATATGCATCTGTACCGACTATCACACTCGGTGAGTCATTGTGCTTCTATTTTTATTCTAAGGAGAAATTTCTTGTCCAAACACCACTTGTGAGTTGTTACCCGTAAATCCTTCATAACTGATAGAATTTACAGACATCCAACGCAAAAAAAAAAAAAAAAAAAAAAAAAGAAAAGAAGGTGACATTTCATTTATTTGAATGTGTATTTCCGTCATATTCTCTTCTTAGTATGAAAAAAAAAAAAAAAAAAAAACTAAGAAATTATTTCTTACAACTTTATATCTATAAAGAATTTTGTAGATAAATTATTTACATTCAGTTATATTTGGCTCTTAAATGATAAGGTGTCACCAAGTGAAAGATGAATATTTATACCATACAAAGTTTGAAGTAGTAAATCCCACCAAAACCTTCAAATCACATTTTTTTAAAAAAAGGACTTAATTCTTTTGGGCCTTAAAAGAGCATCAACATATGCACATGATGGACTGATCAAATGTACTATAGCCATCACAGTGTACCCCACACAATTTGGAAGATATTTAATGGTAGCTGTCCCATCCCAATAGGAAAAGAGGTTGGATTGGATGTATCATATGCATCATGGTGGGCATTCGAAGCATCGGTATCGCTACAAGTTTCGTTGGCCGAGGATATCGAAACAATATTGATATCGCCGATAATATCGTTGATAACTGGAAATGCAGGAAAACATGAGAAAATAATAGAAACTTCAGCGAAACTTAAGGAAATGTTACGATACACATATTTGCATATTTAGAAATTAAAAAATTACAAAAAGAATGTATACACAATAAGTTTCCATTTAATGGGGGCTTAAAAGCACGTGTCGTCGTAAAAAATAGTCTAATCATCCCATCGATCCCATCTAACCATCCATCATCCATCATTCAATCCAAACATCCATTGATATTGCAGAATATCAACAACTCACAATATTTTGCCAAGAAATCATCAACAACTAGAAAGAAAACGAAAGATTGTGGTCTTAACATCGAGCATGCTGCGATAACAATAATATTGAGATTTATCAATATTAGCAATGATAAATTGAAAATTGCATACAACAGTGTGCTCATAACAAAATTTGAAATAATTTTTTTTTAATAAACAAATTTTATGTGATATCTCTACATTGATGATATTATTGAAATATCACTAATAGACTTGTGATACAAGCGTCATTACACAATCGAAAATATTGACGATATTGATACATTGGCAATACAAGTGACGCGTGGAATTTACACAATTGAAAATACTGGCAATATCAATACGTTGCGATACTTAGCGATACATTGCTGATGTCTGAAATTTCTAATGATGCCGGTGTTATCGGTATTGCTTCCGGTGTTATCGGTATCGCCAAGCTAGAGATAACAATAATATCATAGATATTTCGATAATATCGAAGATAATTCAAACACCTGCTAATGCTTTTGTAGGTGTAAACATTGTGCGGAAACCCTTAAAAAGGATTTTGCATGCATCTAGATGACCCCTTGCATGAATGCGTTTCATTCACATTCTCATTTCCTTGGGATGCCATTGTTTAAATTCTCACCAAAGAAGCCAAATAAATTAAGTCTCATTTTTTCCTTGCAAAGGCGGCGGTGGTATCAGTAAACCTTGCCAACAAGCTTTGCAGATGCATCCTCAAGAAAAGGCATAACGGCACCCTAAAACATTTCTGAAAAAAGATAGAATTTCAGATTTCAGTGATTCCAACAAGCTCTAATACCAAATAGAGCAAACCACAACCACCGTAACTGGATAAGGGTAATTTAGATTGGTTCAGCAAAAAATCTTTGCTACAAATATAAGCAGTGGCAAGTTCCCAGTTCATGACTGACAGGGCCAAATTTTCCACAGGATTCATGGTTTGGATATCCAAACCATCGATGAGATGGACCCCATGGATGGAACATGCCCAAAAGGGTTATGGGACAACCCCAATCCTCCCATCATTGGTCTGCTAGTAGATGGTTAACAAAAAGTGCAGCAACAGTCCATGTTGCATGGAATAAACAAAATTGATAGATGATCTTTTCAATCTGGGAGAATCTTGGGCCATGTTCTCCCCACCGTAGAGTGCATCAAACCAATAGTCAGTGTCTCTAAACGATACGGCCGATGTGTGGACTGGATACCTCATCAGGAACTCTATCAATCATGAACAGAGATGAGAGATAACACAATCCCGTGTTATGATACAGGCAAATAAATTCATTACAGGATATATATATTCCCCTTTCTTCCACTGCTTTTGACTACAGCAGCACAACCTTGAAATGCCATTGAACGACGACAGCAAAAATTAAATAATGTACATACATGCATGCAGGAGATTGGCAGTAACTTGAACGAAAAAAGATCGTCACTTGCTGCCTATGCCAATGGCCTGACTCCAACCTTCCACTTCTCAAACTCGGCCGAGCTTAACATGAAGGAACTTGCATTTTGATGTCCACCTCCTCCATATTTCTGCACCACACGGGAGATGAGTTGTTGGGAAGAGGGCTGTAAATTTCATTGTCCAACTAATAGATCATCCCTTGTTACTGCAAGGAAAACGCAGAAAAAAAAAAAGAAAAAAAAAGAGGATATAACCTGTGATATGGGTGTCGTGTCTTCATTTCCCACACTCCGGAGGCTTATTTTCAACAACTGATTGTTTTCAAGTTCAGGAACTATATACACAACAGCTCCAATGCCCCTGCAAAAGGAACCAAATTAGAAATTTAACATACTAAAGAAGATGGAACATTGAATAGTAACAAATGGTCCAAATACATGATGCCCAAAATGCAAAGCAACCGCCCTCCAATGTTTGTCATTGGGATCAAACAAAGGGCTCCTCTTAGGTGCACACCATCTGCTCTCTGCCGGAAGGAACCAAACATGTATTTCGCAACAGCCAGATTTTTAAAACCCAGTCATGTTTCATGTTGGGTTCTTGTTCATCATCTTTGGGCAGTGGGAGATGGGTGTGAACCGACTGTCAGTGCACATCGACTGTACACAATACTTTCCTTACATGGATTATCACATGAGAACAAACAGTTAGGAATTTAGGCTCAAGGTCATGGTATTCTGCACACACACACGCATCATCCAAAATCTTTCAGCTTTTCCTCAACCAGACTTGCAATCAGCATGGCCCAAAAATACCATTTTGACAGTCTACTACATCCCCTCTCGAAACTCTCAAGCACAAACTGCTTTAGAGTTGGTTGCATTAAGAGAGTAACTAATGATTAAGATAAAGTTGAACATAGCTGATGCAGCCTATGGGTCATCCTACAGCAGACAATAAACATCAAAGTTCATTGTAAACATGGCCCATCTTGTACAAAAATAATTGTTGAACATCATCACAGACTGCTGAATTAAGTCTTCTGGATTGAAGATCAAAGGCTAATCCGGTGGAGGTGAGTTACTATAAGAGACTACTCTAAAGTCTCAAGGTACATGGGAATGGTGAAAGATAGTCCTGACTCATGTACATGTCTCACTTATGATTGGGACAGTAAAAGGCAGGAAGACAGAAGACAGAAGCCAGCCTGATGCAGCTTCCATTGGAAGTCCTGTGAAAGGCTATTTGACACCACATCCTAATGCTACCTTAATCATGATAAATCATAGTAAGAACAAAAATTAACTAAAAGGTTGAATAAACATAAGAAGAAAGGTACTTACCGCAACTGGAGATTATGGCTCTTATCAGCTAACTGGTGTCCGAGCTCACTCCTCAGGTTTGAAACAGAATCAGCATTGACTGCCTACAAGCATCAGAACACAACAAGGAAAAGCTCTTTATTCTAAAATTAGCTGCGCATTAAATGTGTTTGTACAGCATCACTTATTTCGATGCATGACAGTCAATGTTGGTGTAAATAGGCATGTAAGATTATATTTATTCCCTACTAGGCTTGTTAGGGAGAACTTCATCAGAAACCATTCTCCAAGTCCAAGCAGCAGGTTACTCTTGTAGTTGTAGAACCCAATATACATGTAACCAGAATCCACAGACAATATACTCTTCAAAATACTCTCTTCAATAACATGGAATGTGTCATGAAAAAATGAACGTGAAAACAATAAATAAAAAATAAAAAAATTCTACGCAATCTTAAATTACAGAGGAACCATAAGAGACAAATCTCTGTAGACAAAGATTTCAACCACAGAAATGCTAAAGGGGATCTGTGCAAAGGGGACTAAGGACCCTTTTGGACGCATCCCCAAAAGGGGTTTTTGACACCTAAATGCCATTTTGAGCCGAACCCGTTTTCATGTTGTGCATTTGGATGCACTTTCCAAGCCCTTGTTTGATCTCCCAATCGTCGAAATAGGTGCTCTAAAGTCCACTCGCAGAAAACCAATAAGATCGGTTTTCAGAAAATCAACTGACAAGTCAATTCGGACTTTGCTTTTGCAAGAACATCCCTTTCATGGAAGCTGCGTCCAAATGGGCCCTAAAGGTTTTCTTTGGGGCACATTTAAGATCCAGGCCATTTATCAGGCGAGGCCCACCGTGACTGTTGCCTGGCCCAAAATCAGGCCCTGTTCACTCATCAGGGTGGGCACCCATACAAAGAAGCAATGACCAAGAGCACATTCAGAGCACACATGCGGGTCTTCTGATGAGCGGACAAGCATGACTTCTGTGTCAGAGCATGTTCACAAGTGGAAGTCTGTCTTGTAGCTGTGGAACATGATATAATAGACTGAAAATTTTTCATGAAACCAGTATCCAAATAAAATATGCTCTTCAATAATGTGGACTATGCTCTTCATGAAACCAGTATCTGCATAAAATATGCTCTTCAATAATGTGGACTATGCTTGCCCTTTTTTTCTCCTTTTCTTTTGATAGGTAAGCCGGGCTTGAACCAGAGACCTCTATATTGAAAACAAACCTGTCTACTATTGAGCTATGGGATCAACAAACCCAATAATGTGGAATATGTCGTGAGAAATGAATGCAAAACTAATAAAAGAAAGATCTATGAAACCTTAGAATATAGATAAAAACCATGAGGCAAATCCATGTCTTCAAAGATTCATGCAATAGAAATGGTAGGTAGATGTGTGATGAGATAGGTTTTTCTTTGGTCAGACATGGAAACGTGGCATGCATACTAGACCCAGGCCAATGGATGGCCAGGCCCTCCAAGACAAAGCCCTGGCCCACTCGTCAGCTGACCACCCATTGGCCTGGGTCTAGTATGCATGCCATGGATAGCCTGGATCTCACACAAGTGTGGAACATTCCACATTGGCATGTGTGCCACTCAATGCACTTCGCAAGAATCCCACCGACATTTTTTAAAAATCCAAGAACCAGTCCCCGATGTTTAACATCACCGGGCATTAATCAGGCCGTGTCCATAAAGGAGACACTGTTATGTTCTTCTTTGGGCCTTCTGGCAGTGTGGATTCTATTGAGACGGAGGCTATTGCACTTGGGGAGGGTTTGAGAACTTTTGCCAACTCTTTTGCTGGATCAATGATGGTGGAAGGTAGTTCCAAGAAAGCCTAGTGTTTATCCTCTACAGTGCTGGTGCCATCGAAATTGGCTTTTGTGGTTTCCAAGAAAGATTGTTTGCATAATGTAACCCCATCCTTTATAGCATGGACTGCGAATGGGATAGGGATAGCAGCCTCATTTAAATCACATTGAGGTAAAGAAAATGAAACAACACTATTTCTGCAACCCTGAATTAAGCTGCGCCAGATATCAAGGTCCCACTCAAAAGAGAAGCCCATTTGATCATAATGCCTGTCCCCTTCAATGATTAAAGTTCTGATGACCACTGACGAGATGTGTAAACCTTACCTGAGAGCCAAATTGTCACCCTATGGATCCCACCACATTCCATTCCGAAGTACACCTGCCACCCCCAAAGGGCCCAAACCAGTGTGCAAACCATACTAGAGAGACAAAATTGTCGCCTAGGATCCCACAACACCATGAGAACTGGAAAATGCCTTCAGAAATTACCTTGTTGTGGTGAGACCCAGGCGCATACCATCATCAATCTGGAAAATGAACTGAGCTCCCACTTGCAGTAGTGCTTCAATGCATGTGAAGATAATGTGAAATAACCATCACCATAGATTCAGGTACACATGAAAATGAGTAGAGAATGAGACAAGATGCACGTGGTTTGTCATATTGTGACTACATCCACAGGAAAGCACTAGCAAATCAATCTACTAGCAAAATGAGGAGAATACAAGATACAATAAAGGCAATTCTCAATACAATGAACATAAATATCTCCCACCTCTTCTCATCATGCGACTAAGAGAACCTTTGGGAAAACCATCCCACCTCTTTTCTTCAAGCATCCAAGAGGAGATTTGGGAAAACTATTCCATCTGTTTTCTTCAAGCATTAAAGAGAACCTTTAGAAAAACCATCCCACCTTTTCTCTCCGCCTTGCCCATATGTGAGAAGAAATCTTTTGAGAGAACTCCTCTTGAAAGAGATCCTCATTTCATTTCTCTCATCTCCACCTTAAAAGCACAAGGGAAGACCCTTCTAGGCTCCAAAGAGAAAACATAGGTATCAAAAGGCAATTCTCTTTCCACATGTTAGTTGTGGAAAGGCCAAGATCAACAAGGAATTTGATATTTTGCCTCTAATAGTCTAGTCATGGAGGAGGCTCTCTTACGACAGGTTAGCCACGGAAAAGGAGAAGACCCAAAGTTTTCAATGGAGAGAATGATGGAATGATGGCAATGTCGCCATGTGCTTTGAGGATTTATTTGCGGGAAGGCAAATCAGTGATGTGCCATTAACATTGAGATTGTTGGGGTAATGGCCCATCACCTTTAGATTTAGGTGAGACACTTTTCCCAATGGCAAAATGGCATTTTTCATTCCTCTCGTTTTTTTTTTTTTTTTTTGCATATTAGGTAAGCATAAATTTTACAGAAAAAATAATATTTTCACCTATATCTCTAAGTTAGGGCATGTTATAAAAGGTAAAGAGATGGTATTTCTCCTTATAGCCTTTAAGGGTTTTTCCTTGTGCTAGAAAGATGGCATGAGTGAGGGAGAAAGGGTTTCTCTCAAGAGGAGGGTTTTCTCCAAGGGTTACTTCTCACGTGTTAGCAGGTGGAGCGAAAAGGTGGGATAATTTTGCCAAAAGTTCCCTTGGTGCATGATGAAAAGAGGTGAGAGGTGTTTATTGTTTGTTCATTGTATGAATATACTTCTAATGTATCTTGTACTCACTATTTTGCTAGTGAAATGATTTGTTGGTGCATCCCCGTATAGGTAGTCATGATATGACTAACAACATATATCTTGTGTCTCATTTTCATGTATAACCAATTCACATTATCTTCCAATGATCACCTAGACACAATTGAAGCGCTTCCACAAGTGGGAGCTAGATTTGTTTCCAAGTTGACGACATTGTTCTCCTAGTTACTCGCCACTATACACCCTTTCATTCGGAAGCACAACCCCCACTCAAATTCCATTATGTCCCCAAAAAGCTTTCTACTTAGGCCCCGTTTGTTAAATCTGAAGTCTAAAGCCTGAATCTGAAGTATGAATCCTGAATCTGAAATCTGAAGCCTGAATCTGGAATCTAAAATCAAAAAACTTGTTTGGTAATTATAATTGAAGTCTGAAAATTTAGTACTGAATTTGAAATAATCTGTTTGTTAACAAACATCTAAAATGTCTGAAATATATTAATTTGACACATTTGCCCCTAGCTCTTGTTTGGAAATATTTTACATTATAAAGAAGATATTTTTTATTAAATAAAAATAAAACTATTTTATTTAATTCAAATAAAATATGAAGTACTTGATAGAAAATTAAAATATTATTATTCACAAAAGTCAAGGTGTGCCCATATAGGTTTCCAACTCAGGAACTTTTTACAAAGACGAGCTATATAGCTGGTGTAGATACATGTCGTGCGAAGACCAGCGCGGACACTCCTCGAGGTACATACTAACGGTTCAAAGGAGATCAAAGTTATATGGGCCTTACAATAATGTATTTATTATATCCACACCGTTCATCAAAATTTTGAGATCATTTTAGAGCATTATCCAAAAAATGAATCATCTCCAAAACTCAAATGGGCCACACCAAAAATAGCAGCGGCATAATGATTTTTACCGTTAAAAAATGCACAGGGCCCACTATAACGTTTATTTTCCATTTAATCTATTTATAAAGTCAAAAATATCTTGATGAAGAGGAAAAACAAATTTCATATAGATCCGAAACTTCTGCTACCCCAAAAGGGCTTCAATGGTAGACATTCAATCTCCCACCGCTTTTTGCAGTGTGGTCCAGTTTATCTTTAGATCTGTCTTATTTTTCAGCTCGAGCCTTACTTCCAGCTCGCAAAATAGATGGACGGTTTGGAAATAACAAATATGTCATGATGGGACTCACGAAACATGATAACGTAAGTAAACCAGCCAATCCGCGTCCAGCGGATTTCCTGCGAAAGCCTTTGGCAGAGAAGTTCTTGCGCAAGGATGATGGGTGGGGCGCACCTAGGGGTGTACACGGGTCGATCCGGGTCGACCGGGCTCGGCCGGCCCGGCTGTCCTTGGCCACACCAGCCCGAACTCGGCCGGCCGACCCAAGGGCCAACATATCCGGCCGAACCGGCCGACAACAATCGGGCGAGTTCGGGCCGAGTTCGGACCAATTTCGAACTTTCGGTCGAGCAAGAACACGAGTTCGAGCCAGTTTCTCATTTAGCTTTATCATACTTAGTGGAGAAATGTTCACATACAATGTTATGGTGCGGCCCACCCTTTCCAACGGCTTAGATTTTTTAACAAAAGCGATACATTAGCTCATGATGATGATTGGCGTAAAATGAAAGGTTGCAAGTGAAAGTTCATGTACAATGTTATATGGGAAGGTTGAACATTTCTCTAATATAAAATAGCATTATCCACGAATCAGGACTGTTGATGCATCATGACATGACAAACCTACTACAACCTAGTGGGGCACATGATACGGAGATCCATGCCGTTGATTTAGTTTATGAAAGGGAAAAAGGACGGGTGGGGTTAGGTTATGAAAGGGGAAAGGGATGGGTGGGGTTAGGTTATGAATACACACACACACACACTCGACCGGGTCGGACCAGGTCGGGCCGAGTCGAGTCGGGTCGAGTTGAGTTTCGAACCGAGTCGGGCCGAACTGGGCCCTATCCGAACTCGGCCCGAACTCAGTTTCGGGTCAGGTCGAGTCGAGCTTTTTCGGGCCGAGTCGAGCGAGCTAACCAGGCTAGCCCGGTTTGTGTACACCCCTAGGCGCACCACCATGTTTGTAGGAAATATACTCCGTTCATCCGTTTGGAGCGCTCATTTTAGGACAAGCCACCAAAAATGAGGTGGATCCAAAACTCAATTGGGCCACACTAGATGGAAAATTGGGAAAAGAAATACCTACCGTTGAAACTTTCCTGAGATCCACCTTGACGTTTATATACCGTTCAAACCGTTTATAAGGTCATTACCACAATGATGTTTACATGCCATTCATACCGTTCATAATGTCATTCCTACTGAAATGAACTGAAAACACAAATATTAGCATGATTCAAAACTTCAATGGCCCCACGAATATTTCAACTGTGGACATTTAATTATCATGTTTTCAGCCCACTTGAGCATTGGATACGGTTCATCTTTGGCCACATGTGTTAAAATGAATTCACAAAACGGATGAACGGTGAGGATTTCTCACAAACATCCCAGTGGCCCCACCTGCATTCCCAGCGCATAAACTTCCTGCGAAAGGCTTTCGGCAGGAAATCCGGGTACAAGACGGAAACAGACTGGCTACTCCCCCATCTACTAGCCCGGTCGCTGATGGTCGGTGCTCTGTTAGCCCTCAATGATGTATGTGTTTCATCCATTCGGTTCATCCATTTTTACCAATCATTTTAGTTTCTCATCCCAAAAATTAGAGGGATATAAATCTTAGGTGGACCACACCATAAGAAAACAATAATGATTGGATATGCACCATTAAAATCCTCCTAAGGCCTACTGTACTGTTTATTTAACATCCAATCTTTTTATTAGGTCATGCATGCCAGATGAAGGGAAAAAACAAAGATCAGCTTGATCCAAAACTTTTATGGTCCCCAAAAGGTTTTTAATGGTCATTGCTCATTCAACCCACGTAATGTGGCCTACTTGAGATTTTGATATCCCTAATTTTTTGTCACATACCATGAAATGATCTGAAAAAATAGATGGATGGCATGGATGAAACACATACATCATGGTAGGGCCCTGAGCATGACCATCACCATTGGCAAACAAGTGGGAGTAGCCAATCTGTTCACGTCCCTTAGGAAATTTACAGCGGAAGACTTTCGCGAGGAAGTTCCGCCAATGATCTTTAGGCGGGGTCCATCTGCAATGTATGTGATAAATCCATTCAGTCCATACGTTTTGAGAGATCAATTTAGTTCGTGATACCAAAAATGAGATGGATGAAAAACTCATGTGGTTCACACGAGAGGAAAATTTGGGGAAAGAAATTCCTACCGTTGAAACCTTCCTAGGCTCCACCTTGATGTTTCTATGCTATCCAAACCGTTTATAAAGTCATTCCCAATGAATGAATTGAAAACACCAAAAATATAGCTGATACAAAACTTTTATAGCCATAAGAATGCTTCAACCGTTCTTACTGAATTCTCACTGTTTTCTCTCATATGGCCCACTTGAGTGTTGTATACACCTAATTTTCTGTTTCACATTCTAAATTGATCTCCCAAAACGGATGGACGGAATGGATTTATCACATACATTGCAGTAGAGCCCATCCAACAAAAATTCAGGAAAAAATTGCCATATTAACTTGAAAAGGGATACTTTTGGAAACAAAAGTTTTTGTTTAATAAAAAATCACGGAGCGCATTCCGCGTTCACCATTAAGCCAGACTCCTATCACAGAAAAAATTCAGTGAAAAACCACTTAGCGCTTTCCGTCTTCCGCGTTAATAAAGCATTAACAAACACCACTAAACACGGAAAAAATTTTCAATTCCGCGTTAAGTGCATGAATTCAGCGTTAACAAACACAGCCTTAGTAGTCTTAGTTGATTCTCCTTCATCTCTAATTCAATAGCATAAACACGGCCTTCAGCTCCTCAACAATAAATGGAATTGTCACACCACCAACAAACCACCACCTGAGAGGACTTTGACCTTTCCCACATTTAAAACGTCCTAGCATGCAACCTTCAAGTCCACCTCTAGCATGACTCCAGATGTTTTAACGTCTCCAACATGAAGTGGTACCTCATACCATAAATCATATTATTATGTGCAAAGAACCCCACAACTTGTACCAACCCTTGATATGAAGAAGTGGGCCCTCCACCTTCCCTAGACATCTTGCAAAACCCTATCAACCTTCTACTCTGATGGCAACAACAATAGAACAAATACTTAATCCATCCTCTTAACTCCCACTAGGAGAATGGTCTTCCCCCTAGAATGACCCATCAAGAAATGTTAAGACAATCAACAGGTAAGTGCTACCTATGAGATAGGCCTTCAACTGCTCTTTTTTCTATTGATGGCTAAGGCATCATTCACGATAATCCTCACTATTAGGATTTGTTTCTACGCTGTGTTTTCCCATTCAAGTCCAACTCTAGTATGACTCCAAATGTTTCAATGTCCAAAACAATGAAGTAGTACCTGATACCATAAACCATATTATTTTGCGATGTTTCAATGTCTCGAACAATGAAGTAGTACCTCATACCATAAACCATATTATTTTGCGATGTTTCAATGTCTCAAACAATGAAGTAGTACCTCATACCATAAACCATATTATTTTGCTCAAAGAACCCATGACACCATTTGTTCAAACAACCCTCGGTGTCCAAAGTAGGCCCTTGATTCATCATGCCAAATCCCTTGCGGGTAGTTTTTTCACCTTTGATTCCAACATATTTCATGAAGTGCATCTTCAGTCTCAACCTAACGCAAGACAACTAACCACTTGCTCTAAAAGCTCAAACTAATAGAGCGTGGCGAATCAATCCCTTTATCTCATAGCCTAGGTTAGGCCCTCGACCGAACCCACACACAAGCTACCTGCCTAACACAGGCCGCCCACCTCGAGTGTGCCCCCGCTTTACATAGGTCATCCCACTTGAGCCTGGTGTGAAAATGCCCCTGCATTAATCAACCCCGGTGAGCAGGCTGTCCCAAAACGGTTACGTTTCGGCCGTAACGGCCGATACGTAACGGTAACGATGGTACCCGTTACGCGATACGGGGCCGTATCGGCCGAGTCTCTTTTTTGTGCATGTAACGGCCGTTATGGGCGTAATGACCATTACTGACCCCTAACGGCGTTACAACCCTTAAAAAATAGAAAAAAAAAATAAAAAAAATACTTACCTCTTTTTTCTTTCTTTCTTTCTTCTTCTTCTTCTTCTTCTTCTCGGGAAGCTGCGGCCGCGGTGGCCTATTGCTGCTGCTACTTCTTCTTCTTTCTCTCTCTCTCTCTCTCTCTCTCTCTCTCTCTCTTTTCTCTCTCCTCTCCCTCTCTCGGTTTCTCTCTCTCCCTCTCTCAGTTTCCCTCTCGGTTTCCCTCTCTCCCTCTCTCGGTTTCCCTCTCTCCCTCTCGGTTTCCCTCTCCACTTTTTTTTTTCGAAGGCGTACCGCACACCAGCTGGAGGTGCGTGTCAGCTAAGACGAGCGCTGACAGTCCTCGAGCTCTGAGTTGTACGAACAGTTCAAAGGAGATCAAAGTTACGTGGGCTCCACAGTGATGTATTTATTATATCTACACCGTTCATCTATTTTTAAATATCATTTTAGAGCATTAGCCAAAAAATGAATCGTATCCAAAGATCGTCTAGACCACACCAAAAAAAACAGCGAGATGATGATTTTCACTGTTAAAAAATTCGCAGGCCCACCATAACGTTTATTTTCCATCCAATCTGTTCAAAAGGTCAAAAAGGCCTGAATGAAGAGGAAAAACAAATTTCATACTGATCCAAAAGTTTTGTGATCCCAAAAAGGTTTCAATGGTGGACGTTCAATCCCCCACTGCTTTTTGCAGTGTGGACCACTTGATAATTAGATCTATATTATTTTTCATGTCAAGCCTTAAGACGAGCTCGTCAAATGAATGGACGGTTTAGATATAACACATACCTCATGATCAGACCTATGGAACTTGCTTGCGTCAAATGAGTGGACTGGTATGTGTAACGCACGCTGAACAATTTTAATAAAATGTACGCGTGTCCCATGGGCCCCACCATGCTGTATGTATTTTATCCATGCCGTCCATCCATTTTGCCACATCATTTTAGGTTATAATTCAAAAAATTAGTAAGATCCAAATCTCAGGTGGACCACAACATAGGAAACAGTGGTTATAGAATGCTCACCATTAAAAATTTCTTAGGGTCCACTGTAATATTTATTTTCCATCTAACCTGTTAATAGGGTCAGACTAACGTGGATGAAGGGAAAACACACATGTCAGCTTGATCTAAAACTTTTGTAGCCTCGATAAAGTTTTAATGATAGTCGTTTAATTATTATTGTTTCTTATGGTGCGGTCCACCTGAGCTTCGGATCTGCCTCATTTTTGGGCTCATGCCCTAAAATTATTTGGCAAAATGGATGGACGGTGTGGATATAACACATTCATCACAAGTGGGGTCCAAAAAACTTTGACACTCGTGTGCTACACTTCACAATCTCAGTCCTACCCAATTCGGGCCCTTAAAAAATTGTACACGAGACATGTATTAACTTAAAATTTACCAATTAAATTATGGATTGTAATTGCTAACTCAAAATGTCAAAATCAAATTGTTTGAATAGTTTTAATTGTTAATTTGTGGACGCTTATTTTTTAGGGCCTTTTGATTTTTTTTCATGATCCGCTATCCAATAAATGTCCACCAATTCATAAGTGGGATAATGCCAATAAATTGCATAAATTTGAGGTTGATTTGGGGCATGGATTGGTCCTCCAAATCAGCGCCAAATTGGCAACGCAATCTACCTGAATTTAATTTCATTTTTTAAAAGAACTATTGGGAGAAATGATATCAAATTGTTAAGAATATAAATTGAATATTTATAAAATTAAATATATGAATTTTGTAGTCAAATTCAGGTTGTCTGGTTCATAAATTCATCAGACAGTCCGATACAACTTCTCACCAAAGAGTGGACCGTTACACCACCATAAACATGTTCAATTTATAAATGAATGCATATTTGGAATGCTTAGAATATTCCGGATTTAATCTATATTTTTTCATATTTTTTTGGCAAAAAAAAAAAAAAATTGCGCCGTTACGGGCCGTCACGCTCCCATATCGCCGTTACACCCCCATATCGCCGTTACACCCCCGTATTCGTATCGGTTTCGGAGGGCACCGTTACACCAACCGATACCGATACGGGACACCTTGCCGGTGAGGAGTCTCGAACACGAGACCTACCATTCTGATACCACTTTTGACGTAGGACAACTAGCCACTTGCTCTAATAGCCCGAACTGATAGAGCATAGCGAATCAATCCCTTTATCTCATAGCCCATGTCAAGCCCTCGGCCGAACCCCCCTCGTGGGCCCCACTTCACATGGGTCTTGCGTCACACGGGCCACCCACCTCAAGTGTGCCCCCACTTCACACAGGCCACCACACTCGAGCTTGGTGTGAAAATGCCCCCGTATTACGACCTTTGACATCAATCACTTCAAATACTTCATCCCTAAATTTGAAATCAACAAACACAAACCTTCTCAATTGCCCATATTGTGGTTTCTTGACATCCAAGTCTCAATTAGACTTCTTGAAAATATTTACAACACCATGTCATGGCCTAGACCATGTGGCACCCTTACTTATAGTCATGTTGTGGACGAATAAACCAATCGCCCAAGTGCAAACACCAAGTGTTATGCACCGATTCATTGTTTTGCAAGAGAGATGAGAAAATGGAATGATGCTTCTAAAAGCTTATAACTCTCTAAAGATGGTTAGCAATGAGGAGTGCCCTTACATAGAATTAAGAACCTTCAAGCTACTTTACATGGATGGTGCCATGTGAGCGATCATACAACAGCTAGGAATACTCTAGAAATCTTCTAAAAGATTCTACGCTACTCTCTCTACAAATATCTGCAAGAGAACTTTAGAACATCCTAGAGATCTCCACACTATAATCTTCTACCATTCTCTATAGAACTCTACGCTACGGTATTAAAAAATGGTTACGTAACAATAACGGTGGGATTCGTTACGTGATACGGAGTTGTAAAGACAAAAAAAAAAAAAGAAAAAAAAAAAAGGCTCATTATGGCCATAATGGTCCAATATACTTTCTTCCTTTATTATATATATTTTTTTACTATTACAAAGTTGTAACAACCATTACGGCCATGGGCCACCATTACCCTTTTTAATACCTTGCTCTGCGCATTATGTACATTGCCCTTGTACAAGTCGTGCCAAAAATGGTAAGTCTCTTGAAAAGCCTCTTGTGAATGACCAGTCCATGACAATCCCCCCCACGTTGTGGTGGCGCCCTCGTACACTACTCGTCAATGATCCCCCACGTTGTGTTGGCGCCCTCATAGACTACTCGTCAATGATCTCCCATGTTGGTTCTTTGAACTATCATAAATGGTGTCCCATCCTTGTCTTCCTCAATTATCTACAAGGTTGAAATCTTCCCAACCTCGGCCTTCCCCTTTTGCACTATGGTTATCATCCACAGATACTCCCAATCTATCATGCACACCACCCCAAGGAAGGACATGGGAATTACCTTTTCCTTGATCAGGAAATCCATGCCCAATATAACCTTAAAGTCATCCAGTGGAATGGCAAAAGGACTTGGTTTCCGACCCAACCACCAATGTGTAACTCAACATCCTTGGCTACACCTTGAATGGGTTTGCTTCTATGATGACTGCCTCAATACTTCTCATGTCCTTCACCAATGTTAGACCAGCTCGCTTCGTGCTCACTCCTACGCAAGATTGGCAAACTTGGGACTCGGGCTCAATTTAGTTGACCTACAACTTTTGACTCAAACGTGTTCACAAAGTGACTCAAGCAAGTCACGTTTTGTGGAATTAGGAACATTGATCCATGTCTAGTTATTCATGCCATTGATATGATGTCCAATGTCATCCATACCACTCTCATAAGAGACATGGTCTTCCTCCACAATGCACCCCACAATTTGGATTGAGAAAGCCGCACATGAGCACCACATGTGAAGAGGATAAGTCCCATCATATCAAATGGTGGTGAACTATCATAGGAGTCTACCCCTTGGGGAGTTACTTGATACTTTGGTAGAGGGCGATGGATGATACATAGCTTGTACATGTAGCATACACAACTCAAATTAAACCATCCAAATGGTGTGACCCAATACGAATAGTTCATCATATCAAAATCAAATTGAGTGAATGATTATAACCCTTGATTAATGAATATTTGTTTATTGAAATGAAACTGTGGGGTCAACCATTTATAAAATATCCACTAATCTATCAACTAGAAATTTAAATTTGTGTAAATTCATATATATTTAATCCATCAAAGTTGGAGCCCACAATTTGCATGATTTAATTTGAGTTACTTACATGCCACATGAAGAATTTCTTAATGCCTAAGTATCAACCATCATGCTTAGGTAGAGTACCTAAGTCTTTGATGCAGCCCGACGCGGTCACAATGGACAGCAATGGATGGCTTAAATACGCTGACTTTTTTTTTAAAAAAAATGTATATTTTTGAATTCAACTCCGATTGAGGTGATTCAAAAGCCAAAATGAAGCTTGATGAGTCTGTTGAAATTGAAAATTTCTGCAACTACAAGTTGCAGATGAACAGGAAATCACTTGATCGGCATAGGTTGGAATCACTCGACTCTTTCTTCTACTAGAGATTTGTAGGAAATAACACTTTTTTTTCATAACTCGAAACATTGATCATTCTCATTACAAATAGGTCATTATATATACCAATTACAACCACCTCTCATAAATGCATTAATAACAACTATGGGTTCCCAATGCATGTTCTATCTTTTTAAGACAATATAAGTTTCTAAACCATGCAAAAATAAAAATAATAATAAATAAATAAATAAAATTCCAAGACATTTAATTTCAAATTGTTCCATTTTTCTATGCATGCAACATGGTCCCAAAGCCATGCATCATGAATGCAATTGAGCTAGAAATAATGGGCTGAATAGCAAGGCTTGGGCCTGATTGATGGGTTGGGCTTTCCCCTTGAATTGGACCTGCATCATTATCCCCTTCTTTGAAAGAACCCGTCCCTGAGTTCGAAATGCAATATGTTTCGAACTTGGCTTCTTCTTTGGTAGTTGATGGTGTAGCCCGATGATTCGCCAATATGGTTTTTCTTCCTTTTTCCCCCTTTTGAACCATGATATCTTAAAAGGCTTATGGTGCTCATCCACTTTCATGTGAAGCTTGTCCACCATCTCTTGGAAGACCAAATTTTCAACACTTTCACTATTTATGATGCCATTACATACCTTCTTATCACATGTGCAACATGTAAGGAAAATACAAGTTCGTAAGAAATCATTTTCAGGTGCTTGAGGAGAGGCCAAAACTTTACAAATAACAAATCTTTCACCTTCATTCGATCCAGTCATTTCATCAAGCACTTCACGGGCATCTTCATCATAAATTGGCTTGTTATCATCAATTCAATATGATCTTCATTCACTTCAACTTCATTTGTTTTGGTCATTTCATCAAACACTTCACATGCATCTTCATTATAAATCAGCACATTATCATCAAGTTCCATGTAGTCTTTGTTACCTTTATTCGTTTCGATAACTTCATCAAACACTTCATGGACATCTTCATCATAAATCAGAATACTTGTGGAGGCTCGTGGTGGAAGTCTTCGTAAGATCTCCTCCACCATATGTTGTAAATTGTTGTTGGTTGGCCTCAATTCTTTAATTTATTTGCGGAGGTGGACAACTTGAATTGAAGTTGTTCATTCAGCCAAGTTTCCTCTTCCTCTTGCCATAAAAAATCAAGCCCAATTTAAGAATCAAACTTTCTCTGATACCACTTGATGCAGCCCGATGCAGTCACAATGGACAGCAATGGACAACTTAAATACGCTAACTTAAAAAATATGTATCTTCTTGAAAACAACTCTGATTGATGTAATTCAAAAGCCAAAATGAAGCTTGATGAGTCTGTTGAAATTGAAATTTTCTGCAACTACAAGTTGCAGATGGACCGGACAGGTTGTTGATGAACCGGGAATCATCGACCGGCATAGATTGGAATCACTCACAACCAAAGAGGAATCAATCAACTCCTTCTACTAGAGACATGTAGGAAATAATATTTTTTTTCATAACTCAAAACATTGATCATTCTCATTACAAATGAGTCATTATATAGACCAATTACAACCACCTCTCATAAATGCATTAATAACAACTATGGGTTCCCAATGCATGTTACATCTTTTTAAGACAAAATACAAGTTTCTAAACCATGTAAAAAATAAAAAAAACTTCTCCAAGACATTTAATTTCAAATTGTTCCTTTTTCTATGCATGCAACATGGCCCCAAAGCCAAGCATCGTGAATGCAGTTGAGCTAGAAACAATGGCTGAATACCAAGGCTTGGGCTTGATTGATGGGTTGGGTTTTCCCCTTGAATTGGGCCTGCATCAGTCTTTCTTCTTCTTTTTAGGGTTTAAGCAAGCTATCATGCATGCTGCTGTAGTAGAACTAGAAGAAAAGGGAAGACAATGATTGAGAAGGAAGGAGGGAAAAGGGGGGAGGAGGAGAATACACGATTCACAAGGGTTCTATGATTTGTCCAAGTCACCGAATCATAAGAGAGCTCAGACAAACTCTCTTGGGTCATGTTCTATATTCACTCATACCAAGTGTGAATCAATTTTGACTCGGTGGGGCATAAAAACCAGGTCGACTCAGTCAAGTCCTGAGCCAACCCACTGAGTCGACCAACCTTGCTCCTGAGATGAAGTTATGGATCACCCCTTGACCACAACAACTAGAGTGGACTTTCCATTGATGTGGATATCCCCATACCTCAACTCTCATTTAAACGACTTAGCCTCCTTTGCCGCTTTACAATGCATTCAACAACCTAATGCTTGGCCCCTCCATCCTTCTCCCAGGCTTGGACTGAGACTTGAGCTACCCTCCTTACTCTTTCATTTACCTTTCATAGCATTGACCCAATAAGTAACTCCTTGTTGCTTATGTCCCTCTTCTCACCTAGCTTCACTATGAGGGCATTGAACGCATCTCTTTAGACACTCCCTAGTCTAATGAGGTTCATTGCAGATGAAGAACATGATCTCTCATGGCATGGCATGCATGTCCTTGCGACCATTTGTGTCCTCACCACCTTTCCCATTTGGTGGCTTGCAAGATCCCTCATAGTCGATGAAGTCCTCCCATTCTCCCTTGTTGTTGCCTTGGCCACCCGATAGAGATCTTGGCTTGAAAGAGCAGCCCCTTGTGAACAATGTTAGAGTACAAACTTCAGTACACATGCAGAGCACTATTCATGAGAAGCTATCTTAGAAAATAGGGTTTTTGGTTCAGATGACCCCATACTATGATGTGGTCGTGGCAGGAGTCCATATGGACCAGACTCATGTTTTTGTAGCCCTAAAACCACTTCTTCATTTTTTGGAGGACGAAAATGCCCCTCTACCACAGTTGCCCCTCATACGGCAGGCTCTAGTTTCTAAAGAGGAAATGTTTTTTTTTAAGGGACGTGAGCCCTACTAAAAACTGAAATTCGGCCCACCCCTTGACCGATCTGATCCGTTCATGTTAATCGAACAATTGTGAACCCACAGTAGGATTTTTCTGTTTTTGTTTGAAGTTCCCTGTAACCCACAACTACAGTAACGTTGTGAGTTAATTCTGAATTATTCCCTTCGGTGCGGTCCATCTGTGATAAGTTTTACCCTCAAAACTTGGACCAATGACATGAAATTAAAACCCCTTACATGTAGACGGGTTGGATTTGCTTCACGACAACCCAGTGGGCCCAACATAAGATGTATGGGTTCAAAACGTGGGGCCCTTCTGTGCGAGGTCATTTGGTCATTTCCTTCTTCCTTGGTTTTTTCACGAGAGGGGAGGATGGTGTGCTTTTGTTTCCTTCTTCATTCTTCCTTCCTCCTTCATCCTTCATTGGTTTCCTTTATAGTTATTTATTTTTATTTTTTTATTTGATATGAATGGTGGGAGTTTGTGAAAGAGAAGAGGGTGTAGAAGAATACAGTAATGGATGAATTTTTATAATGGAAGGATGTTGTAATTGATGAATTTTGTAATAGAATATTGTAATGCATGAATTTTGTAATGGAAGAATGTTGTAATGAATGAATGTAGTGAATGTTAAAATGGATGAATGTCGTAATGGATGACTATTTTAATGGATAAATTCTTGTAATAGAAGAATATTGAGATGGAAGTATGTTGTAATGGATGAAGGTTGTATGGTCGATAATTGATATTTACTATGGATCGCCCATTTTCATTGTGGATCGCCGATATTTTCACTATGGATCACCGATATGAAGTGTAGATCGTCGATATTCACAATGGACCACTTATATTGAGGGTGGACCACTGATGTTAAGAGTGGATCACCAATATTCAATTGAGGACTGTTGATATTTAGTAGGTCTTGGAATATCAACAGTCCTCAGCTGAATATCGAAGGTCCTCAACTGAATATTAGTGGTCCTCAACTAAATATCAGCAGTCCACTTTAATAATATCCACAGTCCTCACTGAATATCAACGATCCACTACTAATATCTGCGGTCCGCAATGAAGGAAACCATCACAACAACTATAAAGGGAACCACCATACCCTCATCCCTTTCACAAAGTCCCACCAATCATACCCAACTAGAAAAAAAAAAAAAAAAAAAGCATAAAGGGAACCACCACACCTCCTATCTTTCTCAAACTCCCACCATTCCAAATTCTTCTATTACAAAATTCATCCATTACAACATTCTTCCATTACAACATTCTTCCACACCCTCCTCTCTTTCACAAACTCCCACCATTCATACCCAACCAAAAAATAATAATAACTATAAAGGGAACCATTACACCCTCCTCTCTTTCACAAACTCACATCATTCATACCAAGAAAAAAAAAAAAGGACAATTGTAAAGGGAACTAGGATCGAAGAAGAAAGGGAACCAAAAAACATCATCTTCCCTTTCACACGCCCTCCTCCCCTCCCATGATAAATAAAAAAATAAAAAAATAAAAAAGGAAAAAGGAAACGGCCAAATGGCCTCGTGCGGCAAGGGCCCCACATTTTGAACCCATGTACATCTTATGTGGGGCCCATTAGGTTGTCTTAAAGCAAATATATCCCATCCATGTGAAAGGGGTTTAATTTCATATCATCAACCCAAGTTTGAGGGCAAAACTCATCACAAATAAACCACACAGGAGAAAACAGTTCAAAATTAACACACAACGTTAGAATAGTTGTGAGCCACAGAGAACTTCAAACAGACAACGGAAAAACCCTTTTTATGGGTTCACGGTTGTCCAATTAAAATGAACGGATCAAATTGGCCAATGGGCGGGCTGAATTTCAATTTTTGGTGGGGCCATGTCCC
Source organism: Magnolia changhungtana (assembly GCA_030180095.1). Taxonomy (NCBI): domain Eukaryota; kingdom Viridiplantae; phylum Streptophyta; class Magnoliopsida; order Magnoliales; family Magnoliaceae; genus Magnolia; species Magnolia changhungtana. The sequence continues at coordinate 2,135,585 of JASAUF010000336.1, forward strand.
TTTTTAAAAGGACCTTTCATTTTCGAGATGAGAGCCCGTTGTATGAGTGGCAACGGTGGCAGAGGGGCATTTTCGTCTTCCAAAAAATGAAAAGTGGTTTCAGGGCTACAAAACCTTGAGTCCGGTCCGTACGGGACCATCTGAACCAAAACCCTTAGAAAATATGTTAGGATTCTTTAGATCTTATTATAACTTATTATAAAGTTGATCTCTTGTGTACTTGGAGTAATTAAAAAAACATGCGAGTAGAGAGATAATAACAAACTGTCTCTTCTCTTTTCTTATTATTCTCTCTTCTTTTCTTGCACTTCTCAAGGTTAAATGGTATGAGAACCCCGTCATTAATCTTTCTTCTTGTCTTGTAACCTATCTTCCCCTCCTTTCTTATCCCTTTTTTTCTTCTCCTTCTTTCTTAGAGAGTCCATCCATACAAATGACCCATTAGGATCCTTTTACAACTGCATACTCATCCTCTTCATAGGAAGATTCAATGGAACTTCCCTTCGATGATCATCAAAGAATCAGCATGCCTAACAGGCCCCAGAGAAAGATGCGTGCCACAAATTCATAGATGGTGGTTAGATCAATAGTTGTGAGCATAATTTTTGCCCATCTATCCAAGAACCAGAAATAAACAAATGGCCACTTCTCTGTGTGTGTGCGTGCACGCACATTAAAATTAAAATTCTAATCATGCAGCAAGAAAAAGGAATCACAAAATGAATTCCAGTCACGTAGCAAAAACTAATCCTCAATCATGCATTAATCATCGTAATCTCAATTCAGAAAATGAATTGACACTTTTGAATTCAATTCAAGTTTTACTAGTCAACTATCAGAATCAAAGACAATGAAAAAGCATCATATCAAGTATTTCTAGTCAAGTGTCAGAACAAAAGACAACAAGAAAGTTGACAGATTCTTAAATCTAAAACAGACAGCTTGAGAGGTGAAACTACAAACCAAACAACATACTATACAGACAGCAGTGTAACAGGCTGCTGACAGTGCCAGTCCCCAAAACACATTACAGGCCAACCACTTCCTCAATTTTGTAGTTCTCTACAAATTTTTTCTTGATTTTTAGATCCATTTGTCAGACAAAGCTTTTGAGTTGTTTGAGAAAGCTGAGAAGTTGTCTGACTTAGCCAAGTCGACTTGCCCAGCCCAACGGGCGATTTTTGGGCCAGAACCTTTTTTCAAACATTTATTTCGGCACTTGATTCTAGGGTCTTTGGAAAATGCAATTACTTTGGTGAACCTCTGAGCCCGACACAGATGGTTTGGCTCCAAGGTTGTCCAAGTGTCTTCAGCAGGCTACACTCTAGGCTACAAAGAAAGGGCACTTCTGGCAGCCATACCCTAAATGAATGCATGATGCGTTGCATATCATATTAGAGAAAGTAGCTAAAGAAAACGGCAGTATTTCCGTATTATACAACTGGTCATTCATGGAATCCAGGCAAATTGAAGCATGCAACTCCTCTTCAGACGTTAATTTATTCTCAAAAACTTTGGTTTCCTAGTGCTTTTGCTAGGGATGGTTAACCTTAAGGGGGTGTTTGATTTTTTATTTGCCACCTGAGTGGTGGTAAATAAGCAATTATTACTTCCCACACATGCTTGGTTTGAAGGGAAATACATCCTTAATTACACCTCGATTTACATGATGGCATGAATGAAATCGAGCGGATTGCGTACTGAAAAAATTCCATGGGACCCCCCATGATGTTTGTCTGATCCATGCCGTCAATCCGTTTTTTCAATGCATTTTAGTGCATGGTCCCAAAATTGAGGCAGATCCAAAGCTCAAGTGGACCACACAATACGAAATAAGGGGTATAGACATCCGCCATTGAAAGATGAAGCCTTCCTAAGGCCCAAAGGGATGTGTATTTGTCATCCAACCTGTTCATAAGGTCACAGAAATATGGATGAAGGGAATACACAAAATTCAGCTTGATCCAAAACTTCTATGGCCACCAAAAAAGTTTCCAATGGTATAACGGATCTGTTCGGCCCTGTAGTGACTTTAGAGACCTTAATGCTACTAGTCCTATAGATGATCCAGATCAGATATAGAAAAATGGGGGCAACCTTGACAGAAAGATCTGGAGATCTGAAATGGAGAAGAGAGGATTCGATTCACTAGCATTCACTAGAACTACCCCGTAAGCATCTCCAAACGGTGGTGTTAACCCACTTGCAAAACTTCGGGCCCCAAAGGCAATCTTCTCTATATAATGAATGAGGAGTCTGTTTTGAAATCGTTCACCCTGCACCCACCCCTAAGTATATGCTTCAACAAGAATCACACAAGGGTAAATTGATACAATTAGGGTTGTACACGAGTCGAGCTAGCTCGAAAAGCTCGACTCGGCTTGAGACGGCTCGGATTGACTCGGCTTAAACGGCCAACTCGGGGCGAGTCAAGCTTATTTCCTAAATCTCGAGTTGAGTTCGAGCATGGTGCATTTCAACTCGACTCGACTCGACTCGAAGCTCGAGCTCGAGCTCTAGCTCGGCTCAAGTAATATATTTTAATTTTTAATATTATATATTATATTAATATTAAATATAATATATATATATAACTTTTTTTTAAAAAAAAAAGTTAAAACTTAAAAGTTTAAACAAAAAACCCCTACTTGTCCGTCCCATTCCCTCTCTTTCTTTCCCTTACCCTATGGCCCTACCCAAAGACACCGTCGTCACCCCCGCATGGCCGCACCCGGCGCCAGCCTCACGGTCGCCATCTCTACCCGCACGAGACTCTCTCTCTCTCTCTCTCTCTCTCTCTCTCTCTCCTAATCTCTCAGAGCAACCCGCGCAGGCCACTTAACGACTTCAAGCAACCCGCACCCAATCCCGACTCGGCGACTCGTCTCGGGCCCGCTTGGCCACCACAAAGGTAGGTGATTACAGTTTATTTATTTATTTATATATACATAGTGACATAGATTTTTTTAATTTTTATTTTTGAATATGATTGGGTTGGGTTGGGCGCTGGGTTGAGTCGGGTTGGGCGCTGGGTTGAGTCGGGTTGGGGTTTGAGTCGGGTTGGGCGCTAGGTTGAGTTGGGTTGGGGGTTAGGTTGGGTTGGGCACTGGGTTGAGTTGGGTTAGGGTTTGGGTTGGGTTGGGAGCTAGGTTGAGTCAAGTTGGGGTTTGGGTCAAGATGAACGGTCGAGATCTCAAACGTAAGTGGCCCACTATGTTGTTGGAGATGGACCAGACCTCTTGTAAGGTAATTTAGCCCGTGCATATTATCCTCGTCTTTGACAACATATGGCCCACCAATCAAATTTCACCAACTGATTTCACCATCATTTTAGGGATTGGAATTATATGATAACTTATATCATGTAGTTGGATTGGATGGTGTTAACTGTTAAGATGTGGCGGAATTTAATTGGGCCACGTGCCAGTGTTAGAGATAGTGCCAAGTATCTAGTAAATTTCAAAAATGCTATGAGTGATTCTATCTTTGACAGCAACACATGACCCAATCAAATACTACTACATTCTAATGTTATAGAGTCATTGATGACTCAGTCAATTCACATCCTCTCACAACATCCTACCTTTCTGATTGTGCAAGAAAACTTTTGGAGCATGGCCCACCCATAAAAGACTCATCAAATAAGTGAACCAATATTTGTTTATAACAATATTCTAAATAGCATGCAGCAATGTCTTCAGATGATCCATCCACCAATATTTGGGATTATGGATCCCAAGTCTACTCCCCAGACTCTAAAAGAATGAAAATTCAATGTAATTTGTGTGGGGCCAGATTTGTTAACAAAACAAATCGGCTTAGACTACACTTATCAAGTCGGGGGGAGATGCAAAACCATGTCCCAAAGCATCAGAGAAAATGCAAAACCATGTCCTAAATTAGCTTAACAATATTTGTTAAGAAAACTTTTGGTGCATGGCCTACCCATAAAAGACTCATCAGATAAGTGAACCAATATTTGTTTATAATAATATTCTAAATGGTGTGCAGCAATGTCTTCAGATGATCCATCCAACAATATTTGGGATTATGGATCCCAAGTCTACTCCCCAGACTCTGGAAGAATGAAAATTCAATGTAATTTGTGTGGGGCCAGATTTGTTAACAAAACAAATCGGCTTAGACTACACTTATCAAGTCGGAGGGGAGATGCAAAACCATGTCCCAAAGTATCAGAGGAGGTACGATTTTTATTCCAAGCTCTTGTAGACTCCAACAAGAAGCCTTCCACCCCCTCCCCCACACCGAATACAACTAGCCACAAGTTATACCATAACAGACCTGTTCTAATCAACGAATATTCTGAAATAGAGAGGATGAAGAGAATTAGTAGGGAAGAGGAAGAGGAGAATGAAGCTAGATTAAGAAGACTGGAAGAAGAGCAATTACAAATAGCCTTGAAGTTAAGCAAAGAAGAGGCAGATGCATCAAGATATTAACGATCTGCTCCTCGACAACATAACGCAGAAGCAGGATCGAGCTCGACAAGCAAGAAGCCATCAAACATTATTTCCAAACTCGCCTCATTCCACAAGATCTTGGGTATTCCGTATAAATCAGCTCATAACAATAGTTTGAAAAAATTAGTTGAATCTATACAAGAGCATGGTGAAATAGTCTCCCCACCTTCTGATTCAGGGGAGGTTAATGAGCATATTGGACAAGATACCACTAGCCCGAGCTTGGACGACGAAAATTATGGATCTGATCTAGAGTAGAATAAGGAGAATATTAAAACTTAACTTCAATGCATTAAGTTTCTTAGTTATAGTCTTGTGGACTTGTAGTTGTACTTGTATGGAGTAAATACATTGACTTAACTTTCCTACTATAATGCGGTAATTTAACTTGCCTACCATAAATGCATTATCTTCTTATTTGTTCTTAAATTTTTTACTTGCAGACTTGTAGTTGTATGGATATACTGTTTCTTATATATTTTGATATTTGTTCTTTAAATATTGATGCTTATGATTCTTTGTCATCTGATGTTGTTAATTAGTATTTAGGCCACCTAGTGGTTTAGCAATATACCTCCCGTTTAGGAATTTTTATTGAACAAGTACAATCATTCGACTGAAAATAATTGTTCTTTATGGATTTCTAAATTGTCCCATTTTGGACAGTTCGGTACCATATTATGTACTTAGGTTGTCCTCATTCAATTTACATGTAGTTGAAATTTCGGTAGTGTTTCCCTATATTTTCTCCGGATATGTGGTTCTTTACCAGTTGGTTTCCACTACATGTGGGTGTGACAACTAATTAGTATTGAATTTTACATATATCTAGAGAATATAGGAAAGTGCTGCCGAAATTTCGGCTCGCTAAATTGTATGGGAACAGTATATGGTACGTTACCGAATGGGATAGGGACAATTAACACCTCTACATAGAGACAAGTAGGAATATATGAGATATTTAGAGACAATTAGTAAACAAAATTTAAAACAATTATGGACAATTTATAGTTATGTATATGTATGTATCCCGGTTGATTTATTTATTAGGGGACTATTTGAGACATTTATGTCTTGTAGTTTATGGAAGTGCTCGATATTGTTTGTATTATATATTTATATATACGTATAAATGTGATTGACTGATTACTTCAACCTAAAAGAGCCCTGATCTTACCCTACCATTGTTATCTTTTGATTTTTAGATGACTAGTGAAGAAAACCCAAGTACTCCTGGCCCTGGTGCGTCAATCACATCTCCTTTTGTTGTGGAGGGAGACAAATTAGAAAATAAGGTTAAAACAGCTTCAGGTTCGGTGAAAAGGAAAAAAAAAAAAAAAAAAGATCAGCGATATGGGAATCTTTTGATGAGATCACGCAACTAGATGGTTCAGTTAAGATTAGATGCAAGTTTTGTAAAACTCTTTACAGCAAGCATTCTGGCTCTTCTACAACTCATTATCAGTGCATCTTGATAAATGTGTGAAAAGACCAAGAACATTGAAGGGTGGAGTTCAGCAACTGCTTTCATTTACCATTTCTGAAGATGACGACTCTCCAGCTACACTCTCAACGTATAAGTATGATCCGGAAAAATTGAAAGAGTGGTATACGAAGTTGGCGATAATTAATGAAAAGCCATTTAGCATGGTAGAAAGCAAAGTTTTCATGGGATTTTGCAAATTTCTAAATCCCAAATGTGAGAAAGCCTCTCGTATTACTATAAAAAGAGAGTGCATGAAGATGTATGCGATTGAGAAAGCTAACTTGAAAGCTCTTCTGGCATCCGTATCCAGAATAAGTTTGACTTCGGATATGTGGACGGCCTCGAATCAAAGAAAGGAATATATGTCATTGACCGCACACTTCGTTGATGCGGATTGGAAAATACGAAAGAAGGTTATAAACTTCCGCTACGTTCCTCCTTATACCGGTGCGGTACTGTCTGACTGCATTTACAATTGCCTTGTTGAGTGAAGCATTGAAAATAAAATTTCTTCAATTACTTTAGATAATGCCACTTCCAACGATACTTTGGTTTCTTTCTTACGTACTCAATTCAAGGCTACCGGAAATTTATCCTTCGAAGGTAAAATATTCCAAGTCAGATGTTGGGCTCACATACTCAACTTGATTGTGCAAGAAGGGCTGAAAGCAATTGAATCAATGATTACCAACATAAGAGATAGCGTTAAATATATAAGGGGGTCACCTTCAAAATTAAGTATGTGGAATGATATAATCCAACATTTGGATTTGAAATCTAAACAACGATTGAAGTTGGATGTCTGCACGTGCTGGAATTCAACTTATGAAATGTTGGAAACGGCTTTAGAATTTAAAGTTGCATTCCCTAAACTTGCGGCGCGCGATAAGATGTACATATACATGCCTAGTGATGAAGACTGGAAGAAAGTTGAACATGTTTATCAGTTTCTCAAAGTTTTTTACAACTGCACGAAGATTTTCTCAGGAAATAAGTATCATGCGGCAAATCAATTTCTTCCTGAAATTATTTTCATTATGGACGAGTTAAAAAAGTGTGTCGTTGAGGGTCTAGATTTTTTACAAGCGATGACTATAGGAATGCAGATGAAATTCAATAAGTATTTCATCTGTACATCGAGCAAAGTCGAGTCGAGGTGGGCCAAGCTCGGCTCAACTTGTCCATGTTATACTCAAGTTCAAGCTCGACCTCGAGCTCAACATTGAAGCTTGGCTTGGTTGCCAAAGCTTTCGAGTCGAGCTAGTGGTTCGAGTCGAGTCGAGCTTGTTCATATGTCAATTTATTATATTTTTGGCTAAAAAATACAAATTAAATGTCACAATATTAAGTCTAAAATGTCTCATATGCCACATTACTAAGACAAAAAAAAAAAAAAAAAAAGTGTCACATAAACCTCTAAATACTATCATACCACATGTTGCTCCTCAACATCAAATCCAAAGAGTTAAAATATATCAGAAAATATAAAACGTTAAACAAAAATTTTAAAGCTTACATTCCTTCAAGCGGTTTTAGATGCATTCTGAACCTCGTCTTCACTTCCATTCTCCTCCTCATACTCTTCAACATCGAAACTGCCACCGCCCCAAATTAGATGCAACCAATCTTGCGTACATATCAGTGCTTCAACTGTATTCGAGGCGAGTGAGCTTCGATACTTGCTAACTACCCTACTCCCGGTGCTCGGTCGAAATTAGAATTGATAATATGTCTCATGCCATCATCGAAAGTCTAGGGTATTCACGACCTCTCGACTTCCACCACTGCAAAACATCGAAATCATTTTCTTGTAACCTTATGACCGACTCCTTTAGATACTCCTCCACTTCAGATTCAGTTTTATGCGTCTCAATTTCTTCTTCGTCTAAAAAAGACATAAGTCACGAAGTCACTTGCCCGCAGTAGAAGAACTACCCACAGTTTCAGAAGTACCTATTGTACATGATGTTTCGGCTGAATTACCAACATATGAAGTGAACAGCTCTTTAACTACAGCATTAATAATGGTGGTTTCCGCTGAATCTCTTTCGAAACTGGAATAAAGTGATCTGAAAACAAATCTAACCATTGTCATCTTGTATCGTGTATCCATAACAACTGCAATGGCCCTTGACAAGTGGCATTCAGCCTAATACCTATCGAATTTCATTTGCATTCCTATAGTTATCGCTTGTAAAAATCCGGACCCTCAACGACACTTTTTTAGCACGTCCATAATGAAAATAATTTCAAGAAGAAATTGATTTGCCGTAAGATACTTATTTCCTAAAAAATCTCCGTGCAGTCATAAAAAACTTTGAGAAACTGATAAACATGTTCAGCTTTCTTCCAGTCTTCATCACTAGGCACGTATGTGTATATCTTATCGCACGCCGCAAGTTCAGGGAATGTAACTTTAAATTCTAAAGTCGTATCCCACATTTCATAAGTTGAATTCCAGTGCGTGCGGACATCCAACTTCAACTGTGGTTTAGATTTCAAATCCAAACGTTGGATTATATCATTCCACATACTCAGTCTTGAAGGTGACCCCCTTATATATATAACGTTATCTCGTATGTTGGTAATCGTTGATTCAATTCCTTTCAGCCCTTCTTGCACAATCAAGTTAAGTATGTGAGCACAACATCTGAATTGGAATATTTTACCTTCGAAGAATAAATTTCCGGTAGCTTTGAATTGAGTACGTAAGAAAGAAACCAATGTATCCTTGGAAGTGACATTATCTAAAGTAATTGAAGAAATTTTATTTTCAATGCTCCACTCAATAAGACAATTGTAAATGCAGTCTGACAGTAGTAACACACCAGTATGAGGAGGAACGTAGCGGAAGTTTATAATCCTTTTTTGTAGTTTCCAATCCGCATCAACGAAGTGTGCGGTCAATGACATATATCCCTTTCTTTGATTCATGGTCGCCACATATTCGAAGTCAAACTTATTCTGGATATGGATGCCAGAAGAGCTTTCAAGTTAGTTTTCTCAATCGCATACATCTTCATGCACTCTCTTTTCACAGTAATACGAGAGGCCTTCTCACATTTGAGATTTAGAAATTTGCAAAATCCCATGAAAACTTTGCTTTCTACCATGCTAAATGGCTTCTCATTAACTATCGCCAACCTCGCATAACACTCTTTCGATTTTTCCAGATCATACTTATATGTTGAGAGTGTAGCTGGAGAGTCGTCATTTTCAGAAATGGTAAATGAAAGCAGTTGTTGAACTCCACCCTTCAATGTTCTTGGTCTCTTCACACACTTATCAAGATGCATCTAATAGCGAGTTGTAGAAGAGCCAGAATGCTTGCTGTAAAGAGTTTTACAAAACTTGCATCTAATCTTGACCGAACCATCTGGTTGCATGATCTCATCAAAAGATTCCCATATCGCTGACCTTTTTTTCCCTTTCACCGAACCTGAAGCTGTTTCAACCTTATTTTCTAATTTGTCTCCCTCTACAACAAAAGCAGATGTTATTGACGCACCAGGGCTAGGAGTACTTAGGTTTCTTCACAAGTCATCTAAAAATCAAAAGATAATAACGGTAGGGTAAGATCAGGACTCTTATAGGTTGAAGTAATCAGTCAATCATATTTATACGTATATAAAAATATATAATACAAACAATATCGGGTCTCTCCACAAACTACAAGATATAAATGTCTCAAATAGTCCCTCAATAAATAAATCAACCAAGATACATACATACACATAAATATAAATTGTCCACAATTGTTTTAAATTTTATTTACTAATTGTCTCTAAATATCTCATATATTCCTACTTGTCTCTATGTAAAGGTATTAATTGTCTCTATCCCATTCGGTAACGTACCATGTACTGCCCCCATACAATTTACATGCGAGCCGAAATTTCAGCAGCACCTCCCTATATTCTCTAGATATATGTAAAATTCAATACTAATTAGTTGTCATACCCACATGTAGTGGAAACCAACTGGTAAAGAACCACATATCCGGAGAAAATATAGGGAAAACTACCGAAATTCCAATTACATGTAAACTGAATGAGGACAACCTAAGTACATAGTATGGTAACGAACTGTCCAAAATGGGACAATTTAGAAATCCATAAAGAACAATTATTTTCAGTCGAATGATTATACTTGTTCAATAAAAATTCCTCAACGGGTATATTGTTAAACCACTAAGTGGCCTAAATACTAATTAACAACATCAGATGACAAAGAATCATAAGCATCAATATTTAAAGAACAAATATCAAAATATATAAGAAACAGTTTATCCATAAAACTACAAGTCTACAAGTAAAAACTTTAAGAACAAATAAGAGGATAATGCAATTATAGTAGGCAAGTTAAGTTACAGCATTATAGTAGGAAAGTTAAGTCAATGTATTTACCCCATACAAGTACAACTACAAGTCCACAAGACTACAACTAAAAAACTTAATGCATCAAAGTTAAGTTTTAATATTCTCCTTATTCTACTCTAGATCAGATCCATAATTTTCGTCGTCCAAGCTCGAGCTAGTGGTATCCTCTCCAATATGCTCATTAACCTCCCCTGAATCAGAAGGCGGGGAGCCTATTTCACCATGCTCTTGTATAGATTCAGCTAATTTTTTCAAACTATTTTTATGAGCTGATTTATACGGAATACCCAAGATCTTATGGAATGAGGCGAGTTTGGAAATAAAGTTTGATGGCTTCTTCCTTGTCGAGCTCTGTTCTGCTTCTGCGTTATGTTGTCGAGGAGCAGATCGTTAATATCTTGATGCATCTGTGTAACGTCTCAGAAAATTCCGTATAAAGACCCGAGTACCACCTCAGGCAGAAATCACTCAGGACCAAATCCTTTAGAAATTAGACGAGTTTAACCAAGTGTTAAACTAGATTAGCTGTGAAATTCGCTTAAATCACTTTAAATACGATTTGCAAGACCCAAAACTTGTAGAATCATGGACGCTAGATTACTCTATAATCTAAGATCAATCTCATTACCCAGTTGCTCTCAGGAGCACATTAAAACTCCGTATCGGATCTGGACTGCACGTCGAAAGTCCGATGACCACAAGACGGAGCGCTTAGGACCGCCTTGCTGGGCTTGACAACCATCTCGGAAATCAACTCCAAATAGTGTCCCGAAGCTATTCGCTTGAGCCCGGAGTGAAGTGTGTGAGAAAACGTGGATTTCTTTAGAAATTAAATCTAGCTTGCAGGCCTGATATAAGCAATCAGACCATCAGAATCTAACCCAAATACACCCTCGGATCAGGAGAAATTTCATACACATGGCAGTGTACTTGTAACCAAGATCAAGTTTCGGTTATCGTTGAACTGAAACTGGTCCGCCACGTGTGATCTGGGAACCCAACTGGAACGAAAACTTAACTTGACCTAGATCCAAGGTCAGTGAGCTTAAGTCCGACCTTTGGCTCAAGGGGGGGCTCCGGAAGTGCTCCGTTGAGCTGAAATTGACGCACTTTGGACATAACCTAAGTATACCTTAGCCCTGGGGCCATTTTCATCAGTTTTAGGCCTATATAAGGACCTTAAACCCTCATTCACTCCATACGAATTTGAGAAAACCCTAGGAGAGAGAAGAGAGTAAAGTGAGAGGAAGTGAGAGAGAAGTTGGAATCACTCATGGAAATCGATCCCTGCCATTCTATGTGCCTATCCATCACTACGGTATCGCTTTTTCGGCGATTCTGATTCCGTTTTCGGGTAAGAAATCCTAACCCTAATTAGTTCTAGAGATTCAACTAGTGCAAGTGATGAAATAGATAACCTATTTCATATCATAGGTTGCCGTTCTACCGTTGATAAAGACTTGGTGTTTAAACTGAGTCCATTACTCGCTTCTACAGCATAAGGTGTGGACTATAGACGTATAGGTTACGGTTTTCAAAGCTTTCAATGCCGGATAATGATAGATTCTTGATGTAGATGCCATTTCCCATGCATAAAGTGATGTCCGTTTCATTGTTCAGTTATACGTTATTTAGGTTGGATATACTGTATTCCTCGTATTTGTAGAAAATGCCATATACGTACGAGATATGAAAATGTGTTTGCCATGATTAACTACTGTATGTATATGCTAGATATGGGTAACAACTCCTCGGCGAAAGGATTCGCCCTAATACATGTTTTGGCTAATATACGTTATGTATGTTAAATAAGTGTAGTCTAAGTGTTTGTGAAAATGCTTGTATAAGTACTTAGGAGTTCGTGCTTTAGGTGGGTGTTGAGATAGGATTCTCAACTACCTTAGAGATGTGTATGATTTCCTCCATGCAAGTTGTTTAATTTAATCGCTTACCTATGAAATGTATGTGTTTGGATTTCCTGTTTACATTGTGTTTATAATATGCTTGTTAACATGCTTGCACTATTTGGTTAATTCTGCTCTGACTACTTTACATGCTTTCTGGTTAAGGATTGAGTGTGATTGGGGCTATGTTATAGTCCAGGCAATCGGTAACAGGCTTAAAATCGTGGCTGAGATTCATTCGCCATGTAGGACGTGTTTGACAAACCCGAGTCGTGTGTTGGTCGTCGGCAGTGGTTAGGCCACACGAAGTGCTTATGCACTTCATGTCGATCGATACAATGTGCGCTCGTGCTAGTCGAGCCCGTCAAGTAACCCGATGTATCATTGTATGTTCACAATGTATGAACGCTACTGCTTGAACCTAAGGTACCAAACTCACCAGTGAAACCCCGTTTAACCTTGGTACCTCGATCCGCTAAGACTCATGAGCCGGACATGGTGGTATGGGATACCATGGTCGAGCTGTCAACCTACGCTTGGGCGACGAGCCTCCCCGTAGTGACCAGTGAGCAACCCAGACTCGTGAGCCGAATACGGTGGTATGGGACACTGTATTCGAGCTGTCGGCCTACACTAATTTGGTGACGAGCCCTTTGTAGTGACCTCAAGTATACTTTGAGTCTACGTAGAGGCGACGAGCCTTTCCGTAGCATCCAGAGTATAAACTAGGCCTGCACTGATTTAGTGACGAGCCCTTTGCAGCGACCTAGAACCATAACATCGTATGAGATTTCCTATGACTGACGACCCTAAAATGGATCATCGTTTGGGAAATGACATAAGGGAGGTACCTTAGTTTCCCAACACTGCTGTATGAAAAGGACTAATAAGAACTTGGTAATCATATGCATGCATTGCATTACGCGTGCGTTCAGGCGTAGCAGGTCAAGCACTAAGGCAATGTTGTTCATGTGCGAACGTGAGAGGAAGTCGCTGAGGGAGCGTAGGCAAGGGCATGCATCATACATTCATATCATTCCTGCATTAACAAGAGTACTTAGGGATGTGTGATTTACTGCTTTATCATTACTGTTTGATTGAATTGATAACATGCTAACCTATGCTTTATTGTTCCATTGAGTTGATCACTCACTCTCACGTTACGGGACGGTGTTTTAAACACCAACCAGACTCTGTCTTGATTTCAGATGACGGCGTGACTCCTGAGGCGGAGCCTGATTACTACGACGATCAGGACGAGTACTCTTATATGCAGTTCTCCGATGGCTTCGCTTAGGCTCTCCTAGTTGGCGGGACTACAAGGTTTTATTATAGTTGAACCATTTTTTATACTTTTGACTTTTGTAATATTACATGTACACAGTAACTCAGTGTTATATTCATACTCTGGAGACCGATCGTGATCTTTTGACTTATATACGTTTATTTATATTTTTCAGTCTTCCGCTTGCGTTTTACAACTGATGTGGAGTATGAATTACTATTTTGGTATAATCTCACTCATGATTAATGCACTAACACAAACAACATTGAATCATAAGCATATATGTTGCATAAGTGATGTTTTGGAACTCGGGAGTTGAGTTGTTACTCGACCCCCGATTTTCAGAGCGTTACAAGTTGGTATCAGAGCATAATTTGGATTAAACCGGACCTGGGTTATGGTCACACGACGTACGCTGACGCAACTTCAACTTAGGTGGGTGCGAGAAAATGTAGAAACAGTCATAGGAGTCCCGGTTTCGCCAATTGGCGAAGTTCACCGAAAACGATCGCCGAGATCGACTCCGTACACCTTCGTGATCGCATGAGGTGACCCCGTATCGCTCCTAAACCGTCAAACGACAAGTCTAGACCACAGATTACCCCTTCCCAGCCTTCAAAAATCCCTATATACAGTTGTACATCAGCAACATACCCGAAAGGCCCCGAAACAACTCGAATCGGAGTCGGGGGCCAAAACGAGCAATTCCGGTAGGACCCAGGGTGGGCCCCACACATTTTTAGACCAAGGGGGGCAGGAGGACCTCGCCCAAGGGGCGAGCCCTCGCCAAAACCTCTAGAGTCCGGCGAGGCCTCACCGAATAGCGGGCTCGGCCGAGCAGGCTGCTCGGGCCGACAGTGTTTGGGGTGTAGTGTGGCCCCCTGATGCAAGGGGTTTCGGTTAAAACCCTTCCTAGGTCGCCCCTCCATAAAATACCCTCCCAAGCTCTCATTTCTCTCCCAAACCTCAGATTTTTCACAAAAAATCGCCCCTCCAACCTCTTCCTCTTTCATTTTCGTGTACCACACCCACCACCCTGCTGTAAACCCGTCTCCATTGCTGCCTACCCTCTCCATTCTCTCTCATTTGAGCTCTTGAATCCCCCATTTAAGGCTCAAATTCGTGTACACCCACTACCCATCCTCTTCCTTCACTTTCTCTCTTCATTCCCTTCCATTTGAGCCTTTACACACCCCTTGGAGGCTCAAATCCGTGGAGACCCAAAGATCTCATCCCTTTCTCTCCTTTTCTCCACTTTTCCATGGCCCTATTCGAATTCATTACGGCCATTTTCTCACTTTCCACCATTCTCTCTCATAGGAAAGAGAAAGGGTGTTGTGGATGAAGTCGGGCCTAGCCGCCCTGTTCGTTCAAGGAGACCGAGAGGCGCCACCGCAAGCACGGGCGTTGAACGTGAGCTACGGACTAAGCGAGACCTCGATCCCCAGGCTCCTCTCCCAAGAGCTCTACTGGCGGAGTTGTCCCATGGAGTTTATGAGGGCCGCAGGGTCCTTTTTGAAGCTCAAGTAGATAGGCGGCTCTTTGGGGAGTATCTGCTATTAGAACGCCTGGCTGAAGCCGGGTGGGGCCCTGTGTTTGAGGGAACATATCGTGCGAATGTGGGTACTGTCTGAGCTTTCTATGCCCATATTTGAGAGCCTACATTGGAGCCCTTGCAGTTCGAGATTCTCTCGGAGGTCGGGAGGCCACAATCGACGCTGGCCTGATAGCTCGACTTATAGGAGTACCGCTTGGCCAAGTCCACGCAAGCGAGATAAATTTGAAGAGCGCACGTGAAAGGGATCACCGCACACGGTTCCTTTGTGGCCGACTGGTTCAGTGGCAGCCGAATAATAACCTCCTGGCGTCAAACATGACGGACGATTTCCGTCTGCTTCACCATATCTGCACGTTTAATGTCTATCCCAGGTGGAGCAATCGCAGTGAGTGCACGCGCCTGATGGTCGACTTTCTATACCAGGCGGAGTAGGGAAAGAAGTTGTGCGTGCCCACATACGTTTTGCGACAGATAGTTCTTACCGCACGCTCAAACAGAAGGACTGATTCACTCGCCTTCGGCTGGCTTATATGCAAGATTGCATGCGAGTTCGGCTACAGTCTGGGCGCAAAACTCCCAGTGCCGCAACATTTCATCAATGAAACTACTCTCAATCAGATGAAAATCGGGCCACGACAACGACAAGCCCGACTTGAGGAGAGTGAAGATGAGACAGAGAGTGAAGAGGAACAGAGTGAGGATGAAGGCGGAGCTAAAATAGAAGAGGAAGTGAGTGAAGAAGAAGATGAGGCCCAAGACACGGAAGAGAGCTCCCCTCCTATGCCACCGGAGCAGGACGCTGATCGGGTTGCTAAGGATGCCCGTTTAGCTCGACTTGAGGAGGGATAGGCTGCCCTACGACAGGATCATGCGGTCCTATGACAGGATCTGACGGATCTTCGAGGCCTCGTGAAGTACAAGTTCAAGAAGGTGACTCGCACTTTGAAGACTATCCTGTGCTGTCTGCGGAATAAGGGCGCCCCTCCTCCGTCGTCAGACTCAGATGCCTAGTCACCCATGCTGTTGTCTTACAACTTGTTTTGATTACTGCTTTAGGTTATGTTTGTGTTCATGTTGATGGGCCTAGTAGTGCAATAGTTAGTAAAATGTTTTCAGTGTTTGAAGCTTTGGTTGTATTAGCTCACATGCATTTTCTGTCATGATTCATGTAACTCTGTATTCCATGTATTATGACAAATTTTGGTGAATGAAATGCATGCAGTCCCTTTTGCTATGAAGTGTGTAGAATGCTTAAAGGATTGTGTATTGCTATGCTACATCTTACACAAATTGCACCCTATTTCATATAGGACATGCCACGGAAGGCCAAGTAGAGCACGGCACGCCTCGCACTTACTGGTTCGATAGATCAGGCACCTCCCCAGAGTGATGGTTATATGGACCCCGGTTTGGACCTGGTTCGTGAGACTATACCTGAGTCTCAGCCTTCTCTTGGTCCTGCAGTTAGACCGCCACCGTACACACCACCGGTTCGTGAGCAGAACCGTGCGTCTTCTTCGACGCAGCATGTGCCTGAGTCTGCCCCACCTGCGGATAGGTTGGAGCAGTTGATGAAGATGATGCACCAGCAGCTCTTAACTACTATCGCAGGGGCCCTAGCTCAAGGTGGAAGTGCTGCTCCACCTTCGCCATCTGTACGCCCTACTGAGACAGTAGGGCCTTCTGATCAGGATGAGGGTATGCCTCCTGCACCTGCTGCATACCCTACGGGGAATCTGGGGACGAGTGGTCTCTTCGAGCGATTCCAGCGCTTGAGACCTCCTACCTTTACGGGTTCTCACAGACCCGAAGAGGCCGAATATTAGCTCAACCGCATCTCCAAGATGCTGAGGATGCTACATTGTACCGAGCAGGAACAGGTCGAGTTAGCCACCTTTATGTTTGAAAAGGAAGTTAGCCTGTGGTGGGATAGTGTATTGCGGACAGTTGCGGTTGGCTATATATGGACATGGGCAGATTTTGAGTTCTACTTTCATGAGAAGCACTATCTCCGAACGTATCGGCACGAGAAGGAGAATGAATTCTTGCGCCTCAGACAGGGAGGTATGACAGTGACAGAATATGAGCATCGGTTCACGGAGTTGGGCCAATATGTTCCTACAATACTTGCCGACGCACAGATACGGATGCGGCGCTTTTCCGAGGGCCTGCGCCCTGATATTCGCTCGAAGATGTACTGTGTTAGCATACCCTCATATGCTCTAGTACACATGTCTATGCGAGCAGAGCAGGACGGGGACCGGTTGACACGTTCTCGTGAGGCTATGGTTACTAGACCATGACCAGATATGCCGAGCAGGCCATTCCTCGGCAAGAGGCCTCGCACAGACTCTCCTCCCAAGATTTCGGTGCCACTAGTTCCGATGCGGTGACCGGGAGTAATCAGTACCTACTGTGGGAGGCCAGGCCACCCAGCGGAGAGCTGTTTCGCGCGTATGAGAGACAGTGGGTTCTCGCCGCCGTAGAGGATCGACCGCACTCACCCTTAGACTATATCGGCTCCGCCCCTGTGTACTGTCTCTGCACATCCATCATTCCGACCCCCTACACCTCGATTTAGGCCGCCCCAGCGACCTATGGTGCCTCAGCCCAACCGACCTCAGCAGGCATGCGTTCATGCGCTTACAGCAGAAGAGCCAGAGACAGCACCTTCAGCACTAATGGCCTTCGAGATGACTGCACATGTCTAAGGTACTCCTGTCTTCTTATTAGTGGACACTGGGTCCACTACCTCCATTTCATGTGCGGCGGTTAAGCGTCTAACTTTACATACTACTCCCACGAAGGGAGTGAGACTCACTACTGCTACTGGGACTTTTTCGGATGTCACATGGACATATGAGGGTTGCTCAGTAGACTTTGGTAGCAGGACAGTATTCGTTAACCTCATTGTCGCCCCACTGTAGCACTACAACATTATCATCGGTATGGACTGGCTCACCAAGATGAAGGCAGAGATTGATTGCGATAATCAGGTCGTAACAGCCAACGGACCTGATGGCACGGTCTTCACTTTTCCAGTGCAGGTTAGTTGGCCATATCGTGTTGGATGCTACGCTGCTTTATTAGAGTATGTTGATGGGCCGACCTTAGGGAATATGTCAGTAGTTCGGGAATTTGAGGATGTGTTCAGGAAGATCCCTGGATTACCTCCTCGGCGCGAGATCGATTTTACTATTGATCTTGTGCCTGGTGCGACCCTCATTTCATTACCTATGTATCGGATGCCTCCATGTGAGATGGAAGAACTAAGGAAGCAGATTGATGAGCTAGTAGAGAAGGGCTTCATATGACCCAGTGTGTCTCCTTGGGGAGCACCTGTGTTGTTTGTCAAGAAGAAAGATGGGTCGCTACGATTATGTATTGATTACCGTAGGTTGAACCAATTGACCGTGAAGAACAAGTATCCTTTGCCCAGGATAGACGATCTGTTTGATCATTTGAAAGGGGTGCGATACTTCTCAAAGATTGATCTACAGTCAGGGTATCATCAGTTGCGCGTCAGGGATGAGGACGTGCAGAAGACGGCCTTCAGGACCAGTTTTGGGCATTACGAGTTCCTCGTGATGTCGTTCGGTCTTACGAACGCACCGGCCGTGTTCATGGATTTGATGAACTGGGTATTTCGGCCATTTCTATACCGATTTGTCATCGTGTTTATCGATGACATCCTGATATACTCTGCGAGTCGGGAAGAGCACGAGGAACACCTACGAGCCGTCTTGGATACGCTGAAGAAGAACCAGTTGTTCGCACAGTATAAGAAATGCGACTTCTAGAAAGAGGAAGTCAAGTTCCTGGGACATGTGGTGTCCAAGGGATAGTTGTGGACCTTGCTAAGGTAGCCACAGTTCAGGACTAGAAGCAGCCTGGTTCGGTTACTGAGGTGGAGAGTTTTCTTGGTCTGGCGGGGTACTACCGACGATTCATTCGGGACTTCTCGAAGATAGCCAGACCGTTGTCTCAGTTGACACAGAAGGATCCGAAGTTTGCCTGGAATGAAAGGCGGAAGCAACTTTTCAAGAGCTGAAGGACAGACTGACGTCCGCCCCTGTGCTAGTATTGCCAGAGCAAGGGGTCAAGTATACTATATACACCGACGCGTCTTGCGTTGGTTTGAGCTGTGTCCTTATGCAGAAGGATAAGGTGATCGCATATGCCTCGAGACAGTTAAGGAAACACGAGGAGAATTACCCTACACACGACTTGGAACTGGCAACCGTCATCTTTGCATTAAAGCTCTGGAGACATTACCTCTACGGAGAGGAGTTCGAGCTTTTCTGCGACCACAAGAGCCTTCGCTATATATTCACTCAGCGGGACTTGAATATGAGGCAGCGCTGCTGGATGGAAACCTTGAAGGACTTCAAGTTTGAGGTTTCCTACCATCCTGGCAAAGCCAACCTTGTGGCAGACGCATTGAGCCGCAAAAAGGCTATAGTATTTGCGGCTCCACTGATGATAGCAGTGGGATATGGTTGAGTTCGTGAGGGACTTCGAGCAGAAACTCACCGTGGAGGAGCCATTTAAGAGTGTCGCGCACATTCGGGTGCGGCCACTTATTGACGACAGGATTATCGAAGCCCAGAAAGACGATGAGCAGCTGATTGAGCTTAGAAAGCTGGCTAGCGACGACGAGGACTCCGAGTGAAGAGTTGACACAAATGGGGCCCTACGATACTATGGCCGCCTATGCGTCCCAGACATTCATGACTTGAGACAGAAGATTCTCGAGGCTGCCCACAGATCGAAGTTTGTGATGCATCCTGGTAGCACGAAGACGTATCAAGACCTGAAGAGGTCGTATTGGTGGGACAATATGAAGGCTCATATAGCCGAATGTCTCCCGTTGTCTCACGTGCCAGCAGGTCAAGGCTGAACATCGCCGACCTCCTGGACTACTTCAACCCATGCCCATAGCTGAATGGAAGTGGGACTTCATCTCTATGGATTTTATATCGGGGCTGCCGAAGACGAGGAAGGGACATGATTCCATCTGGGTGATCGTCGACCGATTGACAAAGTCGGCTCATTTCCTTCCGATCAGAGTGTCGAACTCTGCAGACGAGTTGGTCAGATTGTACATTAAGGAGATAGTGCGTCTGCATGGAATTCCCTTGAAGATTGTGTCAGATAGAGACACGCGATTCACATCTATCTTCTGGACTCGTATCCAGGAAGCGATGGGTGTGAAGTTGAAGTTCAGTACCGCGTTCCACCCGCAGACCGATGGGCAGACAGAGCGGGTGAATCAGATTTTGGAGGATATGTTGCGGACCTGTGTTTTAGACTTCAAGGACAGTTGGGATGACTGTCTCCCGTATGCAGAGTTCGCCTACAATAACAGTTTTCAGGCGAGTATTAGTATGGCTACTTACGAGGCCTTGTACGGACGCCCTTGCCGAGCACCACATTCTTTGGCGAGGGTTAGCAGCATAGCTTGATTTGATTGGCTCAGAGTTAGTACAGGCGACCTCAGAGAAGATCGATATTATCAAGCATCGACTTCTTACAGCGCAGAGCAGACAGAAGAGCTATGCCGATACGAGGCGGCGACGGCTTGAGTTTGAGGTTGAAGACCATATATTCCTTCGAGTTTCCCCCATGAAGGGAGTCCTTCGGTTTGGCAAGAAGGGGAAACTTACGCCGCGGTTCATTAGCCTATTCCAGATACTTGACCGAGTGGGTGTGGTGGCATACCGTCTTGCCTAGCCCACTCCACATGTAAGTGTGCATAACTTATTTCATGTTCCCATGCTAAAGAAGTATGTTCCTGATCCTTCCCATATCATCAAATGGGATCAGGTACAGTTAAGCGAGGACGCTACGTATGTACTGCATCCGACGCGTATCCTAGACAGAAAGGAGCAGGTGTTGCGTAGCAAGGTCATCTCACTTGTGAAGGTACTGTGGACCCATCATACTGAAGAAGAGGCTACTTGGGAAACTGAAGCCGGTCAAAAAGAACTACCCTCAGATTCTCGAGTACGAAAAGGTACTAATTTCGAGGACGAAATTTTTCTTTAAGGGGGGTAGATTGTAATGTCTCGGAAAATTTCTTACAAAGACCCGAGTACCACCTCAGGCAGAAATCACTCAGAACCAAATCTTTTAGAAATTAGACGAGTTTAACTAAGTGTTAAACTAGATTAGCTGTGAAATTCGCTTGAATCACTTTAAATACGATCTGCAAGACCCAAAACTTGTAGAATCATGGACGCTAGGTTACTCTATAATCTAGGATCAATCTCATTACCCAGTTGCTCTCGGGAGCACATTGAAACTCCGTATCGGATCTGGACCGCACGTCGAAAGTCCGATGACCACGAGACTGAGCACTTAGGACCGCCTTGCTGGGCTTGACAACCATCTCAGAAATCAACTCCAGATAGTGTCCCGAAGCTATTCGCTTGAGCCCGGAGTGGAGTGTGTGAGAAAACGTGGATTTCTTTAGAAACCAAATCTAATTTAAGTAATTTGAGACATGTCGCTTGCGGGCCTGATATAAGCAATCAGACCATCAGAATCTGACCCAAATACACCCTCGGATCAGGAAAAATTTTATACACATGGCAGTGTACTTGTAACCCTGATCGAGTTCCGGTGACCATTGAACAGAAACTGGTCTGCCACATGTGATCTGGGAACCCAACTAGAACGAAAACTTAACTTGACCTAGATCCAAGGTCAGTGAGCTTAAGTCCGACCTTTGGCTCAAGGGGGGGCTCCAGAAGTGCTCCGTTGAGTTGAAACTAACGCACTTTGGACATAACCTAAGTATACCTTGGCCCTGGGACCATTTTCATCAGTTTTAGGCCTATATAAGGACCTTAAACCCTCTCTCATTCACTCCACACGAATTTGAGAAAACCTTAGGAGAGAGAAGAGAGTAAAGTGAGAGAAAGTGAGAGAGAAGTTGGAATCACTCTTGGGAATCAATCCCTGCCATTCTACGTGCCTATCCATCACTACGGTATCGCTTTTCCGATGATTCTGATTCCGTTTTCGGGTAAGAAATCCTAACCCTAATCCGTTCTAGAGATTCAACTAGTGTAAGTGATGAACTAGCTAACCTATTTCATGCCATAGGTTGCCGTTCTACCGTTGATAAAGACTTGGTGTTTAAACTGAGTCCGTTACTCGCTTCTACGGCATAAGGTGCGGACTATAGACATATAGGTTATGGTTTTCAAAGCGTTCAATGCCGGATAATGATAGATTCCTGATGTAGATGCTATTTCCCATGCATAAGTGATGTCCGTTTCATTGTTCAGTTATACGTTATTTAGGTTGGATATACTATATTCCTCGTATTTGTAGAAAATACCGTATACATACGAGATATGAAAATGTGTTTGCCATGATTAACTACTGTATGTATATGCTAGATATATGTGTAACAACTCCTCGGCGAAAGGATTCACCCTAATACATGTTTTGGCTAATATACGTTATGTATGTTAAATAAGTGGTCTAAGTGTTTGTAAAAATGCTTGTATGAGTAAGTACTTAGGAGTTCGTGCTTTAGGTGGGTATTGAGATAGGATTCTCAACTACCTTAGAGATGTGTATGATTTCCTCCATGCAAGTTGTTTAATTTAATCGCTTACCTATGAAATGTATGTGTTTGGATTTCCTGTTTACATTGTGTTTATAATATGCTTGTTAACATGTTCGCACTACTTGGTTAATTGCTCTGACTACTCTACATGCTTTCTAGTTAAGGATTGAGTGTGATTGGGGCTATGTTATAACCCAGGCAATCGGTAACAGGCTTGAAGTCGTGGTTGAGATTCATTCGCCACGTAGGACGTGTTTGACAAACCCGAGTTGTATGTTGGCCGTCAGCAGTGGTTAGGCCACACGAAGTGCTTATGCACTTCATGTCGATCGATATAATGTGCGCGCGTGCTAGTCAAGCCCGTCAAGTAACCCGATGTGCCATTGTATGTTCACCATGTATGGACGCTACTGCTTGAACCTAAGGTACCAAACTCACCAGTGAAATCCCGTTTAAACTCGGTACCTCGATCCGCTAAGACTCGTGAGCCGAACATGGTGATATGGGACACCGTGGTCGAGCTGTCGGCCTACGCTGGGGCGACGAGGCTCCCCATAGTGACCAGTGAGCAACCCAGACTCGTGAGCCGAATACGGTGGTATGGGACATTGTATTCGAGCTGTCGGCCTACACTGATTTAGTGACGAGTCCTTTGTAGTGACCTCGAGTATACTTTGAGTCTGCATAGAGGCGACGAGCCTTTCCGTAGCATCCAGAGTATAAACTAGGCCTGCACTGATTTGGTGACGAGCCCTTTGCAACGACCTAGAGGCTAGAACCATAACATCGTATGAGATTTCCTAGGACTGACAACCCTAGAATGGATCATCGTTTGGGAAATGACATAAGGAAGGTACCTTAGTTTCCCAACCCTGCTGTATGAAAAGGACTAAAAAGAACTTGGTAATCATATGCATGCATTGCATTACGCATGCGTTCAGGCATAGCAGATCAAGCACTGAGGCAGTGTTGTTCATGCGCGAATGTGAGAGGAAGTCGCTGAGAGAGCGTAGGCGAGGGCATGCATCATACATTCATATCATTCCTACATTAACAAGAGTACTTAGGGATGTGTGATTTACTGTTTTATCATTACTACTTGATTGAATTGATAATATGCTAACCTATGCTTTATTGTTCCACTGAGTTGATCACTCACTCTCACGTTACGGGACGGTGTTTTAAACCAGACTCTGTCTTGATTTCAGATGACGGCGTGACTCCTGAGGCGGAGGCGCGGAGCCTGATTACTACGACGATCAGGACGAGTACTCCTATATGCAGTCCTCTGATGGCTTCGCTTAGGCTCTCCTGGTCGGCGGGACTACAGAGTTTTATTATAGTTGAACCATTTTTTATACTTTTGACTTTTGTAATATTAAATGTAATATTACATGTACACAGTGACTCAGTATTATATTCATACTCTGGAGACCGATCGTGATCTTTTGACTTATATACGTTTATTTATATCTTTCAATCTTCTGCTTGCGTTTTACAACTGATCTGGAGTATGAATTATTGTTTTGGTATAATCCCACTCATGATTAATGCACTAACACAGACAACATTGAATCATAAGCATATATGTTGCATAAGTGATGTTTTGGAACTCGGGAGTTGAGTTGCTACTCGACCCCCGATTTTCAGGGCGTTACAATCTGCCTCTTCTTTGCTTAACTTCAAGGCTATTTGTAATTGCTCTTCTTCCAGTCTTCTTAATCTAGCTTCATTCTCCTCTTCCTCTTCCCTACTAATTCTCTTCACTCTCTCTATTTCAGAATCTTCGTTGATTAGAACGGGTCTGTTATGGTATATCTTGCAGCTAGTTGTATTCGGTGTGAGGGAGGGGGTGGAAGGCTTCTTGTTGGAGTCTACAAGAGCCTGGAATAAAAATCGTACCTCCTCTGATGCTTTGGGACATGGTTTTGCATCTCCCCCCCAACCTGATAAGTGTAGTCTACGCCGATTTGTTTTGTTAACAAATCTGGCCCCACGCAAATTACATTGAATTTTCATTCTTCCAGAGTCTGGGGAGTAGACTTAGGATCCATAATCCCAAATATTGGTGGATGGATTATCTGAAGACATTGTTGCACACCATTTAGAATATTGTTATAAACAAATATTGGTTCACTGATCTGATGAGTCTTTTATGGGTGGGCAATGCTCCAAAAGTTTTCTTGCACAAATAGAAAGGTTGGATTTTGCGAGAGGATGTGGATTGACTGAGTCATCAATGACTCTGTAACATTAGAATGTAGTAGTATTTGATTGGGTCATGTGTTGCTGTCAAAGATAGAATCACACATAGCATTTTTGAAATTTATTAGATACTTGACACTGTCTCTAACACTGGCACGTGGCCCAATTAAATTCCGCCACATCTTAACAGTTAACACCATCCAATCCAACTACATGATATAAGTTATCATACACTTCCAATCCTTAAAATGATGGTGAAATCACTAGGTGAAATTTGATTTGTGGGCCATATGTTGTCAGAGACGAGGATAATACGCACAGGTTAAACTACCTTACAAGAGGTCTGGTCCATCTCTAACAACATAGTGAACCACTTATGTTTGAGATCTCGACCGTTCATCCCGACGCAAACCCTAACCCGACTCAACCCAACGCCCAACCCGACCCACTTGGAGCCCCGCCCGACCCGACCCAAACCCCAACCCGACCCAACCCTCGCCCTAACCCGACCTAAACCCAAACCCCGCCTCAACCCACCAAACCCAACCCATCGCCCAACCCGACCCAAACCCCAACCCGACTCAACCTAGCGCCCAACCCGACCCAATCATATTCAAAAATAAAAATTTAAAAAATCTATGTCACTATGCATATATAAATAAATAAATAAACTGTAATCACCTACCTTTTGTGGTGGTCGAATGGGCTGAGTGGGCCTGAGACGAGTCGCCAAGTCGGGATTGGGCGCGGGTTGCTCGAAGTCACCGAGTGGGCTGCATGGGTTGCTCGGAGAGAGAAAGAGAAGAGAGAGAGAGAGAGAGAGAGAGAGAGAGAGAGAGAGAGAGGGGTGGCAGAGAGTCTCGGCCGGGCAGAGATGGCGATCGGCGGGCTGGTGGGTGCGGCCATGCGGGCTGCGGTGCGGCGTGCTGGGTAGGGCCGTAGGGTAAGGGAAAGAAAGAGAGGGAATGGGATAGACGGGTAGGGTTTTTTTGTTTAAACTTTTTAAGTTTTAACTTTTTTTTTAAGTTATATATATATATATATATATATATATAATATAATATTAAATTTAAAATTTAAAATATATTACTCAAGCCGAGCTCGAGCTTCGAGTTCGAGTCGAGTCGAGTTGAAATGCACCATGCTCGAACTCGACTCGAGATTTAGGAAATAAGCTTGACTCGCCCCGAGTTGGCCTTTCAAGCCGAGTCAATCCGAGCTGACTTGAGCCGAGTTGAGCTGTACAACCCTAGCCATAACATGGGGATCTATTATTATAGAACGAATCTTAGTTGCATAATCCTTCTAACCAGGTGCCACTCCCGCTTCAAATCACGTTATAGACTCAAATCTCAAGCTCCCGCTCCCGCTCCCGCTCCCGCTTCCTACGTATTTGTACTTGGAAACATCTGGAAACAAACGATTCCCACTCCCAGACATGAATTTGTTACCACTTCATTTTACACTTCATGCAAACATAGAACAGATTCAGGTTATCAAAGCCCATACCCTGATCTGGCAGATATCCACATTTGGATTAAAAGTTTCAACAGTAAACACTGTAGACATTCTTTGTAAGAACCATCAACACACTCATATTAGTTCTAATACAAGAAAAAAGCTGCATAAGTGAATCCATATTGAAGAAAATGAAGCTATTAGTCATCACCAAGCCTTTTTTTAGCCCAAGGCTAGATTTTCTCTTATTCATGACAATACGTGCTCTGTGGAAGAATGGTGAAAGAAAAAAAAAATTGAGCATGATAGCTACCAGAATATTGTAGAACAACAAAAGGGGACCTACCAAGCAGTATCCAAATAATCCACCTCCAAGTGCAATTTCATATGACTGCTCGAGGACATCATCTATTAATTTTTGCTTACGTGATATGGTCATCTGCCCTTGATTTATCAGAAACTGAGGATCCAATGCCAGTAACTGTTCAGAAAGGATGACATTCTTCTCAGAAAAAGAATGATAGAAAAAGCAATGGTCTTATTCATGAGAAATATCCGTTGGTGATCAAACATAAATAAAACTGTCTGATAGGCGCGACATTGGTAAGCTAAAATGCACAACACAAGCCAGATCTAGTGAAACTTAACAATCAACTCAAAAGAACGATAAATAACAAAAACTATGAATGATAATTGATAAGAAAGAATAAATTGGTAATCAGAACAAGAATATGCATCTAAACTGTGTTAGAAATATTTCTAGGTCAACCTATACAAACAGTTTCTTAGACAATTAACACCAACACACAGGGAAACATGCACACGGACAGATAATCACCCCCTTAAACTGCTACCTTGATAACAGAGCACTCGTCCACGGAAACAAGCAGAAGGCCAGATAATCACCACCCACCCTCGCATGACACACACGGGCACATGCACGCGCAACTGCACAGCCAAATGCACACCCACCCCCACCCACACACGGATGCATGCATGCGCAACTGCACGGCCGCATAACACCCACCCCCACCCATGCACATATGCTCACATGCGTGAGCACGCATGCCTCACACGTGTGCACACACACCCCTTCAATCTGCTACAGTAAGCGGGGGAAAGCCAGCAACTTTATTCACTTCAAATTTCACCCACCCGCCCACCTGCCTTCAAAAGGCTACAGCAAGAGGGAAAAAACCAGCAACTTTATTCACATCAAATGTCACCCACCCACACCCTCACGCATCTTCCTTCAATCAGTAGAGGGAAAAAACCAGCAACCTTATTCACTTCAAATCACATGCGCACGTGCGCGCACACACAGTCAAAGGGGAAAGCCAGCAACTTTACTACAAATTTCATAGAGATAACCTAGTCCAAACTTATGGGTCATTCCAAAATTTATAATCTGTGGACTAAACTACTAAAAGCAAGGGTCATTCCTACCAATACAAAACTACTAAAAGTAAGGAACAACTATCAATAGACTTCTACATATGCCATTCTATGGACTATGGAGTTGTATTCACAGCCACATACTGTACAGCCATATAAACTGCTAAGGGCCTGTTTGGATGCATGAAGTTGGGCACTTCATGAATTTAGAAATTCATTAATTGGTATCTTCATTAAACAGAAAATCCATCAATTAGAAAATTTATTGTTTGCGGTTTTGATAGCCATATTCAAACTTTCCTAGATTTGTTGTTTCGTTGGCATAATCAAATTTATAGTTTAGGAGAGAGGTTCAAGCCCTTTACAATCACATGAGATTAGATGACTCATCCAATGAATGGTCATCAAAATTATTTGATGCAGGATGCATGTGACTAAATAATTAAGTGAGATCAATCAGCCACTTAATCTAAATAATTAAAATTTACAAACTACATTAAATCATCACACATCAAGAATCAAGCACTTGACTATGAGAAATTCTGACCATATGTGTAATAACTACACATTGCGTGACCATTAAAACACTAAATTATAGGATCTTATGGATGTAGAGACATCCAATTAGAATAGGAACTAATTTAATTTCAAAAGGAAAGCTAATACTAACTAGGGTTTGTTCAATTAGGGTTTAGGTTAACTTAGGGTTCATGGGATTTAGGGAAAAACTGAAATTAAGGCTTAGGTTGCTTGATTTGTTAAAGGACTTGGGGTTTTCAGGTCTTAATTGATGGGAATTAGAGAGTTGAAGGGTTGGGTGTTTGGAATTTTAGGCCAATTAGGGTAATTAGAAATCTAGGGTTTAGATGATTTGGAAATTTTGGAATTTGGGGATCTAGGGTTTAGGTTAGGGTTAGGGTATGGAATTCAAGGGGGTTTTGATGGGGAAACAAAGTGGAATCAAGGGGATGTAGGGCTGACTGTAGGGCCAGCTATGGCGGTTCACACGTGTTGGCTGTTTGGCTAGGGTTTGAGGATTTCAAAGGGCTTGGTTTTGGTTGCGGTTAATGTGGGATGATGTAAAGAAGAAGGAAGGGATTTGGGTGGATTTTGATCAAAAGGGAAGAAGAAAAAATGAAAGTTTGAAAAAAAATACCTCTTTTGATAAAGAGAATAAAGAAGATGGAAGATAAGTGGAAGTCTCACACCTCCATTAAAAAGGAATGACCTCACACCAAACCTAAGATCCAAATCACATGGGAGAAATCTTCAAATCAAATAAAGAGAAAACTTTGAAGTTTTTTTTTAATGAAGCAATAGCATAGGGAAAAAGCGCCCGGAAAAACATGTCAGTGTCCAGTCCCAGTTTTAAAGCGTTGGTTTAAACACCACCCAGGTGATGATCACGTATTTCTGTGATGCCACTGGACCTATAAGGATCAAAATCAACCAAAAAAATCCAATTTCTTTTAGAAAAAGAACTCGGAATCTGCCAAATATACAGATTAGAAATAAAATATCGCAAGGAGCTGAAAATTAAGTGATTACAACAGCTTCCCAAGAGAGAAAGACTTCCTCAAAAACGTAAAACAACACCTACATACTGGGTATAACAGTCCAAACACTGTCAAAAAGTGATAACGACGTACTTATGCACCGTAAGTTGCTCGCTGAAATTGAGAAGACTAGATAGATTGTCATCATGTGGAAGGAGGACACTGGAACCTCATAAAAAGTGGCGACACCCTCCTATAACCTTAGGTAAAAGGTAAAGTTGGCGACAGCGGTGACAGAGGTTCAAGACCATTTACCTGTCCAGCCCTCTGCATGTTGAATACCTACCAGACCACCAAATCCAACCCAACACAGATCTGCTCCTTGAAAAAAACATTGGCTTTGAAGCAACACATGGACAACTCAAGAACTGGCATCCAAGGCATAGCTGTGGCCAGAACAAAATCAAGAGATCAAGGTTGATAAATTTGAAGAATGGCAAAATACCAACAACTTGCCCCATCCACCAAATGCCTTTTAATTCATTCATGGATATTTGATGGTTCACCTTGGAAATCACGCTTAGTTACTTTAATATTGGAAATCATGCTTACTTTAATATCAAAATCATGGCCAAAAAGCCACTGCTCAGTGGGACACATCTGAATATTGATGCAACAATATGCGTGAATTACATGTGTAATGAATGCCATATTTTGACAACTAGCATGATGATGAGAGGTGTGTACACTAGTTCAAGCCATCCTCATCTTTCATCTTTAACGTTACTCATGGAGAATGTGATTTGACTGTTTCTAGTTAAATGCAAGTTCAGGTTTGTCAGTTTGGAGCTTGTCAAATTGGGATCATCATCATCATATCCTTGTCCTAGCAATTTAGGGTCAGTTTTATAAAACTTGTTCAGTGTTTGAAATATCATAATCATGTTACGTATCATACCCTTGGGATATAGATACGTATGGGCTATTGCACGGTATATATTGTTTGTATCAGGTAATTTATCGTACTTTTTGGTAACATGGGGGGAAATTAGGAAAATGGTTGAATTTTTCAATAGAACTTCAAGGGTTGTTAAAAAAGACCTTAATACACACTTTTAAATCATAACATCTCAAAAAACAAATACACATAGTAGGCTTTCTTTGCATAGGTTCCTAAGCTATGGGTTGTCTGACTGAACTACTGCAACTATATTCAAATTGAATGCATAACATTTAGAGTGTATGTGATGATCATTTCATCAAACACTCCTAAATACTTCGAAATTAGTCTCAATTAATAGCTGGTTGAAGGGAAATTTTGAAGAAAAAAAATTAATATTTTAGTAATTTTTATTAATTTTTAATTAAAAAATGATTTTTATTTTCAAAATTTGACAAGGACTTAACAAATCAGTAGATCAATTCTCATACATGCTTGATTTCATGTTTGGAGTGCAACATTCCAAGCAATTTGGAAGAAATTGGGGAAATTTTGAATTTTTCCCCAAATCATACCACCAACACTCAAATTTCGAAATTAAGTATATGTGGTGATCATTTCATCAAATACTCCAAAATACTTCGAAATTAGTCTCAATTGACAACTGGTTGAAGGAAAATTATATTAAAAAAAAATAAAAAATAAAAAGAAGAAGAATATGAAAAACCAATGGATATCGAAATCAAAGCTCCAGCTCCACGATTTTTTATGCAAAACACGAAGAACCAAACCATTTGACACTGATTTAACATAATTTCAAAATAAAAAAGGGATCAAAAATTGAAAATGCTCACCGGATCGAATATGAGGGATTTGTCAATACTACCTGTGTGTTTCGTATTGCATAGGTAGGATACAAGATATATTGTGGGATATATCGGCCGATATCTATTTTACTAAACGGATCTTGTCACGCCCGGACTCGTGCTTGAAGGACTCACAAGGAACCCGATAGCCAATTCTGGCTACAACAGCCTCCGTAGTACCCCATTCTCGGCTCCTGAGGCAGGTTCCGATCCTGGGATCCTATAAGGAGGATTTTTATGACAGTATAATCATTACCAATACGAGCATACCCAAGATCACGGCAAGTAAATCTTAGAATAACAAAGGCACACATCACAAAATCCACTAAGAATTTGAACTTTTACAAGTATCCATAAGGTCCAAAAGGACATACATAAGATAATAGAAGGAAGAAAGGAAGTCTGCAACACTGGGTCCTCAAATTCAGCTCTAATCCAAACTCTGCCACTGCGACGCCTGCCCAGAATCTCTTGCACGCATCAATCGTGCATAAGCTTATAGAAAGCTTAGAGGGTGGTGAAAGTGTGTGACAATGGTGCTCAGAAGAAGATAGAGAATGCAGAAGGGAGTCGTGATCAATACCAATACCACTAGCCTTACCAAGGCTATCATGAATGAAAGAAGTTATACCAAGGCAGTATGATAATGCAGGAAGCCATACCAAGGCTATATAATGCAATGAGTACTGTAATGCAGTGAGTACTGTAATGCGATGAGTACTGTAATGCAATGAATACTGTAATGCAATGAATACTGTAATGCAATATGAGGCTTACACAGCCGACGCAAATGCAATGCGAAGTAATGTCAGTGCTCATATCCAATCCACATATCAAGTACATTTCCATCATAAGCAAATCACCGGGGTCCATTACACTGCTGGATAACTGCCGCTCCACAGACCCCGCACAGTCAAACGAGCGTAAGAGACCTCACTACCTGTGCTGACAAATCAATCACCAAGGTTCGAAGGTAGCGGACCCATTCACGAGCTAGTCAGACTCAGCCTAGCAATGCCCCCTTACATCAGGCGAGTAAGGCCACACCCCTATCCAACCGACTACACGACATTGGGAGTCGCGACCTAACGGTATGAGGCCCTCATGCGCTCATATATTCCACCCGGTCACGCCGTTGGAGCAGATCCTTGTTACCATGGAAGTTTTGGGAATTTCACCCATGGGCATCCTATGCACCCGATATGCTCAAGTAACATTTTCGGTGTCTAAACATGGCCATCCACGATGTATCTGTGGAGGCTACAACCCTGATGAAGCAAGGGCGATAATGCTCGTATGTTATGAAATGCCAGATGCATGAATCACACAATCACCTATGCATCAATTCCAAGCATCCAACGTGCTCAAGAGGGAATACTACATCCCTCGGGAATGCAACATGCAATGCCCAATGGCACAATCATAACCACACACACAGTGTCATCCAAGCATACAATGATGCACATGGGCCATGAAGATGGGTCTAGACGCATTATGCGGTGATATACAAAGTAGTACACTCCTCTTATCCAAGAAGGGACCAAGACTAGGTATTTAGACAATATCCATAAGAAATCCCACCTCTAGTGGGGGCCCATTTACCTGGGGTAGCCCACGAGACTAAGCATACAACTACGTGTCTAAGTAACACAGAAGTGAGTCTAGCAAGAGTATAAGATAAGCATCTAATCACATTTAGATACAATCGGGCCTAGAGGGGTCCATAATGGGGACATTTAACCACCATTCCCCAAGAGGCATCTCAACCACGAACTATATGGATACAAGGCCCAAGGCCTACATTGAAGATAAGAACACAGGTAACCACATACATATATCCCTCATAATAGGCCATAAAAAGACATAATACCAATTTTAACAACATGGGCCCTAAGAGGAGAATTAAGGCCCAAGGGTCAATTCCCAATGGCCATAGAATCCATGCATTGAGTTGGACTTGGTGGGCAGCCTGCGTACACAATATACGACTAAATAAGTTTAAGTTTGGATGATGAAATGTGCCCAACTACATCAGCAATAACTAGCAATTTAAGTGGGCAACCAAGGGCCCAATACTATCCTTATCTTAGCCCACAAGTCCATCAAAACGGTGGAAGTTGGCTTAATATATGGTTGGGCCAAGCTGGGACGTCCCAACCCACTCTGGGCTCATGGGATGCCCTAAAAATCTGATCTATGATGGGGTCCTCATGTGATCACTAAAGGTGACCCAAAAATGCATTGATTAAGCCCAAAGATTATAAGAAAACATAAGCATGCAACACGCACACAAGTTCTCAATATGGTGGGTCTCATGTCCAATAAAGTTTCAACCATAACAATGTACATTTAAGGCCCCTTGATAAACGTTCGGCCTACTCTGCTTCCTGGGCTTGCGAAAGCCCAGAAATTAGTCAAATAAGTGGAAATAATCTCATGAAGGCCAACAATATTCATAGGGGGCCCCACCAGATGGAGGGTGTGTATACATCAAGAAAAGATCAAGTGGGCTGCCTCTTGGATTGTGAATCCAAGAAGAACCCAAGGCGTGAAGAGTGCCTCCATGATCGGGCGATCCAAGGCTTGGATGGCCTGGACCAAACATGCGTTAAGGTAAGTTCCACATACATTCACATTGATCCTTAAACAAATGGCCTAGGACTTATGGTGGGCCTTTAACCACCCATAGAGACACCTATAGGCCTACCTTAGGATCACACAGGAGGACATCCAACCACAACTGGTTTCCAAGAGGTAGCCCGCCACTACCCGAACATGAACTAAGGCCCAAGGCCTAAGGCAAATCCATGGCCTAGTGGGCTTATACTCAAAGCCCAACACTTAGGTAGCATGGTGGGCCCTTAAGAAAGGTTTGGGCCCAACCATACAAGTCATAAATCCATATATTGTGGTGGGCTTCATGGGCAGCCCAGTAATTCATTTACATGGGCAGGTTTCACATTTAACACAAGTGAGTTGGGCCTCACTTTTGGCCCAAGTACAGGGTCAGTTTAGTGGGCAGCCAAGGGCCCAACCTCTTGTGTATTATTGTCCCTAAGCCCATCACAATAGATAGGAGAGTATAGGCCCAAGATCAATGGGCCTATCCAAAAGAACTGAGTCCACAAGGCCTACTTGCTAACACAACATGCATACAATATATCACATAATGGGCCCAAAAGAAATGGCCCAAACAAAAGCCATCCAATTCATACATTATGGTGGACTTGAGGGCGGCAGTAAGTCCAATAATACACATGGGCAAGGCCTATACTGACAGTGTGGGCCTTGCCACATCAGCCCAAAGACTTAGCAAGGTCCTCCACAATATACATTTATGTGGGCCTTGCAAGTCAGCCCACCATTAAGCATTTTATGAGGGCATCAAGGCTAATAAATGCACATGATCATCTTGTAGACGGCCCATTGGGCCCATGAATCAATAAGGTCAGCCCTTGCACAATCTTGGGCTCAAGGATAGGTTTCGCCCCATTGGGCCTATAAAGCTATCAAAAATTCTGGTTAAGGCTAGCCCACAAACCACCACAAAGGTGGGCCTCAAGGGGTACTAATTAAGCCCAAAATGTCTAAGGAAGGAGGGCAAAGAGTGTGTGCAATACTCTCTTAAATCTGGTGGGCCGCCACGGCTCCAAAAGATCAACTATGCACAAATTTGGGCCCCATCGGAAATCCATCCCACCCACTTCACGGGCCTCTTTGGAGTCCAGAAATTTATTTAATTTAAATGGGTTATTGAACCATGGTGGACATATCACAGTGGGTCCCACCGATAAGAAGGGGGAATATGCAACACTTACTTCAAGTGGGCCATGCCATTAGAATGTAGGCCCATGCAGCCCAAGGTAGGGCGTTCCATGTGTGGCGGCCTATGAGCCCGGTGGTATCGGCCCAAAAATCTACCCAATGGGCCCTGATTGAATACCGAAAAGGGACAATAATCAATCCCCTAAGGACCACACATGGATGGGTGGTGGGATATACAACACATCAAGGTGGGCCACGGCAGTGGGCCGACGCCCACAGGTGTCCCCGCTAGTGGGCCACTCCTAGCACCACTCGGTCTCAAATGTCAGTTAGGTCCGAAATTTTGTAAGGTGACACTTTCATGTAGATGGTCCAAACCCCCACAAAATTTGGAATTTTGGATATTCCTAAGTATTTTAATTAATTTAAACAAAATAGTCTCGTCCAGAAAATCGAAGGCCTGGATGTCCCAATGTGGTAAGCCGGTCGGCCCTCCCCACGGTGTACAGGGGTCCATTGCCTCGAAATTTGGTAGGTAGATCCTACCATGGGTCTACCACACCTCCACAAAATTTTAGAATTTTTGGACACCTATAAATATTTTAATTAATTCACATAAAACAATCTGTCCTGAAAATCAGGCTGATCTGGACACCATATTATAGTAGGCCGGTCCCGACCACCACCATGGTGCGTCTGAAGCGTCCATTGGCTCCAAAATTTTGTAGGTGGGTCCCAACATGGGTGGACCACCTCCCTATAAATTTTTAGAATTTTTAGACACCCAAAAGTATTTAAATAAATTTGAATTCCAACATGCGGGGTGAAATGTTTCTTTGGAGCAGTCAGAAAATCCAGACTGTCCACCTCACTTGGACCACACCTTTGGGACCCCAATGAAGGTCAGATGGGGCTGAAATTTGGTATGGTTGTAGATGGGTGATAGAGTTACAAGAATCACATATTATTTTGTTTCAGTATTCCTACCAAAGATCCAGAAATCAGGCCCCAAGATGGCCCAAAAATCTGTCTAGGCAGATTTGGATAACAACGTATGTAGCAGAAATCTGGTTGATCACCCATGTTGGCTCACTCTTTTGGAGGTCCAAAAAGGGTCAATTGGGGCTGAAATTTGGTAGACTTTTAGGTGGGATATAAACCTTTCAGAATCATGTATTAGATGGTATAAATATCCCTACCAAATGTTCAAAAATCGGGCCCCAAGATGGCTCAAAAATCTGTCCAAACAATTCTGGACAGCAACATATAATAGAAAGGATTAAAATATAAACATTGTTTTCCATGGGATTTAAGCCCGGGAATTTGTGTGGTGGACCACCCCAGTGGGCCCCACAAATGTCCAGACCTTCCCCATCATCAAATACCCCTTGCATGTGTCTCATTTAGGTGGATTTTGGGGCCACATGTCTAAGGATGAACCGCTATGGGAGTCCAAGCTCCATGGTTAGTCTGGATTTTTGTTGGCCTACAAGGTGGGCCACACATGCAAGATCAGGATTCTATCATAAAGAAAAAAATAAAGAATCGGCCACAAGAGGAGGGGCTCCTCCACATTGAGGCACTCCCCTTCATCAATCACACCATACATTCCTTCTATTCATATGTTACATCAAAGATCCACCACATGCTTGTTCTAGATTCAAGATCAATGGTTGGGATGCCATCCCAACCATGATTCTAAGGTCTAGATGACCTATCATGCCATGGAATCCAAGTAATCCTCCATAATGTGGGCCTATAGAGGGAAAACCCCATGCATGGGCATGCATGCATCAAATAGGCCATTTGGCCACAACTAAGGGATGATGTAGGATCTCCACCATTGATTGGTGGGTCCTACACTTCCCATAAAATAAAAAAAAAAAAGGAGATCTAAGAACATGAAATGAGAAATCTTAAGTTCTATGAGTATACCCACCTTAGATTGCTCCAAACTTAGACCTCCTAGCTCCTAGTGCACCAAGGGATCCATATCCATGGGTGAGATTGGATTTAGATGGTTAGATTGAGAGGATTAGAGGGAAAATGGGGCTGGAATAGAGGGAAGATGGGGAGAAGGTTGCTGGATTATTTTTTTTCAAGAGAGAGAATGAGAGAAATGAGGGAGTGAGAAGAAAGAGAGAGAGAGTTGTAGGGAGGCAATCATGGCCTCTCTCTCCTTGGTTAGAGAAACCATAATGGCCTATGGTGACAATAACAAAGTGCTATGCTTAGTAGGTCTATTGGTAGTGTTTAGGGTGGGTAGTGTCTATTCCATGGAAATTGTGTAGTGTGTGGTGTGCATGGGAAATTGTGTCATTGAGGTGGTCCACATGCATTTGTATAAAAAGTGGGCCACATGATGAAATGCTCATAACTTGAGATGTACACGCCGGATTAACGCATGGGACGCGGCGTTAGAATCGCGGCGCCGATACGGACAAGATGGCATGGGTCTCGGGTCAATCCGAGTCGGGTCTATGTGACCAAACTTAAGAATGACCGCAACACAATCCAAGGGTCGCGAGTCGCCGAGATTTGACCGGTAGGACCGCGGGACCAAAATGAACGAAATGCACACTTATGCACACACATGCACACATGAGAACTCAGGTCAGGTCTCACAAATCTCCTAAAGGTTTTTTCCAAAGCAACAGAGGCCTCAGACAGGGCGACCCTCTTTCCCCGTTCTTATTTTTGCTGGTAGGAGAGGCTTTCTCTAGAATGTTGTCGAAGGGGCAAGAGGAAGGTCTTCTAGGGGGGATTGAAATCAATGGTTTCACACGTCCTATAACCCATTTCCAATATGTGGACGACTCCCTCATTTTTTCTGAAGTGTCGTACGAAAAGGTGGTCAATCTGGGCACAACCATCCGATGTTTTCAAGTTGTCTCTGGCCTAAAGGTTAACATGACGAAATCCAAGATTTTCAGGATCAACATGGACAGCGAGGAGCTCCATTCTTTTGCTTCATCTCTCGGATGTTCTGCTAATTCGCTCCCTTCTTCATTTGTGGGTCTACCGCTTTCTATCGGAAAACCTCCCATCTCTTCTTGGGACAAAGTTACTCGCAGATTTTAGTCCGTCCTCTCTAGATGGAAGAGTCGTTATCTGTCTCTTGGTGGTCGTCTTACATTAATTAAAGCCGCTCTCTCAAATCTGCCCGTGTATTACATGTCTCTCCTGAAATGTCCGGCCACGGTTAGAAAGTCGATTGATAAATTGAGACGTGATTTCCTTTGGCAGGGCAAGGGAGAAGGGAATAAATTCCATCTTCTAAACTGGCCGAAGGTTTGCACCTAGCTGTCCCTCGGCGGTGCAAGGGTTAAAGATCTTAAAGCTATGAACATAGCCCTCCTTGGAAAGTGGATCTGGAGGCTCGGGGCAGAAGACGGTAGTCTCTGGAGCGCGATAATAAGGGGTAAGTATGGCAGCAGCCCCGATGGCTAGTGGGTGAATGACTTACCGTCTAACAAAGTCACTCCAATATGGCAGGACATTATGAGAATGAAAAAGGAAGTTCTTCCTAATATTGGTTATATTCTCGGCAATGGAAAAAAAATTCGCTTTTGGGACGACGTCTGGATTGGAGAACAACAGTTAAAGCTCAGATTCCCCCTCTCTTATCGGATCTCAACAGCTAAGAAAGGGTTCATTGCTGATTACCTCCAACTTTCCGAGAGGAAGCTTGACTGGAATGTTATCTGCAGAAGATGCTTACATGACTGGGAGATCTCAGATTTCACAGGCCTTTTAGAATGCCTTTATCTTTCAGCTCCTTCTGCTTCATCCGAAGACAAACTCTACTGGAAACCTGAGAAATCGTCCAGTTTCTCAGTCCGCTCTCTACAACCTGATGTGCAAGCAAGAAGCAGCGCCCCAATACAATCACTCTTTCATTTGGAATTACCAAGCCCCTCCAAAAATTCTAGCGTTTGGATGGCTGGCGGGGAAAAAGAAAATTCTGACTCTTGACAACCTCAAGAAGAGAGGTATGCTAATCCCGAATATTTGTTTATGTTGTATGAAGTCGGAAGAAATAGTGGATCATCTTTTGCTGCACTGTCAGTTTGTCTACTCCATCTGGGATGAGTTTATGACTTCTTTTAACATGAGCTGGTGCTTTCCGGGAGTGGCTAATCAATTCCTTATAGCGTGGCATGGGAAGTACTTGGGTAAGACAAATACAACTATCTGGAGACTGGCGGTTCTTGTAGTGTGGAGGGAAAGAAACAACAGATGCTTTAGAAACCTCTCCAACTTGGCTGGTCAAGTGGCGTCTTCTGCTAAGCGCCTAATTATTGAATGGGCTCTGAATGTTAAAAATCTGTCGGGTCGGGATTTTTATTTTTTGGGAGTGTAATCTGCGGGCTACTTTCTCAGCAGCCCCTTTTGTTTGTTTCTTTCTTCTTTTTCTGTCTCTTAATGAATTCTTCTCATCGTTCAAAATATATATATATATATATCGGCCGATATCATCGATATTTAAAAAATTGACCCTGTTTCACTAGTGGATTCAAAAAATGCATACCCATGATTTGCTTAGCAAAGGTTTGATGAATGGTTGACCACCTGGCATCAACACACCTTTACCCGAGCTAAATACATTTTCTTCTCTCTATCTTAATGATGAGGGCATCACATAACGTACACCTTTGCGTACATATCAGATGAGGAGGTGGGCCACACCGATTTCTCTGTGACTAGGCGAGTATCCATGTTGTAGACCCCATGTGCATGTACGAGCATCTGAAAGACCCTGCATTAGGAAGATGTACATGGGTTGCTTTAGAGAGCGACTCGGACCGTTGGATTTGAGGGACGTGACGATCGGGCCATTGGATCGCATGGATTACATGAACGAGCCGTTGATCATGGACCATTCTCGACATCATAGGACATATTTATGTTTTAGGATTTAGTTTATTATTGATTTATGCTTTGGACTCCTTATGGGTGGTTTTATTTGATTTTTCATTAGACTAGGATTATTTTGGTCAAAAGTCATTAAACAAGGTCTAATTTGTAATTTTGAAAAGTCTCGACTTTATATAAAAAGGGGGAGGGGGTGTGTGACCTCCTTAATATTGGTTTTTGTTTATGAAAGAGAGAGAGAGAGAGAGAGAGAGAGAGAGAGAGAGAGAGAGCTTTCTTGTTTTCTCTCTAATCTTCATGTGATATGAGGATATCTTCCATGTGACTTGGAAGGAAGATCGGTGCAAGGCCTATCTTCATCAACGGAAGTGCGAGGCTTCCTTCTATCCCCACACTCATATCTTTTCATCAACAATTAAGGTATTTCTTCAAGTTTCGTCTTTTCTTCTTCCCCATTTTTCCAAATCCATCAACAACCTTTTGATTCTCCCCCTTTACACCTTTCTCAACAAGCTGAACCATTATAAAAATAAAAATAAAAATAAACAAAACCCAATCCTACCTAGCCCACACGTGTGAACCCATTAGGGATGGCCATAAAGTCCCATCCTTTGTCCTCCTAGCCTTCCACTACCTTTACAACAAAACCTATTCCTTCCTACCTATAAATCCTAACCCTAAGCCTAAAAATCCTAAATCTCCCAATTTTCCTAAATTCTCAAACCCTGGATCTTCAAATCCTTCAATTAAGCCTGAATCCCTAAATTCCCTACATCCAAAACCCTAATTCCTATCTCCTAATACCTAAATCCTTTAACCCCTTTATTCAATTCCCCACTTTAACCTTAATTTCATCCTTTTTCCTCAAACCTTCCTAACTCGAGCTTCAACCACTCCCAAATCTAGTAAACCCTATGTAATATTAGACCTTCCCCTTTAAAATATGTCTAACCACATGATATTTGGATGTTTCAACATCCATTAGATCCTAGTTTCTCATGTTTAATGGTCTTGTAGGATGATGCTTGACAACCTAGGCTTAAACTATGCATGATTTCCTTTTAGAATCTTGATATTTAAGATGATGGTAGCAAGATTTATAGTTTTCATTAATTAATTTAAATTTGATGATTGATCTCTCACATTATTTGAGTTCATGCATTGGTCTTACATCACTTAATCTTTGTCATTGCTAGTCATAGATTTGGGTAGTGGCAAATATGCATTGGGGTGAAAAGTAGGACCAGCTGGCACATCCGCACATTGCTACCTGCCTATTCATGGTTTCTGGTCTGAAACGATTCTCAAATACATTGTGAAAAGATTCTGGTAGCATACTTTCAGTGGTTCATCCACCAACCGTGGTGGATTCAAGCCATATATTGGCAAATAAATGAATGATGACAGAGGGGTTCCAAGTCCACCTAAATCATCCTGAAACTCCAATGTTCTATCCAATAGATCTTCCATGGCTAGAGCTTCTAGCAGGCAGAGCACCACCAACAGCTCCTTCCAGTGCAAGCATCCTCGAGTGCAGCTGCTACTGACTCTCCTGGCCAAAAACTACCAAGTGAATCTTTTATGATTACCTTTTATATTTTGTGGAAGTCTAGCTTGGGGCAAAGTAAAACCATAAATTAAAATCAAGACCATTACAAGAAGACAACATGCTTTGACGGAAGGCCTCTTAAACAAATTCTATCAATGACACGGAGATTTCTAAAAATGACCTACAACTGAAGTAGCAGATGACTCATTCCCCTTCCAAAATATTCCCAAGATGGCACATGAAAAGGCATGCCCACAGAACCTGGTCACTTGCGACACTCTCCACAAGGGCCCTGAGGTCTTGGAAGAAAAAGCCGATACCAAAAATTAATCTCACCAAGGGAATCTCAAATACGAACCAATTATCTCTTTCCTTGTTCGACTAATGATAGGAGGAATAATATTCCTCAATGACTAAAACTTACAAAAGACCAATTGACAGGAAAATAAAATTTTGAAAATTTTCAATCTTCAAAAAAAAAAAAATTCCTAGTTTCTTTTTTCTTGACTTTTTCAAAAGGGAATAGGTAATTTATTTAGTATCGAGGCAAGAAGCAACTCTCATTGTCCAATTGACAGGAAGCATGTAATCAGGATATAGCAGAAATAGATACATTCATCCACTGGAAGAATGCCAAGATGAAACTCATATAAGGTTTGAAATTGGTGTTTTCGACAGACATTGCAAATCAAGATATAGGAAAGACATTTCCATCCAACATTACAATGCATTCATGGAACTTAGTAATAGCTTTGAAACCAGTCTTTACCTGATCAAATAAAGTCGGGTTTAATCTGGCATTGAAATCAACATTCAAATCTTTCATCCCACTACTGAAAGCTTTGCTATCTGGAAGAGCCCACCTCCATAGATCTCCATCTTCAATGTACTTGAAAAGTCGATTAACCCTTTCAAGTTCACTTTCAGGCACCAATTGACCACAGCTAGCACTAACAACATCTCCCCCTATATGATTATCCGCACCAATTGTTCTTCCTAAAAGCTTCTCCTTAAAAAAATCATAAGCAATTGTAGCCCCACTTCTCTCCATATCAATGATTTTGGTCACATTCTTGCCAATTGAAGTAGTTTCACGCAATGTCTCAAGTGCAGTCTTGTGATGGTCTAATATGATGACACTAGTAAAAGGGGAGAAAAAGGAAAACATAAATTAACACAAATTCTTTTCATGATGAAAAGAAGAATTTAATTACTAAAATTGCCTAACTGAATTTATCTTTCACATCACTTGAATTTGAATGAACTATTGTGCTTAAACTGCCAAAATCATTCAAAAGGGAGGAGCTTAGAGCTGTAAATACCTTCTAACTTTACAAGAGATTTCTCCAACAAAACAAGGAGGTCCCACAAAATCCAACATGTAAACATCATCGAATTCGTCCAATGGGAGATTTTCTGTCCTGGGAAACAAATTAAAGCAGCTTTTAGAATATTACACAACTATATAAACATATATTTTCCAAACTTCAAATTTTATGTTTGTTTTTAGCTGATCAAAGCAATTATCTCTTCTTCTTTTCTAACTGAAAGAAAAGTCAAATTTTATGTTTGTTTTTATCTGATCAAAGCAATATCTCTTCTTCTTTTCTAACTGAAAGAAAAGTAAACACACACACACACACTCAAAGATAGAGACAGAGAAATGATAATATGATGCAAGAATCAGAATCACACGCACATAGAGATAATATGATGTAGGAATCATGGAAGCTCCCTCAAATGTTGTCCCAACATGCATGTGGCAAAAATGTGTAGTGGTAGCGATTGTTGATGTGGTGGTCTATCAAGTGGATGCAGATAAACTTTTGAAGCAATTTGGCGATTCTATCATCTGATTTGTGAGTTTTACCCATTGACCACTGCCCTCTTTTGTGAAGTGTTGATTTGCAGGCTACCAGTCAAACGACTTACATAGCCTAATCACCTTGATTTTGTTATGACTCACCAAATCAACAATCCTAATCACCTTAAACATACCATGTGTATAGTCAAAATGTAGCAAACTAGCAATCATTTCTTTGTCTTAGCATTTTTCATTAAAAGGGATAAAAAAAGCTAAAAATATTTGAATATATTGCAGCTTACAATCATTTCCATGATGTGGCTTTTAGAGAAAATTCAATTTTCTACATCAATCGTTGTGGAACAAACTGGCAAAATTGCCGGCAAAATTCGTCAAGAATAAAGGAGTCACCACACTAGCCATGAATCTCAGAGTCTGCAAAAGGTTGGGATCCGTAGGACCCATAACCCAAGGATTAAACTAAGAAAATTTGATTCAATAAATCCAATTGCCTAGATTTTCAAAAGATTCTAAGAAAGGCCTTGGTTATGGAGAAATGTGTTAGGCACCTTCTCTACCTGTATGTATGTACAATCTCTACTAAACAGGATTCACAATTTTTAGGATTAGAGCTTTTGGCAAAAATCCTCTGCTTGAATAATAAAAACAAGAAAGTAAATATGAGCAGGTATGAGGTGTAAGAGAGAGAAAATGTAAACAGCTGCAAAGTGTAGAAACTCCATCTGAAAGTATTCCGTAGGTTTAATGGAAGGCCTGGGTCGTAGAGAACCTAGAGGGAAAGAAGAACTCTCTAATCCTCCTCCTAGCAATAGATTGGGGGCCACTCTCTAATCCTCTACCAATTGCAAAAGGAAAATTAAAACCCTAACTCTCTCTTCCTTGATATGTAGTCACTGTTCTTCTTCACAAGGTTGCCTCAAGGTAGAAGGGTTCCTAAGCTTTTCCTAAGGAAAGAGAGGAAGAGAGAGAATAGGGTGTAGAGAAAATATTGGGGAGAAGGAGAAAAACCAAAAGGCCTTGGTTATAGAGAACCAAGAAGCAAGGAAGAACGCTCAAGATGGAAGAGGTGAGAAAAAAAAAAAAAAAAAACTCAGGCAAAAGAAACAACACTTTTCATCTCTGACATCTCATTCTCTTCAAGCCCAAGGGAAATCAAGTCTATCTTTGAACAATGTGGGAAGGTTAGGGACGCCTTCCTCTCCAAACACAAATCTAGAACAGGAATCAGGGGCTTTGCTTCAAATCCAAAGATGAAGCAAAACATGCCATTGGTTTCCTCAATGAGGTTGTAATACGCAAGAGAGCTTT
Organism: Magnolia changhungtana; assembly: GCA_030180095.1. NCBI lineage: Eukaryota > Viridiplantae > Streptophyta > Magnoliopsida > Magnoliales > Magnoliaceae > Magnolia > Magnolia changhungtana. The sequence goes on from JASAUF010000336.1 coordinate 2,179,942, forward strand.
GTCGAAAGAGTTATGTAGAGATTATTAGAGTTCGAATACACACCCGAAGATTCGTCCTACAATTCTAGCTAAGGTAGGGAGAGAAACCACAAGAGGACTCCTAGATGGGGAAGTAGCTTTAAAAATCAATCCGATATGGACCACCAAGTCTCACCTGTTTCTAGTAGGAGGCTTCAAAAAAACTCTCGCGAGTTCTCAACTGAAGAAGGCGGGTAGAGCTAGACAAAATATTCAAGGCAATAGCATATTTATGGATAAGTGATGTCAGCCCACGGCCCACCATAGGGCCCAGCACGTGCTGATCTTGGGTTGTTTGTAGCAAAATTTGGGGCCTAAATGCCAGAGACCACATTTGCCATTTGTGGAAGATAGAAGAGCTGATGTGGAAGATATGATTGATATTTTGGTGGTATTTAGTATATTTGTTTTTGTTATTTTAGGCTAAATCTTTGTTGGTTGGATTTTTATTATCTTAAATAAATCTATAATTTATTTGAAATCAATCTAATCATTGGGGGATTTTCATTAAAGATTCATAGGAATTGTCTTTAGGATCTATAAATGGAGGCAGATGTAGGAGGTAGGAATTCCTCATTTTCTGAATTATGAGTTTTCTCAAGTATTGTAAGAGAAGAAGTTTGAATATCAATAAAGTTATTTCCCCCTCTCTACTCAACTATTTCTTGTGAGGGTACTCTTGTCCATTCTTTGTGATTCGGGTGTCCCATTAACTCAATAACCAAGTTCTGCAGTGTTTTAAATATCAACGATATTGGCCGATATATACCACGATATATCTTGTATCCTACCTGTGCAATACGAAATCCACAAGCAGTGCCGATATATCCCACCTATTCGATCCAATGAGCATTTTCGATTTTCAATCCTTTTTCTTTTTTTTGCTATAAGTCACATTACATCGGTGTCATATGGTTACAAATCTACGGCTCTTCATGTTTTCCATGAAAAATCATGGATTTGGAGCTTCGATTTTTAGATTTGGGGAGATGGGGAAAGTTGCAGAAAACTGAGAAAAATCGAAATTTCTCAATTTTCGCAAATCAGTTGCAATCTTTGTATCCAAACACAAAATCAAACCTGTATATAACCTGATCTAGTGATTCTTCTTTTGCTTTTGAATGTATTGTTTGTGTTTCTATACATGTCTTCTTACGTTTATAAATTATATGAACAGACTTTAAATATACTTGCATCAGTTCAGCTGGACAGTGCATGTATTAGGACCCCATACAAAGGAAACTCCTATTATATGCATTTTTTTTTCTAATGTTTTGATTTCTAAGTGTGTATTAATGTCTTTTTCAACAATCTTTGCAATTTCCATGAAAAATTCGACCAATTTCTCAATGTTCCCATGTTTCCCAACAACAACGATAAATTATGTGATACAACCGATATATTACATGTGATAACCGATATGTATCCGTATCCCAAAGGTGTGATACATTATGCGATAACGATATTTAAAACATTGGTTCCACCAATGAAGGAAGCAACAGAAGAAAAAATAGGACTCCTCAAAACCACTTTGGTGGGGGTCTCCTACAAAGAGGTCGACAACATCATTATCGTAGAGTAGGAGAAATGGTATCTAAGCACTCGCAAAACTTCATTCAAGTTCTGAAGCTCCAAGAGATGCATGTGCTATTCAACTTTCATTAGAAACAAGAAGAGCATCATTGTGGAGAAACAAACAACCCTTGTACATCAGCCTTGCAGCCATTCTTCTGTGGTCAAAATGGATCTCTAAAGAGGGGAGGGTGCATTGAATCCGTGTGTTTGGGATACTGCTCAACGCCTGGTTCCTGAAAACTTCTTGGAGATCAGCAACTGCTACTGTAAAGTGTTGGAAATAGACCCTCTGTTGATCATGGAAAGTAAGGTGGAATGCCGAGAATCAAAATATATGTTTCCAATGTTGAGAGGCTAAGGAGCCCAAAGCCCTCATCATCTTAGATAAATCGTTTGACATTTTGGTGGTGGCAAAGTGGCACTCTCCAACCAGCATATACCGAAAGTCGGCAAACAAGAAGAGGCCTGCGATGAAGATTGAGGGATGGAGAAGGTGGTCTCATCCGATATGGAGATGCTCAATCCAAGTGGTAGCAGTCTCCAGCGAATGAACTGTAGATCTCTCAGCCATATAAGCCCCTTTCATGTGATAACAAATGTAAACCACACAATGGCACCTGCTGAACTTCCATTTTCAAAATCTAAAAAGTAGGTGTGGTCCTACATCTACCCCCCTACCAAACCAACCATATGTCAGCATAACATGGGAGTGTACCATGTAGCAGGAGATTTGGCAGTGATACACAATTTATCACGAGAAGATAAAGGTATCTTCCCACGCAATGAGGCGAAATATGTGAAGAACAAGCCTTTGAAACCAAGGCTTCAGGAAGATATCATCTTAATTCTTGTCCTGTGCAGAGGGTTTCTCGTCTGAAAATGATTTCAACTTGTCAATGTTAGGCCTGCCAATCAGCCTTACCCCATCTCCATAGCTGTTGCAAAGACAATTGAATGGTGGATATCACATCTGGGTGAACACAAATCATCACAATAGCGAGATCGAATTAATCCACTCAATGATTGAGTAATACCACACTACCACGCATTTACAGTCAGAATCCCAGCTTTGATGCAACAAGAGGAAGAGAAGGAAGAGAACCATTGCAGCAATCAAGAGTAATATAGCAGATGTTCCAGTAGCAGCTATAATTCCGCCAACCTTGATGAACATAAATCCTTCTGCTACAACAACATGGGAACTTCAACAGAAGACAGGGAAGATTTATGAAGACTCTAAAGGTATGCCTAGATTTGCAGAAAATACTTCATCTGAAATTCATACAAACTCCTTGTTGACAGCCAAAATGACCCCTATCAAATTGATCCCCTGGGATAAGACTTTCAAAGCCAAGGATGACATATATGCTTCAATGGGAAGGATGCCATTAGATGCGGAGAAGTAGGCACAGATGGAGAAGATGCGGAGAAGGAGATCAATTATGGAGCGGCTGTTCACTTGACTAGGGGTGGCAATGGTCCAGGTTGCCCGGCCCAACTCAGGTGAGCTAGCCACTAAACTTGGTCTGAGGCTGGACTAAGGCTTGAAATCTAAGCCCATCGTTCAGGCCAGGTTGGGCCAAGGCTAATGATGAATAGCCTGACCTGCCCAGCCAATTTCCCAAGTACATAGTACAGAGTATATGGGTATTAGCAACATAGGCTATATAGTTTGTATACTAGTATATGTAATAATTTGAAGAACTTTGATACTCTAGCAAAGTACGATGGATGATACACGCGCACTTATAAATTGTCCAAATTGTGACACTTTAGATGATGAACAATATATTGATGCACTTACTTAAGTCCATGCATGTGGTGGGCACTTGAGTGGGGCATATGCTTGGTTGATGAATGATCTTATTTGACAGAGGCATACAACAGAAAAAATTTATTCTTTGAAAGAGCATGATGGTTCATAAACAAGCACTCACCAATTGTACATATAACTTATGCTCTAACTTATAGGGCCGACCATGACTTCTTTAGCCCATTAGGGATTGGGTCAAGCTAGGGCTAGAGCTTAGGGCTCTACAGTTGGGTCAGGGCCAATCTTGACCTGGAGAACTAACTACAATAGGAAACTAAGAGAAAATTAGACGAGAACATTTAGGAAACCTAAGCTTAATCCTTTATATGGTACACCACAAGTGCACAAGAATTTGTGTACACCCACAGGTATTGTGTACACTACAAATGTACACAAATTTGTGTATACTAACACTCCCCCTCAAGCATGGCACATGAATATCATTCATACCGAGCTTGATACTAATGGTCTTGAGGCACACTATTGATGTGGCTTTAATGAAGACATCTACAAATTGATCTTCTAAACAAACAAAAGATATATGTAAAAGCTTGGAGGCTAATTTTACCCAAATGAAGTGGTTGATATTTTGCATCCCCCTTCTCTTCTTTAATCCTTTATTTATAAAGATTAACAAGAGAGAGGTCTAATTACAATAGGAATCAAAGAGATAAGCAAATAAGAACAAGTAGGAAACCTAAGCCTAATCTTTTATATGGTACACCAGAGGTGCATGAGGATCTATGTACACCCGCATATGTTGTGTACACTACAAGTGTACACAAATGTGCCTACACTACCAAATACAATATGGTGTGAATATAATGATGCCACTTTTTCTCTTGCTCTCCAGGGTTCCACTTGCCCATATCTATATAAAAGTTCAAAAGTTAAAGGGAGCAAAAAGTCAAAGGAAGTCACATAGGAAAAAGTAAAAGTGTAGGGTTTTTTGTTCAAATTGGGTTGGGGACATGTCTATCCTAATCTAATGATTATAGTTCCTTCTGAAATAAGAGTTAGGGAGTAAGCCTTCTTGATCCGATCAGATAGAATGGTTTTACACTTCTAGAATTAGATGCACAAGGCCAAAACACAAGACCACACGTATTAGTGATGGCCTATATTTGGTTAATGTGTACGATTAGGATAATGTGGGCGTGCCAGAGTCGTACTCAACTCATGTTTGATTGAATTTTGGTGCCCCTTGCGCTGAGATGGACCAATTAAGACCGAACTCAAGTACTCGGCAGCCCTCTCAACCACCAATGGTTACAGAGCGATCGGGCGATTTGTAGAAGGGTAGGGGTTGCTCCTTCCAAGTTCCAAATGTATTCTTTTTGCCTTGCGTTCAGGACTTTCCTTCTTTCACCAATAATTGCAGCCTTTATTTTCTCAATGGAATGAAGATGAACAAATTCAAAACTTAAAAAGGCTAAAAATAATGTTGATTTTATTGATGTGTAATTGTTGCTCAGTATAATCGACAAAGAAACAAACTAAAGTAGAGAAAAAAAAAAAACAAAAGATAAATACCTGAATCGCCCATATGGACAGACGATCGAAGTGGATGGTCGGCAGGATGTGACCAGGGTTTAATCTTCCAAGGACTCGGTTGATCAAGATCCAACGACAGAAAGTAGTAGATATTTATACAACTCCTAAGTGTACTGCAGCGATGGTTCTGAATAATAGTGATCTAAGTTAACCTAAACCTCAAACGTTCTATGGCGTGGCTGGACAAAAGTAGAGGAACTAGAACATGCGTTGTGTAGATTGATTGTGTTTGGCGTGGGCATGGAGCTCTCCATCTCGTTCTCCTTTTATACGTTTGGGAGGCGGCAAAACCCTTGTTGATCCAAGATTCTTGACAATCACGGCGCTCAGTTGTTCTCTGATCATCCCAACCTAGCCAAAGAGATCTTCAAAGATCATAAACCGTTTTCATATCTCTAGCCAGCGCGACCGTGGAGATCCGTCAATCTTATAAGATCAGTCTCGCTGGATCCGGATCGAATCCCAATACATTGGTTCCCATCCACTCTCATATTGATCCAATTCTCGAATCTTCTTAATCGTCGCGAAAGCTCCAAACGTCTCTAGGAAGATCTCTCATTTTGGAAGGATTGTGTAAGACAGCCTTACTGAGCATATCCGGATTTGTGATAACATCCTTGTCTCGGTGGGTCTTTTATAGACTTACCGAACACGCTGCCTCGGTCACATGTGTCATTCGTTGCTTCACCCTTCTGCAAACATGCGTACGGCTCTACGCGACTTTACTTTTGGTAGGTGACGTGTCTCCAAACGAGGTGGGGATAAAAGATATCCCCAAGTGCGAGTAGGATTTTGTCATTATTAGGCGTGTAGTGCCGACACATGGCGACCTCTTATTGGTCCACATAGGTGTACCGAAAATGGGTGTAAACACAATCGACAACCAACCGACTCCTAAAATGGTTAATTCACTCCAATCTTCAAAATGCACATGGTTGTGTGTGTGGTTGACACATTGAACAGGTAGCTGCCACAGACGGGTCACATACCAAAGACTAAATGAATCCTGTCCATTGAAAGACTTATCCCAATTGAATCTGAACCACTCAATTTTTTGCCATAAAATATGAATGTTCCTCGCAAGCACACGCCAGCGCAGCACGTTCGAAGCATCCAGTCCAATCATCAGGTGAGACCAACTGTGCATGTTGCATAGCCCAAAAATCAGGCCAGCCCAATAATTCAGTGGACCACGTAGATGGTTGAAGAGAATTAATCCAGTGCACATGCATGGACCACTACACCAGATGAGCCTTCTTTTTTGCTTTTTTTGGCCACGGCACCTATACAGCAGGCCCAGCTGCTGAGCAGCTTGGATCTCGAAAAAACATATGGGGAGAATACCCATAGCAGGACTCTTTTTGTCATGACCAAAATGCTTACAAGCTATCAATAACAGTGCAGGACTCTATGCAAGAGGACCATATACAATGCAGTAACAACACCAATGCTCTATGAATATACAAAAGTGGAATTCGAGCACGCAAAAAGCTCAATAGAAGTTCCATACGGTTCCCTCCTCGAGGTGCACATGACAAACATGTGATGATCAGGACCGTTGATCTGGTGAGCTACAGTGAGGATCGCAGCGATTGGAGAGCGCTGGCCATCCATTTGTTGCTATAACCGTTGGCATTTGCAGGTCAATGATGGCAATCCACAGTAACAGATTGTTTGGGACGTGATGGGCCATAAGAAATACGGCTCGGATCACCAGATGATTGAGAAGTGGTAGAGGTATGAAGAGAAGGGGAGGAAAACCTGATGGGATCGAAGACGGGGTTGGGGAAGAAGACGACGGGACGAGAAACGGCCTTGAAATAAAGGTGAGCTGCCAATGCTGCGAATGCTCCGTCCGGACATGGATAGTGATACAACACTGCCGATCTTGTTACCATCTCTCTCTCTATGACAGAAAATCGACGACAGCAGAGGATTTTTACAGGAACTTCCTAGAGCAAACTGGAATCCGCCGCAACAGAGGGACGCGGACAATCGCCCGTTTCTAGCAACGAACAGGCGGTAGCGAGCCCACTGTGATGTATCTGTTTGTCTACGCGGTCCATCTATCTTCTCGTATCAACTTAAGCTATAAGCACATGAATGAGTCAGATCTCAAGTGGACCACACCTCACCACAGATGACTCTAGCATTTAATGCTATGTGCCCTTAATACAACTAAGCTTAATGTTTAGTGACAGAGGTTTACACGAAACGAATCGAGTTGAGCTTGGTACAGCTCCGCTCGGCTCGGCCGGTTGATAACCCTAGCTCGAGCCGGTTTGGTCCTTGAGCCTGATCGGCCAGCTCAGCTCTGTTTGGTTATCAACTCAAGCTGAGTTCGAGCTTATGCGACATTTTCTTAAATACATTAAGAGCATCTTTAATTTTTTCGAAAAATGCAAAACAGTAACAACAATATACAAGTATTTTATCAAACATTGGGTGGGCAACATCAAAATCATGATTTGAGGGCAATTTTATGATGTAAAGTTTTTTTTATAGCGATTTATTTCATATCCATTCATTCGTCGCCACTATCCATTCTCGCTAATAATGTATGTACCTAAAATAGCACTTCATTGAGTCATTTCATCAAACACTTAACAAGCAGCATCAACATCAAAATAACCGAGTCGCCAAGCCGATTCAATTTGATTTGGTTCAAGTCGAGGTTCGATCCAAGTCGAGTTGAGCTTGGGCATGCTCGAACTCATCTCTTATTTTTTTTTCGAACTCAAAAAATCGACTCGAACTCAGTTTCAAACCAAGTTGAATCGAGCTTTTTTGTATATAGCTCTATTATTTAGTGTGGTACACTTGAGCCTTGGATTTGCTTCATTTTTTTGTGCACGTACATTAAAATGATATGAGGGAAGAGATAGATGGTGTGGATAAATAGATGCATCACGGTGGGCCCAACCACAAAACTGCCTATCCGTGGCTATAGGCGAGGGTTGTACACAATCTGCGTCCGACACATAAAAGCTCTTGTGGCCCCATACAGGAACTTCCTGTAGGTGGAAGTCATGTGGTGTAATGCCCTGAAAATCGGGGGTCGAGCAGGAGCCCAACTCCCGAGCTCCAACACATCACTTATGCAACATAGATAATAATGATTAAATGTGGTCCGTATTAGTGCATTAAACATGAGTGAGATTATACCAAAACAGCATATCATACTCCAGAAACAATTAGATTACACAAGCGGAAGACTACGATAGATGTATAAAGCATATAAGTTGATTTTGAGTCCCCAAAATATAAACATGTCACCAAGTCAAATAATTACATGTATAATTTCCAAAGTAACAAAATGATAAAATGTGATATCGTCTATCCATATCCCTATAGTTTCGATGCACAACTCCAGGTGTACATAAACCCACCAGAAAGTTGCATGTAGGAGAACTTTTTCTCGTCATCATAAAAGTCGGGCTCCATCTCGTAAGCCTCGACGTCACCTGCAACTACAATAGAGTCTGGTTGGTGTTTTAAAACACTGTTCCAGAGTGGAAGTGAGTGATCAACTCAATAGAGCTATAAGGCAAAGGTTAACATGTTATCAATTCAATCAAGCAGTACAACAAGCATGTCCTAAGTACTCTTGTTAATGCAAGGATGGTATGTGATAATGATGCATGCCCTCGCCTACACTCCCTCAACGACATCATCCCATGATCATGCATGACAACCTCCCTAAACGTGCGCTTCCTCGCCAAATCACATGCAATACGGTGCATGATTGTATTAGCCAAGTAATTTATTTAGGCTTATTCATACAGCAGATTCAGGAAGCTAAGGTACCTCCCTTTATATCATATATCCAAACGATGATCCATCTAGGATCGTCAAGCCTTGCTTATCATACACGATAGGCAAGTTATAGGGCGACATCACCCCTGATTTTCAAAGCAATGGACAGGCAAGTTCAGATCACTACGAAGAGGCTCGTCACCATCAACATAGGCCTTAGTTTATACTCGAGATCACTACGGGAAAGGCTTGTCACCTTAGTGTAGGCCAACAGCTCGAATACAGTGTCTCATACTACCGTATTCGGCTCACGAGTTTAGGTTGCTCACTGGACACTACGGGGAGGCTCATCGCCCCAGCATAAGCCGACAACTCGACCACGATATCTCATACCACCATGCTCGGCTTATGAGTCTCAGCGGATCGAGGTACTAAGGTTAAACGAGTCTTTCACTGGTGAGTTTGGTACCTTAGATTCAAGCAATAACGTCCATACATAGTGAACATACATTGGGCCAATCGGGTTACTTGACGAGCTCAACTGGTACGAGCGTACGTTGACTTAATTGACATGGAGTGCATAAGCATTCCGCGTGGCCTAACCATTGTCGACAAACAGCGTACGACTCAGATTCATCGAATGCATCCGTCGTGGGTAAACAGTATGGCTACCGATTGTAAACCATTACCGATTGCCTAGACTACATCGTAGCCCCAGTCACACTCTAACCAATAACATTCACATGTGATAATCCAAGACAGCATGTGAGAACCAAATCTAAACATAAATCTCATTCGAGCATCTCAACCAACACATACTACACATGTCATCATACATAGGCATTTTATCAATAAATCACATAGTAGTAATATAGGTTACACAAAGGAAACTGTAACTACATATAAGGGAATTGAGAATCCTATCTCAACACCCTTATTAAGTACATTACATCAAGCATTTTCTCATTCAGGTATTTTATCAAATACTTAGACTACACATATTACATACATGTAACTAATTAGTTAAAACGCATATTATAGCAAATCCTTCCACATAGGTGTTGGCACACGTACAACTATCATGCGTTCCTAAACATCCATCATAACCAGCACAAATCATAATTCCACATTCATTCAAACATTTCAACAAACACATAGAATGCATTTAAAATCAACATAGTTTACATATATGTGAAATATACGAAAAACATTGTATCTAGGCATATGTGATAGCAATCAAGTCAGACAAAAATCATTCCTGACATTGAAAGCCTTGAAAACCACAACATAAACATTTATAGTCTGCACCTTTCGCCGGTAAACTCGTAACGAACTCAGTTTATACACTAAATTTTCGTCTACGACACAACGACAACCTATAGCATGAAATTGGTTAGCTATTTCATCACTTACGTTATTTGGATACCTAAAACAGATTAAGGTTAGGATTCCTTACCCAATAACAGGATCAGAATCGCCGGTATGGCGACACTGAAGTGGTGGTTAAGCACGTGGAGTGGTGGGATCGAATCCCCGGAACGATCTCTCAGTCTCTCTCTCTCTCTTCTTCTCTCTCTTCTCTTCTCTTTCTTCTCTCTTCTCTCTCCTAGGGTTTGAAATTCGTATGGAAAGAGAGAGGGGTGGGTTTAGGTCCTTATATAGGCCCAGAACTGACTTCAATGGCCCCAGAGCCATGGTATACTTATATTATAGCTAAAAGTCGGCTGTTTAGGGCCAACGGAACTCATCTAGAGGCCCATTTTTTGTATACAGTCTAGGAAAAGTTCCCTGACATTGGATCTAGGTCAGGTTAAGTTTTCAATCCGATCGGATTTGTGGATCGACCGTGGCGGACCAGTTTCAGTTCAACGGTCATCATCACTCGATCAGGGCCACAAGTACACTGTCCTGTGTAGGGAAATTTCCTTAACCCGAGGGTGTATTTGGGCTAGATTCTGACGGTCTGAAGCCTTAAATTTATCCTGCAAGCGAACGGTTCAATTCACTTAAATCTGAGTTCATTTTCTAAAAATATTTGCGTTTCTCACACACTTCGCTCTGGGCTCAAGTAGTGCGTTTCTGAATACTATTAGGACTTGATTTCAGAGATAGTTATCAAGTCTAGCAAGGTGATCATAATCGTATAGTTTCGTAGTCATCGGACTTTCGACGTGCGGTCCAGGTCTGATATGGAGTTTCAATGTGCTCCCGAGGGCAACTGGGTTTAGAGATTGATCCTAGGTTTTTAGGCAATGTAGCGTTAGCGATTCTACTAGTTTTGAGTCTTACAGATCGTATAGAAAGTTGTTCAAGCTAATCTAGCATTTAATTCAGTTTAGCACTTAATTAATTTTCATCTAATTTCTAAAGGATTTGGTCCTTAATGATTACTGCCTGAGGTGATACTCGGGTCTTTATACGGATTTTTTTGAGACATTACATGTGGGCCCACCAATATGTCCCTAGGAATCCACTTTGTCCATCAGTTTCACAAGCTCACAATATAATAGGATTCCAAAAATTAGGCATATCCATAACTTAGGTAGGCCATACAACAGGGGAAAATGGAGACACCCACCGTTAAAATCTTTGGGGATCTAATATGAAATCTGAAGCATGCTCACCTGCGCACGTGTGCACTTTTGCACACGTGTCACAAGACCAAAATCCGAACGGTTCATTTGACGTGGCACCTGTGAAATCCTCATGGACCAATTTTTAGCTTGATCCAAAACTTTAGTTGGCCATAGCAAAGAGAGACCTAAATCAATGGGGGAAACCGTTCTCTTTCTATGACCCTAAAGTTTTGGATCAGAATAAAAGTTAGGCTGCAAGAGTTTCATTGGATGCTGCATCAGGTAGATCGTTCAGATTTTGGGCTCACATCACGTCTAACGAGTTCTCGAAAAGTTTTCACAAGAACTCATGAGAACTGGTGTCCAGGCAGCTGAGCATTGGGCTATGACATCCAAACTGTTAATAAGATTATTTACGCTGGGATGAATTGAAAATAAAAAATTATCTTGATCTAAAGCTTTTGTGGTCCCCACTGAATTTCCAATGGTAGATATTCAATCCCCATTGTGTCGTGTGTTCTGTGAAATAATAAGAGAAACCGAAATGTTAATGACAGGTTGGAGCACATGTGATCATGTTGTCCTTAGAGCATTATTCGCCCTTTCTTAAAGTGATTGAGACTGCTGATAGGTTGCAGGCAAATAGCTTGTAGGATGTGACGAGTCTGTTTGTGGTTCTACATTCAGCAAGCACAAAGAACCACTAATAGAACTCTTTATACATAATTCTCTGGCATATATAAAAGTAAAAGAAATTTCCATATCATAAATAATATTAGAAAAAATGTAATAGGTTTAAATCACTGCTCTAGTCTATTTCTTGAGGACTTGTTGGCTAAGGTTCATATTGAACCTTACTGATTTGATGAAAGATCACTTGAGCTTTACTTGTTGGGTCATATGCGAGAGTAATTTGAGTGGTTGGTGATGGTCCAATAAACCACCGAGGCATAGTTTGTATAGGTTAGGATTGCTGAACATTACGGTATAGGATCATAACTCCATATGACCGTTTATGACCATTGGTGAGAAACTTATTTGGCTGTTTCTGACCATTATGCATGTGGGACAACCAACTGCATGCTAGCAGTTTAGTCATTTTATGACTATTGGGCTAGCCACATGCAACAATTTCTGCATGGTCTGGTTTAATATTGCATGAGTAGACACTACACTTAAACGACTAGTTTCCGACCTCTATAAAAGATGGACTGGTCTCTTTCAAACCTCTTACTCACAACACTTCAACCACTCATAGCCTTCGTCATACCACGACTCGCACAGGTTCATGAGGGAGCAACTCATCTGCGACACGATGCGCATGTACGAAGTGCAAAGTGTGTCACTAGCGCCTCTACAACCACATTGCTTCACATGCCTACACCCTCGTACCAAGCCCAGAATCATGACCGTGCGCCTGTTTTCATCTCAGTACTCCACGGATCCACCATACAAATAATAAGGTACTCCACACCTTTTATATATATACATAATATTTTCTTCTCTCATTTCTAATACGGGGCTATTCTCAAAACACCAGAAAAAATAAATTTTTTAACAAATACTTATATATATATATATATATATATATTTTATATTCACAACAATCTCCCACTTGATTAAAAAAGTATTTTCAAATAAAAATATCTGTTAAAATATAAACAGCTTATATGCATAAAGAAAGATATCTTTCAATTTGAATATCACATTAGTGTTGGTATCTAAAAGCTCTATCGAATTCCCAATAACCGTAGCTTTGAACTGGTTATTTCTAAATAACAGAGCCGGAGAAACTACACACATATTCACTTTGTGTTATTAGAGTTCTCACAAATATCGTTCAACATAATTAATGATCACGTGCTTATTTTATTTCATAAACAATCCTAGAGAAACTCCAACTCTCATAAGATACGGCACCATCTTTCCGTTCACATAGGTGAAATACTTCTAGTGTTTCCATTACTATTAAGACACTTGTCCTTTTAGACTAGATTTCATTAAGAGTTATAAGACTCAACCATCTATTTGCAATGCACAACACTATCTATTACGGATGATGTTCTATATAATTTTAATGCTAAAACTTTTTACATATTAATAACTTGTTTTTACCTATTGAACCTGAACTTAGAGATTTTCTAATTTTAGGTTGGGTTTCCATCACTGGTGAAAATTTGATTGAAGAGTTTCAACTTCATCCTATAGATAGGGGTGTACCGGGTTACTACCGTCCAGGCTCGTTCCTTGCCACACAAGGCCCGAACCCGAAGTTAGGGCCAACATATAGCAAAAACGGGCCGAGTTCATTGAACCTTCGAGTTCGGGCCGATTGTGAGCTTAATTTCGAACCTCACAAAGCAAGTTCATTGTAATTCGTGTTATTCCATCTGATGTTTAAATAGTTGAATATGACTCCCACAAAAATCTAACTAGTCGGGACATTTACATACATTTACATACATTTGACAAAGCATAAAATAAAAAATTCTATACAAATTTCCATTATAAGCCGGGTGAGTCGGATTTCGGACCGAGTCGGGCAGCAGGTATCCGAACTCGGCTGAAGCGACTTTCGGGCCTAGAAAAATTGGCTCGTGACCTGAACTTCGATTCGGGTTAGCGAGTTAGCTTTTTTCGGGTCGGGTCGAAGCTTGCTTAGCCCGGTTTGTGTACACCCCTACCTATAGATGTTGCCTTTACTACCTCTCTCATTAAAAGTTTAGCAAAAAGATCAGCCAAGTTATTATTTGATTTCACGTAGAAAATTGTAATTATTTTATCTTGAATCAATTGTCTCATATAATCATGTCGTAAACTTATATGTCTAGACCTTCCATTATAAGTGTCATTGTAAGCTTTAGCTACTGTGATTTTACTATTGCTATGTGGTAACATAGTCGATATAGGCTTCACATAAAAAAAGATTTCTAATAATAGATTTCTGAGCCACTCAGCCTATTTGTCTATTGTAGTCAGGGTTATTAACTCAGATTCCATAGTCGAGTGAGTTATGCAGGTTTGTTTCTTGGATCTTTAAGACAGATATACCTTCTATTGTGAATACCCACCCTGTAGTAGACTTGTTATCCCCTGTACTCGATATCTAACTCACATCGGTATATCCTTCCAAATACGGCAGAAAACTCTAAGAAAATTAACCTCAAGTTTTTTGTTACTTTTAAGTAATCAATAAATCTACTAATAACATTCTGGTGTTCCACACTAAGGTTGCTAAAAAATCTACTGAGTTTACTCACAACATATGTAATGTCTAATCTAGTGTATTGCATAACATACATTAGACTGACCATAGTACTTGCATACTTAAGTTGTGCAACTGCTCTTTTATTATTCTCATTCAGCTTGATACTTGAATAAAATGTGGTTTTTTGTTTCTTTTATTTTTAAATGATTAAACTTGTTTAGTATCTTTTTAATATAATGAGCCTGACACAGTGTATTACCCACACTATGTTTTTTAACTTTGATACCTATGATGGTATGCACATGTCCAAGATCATTTATGTTGAATACGAAAGACAGAAACTTTTTGGTTTCTGTTACACTTTCCATTTTATTACTTATTATTAACATGTCATCAGCATATAGATAAATAATAATTACACAATTATCATTAACTTTAAAATATATATATTTGTCAATTATATTATGCATGAAACCATGAGATAGTACTTTTGAATCAAACTTCTAATGTCATTATTTAGGTGCTTGTTTTAGTCTATACAAAGATTTAATCAGTCCACAAACTTACTTCTCATTTTCTGGTAGAATGAACCGTTCGAGTTGTTACATGTATACCTTATCATTGAGGTCACTATTCAGGAAAGCAGTATTTACATCCATTTGGTGAATGCGAAAATAATATATGGATGCTGGCGCAAATAAAATCTTGATGAATGTTATCCTAACCACTGAAGAATGTGTCAAAATAATATATTCATTCTTTTTATCTAAATCCATTACCTACTAATCTAGTTTTAAAGGTTTGGATAGTCCCATCAGTGTGATATTTCCTCATAAATACTCACTTACATTACGTAGGTTTAGAACTTAAAAAAAAATTTCAATAGTTCTCATGTTTGATTTGACACTATAGATTTTATCTTATCGTTGATGGCTTCCTTTCAAAAAGCCGAGTCTATAAGACGTAACCTCACTGAATGTTTTAGGGTAATCTTTTATAGTCATTAATATCTTCCTGATAACATTTTCTCTATTACCTCATAAAAGATATTAAAAAAAAAAAATACGCTTAGAGTCTATTTGTTCAGAGTTGAGACTCTTTTTTACTCTTACCATCTGGCTCATACGAGATTCACTTGGAGCTTCCACCTTTTGTGGAGCTTTATTCATTAATTTTTTACTGAGAGTTTATACTTTATTATCCTTTGACTCTAAGGATAATGAGTTCTCAAATAATTCAACATATATGGATTCTATAATAGTGTTAGACTTTAGGTTTAGGAGTCTATACGCTTTGTTATTTTGTGCATGCCCTACGAATGTGCACTTGATAGCTCTGGATCCTAACTTATTTTTTTATTATTATTATTTGAATTAGGAGTCCTGCAATAAGAGAGACACCCCACACTTTAAAATAACTTAGGTTAGATTTTCTATCTTTTCATATTTCATATGATGAAGTTCTATTTTTCTTAAAAGGAATTATATTTAAAATGTGATACGCTGCAAGTAGTGCTTCACCCCATATATTCAGTGGCAACTTTGCTTGTATTAGCATTGAGTTGACCATCTCTATTAATGTTATATTCTTCCTTTATGCTAGACCAATTTTTTATAGTGTGTATGGTGCAGTATACTAGTTTATTAATCCATGTTCTTCACATAAGTTAGAGAATTCATTCGAGAAGTATTCTCCCCCTCGATTACTTAGGAAAATTTTTATTTTTTTTTATTTACTTGATTTTCTAATTTTCGCTTTATATACTTTGAGAATATTTAGAGCTTCATCTTTGTTCTTTAATAGGTATACATACACGTATCTAGAGCAATCATCAATAAAGGTTATAAAGTACTTTCTACCTCCACAATTAAGAATGTCATTTAATTCAAATATATCATTATGCATAAGATCCAATACTTAAAATGATCTCTTGATACTTTGAAATGGTTTCTTTGTCATTTTGGATTGTATGCATATTTCACATTTATCGTTCTCATTATCTGTGTATGAGATTAAACCATTCTTAGCCATGAATTTTAAGGTATTATACCTTATATGTATTAATCTTTCATGCCATAGTGCAATAAATTCAACTATATACGCAGAAGTGATACTTTCATTAAATGAAAATTTAATTATTCCATTATAAGCATATCTCTTTCCGACAAAATTCTCATTCATTTATAGAATCAGCTTGCTTAACTCGTACACTACTTGTATTCCAGGTTTTCCTAGGAGATTCCTAGAAACTAAGTTTGCCTCATGTCTGAGACATGCAACACATCTGTCAAGATCACTTTCTTTCCAGAGGTAAACACTATTGCCAAGGTTCATTTGCACACGACCTTCGATCAGATTTCATTATCCATTTGAACTTCTTGACCATTGGTCACATCCTCATAAGTTTTAAAAGTTGATCTGTCGTAGCATACATGTACTGTAGCTGCAATATTGTACCACTATCCAGGAACTTTGCTTTAGACTGTGTTAACCTCAGTGATCATGGCCGCTATATCACCTTCCACTACACTTGCTTCTTTCTTTGTGTGATAGCGGCAAACACGACATGATGTCTGAATTTTTAATAGATATAGCAATGACCTTTGAACTTTCTGTTATTCTTGTGTATTTTCTTGAATTTTTCTTTATTGGGTTTAAAATAATTATTCTTCTTAAAATTCTTATTTTGAGTGTTTTCTATTACATGTACTTTGGACGAAGAATTTTCATTTTCAACTTTCTTATCGCGGTTGCAGTATTGTTTCTCAATTCGCAAATGTTTTTGGATTTGTTCTAATTTATACTCTTTAGTCTTATTTATCAACTTCTTCCTTTAATATTTCCACATCGGGGGCAATTTTTCATAATAGCTCCGACTTGGAATGATTCAAGAATATCAATTTTAATAGCCTTAATTTTATTCACAATTAGCTGTAATTCTTGGATTTAAGGTTGCAACAGTTTATTATCTACCATGTTATAGTCGAAGTATCTAGCTATTAGGAATTTGTCGGTACCTTCTTTTTCAGCCTTGTATTTGAACTATATGGAGGTCTAAATTTCTTTTGCAGATGATGTTTGTGTGTACAGATCATACAGTCGGTCAGAAAGCACGTTCAATATATGTCCACGATATAAGAGCTCATCTTCAGCTCATTTGTTACGTGCAACAATCTATTTGGGTGTGTCATTGTCTGTTGCTTTAGGCAACATCTGCAAATTTGAATTTAAGATGTAGTAAATCTTTAAGGTCGCTAAGAGAAACATTTATCTTACCAACTTGTAAATTTGGTTCCATCGAACTAATCGAGACAAATCAAATCTTTGTTCATCAATTCGATGGAAGATGCACATTTGTTTTTCATAGTAATAACACTTTAAGATTGTTAACGCAAATTATAGATTTATAATTTATGTAAATTAATAAAAGAAACTAGAATGTTAAGGACATGATGAATAATGTGTGATCACGCTGTCCTTAAAGCATTATTTGCCTCTTCTCAAAATGATTGAGACTGCTAATAAGTTATAGGCAAATGACTTTTAAGATACAACGAGCCTGTACGTGGTTCTATGTTCAGTGAGCATAAAGAACAACTAATGGAACTCTGTGTATACAATTTTCTGGCAAATAAAACTAAAAGAAAATTCCATATCAGAGAGAAGATTAGAAAAAATGTAGTGGGTTTAGATCACTGCTTTGGTCTATTTCTTGAGGATTTGTTAACTAAGGTTCATATTAAACCTCGTTGACTTGATCAGAAATCACTTGAGCTTTTCTTTTTGGGTCATGCGTTTCAAATTTATAATGTCTATCTATCATATATTTTGTGAACCAAGTTAATGTGATACATGTATCTTCATCATGACATATACATGTCTCCACCAATGGATGCATTGATACATCTTTTCATAATCATTCATACATGTGTCCACCAATAGATGATGGATGTATCTACATCATTAATTCCATTTATGTATTTATCATGATTAAGTGACTTTTAACCAAAGATCATATAAAATTCACATAAACCCAAACCTTAACCCATATCGAGAACATAGAAATATTATCTTCTCATTATTCTTTCTTTAAGTTCCCTTTGATATTGAGCAAGGTTAAAAAGACAATAATTTATCTTCTTGGTAGTGCAAACCAACGATAGATATTATTCTGGTACTAAGATCAGATACAAACTTTGTAAGTGTCCATGCTCAATTAAATCCTAAGGACAGTGCACAAGAGCTTTGTTACAGTACCATTTGGGAGGCATAAATTGTCTTCAATAAGCGGCATTAATGCAGCATGCCTTTGGGCCAAGATTCTTCAAGTAGGTCATTCACTTAACAATAAAACTAACAAGACAACACCTTCATCTTCTTCTCACACCAAGGATACGATGTTAATGTCCTCCTTAAAGTCATGGATTGATGTTATGAAAGACTATAATTTTTTAAAGCCACATCCATTGAAATGATCACTTTGTTCAACTACCGCTAATACTTTTGAAAATTTTAATTTATTCTCTTGTTCCAATTAGAGAAACAAAACTTTAAGGGCGTGTTTGGATGGGCCCATCCCATGGGATTAGATTGACTACAGGTAATGATGTCTGGATTCTAGTAATCCCATGGGATTGCTATATCAGGAATCTAGTATGTTTTAGCCAAGAAAAAACATGTCCCAGGCAAAATAGATGAGATTAGGAGGGATTGGGTGGATTCAAAGGTAATGATGGTGATGTCAGTGGATTGCTGGCAATCCCATGGGATTGCTCCAATCCAGGCAGAAGTTCAACGTGCTTGTTTGGCACGCCCGGCAAATCCCTGGATTGCTCCTTCCAATCCCTTCCAATACAATCTAATCCCATCTAGTTTGCCCAGCCAAACAGGCCCCAAGGCTCATGAAAAATTAGAGTGGACTACCCTATTGTTTCACTTTATAAGGAATATTTCTTTCTTTTTTAGTCGTCTTACAAAGGAGACAAGTCTAGTATCTATAACAGTGAACCCTATCTACTTACTGATGAAACGCTTCTTATCGATGCTTGGAATGTTTTTTTAAGCACTAATGTAGATTCACTTCAATAACCTCCTCGTGGAGTAATTGGAATAGAAGCATATTACAAAATCATCATGTATATTGGTTCCCGTATGGGCCTTGATCTTTACACCTAAGCTATAGCCTTAAGCCTAACCTTTAGTTAGTCATCGCAACATAATCAAACCTATTACCCTCCTCCCCATTTATCCAATGTCACTTTGCCCAAGCTCGTCTTAATGTTGTGTGCCTTAAAAACCAAATGTGATGATTTGGCCATTGAATCAATGGTATTGTCTGTAAATCACAATTATCGTGAGTCTTGTGTAGACACGTTATTAATATCCTAATTAATACATGGGTATACCTTAAATATAACTAAACATGAGTTAAATGAGATGATTTTTTATGTTGTCCTTTGGGATTTAAGCTCAAACACAATGATAATTGACTGAGGGAGAGTTGTGCTCCATAAATCTCAATACCTCATAAGTCCATGACTACCTAACAAGTTTTAGGACAAACATGCGGTTATTCTTATGTGATTATCACATGTAAGGGAATTGGTGATGAGTCGAGATGGATGGTCACCACCATTGGCTCAACGACAAGTTGTGGCCTTTACCCAACCCTACATAGGAGTGTGAATGTTAATGGATATGTGATCTTATTTTTAAAATATGTTGAATGCTTGCATCGGAGGATCAATTCATGTCTCTGGATGAGGATACCCAACATGCTTTGTACAGATCGCCCTGTGTATGGGCTAATTTTGACTGATCATCGTATTGAGGAGTTCAAATTCCCTGTATAATGTACTTTGACTCTCCTCACAAAGTCAAATACTTATATGCAGTATGAGACTGAGTGTATGCATTAAGACACAATTAAGGCACATGTGGATCTAGTAAGCCATATGAATGTTATTATCCACCAATCTTTTATGTTGACCATTAAAAAAATTTAATCACACTTGATAGTAACTTTGATAGTTGAGATCTTGTGCTCCACCGCTTGATTTGCATGTATATTGCATCAAGAGTGGATGACCATGGTTAGGGAAAAAATTGAGTCAATTTACGTATATGGATATGCAGAATTACAACATTTAGATGTTACAAGCCATACCAAAATTTGTAGGGTAGTGAAGTACCATAATTGATATTTCTTCATGTAACATTAATTTCTCCTTATAATCCTCTCGAGCACCACCACATAGAAAAAGATAGAGATAAAGGAAGGAGAAAGAGGAGAAGAGGGAGATCCCTTCTTCTCTCTCATCCTCATCCACATCCATCACATCCATGCATTGGATCTACCCTCAGACAACTCTCATTACACTTCCCAACCCTGCTTTATGTTGTGTGTTGGCTCTTGGTATGTAATCATAACCATTGTCTTTTAGTTTTTCATTGAAATAATATTTATATAACAAGGTTAATATCAAATAAAAATTTAGATTCTGTTAATTAACCTATTCAAACCTCTTATAAAGGGCATTTTTTTCCTAACTCTAGTTAGTCAACCTTAACAACACTTCTACTCCATTGTGAAATCTCGCTTCCAATTTGTCAGAGTTGATCATCTCTGGAGCCATTGCCCCAGCTCAAGAGTAAGAACATAATCATGTTAAGCCAAACAAAATGAGATCAAACATTAGGCCTTAATTATCTCAACTTGTAGGACTGTTACGAGGATCACTCATACGGAAACTTTATTTATGATCCTCATCGTTTTTTGAACCATCTTGAGCTTTTGATGATAATGCAAACCCAACATCGGATGCTCTCCCAAACACTGTTATTGAAACCCTCAAACCACTATAAGACAACTTATTACTATCCTTACATGTGGCTCAACCTCTCCATCATCTATATCAAAATCCAAAGCATCATCGTCATGTTTTCCCAAGTTATGTTCACCCAAATATTTCCTTCTGCCCTCACATATTCCATCATAAAAAGACTACATCCCACTAGCTCACAACAAGTTCATGTTATGTCGTTTGATAAACACTTTTATCATTCTACAACTATTACATCCATCCATCATTGTGTTTAAGACATGCCCATGCAAGCCAAATAAGCTAAAAAAACATCCAATCCTCATGTGGACATGACTTGCTTTTAACCTGAGGTTACATGATCCTCTTGTATCCCAAAGCTCCATGGGGCATTGTGGAGAAGTGGAGCCACATCTGTGTTATATCCACTCAAGGTTACGTTGATTTCGTGTCGCAAGTCCTTTCTACTGGGAACAGAAAGGAGTTTCCGGATTTCGTGTCAAGTGGGTCCTTTGCAACAGGATGCAAAGGGAAGTTGTCAAAACTATAAATTGGGGTCCCTACGGCTATTCTAGGGCTAAGGTGAATATTGGAAAATATTTCTAAGGTGTGGGCAAGGGATTTTCTCTGTACTTCCAAGGGAGAGGTTAGTATATTGCCTTGTAATTTTCGTTCTTCATAGTGCAAGTTTGTATCTGTGGTTTTTTACCCTAGATTAGGGTTTTTTCACGTATATCTTATCTTGTGGTTTTTTTTTTAGATTGCTTTGATCTGTTTTTAGTTTATATTTATTCCTGTTTATCGTTTGTGGGTGAGGCCTGAGATTGGATCCAGGCTCGTGCGTTGTTGGCGTCAATGGGTACTTGAACCCATGACACAACCGGTATCAGAGCTATTGGTTTAGTTGTATTGGGAGTGATGATAAAAGATGGAAAAACTAGAATTGAGAAGTTTGATGGTTCAAACTTCTAACAAGGTTCATCTTATGAAACAGTTATTCAACATGAAAATGTCAGATGGCGGGAGCGTGGCTGAACATCTAAACGAGTTCAATACAGTCACGAGTCAGTTGGAATCCGTTGGCATTATTTTTGAGGATGAGGTCAGAGCGTTATTGATCTTATTCAGTTTACCAGACAAATGGGATAGTTTGGTGATGTGATAATTCTTAGTTACAAAGTGAAATGATGATGTGGCCGGTTTAATTTAAGAATCTAGAAGAAAAGTAGGGAGTTTCGGGGGATTAGCTTTTAAACGTTGAAGGAAGAGGAAGATCGCTGAACAAAGGAGACAATAAACATGAGCGTTCTAAGTCGAGGAAGAAATCTAAGGGACCGAAAGCCAAAAATGGGTGTTGGCATTGCGGTAAGAAGGGACACATGAAACATGATTGCAGGGCGCTTAAGAAACAAGAAGGAAGCTCTCAAGGCGGGAAAATTTCTGTGAATCTATCTGAGGAGAGTGACATAGAGGCGTTGATCTTGTCTCTTGATGGAGGAATGAGTCTTGGGTTATAGACTCGGGTGCTTCGTTTCATGCCACTTCATGTAAGGAAGTTCTGCGTAACTATGTATTACGTGACTTCGGGAGAGTCTACCTGAGTGATGATGAGCCGTGCAGTATTGTTGGAAAGGGAGACGTTCATATAATTTAGAAAGACAGAACAACGTTGAAATTGAAGGATGTCAGACATGTACCGAGTTTAGGTGAAGGAAGCCGATCTAAGAGGGCGTGGTTCGGAAATCTGGGAGTTATGTGACAACATTCACCAGTGATTCCTGAAAGATCACAAAAGGTGTCTTGGTGATATCTCGAGGCAAGAAAGAAGGTACTTTGTACGTGACTTCAGGATCGTATTGTTCACTCGCAGCGCATCAACTGGAGTGAATGGGCAGTTATGGCATCAGAGGTTGGGACATATGAGTGAGAAATAGATGAAAGTGCTATTGTCGAAGGGGAAGCTACCAGGGCTGAAGTCTATTGACTTGGAATTTTGTGAGGACTGCGTGTATGGTAAGCAGAAGAGAGTAAGTTTCAAGAAGATAGGACGTGCTCCAAAGACGCATCTGTTGGAGCTTGTACACAATAATGTGTGGGGACCGGCACAGGTATCATCTCTCGGTAGCTCACGTTATTTTGTTTCCTTTATTGATGATGCTAGTAGAAAACTATGGGTCTATTTCTTAAAGCATAAATCTGATGTATTTGATGTATTTAAGAAGTGGAAAGTCATGGTAGAAAATGAGACAGATAAAACAGTAAAGTATCTCAGATCTGATAATGGGGGAGAGTATTGTGATAAGAGGTTTGAGGAGTATTGTGTAGCAAATAGAATCAAACATCAAAAAAAGATTCTACGGACACCACAACAGAATGGTGTGGCTGAGCGCATTAACAGGACCATCCTTGAGCGCGCCAGGAGCATGAGGTTACATGCAGGGTTGCCCAAGACTTTTTGGGCGAATGTTGTAAATACTGCCGCATATCTCATCAATAAAAGTCTCTTAGCACCATTAGATGGTGGGCTAACAGAAGAAACATGGACTGGGAAAGAAGTGAACTTAACACATCTCAGAGTGTTTAGTTGCACTTCATACGTTCAAATTGATGTAGATCACAAAAACAAGTTGGATGCGAAGTTCAGGAGGTGCACGTTTATAGGCTACAGGCAGTATGATTTTGGTTACAGGTTTTAGGATGCAGAAAACAGAAAAATCATTAGAAGTCAGGACGTAGTCTTCAATGAAAAAGTGATGCATAAGGACAGTATGCATGAAAATAAGGCTGAGGAGAAAGAATTTGTAGAGTTAGAAAAGTTATCGGACACAGATGTTACAACGCCATAGGATGATCATGCACAGGAGCATTATGAGGCAGGGCTATAAACACCGGTATTGAGAAGGTCTACTCGGGAGAGGAGACCCACGATCCGATACTCACCCTCCTTATATTATCTACTACTGACAAATAATGGTGAACCAGAGTGTTTTGAAGAGGCATTACAGTCAGATACACGGGTTAAGTGGGAGCAGACCATGGATGAGGAGATGGACTCTCTTGAGTCTAATCGTACATGGGAGCTAGTCACTCTACCAAAGGGTAAGAAAGCTCTTCATAACAAGTGAGTTTACAGACTGAAGGAGGAGCACGATGGTTCGAAACGGTACAAGGCCAGATTGGTTGTGAAAGGGTTTTAACAAAAGGCAGGTATCGATTTCACTGAAATATTTTCACTAGTAGTGACAATGTCTTCGATTCGTATGTTCTTAAGTATAGTAGCTACAGAGGACTTACATCTAGAGCAGCTAGATGTTAAGACAACCTTTCTTCATGGGGACCTTGAAGAAGAGATATATATGTATCAGCCGATAGGATACGTGGCACTAGGAAAGGAGAACAAGGTGTGTGGACTGAAAAAGAGTTTATATGGCTTGAAGCAAGCCCCGAGGCAGTGGTACGTGAAAATGTCTTCGATTCGTATGGTCTTAAGTATAGTGGTTACAGAGGACTTACATCTAGAGCAGCTAGATGTTAAGACAACTTTTCTTCATGGGGACCTTGAAGAAGAGATATATATGCATCAGCCGATAGGATACGTGGTACCAGGAAAGGAGAACAAGGTGTGTAGATTGAAGAAGAATTTATATGGCCTGAAGCAAGCCCCAAGTCAGTGGTATAAGAAGTTCGACAGTTTCATGTCAAGAAACGGTTTTAGGAGATGTCATGCAAACCACTGTTGTTATTTGAAGAAGTTTGATATGTCGTACATCATCCTTATTCTGTACGTTGATGATATGCTTGTGGCCGGTTCAAGCATGAAGGACATCTCAGATCTCAAAAGACAATTGTCTAGAGAATTTGCCATGAAGGATTTAGGAGCTGCAAAAAAAATCCTAGGCATGAGGATAAACCTTGACAAGGAAAACAAGAAACTGGTGTTGTCACAGGCAGAGTACATAGCCAAGGTACTTGATTGATTCAATATAGGAGGTGCTAAGCCGGTTAGCACTCCATTAGCCAACCACTTCAAGCTATATAAGAAGCAAAGGACAAAAACGCAGGAGGAATGGGATTACATGGTTAAAGTCTCATACGCGTCAGCTATAGGGAGTCTCATGTATGCTATGGTGAGCACGAGGCCAGGCATTGCTTAAGCAGTGGAAGTTGTTAGCAGGTTCATAAACAATCCCAGGAAGGAACATTGGGAAGCTGTGAAGTGGATTCTTAGATACCTGGTAGGTACTAAGGATGTAGGGCTATGTTATGGTGGATCGGAAATCAAGCTACAAGGCTATGTGAATTCAGATTTTACAGGAGATATCGGCAACAGAAAAGGCACTATAAGTTATGTCTTTACTCTGGGAAGTCTTTGCGGTCGGTTGGGTCTCTTAAGGTTCTAAGGAGAAGATAGTATCTATCAAGTCGATGAAGCAGAATATGTTGCAGCTACAGAAGCATGCAAAGAGATGGTGTGGATGCAAGGTTTTATGGAAGAATTGAGTAAGAAGCAAGCAGATTACAAGTTGTACAGTGACAGTCAGAGTGCAATATACTTGGCTAAGAATTCAGCCTTTCATTCAAGGACCAAACATATTGCCATCAGATATCACTTCATACGTTCGTTACTGGAAGATGGATCGATTGCTTTGGAGAAAATTCATACAAGTGAAAATCTTGTGGATATGCTGACCAAGGCGGTCACAAGGGAGAAGCTGAAGCTCTGTTCATCTTTGATTGGTCTTCAAGCTTGAAGATGGGGAGGTGGTGCACTCCGGATGAAGAAGACAAATGTTTATGGTGATGTGTCTCCAAATGGGAGATTGTTGAGAAGTGAAGCCACATCTAGGGCCGCCCATTACCAGTCGAGGTTGTGCGGATTTCGTGTCGCAAGTACTTTCACAATTGGGATACAGAAAGGAGTTTCGCAGATTTCGTGTCGCAAGTCCTTTCGCAGCTGGGATGTGGAAAGGAGTTTCATGATTTCGTGTCGTGAAGTCCTTTCATAGCGGGATGCGAAAGGGAAGTTGCCAAAACTATAAAGTGGGGTCCCTAGGGCTATTCTAGGGTTAAGGTGAATATTGGGAAATATTTCTAAGGTGTGGGTAAGGAATTTTCTTTGTACTTCCAAGGGAGAGGTTAGTATATTGCCTTGTAATCTTCGTTCTTCGTAGTAGAAGTTTGCATCCGTGGTTTTTTACCCTAAATTGGGGTTTTTTCACGTATATCTTGTCTTGTGATTTGTTTTGGATTACTTCAATCTGTTTCTAGTTTATATTTCTTCCTATTTATCATTTGTGGGTGAGGCCTGAGATTGGATCTAGGCTCACTGCGTTGTTGGCGTGCTGCGCAACAGGCATACCATGATGTTTGTGTTATATCCACTTCGTCCATCCATTTCTTCATCTCATTTTAGGACATCGGCCTAAACACAAGGGAGATCCAAAATCAAGTGGGCTATACAACATGAAACAATAGGGATGTCCATCTCTCTTTCCCTCTCTCTCTCTCCCTCCCTTCCTCCATTCTTTATTCATTTCCCCCTTGGAATCCCTTAAAAACATCCCTATTTTTATCATTTACAAATGAGACCCTAACAAAGAATCACAAGAAACTGCCTTTAAGGGCCTCTTAAAGGAATGAATTAACCAGGTTTATTCTGAATAAGATGTAACATTAAAGAAACATGGTGATGGTGGGCCACACTCGTACTAATGCACGCCACAATGGGTACTTGAACCCATGACATCCTGTTGAAATTCTTGTGAGTCTACCACTAAACCATGAGCAAGGACCTGAAAGAAAATAATAATTAATGATTAATATTATGTACTCTAAAGTAAAGATGACTAACGGCTCTGGGCTTCTCATCAAGGCCCTATTTGGATACCACCAAATAAGTTACTTTTTCTACTAAAAGTAGTAGATAAGTGACTTACTTCAAATAAGTAAGTTTGTGGTATAATTAGTTATAAGTAATTATCTTTTTATTTAAAAGTACTTAATCACTCTAGCTATTTTTTTAAAAGCTTTTCTACTCTCGCAGGTTGCTGAAGAGCAGCATAGGAGAGCCGAAAGAGAAGTTGATAAGTATATTGTTTACAAAAATATACTTCTTAATAAGTAGAAACTAAGATAAGCTAGCTTGTCTTAAGAAACTTAAGATCGAAACTTCCCCTAAGTATGATTTCTAAACATTTTGTATCTATAACAAGGTCCACTAGCTGGATAATTTAGATTGATAGATAAGTCACTTGTAATGTGGTTAGATTGTTGGGCCATATTCAGGTTGTTTTGGCTCCACCGTATCATCTCCCTACATGGCTGTGAATCCCAGAGCAAATTAGGTGCGGCCCGACCTCACCAAGATGTTGTGGCCCTTGCTATGGGGCCAACCTTAATGTATGTATTATATATTCACACAGAGCAAATTAGGTGCAGCCCGGCCTCACTAAGATGTTGTGGGCCTTCCTATGGGGCCCACCTTAATGTATGTATTATATATTCACACTGTTCATCTTTTTTTTTTCCCTTCAAATTATTATAAGGCATGAGCCTAAAAGTGAAGAAGATCCAAATCTCAGGTAGACCATACCATTGGCAACCGTGGTGATTGAAAGCCCTAAAATTGAAAACTTCGTGACACCGTCTTCTACTGTAATTTTTATTTTCTATCAAACTTGTTGATAAGGTCACATAAACTTCAATGGTAAACCACCACTATTTCTTATGGTATGGTCTACTAGAGAATTGGATCTGCTTCTTATTTAGGCGCATGCCCTAAAATGATCTGAAAAAACAGATGGACCATGGATATATAATACATGCATTAAGGTGGGCCGCACCTAATTGACCACGGAAATCCTAATGGCCTGTTTGGGAGTGTGGATTTGGAACCCCCTGGATTCGCAACCCCTAGGATTAGAAACCCCCTGGATTGGCAATCCTTTTGGTATGTTTGGCACCCTGGAGTGTGAATCAACTTTAATTCAAAAATACCTATACATGGCATATTTACAGGGGTTTGAATTTAATTACTAAATCAACTTTAATATCCCCAATTAGTGAGATATATAATTTTTGACACTATGGTTGTGATAAGCCTGCTAAAATATATGGTTTGCCTAAAAATGATGAAAAAGTCGTAAATGGCGCAACACAAGATCATGTTTGAGTGACTAACAACGGTTTTTAATCGTTGATTAATATGGACAATGTTTGATAAGGTCACATAATATTTGGATGGTGCTTGATCTACATGAACAATGTTTATGGTATGATCATCGTCTAGTGGGCCATGTGCCGAGTAGAATGATAGTGTACAATGACATACATTTATACCGCAATTATTGAAATGATTTTAGGTGTAATCCAAGCTCTCACCGTGATTACAAACCCCCTCAAAGAAGGGATTGGAAATCGATTGGCAATATAATACATGCATAAGGGGGAAACCCCTCTAATCCCCTCCAATCCCCTCCAATCCAAGGTGCCAAACGACCCCTAAGATATATCGGTCTTTTGGAGTGGGTAAAACGCCCAAGTCTATGGAGCCTACTATGCTGTAAATCCATAATCCACTCCGTCCATTGGATTCTATGCTCAATGTTAGGGACGATATAAATACAGTAGCCAAATCTGTGGCTCATATGAGCCACACCATACAAAAGAGTGGAAATGAGATTTTGACCATAGGGTTATAGGGCTGTCTGTGAGGCCATCATTTGTGGTATCTTTCATCAAACCCTTTACTCAAGTCTAATTCACTTGGAGTAATAGATTATATAAAAATCAGCTGGTAAAGAACTCATGCAGGCCACTACATCTAAACTTTGTGGTTTTTGCATTAATTTCACATTGTTCTTGTCGATGTAACCCAAATGAATTCTTAATTCAAATTACATTTTATAATTATGGTTAAAACAGTGGTTCTCACCTGATGGATGGAGTGGATTTTAGATATACAATATGCTGGACACTGCAAAGCTTAGATGTTTTAAGAGCTGCTAAAGCTCCAAAGCTGCATGAGCCTACCAAGTTGTATTTCTAAATCCACCCTTCCATCAGGAGAGAACCCTTATTTGAATCGTACACGTACAGTGGATAAGCCGAAAAGAAACTCAGATGGGCCACAACAATGGGAACAATGTGACATTGCTAAAAAACCTTGAAGTTCAGGTTGTGTGGCCCACCTGTCTAAGATCAAGCAGATGTTTGTATTTTCACTTCATCCTCTTAAGCTATACCTAATTAACGGGTTTGATGAAAGATACTAGGACGCTGGCCACACGCATACCTGTAATCGAAGATAGATCTTTATATGGAACGGAAGCTGCTTACTTGGTAAACTTTGTGGGGCCCACCATCATGTATGTGTTTTATCCACATTGTTCATCCAATTTCATCAACTCATTATTAGGGCATTAATCCAAAATTGAACTACATCCATAACCCAAGCAGACCACATCATAGGAAAGAGTGAATTGAATGCCTACTCTTGAAAACATTTTAGGTACACGGAAGTTTTGTATCAAGTTGATATCTGTGTTTTATCGTGGTCCAAGTCTGTGTGACTTTATTAATAGGTTGAATGACAAATAAATATTACTGTGAGCCTTAAGGGTGCGTTTGGTCGGTAGAATTGAGTGATATTGAATTGTATTAGATGACATTAACATTGTTATTGTACAATGATTGCATGTTTGGAAATATCATGGTATTGTAGGATGAGGATTCTTCCTACCCTCCTTCGAACAGTAATCCATTTGGGCAGGGCTCTACGGAGGCCACATTGATGTAAGTATTTTATCCATGCTGTTCATCGCTTTTCTCATATCATTTTAAGGTATAACCATAAAAATGAAGCAGGTTAACAACTCAAGTGGACCACACCAAAGGCAGCTGCATTGATAATGACACTCACTGTTGAAACTTTTCTAAGGGCCATCGTGATATAATTTTTTACCATCCAACCTATTCATAAGGTCATGTAGACATGGATGAAGTGAAAACACAAATATCAGCTTGATCCGAGACTTCTCCATCTCCCAAGAAGTTTAATGGTGGAAGTTCAATCCCCACTTTATGGTCCACTCAAGACTTGTAACTGCATCATTTTTTGGCTCATATCTTAAAATGATCTGAGAAAAACGATGAATGGCATGGATAAAACACTTACATCATTGTCGGCCTTATAGAGCTCGGCAAGGATGCAATCCAATCTCATGTTTGGAATAAAACTTTTACTACATGAAACACTAGATTAAGCAAAATCATGTTGGTGAACCATGGAATTATAATCAACATACCAAATTCACAATGGATGTTATTCACTTGTACACATGTATAACTAGAATGTTACGTGTAAACCGTGTATATGGATGGATGACATGATAAACTCATGCATCAATGTGGGGCTCACATGTGTAATGGATTTCAAAATCCACTAAATCTATGCATGAGATCAAATGCAATTCCATTCCACATCATCTCAATCTTTCCCATCCTCTCCAAACACTGTACCAAATGCAATTCCATCCCACTAATCCCATCAAAGAGTTTGCGGCAAACGCCCTCTCAGAAGGTTTCAAAGGTGGACTTCATTATGCCTGCCCTTTCCTACAGTGTGGTACACTTGAGTTTTAGATATGCTTAAATTTTGATTTCATGCCCTGAAATAAGATGTAAAAAAAATGACGGTGTGGAAAAGTTTTCTCATCCGATCCTTTGTTATTGGTCATCGGGATTTTACTTTAATTCTCTAAGATTTTTGAATTTTTCATCAATGGAGGAGGATTGGAAGGGATTGGATGGTATTGGAAGGGATTGAAGTTAAATCCGGGATTTCGAACTCTCGACTCAGCGACTTTGGCAAACAAACCAATTCAATGGTGAGCTCGATCCCAATCTCATGGATCTTAAGACAATCCACTAACAACAACTGACTTAGCCATCATTACCATTAAATCCCATCAAATCCACCTAATTAAGTCAAATTTATGAGACGTGTTTGGTACCGAGGGATTGGAAGGGATGAGAAGGTTTAATCTGGTATGATGTATAGCTAGAATGTGCCAAATACCATGTATATGGATAGATCCCATGGATCTGTAGACAATCCATTTCGACAACACCATCATTGCCTAGAAATCCATGCCATACACCCTAATACCATTCAATCCCTTCTCCAATCCACATGGTACCAAATGCAATTCCATCCCACTAATCCCATCTAAGGTTTGCATCCGAGAAGCTTTTATTTATTATTTATTATTTTTTTAACGAGTGGTGACGTAGACCAATGAGGATTAGGGCATAGAAAATCTCCGTTGACCCGTAAAAAGAGATGGATGGACGGTGTGGAAAAGACACATACATCCAAAGGACCCCACATAGTTTAATCAGTACGCAATCCGCTTCCCCGTACTGCTTGGGTGTGAACCGTGTGACGGTGGGACACGTATTGCGTCCTACCCCGCCCGACTCCAGCTGGGAACGAGTAGGAGCTTTGTGTGGCCACCATGATGTATGGATCTTATCCACACCATTCATTTATTTTTTCTTATCATTATAAGATAAAAACCTAAAACATGAGCATATCCAGGGCTCAAGTGGACCACACCACAGGTGATAAGATTCTCACCGTTGAAACTTTTCTATGGCCCACTGATGTTTATCTTCAATGCAACCTATTCATGAAGTTACATACACCTGAATGAAGAGAAAACACAAATATCAACTCCATCCAAAACTTACGTGACCCCAAGAAGTTTTCAACGGTAAGAGTTTAATCCCCGTTTTGTAGTCCACACATGTCTTTGATCTACCTAAATTTTGGCTTTTTATTCTAAAATGATAAAAAAAAAATGGATGGACGGTGTGGATAAGACCCATACATCACGATGGCCACTCAAAGCTCCTGCTCGTTCCCAGCTGGAGACGGGCGGGGGTAGGACGCAATCCGCATTCATGACGGTGCGAGGATTCCGGTCCGCGAAGGAAAGCAAAGAAAAACACAACTTGCCACGTCATCGATCCGCTCCAACCATAGCGAACCAATAGCCCTCTCGTTTCCCAATCAATATTCGCTCACGCGGATTAACCCCCAAACACAACCCCAAAGGTTCAAAATTTCAAAAAACGTTATAAAACCCCCCTTCCCTCTCTACTTCTCTCCACACAAAAATCCAAACCCGCTCTCCAAATCTCACCCGAAACTCCTCCGATACTTTCGAAAAGATCGTAACAGCAGCCATGTCTGGTCGTGGAAAGGGCGGCAAGGGCCTTGGAAAGGGCGGTGCTAAACGGCACCGAAAGGTGTTGAGAGACAACATCCAAGGAATTACCAAGCCTGCCATCAGGCGTCTTGCACGGAGAGGTGGTGTGAAGCGCATCAGCGGTCTGATCTACGAGGAAACACGTGGTGTGCTGAAGATCTTTCTAGAGAATGTGATCAGAGATGCTGTGACCTATACGGAGCATGCGAGGAGGAAGACAGTCACTGCCATGGATGTGGTTTATGCCCTGAAGAGACAAGGGAGGACTCTGTATGGGTTTGGGGGCTGAGGCTATGTGTGTTAATGTGCCTTGTGCGTATGTTAGCAGCTGCAGCGTTCTGATTCTAGGGTTTTGTGTTTTGCATTCGTAAAGGGGCTATTTGACTTGCCCTAATTGGTTGTAAACTAGAGGAATTATGTCATTGTTATGATTTTACTACAGCTGAATCAAATGCAGATGTTAGAAAGAAAATTAACTTGCATTTTATTACTCATTGCTGATTTTCTTACATTTTATTTACATTACGTCTAGTCAAATAGCTGAGTGAATTATACCCTACAACAAATCAAATAGGCCCCAATTGAATTATATGCTACATAATGAGCTGATATTGATCAATTGAATCATGCTGAGTATTGAGATCTATGCTATTCATTAGGTTAGAGTGCACCATTTTGCCTTCTCCCTTATAGTAGTGTGTCTTACTTGATGAGTGTATTGGACTATCATGAGTCAGCTTGGTGATGGTGGCATGGAAAGTGGGGATAAGTTGGACCTCATAGACACGCTTCAAGCTGACATGTACCTTGTTTTTATTAGGGCTGAAAGTCTGGCGGGTTCAACCTGACTGACTTGTGACTGACCTGACATTGGGTTGGGCTCTGGCAGGATGTGTCAAGTTTGGTTTCAAGCTTGGGTTATATAAACAACAACTTGATAAAGGTTGGGCTGGGCTGGGCTTGGGTTGAGGTCTTAAGTTGCCCAAATCAACTTGAACTAAAGTGATATATAAGTTATAAATGATAATTGAGTATGGATTGTCTATGTTGAAGGCATAGGAAGCTTTAGTGCTGTTGGGTCTTATTGGTCCACATCATTTTCAATGACTTAGGTTAACAAAATATGCTAGGTTTCTCTCTTTTAAATAGATTGTGTAATACACAATATGACTTTTAAAGAAATAGTCCTATATTCTAGCTTGTTTGTTTAGAAGAAAAGAAGTTCTTTACCATAAATAACTATATATATATATAATTAATAAAATGAAAGATATAAAAAATAAGATGTGTATTGAAATATAATAAACTAATGTAATAATGAAAATATTAGCATGTTTTCATTATTACACCTGACCAACTTGATTGAGCCTGCTTGGGTTGAGAATTCCCAACCTGAGGTTGGGTTGGGTTGGGTTAGGGTTGAGGTATAGGAACCTTGGGTTGGGCTAGGGTTGAGCACCAACCCGATCCAACCTGCCTTACTTTCAACCTTAATTTCCATTTCCAATAGTTTACTCTAGATGGACAACAACCATCACCTTGTTCTAATGTGTGTATGAGGAGCCAGAAAAACAGGAATATGGACGAGCCTTACTGATATGTTAGATGTGGTAAGGTTATCTTTCAATCAAGGTTTTTCATCTATTGGGACCCACTAGGTGGAAAATGATTCAATCTAAGCATATATTAGATAATCTTAGCCATCTAAACAGTGGCCTTTAAATGATAGTGTAGGAGAAATATAGTTAATGGTTAACATTATGTGCTCTAGAGTAAAGATGGGTGATGGATATAGCCTTTTGCTAAGTATGATTTTCTAAATATTGTAATTCCATAATTAACGCACTAGTTGGATAGTTCTGATGGACAGATAACCCAGTCACATGTAATGGAATTATATTGCTTTGCCATATTCCAGTTGTTTTGCCTTTAAAATATCATATCCTCATGTGGCTTTGAATCCCACACCAAAAAGAGATTTAAATCATTTGATTCAACTATTTTATGGAGTGGGTAAAACACCCAAGTTTGTGGAGCCCTTGTATCCTCAATATTAGGCCATGATAATGTAGACATCTCGCCCTAGTAAATTGTGCATTTATGAAACCCAAACATATAACTTACGAGCTGGGAACTCTTTAGGAATCCAATCAACTCAACCTACCCAAACCCTACCCTATCTACAATCAGGCTAATTGATTCCATTGGGCTATTAAACTTCATAGGCAAATTTGGAAAAGCAAAACCTCATTTGGGTGATGATGATATTGCCACCTCATGCCATTATGAGGATAGTAGTACATTATAGAATTACAATAGGTGCATAGGTGGTAACAATACTGCTAGCTAGACCTGTGTCAACAAGGCCAAGCAATGTGTAAGTCCCTCGAGGTTGCTGGGACCAAAAGTGTAAAAACAATGTATGGGTGGTAATGTTTTTGTTGTCCAAAACTTTATAAATTCAAGTAGATTATGATCTCTTCCATAAATCTCAAAAAGAGATTCATAAATCTAATAAAGTAGAAATCTTATGCAAGCATAGGTGGTAGAAAGTGCCTAACTCCTTTCCTAAAGGTCATCAAGGTCCTTAGAATCCTTGGTTGTAGACCTTATCGAGAAGTCATCTTAAGTTATAGAGTTTTTAATTCTATGGGTTTAGTTGATCATATATTTGAGGCCACTCAAGCCCTGTGTGAAATGCCCCTGCATTAATCACCACCGATGAGGAGTCTCGAACACGAGACCTCTCACTCTGATACCAATTTGATGCAGGACAATTAACTACTTGCTCTAAAAGCTCGAACTGTTAGAGTATGACGAATTAATTCCTTTATCTCATAGCCCAAGCCCCACATTTCATGGGTTAGGACCTCAGTTGAACCCTCCATCGTGGGCCTCAAATCACATGGGCTGCCCACCCCGAGTGTGTCCCCATATACCACAGGCTACCTTACTTGAGCCTGGTGTAAAATGCCTATACATTAATCACCTCCGGTGAGGAGTCTCGATCACGAGAACTCCCCCGTGGGCCCCGAATCACATGGGTCACCCACTCCAAGTGTGTCCCCGCATCCCACGAGCTACCCCGCTCGAGCCTGGTGTGAAATGTGCCTGCACTGGCTTAAATTTGGAATGCATTGGATTTCAAATCACAATTACACCGGAATTTAGGTGATTGAGAATCCTCAATTATATTGTAACATCCTGTCCAATCAGAACAGTATCCTAAGGCGTCCACGTAGGAATTGCCGCAGGATCGTTCGCTTAAACCGCTCGTGTGTGGGGTACCACTAATAAATTAACCCTGGTTAGCCCATTGGGGTGGACCAGTCTGGTTATGATTGGACCGTGTGCGGGTCATATAGCCAGATAACCTGTTTGTACTTGGCAACAGCTTGTGCGGGCTGTGCAACGGCCAAGGAAGGTTAGAAAAATCTAAAAATTGGGGAAACGGCGGATCTTACTGGACTTGTGATCCATCGCGGACCACGGACTCAGTAAACACCTAGAAATTAATTATCCACGTCGTCCCAACGGCACTTGCCAAACGTAACTCACTTCAGCCTTAACCCAAGGGCTATAATTGAAATATGACACTTGTAAATAAAACTGAGATATTAGGCTTTATAGCCGTCATATCTCTTTTACATTTACGGTGAGGGCCTAAAGTATTTTTCTATATCCGTCTACAAAATTTGGAACCCGATCGTGAGACGATGATTATTGATTGCAAATCGGCCTCGTACGGTAGAACCCCACATCCGTTTACCTTCGAACTTTGCACGGCCCTTCATCGAGCTATGGACTCCTATCCTATAAATTTGGTGGCCAGGGGGCATCAGAACGACCCCTACAGCCAGAAAGGACCACACAACCATTTATAGATCAAAACCGTACGATAAAATCCCGCATCCGTTTGCTTCCAAATTTTGCACAGCCCCTCATCGGGCCATGAGACACCCACACACCAAATTTGGTGGCTAACGGGGTGACAAGGCTGCTCCAAAGCTAAAAAGGGCCCCCACAGGGTCATTGAGAAAAATTGTTGAAATTTAAGGCCAATGGGCCCAAACCTAGGAAATAAAGCCCTAAGGCTCTTTCTCTCATACTCCCACCATTACTCCAACAACAAAAGAGAAAAGAGGGAGTAAAGAGAGAAGAGAGAGAGAAAGGAGAGAGTGAAGGAGGGAGTAAGGTGGACCATAGTTCAAAGTGAGGCCCAAGAGAGTTCAATCTTGCAACTCCTTACTTCTCTCTTAAGGAAATTCCTCACCCACAACCGGAAGAACCCCTCTCCGCCGATTGGGTAGGTAAATCTCTCATCATTTTGGAAACCCCTTATGTTGAGAGAGGATTTGCATGAAACCCTAACATGCAAATGCATTGCCTCAGGTTCCTGGCCAATCGACCCCGAGTTCGACACTTCTAGGTCGTTTTCCAAGATCTCAACGATCCATAGGTGCAGACTATTATTCTTAGGTGGCCTAGCACTAATTTTAGTATGAATCTAATGATTATGATTGTTTTGGTGATGTATTTGGATAATCTAAAAAAAACCTAAGCAAGACCTTACATTTTAGATCCTCTCAACCAACATGGAATGATTATGGCATGTTTGTTGTTCCTCAACATGATTGGGCATGAATTTGGTGATTGTATGTTCGTTTATTACTTGATTCTTGTGCGATGATTCCTTATAGCTTGTATGATACATTACTCTTTGTTGTATATGTGTGCTTGCATAAGTCTTTGATGTATGTTTGTGCTAGCATTAATCCTCGTTGTATGTTCGTGCTATGAATGATGTCTAGCTCTTGATCTCTTAACTAAACCACATGACACACATACACATTTATTTCGTAATTATTAGTAATCACATTTATAGAGAACTCTGAATTTTTGTGAGGTTGTATGAGTGCATGATGTCACCTGTGTTAAATGATGGATTCTGATTTGTTGAAGTGTTATTGAATACCTTCGAACCCCCTGGTTGGTTAGAAAACTGAGGCGAGAGAGGGTGGTCCCGTTAGTAGGACCATCCTGTGGCTGAATCAGTGGATTTGGGCGGATGCGAACGGGCGACAGTAGTTGGATTACGTGGGTCGCTTGTACCCAATATCGTTCGTCATGTACTCGCCTGAACTCGCAAGGTCTAGCCCACGTACTGACCAACCATGTTTGTTAACCTTGTTTGCTCACACCTATATGGAACCTGGAACACCCTTCAACCTTTAAAGCCCATTGATAACCATTTGAAATCGATCCATTGACTCGAGAGCCGGCCATGGTAGAATGAAACACTGTGTCTGAGCTGTCGACCTACGTCGGGGTGACGAGTCTCCCCGTAGTGACCCCAAGTGATCCCACTTCTCAGCACTTTTCATGTGCTTGAAATCGGGGATGGAGAACCCGATGAGATTAAGGATTGCGGGGTCCTGGTCTCGCACATTGAGGGGCCTTGGTTCCGCAACCAGTTGAGGGCATTGATATCGCGGGGTGTACTAGTTTCCCTAATCTGCTGGTTGAACGGAACTAATTAAAAACATGGCTAACATGATCACGATTGCATTGCACTGGTTAGGTTGACGACTCAGCAGTTGAGGTCGCAATGAGGGAGCGTTGGTCATACGCGATCGTTAGACGGATTCGCTCGAGGGAGTGTTGTTGCGAGGCCATGCATCATATCATTTACCATGCACATGCATTAACAAGATTAATTAGGTGTTTATGAATGTTTGTCTTTCATTAAATTGATCATGAAATTGATACTTGTTGTAACTTAAGACTAATAGCATCCACTGAGTTGATCAACGGTGTTTTAAAACACCAACCAAACTCTTCAGTAGTTGCAGGTGATGCTGAGTACGAGGAGCCTTGCGGCACGAGCCTGGATGAGGAGGATGATGGGCGATTCACCGTAGAGTTCGCGGACGGACTTGGATCGCCGAGTAGGGGATGTGGCGCATCATTCTTTTTGGACATATCATTTTTTGTAATTTTGTTGGGCAACGCCATGTGCGACCCATTGTTATATTTTTGGACTTATATACCTTGAGTCATTTCTATTTTAGTAGACTCGTGGTGATTGTGATTCATGTTTCAATTAATTCCATATTGCGCATTAAACCTAATTAAATGCAAAACAATAAAAGTGGTTATGAGTGATACTCGGGAACTTGGGAGTCGAGTGTATGCACGACCTTCAATTTTTAGGGTGTCACATGTTTGGTTAAAATGCACTTGAATTTAATTTTTCCATATGCGAGCTTGTATTCGGGATGCATTGAATTCTTAAGCATACTCACTGAACCTAGATTTGATTAACAAAATCAGTTTTCATATCCCAAATTAGTATATATGTAATATTTGATAGAAAGATTATAATAAACACATTGAAATATATACTTTGGTAAAAAATGAGAAAATTTAGAGTCTTGGGTAGGCCACAAATGCAAGGATTACAAACAAGTTGTTCACTAATGTTTTCAACCATTGATTTAGATATCCAATGTTTGGATGGTTCAAATTATTCTATCTAACTCCCAAAATGTAACTATTGGATTTGAAATACACCCACTTACCTCCAAATCTAAGGTGCTAAATAGCTTGCCTGATTGGTCCGTGGGATTAGATGGTATGAAATTATATTACATGGCATGAAATTATATTACATGGCATTAACACCATTATTGCACAATGATTTCATATTTGGATATACCATGGTAATTTGGCAATCCAATTCTCAGGTTTGGGATAAAATTCTTACTATGCTAAAAACACTCGATTAAGCAAAACCCTGCTTGATGGATCATCGAATCATAATTAATGAACC
This sequence comes from Magnolia changhungtana, assembly GCA_030180095.1. Classification (NCBI taxonomy): domain Eukaryota; kingdom Viridiplantae; phylum Streptophyta; class Magnoliopsida; order Magnoliales; family Magnoliaceae; genus Magnolia; species Magnolia changhungtana. The sequence goes on from JASAUF010000336.1 coordinate 2,219,368, forward strand.
AAATTCACAATAGAGGTCCATCACTTGTACACATATATAGCTAGAATGTCACATGTAAAGGGTGTAGATGGATGGGCAACATGGATAAACACATGCGCATCAATATGGGGCCCACATGTGTAGTAGATTTTAAAATCCATTAAAATCTGCATGTGAGCAAATGCAATTCCTTCCATCCCACTTAATCCTAACCCTTCCCGTCCTCCTCAAACATTAGATGGAATTTGCATGAGACCTAATGTAATTCTAGCCCACTTAATCCCATCTAAGCTCACATACCAAACATGTAGTGATTTGGACAATAATTTCACATTGTTCTTGTTGAAATATTAGTCATCACCTGATAGGCATAATGGATTTTGCATGTACAACGCACTGGACCCCACATGAACTTGGATGTTTTAAGCGTTGCCTAAAGCTCCAAAGCTACGTGAGCAGACCATGTTGTACATCTAAAACCACCCTTCATAAGGAGAGAACCTTGGTCTGAACCATAGATGTATAGAAGATCAACCGAAAAGAAACTTAGATAAGTGACAACAATTGTAATTATGTGAAATTGCTCCTAAAACCTTGAAGTTCGGGTGGCGGTGGCCTGCTTGTCTAAGATTAAGCAAATGTTTATAATCTCACTTTATCTTATAAGCTATTCCTGATTAATGGGTTCAATGCAAGATACACGGGACTGGCCCATACATACATGTAATTGAAGATATAATGGATTCTAGGGTCCTCATGGAGCTTGGGTGTGACTGTGCAAGATTCTGGTATGCAGCAAACAATATAAAAAGGGGCAGGATTGGGGACATGGATTAGCTACTGATAGGTTCAACAGCATGATTCGCTGCTCAAGTTGAGTAATGTCATTCATTTGGCGAGATTATTTTAGAGCATGAGCTAAAAAGAAATTGAGTCATATCCAAAGCCCAAGTAGTGATCGATACAGGCAGCGAGGTGGCAATGACTCAAGCCTTGCGACTGGGGCCCAATGTAATGTAAGTATTTTATCCATACTGTTAATTGTTGCAAAATATTGATTTTAATAAAAATATTTTAATAATAAAATAATATATAATATATAAAAGTTGTTTTGAAAAACACCTTTTTGCGGGTTTTTGGGAATAGTCCCACATGCGAAAGGGAAGAGAAGGAAAATTGGTTTAAATGAAAACATTGGAGTATTATAATATTTACCTTCGTAGTCCGTGGACTATGGACCTTGCGTGTTCCAGTGTGAAGCACTGGAACACCCACGCGCGCGCTCGCGCTCTGACTCAGACTCGGACTCGGACTCGGTCTTGGTCTTGGGCTTGGGCTCGGGCTCGGGCTCGGGCTCGGTGCGAGGGCGTGGGCATGTGAGGCAGTGTGGCTGTAGAGGCGCTAGTGGCTCACTTCGCACGTCCGCATCGTGTCGTAGAGGCAAGACGTGTGCGAGTTGCGGTGCGACTACGTGGCTTAGGCGGGTGTCTGGTTGGTAGAGAGACTAGAGAACTGAGAGAGAAATCTCTCGATATATAAACCGATGACCGAAAAGAGTCGTGCAGCAGAGAAATCTAATGTGGTTTATTAGTGCAGACTCCACCATGTAATCGTCGCATGGCTAGCCCAACGCTAAATGCCATTTATTGCCTCACAACAACAAGATGCAATGATTAATGGTCCATGCATAACAGTCAGAAAACGGCCATAAAACGGCTAGTTTTCCGACAGCCAGAAATGACTTGATGGAATTTAAGTCTTTGGACCATAACCCCCTAGCCATCATAGCCTATAAAAGGAGGGTCTGGATGGGTTTCCAAACCATCTCAACTCACTCCAGCAAACCCATACGAACTGAGACAACCATCCCCTCTTAACTAAAATACTCTAGTGCTTCCAGCAACATAGCAAGGCTTGAACCTTAGCTTGAAGAAGAAACAATGTGTGGTTAGACGTTCAACCGAACCAATAGTGAAGATTTGAATGACCCAGGAAGCAGATGGTTGAAACCATTTTTTTTTCTCTTTCTTTTTCTTTCTTTGAGATTTTCTCTATATTGTAATACTGCCAGAAATTATGTAATTGAGTTCCAATAGGTGGGCCTTCGTGTTTCGGCACCCACACCAAGCTCGTCAGATCTAGAAGCTATTTGCTCGTAACTATCGACTTACTACTCAATTCAATTGAGTAGGGCAAATAACGCTTTAAGGACAGATTTTCAGACGTGCTTCAGCCTGTCCTTAATTTTTATTATCGTGATTTTTTCGGTTTCCATATTATACAGAATTTACATTAATCTGTATAAAATTCTCAACAATCTTAAAGCGTTATTTGTAATGGAAGCCAACAGTGTTTCATCCATCAAGTTGATGAATCAGGACTTGATACGTCTTGATCGGTTCGATGGAACCAATTTTACAAGATGGCAAGACAAGCTAAAGTTTCTCTTAACGGCGCTAAAGATCTACTATATATTAGATCCAAATTTACAAGCGCTACCTGAAGCAACCGACGACGACACACCTGAACAGGTGGCCACCCGCACAAAACGAGCCGAAGATGAACTTTTGTGTCGAGGACAATTTTGAACGCACTCTCCAACCGTCTCTACGATCTGTACCAACAGACGTCATCAGCAAAGGAGATCTGGGCTGCTCTGGATTTAAATACAAGGCTGAAGAAGAATGTACCAACAAGTTTCTCATCGCTAGGTATTTTGACTTCAACATGGTAGATAACAAACCGTTGTTATCCCAAATCCAAGAATGCGCTAATAGTAAACAAAATCAAAGCGATAAAGATAGATCTTCCGAATCATTCCAAGTCTGGGCTATAATTGCTAAATTGCACACCGATGTGGAAAGACTATAGAAAGAAGTTGTCAGATAAAACTAGGACTACACATGGAACAAATCCGTAAACACCTTAGAATTGAGGAAGAATCCGTGAATCGTGACAAAAAGAATGATAACGGGAATACCTCGTCCAAGGTACATGCAGTAGAGAACTCTAATAACAAACATCCCGAGAAGGACAATTCCCTGAAATTCAATAAAGGAAAATTCAAGAAAAACACTCAAAAGAAGAATGGAAAGTTCAAAGGCCCATGCCATGTCTGTGGAAAAACCGGGCACTATGCTCGAGTATGCCGATATCGCAAGTCTAAACAAGAGGCAAGTGTAGTAGAAGAAGGCGATATAGTGGCCATGATCACTGAGGTGAATACCATCTAAGGCAAAGTTCCAGGTTGGTGGTATGATACCGCTACTCATCAGACATGTGTGCTACGAAACCGCCTTCAAAACCTATGAGAATTGACCGATGGTCAAGAAGTCCAAATAGATAATGAAGTCCGATCGAAGGTCGTCGACAAAGGAACTGTCCTGGGAAGAAAGTGATTCGACTAATGTACTGCGACGTCCCAGACATGAGGCTAAACTTAGTTTTGGGATCTTCTGGGAAAACCGTGGATAAGGGTGGTGTACTAGTCAAGTAACCGATTCAATTAAGAATGAGAATTTTGTCTGAAAGGGATATGCTTGTAACGGGATGGTCAAGTTTTCTGAATGAAAGTAAGACTTTCAAAGTATATGGTTGAATCCAATTTGTGGCATGATAGACTAGCCCATATAGGGTATAGTACCTTGAAGTTCATGGCTAAGAATGGTTTAATCTCATATACAGATAATGAAACTGAAAAATGTGAAGTATGCATACGATCCAAAATGACGAAGAAATCTTTTCTAAGTGTTGAAAGATCGTCCCAAGTATTGGATCTTGTGCACAGTGATATCTGTGAGTTAAACGGTATTTTTACTCGTGGAGGTAAACGGTACTTCATAACCTTTATAGATGATTGCTCTAGATATGTGTATGTGTACCTATTAAAGAGCAAAGATGAAGCATTGAACATGTTTAAAGTATATAAAGCAGAAGTAGAAAATCAACTAAATAAGAAGATAAAAATTCTCCGTAGCGATAGAAGAGGAGAATACTTCTCAAATGAATTCGATAACTTCTGTGAACAACATGGACTGATACATTAATGTACTGCTCCATACATACCTCAACAAAACGAAATAGCTGAAAGAAAGAATAAGACATTAGTAGAAATGGTCAACTCAATGCTGATAAGTGCAAAGTTACCACTAAGTCTATGGGATGAGGCACTGCTTGCAGCATGCCATATTCTAAATAGAATACCGTCTAAAAAGTATAAAATATCTCCATATGAAACATGGAGAGGTAGAAAACCTAACCTGGGATATCAAAGTGTGGGGTGTCAAGCATAATTCTTAACCCCTGACCCAAAAAGAACTAAGTTAGGACCAAGAGCTATTAAGTGCGCTTTCGTAGGATATGCTCAAAATAGTAAAGCTTATAGACTTCTCGACATGGAGTCTAATACAATAATAGAATCAAGAAACGTTGAGTTCTTTGAGAACTCACTATCCTTAGAGTTAAAGGATAATGAAATCCAAACTCCTAATAGAGAACCAGATAGCATAACTCCACAGATAGTGGAAGCTCCTATTGAACCTCGTAGGAGTCAAAGAACAAGAATAGAGAAGAGTCTAGGAGATGACTACATAGACTCACAACGCATCATTTTCCATCTCGTAGAAGCAGATAGAGAAAATGTTATAAGACAAATACCTATAGTGATGAATATAGAAGATGATCCTAAATCATATAAAGAGGCTATATTCTCTAGAGACTCAGCTTTCTGGAAAGAAGCTATAAACGATGAAATGGAATCCATAATGTCAAATCAAACATGGGAACTAGTTAACTTACTTCTAGGTTCTAGACCCATAGGATGTAAGTGGGTATTTAGGAAGAAATATCACACTGATGGAATTATCCAAACCTTTAAAGCTCGACTAACAGTTAAGAGTTTTAGACAAAAAGAAGGGATAGATTATTTTGACACATATTCTCCTTTAGTTAGGATAACATCCATTAGGATATTATTTGCGCTAGCTTCCATACATCATCTTCACATCCACCAAATGGATGTAAAGACCGCTTTCCTGAATGGTGACCTCAATGAGGATGTATACATGGAACAACCTGAAGGATTCGTTCTACCAGAAAATGAAAACAAAGTATGTAGATTAGTCAAATCTTTGTATGGATTAAAACAAGCAACAAAACAATGGCATGAGAAGTTTGATTCCAAAATACTATCTCATGGTTTCATGCATAATATAGCTGACAAATGCATATATTCTAAAGTAGATGGCAAATTGATCGTTATTATTTAATCAGTATGTTGATGACATGTTAATAATAAGTAATAAAATGGAAGGTGACTCAAACAAAGAGGTTTCTATCTTCACTATTCAAAATGAAGGATCTTGGACAAGTTGATACAATCCTAGGTATCAAAGTTAAAAAACATTGTGGGGGTTATGCTTTGTGTCAATCTCATTATATTGAGAAGATACTAAACAAGTTTAACCATCTAAATATAAAAGAAGCAAAGACCCCATTTGATCCAAGTATTAAGCTAAAAGAAAATATCGAAGAACCATGTAGACAATTAAAATATGCTGAGTGCTATAGGAGTCTTATGTATGCTATGCAATGCACTAGACCAGATATCGATATGCCAGAGTAAACTTAGTAGGTTTACTAAGAACCCCAGAATGAAACTGGAATGCGATTAGTAGAGTCTTTTGGTTACTTAAAAGCAACCAAAGACTTAAGACTATTTTATTCAGAGTTTCCTGCGATTGGAAGGATATACCGATGCGAAGCCTCAATATCGAGTGGGACAACAAGTCTACTAAGGTGGTGGTATTTACCCAGGAGGTGTAGCCAGTATCTTGGGATCTAAGAAATAAACCATGATAACGCATTCGACTATGGAGTCTCGAATTCATAGCCCACCAGTTCATGTAAAAAGAGGTTGAGTGGTTAAGGAATCTTCTATTAGAAATTTCTTTTCATGTAAAGCCTATATCACTGTCACTACATCTGATAGTGAAGCCACATTAGCTAGAGCCTATAGTGGCACTTATAATGGTAAGTCTCAGACATATTAGAAATGTCGCAGATAGTTGATTCGAGATGGAATCATTGCTATTTTCTATGTGAAATCAAGCAACAACTCCAAGTAGATCCTTTCACTAAACCTCACGAGAGAAGTAGTAAAGGCTACATCTAGAGGGATGGGGTTCGACACTCTTCAACTGACATGATGGTAACCCAACCTCAAGTTAGAAAATCTCTAAATTTGGGTTTAATGGGTAAAAACAAGTCACCGATATGTGGAAAGTTTTTCAAGACTAAATTATAAAACCTCATCCATAATAAAAGTGTGAAAGTTACATTTAAAGAGGTTGAGTTTGAGAACTCTTAATGAAATCCACATAGACAAGTGTCTTATAAGAACGGAGACATGGAAGGATTTCACCATATGAACGTAGAGATGGTGCCGCTCTCATGAGAGTTAGGAGTTTTCTCTGATCGATTCATGAATGGGATAAGCACATGGCCATTAAATGTCAGCAAGATTATGGGAATAACAAACGATAATAATATGTGTGTAGTTTCTCCAACTTTGTTATCTAGGAATAACTGGTTCAAAGTCATGACTAAATATTTCAAAGAAGTTTTGAGATACTTACACTAAGGAAAAATTAAAATCGAAAGATATATTTCTTTATGCATAAGTCGATTATTCTAGCAAGATTGTTTAATCGATAAAATATTTTTATAAAATCAGTGGGGGATTGTTGCAAAATATTGATTTTAATAAAAATATTTTAATAATAAAATAATATATAATATATAAAAGTTGTTTTGAAAAAAACACCTTTTTTGGGTTTTGGGAATAGTCCCACATGGAAAGGAAAGAAGGAAAATTGGTTTAAATGAAAACAATGGAGTATTATAATATTTACCTTCTCAGAATTCAGTCCGTGGACTATGGACTATAGTGTTCTATGGAAGGCCAGACACTGGCATAAGCACGGCGTCTCGACTCCTGACTTGGTCTTTGTCTTGGTCTCTGCTCAAGGCATGCGTATGTGGGCATGTGAGGCAGTGTGGTTGTGAAGCGTAGTGGCGCGACTTTTACACTTTCACATTTTGCATGGCCATAAAAATGCAGAGCATTAGTTTTCCAACAGCTAGAAATGGCTTAATGGAATTTAAGTCTCTAGACCATAACCCCCTAGCCACCATAGCCTATAAAAGGAGGGCCTGGATGGGTTTCTAAACCATCTCAACTCACTCCAGCAAACCCATACGAACTGAGACAACCATCCCCTCTCAACTAAAATCTTTTAGTGCTTCCAAAGAACATACAAAGAAGGCTTGAACTTTAGTTTGAAGAATGCATTCAGCCTGTGGTTCAGACTGTTCAATGAACCAATAGTCGAAGATTTGAACCGACTGCAATGTAACAATGGTCAAATCATTTTTCTCTTTCTTTTTCTTTCTTTCGAGATTTTCTCATATGTAATATCTGTAAATTATTGAGTTCCAATAGGTGGGCCTTCGTGTTTTGACCGAATCGCAGCACCCATACCAGGCTCTGTCAGTATCTTAGAAGCTATTTTCTCAGAATCCATTTTACTCAATTCAATTGAGTAGGGGCAAATAACGCTTTAAGGACAATGTTTTCAGATGTGCTTCAGCCTGTCCTTAATTTTTATTATCGTGATTTTTTCGATTTCTATATTATACAGAATTTACATCAATCTGTATAAAATTCTCAACATTAATTGTTTTCATATGCTCACTATGAACCAAAAATTGAAGCAGACTCATGGCTCCATTGGACCACATCAAAGGAAGCTGCAGTGATAATGACACCCACGGTTGAAACCTTTATAATGGCCATCATGATGTTTTTCTACCACCCAACCTACTAATAAGGTCATACAGACTTGGATGAAGTGAAAACACAAATTTCAGCTTGATCGGACACTTCTCCGACTCTTAAGAAGTTTTTAATGGTGGACGTTCAATCCCCACTTTGTGGTCCACTTAAGCCCTGTAATTATCTCAATTTTTGGTTCATACCTTAAAATGATCATATAAAAGCGAGTAATGGTGTGGATAAAATATTTACATCATGGTGGGCCCCACAGAGCCCTTCCGGGCGGGGTAAGGACCCAATCCACGTCCTGCGACTAAATGCCCAAATTAGGGTTACTGAAGTTTTGGATCAAGCCGATGTTTGTGTTTTCCCTTCATCCAGGTATACGTGACCTTATGAATAGGTTGGATGACAATTAACCATCACGGTGGGCCGTAGGAAGGTTTCAACGGTGAGTGTCATTATCACCACTGCTTCCTGTGGTGTGGTCCAGTTGCGCCTTAAATCTGCCACTTTTTTTTTTATGGTTCTGAACACAAATGATATGACCAAGAGGATGAACGGTGTGGATAAAAGCATAAATCACGGTGGCCCGACATAGCAATCCGCGTCAAAGAAAAGCACATCCTGCCACGTCATCGATCCGCTCCAACCATGACAAACCAATCGCTGCCATCGTATCCCAATCCAACAGCGAAAATATTCGCTCACGCGGATCGACCCCAGGTCCCGCCAAGAGTTCAAAATTTCAAACACCGCTATAAAATTCCCTTCCCTCTCTACATCTCTCCACACGAAAATCCAAACCCGCTCTCTAAATCACACCCGAAACTCCTCCGATACTTCCGAAAAGTCCGTAACAGCAGCCATGTCTGGTCGTGGAAAGGGCGGCAAGGGCCTTGGAAAGGGCGGTGCTAAACGGCACCGGAAGGTGTTGAGAGACAACATCCAAGGAATTACCAAGCCTGCCATCAGGCGTCTCGCACGGAGAGGTGGTGTGAAGCGCATCAGCGGTCTGATCTACGAGGAGACACGTGGCGTGCTGAAGATCTTTTTGGAGAATGTGATCAGAGATGCTGTGACCTACACGGAGCATGCGAGGAGGAAGACGGTTACTGCCATGGATGTGGTTTATGCTCTGAAGAGGCAGGGGAGGACTCTGTATGGGTTTGGGGGCTGAGGTTATGGGTGTTTCTGCGCCTGGTGCGTATGTTAGTAGCCACTGGGTTGTCATTCTAGGGCTTTGTGTTTTGCTCTCTTTTGGTTTTAGGGTTTTTCTTTCTTTGGCTTGTAAATTTTCAGAACTCGGTTCTTCTCTTGCAAAATCTGTGGAAATGGAGTTGAAATCTAATGATAGTGGTGTTTTCTAACCTGACCTCTCTCTCTCTCTCTCTCTCTCTCTCTCTCTCTCTCTCTCTCTCTCCCCCCTTCATTTTTTAGTGAATGATGCTAAAATGCGCGGTTAGGTATTTTGCTAAAATCCCACTACCCCTCCCCCATCTTGTTATTAATGGTTCTTCAAAGGGCATTTGACGAAAATGCCCCTCAGAGTAGCTAACTTTACATGGTCTTTTTTCTAGCAAAATTGAGGGTTATTTAGGAATTAGCTTTTTAGTTGATATTGAAGGTTGCGTTGGCAGCTGATGCTCACCCCTTCTCTGATCTTTTGATCTAGAACGGGTGAAAATACTTTCTTCTCCGTGCGTGTTTTAGCAGAATAGTTTGCTTGTTATCTAACATGCGCTTGCTCCTCCCCTTCTGTACTAGTTCTTCCTTTTGATTTCGTGTCTGCAAAACCCTGTCTGTATTCCTCAGTGCAAGTTATCAAAAACCCATCTTGTAATTGCCCTCTGCTAAAATAAGCTCTGCTCTGATTGATTTTGTTGTTCTCTCCTACAACCCTTGTATGTTTTCTGCTAACTTGAGTTCGGCCATTGTGGGGATTTGAATTCATTGAGCTGCTTAAATTCATAAAGACCCCAAAACCCTTTACTGATATCAGTCTGATGCTTGATATTTATTTTGGATCTTGAAAGTGCTATTCGTGATCTAATTACTAGAGGAAATTAGATCTATTGTTCTGATGTGATTGATTGGTTAGACCTGCAGCTTGGGTTTGGGTCAACCTGAATCCTATTGACCCAACCTGATTTTGGGGTTGGGTTATTAAGGTTCTCTAGTTGGGTTCGAATTGGAAGCCACCAACCTGGTTTGAAGTTGGGTCTGGTTGTGTATGTTGGCCACCATGTGTTGGACTTTGGGTTGGGTCCCCTTTGAATTTCCTCAGTGGACCATCATTTGCATAACGGTTTTGGTGGATGTATCCATCACCACTGATGTGGGTCATTGTCCTGTATTGCCTCTGTATTGAGCTGATACAGATGTATTGTTCATGGGTGATCCTGGTATGTTTTGGGAGATGTGTATTGGATTTGGATGATTTGTCAAACCATGCCATGGACTGGAGAATCCCCAACTTATTGAGGGAGATTGTTTGAGTTGTTGCTGCCAATCTCTTCAGGAGTTTGGGATTGATGAGCTGGTTACATGTTCTGTTTGGTTCAGTTTCTCCTTATGTTTTAGTTTTGGGAAAGGAGATGATGAATTAATTGATGGTCGATGCTTTTGAAGTGAGTTGGTTAGGTGGGCAATTTTTGTTATTGGATTTGGATCCTTAGTCATTGAGTTGGAGTTGTGGGCTGAGATGTGTTTTGATTGGTTTGTTTATGGCTTGATATTTGAAGAGTCCGGATTCTCTACAAAGCCTTGTAGGTTAAGCTTATCATTGGCTGTGATGTATGGTGATTGATGTAGATTGTCTGGAGGAAGCTTGTTTGTTAATCAATGGTTGAAAGAGGCTCTTATCTGCCGTTGGGTGTTGGATGGCAGCGGCACATGGATTTTACCTCAGGTTAATAATGCTAATCCTACTAACCACTTCTGCTTTAGTAGTTGTATACTCATTTAGGATTTTTTGCTGCTGGCATTCATACTTAAGCTGGCCTCGATTCGACCATTCTTCCATGATTAGGTCTTTTCTAGTAATTAACAGAGACTCACTTAGCTACCTGATGAAATAATAGGGCTACGTGGCTATTCTTAGGGCCTGTTTGGGAGAATTTATAACCCCCTGGATTAGAAACCCTTTGCATTTGCAATCCTCCCGGTGTGTTTGGCACCCTGGAGTGTGAATCAATTTTAATCCAAAAGTACCCATTAGTAGCATATTTATAGGGATTTGAATTTAATTATTAATTCAACTTTAATATCTCTAATTAGTAAGATGTAATTTTTGATACAATGGTTGTGATAAGCCCGCTGAAATATATGCTTTGCCCGAAAATGATGAAATTCCAAGTCTCGGATGGGCCACAAGCACAAGATCATGTTTGAGTGACTAACCAATGGTTTTTAATTGTTGATTTACATGGACAATGTTTGGATGGTGCTGATTTACATGGACAATGTTTGGACGGTGCTGATCATCATTAGTGGGCTATATGCCTGATAGAATGATAGTGTATAGTGACACACATGTTACACTAATCCAAGCTCTCACCGTCAATTGCAAACCTCCTGGATTTGCAACCCTCAGTTACTCTATGCTGCCAAACAACCAGGGGATTGGAAACCCCCTCCAATCCCCTCCAATCCACGGTGCCAAACAACCCCTTATGCACACACACGTGCCAGCAATGTAAACAAGTTATCAAGGGTATTTTAGTCCAAAAATAGATGATTAAGCTGTAAGGACAGTAATGAGTAAGTGATGTACCAAAACACTCCTTTCTCTTTCCTTTCCACTGCCTTCAGGCCCAGCACACATTTCATATGATCTATTTGACTGCGGCATCTGGTCTGATCAAATCCCAACTTGTTAGGGAACTGATGCAATGAGAATGCTACAACTTATAATGCTATGAGAGTGCTGGAGCATTTATCCAACTTAGAACATTAGGGCAGTTTGCATTATGAAAAAGGAAAAGAAAATTGTAAATGAATGTTGAGGGAGTTGTGATTTCCAAATATTTCCATTAGTAGTATTGAAATATGAATTCTCATCATGGTTAGATTGTATCTCGAATATGAGAATTTGAGAATGATGTTGGGTAATGGTTGCTTTTTGGAATTTAATATTTTCTTTGCTCTATTTTAACATTGCAAAACGTCCTATTATAAAAAAAGTTATTCATTTCTTATTATCCAAACATGCCCTTCAAATATTATAAGAAGATTTTAAAGGTGACAAAAAATGAAGTATGAGGAGTTGAAAATGAAAAATGATAAAATTGAGTTGAATAAAAATAAATTATTCTTGATAAAAATTAAAACTAAACTTTTTAATGATTTACAATAATAAAACAAAAAATTGAAAAAAAAAACACATTGAATTGGACACTGTACAAGCAAAAAGTAAGTAATAAAAATTAAAACTAAAGTTTTTAATGATTTACAATAATAATACAGAAAATTGAAAAAAAACAATTGAAATGGACACTGTAAAAGCAAAATGGAAGTATCGTGTTGAGAGTGGGATTTGAACCCACGCCCTTTCGGACCAGAACCTTAATCTGGCGCCTTAGACCAACTCGGCCATCTCAACACTACATGCTACACTGTTATAAAGTATTTACTTAAAATAGATTCAACATGCATAAGCCATCACACCCCGATTGCATTATAAATGATTATTTGAACTATTCTTGTTTTGAATTCTGTAATACTAATGTCATGGTAAAAAACATTTGTTGACAGTGCATATGAGGATGAATATATAATGACTCAAATTCAAAATCAATATTTGAACACCAGAATCATCGATAAAGCATGATTATAAGATTGTATGTTTGATGCGGTGGTATTGAGAACATGAATGGTTCAGATCAATCTAAAGATGCAATCCCAAGATGAAAACCAGTGACTGTGCCATATTGTGGCATGGCCCACCCTACCCTATTAAAACCGATGGTACACTAGATATAATGAAATTTCATGATTAATCAGTCTAATTTGATGAAAAATAATAAAATTACACGAAAATTGATACAACCAAACACACCCTAATTAATTGGGTACGAGACATGGTAGGGCTGTCAATAGGCCAGGCTGGGCCTTGCAGACGTGAAAATTTGAATAGGCTCGACTTTATAGCCCAGCCCAAACAATCCAAAATCCAGAAACAACCCTAGTATGCACCATGCGCCATGGTCCATCTGGCAGCCTTACCAAATAAATTCTGATACTTTAACAGAGTGACGCATAGCCAATAAAAATGGTACAGGTCGCAGATATTAACTCAAATTAAACTGACAAAATTGTAGGTGCAATATCAGATTGGTTGAACAATCCTAATATCTGGGCCGTAGAAACTTGTTTATTGAAATAGGACCATTGGAAAAATTTCATTTTTAACCGTCCAAAAAATGTCCACCATTCTTATGGCCAGAAATACTCAAATAAGTTTAATATTTGTTCACGGTACTGGTTCAGACATATCATGTGCGTAACTTTTAAGTGATTTTTCAGTGCCTGGGCTTTGCCACCATGGATTGGATGGTGGTCATTTGATTTGATTGAGACATGTGCTGTTATCAAAGATGAGCCTGACTGAGAGATCGGACCCAGCAACTTTCAAAAATGCTTTGCATGGCCTACCTATGTGACCCAATCAAATTGAGTTATTGCGCAGGTGGTCTCCCTGTCCCCATACAGCCTCCATAAGGGAAGCGGATTGGCTGGTGTACCACACATCAGCTATATAGCTGGTGTAGATGCGTGTCGTGGGAAGAGGAGCGCCGACGCTCCTCGAGCTCCAAGTTGTACGGGTGGTTCAAATGAGATCAAAGTTACATGGCTCCCACAATGATGTATTTATTATATTCACACCGTTCATCCATTTTTCGAGATCATTTCAGTGTATTAAAAAAAAAAATGAATCATATCGAAAGCTCAAATGGACCACGCCAAAAATAGCAACGAGGATAAAGATTTTCACCATTAAAAAATGCGTAGGCCCCACCTTAAGGTTTATTTTCCATGCAATCTGTCAATAAGGTTAAAAACAAATTTCATATTGAAAAACAAATTTTCCATGCGTAGAGCCCACCTAAAGATTTATTTATGAAGAGGAAAAACAAATTTCATATTGATCCGAAACTTCTGTGACCCCAAAAGGGTTTCAATGGTAGACATTCAATCCCCACTGTTTTTTGCAGTGTGGTCCAATTGATCTTTAGATCTGTCTTAGTTTTTGCTCAAGCCTTAAGACAGTTCACCAAATGGATGGACGGTTTGGATATAACACATACCTCATGATTTGACCCACAGAACTTGCTGATGTCAACACATCAACAATATAGCTAGGTGTGGTACACCAGCCAATCCGCTTCCCTTCATAAGGGTTTGGATCACTGAAAAAGGGTAGATTCAATGGCTAAAACAATGACATATCCTATTGCAATAGGTCCAAATATGTTCTAGCAAACCTCACGATCAATGTAACAACCATTGTTTTCAGAGCTAACATGTAACATGAGTAGGATATCCCATATAGGGGTGTACACGAACCAAGCTAGCTCGGTTAGCTCGCTCGACTCACTCGAAAAAGCTCGATTCGACTTGGTTCGAAGCTGAGTTCGAGCCGAGTCGAGCTGATTTTTTAAGCTCGAAAAAGAGTTCGAGCCGAGTTCGAGCTGGCCCCAGTTAGACTTGACTCAAATTGAACCCAACTTGAATCGAACTCGGATCGAACCAGTTCAACGACTCAGTTGCTTTGATATTGATGTTGCTTACCAAGTGTTTGATGAAATGACTTAAAGAAGTGTGGTTGGTGGCAAGGAAGGTATGTATATGAAACCAACACTCTTTTTTTTCTTGATTTTTTATGTTGCTTAGAAGGTGTTTGATAAAATACCCGTAAAACCATTGCTGCTATCTCAAATATAGTGAGAATTTGAAGGTACAGTCCAGGTGTTTGTGAAATGCCTCAATGGAGAACTTGGCTCGAGCTCGGCCCGAGCTGCTGACAGAACCGAGCGGAGTTGGCCAGTCAGGCTCGAGGGCCGAGCCAAGCTGAGTTTGAGTTGAGGTTAGCTGGTGGCCGAGCCGAGTCGAGCTAAGGCCAGCTTGACTCGGTTCGACTCGATGTACACCCCTAATTCCATTCGTACAAATTATGGGGCCCAATGTGATGATGTTCTGACATGAAAATCAAGACAACGTACCTATACCGAGTGACACAATGTGAGTACCGAATATCAATGAATGGACAAAGTTTATGTTTTGGTGTTGTTTGTTAGAAGTTAGGTAAACTTAGATTCCAAATTTTAATATAATTAGAATTAGAATTAGTTGTTGTTATTTTACTTTTTTGGATAAGTTTTTTTTTTTTTTTTTTAAAATCAAAATTGACTTTTTTACTTTAAAGTATGAGTTTGTTGCTTTAGAAAAATTATTGTCGGTCTTCAATTTGGTGACGCGGGACGCATATGAGGTTTGCTGGTATGTCGAAACTGATTGAGTTTGATTCAAATTGTCACCATTGACCTTTGACGTTGGGATGGAGCATTGCTTGATTGTGGTTCGACCATCCGTCTATTAAGTTAATTGTTGCGTGAGACATTAGGTGATTTGCGGAAGTTGATGCTCTTCCTCCAATGAGTTCTTTTTTTTTTTTTTTTTTTTTTTATGGGAATTAAGGACTTTCGAAGGTGCAATAATTGCGTGGTTGAAAGGAAAGATATAGAAGATGAATATGAAAATAAGCGAAACTTATCATTACAATGGGATCATAAACCTAGCTCAGACAACATGATGCTTCATGGAACAATGTGCTGATGAAAGAGGTAAAAGTAATGTTAAGAATTACAACTACAATTAGCCCAATGTATAACCATAGGCAGATAGTTCCTAAGACTAAGATCTTCCTTCAGATTTGGCACACAAGCCTAAATGGAAAGGAATTACAATTACTGGTTACAACTAAAGTCGGTCCGGTGTGAGCACAAGGACGGACTAACTACCCCTAAGAGCTAAACACCTCCCAACTGATGAGTGGTGGGGATGATAAACTAAGTTAAGATAGATAAACAACGTTGCGTTGGTTGATAGTTGATTAGATTTTTGGGTTTCATCGTGAGTGATCTTTTCAAATATGTCTTTACTATTTATAGTGTTCTTAGATGAGTGCGCAAATAATCGTTTGTCCATGTGGCGCTTCCACATGTAATTGACTGTAAAGGAACAATTATCTTTTCTTATCGTGATTTACTTTTCTTAAATGCTCAGAACGTGTTCTAGTGCTGATGTAGCCCTAACGGTTACCTATATTTATTCGAAGATTGTATAAACGCCAAGGCTCCCCGAAGATATGACCTATATCTCATATTTCCAGTGCATGCTCACAAAGATATCGTATATGCCACATAGCTTATTCTACACCGTCGATCTAGTTATACCATATTTTGGTGCAAATGATTATAAAGAAAAATAGAGAGTGCAATAAGTAATTTTTTATTTTATTTTATTCTCTTTCATCTCTTATACATATGTCATAAATACTAGTTGTCTTAAAACTAGATGCATGACTCATTAATTGAAGTTGTGATAACAATTGTAGAAGTGGGGTTTTCATAACCTACAATTGACATCTGAGTTATGATGAAGAAGTTTATTGGTGAGAAAGAAACTATAAGTATTATGAAAGAAAGTTTTCTACGAAGAATTAACACCTATATATGATGATAATGATAATTATCTAAAATAATTATGAAATTGCGTATAATAGTTTACCACGATGCATGCGGAAGATTGGTGGAGCTATATAATTATTGCTAAGTCTTAAAGCAGAGGGGGTGATTAGTACCAATTAATTTTTTTTGCCTAGTTATCTAATTTATCAATTAAAACTAATAAGGCAAATTAACACTAAAGGCTTGTTTGGGAGCATGAATTTAGAACCCCCTGGATTTAGAACGCCCAGGATTTGAAACCCCCTGTATTCGAAATCCTCCTGTTGTGTTTGGCACCTTGGATTGGGAATAAACTTTAATCCAAAAGTAGCTATGCATGGTATATTTACAGGGGTTTGAATTTAATTACTAAATCAACTTTAATATTTCTAATTAATAACGTATGTAATGTTTGACACACTGGTTGTAATAAGGCCGCTGAAATATATGCTTTACCCGAAAATGATGAAATTCCAAGTCTCGGATGAGCCACAAGCACAAGATTCATGTCCGAGTGATTAACTAACGCTTTTTAACGGTTGATTTACATGGACAATGTTTGGACGGTGCTGATCATCATATTAAAGTAATTATAGTGATGCAATTGATAATCTAATTGTTTCATGATATCATTAATGGGTCATGTGCCCAATAGAATAATAGTCGGGTGACACACATGTTACACATGCAAATCTTGGAAGGATTTTAGATGTAATCCAAGCTCTTATCGTGGATTTGAAACCCCCTCTTTGAGAGGGGATTTGAAACCCCCAATTACTTTATGTCGCCAAACAACCAGGGGATTTGAAATCCTCTCAAATCCCCCCAAATTCATGGTACCAAACGACCCTTGAGGCTTCCAAGCCAAAATGGGTCCAATCACACAAACTGTAAATGATATACACTAATCAAACACTAGTTTATAAGAGATAGTGAGCTTGTGTGTACATTGCAAGTTAAGTGCCAAGCATATAATCAAATTCAAGCATTCATAAGATTGAACTAATCAAACAAATAAGCATGGATAGAATTATGCTTTAATGAAAATCATAAACACAAGCATATATATTGATTCAGTTTTTCTACTCCACTCTCAACAAATATACTCTCTTTGAGTGTATCAGTATTCACTATTGTAACACCTCGAAAATTAACACTTGAGTACATAAACTCTAATCTTGAGTTTTCGGGTATTAACCAAATAAAAATGCATGTGTGACCTTGTTCATATTCACACTCATTTCACACAAAAGCAATTAGAGTAGCGCAATTTAAATTAGCAGATCCAAAGAGAGGTATAGATAACAACAATCAATGAATATAAGGCTAAGAGTATAAATATAATTATAATAGTGGTGATTGCCCAAAATGAGGATTATACAAGCTACAATATAGATACCTAAAATGATTAAAGTGTAAAATTTTCAGTTTGGTCTAATCCTATGGAACACAACATCTACAGTGCAAGTCGCTCTAAGATTACCAGTTTGAGACCTCGATAGTACCTGCATTGATAATATCATTTGGTTGGTGTTTTAAAATATCATCTAAGATTGTGAGTGAGTGATCAACTCAGTGGTTGAATTAACTCTAAGTTACGCATGTTATCAATTCCACTAACATAAGTAATGATAAGACAACTTAAACACCCAATTCCTAAATGCTCTTATTAATGCACGTGCATGTTGTCATAAGATGATGCATGCCCTCACAATCCAACACTCCCCCATAAGTGACTCTGACACCTCATTTGGAAATACCAACACTCCCTCAATACGCGACCACAACGCCCAAGTCGCCATAACTTACGCTAATGCAATGCTATAAATGTTCATGTTAGCTAGAGCTGGGCAAACCTCACCCGATCCGGTGGATCCAACCCGATTCGATGGTCTGGATCGGTGCGGATCAAGTAGGTCAGGCTAGATCCGAAAGTTTTTCGAGTCGATTACGGATCCATGCCTACCCGGACCGATCTTATCCGTTTGGATCCGATTCGGTCTTATCCGACCCGATCCGGATGTATGTGTTTCATTCATTTTGTTCATCCATCTTTAAAGTTCATGTTATGGTTTGGTACAAAAAATGAGAGGAATATAAATCTCAGGTCAACCACACCACATGAAAACAATAACGGTTGGATATCCACCATTAAAATCCTCCTAAGGCCTACTATACTGTTTATTTGACATCCAATTTGTTAACTAGTTCATACAGTCCCAGATCAAGAGAAAAAAACAAAGATCAGCTTAATCCAAAACTTTTATGGCCCTCAAAATATTTTTAATGGTCGACTTTCATTCAACACTATTTCATGTAATGTGGTCCACTTGAGATTTGGATATACCTCATTTTTTGACTCATACTGTAAAATGATCTGTAAAAATAGATGGACAACATGGATGAAACAAATACATCATGGTGGGCCCACATAACACCAAACATGTCTCCGTTTCCCTCTTTGTGCACCCACCATGACGTGACGACTGCTGACTACGTTCAGCTGCCGTAGGTATGTGTCGTGCGAAGATGAGCACTAACGCTCCTCGAGCTCCGAGTTGTACGAACGGTTCAAAGGATATCAAAGTTACATGGGCCCCACAGTGATGTATTTATTATATCTACACCGTTCATATATTTTTAGAGATCATTATAGAGCATCATCCAAAAAATGAATAATATCTAAAAATCATCCGGACCACACCACAAATAGCAGCAGAGAACGATTTTCACCACTAAACAATTCGTGTGGTCCACATAATAGTTAGATCTGTCTTATTTTTCATCTCAAGCCTTAAGGCGAGCTCGCCAAATGGATGGACGGTTTGGATATAACACATACCCCATGATGAGACCCACAAAACTTGCTAATGTCAATACAGCAAGTCACAGACTTTGTGTGAAATGAACGTTAATACTGCAAGTCACTGCACTTTCTTGTTGTGAACGTCAACACTATCGTACGTTTCGTTGAAAGCATGGATACAGTTTTTTCTGTCATGTGGGGCCCACCTTGATATATATGTTTCATATAAGCCATTCATCCATTTGAACATATCATTTTAAGCCTTGAGCACAAAAATATAATATATTGAAGGTTGAAGTGGACCACACCACATGAAACAGTTGAATTAAATTTAAACGATCTGAATCGTACCCAACCAGATTCGACTTGGTTTCCCTAACTGAGTCAGACTCGGTTCGGGTCAGGCCAACACTGCATTGGATCGGTCCGAGTTAGGTGACTCGGACTCGGTCTCGGATCGGATCGAGTTCGGGTCAGACCAGGGAGATTTCGGATGGGCTCGAGTTAGGCCCGATCCATTCCGATCCGGATTGATGCCCAACTCTAATGTTAGCCGAGTATTTAATTAAGTTTGTTCATCCATCAAGATTGGGGAAGCTGAAATACCTCCATTTAATCAATAGCCTTATCCATATCACTTAGCTCAGGGCGACTGTAGCGGCTTTGAGCCTGCGATCCATGATCCAAATTTAGGTATCACCCATTTATCAGACAAATCAATAATTCCAAAGGTAAGGCATGATACACGAAGGTGTGAAAATTAACTCAGTATGGGTCGTCACCCAAACACTAAGTATGATCACTCAGTTTTGAGGTGCGAGCTTGTCACATCAAACCAAATCACTACAAGAAAAAGGGCTCGTCACCCAATTCCATTAATGCCCCGGTCGTTCGAACTGTGCATTAACACGAAACTATCAGCTGAGTAATTTGACGGGGCCCATTTGAACAATGATATATCACCTCCATTAGTGCTCGCTGGTAACTACGGGAAGGGTCGTCACTCCAGCGTAGGCCGATAGCACAAACACAATGTCCCGTATCACCATGCTCGACTCCCGAGACTTGGGGATCGTATCACTAATGGTTATTAGTAGACCTTTCTAGGGTATGGGGTGCTCTAGATTCAAGCAGGCGTGATCATATATAGTGGACACAAATGGTTGGTCGACTATTAGGCTAATTCGGTTTACTCAAACTAACTCCGGCATAATCGACATTTGGTGCAAGTATCCCGTGTAGTTCGACTATTGCCGGTTATCCGCATTCGCCCCGGATCAATTAGACTAGTCTTGAGCGGCTAACACAATTGGGGCTGCCCTTATGGATTCGCGGTTTGCCGGCCAACCTGACTACCCATGTAGTCCCAGTCAGTCAATCACATTAATAAATTGACTACCGTGACTAACATGGGGGATATAAACAATGAATTTAGAAAATCCTACTCTACAGTGCATTTCATCGAATGTACAGGTGACATTACACTAAGATAGTAATACATGAAAAGTAAGCAGCCATACAAGTGCGCACCGGTTAGCATGCATTCATTTATGCATTATATTAATCATTAATTGTCACTGATTAACATGCATTCATCCATGCACAACCAATAGTAACTAGCACTGGTTAGCATGCATTCGTCTACGCATTACGTAATCATAAATCGACACTAACTATCATGCATTCATCTATTCACCACATAAACCATTAATTGCTAATTGGCAACATAAAGGTAATGGTCTGCACCTTTAAGAAGGAATTTTTGATTTCGGGCTCCTAGGGTTAGGGATTTAGGGGAAAATAAATCCTATAAAAAAGTTAAAGGAATTGGGTGAGAATCATGCAATTAATCCTAAAAAACTTAAGTTGAGAAGCACGGTTTGTTTCTTACCTCTTAATTGAGAGTGGGGTGGATTTGGCAAATGAGAACGGTAGAGGCTACGAGTTGATCGAAGAAAATCCATCAAGAATGCTCCAAGATCTCCCTCACAAGACATCCCTCACAATACATCCCTCCTCTCTTTCTCCATTTCTTTCTAAGGCAAAATTCGCATGGAAAGATGGGGGGCTATTTATAGTGCTAGAATGTGCACAAATAGCCCCGGTGACTCTTTTTTCCATTAAGATTACCCTTGGGCAGGTTGTTTTTGATTTACAGGGTCTCATCGGAGGCCCACTGGCTTATCTACACCACGAGGCAGGTGCCCTGCCATAAGATCTACGTTTCATCACAACCAGGCGGCGACTATACGGATATGTGTGGGGAAATATCCTTAACTCACACATCGAGTTTGGTTGAAACCCAACGGTTAGAAAATCGCAACTTCACAAAAGAGCAGAGAGCCCAATTCACTTAAATTTTAGGTTTTTGCTTAGGGTATTTGCACATCCTATGCACTTGGCTTTCAGTCCAAGTTGAACAATTCTAGACACTATCCCGGCTTGACATCCTCAATGGACGTTAAGCCCGGTAAGACGGTCATTATTTTATAATTTTGAGTCTAGTGGCCCACTAATGAGCAGTCTATAGCTTATTCAGATAATCATGGCATTTCTGAAATGAATTGTGTAGAGAGATTTCTTGTGTCTAATAAAAAGAGTTTAGATTAGGTAAGTTCATAGTGTGACTTACTTGTAATTAGTGGAAATAGTAATTCGGCTCTAATCACCCTAATTAAGAACCCCCCTAATTAAGAATCATAATTCAACTATACTCGAAGCTATCAAAATTAGTAAAATATACCAAAAATAGAAAATTCTAATTTAATCATATAGGATGATTCTTTGTATGATGAGAAACAATTCATAATAAGACATCGAATGCAAAAACTTTAAGATGAAAAAGATATGTGCGGTCCATCAACAACGTATAGTCGTAGAAATTTTTAGTTTCAATAGGTCTATTACTTATAATGTTTTTGATACTTTTAGTATCAAAATTATTTTTAAATTTTTATAGTAGTTTATCATTAATTTTAATTTATTCTAACTAAATTTCATCTCATTTTGAATTATATAAAAATTCTAAAAATTATGGAAGTACCAGCTGCCCGAAACTAATAATGTTGGTACAGTTTTAAAAATGTCCTAAAATTAACCTACTTTTTTTAAAAAAATTTTATTATTTTTTTTTTATGAAACTACACTCATCAAGTTTTAATTTGACTTTTAAATCACCTCAATTGGAGTTGTGAAAAAATAGATATGAAGTTTTAAAATAAGTGCACTGAAACTGTCAAAATTCGAACATGCAGAATATTGCTAAACATGGTTACTTAGTTCAACTGAGTTCCACTTGGTGCAACCGAACCTTGCTGTCCAGAGTTATTCACTTGTTAGATGTTTGCTAGGTGTAGCTGAGCATTGCTGCACTAGTTACTCAGTGCAATTGAGTTCCACTCGGTTTAACCGAACCTTGCTGTCCATGTTTTTCAAAATTCTTAAATTTCAATTGGTTGGGTAGTTTTGGTAGATCCAAGATTACTTATTTTAGTCCTAAACATGTGTAAATGTATGCATGGACATACACTCAAATTGAAAAATAAAAGATAATGCCCAAGGATGTCCAATTCCTAGCTGGCAAAAATCTGGAGTGTTACAACTATCTTACGAGTTTTCAATAGATTCACCCGTAACGTTTACAACTATACATAAGGACCTAATGCACGTACACTCCTTTGTCGAAGGAACACATTTCCGCTTGTACCGTGGCTCCCACAAGAGAATTTAGTTGATTTTTTATCAGCTAACCAACAACCACAGGCAGTGCTAATCAAAGGCCTTACATTTTGCTCCAGCCGAAGGATCCTAATGGAGACTAACACGTACACACCCATGTCCGGTCAATTTGGCTTTATATGAGAGCTTAAGTCCTACACAAGAACTTATTCAAGTTTGGGTCACAAACTGTTATAATCAATCTTACATAAGGAAAGGGTATATGGACTCTACAATGACACTTACTTATTGGATTGAACCTCTTTATTATGCCTTGCTTAGGTTGCTTGGTCGATACTCTCCCATGCTTTAAGTAGCTCCCCTTGTGTTTTCCCGATCTTTGAAGCCGGTCTTCTTCCGCTTCCTTGAATCAGATACCTTGCATTTGATGCTCCAATGAGGCCACTAGGATAATGGGAGTGAGGTTTGAATCTCCTACAGTTAATGATTTGAGTAGGTATCTAGTGGAGTTTTACCTAGATGGATACTCTGGAGGTTGATAGATAAATAGGATTTGCCTATGAGATTGATTTCTAAATTCTAGAGAAGGCTTTAGATAATGTTCTTCTTATAAAGGAACTTGATGCTCATTAAGGTGATGAATCACTAAGAAGAGAGAATAAATCTCGTTGGGATAAATCCTAAGAGGTATGATAGATATTGGGATACACTAGGGTCTCTACAATGCCAAAATCCATCATTAGCACAAAGACCCAAAAGCAATATTTATAAATTAAAAACTCCAACGGATCTCTACTGGTTAAGCTTAATCGATCAACCGAGTGCCGTCAATCGATCAAGCTTCATCAAAATAGTGCAGTGAACTCGCTGGATGTTTTATCGGTCAAATTCCTGGTTGAATGACTTGATTTATTGGTCAAATTCATGTTGGAGGATGGATGTAGGGTTAGGTCAGCTAGATTGGTACTGTACACGTGTACATAATAGGTTAAATTCATGGTAATACTTAAGGACTTTTAATAATCGGGTATTGAAAAGTTCAGGGTGTTACAATCTACCCCCCTTAAATATAATTTCGCCTCCGAAATTTAGTACTCCTATTACACAAATCATTTTCCATGTCTGCCGACATCACAATTTTTGATAGTATTTATTAGGGTTACAAGTTTATCTACGTGGCTAATAACAATATCTTATCATTCCTTCCATAGTTCTCTTTTATTTAAGTATAATACAATTCCCTACTTCATATGTTCGAGGTAATACGAATAGATGGTCGTAGTGGGTTTGAGCCCGATACACAGATCCTTTGTCTGCGCAGTATAGAGGATCTACCGGTATAAATTCATAATCCCGTTAAATCTCGATCCTTTGCTTGATCAGGACATTGGAATCATTTGAGATTTTCCAGGACTTAGAATTTGAGTCAAACTGCGCAAATTTTTTGTAAACGTGGTTCCATTAGTCCATAATCTCGATTGTTCTAAACTTATGGGGAATATCGCGAAATCTTATATTCTTATAAGGGATAATTCTACGTGGTCTAGTAAACTTTCATTGCGTCATTTTTTTATTCTGATACACTACTCAAAATTATTTTTATCATCCTCACTGATTTATTACGCTTAAATTTTCAATGTATTACTCGTAAGATAAGTATGTATATGTCTAGGCGGGTAATATTGGCTATATGAATCAGGACGTTGCAGCCTATCCCCCTTAAACAAAATCTTAACCCCGAGATTTGGTAATTGGATTAGCCCACTTACACCTTTCCTGATTATGGTTCCGTTATTGGGATTTGAACTTGGGTCGTCTGGGTGAAAGTCAGATATCCTAACTGGATTAGATGACAATGGTTAGGCCAAATCATCCATTCATTGTTGAACCTAAGCTTTAGTGTCATCATTGTAAATGCCGAAATCATTTTATATTGACAGTCTGTCGCTCCAAGAATTTTAACTTCCAATCCATACGTCCAATTTATTCGAAATTTATAGTCTAAGCCCCTGACTTGTTCTTGAGGCTCCAGAAACATTTACAAGGTAAGATTCGATGGTTTGGGGAGTGTTTCACCCTTGTGAGGCATATAAAAGCTTGCAGTCCAGCAGTAATTTCTACTGATTTTTGCTATAAAATTTTGTATAGATCCGATCGAGATGAAATTTTAGAGGAAGGTTGATAGAGACCTAAGTGATTCATTGGAAAATTGTTAAATTTTTTTGATGTGTCTTCTTTCTGAAATTAGTGGAGATTTCACAATGTGTTGGAATCTCAGTGAAATAACCGAAAATTCTAGAATAAATTAGAAAGTCTCCATTCCCATAAGGGAAACTTGTTCTTATTGATTGTGACCCTATTTAAGTATGACCTTTAGTCCAGATCAAGTTTATTTAGAATTTTAGGAGTTTATTATAAGGGTACCTAGATTCATAGTTTCTAAATTTCACATCCAACTTAATGTTCCCAATGGGGAGCCTGAATATGGGTTTCTAATTCCTCAACTTCCTAGTTCCTTTAGGGATTCAATTAAGTATATGTATCCAATTCATACTCCTACCCTAGTCGCGTAAAACTTATGATGGTCCACTCCCTTAGGCTCAGTTAATCTCATTCTCATTCTCTGATACCAACTGTAACATCCCAAATTTTCACGGCCAGAGTTTATACTCATGCCCGAGAAAATCGGGTGTTAATAATGTATAAACTGGATGCTTTAAAATTGCACCTTATTTATTTATTTATTTTAAATTTAGATCGCATCCAAATACATTTGTGAAGGTAACATTCACAAGAATAAAATCGACTATATTGATTATTTCATTAGTGTAATAAAATTCAATAAATAATCAAATGCCTTCTCAATGGAAGATTATTACATTTATCGAGTTCGTAGCGGAGTATAAAACTAACTCATACAACTATCTTTGTATCCTTTCAGTATAGTCTTCCATGGGGAGGTGGTCATCTAAGTCTTCAATCTGTGCATCTCTTGCATCAACTATACAGTTGGAGAGGGTCAACGCCCTACTCATAGTGATGGTTATCCTTTAAGATTAATAATGATTTAAGAGATTCCTAAAAGTACTGTAAGGGTTCGGATACATAACGTACTCCACCACTACGAAGATATCAGTATGCATAAACAATCTACATGAATGCATGCCTAACAAAGTGTGTGCAGCTCATCATACGTAGTGATCACTGTCACAATGTAGAAAATAGTACATAATATCCAGCTCGACCCGCACTCTCACTATACGGATATTCACCGGCGTGTCCAATGTTAACGTGGCTTTACACTAACATCTTAAGGCGACACAATGACACGATTGAGGAATTTATGTAACACGATGTATTCATGGAGCGATTATTTGTGACATCCAAACCCGAGAAGTGATGTAACACGCATGACGATTTACTTACATCGATTGTGTACCACACCAACCCACAAAATTACATGCCAACCAAGAGGACCGCTACCCATAACGCATTACGTCCATGATAAATATATGATTCACTAGTTGTGATACCTTAAACACATCACTTACAGTGATAGAGAATAAATATGTGTTGATGGTAAATTAACAATCGTAGAGATGAAAACATAGCAAGATAGAACATATCAACTTAAATCAAAGTAAACTTAAAGGAATAAAAACCCTCAGCTTATGTTGTTATCCTGTTTGTCTATCACCGGTGTTGGATGTTAGGAACATCTTACAATTCAACCTTATCCTAATTTGGATATTTTGCACATTATTAAAATTAGGTTAAGTTCTGGCTTATGTTAATAATAACCTTAATTAATTCAAATAGAATTTCTGGTTGAGGTATAATTTATATTACACTTGGATCTCAGACCTGTCTATTATGGTAGGAAATTTCCACCACTATTCCTAAAAGAAAAAAATCTGGAAATTAAAAGGGAAGATTGGCTAGAACCTATGTGAGTTTGGTTTCTTCTTCCTCCTCCTTTGTTGCCGGCGACGGCCGGAATTACTCTGGTCAGACTCGAGTCTCGCAGGACCTCAACAGTGCTGATCGGTCTTTCCTCTGCTTTCCTGATCTTGCTTCACTCGTTCTCTCGTTCTCTCTCTCTCTCTCTCTCTCTCTCTCTCTCTCTCTCTCTTTCTTTCCTTTCTTATTTCAGCGTCTCCTCCAACATTGGGAAAGAGTGCCTTTTTTATAATGGTGCAGGGAGTCTTTCAGACTCTTCCTACAAAGTCTTTCGCAGATCAGGTTTATGTAACCCTATTTCTTGCGCGGTGAAAGTATAGAAGACACTTGCGTACGATTGATATTGCAGTGACCAGCGATCCAATCCCTTCGATCCGACTTATTGGGAGTGGTCGAAATCCTCCTTGGAGGAGGTTGGATGTCTAGGATGCAGTGCAGGCTACGTAAATAGATGTAATAGGAAGGAAAGAAAACTGCATGGCAATTTCTTTGGCGTGTTTATAGCGAGTGCGAAGGGAGATCCGTTTTTGTTTCTTGATTAGGTTTAGAGTGACAAGAGCTAGACCCTGGTCAAATTTGTCCCACGAACATAATGGACGGATCATATTTCTGAGATGGGTGGTCACGGTGGGCTAAAGCGTGCTCCAAACGGACGCTGTCCGTTAACGTTGTAGCGTCCGGGTCTTTCTCTTGCGGGCAATATCGAGTTCGTTCGTTTGCAATATCACATGAGACTGCTCGGGTTAAGGCGGAAGTGGATTCCGAACATGATGAACGGTTCGGATCTTCGAGGGGGTCCTTTATGTGGACCCAATCTTGTCTGATCGGACGACTTACGTTTAAAAAGCCCGAAGGCGGGGAAATCTAAAGAGAGATTTCTCTTTTTCTTTGGAAACCTCGGGTCAAACCTTGTTTGACCTAATTTCTTGCTTAGTACACTGTGAAAGTGCCCTTGTTTGTCAATTAATGTGAAGGTTGAGTCAGTCAGTTCAGTGAGCCCCATATGAAAGAACTACAAGATGCAGACTCAACAAAGTGGATGGATCAAGATCTTCAAAGGTAAATTAAACCTCACATCACATGACTAAAACACTTCAGGTATATAATACCCATAAAAAAAACTCTAATCTATTAAAAAACCAATAAGAAGTATGTTTGATAGATTAGGGAATAGAAAATTAAGTTGGAAAATTATATGAAAATAATGTTAAGTTTTCTACCTTCTTCGAGTCATCAAACACTACTCGATGACATCGAACATACTTGTTTGATGACATTGAATAAGTGACTTGGGATGTCCAGCAACCACAACATTTTTGACCAAAATTTCGAGTCATCGAACACGTCTCGATGACATCAAATAAGGATAAGAAAATGTCCAGCGAGCTTTAGAGAAAAATCACTTAAAAAATTGAGGAATCGAACTAGATTCGATGTAACACCCCGTACTTTTCAGTACTCGGGTGTTACCGTATAACCAAACTTAGTATACAAACAAGCCAGGCTTAAGTGGACATTCACGTTCATTCTAGTCTAAACCCAACCATTGAAAACAGTCCCAATCCATGCATCAAGCTATCTATCCATCGATTCCTAAGATGGATCATCATACGACTAAAGAGACCTACTTTCTTAGGATCCCAACTTCATTGATGGACAAATCTAGCCAAATTACGGATATACAACCCTGAATCACGAAATCCACCATTCACCAAGTTTGCAACGTCTCATAGGGCGATCCATCATTTAAAAGTACAGATCGAGTTGTCTATTTCCACATCCAACTCCCGGATCATACCTAGACATCCTTTAGGATATCAATGGTTGTTGATAATTAAATAATAGTCAATCCCATCCTTGGAGTGTTGGAATGCTCAACAAATCATTATTTAGTAATTAAGGGTTCATGAGTTGTAACTCACTTTATTGCAAGTAACCCTAACAATAGGGTATGTAGTTAAATGATGCACAATGAGTAGCCCACATCTTACATATAGGTATGACGAATGACATATTCATCGATTTAACATTTTATATAAAATTAAAACTTAAGGCATATACAACTATACAAATAGCACCCAAATAATACATATTAACCTTCGTTCTTTCTCGCTGATATTAATATAAATTGAATATATTAACAATCTGTGATAACGTAAATTATATATAACAAATTTCATTCTTACTTGTTAATTAATGTAATTTAATTAATATAAAATAATGAGAGTAATAAAATTAATATTAATATTAGTGATTGGTTAGTAATCTGTTATGAAATGAGCCATTAGGACCTTTTAACCGCATATATTCGAATTCAGACTAATCTGACCAACAGATCAGTGGAAAATCCATAAACGGGACCCAAATCAAGTTGTGAGCCCTGCCTGGGCATTTCGTCGGCATGATCTTTGATCATGGACCCTGCTTGGGACTTCCAAGTGAAATAGACGGAGTGGATTTGTCGAAAGACATCGCGGTGGGCCCATGCACATGGTACGTGTGCACAACTGGTGCACACTCGTTGTGCACCAGACCTGTCAAGCACTGCTGACCTGAAGGTTTCCAGAAATGGGAAACATTCCCTCTTGTAGGCTTTCAAATGGCTTAATTCTCTCTCACGTTTGATCGGGATGTAGTCCACCACCCCATCCTAGTTGGGGGATCCAAACCACCCATCTGATAGAGAGTCCACGGCTGACCAAAACCATGGTCGGTCCACCTGATAAATCGCACCCAGGTATGCATAAATACCAGCGCAAGGGGACTGTTTGTGTTACCATTTTCCAAAAATAGAATGCTTTATTTTTCTTCCACGCTGGCAATCCGCGTGAGTGGAGGGATTCTCCATCCTGACCATCTATCTTGGAGTGATCCTATCCCTCCAAGCTAGGTTTTTAAAGATGAAAGAGAATGAGAGATAGAAAATGACCGCCCCTTCTCCTAAGTACGAACCCACCATCCTAGCTCCATTCAACCTTTGGAAATCCACGTCCACAAGCTCCTTCGAGCTGAATCAAATCGCCCAGCACCTCCAGATCGAAGGAACAAAGCCCCACTTCCAATCTGCCATTAACGGCATCCACCTCCTATCTCTGAAACCACTCGCATAATGCCTCTGGAGCTTCGAAATACTCCATCTACCGGCCACCCTAGACCGCTCTTTGACGTCCAAATGAGACAGATCAGAGCAAGGGTCGTCGGATTTCAAGTAGCCATTGACGGCCAAACTGTCTTCTCCACCGAGCTGCACTGGCTCGGTCCGAGTCCAAGTCGAGTCTGAGCCTTTTGGGCCATCAGAAAAGGGCCTAGGGAGAAGGAAACAGGATGATAGAAAATGAGGAGATAGGAAGAGAAGGAAGAAAGTGGGAGAAGAAGAAACTCAGTAGAAAGAGAGGGTGCAGGTAGTGTGGATACATTGTGCGGCAATAGCTCAAACCGAGCCGAGTTTAGGCCGAGTCAGGCCAAGCTCGACACTCCATTGCTAGATTTTAGCAAAGCAAGATAGAAAGAAAGGAAAGAGAAGAGATGGAGTTCGAGTTTGGGAACTCGAATAATGACACGAGTCAGTGGTCCGCGATTCGTTGGCTCAACTGTTTGGTGTAGCTGGGCTGAGTCCTGGCTCAGTTCGAGCCATTCCAGGAAGAGTGATAGAAGGAGAAAGGAGAGAGAGTTAGGGGTGATGCAGCTGCACCACATTGACTGTGCAACCCACCAAGTTGCTTCCGAGTTCGGACTCAGTTCGGGCCTGTCCGAGTTCGTCAACTCGCTGGCCCATGGCCTGGTGTATACAGAGCTGGTCTAAGAGTCTAGTTGGAGAAGAAGGAAAGAAAAGAAAAATAGGAGGAAGAAGAAGGGTAATCATGATGTCGAGTCGACTCGGCTGCCATATCTACCGAGTTGACTTGGTCGAGTTGCATGTGGAGTTGGGCCAGCTCAGATGCGTCGAGTCGAGCTACCAAGTCAACTACTGTAAGCTAGCTTTCTCTCCCAAACTTAATCATTTGCTTTATTATTATAATTAGTGTTACTATAGCTATTGTGATTATTAATTTTGTTTAGCCATTAGCAGGTTATGTATGCTAATATTAATTATTATAAGCAAATTACGACCATTAGATGTTAGATATTAGCATTTACCTATCATTCATAAACATTATCACTTATAATAGATCACTCCATTTATTACCATTATGATGATTATTATTACTATGGTAGCTACTATTAATTATAACACTAATGTTAACAATTATTTTCTAACTATTAAATTAATGTTGTTACCATTTCTATCATTATTAGGATTGCAAAAATCAAGAATGCACAACCATTAGTAAATTATCTATTCTAATAATAGTTATTATATACAAGAAATCAAAATAATATCATTATTAAATACTAATGTATCATTTTATCATAAATAGCAGATCACAATATTAATTATAATCATAATGGTTGTTAAATAATATTAACTATAACATTAACATTAATAAATATTATTAAATTAACACTAAAATCAATTGCACACCAACTAGGGTTCAAACCCTAATTATCTAGCCTAGACCTAAACTCTACAATAAAATCCTAGACCTAAGTGGTCTAAACTCTAGGTTAAAACCCTAACCTTAAACAGTGAGTAAGCTTGGATCTAATTGTACAACTTTACAATTGATGTTAGAAATTGATTCCAAGGGAACACACTGTAACACCCCGTACTTTCCAGTACTCGGGTGTTACCATATATGTATAAATAATACAACCTAAAAGTATACACTGTGAAATGTATGTACTTGGTGAAGATTTAAAACTTCAAGCTAAAATGATATATATGTATTCAATGTATATAAGATATTATATAAATAAATTATATTAAATAAACATAATGAATAATTATTTTACAACATATAATTGAATTATAAACATCAATGTAGTATTGAATATTTTTATAAAAACATGTATACTAAAAATTATTAGATATTTAAACAAAATTTCATATTATTTAACGGTGTGATTTCAAATAAGATATTGTACAATATACAATTCATATGTATGTATAATATGAGACTGCTTATTATGAATTATATATTAATAAATAGGAGATCAATGGCATGCATATAGTACTATGTTAATATTAAAATTATATGAATATATGTGTATGAGATTTTAATTATTTTAATTATAAGTAATATACAACGGTAGTGAAATCTATATTAATATTCGTATTGGTTGGTAATATGTGATGAAAGTTTTACAAGTAGACCATTATGATTTTTTTTGCCGTTGACGTCCAATTTTGGAATCATCCGACCGTTAGATGGATAGAAAACCACCATTAGGACCTGAGATTGATTCGTGTGGCCCACCGCGGTTTTGGGTAAGCCTGATCCTTAGCCAAGGGCTTTAATTTGGCCCACCATATGGATTGGACGGTGGAGATTTATCAAAAACATCACATGGGACCCCACTTAGCAGGGTGCGTGTGCACAGCTGGTCTACACTCGCTGTGCACCGTATCTGCTAAGGCAGTCAAAACTGCCTTGACCGAACTTTCTCAAAGGAGAAACTCTCTCTCCCTTCGGTTTAAACAGCGGACGCACTGGCGTCTCCAATTTCTGATCACGGCCCACCATATCGTCCCCACCTTGATGATCCAAACCGTCCATCTGACAGAGGACGCGTGTGAGACTAAAACACAAGTTTTATATCAGACTTTCATGCATGTATGAACACACAAACCTCACTGGAAAATAGCCCTACAAAACCACATTTCCAAAAATAGCAACTGTCCTCCTTGCCACGAGGGCAATCCGTGTGCTCTCTCCCCTCCCCAATCCCAGCCGTTCATAACGGAGAGATCTGGACCGTCCTAAGCTAGGTTTTCGGATACAAAGAGAGAGAGAGAATGAAGAGTTGAAGAAAAAATAACTCTCCCCAGCCGTTTTCTTCTCCAGCGAACCCACCACCTAAACCCTCTTAGAGCTTCGAAATAGCCCATCCATAAGCCTTCTAGGACCCATTTAGACCCTCTGAAGGAAGCCGATTGGAAAGAAAAACTTTCGTTTGAAATCTGCCATTAATTGCCATCTCCTTCTTCGTTGTTCAGCCGCACCAACATGACTCAGATCAGCTGAACTTGAGCCGCGTCCGAACGTCCATTGCTGGACATTCTCAAGTGGAGAAAATAAAGGAAGAAAAGAGGAAGAAATGAAGAAGAAAGAAGAAGGAGAAGGTGGTGCGTTGTTGCACCAGCTCGAACTGAGCTGAGTTCGGGCCGTGTTTGGGTCGAGTCCAGCGGTGCTGCTAGACTTCAATGAAAGAAGAGAGAAGAGGAGGGAGGAGCAGATGGAAGGAAGGAAGAAGATAGAAGCAGTGAGGAAAGAGGGAGAGCAATGAAGAGAGAATGTGGGAGCTGTCTCAGCTGGTGCCGCACTACCCACTGCACCTGGCAACTCAAGCCAACTTCAGACCGAGTTGGGTCCGATTCAGGCCGGCAATGGGCCCGGGTTGGCCTAGCTTGAGTTTCGTTGGGTTCTAACAAAGCTGGGATAGAGAGAAGATGGCAGAAGAAGCGTGCTAGTCTGCCGTCTAGCTTGACTTGGGCTGAGCCGTGACTCGCTGCGTCAACTCAGCTAGGCTGAGACTGGGACGTGGCTAATCTCAGTCCTTGTGGGGTTTGGTGGGAAGAAAAGAAGGAGAAGAAGAGAAAACAGGAGAAAGAAAGATGGACAAGAAGAGAAGGAGAAGAAGGAGAGAGTGGAGTTAGATGAGGGGGAGCTGACTTTGACTCGCTGCCGAGTCAGCTGGCTCGAGTCAGAGACCTGCTGGGCGTTCCAGCATGAGAGAAAGGAAAAAGGGAAGCGGGAAAGAGAGGAAAGAGAGAAAGGAAGAAGAGAGAGAAGAGGGCCGAGTTAACTCGACTTGAGCCGAGTCGGCAAGGTGAGAATTTTCATTTTAAAGCTATCGACTAGAGATTTTGATTTTTTTTACAATATATTAATTAATGTTGTTATTATTATTGTCATCAATTGTAACTATAATTATTAATTTCCCTCATAATGGCTTTTATTACCGTGGTAGCTAATATAAATCATAACAATAGTGCTAATAATGATTTTATAATTAGTAAGTTATGTGGGAATTAATGGTACACCAAACTAGAAGGATCTTGGTTCACAATCTTCATCCTTATTACTATTATCATGGTAATTTTATTAGAGACTTGATTAGCCATTAAATAGATTACTCATACTAGTATTAGCTAGTGTAGATAAAACCACAACTGTAGTTATTAGGATTTTACTCACCATTCTTAGATATTGTCATTGGTGGTAAAAGTATATTGATTTCTATCATTATGATGATTATTACTGCCACGATTGGCTAATAGTAATTCTATCATTAGTATTAATAATTATGCTATAGTTACAAACTATCATGACAATTAATTTCACATGAACTAACATCCAAATCCTAGAATCTAAATCCTATAACTAAAACCCTAGGATAAAGCCTAATTCTATACTAAAACCCTAAAAATAAAAATGATCCAAACCCTAGGTTGTATAAATCTTGACTGTAGGAATTTGGTATAACATTGATCTCATGTGCAATTTCACAATCCATGGTAGGATTCAATTCTAAGGGTGCACGCGCTTCCTAGTAACACTAGTTGGCGTTGGCGATTCGACTTGTGAGGTGATGATTCTCCCCCTTGAGCTTTCCATCTTCTCATTAGCTTAAGTTATAGTTTTTATTTAAATTCATAATTGATATCTCTCTCTTACAATCACATGTGTTAACTGGTGGAAATTGAATTGTTATATTGCCTACTTAATGTTCATCCTGTATATTTGTTCATGCTTGTGTATTGCTTATGGACTTTAAACTGGTACATTAGTGGGAAACTCCACCTATAAATGTACACCCATACTTGGGATGTAACCCGACTAGTTGTGATCGTAATGGACCTTCGACTTGGTGGTTATTGAGTGGTGGTCTAGATGGATCATTTATGTGGGCCTACCATCCAGGGTTGTTGTGTCTAATGGTTTTAAGGATGGTCTTTATCGTATGGTTTTGATATTCGCCCTATGTGGCATATTTTGATACTCGCCGTACGTGGTTTTATTTGACATTTTCCCTATATGGGTTCGACGTTTTACACCGTGCAACCATGCGATGGTAAGCCCTATATATTGTAATATGATTGGCCACTAGTCGATGGGGTACCATTAAACATCCTAAGGTGGTAGTCTCATGGGCCGGGGATGGTGGTATGGGACACTATGCCCGAGCTGTCGGCCTACGCTGGGCTCTGAGCTCCCCGTAGTGACCTTGAGCTTACCTTAATTGGCTGATTGTAATTGGACTAATAATGGTTTGGCTAATCATGCATCCATAGCATATTGGCGATGATGGGTGGCTAATCTGGATGCTGTAGCACGTGCCCTTAGGATTTTTGGGGTATCGTTTCGCTAGCTCCCAGACCACCGACTATCGACCCCTGTCCGACTGGATGATTTTCCCAGGTCGATGATTTGCATGGGCGACGAGCCCAAGTCCGGCTGGATGTGCATCCCCAGGCCGATGTGCATTCATGTAACCATGCATTTAAAAAGACTGCATTATGTATTGTTTTGATTGCTTTGTTATTTTATAACTATGCTTACCTAATGCGGTGGTGTGTAATCTTGAGGGGAATTCACACTGAGTTGGCCACTCATCCATCAAATATACAACCGTACAGGTAGTACAAGTGGCTTTAGTGATATGCATGTTCAGACTTGATGAGGAGCAGGGTACGATCGCCAGGGATGCTTGACTGTGTTTGCTTGGAGGAGCTGCGTGATCTTGCGGCTTATATTTATATGCTTCCTGTTATTTTTCATGTATTAAATTCTTGTAATCTCGTACTTGTTAAATTCAGAGACATTGGTTTGTATAAGTCATTATGGGCAGTTTCTTGTATATTTGAATGATAATGAAATTCTCCTTTATGCTTACTTGTCCACACTATGCTTATTTGCTTACTCTGATAAAAGAAAAACATTATATCTGACCATCCTTTAAGGTTAACACTCGGGTTCTTGGGATACGGGTCGTGTACTCGGGTCCTGAAGACTCGGGTCGTTACACACACACTTCGTAGTGATGGTGCAGGCGATTCAAATATAAGGTGATGATTTCTTCCCCTTGAGCTTTCCATTTTTTCATTAGCTTAAGTGATAGTTTTATTTTGATTTCAATTGGTAATTGATATCTTCATCTTATAATCACATGCTTAATTGTTGGAATTGAATTGCTAGATTACATACTTAATATTTATCCTGTACATTTTCTTATGCTTGTGAATTACTTGTGGTTTACTTATGGAACTTAAATTGGTACATTAGTGGAAAACCCCCACTTATAACTGTACACCCATACTTGGGATGCAACCTGATTAATTGTGATTGTAATGGACCTTCGACTTAGTGGTTGTTGAATGGTGGTTTAAATTGGATGTTGATGTGGGCCTACCATCCAGGGGTTGCTGTGTTTAAGTGAGTTTTAAGGATGGTCTTTATCACATGGTTTTGATATCAGCCCTACGTGGAATATTTTTGATACTCGCCCTATGAGGCTTAGTTTTGAAATTTGCCTGAGTTGGCTTTATTTTGGTACTTTCCCTATATGGGTTCGATGTATTATTTCTATACAACCATGCGATGGTAAGCCCCATAAATTGAAACATGATTGACCACTAGTCGACGGGTTTCCATTAAACATCCTAAGGTGGTAGTCTCATGAGCTGAGGATGGTGGTATGGGACCTATGCCCGAGCTGTCGGCCTACGCTGGGTGACGAGCCCCCCGTAGTGACCTTGAGCTTATTTAAATTGGCTGATTATAACTGGACTAATAATGGTTTAGCTAATCATGCATACACAGCACAGACCAACGTCTATCGCTATCGTACGTGATGTACGTATTTTGTCCAACTGGATGAGCATTCCCAAGTCGATGATTGCATGGGTGACGAGCTCACTGTCCGCACGGATGAGCATCCCCAGGGCGATGATTGCATTCACGCATCAATGCATCACGCATCCACCATTGAAGCTTGGTTTCAGCGTCATTCTAGGGCCTAGATAGGGGGCGTATACAACCCACCTTTAGGCCTGATAGAAGCCTGGCTTCATGGTTTGGTTTTGACTTCAGGCATGGCCCGAGAATGGCCTGGATATGCCTTGATCTTGGCCTAGCTCCAACTCCAACCGTGGCCCACTTTCAGGTGGTTCTCATCTCGTGACAGATCCCAGCTAAGGGCCTGTTTCTTGCCATAGTTTCGGCCCAACTGAGGACCCTTTTTTGGCTCTGTTGGGATGGATGCTTGCAGCCCCAATCAAAGCTCTATTAGAGGTTGTTTTTAGTTTAGTTTGAAGTTCCAAGAGGAGAGAGGGAGATGGGTTACCTACCTTGTTTGCTTCCGCCGGGCAGCACGCACCCATAGTCCTTGCTTCCACTCTCTCCCTTTTCTTTCACTATTTTCCTCTCCCTCTGGTGGTGGGGTCGTAAGCCCACACTGGCCCGACTCGGTCGATTTTTACGGGTTGAGTTGGGGCAGTGTGCACTGAACTTACCCATCCGAACGCACCCCCTGCTTTCCTTCTTCCTCCCTTTCTCACACACTCTCTCTTTTCTTTCCTTCTTGGTGTGGATTCTGAGGGCACTAATGCCCCTTTTATAGGCAAGGAGAGATGTATCCAATGGCTGGGATCAGCTTTGCCTATCCCTAGGAAACGACCATCGGTGCCAACCTTTTTACCCAGAAACAGAAGGCCCTGCTCCTATCTTTCACCATATCTGGGCATTTTTGGCTTTGAGAGAGGACCCTCTCTGGCTGGCGAGTGGACGTCGATAACCATCCGGGTAAACCGACGTTGGCTTGCCCATCATGCCAGTAGGTAGTCTCTTCTCTAAAGATCCCAACCATACATGATAAAATGGACGATTCAAAGCTATTTTCTTCGTTCCTTTGCAGGGGTCCGCATCCGAATACAGTTCTGTTAATATGGACCCCACCAACAAAGTGGACGGTCTAGATTGCTCGGAAAGTGGCCGGGGTGGCCCACTTTGAGGTTTGAAACTCCGCAGTTTCAAATATTTAAAATGGCCAAGAGAGTTCTCAAATCTTTTCGTTTTGGATCGGTCAAGGTAGTTTCTGATCTGGTTGGTGTGGTGCACGTCGTGCACGGTTGCACAAGTACACATGCATTGAGTGTGGGGTCCCCTGTGATGTTTGTGAATCTACTCCGTCCAATTGGCTTGGGGTCTATATATAGGGGTCTCGGCCCAGTTTAGGGCACACGTGAGGCCCAGGTGGGTTATACTACCCATTTTTAGCCTTATCTGGCTAGTGTATACTAGACCAACAGTTGGATTGGCCTGATAGTTGGTCTCAACGGTTAAATGGGGGCCTAGAGTACGTTGATCGTTCGGTTGGCCATAATTTATTCCTTAGGGTTGTTAGTGGGTCTATTGTGCCAACGTGACTTAGTTAACTTGTCTATAAGCTGTTTTAGCTTAAGTGTTTGTTGAGTTTTATCTCTCGGACTGGTGCTGGGTTTGACTTGGCTCCTACAGCTATTGGTGGTTGGCTTTATTGTTAACTAGAAGTCCCAACCTACATGTGTAAAGTTTAAGTTGCCTCGTTAATCGATCTTAGTTCCCATAAACATGGTTATCATAAGTAACACCCGTGTACCAGAGGCATCGGGTGTTACAGTCCATCCCCCTAAAAAAAAATTCATCCTCGAAATTACCTGTGGTGTGTTGTCGAACAAGTGAGGATACTTCTCCATGACTTATGCTTCTCATTCCCAGTTACTTCTTCTTCCCCGTGATGCGACCAAAGGACCTTAACTAGTGGTATAGTTTTTGTCCTCAGGACTTGCTCCTTGCGGTCTAAGATGCGGATAGGTTCCTCGGTATAAGAAGCATCGTCGGTAAGTTCAATCTGCTCCTAAATAACAATGTGTGACTCGTCCAGTGTGTACTTTTTTAACATGGATATGTGGAAGACATTGTGGATACCTGTTAATGCAGTAGGTAACGCAAGGTGGTATGCTACGACTCTCACGTGATCCAAGATCTCGAAAGGTCCGATGAACCGAGGTGCAAGCTTTCCTTTATGTCCGAACCTCATCAAACCCTTCATAGGCGAAACCTTCAGAAATACGTGATCGCCAGTTGTAAACTCCAGATCGCGCCGTCGGTTGTCCGCATAGCTTTTCTGCCTACTATGGGCGGTGCGTAAACGCTTTCGAATAACATTGATTACCTGAGTGGTAACTTGGACGAGCTCGGGCCCTAACAAACTTTGTTCTTCCACTTCTGTCCAACACTGCAGGGCTCGGTAGGGGCGACCATAAAGAGCTTCATATGGTGTCATACCTATGTTGGATTAAAAACTGTTATTGTAAGCGAACTCTGCGAAGGCCAAATGGTCGTCCCAATTTCCCTTGAAGTTGAGGGCATAAGCCTTCAGCATATCTTCCAGGACCTAATTTACTCTCTCTGTCTGTCCATCCGTCTGGGGGTGAAATGCCGTACTGAACTTGAGTTCTGTGTCGAGTTCCTCCTGCGACCTTCTCCAAAAGGTGGATGTAAACCGGGAGTCACGATCTGATATAATCTCCTGAGGAACTCCGTAGGATCGAATGACTACGAGGACATAGAGCCTTGCCAGATTGTTAGTCGAATCCGTCGTCTGAATAGGAAGGAATCGAGCAGATTTCGTCAGCGTATCCACAATGACCCAGATTGAGTCATGCTTTCTCTGAGTCCTAGGAAGCCCAACAATGAAGTCCATAAAGATACTATCCCACTTCCATTCTGCTACTGGTAGTGGCTGAAGAAGGCCTGCAGGCTTGCGATGTTCGGCTTCTAGCACACCATGCATCTTGCTACGAAACCGGCTATGTCCCTTTTTCATATTACCCCACCAATGTTGCCTCTTTACATTGTTGTACATCTTCGTACTCCCCAGGTGTATGGCCATTCTAGAGTGATGTGTCTCTGTTATCACTCCTTTCCTCAAATCTGCATTATCGGGTACGTATACCCGCCCTTGATACCGGAGACGCCATTAGTACCGATTCTCCAACCGGGGGCACCTCCTCGCTCTTGCACCTATCCTTCATCTTGATAAGCCATTCGTATCGGTCTTTAGCAAAAATTATCTGACGAACAAGGGTTGGCTCTACAGTTAAAAGAGCTACATAAGCATCTGGCTCATCGAGGGTGAGCTGAATGTCGAAGTCTTGGACAAATTCCATCATTTCCCATTCTTTGATCATCAGGGCAGCTATCTGTTCATGCTTCTTCTTCCGACTCAGAGCATCGGCCACCGAGTTCGCTTTACCAGGATGGTAAGATATATCAAAACGCAAGTCTTTAAGCATCTCCACCCATTAACGTTGATGTATATTCAAATCTTTTTACATGGATATATATTTCAGACTCTTGTGATTGGAAAACAATTGGAAGTCCTCCCCGTAGAGGTAGTGCCTCCATATTTTCAGAGTGAAGACCACGGCTGCCAACTTTAGGTCATGAGTCGGGTAATTTTCCTCATGTTTCTTCAACTGCGAGAGGCGTAAGTGATCACCTTGTTGTTCTGCATCAGAACGAAGCCCTGACCCATCTTCGAAGCGTCGTTATACATTACGAACGTTTCTCCTTCTTGTGGAAGAGTGAGCACTGGTGCGAAAGTCAGTCTCATCTTTAGCTCTTGGAAAGCTACTTCTGTGTTCTCATCCCACGCAAACTGGTTATTCTTCTTTGTCAGTTGGGTGAGCGGTCGCGCCATCCTTGAGAATTCCTTGATGAAGCGCCTGTAGTATTTTACCATGCCCAAAAAGCTTCAGACCACGGTGACTGTGGTGGGCTGATCCCAGTTGGATACTGCTTCGACTTTAGCAGAATCGACTGCGATGTCTTCTACCTTCAATACGTGCCCTAGAAACTTCACTTCTTCTTCCCAAAACTCGCATTTTGACAGCTTAGCATACAACTGATTTTCCTTCAGTGTACTCAGGACCGTGTACAAGTGTTGCTCGTGTTCCTCTTGGCTTTTGGAGTAAACCAAGATGTCATCGTTGAACATGATCACAAATCGATCTAGGTATGGCATGAAAACTCGGTTCATAAGGTCCATGAATACTGCCGGAGCATTTGTAAGTCCAAAGGACATTACCAAGAAC
Source organism: Magnolia changhungtana (assembly GCA_030180095.1). NCBI lineage: Eukaryota > Viridiplantae > Streptophyta > Magnoliopsida > Magnoliales > Magnoliaceae > Magnolia > Magnolia changhungtana. Next base: position 2,260,593 of record JASAUF010000336.1, read on the forward strand.
TCGAGTGCCCATAGCGAGTCTTGAATGCGGTTTTAAGGATATCCTCATCCCTGATTCTCAGCTAGTGATACCCCGATCGTAGGTCAATCTTTGAGAAGAATTTGACGCCCTTGAGCTGGTTAATTAAGTCGTCGATACGTGGCAGAGGGTATATATTTTTTATCGTTACTTCATTCAACCGCCGGTAATCGATGCAGAGGCGCATCTATCCATCCTTCTTTTTCATGAAAAGAACCGGTGCTCCCCATGGAGAGACGCAGGGGAGGATGAAGCCTTGGGTCGGCAGCTCATCTATCTGGTTCCTAAGTTCTTTCATTTCGCAAGGGGACATTCGAAATGGGGGTAACGATATGGGGGGAGTTCCTGGTTTGAGGTCGATGAAGAAATCTACTGCTCGCCTTGGGGGCAGCCCTAATATCTCTTGAAATTCCTCAGGGAAATCCCACACTACTGGGATTCAGCTGACGGTAGACTCGAATGATTCTGATTCTTTTAGGGCTTGTAAGCTTTCAAGCATACCGTGCTTATTTTTCCCTTTTACTGGAAAGGAGGCCTGCCCAGGGACAGTTATAGTGACCATTTTGTCGGGTAGTCCATCACTGCTCGGACTCAGAAAAGCCAGTCCATACCGAGGATGATGTTGAATTACTTTATAGGCATGAGGATTAGATCCACAACCACTTCATGGTTTGCGAGAGTTGGGGGACACAACTTGTCTGTTTCGATGAATTCACCCATGAGGGATGCTACGACTAAGGGGGCATGTATGCGAGTTATGTTCAGTCCTACTCTATTTGTAATAGTAGAGTCCATGAAAGATAAGGTTACACTGGAGTTAAATAAGAGAAAAATAGGGGTACCGTGGATGTGAGCGGTACCATGAATGGTCTGATGAAGGTCCTCCTCAGCTTCTGTGGCGGCTACGGCGAACACGTGGGCAGGGGCCCTCTGATGGACTGGAGGTCCTGACCTAGGTAGCTGCGGCCTAGGTGCTACCCTGACACCTATTGGTCCTGACTGGGGGTGACTTGTTGGTGGGGTGATGCCTTCGTCCCTCATTTTTTTGAAAAAGGTTCGCGCGAGGTGTCCGATCTTGTGTCAATACTCGCAATTTCTCACGGGAGGCATGGGCGGTGCGCCTACAGGTATGACCCTGATTCTTCTCTCCAGCACGGAAGGGGCAGGAGGCGCCTGTCTAGGCCTGACTAGGGTGTCCCTAGTTGGGGGGCGGGTCCTCAGGGCGCTCGAAATCTTTCTCGACCCGCATAGCTTTGTTTACCAAATAGTCGCGACTGGATTCCCTGCCTAAGCCATTCCTTAAACTTCTGTAATTTGTACTCTGTATCCTCTAAAGCCTTGAGCACATACCGAGAGAGTTCATCGAACCAAGCCTCATAATGAGCGACAGTCAAACTACCCTACTCTAGCTTCAGAAACTGGGCTACCTTCTCATTTTTACACGAGCGGGGGAAATATTTTTCTAGGAACTTTGTCTTGAATCCAGCCCATGTCCATGCATATGTGGCTGGGACACTCCACTGCAGGCCCTGCCACCAGTTCTCCGCCTCTCCCTCTAGCAAGTATGCGACCAAGTTCACCATCTGTGAATCCGACCATTCCAGGGGCTGCATCATCTTAGAAATTCTTGCTAGCTAGTGCTCTGCCTGCACTGGATCCGGCGCCACCTCGAATGTCGGTGGCTGAAGCTTCTAAAACCTCTCAAAGATGTCCGTACCTCTACCGTCTCTCTCTCGAGACGCCTCCCCGCGGTCCCTACTCCGTAGGGATTCCATCATTAGTGCATGTATGTCCTGTTATTGGTGCATGAACACGTCTTGTTGTTGCTATATAGCTGTAGCCATTTGCTCAACGGCTGCAGCCTCGGTCTGACCCCCTGCGGATGCCTCAATGGTAGGCGTCCTCTATTCAAAATATCACGACGGTGGCCCTGTGGTGAAGTTTTGGGGTGAATCCCCCACTGCCTCTGATGCGTTGTTCATATTTGCTATTCCCAACGAAAGGCCCGACGTGTACTCCGGGCTTCGCTCTCTTTGGCACTCGGTTGAGGGGATGGGATATATATCAATCATATCAGTACGTTGTGACTGTAATACGGGTGACATGGGTTCCTGAGGAATCAAAATTTGTGGTTCAGGTGTTTGGGAAAATGCTTTTAACCAACCACGAAGTAATATTAAGGTCAGATATCCTGTCACCTTGGTTATCATGTGTGTATAAGTTCTAGTTGAAATTTTCAGGGAGGCTAAGATTTCTGTTTTTAAGCCCAGACGACTGTCTTGATATTTCTCAAGGAGTCCTAAGTGTTTTGTTTTCTACGTTTGTTCATCCTAGTTGCTTTCTAAGGAAAAATTCTACATTTTTCATAAGTTACTCACTTAAGGATTTTGTATATACATCCCACAACCAGGCTACCTCAGACTCCGCTCTGATACCAACTTGTAACGCCCCGGTTTCTAAAATCCGAGTACGAGACTCGCTCCAGAAACCCGAGAGTTAAGGAATCAAAGAACTAGCGGAAGTATCAAATCAGAGTGCGATAGCAAAATGAAGCATGAATAAAATCATATAGACCCAAATATTTGGCCCACCTAGCTGGAGGCCTTAGTTACAAAATTCATAAGTTCTAAAGCATTAAACCACTGAAATTAAAATACTGAATCTACTGATTTAGCCCAAAATACGCCGCCGCTTCTTGCTGCGACTCATCGTCATAGTATCCTTCCTCAGGCTCTACTATCATGCCCTTAAGGCTAATACTGTCATCCTCTACATTTGCCCCTGTATACTCTGTACAGTTGGATAGTTGATAAATGAATGACTAGCTCAGTGTGAATTCTCCTCAAGATTTCACATCGCCGCCTTAGCAGACTTAGTTTAAAGGAAAACGAGGAAATAATCCAAAACAGGTAAGATGCAGTCTTATAAAAATGCATGGATGTATGAATGCACATCGACCTGGGGATGCTTATCCAGTCGAACTTGGGCTTGTCACCCATGCAATCATCGACCTAGGAATGATCATTCAGTTGGAACAATAGATCGATAGTCGGTGGTCTAGGAGCTAGCGAAATGATACCCCGATGATCTTAAGGGCACATGCTACAACATCCAGAATTAGCCACCCATCATCGCTAATATGATATGGATATATGATTAGCCAACCCATTATTATTCCGGTTATAATCAGCCAGTTTGAGTAACTCAATGGTCACTACGAGGGGCTCATCACCTAGTGTAGGTCGACGGTTCGAAGTTATTTTCTTCGTTGCTTTACAGGGGTCCGTATCCTAATACGGTTCTGTCGGGATGGACCCCACCAACAAAGTGGACGGTCTAGATTGCCCCGAAAGTGGCCGGGGTGGCCCACTTTGAGGTTTGAAAATCCACAATTTCAAATATTTAAAATGGGCAGGAGAGTTCTCCGAATCTTTTCATTTTGGATCGGTCAAGGCAGTTTTAACCGATCCGGTTGGTGTGGTGCACGTTATGCACGGTTGAACAAGTACACACGCATCGAGTGTGGGGTCCCTTGTGATATTTGCGGTAAATCTACTCCGTCTAATTGGCTTGGGGTCCCTATATAGGGGCCCCGGCCTAGTTTGGGGCACATGTGAGGCCCATGTGGTCCGTACTACCCATTTTGGGCCTTATCTGGCTAGTGTATACTAGACCAACGGCTGGATTGGCTTGATAATTGGTCTCAACGGTTAAATGGAGGCCTAGAGCACGTTGATCGTTTGGTTGGCCATAATTTATTCCTCCAGGGTTGTTAGTGGGTGTATTGTGACAACGTGACTTAGTTAACTTGTTTGTAAGCTGTTTTAGCTTAAGTGTTTGTTGAGTTTTACCTCTTGGACTGGTGTTGGGTTTGACTTGGCTCCTATAGTTCTTGGTGGTCGGCTTTATTTTTTACTGGAAGTCGCAACCTACATGTGTAAAGTTTAAGTCAACTCGTTAATCGATCTTAGTTCCCATAAACGTGGTTCTCAGAGGTAACACCCATGTACTAGAGGTATAGGGTGTTACAGGTAGGCAAATCCTTGTGTAAGATATATGTGCCTTGGGTAGGTAATTCCTTGTGTAGGATATATGTGTCTTGTGTAGACAATTCCTTGTGTAAGATATATGTGTCTTGTGTAGACAATTCCTTGTGTAAGATATATGTGTCTTGTGTAGACAATACCTTGTGTAGGTTGTGAAGGTTTTTGGTTAACCTAATTTAAAACCATCACATAGTTAATTCGGCACACTTTAGGGTGGAGTGAGTCAGCTAGGAGTGCAGTAGGCACGTAGCCTAACTACTATATATTGCTGTGTTTGTGATGTTTCTTGTATTCTTGATTTGATTGAATAATATGTGTAAATGTGATGTATTCATGATTTGTTGAACTTAGATCTCTTTAATGCCTTAAAACATGAATGTGAATGATTCTCTGATGATCTTACTAAGCTAAGTTTAAATTGGTAAACATTACATAATAGTAAGATCAGAATTTAAGAAAAGTCCTATTCACCACCCTCTAGGACACTTCGACCAGTTCCATACCACTACTATAGCAGTTATACCGCAATTTCACACCACTGGTGTACACATGCTTTGCACATGCACTGTAAGTAGGGCCTTCATACTTTTCTTTGGTCTATATGATGTGGGATCCAAGTCGTTCATATGAATAGAAACATCCTACTACGTCCATTGTTGAGTGGCAAATATTACATATTTTCTCCCATTTATATCTTAGTTTTATGAACATGATACTGCTTAATGGTATATTTTATACATGTTTGTGTTGCAAGGTGAGTTTAAGAGCTTAGATTGAAAAGAATGTTAAAAGCATGAATTTAATGCTCAAGAATCACCAAGTAAAAGAATGGACATTTGGAGATAAAGATTGAAGATTTCAAGACCCCAAGAGTCAAGAAAACCAAGTGAAAAAGGAAGGAAGTGCAGGAATTAGTGCAGAAATTCACAGGATCTGAGCTTAGATTCATCTAAACTTTGAATCTTGGGTGTTGTTTTAATTCAGTTAAATTACATTCATTCAAAACTCCCAAAATTAAATCATCAGTTTAGTTTTTATTACTTAGTTTGTTTTGCATTTGATTTTCTCCTTCTCGCAATTCATCTCCCTATGGGATCGACCCTATATTCACGGGATATTACTTACGAACCTCTGCACTTAGAGGCAAGCAATCAAGTTTTTGGCACTATTGCCGGGGAGAGACTGAGATAGATTAGATCTGTGCAAGATAGCTAAGGTAAGTTTTCTTCTAAACACTCCAAAATTTTTGTAGATTTTTTATTAATTTTGAAAGTAAATTCAGCTGGGTCTTTCAAGCACTAACTGTGACATAAGGTTGCCCTGCTTGGGATTTTATCATCCAAGTGCTATGGTTGTCCTACAGTTGTTGTTTGATCACAAAGATCATCCGTTGAATCTATTTTTCAGATTAGCATAGTTTATTTTCTGCATTAGTTTTATTTTATTTTTATTTATTTTGCTTTGTGGATTAAACCCTTATGGTCGGCTTTGCTGCCTGGGTTGTTGATTTATTTTGCTTTATAGATTGAACCTTCATGGTCGGCTCTGCCGCCTGGGTTATTGGTTAAGTTTTTATTTTTATTTTAAGTATCATAGTTGCTATTTGAATTAGTGGTATTTGTTGTATGGTACGTATGGTTTACATCCTGTTGGAGTAGGGATCAAAATAATTGACTCTCCTCTAAAGGCGGACTAGTTCCAGGCCTTTATCATTCACTTAGGAGAGGCACTCAACACCACTTGGATTCCATGGTAGACCCAGTTGATAATCCAAAATCAAATTTGCCAGATCAAACTATAAATCAAAATAGAGAAGATTAACGCAATCCTCCTCTTGAGGATGATAATGAAGTTCATAGGAATGTGTTACACCAACCGCGGACTTTATGTGAACATCTACATCCTCAGAGATCAACTTTACCATCTTGCATAGTGTTCCCTGCTCACATAGGGAACATTAATTTTAAACCAGGTGTGATTCAATTGATTTCTAAATTTCATGGCTAGGATTCTAAAAACCCTTACTTGCACCTTAAGGACTTTGAGGAAGTAATTGTAACATTACAAGTAAACAATGATAATAGAGATGTACTTAAACTTAGGTTATTCTCTCTAAAGGATCGGGCCAACGCATGGCTCAACTCTCTAAGACCTCATACCATCACTACATGACAGGCCTTAAGTAGAGTGTTTTTGAAAAAATTCTTTCTCGAGTACAAAACAAATGCACTTAAATAGAAAATCATTACGTTCTCTCAAAAGGGGAATGAACTGTTTTTCCAAGCTTGGGAGCATTTCAAAGACCTTCTACTTACTTGCCCACATCATGGTTATGAACCATGAATCATGACACTTGATTGATGCGTTCCAAAAAGGGCTCACCATGGATACCCATTAGTTCATAAAAATGATGTGTGGTGGAACCTTTCTTGACAAAGATCATAATGAGGCTTGGGATTTTCTAGACATGTTAGCAGAGAATACACAGACATGGGATGTCTCTGCTAAACCAGACCAAACTAGATCCATTCTTAGAGAGAAAATGAGGATGTACGTCCTAAGAGAGGAAGACGACTTTAATGCAAAATTCGCTACATTAGCTAGAAAGGTCGAAGCCTTAGAAATTAGGAAGGTTGATATGATTAAAGAAAACACTTCCTTAGGTAATTTTTGTAGCATTTGTGGTGGTGCAGACTATGACACAAAGGATTGACCAATAATTCCAGTTGTATAAAATATCACGCATGAGTATGGGCAAACAAATGCTATAAATAACTACCAAAGGTTAGTTATGCAACTAATGGGAAACACGTAGAGGTGGGCATTGAACCGAGTTGAGTCGAGGTGGGCCAAGCTTGGCTTGGCTTGTCCATGATGTACTTAAGTTTGAGCTCAACATTGAAGCTTGGCTTGTTTGCCAAAGTTATCGAGTCGAGCTAGTGGTTCGAGTCGAGTCGAGCTCGAGCTTGTTGGGTGAGAGAATAATGAATTCTGTTCTTGTTCCTCCTCCATTGATGAACAATTCAAAAATCTTAAGAGAATCAAAGTAAAACCTGTTGAAAAAATCAAACAAAGCTTCGAATCGGATGAGGAAACTTGTAATAACAGATCTGTTCTTGATCTTCTTCCACCAGCAAAAATCCAAGTACTAGAAAAGAAACAGAGCATAACACAGATCAGAAATCCAAGTAAAGAGCTCTAGCCAATCAGATCATTGGATTTTCTTGAAGCTCTAATAAATCTGAGAAGAACTCATCTCGAATTTCTTAGGTTTCTTGGCTAAGAAGTATATCTCAAGAGATTGAAATCATACTATTGTGGAGCTGAAATGAAAACTGGTGGTGGTGGTCGGGGCAAGTGTGCGGCTGGCAGTGGGTAGAGAGAGAAGAAAGGGAAAGGGAAGGGGGTGCGTGCGGTCGGGTAGAGACTCTAGGGTTTGTTTTTTTTTTTTTTTTTTTAAAGTTTAAACTTAAAACTTATATATATATATATAATATTTAATATATTTATTAATCGACCTGAGTCGAGCTTGAGTTCGAGCTTCGAGTCGAGTCGAGTTGAAATGCCCCCTGGTCGAACTTGGCTTGAACTCAACTCGAGCTTCAAATAATTGGCTTGACTCGGCTTGAATCGGCCATTCAAGCCGAGTCCATCCGAGCTGACTAGAGCTGAGTTGAGCGAGCTTTTTGAGATAACTTGACTCATGAACAGCCCTAGAAACACGTACAATCCAAATTGGCATAACTATCCTAATCTAACAATGCGCCTAATGCACCTCAAAGTCCTCCACAAAAGAACTTCTTTGGGGAATCTAACAATACACCATATGTGGCCCCACCAAAGCGATCATCTATGGAGGATGTATTGACCGTATTCATGAACTCTCAAGCTCAAATGAATCAATTTCTAATCTAATCAAATCAGGAATTAAACACGGTTGTGGTTAGGATTGAGATAAATGTTAGAGAAAAAGGCACACTTCCTTTTCAACCTGTGCCAAACCCTAGAAATACACATTTCATTGGAGACTTAAATTCAAGTGAGTTACATCATGAATAAGCTAAGGCCATCATTACCTTGAGAAGTGGAAACGAGGTCGATAACAAGATAATGCAACCGGTAGAAATACCGGAGGATGAGCCACCATCTCAAGAGAATGATGAACCAGTTATGGTTCAAGAGTCGCAACAACAAAAGGACAAAGAGACTAAGTCATATGAACCTCCAATTCCATTCCCATCTAGACTTTGGAACCCAACTGTTACCATGAAATATCAAGAGGTGTTAGATGTGCTCTAAAAGATTACTGTCAATATTCCTCTGTTTGATGCCATTAGACAAATTCCATTATATACTAAATATCTCAAGGACTTGTGCACTATAAAGAGGAAATGAAACATGCACAAGAAGGCTTTCCTCACTAAGAAAGTGAGCGCTATCATTCAGAAAAGGGCCGTACTCAAATACAAAGACCCAGGAAGTCCCACTATTCCTTGTATTATTGGGAAGTTCCAAATTGAGCATGCTTTGATAGATTCGGGTGCAAGTGTCAACTTAGTACCTTATTCGGTTTACAAACAAATGGGGTTAGGCAAGCTTAAACCAACCACAATTACACTCAAACTCGCTGACCGCTTTATTAAGGTACCAAGGGGAATCTTAGAGGACGTGCTAGTCCAAGTGGAGAAATTCTACTTCCCCGTGGATTTTATTGTACTAGACACTGAACCTTGTGTAAACGCTAGCGCTTAAGTTCCCATCATTTTAGGCCGCCCATTCCTAACAACTTCAAATGCAATCATAAATTGCAGGAATGGAGTGATGAACTTGTCTTTTGGTAACATGACTCTAGAGTTAATATTTTCAATCTATGTAAGCAGCCCATGAAAAATAATGAGATCCATGAGCTGAATTTTATGGACTGCTTGATAGAAGAAGAGGAATTGGAATCTAGTCTGACTAAGGAATTGAAAATTCTAAAATCTACGTAGAAAGGACTAAAGCTTTCCATGGCAAAAATATTTTGAGGAAAAATTTTAAACCTCAGCTAAAGGTCCTATCATACAATTCCCGTCTCTAGTTCTTTCCGGAAAAGTTAAGATCAAGATGGACATGCCCCTTCATTGTGAAGAATGTTTATACTCATGGTGTAACACCCCGTACTTTTGCGTACTCGGGTGTTACCATTATATACTATAATTGCATATCCGTATGAGGGTACACAAAACCTAAGTTATTAACCATTATTTAATAAGTCATAATACTCACAACCCACCACTAAAACTCGACAGTTAGAATATCAAATTCACAAATTCAATGGTTAATTTAAAATAAATCGATAACCGTAAGTTGAGACCCTTGTCTTGTGACCCACATAAACAATTATAGAAAGGTACAAGAAATTGTAAATACTATTACCACTAATAATAATAGTAATTGTAATGGTAATAAAATTATTAAAAATATCATAATAATGGTAATTAATATTATAAATATGTATTGAGTCATCTAATCCCTAATCCAGTAGTTAATTACTAGTTAAGTGTTCCCTTAGACCCTTTTTAACCATTGATATACGAATTGGGTATGATTTGACCATCAGATCAGCTAGAATCCATGATCAAAGTTCAAGATGTTAAAATATGGCCCACCTGAGTTTAAGATCTGCATCATTCCTTGGGCCGTGCTCTAATATGGGTTGACGAAACAGATGGTCAGAGTGGATTTGTCAAAACCATCTTAATGGGCCCCACATTCATCGCATGTGCACAACATGTGTGTGCACCCGCAGTGCACCAGACCCCTGATGCAGTCAGATGAGCGGTAACCTGCGCTCGTCTGGAAAAGGAGCTTTTCTCCTTCCTTTCCGCCTGTTAGAAACCGAAATATCATGTCCATTCTCACCATTTGTGGCCCACCATCGAAGGACGCCTCGACGATCTGATCCGTCCATCTTATAGGGAAATAGAAACCTACCAGAACCATTCTCAGACTGCTCGTTGGATCACACACGTGCACCCACAAACGCAGGTGTAAGAGAGTTATGCACAACCACATTTCTAAAATCGGAAAGAAATCCGTTCCTTTGCCTTTCCACAATGGCAATCCGCATGAAACCATCTCCTGGGTTCTCAACCGTTCATTGAAAACCCATCCCAACCCTCCGAAATAGGGTGTTCCCTAGCTATAGCTTGAGAATCTTACTTCTGTCGCTGCCACAACCTGAAACCCAGGCCCATTACATAAATGACGAAAACCCTCCATCTGGTGTGTCCCACAGTGATCATGGGATCCATCCATACCGTCCATTCACCGCCGATCGTCGGATAAGCCCTCCGATGATGACCCGCCATTAATGGCCGGGTCATCTTCACTGTTGGCTGATATACCCACCAGCTTTCAATAGGCCTTGTTCGTTGATCTGAACTGTCTATTAGGTGGACCAAGATCTCATAGCGTCAATCCCGATGTCTGATGAGGGCCATGCAGACAAGGGGCATTAACCCATTCATATGATTAGGTTGCTCGGATTATAGCCAATCTAGTAACTAACCGGGATTAGTGGGGCTAGGAGCATTAGGAAATTGATTAAAAGAACTCTATTTAAGCTCTCATTCGTTTAGGGCAGCCCACCCAAATAAAAAGAAAAGAAAAGTGAGAGAGGAGGCTTCGGTTTCTCTTTCCATGCCGCACTAGCTCGACTCGGGTCGAGTCTCGCGTGGAGCCCGGGCGCTGCTAGAAGCAGCAAAGGAAGAGGAGGAGAAATCAGAGAAGAAGGGAGAAAGAAAACAAAGTGAGGAGAAGGAGAGAAATGAGGGAAGAAGGAGAAGAAAGGAAAGAAAAGAGAAATAGAAAGTGGTGCTGTTGCTACTGCCGCTGCCATTGCCGCACCAGCCTGAGCTCGGGCCGAGCCAACAGGATTGGGTCGGGTCTACTCCTAGCCTAGTCTAGCAGCTGCTGGTCGGTACAAGAAAAGGAGGAAGAAGAAGATGGAGAAGAAGAAGAAGAGAGAAAGAAGAACATGAGAAAGGATAGAGGACGGCTGGCTGTTGCACCACCCGACTCGACCGAGTTGTGCTCAAGTCAGACTCGGTCCAGGCATTGCTGGACTTCCTAGCAAGAAGAAAAGAAAGGGAGGAAGAAAGGAAGAAAGGAAAAAGGGAAGAAAAGAGCGAGAGAAGGCAGCTTGGGGCTACTGTCCAGTTGGAATTGAGTCGGCTGAGCTAGGCATGGATCTGATCTAGGTTAGCTGGGATTCCAGCAAGGAGAGAGAGAGAGAGAGAGAGAGAGAGAGAGAGAGAGAGAGAGAGAGAGAGAGAGAGAGAGAGAGAGAGAGAGTTGGGAGTTGAGTCGTGGCTGCCAAGTTGAGTCTGAGTTGACTCGGCCCAGACCATTTCTGGACATTCCAGGTTTCTAGCTTAGAGGAAGGGAGGAGAGAAAGGAGAAAGGAAGAAAGGAGCTTGGGTTGGAGTTGTTGTCAAGTTGACCCATTATGCGACTTAGCTGCTATCATTTTGGTGGGTCATAGTTGCATCTACACCTTGCTGGTTGACCCAGATCTAAGTCACCAAGATAAACTTCAAGTCAAGGTAAATCAAAACATGTTTCATTTGTTTGCTTCTGAGTTGACTCAATAAATCTTCATTAAGTTTATTGACCGTTGAAGCCAAGCATTTAGCATTTTCATTGATATTTTGATTTGGTTGTGGTCACATGTTTATCAATTAGATTCGACTCTATCAGGCTGCATTCATGCTATCTAGCGGGCCACACACAACTAGATTACTTGACCAAGGTAAGGACTCACCCTTTGAGCTTCCCACTTAAATTCATTAATCTAGACATAAATGATGCTTTACTTCCATGCAGTTAGTAGCTCTAAGTTATTTCATAGTTTACTTATCCCATTATATGAATATGCCAATATGTTGCGGGATTGACTCATGAAACGTATAATTGCTATGTCTCTTTAATGTTAGCAAACATGAATGATTTGGTTGCCACATGCTATCTCAAGTTATAGAGTTTGTTAATTAATTAGATGTTGTCATTGGTGATTATCTTATGGATTAAACGAAACATGTTAAGGGCTTACCATCTTGGGGTCCATATTTGACTTATGCATCTCGGATCGCACACATGCCTTACATGGCTTGGATCGCACTTTGCCTTACATGGCTTGGGCCGCTTATTTGCCCTTCGTGGCTTTGATGGATTATTGGTGCCCTTTTGTAGCTTGTTGGTTTTCTAGCCATCTTGTAGTGTTCAGTGGTGTTGTGATTTCCTGGTGGAGTGGGTGTTCACTTCTCGATTTCTTAGCCATCTTGCGGTATTCATGTACGATATGATTTTCGGGTGGTTTAGAGTTTGTACATTGCTTGTCCCTTCATCTTGCGGTGTTCAATTGTACCATGATTTTCGGGTGGAGCGGGTGTTCACTTAGTGATTTTCTAGCCATCTTACGATGTTCACGTACGATATGATTTTCGGATGAAGTAGACGTTTGTATGTTGTTCTCTCTTCATCTTGCGGTATTCAGTCGTATGGTGATTTCCACGTGGAGCGGGAGTTCACTTAATGATTTCCTAGCCATCTTACGATGTTCAAGTACGATATGATTTTTGGGTGAAGTAGAGGTTTAAAGCTTGACTTTCTAGCCATTTTGTGAAATTTGAATGATTGATTAATAGACTATTTGGACACGTCCACTTGCGTTGCGATTTCTATTACATTTTCTTAATGTTAAAATTATGTTGACTTATTTCTGAATATATGATCATGACTTTAAATTGCATTATTTAATATGTCTCTCCTCATATATTGTGATTTATGCTGGATTATGGATGATGAGTGTGCAATCTTAGAGGGTGCTCCTCATTGCGATAGCCATTGATGCTATCAAACTGTAACAGTTAATGCAGGTGTAGATGAGCCGATGGCGTTCACTGGGTCGCCAAAGCAGATCGAGTAGCTGAGGAGCTAAACGGGGTCCCTACGGCCCATGTTGAGCTTCATCGTTAGACGTTAGATTTCTATCTTTGTTTAATGAACTTTGTATTTGGGATTGTATAAATCCTGTATGGGCACTACACTTAGACTTTTTATTATGGTTGAAATGTTTTTATACAATGCATGGTTTACTCTAGCTACATTTGCCGCTAACTCTGATTAATGATAAGCGGTTCAAATTTACATTGAATTTTATAGGCTAACACTCGGGTTTTTGGAGAACGAGTCATATACTCGGGTTCTTAAAACCGGAGCGTTACACATGGGGTTGTTGAAATTGAGAATCCATGTAATGACAATATGTACAAGGTTGAAACCAGTTTGATGAATCGAAGTCAGTCTTAGATGACATCGAAGGGTTTACGCGGAGACTACGCGGAGTGAACAGTTTTGAAACAGTTTCATTTTTTTTTTCAAATCTGTTTGAAGGAGGGAGTTCCCCACCTATAAATAGGGCATTCCAGGGCATTCCTAAGCAATTATCCAAAGCATAGAAGAGCATTCTAGGGTTTTTCTAAGTTTTTCTAGTTTCTTTTAAAGATCTTTCAAGTTTTATAGTTCTTATTTTCTTTATAAGTTTTTATTTATTTATTCTTTCTTTATTTTCTATTTGCATTTCTTTCTTTTCATGTTGTATTTTATTTCTGCAATTTAGTTATGTCTTTCTAGTTCCCTCTAGCCCAAGCTATAAGGGAAGCATATTAGTTTAATGGTTTCGTAGTTATGATGATTGATTGTTTTAATGATGAGAAGAATGGTATATGCATGTTATCAAATGTTTAGGTTTAGTTTTTGATCCTCATATGAGATCCACGTCGATGGATAGGCTTACCATGGATCAATTAGATTTCATAGATAGGAGAGGTGCTCAGCCTGCTACATTTCTTTGATATACATTATCTTATGGATATGAATTCTTAAAATCATTGACGCTTAAGAATATATATCAATGGTGCAAATCCATGATTTTCCAACCTTTATATCATTTATTTAAAATGTTTAAATTGTTTTATTTTTTGATTAGGGTGACTATAGTGCTCGAATCCTAGTTGTGTTATCCAAGTCATCATGATTTTGAAATATTAACCTATGTGTGAAACTTTGAATCTTGGGTGTTGTTTTAATTCAGTTGAATTACATTCCTTTAAGACTCCCAAAATCAAATCATTAGTTTAGTTTTTATTACTTAGTTTGTTTTGCATTTGATTTTCTTATTCTTGCAATTCATCTCCCTGTGGGATCGACCTTATATTCACGGGATATTACTTACGAACCTCTGCACTTGGAGGCAAGCAATCATCCATCTACTAGCTTTTCTCACTTGATGGAGATCAAAATCAACAGTTGAGGGCTGATTTCCTAATTGGGCCATTACTATGATGATCCAATGGCTGAAAATCGACATGCATGGTTAATATAAGACAATTAGGCTTGGTGTAAGGTTTCATATGAACCAGATCATGGGAACCATGTGATTTGGAATTAGGGGTTAGGGTTAATGACATTTTCATAATTATTGCTGGTCTAAGAATTTTGTAAGTATAAGGGTTCTACATGGTTGTAGGTACGTTTCCAAGTAATTCTTATAAAAGGACTTATATCTGAATCACCATGGATAAAGAGTTATTCACCGGTTTAGTCAAGGTATGTATATCAAACCATATGATCAACGGTCGGATGACTTGATTTATCGGTCAAATTCATGTTGGAGGATGGTGTAATACCCCGTACCTCTGGTACACGGGTGTTACCTCTTAAACCTACATCAATGGAAACCAGGTCCGATTAATTAGATAACCTAAACTCAACATGTGCAGGATGGAACTTCCAGTCAACGTTGAGACCATCCACCACGACACCTAGAAACTCAGTTTGCACTCCACACCAGTCAAGAAGGTAACCTCGATCGAACATCTTAAGCCATATCAGTTTCTAAGTCAGCTAGTTGTAGCAGCATTCTAAGACCCGTTCCATGTGGGTCAGCAGGTAGCCAACGGAGTACCACTACATCTTAAACCCATACTTAACCGTTAAAAACAAATATCAGACCCATCTGACCATCGTATCATGACATGTGGGCTACATATAGACCCAAGAGGTGTGTAACGGCCCACCTGGACCTAATCATCAGCCCAAAACGGGCCAGGATGTCCAAGTGGGGCCCCCGAGATGATTGGACGGAGTGGATTTAATACGATCATCATGATGGACCCCATATGCGATGCACGTGCACCTTGTACTACCATTGAATAAGGTGCACCAAACCAAGTTGCTCTGTCAAACAGTCTTTGACTGAGCAAAAACGCAAGAAGCAAGGATTTCTCCCGCCGTTTCAAATTTTAAAATTGGCAGAACTTCAAGCTCCAAAGTGGGCCACACTGGCCACTTTTTGGACAATCCAAACCGTCCATTTTTCTCATGGGGTCCGCCCAACCAAAACCGTATAAGGATACGAACCCCCACAAAGAAATAAAGGAATTGAGTCTAAACTGTCCATCTCTTTATGTATGGTTGGGATCCACAGATAAAGGGCCGCTAGATGGCTTGACGGGCAAGCTAACAAATCAGTAGGCCGCACCATCAGACAGCAGGTGGACCTCATGCAGATAGCGGGTGAGCCTCCAATGGGCTTCACTAGTGCACAACCAGTGGGCTTCACTAGTGCACAACCAGTGGGCCGCACCCGTAATACGTCTCAGTAGGCCTGATCACCTTAAATCAGGCCCAATATATACTCAGTCTTGGGCCACTAGGGGGCTAGCAACATTGGGCCAAACTGGGCCCTAGTCAGCCCAGTTTTGGCCTTGACTATGTACGGATTCCGGGCCCGATCCGAGCCACTTTTTTTTTTTTTGATAAAACTTGACGGGCCTGGACCCTCTAATACAAGCCCAAACAGCCTTATTCATAGGACACCTCAAACCCACATAGCTTCAATACATTAACCTTGGAAATATTTAAACCTTAGGGGACCATTCACGTGATTTGGGCTACCCGGTGTACGTAAGGACGTGAATCAAGAGTGGTCATACGACCTTTAAAAGGTGATGATTTTCCTCCCCTTAAGCTTTCCATCTCTAAACTGGATTTGGGATAATCTTTTATTGTGGTTGTAAATGGTATCCTTGGAATGAATGATCATTTGACTTGTTGTTGGAAAACATGTTTTATGAATTATCTAACCATTGGCTAGATGTAGTGTATATATATATCTTAGGCGTAATTTAGCCAGTAAGTTCACTGGAACATAGGCTATAAGACTAGTAATATGAACTGATAACCTCATCTCAGACCTTGGAAGTCATTTAACTGCCTGATTGGTTTACTTAGAAATTTGTGAAATGCTCGATAAAATTTCTTAATCAAAATATCCTAGGACTTATTTATTAGCCTAACTTAAAAAGTATGCCTTGGAATTACTTGAACGCTTGACGTGTTTGCCTGAGCACATGTCCTAAGAATCAATTTACTAAGTAGTTGAATCACATGTTTAGCTCCCTTTGGAACCTGCCTTAGAATTGATAGATTAAGACTATGAGACTTCTTCACATATATATATATATATATATATATATATATATACATACATACATACATATATATATATATATATATATTCTGTTCAGGTCGTTAAATCATGTTTGAACTTCTATTGCATTGGTTGCGAAACATATGTTGTCAAAATCTCTCTACGGAAACCTTTACCTAAGGAGAGTTCGTACTTAGGGTGTAATATGACTGGTTGTGATAAGAATAAACTCTTAACATGGAGGTTATGACATGTGGAAATTGTGTAAGGCCTGTACCTTAAACCGTACTATTTCTTAGGCTTCCATGGTCCTCCTAATCGAATTCCCACAACCCTCGACCTGTATCTGAGGTTGGAGAGAGGCGTCTCCTAGGTCCCGAGCTTGTGTAGTAGACGTCATAGGCTATCGATATCATTAGGCAGAGGATGTGCATAACTTAGAGCCAGCAGAAGAGTTTTGCTGATCGTCGGCGTCGTCCCTTGGAGTTCAATTTTGGGGACAGAGTGTATCTCAAGGTCTCACCATGAAGGGTGTGGTTCAATTTGGAGCAAAGGGTAAGCTCGCCCCGAGATTCATAGGACCTTTCGAGATCACTAGGCGCGTTGGCGCTGTGGCCTATCGGCTTGCCTTGCCATCTCAGTTGTCTGGCGTCTACAACATTTTCTATGTTTCTATATTGAGGAAGTGTGGGTCAGACGTAGTTCTTATTATTGATTGGCAGCCATTGGAGGTTCGCGATGACACTTCTTACATTGAGCAGCCAGTTCGTATCCTTGATTAGAAGGAGCAGGTCCTCCGGACTAAGGTCATTCCCTTGGTGAAGGTACAATGAGATCATTATTCTGTTGATGAAGCATCTTGGGAGCATGAGGTCGAGATTCGAGAACACTATCCCTATCTCTTTGATGATTGATTATATGTTGTATCTTGTATGCTGTCCCTGATTATTATATAATGATGTCATGTTTCCTCTTCCTTATGAGTTATGTCTAGTTGTGATGATTATGTAAATTTTGAGAACGAAATTTTTATTAGGAGGCGAGAGCTGTAAGACCCGTATATTAGACCGTACCATTTCGTAGGTTTCCACGGTCCTCCCGATCAAATTCTGGTAATCCTCGACCTGTATCTGACATTTGCACACGATCCTAAGCCGAGTCCTACAAACCGGAGTCAGATCGACTTGAAACTTGTATCCTAGCGACCGTGCCGTCGCCGCGGTTCTAACATTGCGTCTCACGTGCCGAGGTGATACCCAGGCCAGGAGATGTGAGTTCGCGTTCATTCTGAAGAAACGCCACGCGTTGCGAATTTTGAGAGAATCTCTATAATCCGTCACATAAATCAAGTCAAGTACATCCTCCATACCCCAATGCCACGTCACCCTATCCAAGTACAAGCACCCATTCCCTCTTTTTCCAAGTCAACTCTCTCTCTCCCTACCTATTCTTTCTTTATACAAAATTTCAACTAAGCCCATACGCTAACCATTCCTTCCTTACAACATCCATTCCACCCATCCCTTATCATTCTATCATTTCTCCCTCTCCCTCATTTCTCAAACAATCTCCTAAGCAACAAAAAAAAAATCTAACGTCCAAGCTTTGCAAGAGCAACCCAAGTGTGGCCCACTTCTCTACCACCCAATCTCTCATCCCCACCATCAAAACTTCATCATCCTCCATCAAGGTCGAAGTTAAAGAGCCTAGGAGTCCAAGAAACTAAAGGAGAAGGCCGATAGGTGGGTGATCCACCATTGATTTTCAATTTGATGGCTCACTTGTGATGGGACCCAATTTGATGTATGAAATTATATGAGGGACCCATAGTGGCGGGGTCCCTTTACTACATCGCGCTCTCTCTCTCTCTCTCTCTCTCTTTCTTTCTTTTATTCTTGATGATGATGATGATTGTATGACCCACTTGATTCACGTCGTCCATGGGTGAGACCCACCTCGCTGCCTGTCTAGCGGACAGGCCTGCTGCCCGTCCGTTTGGACAGGTCGAGATGAAGGAAAACACAAGTATCATCTTCATCCAAAACTCTGGTGGGCCACGTGTGTGGGACCCACCGTGATAAGTATTCCACGCCATCCATCTGTGGCGCCTCACCGTCCATCTGGATGTGAGGCAGATCTAACTCTTGGTGGATGGCTTGTGTGGGACCCACCGTGATGTATGCACCGTCCAGCGTCCAGGGTCTGGACGTTAGATTCCTTGGACGCTGACCTCTTTTGGTAAAAAATAATATACATATACATATATATATATATATATATATATCTGGTGAGCCCCACGTGGGACCCACCTGTTGAGAGAAGACAGACGACTGGTGTATCTCACACCAGCTATCCTGCTGACGTGGGACGTCAGCAAATTCCGTGGGACCCACCATATTTATGTCTCATCTGCATTGTCCATTTGGACGGTGCCATGTACGCCCCACCATGATGCAATGCTTCATTTGCACCATGCATCACCCCACCGTGATGCATGTTTTGTAATCCACACCGTCCATCCAGACATGGGTCTGGACGGTGGACCATTTCAATAAAAAAATAATAATAAAAATAAAAATAATAATGAAGCAGATCAAATTCTTTGGTGGGCCACGTATGTGGACCCTACCTTAATGTATGTGATTCATCCAAACCGTCCATCCATTTGGTGAGCTCGTCCTACGACTTGAGAAGAAAAATAAGACAGATCTAATATCAAGTGGACCACACTATAGAAAACAGTGGAGTTGAATGTTTACCATTGAAACCCCTTTGGGTTACAAAAGTTTTGAATCAATATAATATTTATTTTTCCTCCCTGTTTAGGTCTGACCTTATGAACAGATTGGATGGGAAATAAATACTATGGTGGGGCCCACTGGAATTTAACTGTGGAAATTATTATCACCACTATTAGATGTGGTTTGGTCCAATTGATCTTTTGATATGATTCATTTTTTATATAATACTCTATATTGATCTCTAAAAATAGATGAATTATGTTATGATTGGCCCATTTGATTCGGCCCATTTGAATCAGCCCATTTGAATCGGCCTATTTGATTCGGCCCATTTGATCAGCCCATTTGATTTGGCCCATTTGATTTGGCCTATTTGAATTGACCAATTTGATTCGGCCCATTTGATTTAGCCCATTTGATTGGCCCATTTGATTCAGCCCATTTGAATGGGCCCATTTGATGCAATTGAGGCCCATGATGATTTATATTAGGCCTTTGTGTGAACATTACAAAAAATAGTGGAGTTGAACGTCTACCATTGAAACCCCTTTGGGTTACAGAAGTTTTGAATCAATATAATATTTGTTTTTCCTTCTTATTTAGGTCTTTGTAACCTTATAAACAGACTGGATGGGAAATAAATACTATGGTGGGGCCCACTGGAATTTAACTGTGGAAATCATTATCACCACTATTAGATGTGGTTTGGTCCAATTGATCTTTTGATATGATTCATTTTTTTTATATAATACTCTATATTGATCTCTAAAAATAGATGAATTGTGTTGTGATCGGCCCATTTGATTCGGCCCATTTGATTCGGCCCATTTGAATCGACCCATTTGATTCGGCCCATTTGATTTGGCCCATTTGATCGGTCCATTTGATTCGGCCCATTTCAATTGGCCCATTTGATGTAATTAAGGCCCTTGTGCGAGGCCGTGGGCCCACTGTATGTTTGGCCCTATGTGGGCCATTCCTTAGGAGCAATGTTGGTTAAAGGACCACATTGATGGGCAATGATGGTTGAACGTCCACATTGTGACCTTCCCTTAGGCCTTGTTAGGCCCATCCTCATCATTCTCTAGTGGGTTAACCCAAACGATTGGGCCCCATTGATATTGCTTGATCCATTATTGGCCGTCCATCTATGGACCCCGCCTTGCATTAAGGTTGATTATCAATGCCGATTATCGATACCGACTAGTGATGCCGATTATGAGTTTGTGACAGCAGAGCATTATGATACATGCCCATACGCATCATCTGCATGATTGTTATGAGTTATGGTTGGCCATTTCCTATGCCATAGTGCAGGCGATTTATGAGACTCCCTGATAGACGGAGTTATTCCACATGAGCGCACGGTATGCGCAGGATTGATGCATGATTGGGCTGTGTGATTCATGCACTTTGCATTTGTGTGATTGTGATTACTGTATGCTCTAGTGACATCAGGGCCATAGCCTCCACAGGCACATCATGGATAACCGGATTGGATACCAGAAATATTATTTCTAGCATCGGGGCACCATAGATGTCCCTGGGTGAAAATCTCCAAACTCGATGGTACCAAAGGATGACTCCAACGTCGAGATTGAGTGGATATATGAGCGCCCGAGTGCCGAATAACAGGGGGCTACGTCTTCTACTATGTTGTGATCAGTTGGAAATGGGTGGTGGCCTTATTCACTCGAGGGTAGGGGGCATTGCTATGCTGAGTATGACTAGCTTGTAAATGGGTCCGCTATCGATGTGCCAGATAGGTATTGGCAGACTATTGGCTAGGCGGATAGTGAGGTTTCTTACACTCACTTGGACTGTGCACGTGGGAAAGGGGTAGTGCCATTTAGGGTGTACTAAACCCCGGTGATTATCCAGAGTGAGAACTATACTAATATCGATGCTCTAGTGATGAGTCGTAGTGACATGTGAATTCGAATGAGGATTGGTATGCTTGAGTTGCATCTCGCATCGCATGGCCCTGGTATGACCGATATCATTCTTGCCTTGCATCACATGGTCTTGACATGACCAATATCATTCATGTTTTGCATCGCATAGCCTTGTTATGGCTGATTACATTCGTGGTCTTACCAGTATATTCCGCATTTTTCCGGCATTGCATTCTGAGCACGCTTATATTGCGTACACACTCTCACCATTGTCTAAGCTTTCCATAAGCTTATGCACGATTGATGCATGTAGGTGACGCTAGGACGCCGCAACAATGTTGAGATTGGTGCATGCAGTGGACTTCTGGAGCTTTTTGATTATCAATATTGTATTTCCTTTTGCGCACTGTACCTATTGTATCTTAAATTTTTTTGATCATAATGGATTTTGTGATGGTGTCTTGTTTATTGTTCGTGGGTTATACTTATGGTTATGCTCATTACGAAATAAATATATGCTGATAAATCCTCTTTGTAGGATCCCAAGATCGGAATCTGGTATATGAGTGCCGGGAGTGGAGAATGGGGTACTACAGAGGCTGTCGGCGCCGGATTCGGCAATCGAGAATTTTATGAGCCCGGTTTCTGAATTTGGGATGTGACAAATTGAATTATGGGGATCACCATCTATGGAATGATTCCACTTACTTGACTGTGGAGTGAACCACGCCATGTTTTACCCACCGCTGTTTACTCGCTTTGATCCATACATACAGCTTTACTTTGGTTGCTGAGTTTAATGACTTCTATATTTCATTCCTAGTTAGCATACGGTGGTAGTTCCCTAACATTGAGAATTGATTGACCACGTGTTGATGGGTTCTATATACACCTTAAGGCGGTAAGCCTCATGAGCCGAGGATGGTGGTATGGGACCTATGCCCGAGCTACCGACCTACGCTGGTGTTAAGCCCCCGTAGTGATCTTGAGCTTACTTAAAATGACTAATTATAACTGAATTAATAATGGTTGACTAATCATGCATATATGGCACAGACCAGCATCTATTGCTATCGTACGTGATGTACGTATTTTTCCGACTGGATGATTTTCCCAGGTCGATGATTGCATGGGTGACGAGCCCAACTTCTGTACGGATGTACATCCCCGGGGCGATGATTGCATTTACGCATTCATGCACATAATAAGATTGCATTTGCTACGTTTTTGTTTGCCTATATGTTTATGCTATTTCCTGTCGAGGGCGGCGGTGTGTAATCTTGAGGGGAGATCACACTGAGCTGGCCACTCATTCATCAATGTTAAACTGTACAGATGAGACTGGTGTGGGAGCTGACGAACGTATGACGGACCCAGAACCAACTACCGTTGAAGAGGAGTTTTACGATGAAGAGTCGCATCAGGAAGCGATTGCTTACTATGATTGAAATCAATAACTAGTTGTTATGGTTACTTTTGAACAATTACATTTTGAAAATTTTGTATATAGGCCCCAGCTGAGTGGCCCAGGATATCCATTTTGAGATGAGTTATATCTATATTACACTTGATTCTATTAATCGCACTTTGGTTTGATTGTCGGTTGATCACTGGTTAACGCCAAGTTTTCAGGAAACGGGTTACATACTCGGGTCTAGAAAATCGGGGGGTTATAAGTTGATATCAAAGCGGAGTATGAGATAGCCTGACTGTGGGATTAACATACAAGAACCTTAAGGGATTAAACTTAGACAAAACTTAGAAATTTCCCTTAGAAAGTAAATAGTAAACATAGAAACAGAGCACTTAGGCCCCTTAGGTAATTGTAGAATGGACAATTGAACCTATGAAAAGATCTTCAATAGCTAGGAAAGAACTTAGAATCCCTTGGGAAATAACAAGCTAGTCGTCTGAACTTAGAAACAGAAACCTTAGTCCCTTTGAAAATTTGACCAGGAATATCATATGGAAGCTAAACTCCCTCGCCATACAACCGGCAAGATCTCTGATTTCATAATTTATAATTCCATAGGAAATCATGCCATCCGTATTACGATCACAGAGGATGAATATAGTTGATATATAACCTATTCCATCAACGGAACATCAACGGGAGTGCGGCCCCGACTACACACCAGGCCTTCCGCCCGGGGTGGCAAACAGGGATACCAGGTCAGAGGCTGTAGGGGATTCCCCCTCTCCTTAGATATTCACATCAGGATTGTCGTCGCACTACTTCGAGCGACAGACACCTTCAGCTGAACCTTCAGATACCCCTTACGCAGATACGCCGATGGGAGCCGCCGCCTTCGTAGCCTTTGCGTAAATGGTGGCGACCATGCAACAGTAGCAGGCTGCCTTCATGCAGCAATAGCAGGATTCGTACGCTCTCATGATGGAGACCTTATGAAGCCGTGGAGGAACGTCATGCGATGCAGAGGTGAGAGGCACCAACGTGTTCGATCGTTTCATGAGGCTCCGTCTGCCGACTTTCGTAGGAGCGCCTGACTTGGTTCAGGCTGAGCATTGGTTGGCAAGGATCGCCAAGGTGATTGGGGCCCTGGAGTGCTCCGATGCACAGAAGGTTAGTTTGGCCACATACCTGCTAGAGGGAGAGGCCAAAAATTGGTAGAACAGCGTGCCAGCTGGGTATGCCTGGACATGGGTTGGCTTCAGGATGAAGTTTCTGGAGAAATACTTCCCACGGTCGTGCTGAAGCGAAAAGATCGCTCAGTTCTTAAAACTGGAGCAAGGGAACATGACGGTTGCCCAACACGAGGCGAAGTTTGACGAGCTGTCTTGATATGTACCCAAAGGCGTCGAAGATAAAGTATAAGTTGGAGAAGTTTAAGGAGGGGCTAAAGCCCGGGATACAATCTCGGCTGTGTACCTGGGATTTCGGGGACTTCCCTGAACTGGTAGACAAGGCGATGCGAGTAGAAAAGGACTTTGAGCGTACCATTCTCTCCCACCTTCCAGCTCGAGATGCCCAAATCAAATAAAGGCTGGTGTCTCCTACTCCGTCTACTCCAGCAGAGAGGTCCAGGCCGCTACTAGCGCGAGCTCCGCCCTTGCCTTCCGGCAGAAGCTGTGAATACTGCGGCAAGGCGAACCACATTGCCTAAAATTATTTCCAAAGAATGTGTGATCAGGGCATTCCACTATCGGGAAACCGCCCCCAGGAGAATCCGGGGACAGCTAGGACGAGCCCAGGCCCCAACAGCCTAGGCTGGGACCCCCAGCCCAGCAGAGGGTGTCTCCAACTAGGGTATACGTAGTCGCTGCCTCAGAAGCCAAGCAGGATCCTCTCCAAACCATCCACGGTACCGCTCATATTTACGATACCCCTGTACGTACCTTATTTGATTCCGGTGTAACTCTTTCTTTCATTGATTCTCCTATTGCATATAGATTAGGACTGAATACAACTCGAATGCATATCCCCTAGTTGTAGCATCCCCTATGGGTAAATTTGTAGAAATGGACACAATGCGTAGGGCATGTCCCATCGCCTTCACAAATCACATGGTGACTGTGGACCTAGTCGTCATGCCCGTCAGAAAGTTTGACGTCATCCTAGGGATGGACTTACTTACATTTGTGTGCGCAGTCATGGACTGTCGTGGCAAGGCAGTTACAATAACCATCCCTGGGTAGGCCCCTTTCACTTTAAAGGGAAAGGGCAGGCACAAGGAGTTTGAGAGCCTGCAAGCTCTAGCCGAAGGTGAGACGGAAGAAGTCTTCATCAGTCGGATACCAGTTATGTTGGAATTCCCAAAGGTGTTTCAAAAAATACCAGGGCTACCCCCAAGACGAGCAGTGGATTTATGCACAGATCTTAAACCAGGGACCACCCCCATTTTATTGCCCCCGCTTCGCATGCCTCCTTGCGAAATGGAGGAGTTGAGAAACCAAATTGATGATCTGCTAGGCCAAGGCTTCATTCGCCCCAGCGTTTCTCCCTGGGGAGCACCAGTTCTCTTCGTCAAGAAGAAGGACGAGTCAATGTGTCTCTGTATAGACTACGGGAGACTGAATGACGTGATGATCAAGAACAGATATCCCCTACAGCGTATCGGCGATCTATTTGATCAGCTAAAGGATGCCAAGTATTTCTCCAAAATAGATCTGCGCTCACGGTTTCATCAGTTGAGAATCATGGACGGGGATATCCCTAAGACGACGTTCAGAACTCGCTACAGGCACTACGAGTTCTTAGTAATGTCATTTGGGCTTACAAATGCTCCAGCAGTGTTCATGGACCTTACGAATCGGGTCTTCATGCCGTACCTGAACCGATTCGTAATCGTGTTCATTGACGATATCTTAGTTTATTCCAAAAGCCAGAGGGAGCATGAGCAGCACTTGCGCATGGTCTTGAGCACCCTAAAAGAAAATCAACTATATGCTAAGCTATCCAAGTGCGAGTTTTGGGAAGAAGAAGTAAAATTTTTAGGACACGTGGTTAAGGCAGACATAATAGTGGTTGATCCAGCGAATGTGGAAGCAGTATCTAAGTGGGAGCAGCCCACTACAGTTACCAAGGACCAGATTTTCCTCGGCATGGCAGGATACTACAGGCACTTCATCAAGGAATTCTCCCAGATTGCACGGCCGCTCACCCAATTGACAAAGAAGAACAACCAATTTACGTGGGATGAGAACACAGAGGCAGCTTTCCAAGAGCTGAAGATGAGACTGACTTTTACTCCAGTTCTCACTCTTCCTCAAGAAGGAGAAACATTCATAATATATAGCGACGCCACGAAGTTTGGTCTAGGTTGTGTCCTGATGCAGAACAACAGGGTGATCGCTTACGCTTTTCGCCAGTTGAAAAAGCACGAGGAGAATTACCCGACTCATGACCTAGAGTTGACAGCTGTGGTCTTTGCTCTAAAAATATGGAAGCACTATCTCTACGGGGAAGACTTCCAGTTATTCTACGACCACAAGAGTCTGAAATATATATTCATGCAGAAAGATCTGAATATGCGTCAACATCGGTGGATGGAGACGCTTAAAGACTTCCGTTTTGATATATCCTACCATCCTGGCAAAGCAAACTCTGTGGCCGATGCTCTGAGTTGGAAGAAGAAGTATGAACTGATGGTCGCCTTGATGATCAAGGAGTGGGAGATGATGGAGTTCATACAGGACTTCGACATCCAGCTCACACTTGATGAGCCAAATGCTTATGTAGCTCTTCTGACCATTGAGCCGACCTTAATGAGCCATATAATTTCAATCTAAGACCAGGACGAATGACTGGTTAAGATGAAGGAGAGGTGTAGGAGCGAGGAAATGCCCAGTTGGAGGATTGATGATGATGATGGTCTCCAATACCAGGGGCGGGTATGCGTACTTGACAATACAGATATGAGGAAAGAAGTGATGACAGATGCACATCACTCCAGAATGGCCATACACCCGAGGAGTACAAAGGTGTACAATAACGTGAAGAGATAGTATTGGTGGAATAACATGAAGAGGGACATAGTAGGATTTGTGGCAAAGTGCATGGTGTGCCAGAAGATCAAGGCCGAACACCGCGAGCTTGCTTGCCTCCTTCAGCCATTGCCGTTGGCTGAATGGAAGTGGAACAGTATCTCCATGGACTTCATTGTGGGACTTCCTATGACTCAGAGGAAACATGACTCGATATGGGTCATTGTGGATAGGCTGACAAAGTCTGCTCGATTCCTCCCAATTCGGACGACAGATTCGAATGACAATCTGGCGAGGCTCTACGTCCGTGAAGTCGTTCAGTCTTACGGGGTGCCTCAGGAGATCATATCAGATCATGACTCGCGGTTCACATCCACCTTTTGGAGGAAGTTGTAGGAGGAACTCGACACGGAACTCAAGTTTAGTACTACTTTTCACCCCCAGACAGATGGGCAGACAGAGAGAGTAAATCAAGTTTTGGAAGACATACTGAGGGCGTGTGTCCTTGACTTCAAGGAAAATTGGGACGACCATTTGGCACTCACAGAGTTCACCTATAATAACAGTTTCCAGTCCAGCATAGGCATAACACCTTACAAGGCTCTTTATAGTCACCCCTTCTGAGCTTCGCAGTGCTGGGCAGAAGTAGGAGAACAGAGTTTGTTGGGACTTGAGCTCGTCCAGGTTACCACCCAGGCAATCGATGTCATTCAGAAGCATTTGTGCATCGCCCAGAGTAGGCAAAAGAGCTATGCAGACAATCGACGATGCGACCTGGAGTTTGTGACTGGCGACTACGTATTTCTAAAAGTTTCGCCTATGAAGGGTTTGATGAGGTTCGGACAGAAATGGAAGCTAACACCTCGCTTCATTGGACCTTTCAAAATTTTGGATCGCATGGGAGCCGTAGCATACCGTTTTACGCTACCTACCACACTGACAGGTATTCACAATGTCTTCCACATATCAATGTTGAAGAAGTATACACCAGACGAGTCACACGTTGTTAGCTGGGAGCAGATTGAACTTACAGATAACACTTCTTACACTGAGGAACCTATCCGCATCCTGGACCATAAGGAGCAAGTCCTGCAGATAAAGACTATACTGTTGGTCAAGGTCCTTTGGTCGCATCACGGAGAAGAGGAGGTAACTTGGGAACGAGAAATAGAAGTCAGGGAAAAGTACCCTCACTTATTCAACAACACACCACAGGTAATTTCGAGGGTGAAGATTTCTTTTAAGGGGGTAGACTTTAACACCCCATACCTCTGGTATACGGGTGTTACCTCTTAAACCTACATCAATGGAAACCAGGTCCGATTAACTAGATAACCTAAACTCAACATGTGTAGGATGGAACTTCCAGTCAACGTTGAGATCATCCACCACGACCCCTAAAAACTCAGTTTGCACTCCACACCAGCCAAGAAGGTAACCTCGATCAAACATCTTAAGCCAGATAAGTTTCTAAGTCAACTAGTTATAGCAGCATTCTAAGACCCGATTCATGTGGGTCAGCAGGTAGCCAACGGAGTATCACTGCATCTTAAACCCATACTTACCGTTAAAAACAAATATCAGACCCATCTGACCATTGTATCATGACATGTGAGCTAAATATAGACCCAAGAGGTGTGTAATGGCCCACCTGGACCTCATCATCAGCCCAAAATGGGCCAGGCTGTCCAAGTGAGGCCCTCGAGATGATTAGATGGAGTGGATTTAATACGATCATCATGATGGACCCCATACGCGATGCACGTGCACCTTGTACTACCATTGAATGAAGTGCACCAAACCAAGTTGCTCGGTCAAACAGTCTTTGACCAAGCAAAAACGCAAGAAGCAGGGATTTCTCCCACCGTTTCAAATTTTAAAATTGGCGGAACTTCAAGCTCTAAAGTGGGCCACACTGGCCACTTTTTGGACAATCCAAACCGTCCATTTTGCTTGTGGGGTCCGCCCAACCAAAACTGTATAAGGATACGAACCCCTATAAAGAAATGAAGGAATTGAGTCTAAACCGTCCATTTCTTTATCTATGGCTGGGATCTACAGATAAAGGACCACTAGATGGCTTGATAGGCAAGCTAACGATAATTTACCCAGGGGATTACTAGCTTCCACTTGCCAGTTTGAAAGGAGTCCTCTCACAACAAAAAATGGCCAAATAAGCTAGAAGGAAGAAACAGGGTCTTTCCTTTTCTGGGTAGGGGAAGCCGGCACATCAATGACCATCCACTGGAGTCATGTGGAAGCGATCCCAGCCGTTGGAGACTTCTCTCCCTTGCCTATAAATGGGCACTGCTGCCCTCAGGTTTCAGACCAGAGGAGGAAAGGAGAGAGAAAGAAAGGAGAGAAACGGAGGGTGGAAGCTCTGCCAAGTGCGCTCAGCACACACTGCTCCAACTCAGCCCGTAAAAATTGGACCAAGTCAAGTCAGTGTGGGCCTATAGCTCCACAACCAGAGGGAGAGAAAAGAGAAAGAGAGTAGGGACAAAGGCCATCTTGCGATCAGGCCAGGTGATGACATAACTCTCCTGTCATTTTTCTTCCTTTTTCATGAGAAATTTCAGCCCCATTTGGAGGCTATGCCTAGAGCTGAAATATAGCTTCTAGCTGGGCCATTCATCAGGCTGAAACAAGGCCGGAACTAACCACGTTTTGGGCTGTGGTATGAGCTAAAAATCAGCTTGATGAATAGCTGAATACCAGCCGGTTAAACAGCTAAAACTCTAGCTTAAAAATAGCCGAAACCAGCAACTAAAGGGAGTGTTGAGATCAATCTCAGTGCTGGGCTGATCTTGCCATAAACCTGGATTAAGAATCCACCTTAAATACAACTAAAAACCAGCTTGAATACAACTGGATATACCGCTTGATAAGCAGATGAAAACCACCCCTCAAGCAGGCCATGAAATGGCCGAAAAACGGGCCAAGAATAGGCCTGCATCAGGCTGTGTGAACGGGCCAAAATTCCAGTTGAAAACGTGCTAAGACCAGACCGTTTTTGCACCACCGCATGGGCCAAAACCAACTCCAGGTTGGGCCGTTGTCAGCCACCCTGTTTGGGCTTTAAGATAGGTTGGAAACAGCCTAAAAATGGACCGCGGTTGGAGTTAGAACCAGGCCCTCATCAAGCCTTGGAATAGGTTGAAAACCAGATTCCTACTGGTGCAAATAATGAGTTGAAAACGGCTCTTATTTGGACCGTACATGGTCCTTCCCCAGGCCATATAATGCAAACCTCAGCTGGGCCTTGGATCCAGCTGAAAGCTAGCCTAGCAGAGTTGTTCAACTAGCCCACAATCTGGGCTTTGCATCAGATTGAAAACGGCCCTCCAGTGGGGTGATTTCTGGGCTGAAAATCAGCCCAGGTGGGCCGCACCACTTCTAAACATCAGGTGGGCCACACCCCCAACTGAACGTTCGTGGGCCCCACTACAAATCTCAGTGGGCCACATGTTCTGATGTGTGGGCCGCACCTGATTTCCCAAATCAGTGAGCCGCACCATCAGACAGCAAGGTGGGCTGTACTTGATTTCCCAAATTAGTGGGCCGCACCATCAGACAACAAGGTGGGCCGTACCTGATTCCCCAAATTTGTGGGCCGCACCATCAGACAGCAGGTGGGCCTCACGCAGACAGCTGGTGGGCCTCATCACACGACCCAGTGGGCTTCACTAGTGCACAACCAGTGGGCCGCACCCGTAATACGTCTCAGTGGGCCTGATCACCTTAAATCAGGCCCAATATATACTCAGTCTTGGGCCACTAGGGGGCCAATAACATTGGGCCAAACTGGGCCCTAGTCAGCCCAGTTCTGGCCTTGATCAGGTATGGATTCCGGGCTCGATCCGAGCCACTTTTTTTTTTTTGGGCAAAACTTGACGGGTTTGGACCCTCTAATACAGGCCTAAGTGGCCTTATTCATAGGACCCCTCAAACCCACATAGCTTCAATACACTAACCTTGGAAATATTTAAACCTTAGGGGACCATTCACGTGATTTGGACTACCCGGTGTACGCAAGGACGTGAATCAAGAGCGGTCATACAACCTTTAAAAGGTGATGATTTTCCTTCCCTTAAGCTTTCCATCTCTAAATTGGATTTGGGATAGTCTTTTATTGTGGTTGTAAATGGTATCCTTGGAACGAATGATCATTTGACTTGTTGTTAGAAAACATGTTTTATTAATTATCTAACCATTGACTAGATGTGGTGTATATATCTTAGGCGCAATTTAGCCAGTAAGTTCACTGGAACATATGCCATAAGACTAGTAATACGAACTGATAACCTCATCTCATACCTTGGAAGTCATTTAATCGCCTAATTGGTTTACTTAGAAATTTGTGAAATGCTCGATAAAATTTCTTAATCAAAATATCCTAGGACTTATTTATTAGCCTAACTTAAAAAGTATGCCCTAGAATTACTTGAACGCTTGACGTGTTTGCTTGAGCACATGTCCTAAGAATTAATTTTGCAAATTTACTAAGTAGTTGAATCACATGTTTAGCTCCCTTTGGAACTTGCCTTAGAATTGATAGATTAAGACTATGAGAGTTCTGCATATATGCGTGTATATATATATATATTCTGTTCAGGTCGTTGAATCATGTTTGAACTTCTATTGCATTGATTGCGAAACATATGTTGTAAAAATCTCTCTACGGAAACCTTTACCTAAGGAGAGTTCGTACTTAGCGTGTAATATAATTGGTTGTGACAAGAATAGACCCTCAACATGGAGGTTATGACACGTAGAAATTGAATTGTGGGGATTACCATCTATGGAGTGATTCCACTTACCTGATTGTGGAGTGAACCACGCCATGTTTTACCCACCGTTGTTTACTCGCTTTGATCCATACATACCGTCTTACTTTGGTTGCTGAGTTTAATGACTTCTATATTTCATTCCTAGTCAGCATAGTGGTAGTTTCCTAATATTGAGAATTGATTGGCCATGTGTTGATGGGTTCTATACACACCTAAGGTGGTAGCCTCATGAGCCGAGGATGGTGGTATGGGACCTATGCCCGAGCTGTCGGCCTACGCTGGTGTTAAGCCCCCGTAGTGACATTGAGCTTATTTAAAATGGCTGATTGTAACTAGATTAATAATGGTTGGCTAATCATGCATACATGACACAGACCAGCATTTATTGCTATCGTACGTGATATACATATTTTTCCGATTGAATGATTTTTCCAGGTTGATGATTGCATGGGTGACGAGCCCAACTTCCGCATGGATGTGCATCATCGGGGCGATGATTGCATTCACGCATTCATGCACATAATAAGACTGCATTTGCTACGTTTTTGTTTGCCTGTATGTTTTATGCTATTTCTTGTCGAGGGCAGCGGTGTGTAATCTTGAGGGGAGATCACATTGAGCTGGCCACTCATTCATTAATGTTCAACCATACATATGAGATAGGTGCAGGAGTTGACGAACATACGGTGGAACCGGAACCAGCTACCGTTGAAGAGGAGTTTTACGACGAGGAGTCGCATCAGGAAGCGGCTGCCTACTATGGCGCTTAAATCAATAACTAGTTGTTATGGTTACTTTTGAACAATTAAAATTTAAAAATTTTGTATATGGCCCCCAGCTGAGTGGCTCAGGATATCCATTTTGAGATGGGTTATATCTATACTACGCTTGCTTCTATTAATCGCACTTTGCTTTGATTGTCGGTTGATCACTGATTAACACCAGGTTTTCAGGAAATGAGTTAAATACTCGGGTCTCTAGATTGGTATTGTACACGTGTACATAATAGGTTAAATTTATGGTAACACTCATGGACTTTCAATACTCGGGTATTGAAAAGTTCGGAGTGTTAAAACACCAGTCATCTTAACTTTCTATAGTTTAAAATGGTTTTTACCGGAATATTTTTTTACATCGAACTTCGGGTTAGATGCCATTAATACCTTGCTTTCAGATTCGATCTACTTCCCAATGTTAGCTTTGATATCACTTGTAGGAGAACCGCGGAAGCACATAGAGACGAATAAAGCAAAGTACTACCAATCGCACAATCAAGTCCAAACACAAACAATCTGAATTTTACATGGAAACCCTTTCAGGTAAAAAAACTACGGCACAAAGCGGCGAGTAATGCACTACGAAAGTAGAAATACAAGAGATAGAGTGTTACCGATTCAAACAAGCCTCAAATCCACTTCATAAGCCTAAGCTATGCCCTTAAAACCCTTAGGAAAGAATTAAAAAGCCTAAAACTCTTCTACTTTTATCCAAATTCTGATTACACCCAATATATATAGTATCATATAGTATCACAATCGAAATAGGAAACAAATCCCACACTTATGCAATTCTGCGTGTGCGCTCGATGGCACATTTGATAGGACTTCGATGGCATCGACGATCTGTCAATAGCATCGAAGAACACCTTCGATGACATCGAGTAAAACGCCAAAATGTTCCAGTAACAAAACATAAAATTTTCAAATTTTTCCGATGGTATCAAGTGGTCTGTTAATGGCATCAACAGACCATATTATTTACATATCTAAGACACCGACAACACTTTAGTGGTGTGACCAACCATATTTTATGCATGCCATCCAACCTGTGCATTACCTGACATTAACATAACAATGTGATTCTACAAACACAGGCTTATATAATCATTAGGTGAGCTACACCGTATGAAACTATAGGTTACTTTCCAATAACTTCCAATTCATGCGGTATTAGGCCATCCCCGTGATGGTCAGATTGGCCTGAGTTTAAAGACATCTAACTTTTATGGTGGGGTAACTTTGATGGACGGGTTAGATTCTATATAAAAGGATTGTGAGCCCCACATGCAGTATTCGGAGAACAGGCTTATTCTACAAGGATTTGTTGTGGCAGATCCAACATCCATACTTGTAATCACACTTTAAAAAAAAGCCTTAATTCTCATGATTACTTAAGTTTAGCTAAGACCTTCCTTTTTTTAGTTAGGCCTTACTTTGAGATAGCTTTAATTTTATAAAAAAACGAAATAATTACCCTTTTAATCTCTTTGCACACAGCTTTTATTTCATGACATGTTACCATCTTGCTTTGAATTGATGGGTCATGCTTTCTCAGACACGTCATGTGCCACGGAATCATATTGTGTGGTCCCAGCTGACACTGTTTCTTGTTTGCACTTTACTGCTACAAAAGATGACAGGATCTTCCACGGATCCATACAACTAGTTGGACCATAAAGTTAATTTCTACATTGTACGTTGTTACCAATGTATCATGTGTTAACGACATCCAACCCGTCCAAATTTTTGGGTCCACCATGAAAATCAGCTAGTGTAAAAACTTGGCTAATCCGTTCTCCAGGTGGGCCACCCTTGTAATTTGGATAAGATTACTAATTGTACTATTTTTGTTGGTGTAGCCCACGTGATGAGTGGGCTGGCTTGCTTTTACATTAGGTGTTCTTCATAGTGGAAAAAAATCTGTTGGACCTGTTGTCATTGATAGGATATATTGATGGAGCTTGGGTTGATTCTCCGAGCACAGACGCCACACGAAGAAGGGACGCGGATTGCGTCCCCATCCCTCTCTAGCCACGAACTGACAGTTATGTGGGCAGGCCCAACGTGATGTATCCGTTTACCCACGCCATCCATCCTTTCTCTCGTGTCATTTTAAGGTATGTGGACAAAAATGAGACAGATCCAACGCTCAAGAGTCATCATTGTTGTGCTCTACTTGAGCCATAGATCTGCCTCGTTTTTGTTCACATACCTTTTTATTTTTTATTTTTTTAAAAATTATTATTATTATTTTTTTAAATAACTATTTCCTTTGTATTATCAGAAAATCAAGATTTACAACGAGAGCAGTGTTCGGGCTTGCCCAGAAGAAAAGGCCTCGGCGGAGCCTATTATAACTAAGCAAAAGGAAAAGAGAAAAAGTACCCTATCAACAAACTGAGCTAAGTTCTCATGGCCCCAGACCCACTCTATCAAAAAAGAGGGATCCTCTAACAAGAATGGAAAGGTCAGCAACTTGCCGGGAAAAGGAGGACTGAAATTGATACGAGAGAAGGGCTGGATGGTGTGGGTAAACAAATAAATCAGGGTGGTCTTGCCCATATAACTAGCCATTAACGTTCGTGGCTATAGACCACCATGCAATCCGGGTTCATGAAGAACCATAACTAATTATTATATGATCCCATGGATAATCGTGTATCGTGAAAAAGCTAAAAAGCAAACTTAGGTATTTTGATCCTCAGTTGTCAGAGATGATCATCGTATGGCCTCTAATTGCATATAAGCTAACATGGTTTAAAAACCCTATTTGTGATTTAGCATTAGATTTTTAGAATTAGACAGAATTTTTTTATCATTTGATTTAATAATAAGCTGATATTGCCCAAAATTTATTTTTTTCATAAACGAATAAAGGATATTGAAATTGATTATTGAACGAGGTTTGAGCCAGCAACAATCATTGTGAGTTTGCTCCCTATAGGTATGGGTTTGATTCTCTTCCTTGACATTACCCGATATACATAGTTGTGAATGATTGTGTATATTCACAGGAAATAATCTTGCCTCAAAAGAAACCGGGACACTTGTATCTTCGAAAAAAATTGAAATTGATTATTATTTTATGTAAGAGAAAATACAATTGGGATTGAATTTTTCTTTTCATCAAAGCAGTTGAAGTAATCATTTTCATCTCTTAGTGGACCCTTGATTCAATTGGTAGGGTGCCCCTAATGCGAGTTGTATAGCTAGACTTGAGATCACCGGGGTCAACAAGTCTTTCAACCACGGTCCATGCATATATGTGCACATGTTTATACCTTCACAAAGCAAAGGATATTAAGCATGTGATTTGGTATCATAATCCTAATTAAGAAAGCATGTAAATCAAGTGGCAATCATGTGTCAAAAGTGAAATTGGTATTGTTATAAAAATGGAGCCTATCATCAGGGTAGAGAAGTTGAGGGTTTGATTTATGCCCTCTAAGCGGTCTACTAGTCAAACTAGTTGGAACTTTTTAAAATTTTTTAACTAGTTGGAACTTAAAATATAAAAAAAACCAAAGATAATGTAAAATACTTTTAAAATAACCACTTAAAGGGAACATTCGGAAGATGGGATGGAGAGAGGAAACATACTTTTATCGAAAAAAAAAAAACCAAATTAACTATCTATTTAAAAAATACTATAAACCTCAAGTAAGCTAAAAGCCTGTTTGGATAGAATGTAAGCTAGGTATGCAACCCATTTTACATTCATAGGACATTATGTTCCTTGTTGCAATAACAATAATGTTGTATATATGTTATGATTCTAATGGTTTAAATAGCCTAACTTGACACGTTCCATTAGTTATGAGCTTTTGATATATTAGTTGGGTTACAGTTGGTATTAAAGCCAACATTATATCTTGTGGTTGAGTCATGGAAAAGACGATTTGAATCAGAGTAGGAGCTGCCACGGTGTGGAAAGGGCTACTTAGACAACCAACGTGTAACCACCAAGTAGAAAGAGCTACTTGTATAATTAGAGTGCAACAACCATGCACTTAGAAGGGCTACTTGAAAAGAGGCCAAAGTGAGTGCCGTCACAAAATAGGCCACCTTAGACATTGGTTGCAGATAATAGTGGAATGTTATGATCGCAATGATTTAAAGAGCTTAGCTTGTCGTGTTCCATCTATTCGATGCGCATCATTCAGGTGGGAGTCAAGAATTTAATGGGTCTCACCTATTAGGGCTGAAAGTCGGGCAGGTTGGGTTGAGTTGGTACTCAACCCTAGCCCAACCTAAGGTTCCTATACCTTCCTGATTTGAGGAAGCTCGATGAGGAGTGATCGCTGGTGTAATATTTGGAGTAGTTATTCATTGAGGAAGACCGTGATCGACCTCAACACATGCCTCCCTCCATCAAATTTTCAATTAATGATTGAAAAAAAAAATGAAAATGAACGGTGATCACCACTTCATTAGGTCTTACAGAAAACATACCCTTGTCCAATAACAACAACCTTTCACATAAAGTGTCGTTTGTATGGATACTTGCATGTATACAACCTTTTTTTTTTTTCCTTAAATTGTTTTGCTAATGTGTTACTTTGGTAGAGCATTCGGTCCTTGAAAATGGTAGGCCATACCATGAAGATTACCAGGAGCAAAAAATAGGAACAATCTACTTATTAGATGGGCCACACAAACATGATGTGTGAGACCAACCTCTATCCATTGATTGCAACAGTGTACCCGCCCTGATGAACGGAACATCCAGGTTTTCATCATACGAGATCTTTATGACGAGTCCCACCATTTGCACGGATCTGATTCTATAAACAAGCAAACCATTGGAGGGAAATAAACAGTTGCATGCAAACATTTCTCCCATACAAATGCACCCACCTCAACTTCCACTCTGCACCCATAATTTCAAACATAAAATAGATTATCTGGTATGTACAATACAAAGAAATAGACGTATCAAAACGAACCCACATGCATATAGTCCTTTATCTACCATGACTTGGGCTAATCTCTCTTTTTCCTCTTTTGGGTTTTGGATGATTCAGATCTGCAGCGGTTTTAGACATGTACATACCATGCTTAGATACAAAATCATATTGTATTAGGAGGTGGTTGTCCTTTCGGTCTACGGATTCTTTGATTGATTAATACAAAAGAAGAAACATATACAATGCTTGGGCTTTGAGTTAGTACAAGTGGGTTCCACGTTTCATTGATCCAAACCATTCATATGATGGGCCCACTTTCCTGATGTAAAAATCGAAACCCTTCAATATAGGTGGCCCAACAAGTAGATGGTTTGTAAGGAAAATGCAGCTACTGTTCACATTCATCCGAATAAAGGGACTTGTTTGGGGGATTGGCCATCCAGGGTGTGGTCCATCACATCAACGGTTTGGATTATGGGAATACTGCCCTCACTTGTATGATGCCACCCAAGTGCTTTTCTTGTATTAAATAATTACAATAAATATTATTTTAGAGAAAGAACTTCGGATGCTGCTTTTGGAAGGCAATGAGAATTTCATGGGAACACTCAAGCATCTATCCCAACAACCACGACCACATTTCGTACCCCGCCATTGATTAAATGGTGGCCACTCATCCGCTGTCGCATCTGTGGACACCAATGTAGACCATCCAATTCGGATTAAATGGTGGCCACTCATCCACTCATCAGCAGTGGTCGAAGTTGGATGGTCAAGATCGTCTTACCAGTGAACTTCTTTGGCTGTGCATCATTCATGATGGACCGAGCGTTTTGACGGTCTGGATTGGGATGCATGCATGCCACGTATAGAAAATGGTGGTAAACGCAGCCCACAGTCTAGCTCGAACAGAAGTGGCCTAGCGATTCACGTAACAGTAATCTAAAGGCCAAGGATCAGCCACGTAAGCAATGTTCTTGTTATTATTATTATTATTAGTTTTTAATGAAGAATAAACTCGTAAAGGGAAAAGCACCCAAGATTGGGTTATGAAAAGGAAAAGGTTGGGGGCACTTCAAAAAGGATCCGGGTCCAGCGCAAGTGATCCTGTTCTGCCACGTGGTAGATTTTTAGAACGTGACACAGGTGGGTCCCTTAGGAAATGTGGTGGACCGTAGCTGTACTATTCCGCATGCAAAATGGATCAATGGATTCGAGTCTCGCTGGGCCCACATGCGTGACAGCCCTGTCCATCAACAGGCCTTGCACAGACAAATATGGCACACGTACGCAGGATCCGAGCCATCCATCGGGTGGCCTACACTCTTTAGATTTATTATGAGAAAATTTTGGCAGGTTTACTTATTAGGTAGACCACAATGTGCAAAAATAAATGGACAGTTAGAAATAAAAACTTGTTTTTATCCCTCCATTTGTTTAATACACTGTTGCCCAGTCTGATAAGTGAATAGAACAGATTTTTTTTTTTTTTTTTTTCCTACAGAATATCTGGACTGTGTGTCCCACCTGTTGAACTGCTTAGATCTTCCACATGTTTGCCATTTCGGCACATGCCCTGGCGTGTAGAAGGGCATGGTTATACACGCCTATAAATTACATTGTAAAATGTGGAATGAACAGTGGCAGCGGGTCCACGTCAGATCAAGGTTCAGACAGCCAGTCGGGATAGTGGACCCCCTTTAACGAATCCAGACCGTCTGGTGGGTTCTCCCTCCGTTGAATTGCTCTTATTGCACATTAAAGAAAAAAAAAAAAAAAAACCCTTCTAATCCAATAATCCCAACCATTTGATTGAGTGCCTGTATTCGGATAACTGGTGGACCCGCTTTCCCGCAAACGGTCTTTAAGCAGAAGTGCAAATGGAAACGGATTGGCTACTCCCCCTGCCACTAGGCCGGTGGCTGGAGGTCGGTGCTTTGTGGGCCCCACCATGATGTATGTGTTTCATCCATGCGGTTCATCCATTTTTATTTATCATTTTATGAATTGTCACCAAAAATGAGAGGGATATAAATCTCAGTTGAACCACACCAGAGGAAAACAATAGTGATTGGATATCCACCATTAAAATCCTCCCAAGGCCCACTGTACTGTTTATGTGACATCCAATCTGTTTATCAGGTCATACAGACCTAGATGAAGGGAAAAAATAAACAATATCAGCTTGATCCAAAACTTTTACCACCCCCAAAAAGTTTTGAATGGTCGACGTTCATTCAACACTATTTCCTCTAATGTGGTCCACTTGAGATTGGAATATATCTCATATTTTGTCTCATTTTCTAAAATGATATATAAAAGTAGATGGACGGCATGGATGAAACACATACATCATGGTGGGGCCCACAGAGCACCGACCATCAGCCATAGGTTGGTGGAGGGGGAGTAGCCAATCCGTTTACGGTGCAATGGGCTGAGCTGGCCCAGGCCCATCTTTTCAGTGACTAGGGCCCGTTCATATGAACCCCTACCCGTGTGTGCAGTGGGGCCACCCTATGACATTGACCGCTAGGTTAGCTTTTTTATATGGGCCCCATTTGAAATTTCGGGCCACTCATTTCTCTAGAGCAATTGTAGGATCCACTACCGGGTGCTTTTGTAAAGTACACACCGTTCTTAATTATGAGAAGTGGGGCCCATGGTTTGGTAACGAGACCATTGGTCTGTTGAATCCAATCGTGGATGGACCATGCCCAAAATATTTCATTGATGAGAGATGTAAAATCTTCTAGTTTGGGACCCACATATAGACGGTTGAGAAGAACAGCTGTTACTTTCAAAGAAAAATGCCACAAGATTGGGCTGATAGATAGAAGGATGCAACATACAAATGGTCCAGATTGCCGAATCATGTGGTCCACTTGTCATAATCAACAGTCCCCGGTTCGGACACGATTGCCTACTGACGATGCCAGCAGCAAGCGGCTACTGGACAGTGTTCTGTGGGCCCACCATGATGTATGTGTTTTTATCTACGCCGTCCATCAATTTTTTAAGATCATTTTAGGGCAAGAGGGCAAAAATAAGATAGATCAAAATCTCAAGTGGACCACACCACAAGATAACAACGGTGATTGAACGTCCACTGTTAAGAACTTCTCAGGGCCTACTGTAATGTTTATTTCCCATATAACCTGTTGACTAGGTCACAAAGACCTAGATGAAAGGTAAAACACAAATAACAGCTTCATCCAAAATTTTTGTGGCCCCAAGAAGTTTTTAACGGTGGATGTTCAATCATCACTGTTTCCTGTGGTGTGGTCCACATGAGAATCAGATACTTCTTATTTTTTTTATTTCAAGCACTAAAATGATCTGAAAAAATGAATGGACGGTGGAGATAAAACACATACATCATAGTGGCGCCTACATAGCAGCGTCGAGTGCTGGCAACTTACAGCGTCAGTAGCCAATGCGCCTCTTTATAAATGTGGTAAGAAGAGGTGGAGCCCATTGCCTTACTACTTAAATCACGTTCAAAAGTAGTTGTTTGCTGATTCCACACGCGTGTGAGAGCTCTTCACATCCACGCGCAGCAGCATCTGTCGAAACGAGACACCTGCGAGAGATTTGAGTTTTCCATAAGGTAAGGTAAGCTACATTATTTAAATCAGGTGGACCACAACATACGAAGACAAATGAATGGCTGGAAAAAAAAAGATATTTCAATGTCAATTTACTAAGTATATTGTGCCCTACATTTTGTACGTTTTTAGGCAAGGATCTAAGGATGATTTCCAACTTAATGGAAAGCTCAGATCACACACGTGTTTCAAATTTACACGTGTGACCAAGGTCGGATGTGTACAGCTCAACGCGTGTGGGATTAGCAAACCTCGAAAAAGAAGCTTGGAAGTATAAATCTACTTTCTCAGAGGATCAAAACCAATACTGGGAGGCGAGGGGCGTGTGTGAAAGGATCACGAGGTTAGAAAGCCGCCAAAACCGTCTAACATATATTCGCCAGACGGAATCGTGTTGGGACATTAGCCAATGGGAAGTGTCCACGTGGTTGGAAGGAAGGAGAAGGCAGGGATAATTGAGGTAGGAAGGAAGGAAAGGGATTTGATTGATGTGAACGATAACGGGAATCAGATAACCCACCGAAAGAAAGAAGAAAAAATAAGAAAGCCTATAGAAAGATAAATAAAGGTGAAGAGAGTTAGCGACGTACCATCTTAATTTCTCTGCTCCTCTTCAAATCATCGAATAAAACCCCAATCCAAACCTCTCTCGCTTTCTCTCTCTCTCTCTCCTCATCCTTCCATCTTCTCCTCTTTGGACCTTCTCACAAGGTCTCTCTCTCTCTCTCTCTCTCTCTCTCTCTCTCTCTCTCTCTCTCTCTCTCTCTCTCTCATTCTTTCTATTTGGGTCCATCTCTGTCAATTCCTATTTTTGGATGTTCTTTAGTGGGTCCAGCTCTCTTTCTCTCAAAATTTCTATTTTGTGATGTTTTCTAGTTAGCCTCTCTCTCTCTCTCTCTCTCTCTCTCTCTCTCTCTCTCTCTCTCTCTCCTATCTATTATCTATACATCTATCCATACATCTGCCTACCTAGCTATATATCTATTTATGTAATCTTTATATATCACCTGTGCCACATGGGATCGTTTCATATGTGTAAGACACCAAGCCATGCAAAAGGTGGGCCACACCATGATGCAAATTTAGTCCAGTCGACTCATCAAGTAGGCCACACAAAACATTTGATCAGACCATCAGCAGTCGATCTGATCTAAATCGTTGGTGGTTTCATACAGGGTTGCCCTTCTGGATGAGTGGACTGGCCTGATTTTTGCTCCAGGCAATCTTCATCTAGGGGTCCATGTCTTCCTGGCTCGCCTGGCCTACACGGTTCGGCACGTATGAAGTGTTGGCATGTTGGACAGGTTGTATTTTTAGCTAAAACTACAACCAGCAGTTGTAGGTGTTCATTACTCTCTTTCCTTGCATGCATGTCTATATATGCACCATGGATCTCTTTTTCTTTGATTTTTATTTTTCGTTTTTGTTTCTCTAAGTGGAATTCTCATGGTGGATTTTTCAGGCTTTTGTATATCGAGCACAGTAGGTGATCTTCGAGGGCCGTCTTCTCCATTATTTTTTAGGATACAAGGGCTCTCTCAAATTTCGTTTTTGGTCTGAGTTTGAAGAATTGAAAGAAGGTCTAAAGGAAATGGCACCAGTGACATTGCCTCCTGGCTTCCGCTTCCATCCAACCGATGAAGAACTCGTGATCTACTACCTCAAGAGAAAGATCAACGGCCGAAAGATTGAGTTGGAGATCATCCCCGAAGTCGATCTATACAAATGCGAGCCTTGGGATTTACCAGGTATCATCATCATCATCATCATGGTCTTTGTTATTGCACCATCGCCCGTTGTATTATCATTATAATTAGATCTAATTATAAGAGAATTTGTAGTAGCAAAGGACATGATATTTAGGTCACATATGTTTGTAATGGACCCAAATAAAACAACACTCCAATAGTCAAAAGATCATCATCATTGTCGCACAAGCAATTTGGTGTGTGAATTTGGGGTTAATACCTATTGATATAGTACTAATTAAGATGAGTAGAAACTGTATAGCCTTGACTAATCTCCTCCTTCAATGAAGAAAGGAAAATGATCAAATGCAAACGTTTTCATCACAATTGCGGTGCAAACTACCTCTATGGGCCCCACCATGATGTGTTGATGACATGCACTTTAAGGATCATGCAGGCACTCCCATGTTTGGCCTGGGTGAAAAAATATGCCAATCCATGATTCAGGTGGGCCACCCACATAGGGAACACTTCAGAAGGCATGCCCTTCCCCTTCTAATTGTTCCTGTTTGTGTACACATGACTCATGGGTTGGCCTGATTTTTGGTTTCATGGCCAAATGAGGGAGGGTGTGCATGATGGTTGGCATGGATGTCATGAACTCATCATGCTGGGGCCCACACAACTCGTCTGTACTGTAA
The DNA here is from genome assembly GCA_030180095.1 of Magnolia changhungtana. Taxonomy (NCBI): domain Eukaryota; kingdom Viridiplantae; phylum Streptophyta; class Magnoliopsida; order Magnoliales; family Magnoliaceae; genus Magnolia; species Magnolia changhungtana. Next base: position 2,303,746 of record JASAUF010000336.1, read on the forward strand.
TCATAGTGAAAATGTTTTCACTAGATCATGATCTATGAAGAATAGCAAAAGAAACATCTTGGATTCAAGGAAAATGAAAAAAAAAAAAAAAAACAAACATGTGAAGGCAACCTTGTAATATTTAAAAAAGTGATAGAATAACCCTAATTTCGCTGGTATTTCTATGAATGTTATATTAACCTAAAGTTGGTTTTATAGTTTTCAGAAAATTTCCCAACAATTTTCATTTGAACTTCTTGCCTCTTGTTGTTCTTGAACTTGTTGTTGCTCTTTTTGAAAATCTACTTAATGAATTTTCTTGGTTTCAAAAGAAAAGCTACGATTTTTTAAAATGATCAAGATATTACCCCATGCAGCTACGCATGAACATGGTTTTATTTTTTGCGATCTTATTCAAATAGTATTATAAATGGAGTTCAACTGGGTAAAAAAAGAAGAAAAAACAAGAGAAAGAAAACGAAATGGCAGGAGAGACCAGAGTCAAAAGAGAAGTTGCATGGTCTCCAAGATATGTAAGAGCGCCACAAAACATGGTAACATGGTACTTTGCTGTTACCGAATAACATATCTAGGGCTTGATGGATTATTTAAATAACAGCCTTTAACAAACCCAAGAAAGTCATCTATCATTTTCAAACATTTACTATAAGTTTCTTTCGTTTTTCCATCATCATCATCGCCACCGTTAATTGTAATCATTGTTGTCCTTGGGTCACGATCACAACCATTGATTTCATGATCATCATTCCACCACGTCCATGATATGGAGATCATTTTGATGAATATGGTCATCATTTATTTATTTATTTATTTATTTTTTGTCATTTGGTCATGATCACATCAATTTATTTCATGATCATCCTTGCACCATGTCCATGACATGGTGATCATCTAAATGAATATGGTGAACTGGGTTTTGTCACAGATAAATCGTTCTTACCATGTCCCGAATATCATACCTAGGGCTTGATGGATTATTTCAAAAAAGAGCCTTGAACAAACCCAAGAATGTTATCTATCATTTTTAAACATTCCAATCTACTTTGAGTTTCTTTTGTTTGTCCATCATTATCATCACCACCGTTTATCGTTATCATTGTTGTCGTTGTGTCATGATCACAACCATCAATTTCATGATCATCATTCCACCACGTCCATGACATGGTGATCATTTTGATGAATATGGTCATCATTTTTTGTTATTTGGTCATGATCAAAACCATTTATTTCATGATCATCATTGCACCATGTCCATGACCATGGTAATCTTCTTAACGAATATGGTGAACTGGGTTTTATCACAGAGAAATCTTTCTTACCAAGCAAAGATCTTGAGTGGTATTTCTTCAGCCCTAGAGATCGAAAATACCCAAACGGCTCCAGGACTAACCGTGCAACTCGATCTGGCTACTGGAAGGCAACTGGAAAGGACCGGAATGTGAGGTCTCAGACGCGTGCAGTGGGCATGAAGAAGACCTTGGTTTACTATAGAGGAAGGGCCCCTCATGGGACTCGAACCGACTGGGTCATGCATGAGTACCGACTAGACGAAAATGAATGTGAAACTAACTCAGGCTTGCAGGTGCAATTCTCTCCTTCTCTTTTCTCCCTTTGATTTTAGTTACTTGTAAGTTCTAATGAATGGATCTTTGTTCTAATAATCCTTGTTCTTCTCTAATGAGAAATGTTCATATATGGACATTGTACGTCTTTATCGACATCGTGTCACTAGTTTAATACATCCTATCTGTGAAAATGGTGGGCCACACCATAATGTTCACCTGAAGTGAAAATCATGCTGGTCTACTCACTGGGGAGATCACACTGTCAAAATCAATGGATGGTCTGAGTTAATATACATGTATGGTCCACCTAATGAGTAGGATGGGCTTGATTTTGGAAAAAAAAAGGTTGATTTTTTTATTAAAAAAAGAAAAGAAAAAAGGATGGGCTTGATTTTTTTACAGCAGGTAAATGGTGTGAACTATCTTTTGCATGGCTGGGATGTCATAATCTTTCATTATCATTGAGAAAAAACCCATGTTTAATCAAAGACATGTTATTTGTAGGATGCTTATGCACTATGTCGTGTGTTTAAGAAGAGCTTGACCGGCCTTAAGATTTCGAACACATTCAATGCTACATCTGATCACCCTTCTCATTGGGTGCCATATGACCATTCATCCACCGTTGATCTCTCTTATGATGGAAGAGGAGAAGATATGGACAGCAGTGGCTATCCTTTCCAATTAGATACGCGCCCATCAGACATGTTTCAAGGAGCACCGTTTGATGTCAATGCTCAAAGTGATGGGCAATGGATGCAATTTCCAGCTGAAGAGATGCTGGGCCCCACAGAATCACCATTTCAGGACCATGGAAGCCATGGATTTCTACCATCTAAGGTAACATTTCATGATGTATGCTGTGATCTAATGGACTCTTTTATCATTGGATTCAAAGCTTAACTTTCTCTAATTACTGATTTATAAGTTTAGGATTGAAGTCTTCAGTTTAGAGAAATGTTAAGCTAAATTTCAAGGTATTAAAGAAGATCATATGGAGTAGTAATTCCATACAACCCATGTCAGGCATGCTTCACTGCTGACGTGTCATGTCCACGGCACATCAGCACCGTGCAAAAGGTGGGGCCCACTATGAAGATCAAATGCCAGAAAAATCAGGAAAATCCATTCATCTGGTAGATTACACCATCAGATCAATGCATAGATGGTCCTCTATCATATTGGTCGACCTGATGAGTGGAATGGCCTGATTTTTTCTCCAGGTGATCTTCATCATGTAACTAACCTTTTGCACGGCCCTGATGGATCTTACACGTTTGAATGAAAGTCGGAGCAGGATCATATCGGTTTTATGAATTGTTAGAATTGCACCATGTCCTCTAAGGGTATTTTCGTAAATATAGCAAGGTCATTACGTTCTTTTCGTTCAAAGCCATTATAAACATTGGCTACTTCAAAAATCCATCCAGACCATGAATTCTGCAGATTTTCCATTTCACCATAGTTTGAAGGGCTAGGATTTTCACACTGAGATTCTTGGGGTATGGTCCATCCATGGTAAGGCCAATCAGATCAATGGTCTGGATTAAGAATCATAGGCTCAACTTGTACAGACCGACCGATGGCCCGAGAATACTATACATACTATTCCAACAAAACTGCATACCCTAACTCTACTGGACACGTAACAAAATAGCTCTACAATTTGAATTTTCCAAAAAAGAAAAAGACCAAGTTACCCTTTAAGTATTAAGGGTAGAGTTATTTGATACTCTGCCAGAGTATAATGCTCAATACTCAGCACTGAGAAATTCTCACGTGGCATGCATAAAATCAAATAAAACCGACTATACGGGCACCCATGACTTGGACAGTCTAATTTGACTGACTTGTATGCCGCTTATGCAATTTCTATGCAATTTAAAAGTTCCTGCGTATCATCCATCACACTCTACCAGAGTATCAAAGTTTTCCTCATTTTAAAGTGACCAAAATACCCCTAAACATTCTCAAAATGTCATCATTTAAATTTTGGTTGCAGGTGAACGTAGGACTAGAGTGCGCAACGTTGCAGCAACGACTCTCGTTGCCGGCATTGGAGTCGATGGAGGATTTCTCTCAATTTAATACGAAATTTCTACATTCCGGACACACCAACATGAATGAAGCCGACACTACTTTATCGGAATTTCTATCGGTTGCTTGTGCCTCTCAAGAGCTTATGAGCCAACCCAATTATCAGGACATGTGGACCGGAAGTTATCCTTGTTTGGACGAATTTGCCCCTCTACCTATTCTAGGAATCGGTGGAAGGACTGAAGAAACTCAGCATTGTCAAATTGGCGACATGGGTTCGTCGAGATTCATAGAGAAATTATGTGGAGTTGAAGAAGAGCAGGCGAGGTTCGTCGATATCGGCGATTTGGAAGAGGAGTTTGAGGAAGAAAAGATGGTGGAGAACCTGAGAGGGGCAAAAATGTCAGATAAAAATCTGGAGACGGTGAGTTCAAAAAGCTCTTTCTTTCTTTTATACATAGACTTCGTTTAGTTTTTGCACAGTATAATTCAAAAACTTGATTGGTCGACTCGCAACTCGGCCGAGTCAACTCAACTCGGTGGGATTTCGAGCCGAGTTGCTTGGAAACTAGACCCTGGGTCTGACTCGATTCGGCCGATTCACGGTAAGGGTAAATCGGGAATAGAAGTTTTTCTGAAATTGTACCGAAATGCCCCTGCACTGTATTTCTGAAAGCATGCCAATTCCACGTAGCTCATTTCAAACCTTATTCCACAGGAGTTCCAACGGAACATTTGCTATACACGTCACAGGATCTGGACTGTTCTTCCAGTGGCCCACACCATGGATGGATGGTGGCCCAAAAATTCAAGCTAGTCGGACAATCTTATCAGCTTGTTTTGAGGATAGTAATAGCACCGTGTATTTTATTTTTTAAATTCTTTTTTAATCTAATGGTTAAGATTTTCTGATGGGCTTATTTCTTAGGCCATTCCCAATTATGGAGTGGTTAAGATTGTCTGACTCGCTTATTTTTTCGGCCATCATACTTATATGATGAGGGCTTCCAGATGAATGGTGCTGATCTTGTATTTGGCTGTCATGGTGTGCAACTATGATTGCTCTCGCGATTTCTATCGAGAACTGATTGCTTATTACAAGGAATCACATTTTGAGGTACCATATAACATCTTTTACACCAACTAGCCACTTGTGTAAGTCATCAGTACCGTGAAATCGGTAGGCCCCACCTTCAAGATCACTTGGCAAAAAAAATCAGGCCGTTCCAGTTATCAGGTGGACCACACCATTGGAATCAATAGAGATTGGACAATCTGTCTCAACATAGAGGTTAGGATCACCTAGTATGACGCAACCCTCATCGGGGCTGTTTTGAGATTTTGGTCAGTTCAAGCCCACCGAATTTTAGAAAGAAGGTTATCACGGGGTGGCCCTGGACCCCACACACCTTGTGATTGAATTTTACCTTCAATGAGGCCCGCATCAGGCCAGTGGGCCCCATGGTCCCAAAATTGCCTGACAAAGCCTTTCTAAGGAATTTCCTGGGATGGGAAGTATGTGGGACCCACAGTTATGTTTGTGAGAAATCCACCCCGTCCATCTGATTTTCCAGATCATTTTAGGAGATGGGCCCAAAAATGAGACAGATTCAAAACTCATGTGGGCCACACGACAGGAAACGGTGAGGATTGAACGTCCACTGTTGAAACATTCGTGTGGCCACAGAAGTTTTGGATCAGGCCACAGTAGGAATGAGCTGATGAACGGTAATGATGGATCTAAACATCACGGTGAACCCAGGGAGGTTTCAATGGTAAGCATTTCCCTATCCACTATTTCCTGTCATGCGGCCCACTTGAGTTTTGGATCTGCCTCATTTTTTGGCCTGTGTAATAACATGATCTGGCAAAACGGATGGACGGGTCGATTTCTCACAAACATCACGGTGGGCCCCACCAAGCTTCCCGTTGCAGAAAGTGCAATCCGCGACCCTAGAATTCCAATGGAGGATGTAAGTGGTCAGTCTCACTCTTTAAAAAAAATTAAAAATTAAAAAAATAATAATAATAAAATTTATTATTATTATTCCCAATGGAATGCCCAGAACTTCTTTCTCAAGTGAGCATAATGATCCCAAAACTACTCTGATTGATTGATACACCCTCTTTTCTACTTTCGGCAATAGAATAGCATAGACCTGAACCGTCGCATTGCCAAAAATAGTAAAATAAGGGTGATTCATTCAAAAAGGTGTTTGTGAGTTGGCTTCTATTCAGATTTTATAGAGAAAGAGGGAACACTCCTTTGACTGGTGGGACTGTTACAGACTACATCTGAAGAACTGAAGTCACTGCCGATTGAAAGCATCTCTGATTTTCATAGAATAGAGGAATCAAACACCATCAAAGGTATCTATGTCATTCAACCAATCTCTCTTCTTTCTTCTCCTCCTTTTCCTCTCTCTCTTTCCTGTTTGTTTTGACTATCCCTTTATATCATACCATTGACTCAAGAGTCATAATCACAGGACTCAAACATGATGATTTCAAGAACTTCAGTGACATTGAAGACAAACCCAATTGCTTAAACTATGAATCAGATGAATTCCCACTTGAATTCATCAATGAAAACCCAAATGGGATCTTCCAAGAACACAGTGACCTGGACGGTTTTGCATCCATGTCGGCTTTTGATACTTACTCGAATGTTGAATTCAACCATGGATTGTTTGTGTCAAGCCTCAATGTAGCCGAGACATTCTTTCATCATGTCGAGCCGTCGAAGACAGTTAGGATCCATTTGAACCCATCTGTGACACATAACATTGGAGGGTTGCCAAAATCTGAAGAAGAGAGAAAAGGTCGAGATGGCAGTTCGTTTTTTAGCAAATTCAAGGCATTTGTTAGAAATAAATTCATGGGGATCAAGAACTCTATAGGACCATGGAAGGAATCATGTCTGGTGAATGTGACATTCCGCACCATCGTTAGTGTAATTGTGCTTCTACTCACATCTTGCATTTATCTTGGGGGGATTTCAGTGCATGATTGTTCAAGGGCTGATCTTTCTTCAAGTGATGTAAGTGATGAATCAATGGATGAGAGAAGGGAGGGGAATTGCCTTGATGAGGAAAAGATAGTGAAGAAATTGGAGAGGACCGAATGGAGTGATAAGAAGAGCAGTGCTTGTTTCACCAGGTTTAGCGGGAGAAGCATTTCTAATATAATTTTGAATAGGAAATGGCCTTTCTTCACTGTTGTCTTAGTTGTCTATGCCTTTGGGATTCACCATTATCTATTGCTCCTTACATGATCAAAGATCAATTTCATTATTATTATTATTATTTTGTATTTTTTTTTCAGATTTATTCTATTGTAGTATATGGGAAAGAATTGATTAGGTTGTATGTTCTTAAACTTGTAATAGTTGTATTGATTAAACAAGGATTTGGCCTACCTTTGGGTGGTTGTGAAAATGTCAGTAGCATTGTTGTAAGGAAGTGGGGTGGTCATTTCATGCTTAACTGATTAGGGTTTCAGGGATTTATATGTTTATAGAAGGAATTTGAAAATTGGTTTGTTACAATCTATGCTTTTCACACATTAAGGCAGTATCATATGTGTGATGTGAGTATGCACATAAAATCATCAGACACAAACTTGATTTGTATTTTCAAACCTGTACATGTACATGATACATTGCATACACACGTGTTTAATTTGGCTAATCTTTTCCTTGGTTAGAACATGACCAGCTAGCGATCGGATGGTTAAGAAGAAAATGGCCAGCGGTCCAAATTCAAAAGGTGAAAGCAGATGGTTAAGGCCATCTGGTCAATATGATATTCGGGATATAAACCATCCTTGGCCATAGATTGGATGGTCTGGATTAGCATGCATGTGTCCTATGTGTACAGTAGATGAATTGCCCCCAACTTACAGAATGCGAATATTGTAAATTGGCAGACTTATCAAAATCATGGATTTGCATTGAATTTAGATTTGTCAAATTGCCGTAGGGAAGAACATGATGAAGTCAATTATTGTCTTCCTCATGGGATAATTACTCCAAATCTACGGAGCTTCTCTAGATTCCTCACAGAGATTTCTCAAATCCATGAGGAAAAATAGAAAAATAGAAATGAATTCTAATAAATTCAAAAATAAATTGATTGATGATAAAAACAAATTTACAATTCTTTAAATAGTGGTATGAAACCTAGGAAGAAGTTTCATAATGAAACTCCAATTCAAACTCACTAAAAATATGACTTACTGTAAATAGTAACTTGCTATTTATAGATGATCAAGATTTCTACTAGACTTCATGATTTTCGACCAAAAATAATAAGTGTCCAATTTGGCCTAACCATGTTATTTTCCTAATTTTTCTAAGCACTTTTCATGTTGGGTACGACTCCTAAAGCTCAAAGGATCAAGAGTTATGATCGAATTAAAACTTATTATAAATAGTAAAAACAAAATTAAAGAGGACTTTCAATCGTCGATCTGATGGAATCTCGTAAATCCAGCATGGGCAACCCGGCATAGCAGGGTTGGCTGGCTAAAGTAGCTTCTCCTACCCCAAAATCATATAAGGTACGCCGACTAACTCATTTTGGTTTACAAGATACGCCTGCTTTATGTTTCTGACAGTCTTGATCACATTTGCCTCCGATCAGGCCTTCTTTGGCCCATCTTGGACATGAAACTGTCCGCAACCCGCTCTACATCACAAATACCAAAATCCATTATTTGAGAATCAAACTACAAATTCATGGATATGTATAGGATTTAGATTTTTTGGGGAATTGGATTTACCCCAAATCCATAAACATAGGAGATTTGAAATCCAGGGATTTAACAAATCCTTGCCCAATTCTCCAACAACCCCAAGTGGAAAATTGGGAAATTTCAGCCTCATGATGGCCTAGTTGAGTTGTAGCAATAGGAGGAATCCAAACGTAACCAAAATACAAAGCATTACATATGTTCCCACAAATACCCATTGTAGTTTTACATTATTCCCAAATGCCCCAATACATGAATTTGAGCAATTTGCCATACACTTTGTACAAAATCACTTACGTTATTATTCCACAAAATACACCCAAACAGCCTTAAAGGAAAGGCCAAACCAAACCCTGCAGACCCATGTAAGAACTGGAACCACCCGAACGTGACACATCACGACCGTCGGATACAGTGCCACTTACAATTAGATGTGACCTAAATATGAAAATTTTAAAATTTTTTTGAACCAACATCTTAAAAATTGTCCCTTATTACAGCAAGTTTATATCCAAATCATGACATGCTTTCTCTTTAATTAGCGAAAGCCATGCATCCCGAGTCATCGCCACCAGTAGATGCACTAGCAGAACACCATGCATCCTCTGTGATGAATTGCATCCATGCATCATCTTTGTCATCTTCATCCATGCATGATGATGACCCAACAGGCACATCGGGCGACATGGTTTCATAGTCATTGATAATCCCTTGGGAGGACTCTAGTAATGATATGCTACATTGACCTTGCTCTTCTATTTCTGTACATGGCCCATTCTTCTTGAAAACACGACATAATGCATATGAATCCTGCAAGGAGAACAAGGTGGTTAGTCGAAATAAGAGAGATGCTCTGGTGCTCTCAGAGTACTATAAGTTACAGTGCTCCTAGTTGCATTAGTTCACTTGAACAGTCCAATCGATTGATCTGCACTGTCCTTTTAAGTTTAGAACACATTTCATTGGCTACCATGTAAAAATCACACTGATCTGAAGATCCAATTATCCCTGAATTGGCCTTATTTTCCATAGCCATCCTTTTCCATGGGATGGTTACGATTGCCTAACCAAATTGGTTCTTTAGAATCATTAGCAGTCCATGATGTTGCTAATAAGTAGATTTATCAATTAGTTGCTTCAACCTATTTGTGTGAATGATCTTGACCGTCCACTAATCAAACGATTAATGTTTGCAGATTGGTGTGACATTTCATGGAACCCCATGAAATTTGGGTTGGACCTAATGAACAGTGTAGATCAATGGACTGGATTTTCATAGTGCTCTGGGAGCACTGGAGCATTACTCACTGCATAAACACAGATATGCATAAATGGGAGGGAATGTATCCGGCGGCTAGTTAGTAGAGCTGGCAGAGAGTGTGAGTGATCCAGGGTTACGAATCCCTGGTTTGTTACCTTTGTAAGCCTTACAAAGGAAAGAGAGAGAGAGAGAGAGAGAGAGAGAGAGAGAGAGAGAGAGAGAGAGAGAGAGAGAGAGAGAGAGAGAGAGAGAGAGAGAGAGAGAGAGAGAGAGAGGGATCCACTCCATCCATATATGTCTCATTTTTTTAATGATCCAAGACGTCCACTCATCATAAGGCTTGGTAAAAGAACCATACACTAAAGATCACAATGATCAAATAATCTTAATCATGTAAAAAGTGTTGTACCAAACGACCATCTTTTAATGGTTCAGATAGTCCAGTCATTGCAATTTTGGACCATGATCAATCAATGGTATGAGGGATAGTGTAAGTACTTGGGTGAGGTGGATGTATATATGTTAGAGGAGAAATGAATTATTGATTTCTTAAGTTAAGCAAACGCATCACTTGGTGATGCCCTAATTTAGTAAAATGTCGGGATGTGATTCGGCAATCCACACCATTGATCTGATGGACCTCACTCTTTGGATGGGGAAAGTTCTAAAAATTTAATTACCATATTGGATTGGCCTTCCTTCCATTGAACATGGATGGTCTTTTTCTAGGCCATGATTGAATGGTTAGATTCTTCAATATTGGAGATTTTTCTTAGCATCCCTTGGCTTCCGTTAGATTAACTGCATCGATTGGAGAACCATGGGCCCCACTTGTGAGAATATGAATGAGAGAGAGAGAGAGAGAGAGAGAGAGAGAGAGAGAGAGAGAGAGAGAGAATCTAGGTTGTTCTCATGACGGTGGATGTGGGATTTGAGGAATAAAGTGAAAGCAAGAGACACAATCATAGACGATAGAAAGTATATCTATCTATGCTTTTGTGTTACATGGTTTGATGATGATCATGCATGCTAAAAAACGTTCAATGCCAGTAACAAACTGATATTTATAATAATATAAAAACGAATGATACGAATGTGGGTGTGTATACGTGACACACGCCATAATATTCTATGCAAAAGAAGTGATACGAATGTTACTTATGTATGCGAGCCATATGGAATTGTACTTTTGTCTCATTAGAATAGCTGAAAGTAAAATAAAGCACCTGAATAAGAGGTGGATCGTCTAACACCAGGGCAAGCAACGAATATTTGTAGATGAGAAAAAGGGTAAAAGCCCTAACTTTCCATGCACGTCATGCATAACCCACGTTCCCAACCCTCATATTACTACCAAAGTCCCCTTCTATAATACGGCTGGTGCGTAACATACACCTTCCAGGGATTAATTGCTCTTATGATCTCTTTGTTTTACTAATTTCAGTCTAGGTCATGGGGGGTGCGTACTTAACCGGTGGAGTGAGTTAATAGCTGACAGTTGGGTTTTCATCCAAGCAATACTATGATACTCTGGTAGAGTATGATGGATGATACACAGGCAGTTAGAAATTAATTAGTGAGAAAAATTGCATATACTTAGCATACAATTAATTCAAACTAACAGCCTAAATTATGGCAACCAGTTTGGATGTGTCACTGACAAATAATAATAATAATAAAACCTATTCGATTGATGGACATTTATTGGAGGGTTGAAAATGAAAATATCAAATGGTCTTATTTCAAACAACAAGTGTCCACAAAACAGAGGTTAGTATTGTTCAACCAATTTAATTTTTAGACTTTAACTTATCAGAGTGAGTTCCACAATTTAGTCAGTTTAATTTGAAGTAATATATGCAAAGTGTATCATTTCTATATGCCTGTGTATTAAGCGTCATGTGCAACCAGAGTATCAAATAAGTCTCCTATCCTCCTGTAAGCCTTAGGATCAAGTGTACGTCCAGATGGACATTTATTGGAGGGTTGAAAATGAAAATATTGATGCACATTTATTGGAGGGTTGAAAATGAAAATATCAAATAGCTAGTCTTATTTCAAACAAGTGTCTACAAAACAGAGGTTAATTAGTATTGTTCATGCAAAGTGTATCATTTCTATATGCCTGTGTATCAAGCGTCATGTGCAACCAGAGTATCAAATAACTCCCCCATCCTCCTGTAAGCCTTAGGATCAAGTGTACGTCCGGATGTACCGCTTTGATTTGCTAGATGGTGTCAAACTCACACTCCCTTGATTGATACATCTGTAAATGACTCACCGTTCATTTTGTCTCTATGATGAGCTCTGACCCAAACAACTTCTAAATGGTAATTGACGACACTAATTAAAAAACATTGGTGAAATGCAATACTATTGTGGATTTCTAGAATGTGCATATGGTGCCATGGGATTAACCTGCGCCTTCCCTAGAGCCAAGGAGAAAATACCGTTGCTTGTCTCAGGCCTACTAGCTAGTTAGAATGTATTCAGTGGTAGTAATAGCAGCACCATCAACAACAATCAGGTGCACACTTGCAAATCCAATGTACATGTAGGACATGATCTGCAACTAGAACCATTGAACTAGTGGGCCATAAGTAGACAATTGAAAACCTCACCGAAAGTAATGTGACAAGAAAATGCCAGCCATTGAATCAGTGCTGTTTCCACCACCATTGCTCAACTATAATTTGATGGACAAGATAGTCTGCTGCCATGACTATCAAGCTATCATAATTCACATTGTGGCCCACCAGATCAGCAGTTCTTATATCATTCAAATTGTGCCACGGAACCAATCAAATCTCTACACTAACACGTTTGTGTAAATCCCCGACAGTCAATTCTCCTTAAATGATCTGAGACAATGTTCAGGCAGTTTTCCATCTCAAGCTCCTTTCAGGAATGGGTGTCTGAGGGGCCCACCATGATCAATGTTAATGATGGCTGTGGGGCCCACTCTATTTATCTCTACAAAGATGATGATGAGGAGGATAGTGATGGATGAACAATGTTAATGATCACTGTGGGGTCCACACTATTTATCTCTACAAATTAAGATGATGATGATGATGATGAGGATAGAGATGGACGAATAACCTGAAGTCCCATGGTGTCCTCGCATTCCTTGTCGTCGAGGCGGTATTCATGCATCACCCAGTCTGTTCTGATTCCCTGAGGAGCTCTACCTCTGTAGTAAACCAATGTCTTCTTCATACCGATGGCCCGATTCTGATAGCTAACACGCCTATCCTTCCCTGTAGATTTCCAGTATCCAGCTCTAGTTGCGCGGTTTGTTCTAAATCCATTAGGATATTTCCGATCCCGTGGCCCGAAAAAATACCACTCAGGATCTCTACTTGGTAAGAACGATTTATCTGCCACGACGAACAATCGCAAACTATAAAAAGGAGACATTAAAATGGGTGTTTTAACACAATTCAGTTCTCGAGAAACCCTAATCTCAAAAATTAAAGAAGGCCTACATATTAGAGGTGAGAAATAAGAAGGAATGCACTATTTAGGCCTGCCCTCATTGATGTTCTTGCACCCATTTCACATTTTTGTAATTGAAATTGCACACTTCCAATACAAGAAAATGGTAAATGGCTGCATGCAAATCAATGAGGGTGGATGTACATATCAATTGCCAAGAAGAATTTCTTAGCAACCTTAGCATCTTATGAGAAAATCACAGAACCAAAGATTCCAAAACAGAGAGAGAGAGAGAGAGAGAGAGAGAGAGAGAGAGAGAGAGAGAGAGAGAGAGAGAGAGAGAGGACCTGCTAATTCCCAAGGTTCACATTTGTAAAGATCAACTTCAGGAATGATGTCAAGCTCTATCTTGAGGCCATGGATTTTCCTCTTTAGATAGTAATTTACGAGTTCTTCATCGGTGGGATGGAACCTGAAACCTGGTGGTAATCCGACCGGCGCCATCTCTTTCAACTCTCTGTCTCTCTCTCTCTCTCTCTCTTCTTCTTCTTCCCTCCAAAGAAGAGCTCTTCCTTTGTTATCAGAAGCAACATTATGATGATCATATATAAAAGGATTCAAAGTCCCTTGTCTTTGAGTTATTTTCACTTTCTCTTTTACAGATTCTCAGACAAACGTTTTCTGCAAGCCCATAGGCTCTCTCTCTCTCTCTCTCTCTCTCTCTCTCTCTCTCTCTCTCTCTCTCTCTCTACCCCAAAGCCTTCTCTTCCAAGTTCCCATCTTCTCCAAATTTACCATTGGCTGCTCTTTTCCATTCATCGCCTCTTCCACCCTTCTAAAATTACCTTTTTCTTTTCTTGTTTTTGCCTTTGCTCATGTGAGATGCGAGGGGAAGAGAGAGAGAGGCCTTTGCACAACAGTTTTACAAAAATCTGCTGCGCTGCACTCAAATGGGACATGTGGCATAACTGTCCATGATATCTGAACGGTTCATCACGTGTGGCCCATCATGGATAGACCACAATTTTTTTTCATTTGGAAATTTAGTGGACCAGATCATCTTCCCAGTTCATTTGCTGGAGCATTTCCAGTCAATGCTGGTTGTTGATATTATCAATTTGTAATTCACATATGGATGGTTGAGATCATCAAATCAGTGAAGTTTCTCAGCCAGGGCCGATCCAACAAGATTAAAAGGTCGGATGGTTACTTTCATGCCACGTGTTATATTTTTGTTGGATCTTAATGTCAGGTGACTAATTACTCTGCGGAGAATAGAAAACCTTAGAGTACGTTTTGGCTCTGTCGCGACGCTGCGTCACCACCTCCGAGGACCCACATGACGAGATGGTATCGATGATTTGAGCCGTCCATATTCTCTACCGATAGTAATGGTCAAAACCACTGTTTCAGAATGCAATTCTTCTATTTTTCTAATGAATAGTTTTCACAAGATGGACGGTTCCGATCATCTTACAACTCAGCACGTGGGTCCATTGGGCTGCGATATACGCTAATTACTACATCGCGACATAGCGGGAGTTATTATCAGCTATATATAGGGAATCTTATCATCCTCCGGTCAATTTCTAACGAGAAGTTTGCTAAACTCACACACGTGTACAAGTCAGCTAATGCACACGCCAGCACAGATGCCAACGTGGAAGACACGTGCAATATCCAACCCATCCATCATGTGAAACTCACCATGTAGATGCTACTGTCCAAAGATAAAATGGTACACTCAATAGGTGTTTCATGATATAAGAAATAATTGCATGGGTTAGAAAACCTGACGGTTTTTAATTTAAAAATCGTACATCTGTTCAGTTAATTGTGGTCCATCTAAGTAGTGGACCAACCTGTTTCTTGGGGATAGAGAATCTACATAGTGGCACACTTCTGTTGGACGGCATGAAATTGCACCTAAATGCTGCGCTAGCATATATTGCTGATTTGTACACGTGTGTAGGCTTCGCAAAGCTCTTCATGAGAAAATTCGATGATAAAAGGAAGATCTCACGCGATTGCAATTTTAAAAGTGCACTCGCGTTAACACGTGTTCAAGATTGGAGCTTCTCATCATGTCCACATGATTAGGTACCATATATCAGAAATACGGTTTATATGATCATATAGTGGACCACATGTGTCCGAAAACAAATGAACGGTTAAGATATAAGGAAATGCTACAAAATTTAATGTACACTCGTGAAGATCAACGGCTCCGATCTTCCACACATGTTCTTAGTTCCCACTTGCAACACTCATCAATTCTCTAAACATAACCCGCAGTTGCTTTGTTATTTTATGACGTGGCAGTATCACAGAGTCCCCACTTCCCATCACTATCTGATTTGGATGGTAATAAGATTCTCCCCTTCTCCAAGATTATTTCCTGCCCCATTCTCCACGTCACACGCGCCACCACAGCTAATCGAGACTGTTCAACAAGTGGGCCCCACCATGGATGGGCCATAGTGAAAAAGGAGAACTGATCAGAAGATCACAACGGTCCAATTGGTGGGTCCAAACAGACACTATTTAAATAACGATTACACTGTTGATAGACGGATGATTATAAGTGGGCCAGAACCGAAAGAGGTGGACAATAAGAGGAAAGGATTCGATTAGCTTTAGCAGGTTGGTAAAGACCAAGTCGTGATGAGGAAGGGAAAACCAGGGAGATTTGGACGTGAACCCTTTATTTTGTTTTTTGCATGCCTTCCTTCTCCTTTTTCTTTTGGGATATCATCCTCACCTTTTTACGTAATAATTACGCGGCAAAAATCGTCTAAAGAATTCCAAAAATGGTAATTTTTTCATTTATTTTTTCCTGTGGGCCTTCTGTTCTTAAACTTTTTTTTTTTTTTTTTTTAATAAAAAAAAAAAAAAAAAATTTAAAGAGGAAGGTTATGCCTGACTTGATTGAGATCCATGTTCCTTAGCCTATCATGATGGGGCACACCTGGCGGCGTGGTCAAATGATTCGGACTGTCCATCTAGTGGGCCCCTATGTTCAATTGAAATGGGCCAGACGCCTAAAGAAGCCAGCTAGAGGGACGTTGGTATATCTCTTTTTCTGAGTAAGACAAAACTTACATTCTCTCTTTTGGGTGACACGTGTTCAAATCGACCATTGATCAGCTGGTGGGCTACCCTGTAGAAGGGCAAGGGGCAATGATTGAATTTGGACCACAGCTCTCATATTTCCATTTGCAATGATATAGCTAACATAGTCCCTTGATTTTTGGGACATGGAACGTGATTAGTGTCATATTTAGATTTTAAGATTAAGGGTGTTTTTTTGTGAAATCACCCGGTCACGTTTAGGAATGGGATCCTTACTCTTGTTGGGGTGGTAGACTCTCGGGAGTTTCAAAACCCGGTCTAAGGGTTTGAGTATCCATAGGCGGTGAAATCCCACTACGGTGTAAGTGTGTGGTGGTATGTGCGTGTGTAATAATATATATATATATATATATATATATATATATATATATATATACACGAGAAAAGGTACAATGCGCTCGAGCTGATTTTAACGCCCCATGAGGTCGAGCTCTGTGGGCCACACCGTGAGGGCCCACTGAGATGTAGTTTGCAAATTCAGCCCATCCATTATGTGTGTCCCACTTGAATGAGCGTTCAGACCAAGTTTCAGGCGCATGTAAAACTCAGGTGGGCCCCACCAAGTGCTTTTATATGGTTTAACGGTGTCTTCACATAATTTTAGATGGTACGGCCCACCTGAGTTTCGTATACAGATGATTTTTGGGATATCCCATAATTTAAAGGGTACCCATCAAATGCATGGTGTTGATGGTCGAAACACATCACGGTGGGGCCCACACAGCTTGACCTCACGGGAGCTTATCATCCGCCCGAGGGCATTGTACCTTTTCCACATATATATATAATAATAATAATAATAATAATAATAATAATTTATTATTTTAATTTTTTTAATCAAAGTGCAGAAGAGAGACATTTGATAGAGCTTGTCTCCAAGCCCTTTGTCCTTCTTGGTTGGGTTTTGAATTAAGGGATTTTTCTCAATTCCTTTCCCTCATCAATTCCTTGCTGTATTAGTTGGAATTTCCTGGTTCTGTCTGTTTATTAATCTTGGATCTCCATCACCCATCAATGTCAAGGCCCACCAGCGCAGTGGTTCAGATCTCATGTCGGTTTAGCTGGTGACCTGATCACCAGCCAGCTAGCTGGTGTCAAAGTTCTGTGGCCACCACTATGATGTATGTATTTTATCCACGCCGTCCATCCATCTTTTCAGATAATTTTAGGGCATTAACCCCAAAAATGAGACAGATCCAAAGCTCAAGTGGACCACACTACAGGAAACAGTGGGAGAATGATGTCCAACGTTGAAACCTTCCTAGGGCTTACATGGATGTTTATTTGTCATCCAACCCGTTCATGAGGTCACAAAGACCTGGATGAAAGGAAAATACAAATATAAGCTTGATCCAAAACTTTTGTGGCCCCAAGAAGTTTTCAACGGTAAGCATTCAATCCCCACTGTTTCCTGTGGTGTGGTCTACTTTATCTTTGCATCTGGCTCATTTTTTGGATCATGCACTGAAATTATATAGAAAAATAAATGGAGAGCGTGGATAAAACACACACATCATGGTGGGGCCCACAGAACTTTGACACGAGATAACTGGCTGCTGTTCGGGTCACCAGCCAAACCGCGTCCTGTAAGAGGATACCATATAGAATTTTCATGCAGGGCCCGCAGCCTGCTACCATCCCTCCATTCCGCTCAATAGCACTTTCAACCTCACACGTGGTAATTAACACACGTGCGCCAGATCAAAGTCCAGGCAAGGTCCGACGCAAAACCATACATTTATGGGGATCATTGGTGGACCTCTTCTGACCGTCCATTCCTTTTGCATACACGTGGCCCACTTGATGCTTATATCAGTCTTCGTATTGAGAGAAATCGCCTACAAAGTTTCACTTTCTTGAGTGCAGTTACCAGTCAGTAAGACCATTGGTTGTCCATTGATTCTGATGGATGGATAGGAAATGGGACCTACTAGCCATTCCGGTACATGTGTGGATGTAAATGAGCTGTACTGGACACGTGTGTGGCTAGCAAAGCTCTTGTAAGATTTTTCTTTTCCGTTGCATGATTTATTCTAATCATCTTGGGAGTTGGGACCGCAAAGCATTGAATTGCCTTTTCTTTAGAAAAGGATACAGGCCTTAATGACTTGTAATGACGTTCAGATCCTACGTTAGCATGGTTTCATCTCCACCGTTCGTTTCAGCAACAGTTCATAGTAGGGGCAGTTTTGTAATTCCAAGATTTGCTAGCTGACCGATCTAAAGTCGCCGCAAGGTTTGACTGGATGGAAAATGAGATGGCAGAGCCGGAATACACGCTGGAGCCCCTGCTTCCGCTCAATCGTAACCGTCCATCCAATCAATATAACTGTGGATGGAAAATGGTTTGAAAAAGATATCTGTAGGATGATGATACTATCCATCGGATCAGTGCAAATCAAAAGGAAACTAAATAGAAACGTTTTTAACGGTTGATTTTTAAAGATTGACCCATATCCGGTAGGATCCACTAGATGGATGGTGGTGATTGAGAAGTTGATTTGCCACGTGTACAGTGGAGAGATGGTTCTACCACATTTCTGTGGTCCACCAGCTCTAATGTATCATTACCCTGGAAGAAATTTTGTAACTGGGCTTGGCTGGCCCAGATTTCAATCAAGTGGGTTGAGGCCCATGAGTTGGGACCATTCTCTGGTTTCAGGCTCTACAACTAATTGCATAAACACACTAATTGACAGAATGCCACACATGCGAAAATGCCATACGTGTGCAAGATTGGGTCCTTTTGACGGGCTGTGCCCTTAATAGACATGCCATGGCCCATAATTAGGGCTGTCCACGAATTAAGTGGGCCAGACATATATGAGAATGAAATGATCATACGACGAGAAATTTTGGGTGGGATGTATTTAACCAACACATGGGCCCTTAATTGATGAGTGGACTAGCCCGATTTTCGGACCAGAGGATGTTCCTAGTGGGCCTAAGGGATGAATCGCTTGGATCTTACGAACGTGGATTGCATGAGACGAATGGGTGTGGATTAGGTAAGACCCCCAACTCACATAAAACGGTGCGGCCTTTACTGTGGGGCCCACCTTGATGTATGTATTTTGTATCCATGCGGTCCATCTGTTTTTCAGATCGTTTTAGGGCATTATCCCAAAAATGAAGTAGATCCAATTATCAGGTGGACCATACAGTAGGAAACGGTGGTGATTGAACGTCCTACCATTAAAAGCTTCTTAGAACGCACCTTAATGTTTCCGTAGTGTTTATTTCCCATTCAATTTGTTGATAAGGTCACGTAAGCCTGGATGAAGGGAAAAACAAATATCAGCTTGATCCAAAACCTTTGTGGCCCATTAATGGTCAATCACCACTGTTTCCTGTGATATGGTCACCTGATAATTGGATCTGCTTCATTTTTTGAGATGATGCTTTAAAATGATATCGAAAAAACGGCTAGATGGCATGGATAGATAATGCCTTAAAATGATATCGAGAAACACGGATAGATGACATGGATAGAATACGTACATCAAGGTGGGCCCCAAGGTAAGGGCTACGCCATCTTGGGTGAGTCCGGGTCTCACTGTTACCGAGGTAACAGCTTAGAGGGTGTTACCCTGAAAGATTTTTGTGGGCCACAAAAGTTTTGGATCAAGCTTATATTTATAAATTCCCTTAATGCAGATCTTCTTTATATTATCACCAGGTTGGATTTCAAAGAAACATTATGAAAATCTCACGATGGGCCCCATGGAATTTTTAATGGTGAGGCACTCAATCACCAGTATTTCTTGTAGTGTAGTCTACTGATATTTTTATTTACATAATTTTTGGAGCCCCACACTAAAATGGGATGGAGAAACGTATGAACGGAACGGATATTGTGAATGCTGGGAAATAGGCGCCCACGCTGGTTTTGACGATTTTTGTCGAGGTTTCTATTCGTTTGATAAGAGGGGTGATTGGATATGATGTCTTAGAGTCGGCACTAGCTACTTAATCCAAAATTCCGCAGTCGGCTAGAACCTACAGAATATGCAAAGCTAGAGAATCTGAATACTCCCTTGCTTTAAATTGACTCCTGTTCTGCGATCTGAGATTCTGAGTAAGGGATCTCGGTTACAAAAAAGGAAGGTGTTAGCCACCCTTTCTGCCCGTACAAGTGTACGGTCTCTACTCCGTGTGGTAAAATAATCTTAAGAGATTAGCTGATATGATCAAAGTGGGACTAGGCAAACCTAGATTTCTGATGTAGCAAGATCCGGGATTCTAGCAAACTACAGAGCATATGTCCAAGGAATATTTAGAAAAGCGGATGCGATGATGCTGATGTAGTAAAAAGGAGACTAGACTACCGTGAGTTTTTGATGTGACAGATCCGATGTTCGGCAAGTCACAGATCATACATTCAATGGTAACCTAGAAAAGTAAGGGGGTTAAGAAAGAAAATAATGATATGATGAATGCTTTATGGAGATAGTATGATCTTTGGTTTGCACTTGAAATATCTAAGACATGGAGTACACCATAACTAACCCGGATGAGATTGTAAGAGTTGAAGATGGCTTAGAGGAGGCTAAGGGAAGGCTAAAAGGTGGGGTTTAAAAACTCAAGAGCTCCCTTTTATTCTCACTCACTTACTCTTCCTCTCTCTCTCTTTCTTACTTTTCTTTAGAAAATTTTGAGAATTTTATCTCTTGGGTAGAAGTCTTGTGTTGTGTGAAATAAAGAGAGGTGAAGACTATTTAAAGCCTTTTGGTATGACACTTTGGTAATTACTGGGTTCATGGAGGGTAAATGTTAACATGACGGCTTGTGATTCGTTAAGGTGAGAGAAGTGCCATGTGGCATGTTCTTATAAGCTCTTTAGATTTGATAAAATGGTAAATAGTGTAAACTTTGGGGGTAATTCTATAGGAAAGTTGACTTTGGGACAGAGGACAACTGTGTACTCAGAGGAGACACCTGTTGGATAGGAGGTGGTACTCCGATTCTGCCGGTGGTAGTCAGACTACCGCCTAGGCAGGGTTTTCCCTAGGTTTTGGCTGGTGGGCCTGTTTTGAGGCCTCTGGTTTACCCGAAGCCTATTTTTGGATGTTTTGGATCAAAATGGTTGGGTATGTTTTTGGGAACTGGATCGATTTTCGGATAAGTTCTGGTCCGGATAATGGTTTGAGTTAGGGTTTAGGTCGGGGCTTAGGTTAGGGTTAGGGTTTAGGGAATGGTTGTGGTTTTTGGCTCTCTTCCTAAGGGCCATCATTGCCTTGTCAAGTTGCTAGCCTGGGTGGGGTGTCTACAGATGCCCCTCTTTGGCCGAGGTTACGATCAACCGAGTGCTAAAGCGAGTGGACACCCCACCCTTCTGGTCAGAAAAGGTTGTGGTTCAAATCTATTGCTTGCCATCATATCGTAGTCAACTTACTGTTTAGAAAAGAGATGACTCACATATATCATGAGGGTTTGAGGAAAACGTTGTGATTGTCCTTGCGCGTTTCACGGCATTACGGGTCACGGATCATAACCATTTCACGTCAGATTATTGGTAGCATTGGAGGGTAAGTCTGAAAAGTAGGGTCCCTGCGTGTTCTGCGGCTTTACGGGATTCCCGTACTATTTGGATCCTGTTGTTCCTTTGCTACGCATTCACCCTAGGAGTACTTGTTCCATTTGATCGTCAAAGTGGTTAGCTTCCCCTCGCATTCTGAGGCCTTACGAGGAATTCACTACACCAACTTGGACTCGATCAGACTTTCCAAGTATCCATAACTAGGTATGTGCGGGTAATCTTTTTCCATGCAGTTTTCTAGTTTTAATATTTTGGTTACAACGGATCTTCTCCACTTTGAATTTGGTTATTCTTATCAAAGATAAATCAAATCGTCACTTGCATTCGAGTCATACGACTATCCAGATATTGAGATCGGGCCAATCGTACTTATATCATATACAAATTCGATCATCCTCCGGGGAAACTGGAAGAGATCGAATCTTATTTTGTTGTTTGCACTGAACACAACTGAGGAATATGGGAGATTCCTCAATATATTGCGTGTCGAATGTGATTTTTTTTTTTCTAAAAGATTTTATTTGCTGAAAATTATCCTCTTCAGAACTATACTCCTTGGGAATTTTATTGTAAATATTTTTAAGATTTTTGAAAAGATCCGTTCGATCTCGTCGGAGGGCGTCGTCATTCGGTTTTTATTGCATTATTTTTTTTAATAAGTCCAGATAGTTTTGTTACCTCCACTGGTGGTCTCGTGGGACTTTCGACTAATCTGGTTTTTCTTGGAAGATTAATTTATCAAAAGACATGTTTTTACGATTTTTGAAAAAGGAACTGATCCATCATTTCGCATTCTTGCGATCGAAATTGAATTCACTAGGGATGCGTGTTTTTTTTTAAAAATATTTTTTTGAAGGAATGAGATTAATATGAAAAAAAAAAATGAAATGAAAATTTTTGTGCCATATATGTCTGTGTGTGCTTATGTCTGAACTTGTGCCTGGATATGGTTGAATCAGAATATTGAACTTAGCATACGTCGAGTCCGGTATTTTGAGTTGTTTACTAGGGATCCTGGTTCTCTAAAAGTAACGCATACTAGAATCATGCCCCTTGGATTTGGATAGAGTCTGACAGAATTGTGATCCGGGACTTATCTTTTCCTTGTACTTCTTCACTTTGTTCGTTGCCTTGACTTCTTCTGTTCCTGTACTTTTTTTTTTCTTTTCTAGCCATTTTTGCCCATAATACTTTTTCAGGTTTTCACCGCGACAGGCTTTCCCGTCATTTTTGCCCGTAGTGCCCTTTTAGATTTTTCACCACGTCTCGGGTCTCTGCTTTCTCTTTTTCTTTTGTAGAGGCGGGAGGTTAGACTCCATTCTTTACCGGTCGACTGGTGAGCTGCTTGAATTTATCTTCAATCATGACCGTGAAGCTGTTGACATTAAGGTAAACTATCCTGAGGGGAAATGGGCCAATGACTTTTGTTC
Organism: Magnolia changhungtana; assembly: GCA_030180095.1. Classification (NCBI taxonomy): domain Eukaryota; kingdom Viridiplantae; phylum Streptophyta; class Magnoliopsida; order Magnoliales; family Magnoliaceae; genus Magnolia; species Magnolia changhungtana. The sequence continues at coordinate 2,326,900 of JASAUF010000336.1, forward strand.
TCACTCATTGGGTTTGATTTTTTTTTTTTTCATTTTTTTAGATTGCGCGCTTTATTCATCCATTTTTTGTTTCTTTATTTTTTCTTTTTTTTTTTTGAGACCCTTTATTTTTTTAGAACACTTATTAGAGAGAAGGAATGATGATAGAATGTACCTCAGGATGCTAACCTCTTGTTGTTTGGCTTTAGCTTTACGATTGTGGTTGTTGATATAGGCAGGTAGGATTACCCGTGATAGATATTCACATTGTTAGCATTAATGGGATCTGGAAGATCTTTGCACCCTAATGATGGTGAACGATGTAACGCCCAGTGTTTTCAGGACCCGAGTACATGACCCGTTTCCCAAAAACCCGAATGTTAATCTCGAAAGATGGTCAAATTCGAGTTTATTTTTTTCAACTATCAAAGTAAGCAGATGAGCATAGAATAGACAAATCATACATAATGAAAAATTTTATTTACATTTAAGATGTACAAAAAGTTGCCCATATTGACTTATACAAACCAATGTTCGAAACTTACAATTATAAAGTGAAATGATATTACATGTAAATAAAGCAAATTGAATAAATCTGAAATTGTTAAACCATGTAGTAGCTCTTGACAATACAATCATACATCTTCACAGTGGTACTTTGCTCCTCATCAGTTTGAACCTGAAAATCAATTAAGCCACCTGTGTGACCTATACGTTTGTATATTTAATGGATGAATGGCCAACTCAGTGTGAATTCCCTTCAAGATTACACGCTGCCACATTTGGTAAGAAATAGTATAAAACATCTAAGCAGCCAAAACAGATTAAATGCAGTCTTATTATATGTATGGATGCATGAATGCAATCATTGTCCTGGGTAAAATATCCAGACGAACATTAGGCTTGTCACCCATGCAATCATCGACCCAGGTAAAATATCAAGACGGTCTATGCCCAGGGTAAAACATCCAGATAGGCAAGTACGTACGATAACAATAGATACTGGTCTGTGCCCCGCGTAAAACATCCAGACAGACGATTACGTATGTCACGTACAATAGCAATGGATGCTGGTCTGTGCTATGCATGCATGATTAACCAACCTATTATTAGTCCAATTACAACCAACTAATTTAAATAAGCTCATGGGTACTACGGGGAGGTCATGGCCCAGAGTAAGCCGACGGCTCAGGCATAGTGTCTCATGACCATCATCCCCGACCTATGAGGCTACTATCTTAGGATGTTTAATAGAAACCCGTCGACTAGTGTCCAATCATATTACAATATATGGGGCTCATCATCGCATGGTTGCACAATATAAAACATTAAACCCATATAGGGAGAATACTAGAACAAAGCCACATAGGGCGATATCAAATAAGCCACATAGAGCAAAATTTTAAAATAGGCCACATAGGGCAAGTATCAAAATAATGCGATTAAAGACCATCCTTGAAAACCATTGGACACAACAACCTTAGATGGTAAGCCCACATGACTGGTCAATTTAGACCACCATTCAATAACCACTGAGCCGAAGGTCTATGACAATCACAACCAGTCGGGTCACATCCCAAGTATGGGTGTACATTTATAGGTGAGGGTTTCCCACTAATGTACCAGTTTAAGTTCCATATGCAATCCACAAATAATCCACAAGCATGAATAAATATGCAGGATAAACATTAAGCACGCAATGTAGCAATTTAATTCCAAGAATTAACACATGTGACTATGAAATAAAGATATCAATTATAGATTGAAACAAAAACTATAATTTAAGCTAATGGAAAAATGGAAAGCTCAAGGGGAATAATCATCACCTTATACTTAGAATCGTCTACTAGTGTCACAAAGTGCTTGTGCCTTTAGAATTGAATCCTAACACAATTCATGAACTTGTACTATTAGATCCAAGTTCTATGTACTACCTAGGTTTAAGATCATGACCTAGGGTTTTGAATTTACTTATCTTAGGATTTTGATGTAAAATTAAGATATTCATCCTAGAGTTTAGTTCTTGGCTTATATTTTTGGGATTTGAACGCTAATTAATGTTAAATTAATTACCATGCTAACCTAGTAACCATAACTTAATTATTAACTTTAATGATAGTATTAATATTAGCTAATCATGGTAATAATTAGTATTACAATCGTAATAAAAATTATCAAAGATAGTATTTTCAAGTGATGGATACTATGCTAACGTCATTAATAGGAGTTTCATTTATAGTAACATTAGCGTAACATGTTAATAATAGTTATTATAATGATAATTAATATTATGGTCTACCATTATAAAAACAATACACTAGTAATTAGTAACAATATTATTTTATTTTCTTGTCTACGATAACTATAGATCATTTACTGATGGTTTGGATTACTTAGAGTTCCATCCACTATTCTACTTTTGGGCTTTGGTTTAGGGTTAGAGATCTAGTTCATAAAAATAACTTTATGATAATATTAGAAATGAAGTAATGATAAGTAGTAATTGTTATTTAATACTATCAACACTAATCTTATAATAATTAATTTACTAATGACGGCATAAGAACAACATTAATAATAATAGATGTTGATATCTCATATTAAAAATCGAGTATTATAGTTAATAACATCTAACAATAATTTCTAATGATGATTCCATTTTAACAATCCAAGTGAATGAAAGAATTGGAAGTTGACTTACTTAAGTTGAATGGGTCAGGCCCTTCATTGAAATTGGTCCAGTTGAGTTTTGAAGTGATGAGGACTGGCCCTAACCCATTTGTCCCAACAAATGGCCAGTTTGGGCCTGGAATTATCCATGGCTAAAGCTTGTACTGGATCTACATTAAAGTGACCAGGCCTAACCGATTTTTATGTCCAACAAGGGCCCAAAATCACTCCCAACTAAGTACCGAACTGGGCCTGTTTTGGCTCGGTTATTGGGTCTGAATATAAGCCCAAATGGGGGCATTCTTAGGTTGTTTCTGGCCTAGGAAATAGAAGGCCCAGAAGTGGGTCCGCATTGGGCCCTATTCAGCCCAACTCGGCAGCCCTCTAGCTACTAGAGTGCGGCCCACATCAGTTGTAGTGAGGCCCACTGGGATGTGGCCCACTGCATTGTGCAGGGTGCGGGCCACCTGCATTGAGCAGGGTGTGGCCCACCTGCAGTTCATGGTGCGGCCCACTGAGCTCCTTCTTAGGTGCGGCCCATCATGCATACAACAACATGGTAGCAACGCCAATCCACAGTTCCTTCTTCCTTCTTCTCTCTTCCTGCTTCTCTTTTCTCTTTCTTTTGTACTTCTAGACAGTCCAGACGTGGCTAGACCCATCGCAGGGGTGGCTCATCACGATAGACACGGCCCATCTCGGACTCGAACTGGGCCTGGTTTGAGCTGGTGCAGCAACGCACCAGTCCTGTCCCTCTGTTTCTTCTTCCTTCCCTGTTTTCTCTTTCCTTTTCTTCTCCTCCTTCCCTTTCTTCTTTCTTCTCTCTTCTTACTGCTAGGAATATCCAGCAACGCCTCCGAGCTCAGACAGACCTTGGTACAATCCAGCTTGAGGTGTCCCAGGCCACCACTCGTCAGCGGGTCAAGCGACAACCGCAACAGCAGCCGCATCCCCCCTATTTTCTCTCCCTCATTCCCTCCTGATTTCTCTCCCTCGTTCCTTTCCCTTCTCTCCCTTTCCTTTCTCTTTTATCCATTCGTCCTAGCACCAACAACCGTCGGATGGACGTTAATCGGTCAGGATTTAATCTGCCCGAAACTGTCACTCCAAACCATGGGTAGAAACTAAAACCAGCCCCAATTTTGTTTGCCAAGGAACCCTAAACCTCAAGGGGAGTGGATGGCTATGATGGGTTCATTCTAGAGGCTGAGATTAAGAGAAGCTAGCTGTGAGTGTTGCCAGTTCGACAACGAAATGATCGGCGATAGTTTCTATTTTAGGAAACTTTGAACTGCACGCACTCTCCTTACACTTAATGTTGTGTGCACACGCGTGTGCTTGAATTTACAAAAACAACGTGGTTCCAGTCAGTCTTGGCATCCCATCATGATGGACAACTTAGATCGTCTTGATGGTTCCTCATGGTGGGCCACGATTATCCCAGTAACAGTCCCTTTTCAAACGTTGCTGAAGGTGGGAGAAACGTGGAAGAGGCTTTTGCCTTTTTCAGTTAGACACGGGTCAGACCTATTTTGACCAGGCTGGCATGTCTGGTGCACCACGGGTGTGCACCAACTTGTGCAACGCACCCCACCATGGGTGTGCACCAGCTTGCGCCTCCTCTGATCTATTTCACGCCGCAGGTCAGAGGCAGGCAATGGAACGACCCCCGACACATGGGATGGAATAGGTTCAACAGGGGCATGTAGCAGGCTTGGTCGCGAGGCAGCCTACACGATAGAGGGTTGAGGAGGGTTAGTGCACGGTCGAACGTAGCTTGACTGTCCTTCCCTGTGATGATCGGGCTCGTGAGCATGTTGAGGCTACATGTTCTCTATCGTTTGCTTTAAATAACCTAGGCCAATCCTAATATCTTCGACCTCCCTCTCAAGAGCGACTTGCTGACCATTTCTTCCATGCCTTTGCTGACTGCGCCGGCTTGAACCCGAAGTGGCCTGATGTTGTAGAGAGCCCCGACAGCTCTCCTGTCGTTCAGGACGCTCGATGGGTCGCGGGGCCTGAACGGGGATAGGCACAGTAGTGATCGGATTGACTATGGGCGGGGATTGGGCTTTCTTCTTTCCCTTGGCCATTACTGGATTTGAGACGTTCACTGGTAGAACTGGAACGGCTTAACTACGTCGTTCCCACTAGGGGTGCACACGGTTCGGTTCGGTCCGGTTTTGGGGTGAAACCGGAACCGAACCATTCCTTACAGTTCTAGGATTTTTAGAATTGGAACCAGACTGTTAGCACCCTAGAACCGAACCGGAACCAGACCGTGAAAACCGGTTCGGTTCCACGGTTTTGGGCTTTTTATAATCCAACCCAATTGCACGTTCTATTTTATAATTTAGCCCATGTCCATTCGTGTTGTGATCCATTTGATGAATGGTTTAGATATTGTATATGGTGTGAAAAAATATATTTATGAAAATAATCAAAAGGTCCATTGTAAACTATAAATCATTAGTCAAATATACAACTAAAATATATTGTAAACTCACAGTTCCATGGTTCGGTTCCATCGGTTCCACGGATTGGATCCACGATTCTGATTCATGGTTCGGATCACAGTTCGGTTCTACATACCCTCAAACCGGAACTGAGCCGAACTAAACGGTTCTTTAATTTTTGGAACCGAAACTGGAATCGATGTACTCTAGAACCGGATCAAACCGGACCGTTTGGTTGGTTCCGGTCTAGTTCCACGGTTCTACCAGTTCGATGTGCACCCCTAGTTCTCACAGATGATGCCAAACTGTTGATGCAGTTTTTTGACAGATGCTTCACAGCGTTCCTTCCTGTACTTGCATGGGAAAAAGTGAGAGATAAAGGAGGCCCTAACTTTTACAGGGGACTCTCCGATGCCAAAGTCAGGCTAGGGGTCTTTGAAGTAGGGTAGGGTCTCTAGAAACGAGACCAGTCGAGTATTAGGGTTTGTGTGAACGTACCTCAAACAATTGGAGATGTTCATATATTTATAGGAGAAAGGATCCTGTAGTATATGGATTCTTTCCTGATATCTTGGAAATCTTATATGATCTGAGATCTTCTCGAGATTATAGGTTCCTGTGATTATCGGGATTTGATCTTATTTCTTAAAGATCTCAGGAGAGATCTTCGAGTCTTATGAGGATTCTTTGAATTTGTAGTTTGGCTTTAGGCTGGATCCCAGGGCGGGTGCTGAGTTGGAAATGAATGATACTGTCTTAATCGATAGATCAGCGTTCACCATTCTCGATCGTTGGATGAGCCGGAAGGTTTGTGTTTCCTTTATTTGGGTGTTGAGACCTTTAGACCTCTCCAAAGGTATCGTTGATCTATGACCGATTTACAACCAACCTATAGTTGGTCCGTGGTTGATCTATAATTGATCTGTGATCAATCTATGACCGAGCTATGGTCGGTCTGTGACCGATTTGTGATTGATCTGTGACCGAGCTATGGTTGATTCGTAATCGACATGTGGCTGATTTATAAGCGATCCATAACCGTCCTTTAGCCGACCTATAAATTAGGTTGGTACTTCAACCACTTGTGCGAGCTTGTAAGCCTTTTGTGTGTCCTTACAATTGCATCGCTCTCCTTAGAGATTGCTCTGTTTCTGGATGTAGAGGCTTTATCAGGCTCAGGTCTCCATGGGCCCATGCTGGTTCAGTAGAGTTGATACATTCCATAAGCCGACTTATAGACTCGTAGATATTTCCCCAACAGATATCAAAGTAAATTATTTAAAATTTTTAAATAAAGTAATTATATAATTATACTATTTTAATTTTTTATTTATTAATTTGTTAAAAATGGTTTTAAATTATTCATTTTATCAACATTTTCCTGATAATATATCCTAAGAAAATCTCCTGAGAAATTGCCGACAACCAAGATTTGTAGCTATACCTGACAGCCATACAAAGTGCAGTCACGAGAGGACACTTCACAGGTGCACTCATCGGTCAAACGCACACTGTAAATTCTAGCTGCTCATTAGGTGGGCCCCAAGTTGTGACTTTTCTAGGCCAAGATATGTGGTCCGTTCATCTAGTGAGCCACAAATACACCCAAAAGAACGACAACTTTTTTAAAAAATATCATAAAACGGTCCACATTCTTCGCATGCTCATACACGTCCCACGTGATGAGTGGAGCAAATCAATTTTTACGTAATTGAATCTGCAAGGTGAGGCCCACCTGATGAGCGACTTGGATCTTGCATTTAGGCAGATGTGTCGCAATTCTTTCTTACTCTCTCGCCATTCTATTAACATGAACGGTGGGTGAGCACTCTAGAGAGGTGAATTGCACATGGGGGAGCAGGGTAACAGCTAGGTGGATGAGGCCCTGACCGTCGGCCCACCTTGATATATTTGTTGCATATCCACACCGTCCATCCGTTATTCCAGATCATTTTAGATCATGATCCAAAAAATAAGGCATATCCAACTCTCAGGTGGCACTACAAGAAAAGGGGGCTTTAGCCTCGGTTCAAAACTGTGGCTAAAAAAGTTAAAAACCGAGGCTAAAGCCTTTAGCCTCAGTTTTGCCTCAGTTATCCAAACCGAAGTTGAAACCCCCGTGGCTAAAGGCTTTAGCCTCAATTTTAGCAACCGAGGCTAAAATGACTTTTATAGCCTCGGTTCTTCAAGTGAGGCTAAAACAACCTTTTTAGCTTCAGTTTTCTCGAAATGAGGCTAAATCAAAATTTTAGCCTCCATTGTTTCCAACTGAAACTAAATCCAAATTTTAGCCTCAGTTGCCTCTAATTGAAGCTAAATCTATTTTTAACCTCATTTATCAATAACCGAGGCTAAATCTAGTTTCTATCAACAAAAGTTAACAATATTATAATCAACCAACGATTGAACCTGTGCATGTTTCACCCATTTAACATCCATCAAGACAACAATCAGCACAATACCAACAAAACAATTAATGGTCTATTGAAATTTTTCAAAACATACAAACTGCCATATAGCCTTCCACATGAACTGTTTCAATAAGGTCCCCTTCCACTTTCTCTTGGATCGGATCAATCGATGGGTTTGTAACCTGAGCAAACATCAGCTTGAAATACTCAAATGTAAGTTTCTCTCTGTTGGACATCACAGCCAAAGGAGCATCATTTCCCGTTGAGCCCAAGAGCCTCAGTACCATCTTTTGCCATGGACATCAATAGCATCTCCGGGGCTTCTACAATGTATCTGAATAGGAAACCTGATGATTTATTTCATTTTTTCAAACATGAGCAAGAAAACAGCACAAAAAAGGTCTGAAACTACTTACCCAAAAGGCTTTAACAACAATCCATGAATTCCCATGTTTTCCATGTTATTATCATCATGTCGATATACCTAAAGTATAAATAAAAATGGTAGTAATGATCATGCTCATAACTTCTTAAAATCAAAATACAAATAGAAAAACTACCTGAACAATCAAATCCTTAAGAAGCTTCAACTTATGAGGTTTTCTTGACTAATTGAACAAGAGCAAATCAACTTGTGCCTACAGCATATAAAAAAAATCATCACAATTTCTAAGTTGGCATTATACTATTCCTCCCAGTCTCATCTGTCCATTTCCACAAGCTTGAAAATACAACCATCTGTATTTGTATTCCAAGTTTTCTGAATTATGAACCACATCTAGGATGCTTTAGTTCAATCAGCCATATGTTGATGATAACATGAAAAACCAAGAGGACCACGCCGAGTCTTTTCTAGTGTAAGAAGAAACTGATTTCAATATCACATGAAGTTTATTGTGCTGCCAAGTTGAACAGAAACAATGAATAAAATTTGGTTGCAACAATCACAACTAATGACAGTTTAGATTCTAATTTTAAAAAGGAATGGATATCCCACGGTAATAGGAGCAACACCATAACACCATTTGTTCACAGGATTTTTCAGGTTGGTTATAGTTGCCATGCAACCATTCAAACCGGCTGCTACAATGTGATAGCAGATATGTTACAAAATGCTTGCATACGAGATGGTGGGCCCATATGAAAACGATGGATGAAAATAGGCAACACTGCTACACTACTAAGACACATTCCAAACATCATATTGTTTGAACAGTCCTAACATATGAATTAGTGGGCATCTTTTTTGTTAAAACAGGAACATTGGATTTTTCACTTTTTAACTTTCCAATAAATATCCCATGTTGGAAATGTGGCTACATGGCCATTAAATCAGCCATATGTTGATGATGGTGACGCAATAGCCCAACCCATGACCCGATTCCTGCTTCTAATCGTAAGAAAATTCTCTCTAATTAATGAGGAACGATCACATACAAACATTGGATGCTATGCTTACTATGCTACCCTGTTATTAGGACTGCTCATAGTAAGCTATGTACCTGAGCTTCACATGTGGCGGATCCTCTGTTCAGGAAACACATTGCCTAAATTTCAGTCTTGAACTGGAAAACATGTTTGCCATACTCAGTTGAAGGTTTTGGATCTTCTGACATAATGGACTATTGCTAGCATATGGGTGACACTCCCCTCTGTGCAAACAGCCTAAAAACAGAATATGCATGGAATAAGAATTTCAGTGGAACTGTTTACTACATTGTTCCCTGTGTGAATTGGTGTTTTGGAACTCTAAACTCAGCAAACAGACAATTAATCGAGTAGGGATCAAGGATGATAGGTACCTTGAGTTCTGCACAGTTTTTGCAATATTTTGCCAGAAAATCAGAAAAGAATCAGTTTTTAGAAAGTGCAGTTTTCATACCTAATATATCCATAGCTCAAGACCCTTGCTAACAAGCCCCATGAATGCATGAGTAGGATTCCTAGCACAACCCTGTTTCTATAATAGAACAAAATCTTTTTTTTTTTTTTTTTGAAAGATTACAAAATTTTATTAAAAATGAAAATGCAAACAAACCGAAAGCAAAAGCAATATAAAAGTGATTTTGAGTGGCGTGACCAATAATGACCAAAGGAAAATCAAATTACATCCCTTCAAATTTAGAACACAAGAAGCCCATTCAATGACCATTGATCTGGCCCTTTGAGAAATGCCTTGAACCATAATATGGATAGTTTAATTTGAAATGAATTACTATCAAAGAGCTACAAAACTTTTGAACATGTTTGCTGAACAATGCTAACCTCTGATTCATGGACGCTTGATTGTAGAAACAGGACTGTTGGATTTTTTTTTTCATTTTTAGCCATCCTGATGGCTTTTGGGCCATGGCAAAGGCACAGTGGGGCCCACCTGATGCAAAACCAGGATCTTGTAAGAAGTTGATCCACATTGTAAAATTGAAACAGAGAACAGAGTTTCAAATTCTAAATGCACCCCATCCATCCATTTCATATTCTAAAAGTATATAACCCACACACCATGGTGGCCCCTTAGAGCTCCTGCCCGTTCTGAGCTCGGGATGAGCAGGGGTAGGACGCAATCCGCTTCCAAAGACTAGTATCCTTAATACATAATTATTGTTAGCTAAAACAAGATGAAATCATTTTTACGCGTCTACCAAACAGGGCCTTAATAAACCATATCGCACAAGGCACATGCTGGTTGAGTAATTACAGTAAATAGTTTAGTCATTACAACCACAAGATTAGTAAGAAGTGAAGCTCATGGTCTGAGAACAACTTTTCTAGTTCCTGTTATGATATAATAGAGATACTTAACTTTCCAGTAATACTTCTTTAACTTCTTTGTTAACTTGCATGACGTCACTCTGAACAGATTCTAGGACTATTCCCAACCTGTTTAATGAAGTTTCCATCAGTCTGATTCTGTGTTTGAGTTCCTCACTGACATGGCCTGTTCAGACAAATCAAAACTTAGCCTCTCCCAGGAGCAAACATATGAAAAAGCACAAGCTACACACAATGTAGCCTGCTTAACCCATGCATTGTTTTAAAAAGGCTAAAATTTTCTTGGTTAAAATTTTAAAATTCTAATTAGAGTTATTTTAGTCTTATTGCATAAAAACGCCAGTGGGTTATGGATCATCCAAAGATCTTACAAGCTTACATCTATTATCTGGAGCAGAAGTTGAACTCCATCTGCAGATAACATTGTTGGATGATCTTGACATTGGCATCTGAGTATCTTCTCGCGTGTAAGTAACAGGCGCCAAGCAAGAAATCCTCTTCAATGAGTTGTCTTGAGAACCAAATCTCTAAATTTACAATGTGCACATGATTAGTCAAGAAGAAAAAGAAGTGTTGCTAAAGATGTGAAGAAATAGCAACTCAAGAAGGATCTGGAAATTTTGGCAGCAGCAACAGAGATGGTAGCAAAGATTATACTCATCAATCCAGATATATGCATCTAATATGTTCTTAAATTTGGCAAAAATTCTTGATAAATTTAAAAGCCAGTGGATTGCTATGAATTCCACAATCTTGCAAGACCCAAACATGCACCCGTACACATGAAAAAATTGGATCTAATTAATGCAGGATGACATTTCTTTTCATTTATTTTTTATACCAGACATCATTCTCATCCTGCCCAATTTATTTACAAAAATTAATTATAATAGTTCATGCATAGTGGAAACTCTCCATAATACCAAACTTCAAAAGCGAAATACCTGAGTGCAACTTGTCTTGAATAAAATTTGAATTGATTTTTTGTGAATTTTTATAGAAAATGAAATATTATTATTTTTCTATGCTAGCAAATTTATCATAAATTTCTCATAGTATAGGAAAAGAAAGTGACTTAAAGATGAATTCATCTAAAAGTCACACCTAACTCCTCCAAACCCTGGAATTTCAGGCAAAATTGGGCTTCCTAAAATATTCTCGATCGCTTTCAAAGATGAGAAGAAAAAATTTAGCATCAATTAAAGCATTCACTCCTTTCAACTGTATCCTCACAACTCAATTAAGAGGAAATCAAAAGCATACCAAAGACATGTATGAGTGCTACTTATTCCTCTGAAACTTAGAAACTGATGGCAAAATCGAGTTTCTTGTGTTTATTTGCCATGATCTGATTCAATATGGGAAAAACCAAAGCAAGTTCAATTTTCTTTTTCAAGTTCATCATCACAATCTCAAATAACAGGAAAATAAAAATAGAGATAACTTCATGCAAAATCACCACCCTAATTCATGTAAAAAATTACACACACACACACACACACACACACACACACATCAAAACAGATTGTGCCATTGTAGTCATGTAGAACCATTTCATTCCTCAAAAAAAAAAAGGTAAAAAAGAAAGGATTTTAAATATAAATAAAAATTTAAAAAAAGAGTTTCTTACATAACTTGCAATGATGCCTACCATAAAACAAGAAAATGGAACAAACTGAATTATTATTTTTAGCTTATAATCATGAGCTTAAAATCGAGTTTCTTGCAGTAATTCACCACAATTTCTTCCAAAAAAGGAAAAACCATAGAAAATTCGATTTTTATTTAATTTTTTAAAATTTCATCAAAATGTCATATTAGCAGGAAATGAAAATAAAATGTATCATAAATTCATGTAAAATATCTGGAAAATTAAGGCAATATTTAAGTTCCCTACATGTTCATTTGTCACAATTTCCTCTTGAGAATTCTGTGAGAGCTGAGACATTGACATGCCCTGTGAAAATGACTGTTACGAATTCGACCGGAACTGTGAAGAACCTTGGCTTTTACCAAAAACCGAAGTATCTGCTCCTGGTGGGATTGCATTTCCTCTCCTGCATGAACAGAGTAAGAAAATCACCACAAAAGAAGACTATAAATGTGACTGGATTGGGTTTTCTTGATAAATCTGGACCTAGAATGTGGTGGAAGGACAGAAATGGAGCTCAGATCGCAGGCCTTGTTGATCTTCAACTTCATTATCTGATTTTCAAAGGATCATAATCTCCATAAATGCTATGTCTCCATCTACTGCTCGAAATCGTCAACAAATCTCAGGCAGGAACCCTAGAAAGGAGCGGCGAAGAAGGATTCCAGCTCTTTTACAGAGATTGAAGCTGAGAAAATGAGAAAAAAAGGAGTAAAATCTACGAATCGGGAGCAGAAACCCTAGGCGAAAAAGCAAAGAAAGAGATCGAGGTCTTAACAGGTTCTTTAAAGATCGAAGAAATCAAAGAGATTTGTAGAAAATTAAATGAAAAAAAAAAAAATGAAGGACGATCGAGGTGTGAAATTCCTAGGAAAAAACCTAAAAAGAGAGCGAAGATCTCTCTCGCTCGCTCGCACCGCGAGTGAGAAAAGGATCAAGTAAAAAGCATCCACGCGCGCCCGTTGTATTTGTATATCAGACTTTTAGCCTCGGTTCTTATGCAACCGAGGCTAAAAAGTAGACCTTTGGCCCTTCTATAGAATCTTTCTTTGTCCATTCGATTCCATTTGAAATTTCTTAATTTTTTTCAGAATTTTTAATTATTTAAAAATTTTCAATTTTTTTTTAAGATTTTCAAATTCAAATTTTTTTTTTCAAAAATTTTAAAAGTTTTAAAAATTTTTAATTTTTTTTTAATCTCAATTTAAAAAAAAAATTTCATACTTTTTCATAATTATCATTTTTTATTCTTAATTTCTCAAAAAAAAAATAAATAAATAAATTCTTAATTTTTTAAAAGTTCTCAAAAATTAAAAAAAAATCTTTGTTTTTAAAAAATTCAAAATTCAAATCTTTTTCAAAACTCAATTTTTTTTTTCAAAATTCTTAATTTTTTCCAATTGTCTCCATTTCTTTTCAAAATTCTCAATTTTATCACAATTGTCAAAAGTTTTAAAAATTATTAATTCTTTCAATATTCACAATTTTTTTCAATATTCCCAAATATAAACTTTTGGCCTCGGTTCTTAGACAACGGAGGCTAAAAAGTAGACTTTTGCCCTCGGTTCCTATGCAACTGAGGTTAAAAAGTAAATTTTTCGCCTCGATTCTTATGCAAATGAGGCTAAAAAGTAAACCTTTCGCCTCGGTTCCTATGCAACTGAGGCTAAAAAATAGACTTTTTGCCACTTTTTGCCTCAGTTCCTATGCAACTGAGGCTAAAAGGTAGACTTTTTGCCTCGGTTCCTATGCAACTAAGGCTAAAAAATAGACTTTTCGCCTCGGTTCCTATGCAACTGAGGCTAAAAGGTAGACTTTTCGCCTCGGTTCTTATGCAACTGAGGCTAAAAGGTTACTTTTCGCCTCGGTTCCTATGCAACTGAGGCTAAAAGGTAGACTTTTCGCCTCGGTTCATATGCAACTGAAGCTAAAAACTAGACTTTTTGCCTCACTTCCTATGCAACTGAGGCTAAAAAGTAGACTTTTGCCTCGATTCCTATGCAACTGAGGCTAAAAGGTGACTTTTCGCCTCGGTTCCTATGTAACTAAGGCCAAAAGGTAGACTTTTTGCCTCGGTTCCTATGCAACTGAGGCTAAAAACTAGACTTTTCGCCTCGGTTCCTATGCAACTGAGGCCAAAAGGTAGACTTTTTTCCTCGGTTCCTATACAATTGAAAGATGAACTTTTAGCCTCAATTCCTTAATAACCAAGGCTAAAAGATACATTTAGCAAAATTGTGGCTAAAGGCCTATTTTCATGTAGTGTGGACTACATTGTAGGGATTAAATTCCTTAATTAAAAGCTTTCTAGGGGCCACGAATTTTTTGGATCAAGCTCCTAAATCTTATCAACAGGTTGGATGGCAAATAAACATTAGTGGGCCCTAGGAAGTTTTTAACGATGGCCATTCAATCACCACTGTTTGTGGTGTGGTCCACCTGAGATTTGGGTCTGCCTTATTTTTGGAACCATGCCCTAAAATGATATGGAAAAACCGATGGACAAAGTGGATATACAACATATACATCGAGGTGGGCCCCACGGTCAGGGCCTCACCTATTAAGTTGTTACCCCTGGCTATTGCACATGAGAGGCTACAGTCAATGTGTGTGTGCGTGTGAGAGAGAGAATATTTTTCCCATATTAATATAGAGAAAGACAAGGACGCATGGTCACGGGTTCATATATGAAAACACAAAATAATTCAAAAATCACCAAATCTCCGTCAAACCATTCACGCCCATTCACAAAAAGTACCTCCCCCACCTCATCAAAAAGCTGCAATTCATCCCACCATCTCCATCACTCTCACATAGCACTTCATCTTCCTTCCTTGAAAGTTGAAACTACAACACCCAACAAGAGAATTGTAACAAAACCCAGTTGCACAATAACACCATGCAATCTCCATCTCCTTCTTTAATGCACCTCTTCCTCTTCTTCTTCTTCCTCTTCTTTTTCTGTATCAGAGAAGCTAGTGCGGCTACAAAGGCACCGATGCCGGTGGGGAACATTTCTACTGTGGAAGATGCTGAGTATTTCCATATTTACTACGGCCAGACCTTCAAAGTCATAAAGAATGGTGTGGATGGCAAGAGCTATCTTCTTATCCAGGTACATTTTAGCCATGAGGCCCCTCTTTTTGCTAACGTGAACATGGATGACATGGGAATATGATGCACTCCCAGCTAAAATGGGTGGATGATGAGAAGCAGATTGTTGGGTGTCGAGTCATTGAAATTTTGGGCATGAGTCCGAGTCCAACATGGAGGATTGAGGCTATTCCTGACATGGATTTTCTGACTCAGTGACTCGCCTCGACTCGTTTTGCTTTGAGTCCAGTAACGAGTCGCCCGAGTCGGGGGAATCGACTCGTACTCACGACTAAAACCGAGTCGACTCGGACGGGTCGTGAAACCATCGTTTTGCCTCTGTCGCGACTCAGGATTTAGAGCGCGTTGTCGCACATGGGTCTACAATAAATAAGATATTTTCCCATAATTATTCTTCAGTAATGATCCTGACCTTTGATTTTTATAGTTGAATGCTAGCCGTCGAAATTGTTCTTGTCATTGTTCTAAATTCATCTAGAGATGGTGTGATGATCAAAACCATCAGTTCAGAGTAAAACTCTATATTTAATCTATATATAGTAGAGTACACAAAATGGACGGTTCCGATCATTGGATCACTCAAAATATGAGCTCCAATGGGGCGGCGACGTACGCTAGTTTCTGAGACGCGACAGAGACAAAGAGGCCGAATGAGGGATATTTTCACCCTTTTTGAGAAATTACTGAGAAGTCCCTATTTCAACTTTTTGTGTCCGATAACCCCCTACCAATCGACCTTGGGAAGGACCTACCAGCGTAATTTTTTCTTTGGACATTTTTAGCCTTTATTGATGGTAAGCTCCGCCGCTGGTAAAATGGGTAAGAAAAGTGAATACGTATGGACTGTCCATCTGGTGGGCCACCGCACGAGGTTGTAAAATCCATGAACCCTGACTTCCACCACACCATACACGTGGGTTGTATGGTTGTGTCCGTGATTCTACACCGTCCATCTAATGGGCATTGATGTGAATGGGCCATGATACTCATGCCGCATGTCTGATTTGTGGCCCACCAAAAAGGGGTCTCAAGGTAAGAGAAGGTCACGTGAAAAAGAGAATCTATTAATAGAATGAACACTATACTCCAAATAGGTGTGTCGTTTTGTCGTAGGCCGCCCGTGGTAAGAAGGGGCCTATCGTACGGACGATATGGAATCATCAGATTGGCAAACGCGTCAATCAATCCCAACCAACCATTTGATAGGCCATATCATGGATCGGCCAATTCCAAAAAATTGCAGTAATTGGGTGTTTATAACCACTCCATGTAGATTTTTTTCATGGACCGCTGCTTTTTTTTTTTTTTTCTTTCTTTTATATTTAAAGATGAGTGATTGATTTAACGGTCCAGATACATGACCATATGTGCTTTATGTCCCATGTTGTCTCTAATCGTACTAACCCTAAATTACAGAGTAATTCCAGAATGGCAATCAAGACAAAATACTGCACGGGAAGAATCAAATCGTTCATAATCCCTCTGGCTAATTACTCAGTGGACCCTACAGATTTTCCAGGTATTACATTATTCGTCACTATCTTTTCGACAGGTTTTCTAATCCCACATGCATTCAGTTTAGAGCCCTGAACATCCACACGCTTGTTTTTTATTCACGCGTGTGGAAATATTAACCGTTTGTTTAATAATACCAAAACCTCCTTGTTTTCTCAATATATAAAAAATGATGACTGTAATTAGAGCTGGACTCGACTCGACAGACTCGACTCGTCCAACTCATTTAGAGTTGACTTACCCCAGCCGAGTGGATGAGTAATGTGAACTAAGCAGACTTTATCTAATTCGAACTCAAATTGAGTCGAGCTCAAATCACCTAGTAACTCGGCTCGACCCGAAATCCGACTCAGACTGACTCGACTTGATCCATAACTCGACTTCTATATCTAGATTTGACGTTTCAAATCTGAGATGCCGTACTGTATCTGATGAGAGGCTGTAATTCCGGGAGGTGCACCTAAGTTCTGAGCTGTGATTTCAGCCCGCATATGCTTGCAGTTACCCACCGCACTTAACATGACTCGATGTTGACTCAACCTGACTTGGTACCTGTGATTGGGTTGGACTCCATCCGGGCTAGTTTAGGCCAGACTTGGACTTGGATTGGGTCAAGCATGCTCGACTTGGTATTGAGTTAGGTTGAGTTCGTGACAAGTTTATATCAAAACCGGGTTGAGTCAAGTCAGCCCTAACTCGGTAAGAATCTAATTGATGCCCAATTGTACCTACAACAAACAAGCAAATTTTTTTGGTAATGTTTTAGAAAAGAAAAATATAGGAGTACTGTAAGTTATAGTCCACCTACTTGCATTGGGAGACTTGGACAATCTAGTTTATTGACATGAACTGTCCATTAGTTCCGGAACAGATTTCATAGCCCCATGATTTTTGAGACAATTGATTATATGGTTAAGCTTGTCCATGATTTTTGTATGATACCAATTATTGTAGATGTCTTTTGGAAATATAGATTTATTTTGGTTAATTGACTTTTATATAGGGTTATAGAAGTAATTCTTAGGTCTTTAATGTTATCTTTATTGCATTCAACTAACCTTCCATTTTTTGTGGAATTACAGTGTCATTCTTCGAGGTGAGGATCACTTCACTGTAAGTTGCAACTGACCTGGGCCACCTGGCACTAAAAAAGCTCATGGGCAAATATGTCATCTTACATCGTGGGATAGATCCTGTGATAGTTTACCACCAGTTGAAAATGATAGTTACTCATTCATGTACAGCTGTCCAGGTCATCCAAATCGTGGTGTACATTATAGATGAAGCATCTAAATTTACACCGATTAAGAAATCCTAACCATCCAATTAATGACTATTGGTTGGATGGTTAAAAGTAAAATAACCAACGGTCCTAATTCCAAAGGAAAATCAGATGGTTAATATCATCTTTTTAGTGAAATTGCATTAGTTGTGCTCCATCATGATTAGTTCATTGATTTGGACGGTCTGGATTGCTGTATAACTAAGCCATATGTATGGTTGAAGAGTCACCATTTTAAAATGGAGTAGCCAATCATAGGTTTGCCACTGGGCCAAGTCGTTTCCAGGCGCCAGCCCATTACCTTCGGCCTGAAAGATGATGAATGGCCCAGATCATTTCCAGACACATGGGCCTCTATGATAATCCCAAAGTGGGCCCCACCACCCTAAACATCATCTAACGGTGGAAAAAGGGTCATTTGAATAATGGTTGCTTTGGGTTTGACGCATGTGCAGCTGCTAGGGTTAGTAGAGAATTTGAAGGGCATAACAACAGATGGTGTGATTTCTAAGTGTATACTCAAATCTTATATGGATGGGAACATTGCGATTGTAAATAAGACAGATACATCGCACCTTACACAGTTCGCAGCTCATTTTGTAAGCTATACGGACGGTCAGCAATCCTGCAATTTCGTCACCATTGCACCAGCCGCAGAGGACACCCCCTTGCAGGTGAACGTGGCATGTCATGCATACATACTTACATACATACACTCATGCATGCATTCATGTATGTGAATACACCATGCATTTTTAAAAAAAATGTGCAATTGTGACATCGGAACCGTCCATATGGTCGGTCGGTCCCTCACGGTGGATGGAATATACCCCAAAATCGTTTCCCAGGGAATGATCCTAACCGTCCAATTGACGCTATTAATTGTACGGAACTCCGTAATTAACCATGTGCATGCGATCAATCAAGTGGCTTCGATCATCTGATTGGAGAGATATTTGGATATGAAGGAACTCGGGGTGGGGGCCACCAAGTGAATGGAGTAGATAGATGAAAGGTGGACCGCACATCCATTAACAATTATTTCTTTTGGGTTGTGGCAGCGTGCGGAGTGGATCAAGTACTTGGGCACGTACGCCAACTTGGAAGCAAGAGCTAATCAAGTCTTCGATGCAGTTATGTTTATTTTATTTAATTTATTTATTTTTATAATTTCTTTTAATAATTTCCTACGAGCCCCTTTGTAAGGCTGATAATTAGAACTTCAATGGGCCGGGCCTGGCAAAATAAAACCTAGGACCGAGCAGGCCTTGTAAAAAAGCCATGCCATGCCTGATATAAAGACATACTTAAATTATAGGCCCAGGCCCGTCTAAGCCCAACCTTAAGTGGGTCAGGCCCACTAGTCGGGAAGATCATATCACCCCATTGACAGCCCTACTACTAAGGTTTCAAATGGGCTGGACTACACATGGGCCTAACTTTTAAAAAGCATTTGAGTGGCTGTAATTCATTTGGACGATGGGTCCGGATTGCCAAATCCTAACCTTAGTTCATGGGCTGATCTGGGCTGGACTTGGATATACTTGGATCCGTTCTGACCAGGCCCATTTTCCACCCATGTGTGATCATGCACATGTGAAGATGTGTGTATTTCTGAGTGCTCTATCTTGCTCTCTTGCAGATTAAAGGAAATTATATATGCTTGAGCAAAGCAGCTGCAAGTAAGGCAGCACCCTTCAAACCAGTTGTAGCATGGCTACAGTACAACGAGGTTAGTATGCACTAGCTATATCACTCATTTCATTTTTCATCTAATATTAGCCGTTGGTTCGGTCTATCCATGGGCCAGGCCTCAGACAAATGAATGAAAGTTTTAAAAATGGCCTGGCCAGTTTATGATGCCCAAGCCTCAAGATTCATCCGTCCCTTTACTCACTGGGCCCCACTTTTGGGCCCAAACGGATTGGAGAAGTGGGCCCAGGTTGGCCCCCGAGCCCACCCAACTTATTGCCACGTATTTTTTTAACCGTTTGATCTAAAGCTAATATTCGTTTTCGTAATCTTCTTGCAGGGAGTGTGGTCTTTTACCAAGGAAGAATACAAGTTAAAGGTAGAAACTGAGAGTCCTGCCCAGCCACACGCATGCACACGTGTCAATGTGGATAATGTGTGTGAGATCTGAGCTTTCTATCTAGTTAGAAACAACGGTTTGATCTTCTGGCTCAAAACAATCATCTTGATCATTCGACGGTTAAAATGATGTTTTCTAGTCGTCCATTATGATGTGGCCTACCTGATGTGCTGAATGGCCTGATTTTTGGGCGAAGAGATCTAAATAGTGCGGCCCACCTGATGGAAGATCTAGATCAAGCCCACATGTCCCATGTTACTCTGGGGTGTCTGCATGTGTACGAGCAGCCTCTCACACGTGTGTGGAATTAGCAAAAGCTCATGATCTTTTGAGCAGCTTAAAACAAAAGTACAATGTTGTAGTCTGTTAGAGGTGGGCCATATCATGAAAATAATCTTGATTGGGCCCACAGATGTGCCCTCAATAGCCGAGTTTTGACTGAGTTACGACTAGCTCTAGTTTTGGTGAAATCGGGTGAATCAAGTCGTGTTGTGCACGCACACCAACAAGGCAAATGTGCGAGCGATCCAGGCCATTCTTGTGAGATGGGCCACTTTCAAAACGCCCAGCCCAAAATTGAATTAAGGCCCACTCATCAACTATGTCATATATATGGAATTAATAAAGACAGACGGTCATATCATTTCCAACCCTCCATTTCTCTCATATATGCAGAGTCCACCCGATGGATGGACCGGATCAATTTTTGGGTAATGGCATGTTAAAAATGGCCCCCAACTGATGAATGGCTCTGATATCCCCTCACATGTGCCCCGAATCACCTCTTCAAGCTGACTCTTTTCTATCTTGGATCCATGCAATGAACGGCATGAACAGTACGTGGAAGATGCAGGGGGGGAGATCTTGGACGAGTCTATCAGCAGAAATACATACAACGTCTCAATTCCAGATGATTTGGACAACTTCCACGCCATACTCTGTGTAAGTTAGTGTACAGGTGATGGTATGACTGTTTGGTATTCGTAGATGTAGGTCCCATGGTTTAGTTATATAAACCATTGATATGATGGACCACACTGTAGATGGTCCATGAACTAAAAATCTCCCAAGTGGAAATATCCTAACACTTGATTTCCTCTCAAACAAATAGACAGTTGAGAAAGAAAATACATGAACAGCAATATTGAACTCTACAAACACCAAATATTCCATATCCAGGTCCTTTGGATCTTAGGCATTTTTGGTGCATGGTCCATCAAGAGTAAGGCCCATCACATCAAGTTTTGGAACATAGAACTATGTGATGTATACTTTCATGGCCAAGATGGACCAGAGAAGGCCCAATTGGAGGCTGAAGTAATCAGGACCGTCAAAATCTTAAAACAATCATAAATGAGTTTTTAGACATACTATATATAATTTTGAGTAGGAGGAGTTACTTTAGCCAACCAACCATGCTACGCCTGGTGGCCTAAAGTGATTCGCGAGATTCCATCAGATCAATGGTCGAAAGTTCATTTTATTTCCATTTAAACTAAAAATAATAAGTTTTAATTCAATTATAACTTTTGATCCTTCTTAGTTTTAGTAGTCATGCCTAAAGAAAAATGTGTTTAGGTGAAATTGAATATTATTTTTGTCTGAAAACCATAAAATCTAGTAGGAATTATGACATTTATAAATACTAAGTTTACTATTCATAATAAGTCATGTTTTTAGAGAGTTTGAGTTCGGAAGTCCGCACCAGGTTTGAGTTCACTACTTAAATGATTTGTCAATTCATCTTTTTAATTAAATTTTTTTATCACTAATTAACGTATGTATGGCCCCACTTGTCCACATCTACATGCTTTTTTACTTTGATGCACGTCGGGAGCACCGTGGAGAAAAGGACTACATTCCTGCGATAGTCCAAAACACAAATTTGAAAATGGCCAAGGCATATCCTTGTCACATGTTGGGCAATCCAGACCATTCAAATCGTGAGGCACAAGATGGATGGAGGATATTTCTAAAAGGACACTGATCAAGGAATCCTGAGGTCATCGGTTCAAGTGCCTGTGTGGTATGCGTGCGTGAGTGTGTGCGTGTAAAAAAAAAAAAAAAAAAAAAAAAAAAGAAAAAAAAAAGATAAAAGAGGAACCCAACTCGATAGCAACAACCTGGATCACAACCAGCTGAGTATGGAGTGTGGCCGAGTATTCATTGATTAATGCCTTGATTTGGCCCAGTCCAGTATTCATTTAACAGTTTGGGCCTTGCCACCCATGGTAGATCAGGCCTTACATCCTGATGGGCCAGCCCAACTTAGTCCTGGTGGGCCATCCTTGATCCTATCTCAAAGGTCTAATAGATTGGCCAAATAGGCTCAAAAGGACCTGTCTGTAGGAAGTAAGAAAAGACCTCATTGCCTATGGCCCACCTGAAGGTCTACTCCTTGATCCCCAATTAATTTGGATAATTCTTAGATGATAATGATGATAATGTTTTTTTTTTTTTTTGGGTTATTTTATATCTTTGAGATTTATATTAACAAATCAATAAGAAAATCGAACAAATATGAATATTTTCAGACCATTGATGTCGTGATCGATGAAACGTATGCACCGGATCCGTCACAATACAATGTATCAACGTTCATCAACAACGTTAATGTTGCAGACAACTCTTGTTTCGCCTTCCTTACCAATCAAAGCCTCTGGAGATATGACAAGAGAATGCGAGACTCATCGCCGCTCGGTAAGCCAACCAACCTGTATTTAGCTCTCTACATGACTGGTCCACTAGCCAACTACCCAGCCCAACAAATTCTACGGCCCAGAAAAGGCCCATTTTCAGCCCTTTAAATATTATTAGAATTAAAAAATGGGACCACTTTGGGCCTCTGGTCTGAGCCAGACCATGAGCCAGGGCCAACCTGACCCATTCCTACTCTTTTTCAGTAGCATTGTGCAAATCGTAACCGTTGGCATCTCCACGCTAATCATCATCATCATCTGTTGACATTCGATGCATACACATCTTTTGATATTTTTTGATGGCACTGATCATTAGATTTTTTTTATTTTTATTTTTATTTTTTTTATGTTTAATATCAACGGTGGATATGAAGACTGGTTTGATGGTGGTATGTCCCAACCTCAGCTAGTCCTAGCAGATTTAGTTGAAGCCTTCTTTCCAACTGGGAATTACACAACAACTTACTTCAGAAACCTCGCTAAGGTTTGTTACCTTTGCATCTTGTTCAAAATAAGCTTTAGCACTGAAGTTCCCTGTGTATGGGCCGGATTGGCACGTTGGGCTTTTGGAACATGAGCCTGGGCCCACTCTTAAATTTAAGCCTGTCTATTAATTGGGATGGGTTCGGGCTATGCCAAGTGTCGAGTAGAGCTGGGCATGGGATGACTCTACTCCGACTGTTTAGATCCGACTCGATTTGAATCGAGTGGGTGAGTCAATCTGAATTGAGTTGATTTTGTCCAATCCAAACTCAAATTGAGTCGAGTTCGAGTCACCCAGTAACTCGACTCGACCCGTCCCGAAATCCAACTCAGTACTAACTCGACTCGATTCAAAACTCAACTCATACATATATATGTTAAACTAAAAACTAGGTTTTGAGTTGATGGAGAGGTTGCAATTCTGGCAAGTGAATCTAGGTTTTGAGTTGTGATTTTATCACGTGGATACCCGCCGCACCTGACCCGACTTAGTGCTAACTTGACCCGATTCGGTATTTGTGACCGGGTCGGATTCAGTCCGGATTAGTCCAGGCCAGACCCCTACTTGGATCGGGTCAGGCATGCTGGACTTGGTACCGAGTCGGGTCGAGTTCAATCAGGCCTATTTCAAAACCGAATCAAGTCAGGTCAGCCCTAATTCAGTCAGACACGGCTCGATGCCCAGCTCTAGGGCCCTAGAGCATGTCAGGCTCGGCCTTTTCAGCTTTCCCAGGGCATATTTGTTAGATATCATCAAGGTGGGCATAGTTAATGAACAACCTAGATCTTGCAGTGGGTGCCTATGCTCGGGCTTGGGCCGTGTATAATTTTGATAGGCTGGGCTCATGATTTTCTTTTGGCCCATTGTGGTCCTGGGCTGATCTCGGGCCTAGGATCTGCTTTGTAGGCCGGGCTTTAACAGACAACGGCCCGCCCAAACACAGTCGTGATGCATATGTTCACAATCCAACGGCCATTTTATTGAGGATCATCTCTTGGATGGACGACAACCTAGAAATGACCTTGATGGAATGTTCGTGTGCATCCTGATCGTTAGCCTGTTTATCGATGGTAGTAAAAGTTATTTATTTATTGATTGGATGGTTTTACTCATCCCACGTGTGTCATTTTCTTGGTATTGGCTAATCTATTAGGTGATCTGTCATTTGGATGGTCCAGATCAGCGAACATGTTCTTGGGTTGGAAAATATGAATGGCTATTAACATTTAGTACATGTGTACATCTTCAGGAAGAAGGGGTTGTAAGCATTGTTCCGGAGATGTGCGATAGAGATATCTCAACAGCTATGGATCCCACAATAATACCTTGCCAATAATACCAAAGTAATGTAATGTTCTTGTTTTTCTTATTTTTCACACTGTTTTAGCTAACTATTATGTAGGGCTGTCAACGGGCCGGCCCTGGGGTAGGTCTCGGCCTGGATTTTGAACTGTTTCGGGCTGGGCTTGTTCAAATTTCTGAATTTTCAGGTCCAACCAAATTTATGGAAAGAAAAAAAAAAAATCATTTAATAAATTAGCAATTCAGGAGCCTGTATGTGATCTCTTCTAAAAATAATTGCTTAAGAGAATAAATCATCTACAGGCTATGTGCATGGAAAGAGCCATACATTCTGCATTTTGAGGTTGGATTGGTTTGGTTAGCTTGGATTGGGTTCGGCCTTGGGAAACTCTTTTTTAGGTTGAGTTGGGCTTGGGTTGAGCCTGAGGATACGTGCAAGTTGCAATCCCTACTTATTTACATTATAAACTTTATTGTGTCTTTAAAAAAAAAAAAAAAAAAAAAGGAAGGAGAAAAGAAAATGATTAGCTTATCTTGTAAACCTTATTGGATAGATAAAAAAGAAGAAAGAAATGGTCCTCTTACCTTAGTAAAAAGTAAAAAATAAAGATATGATAGAGTAGTCTCTATCTTAATTTTGTGATGGAGCGGGGTCTACGGTGTATGTTGTTGGGAGACCGCAGAAGCAAACCCCAAAGCAAACACAAATAATGCATGCACAGGAACACATGATTTTTTATGTGGAAAAATCCTCGCGAGAAAAAAAATAAAAAAAATACGAGATAAAGTGACAATGATCACTATGAAAACAAAAAGTAAAAGAGATTGATGCACTTACAATAAGAAATTTTTGTTTTCTCCTCTCCAAACCCTAGACACGTTTAAGCCCAGATTAGACTACCCCAATGTAACGCTTTGAGTTTCAAGGGTTGAGTAATGCCCGACTTCCGAATTTTCGGGTGCCACTTATGCTTTGCATATTTGACTGATTTGGATTTCATTTGATTGGTGTATGAGCATTTAAAAAATTAAATAGATTATGTGCTATGAACTGCAATCAACTAACTGAATTAGAACATGACTACAAAATGATGTGATATGCGTATTGTACGGGACCGTGTCCCAACAAAATATATATAGTCCAAAAGGTGTACAAAATATCCCCTACCGTAGGGCCCCAACGCTGGCCCTAGGGTGACCTATGACGACCCACCCAGCAGCTGAAAGTATGAGAGCTCCTCATCAGTGTCTATGGTCGCCTCATCCAGCGCGTCAGGCTCTGTGATACCTGCATATAAGATAGGGTTTGGTTAATGTTTTAAAACATCATTAGTGGAAGTGAGTGATCAACTCAGTGGTTTCATTAGCATCAAGTTACACAAGTTATTAGTTCAACAAGCACAATTAATGAAAAGAAATTAAGCATATGATTCCTAGATACTCTTATTAAGGCACATGAATGGTATTATAATATGAAGCATGCCCTCGCAATCCAATATCCCTCAAGCGACTCCATCTATACATTCGCATATGACCAACAATCTCTCAATGCAACCTCGACTGCCGAGTCGCTAACCTAACTAATGCAATACGACAGTGATCATGTTAGTTGAGTGTTTAGTTATGTCCGTTCGTCCAGCAAGATTGGGGAAACTGAGGCACTCTCACGAAATCAATGCCCTAATCCGGTCGCAAGGACCCGGGCTGCTATAATGGCCTCGTGCCTGCGATCCTTGATCTGTTTGGGTTCGTCACTCTTAGCTGACTCATACGAAAGGCAGGTTTGTAAACTAGGTTGCTCACAGTTACTATGGGGAGGCTCGTCACCCTAGCGTAGGCCGACAGCTCGAGCATAGTGTCCCATACCACCATGCCCGGCTCACGAGACTTGTAGATCGTATCATAGTGGTTGTAAGTGGGCGTTTTAGGGGAGTTGGTGCCTCAGGTTCAAACAGGCGTGATTATACATTGTGAATACACATGATTGGTCAGCTAGTGGGCTAATTCGGTTGATTCAGGCGAATTCCGACGCAAGCAGCACTGGGTGCGAGCATCCCGTATAGTCCAACTACTGCTGGTTATCTGTGTTCGACCTGAATAGGTTAGATCAGCCCCTGGGCAGCCAATCCGATAGGGATGCCCATACGACTTTCGTAATTTGTTAGCCAACCTAATTGGCCAGTCAGTTAACATTTCATAGCAGGCCACATACATTACTTATTTCAAGAAATTTCAAGCATGCATGGCATTAAATCTGGGTTTTCTATTCGAAACGAACATTATGACGGGCATACGGGTACATTGCCCCAAATAATCTCGTACTTCACAATTATTAAGCAGTTAGTTGCATGTAACAGGAAATATGATAAATCATGGACAACGGTTCAATAGTTTTAGCATGATTTGCAAATTCATGAAAGACTAACAATTAACGGTTACCCGCTGATTAA
Organism: Magnolia changhungtana; assembly: GCA_030180095.1. NCBI lineage: Eukaryota > Viridiplantae > Streptophyta > Magnoliopsida > Magnoliales > Magnoliaceae > Magnolia > Magnolia changhungtana. The sequence continues at coordinate 2,353,777 of JASAUF010000336.1, forward strand.
CATGCGCATCACAATTTTGCACAACACAATCATTACTTGTGACCTAAGTTCAATAATTGATCACCTAAGGATAATGATCCGCACCTAGAGTAGTTCACTGATTTCCGACGTGGGCAGTGGCAACCAGGGAAACTCCCAAGGGGCACCTTCTTCCACTGCTCCCCACTCCCTCTCTCACTTGCAGCTGAAAATTCATATGTGAGTGAGGGAGTGAATTTCTGTGCCTTATATATCCTATATGTTATGTCTAAATGGCCATGAGGGGCCTTTTTCTAGCATGCATGCCCCTAGTAGGCTAAATTTTGGCCTATAGGGCTATTTTAGGAGCTCGTTGGCCCATCTGTGCCATGAGGCAGGTGCCCCATCATAGGATGAGCGATTAGTTCTAATTTAGCAGAGATCAGATGCCTCGATCGACCGCGGGGACCCTTCTTGTGATCGACGACTATTGTCACTCGATCGGGGCTGCGGTTATACGAATATAAGAAGGGAAATATCCTTGACTTATGGGTCGAGTTTGGTCGAAATCCGATGGTCGAAAAGTCACAACTTCACAATTTAGTGGCAGGGCCAACTTCACTTAAGTTTCAGATTCAGGTTTAGGAGAGTCGCGCTTTTTAAACACTTCCTTTCCAACCTAAGTTGCGCAGTTCGGGGCAATGTCTAGGTTCGTTGTCCGCGTTGAACCTTAAACCCAGTGAGGCCTACGATTTCCTATAGTTTTGGACTTATTAGAATTTTGACGGGCGATCCACGCTTGTTTTAGTCGGTCGAAGCGGGTTTTGGGAGAGCCGGCCCCGCAACCCATTTCCGATTCATGTCATATTTAGGTTTAACTATGTTTGTGACCTCTTCCTTTTGTAACTTGGTGATAGCAACACCTGACGTCATTTATCCATAGCTTTTTAGGGCCTCGCACATGTGCTTCACACGGCTGCTTAGCGTGGTCTTGTGGCAGTTCCGCTAGTGGACACCCTAGGATGCCATGACAGTTGGCCCGGGTGTTACACCTAACTCATAATTAAACCCATATATATAGTATGACATCCAGAATAGGAAACTAATCACATAGTTATGCAAAATTGCGCATACTGTTAATCTAACCATTGATCGATCGGTATCGAGTGAGCAGTCCTTGATCAATCAAGCACCGCATGTTCGAGCGCTCGAACATGTTAAATATGTTGAAAAGTGTCTAGAGAGTTTACAAGTATTTCCGAATATTGTTGATTGATCGACTTAATAGTTCGATAGATTGATACTGTTTAAAATTGTCCAGACACCAATATGCATAATTCAGAGTTCACTTAATTGATCGACCGGGGTGGTCAATCGATTGAACCCCTGTTTCATATACAGATTGAAGACATTTGACACCAATCTCCACCATGACTTCAATCATCATAAACCATTACTCCAAGCTCCATCTCTAGTCTCTTCCATAATAGCTTCACCATCATCATCACTTTTCGTGCATTCTTCGTCTTCATCAATCTTTCGCCATACCTAGAGAAGTCGAACAAAATCGAAACTTCTCTGCAGGAATCATCTATGTAAGCATGTTCGCCAGATTCATACTCGTGTGGATCTTCTTGAGAGTAACACCATTTTCCTTAAGCACCTGTCAGATAAAATGATGATAAACATCAATATGTTTAGTTTTAGAATAGTAAACTGAATTTTTTACCAAATTGATCATGCTTTCGTTATCGTAATTAACCGGCACGGCCTCCTGCTAATGCTTGAGTTCGTTCATCATTCATTTTAACCAAATATATTCCTTAAAATGCTTCCATTACTGCCATATACTCAACTTCTGTTGTGAAAAGAGTAACCACAGACTGAAGCTTCAACATCCAACTAATCCCTCCACCTGCTGGCATAAACAAGTAACTAGAAGTCGGCCTTCTATTATCTACATTCCCTGTATAGTCCGAATCCATATATCCCACTAGCTTTCTTTCTGATTTTTTGTATGTCAAAATGTAATCCGTTGTACCTCATAGATAACAAAATAGTCATTTTACTGTCTCACAATGTTGCATGCTAGGGTTTGACATATATCTACTCACAACATTGACTGCATGTGAAATATCTGATCTTGTAGAGACTATGACATACATCAAACTGCCGACTATGCTCGATATCCTGCTTATTTTCATCTGTAATGAGACATTGTTCTGAATAAAGCCTGAAGTAAGTAGCATGGGGAGTGCTAACTTGCTTAACCTTGTCCATCTTAAACTTCATTACTACCTTCTCAAGGTACTCTGCCTGAGACAACTGTAACCTGCTCCTCTCCATATCTCTATATATGTTTATGTTAAAAATTCTCTTTGCAACCCCCATATCTTTCATTTCGAATGTCCCTGATAACTGAGTCATCAATATATTAATTTTTAGACATATTATAGCTGACGATAAACATGTCATTAATTATAATACGTATAAAATAAATCCTTCATCACTTAATATTTTGAAGTAGGCATAGTGATCATATTCACTCTTAGTAAATCGTTGACTCATCATGAAAGTATCAAACTTATTATATCACTGCCTAGGTGAATGTTTTAGGCTGTACAATGACCTCCTTAACATACAAACCTTATTATATACCTATTAAAATTTGAAATGCTCTTATTGCTATATCTACTATTTTAATTCATCATATAGGAAAACAGTCTTAACATCCATTTATTTCAGTTTAAAGTTGTATTGGACAACCAACACCAACACAAACTTGATAGATACCTGATTGATTACCGACTTTAATATCTCATTGAAGTTGATGCCTTCTTTTTGAGCATATCCTTTCAGAACTAATCTTACCTTGTACCTATCATTTTTCTTGTAAATCCTCTTGGACCCGATCACTTTACGCTTAACAAAAAGTTCTCATGTCCCATTCTTATGCTGAGAGTCCATCTTATCTTGCATTAGTGTCATTCGTAATAAGGGTGAATGCAATATTCGAGTCATCTCTATATCTTGCCAAGAATCTGCGATCTCTCGGTGGATTTCTCCTCATAGGTGACTGCTCCACCCGCTCATGTACCTCTTATTGTTGCTCAACTTCAACTTATGTCTCACCTTTTTCAATTTCAACGTCTATTGCCGCTGACTTTCCTGTTTTCTTGCGTTCATTATTGTAGAACAAGAAGTTCTCATCAAACCTGATGTCAAGACTAATTGTGATCTTCCATGTGACCCAGTTATATAGCTTGTATCCCTAGAAGATACCATTCACTAAGTAACAAGCTGTGTTAATGGCCTCAGTCTATAACTCATTGCCTAACACAACATTGCTCAATATGCTTTGAGCCATTTCCAAGAGATTCTGATTCATTTGTTCCTCCACACTGTTCGGCTCTAGTGTGTGTGTCTGACTGTGTTATGGTATACGATCCTCTCATTTTTACAAAATTGGTTAAATTCATTTGAAGTAAATTCTCCACCATTGTTTGTCATTAATACTTTCGATTTTTGCTCTGACTGTTTTTCTACTATCACCTTCTACACTTTAAAGGTGGCGAAAACGTTTGATGTATACTTCATGCAGTATACCTACACATTTTTAGAGTAGTCACATATGAATTATGTAAAAAACGATGGCCCCCCTTCTCAAAAACTATGGGCGATGATCCCCATATATCAGAAATGTACATAATTAAGTATCCATTTACTGACATGTTTTTCTGACTTAAAAAATAACTGTGATTATTTACCATATATACAATGCTCGTATATATTTAAATCAACACTTTTAAAAGTAGGGATTAAGTATTGATTAGAAAGTACCTTCATATTGTGTTTACTTATGTAGCTAAGACGAGCATGCCACAAGCATGCCGATATAGACTCCACTACAGACGTCGTAGTTTCATCCGATATAGTATTCCAAATTAACTTGTAAAGGTTACCACTCCGTTGTGCTTTTATCACTAGAGTGTTCCTTTTGAAACTTTTAGGACACGATCAAACCCGATGAACTTGCACTCCAAGTGCATTGAGAACTCCTAGGGATATTAGATTCTTCCTTAACTCAGGAACGTGTCTAGCATCTGTTAGGATGTGCACTGTTCCATCAAACATGTAGATGCGTACTGTTCCAATTCCAACAACTTTACAGGTAATGTCATTGCTCATAAACACCTATCCACCATCACACTGACTGTAATTGGTGAACCAATCTTATTGAAAATTCATGTGGTATGAGGCTCCTAAATTCTAAATCTAATCATCGTTGAGATAGTCGGATTTGGATGCGATTAAGATATCACCACCATCCACATCTTCGCTAGATTCTACCGTGTTGGCCTTCTTAGGCGCTTTATTTGATTTTTTTCCTTTTAGGCTTCCGGATTTTGACAATCCTTCTTTATATGCCCATGTCTCCCATAATTTCAACACTTCATCTTTCCCCTTTCCCTTGGACTTGAACCGTGATTGCGAGTTTTCCTTCTCCCACTCAGAATTCCCTCCCCTAGCTACCAATGCATCTGTAGAGGACCCTGTGTTGCTACCATTATTTCTTAACATCTTCGACTAAATGGCTAAAATGAGAGTCTCGATATCAATGGTCTTTCTACCGTGACACATAGTATATACGAAGTTATCATAAGATTCAGAAAGAGAGTTCAACAAAATCATGGCTTAGTCTTCCTCATCAATCTTCACTTTTACACGCGTCAATTTACAAAGTATCTTATTAAACGCGTTGATGTGATCGTTAAGATTTGACCCTTCCGCTATCTTTAAATTATAGAATTGCTTTTTCAAATATAAACGATTCGATAATATTTCGTCATATACAAACTATCTTACTTCTTTCAAATTCTTATAATATTCTTTTGATCAAGGACATTGTAAAAGATATCATCCGCCAAATATAGTTGGATTGAAGTTTTCACCTTTTTATTTAATTCTTTTCTCTTCATCGCTCATAAATGTTATATTCTTCTCTACAACAAGGAGTGCATATTGTAGCCCTTGCTGAAATAGGAGGCCTTTCATCTTCACCTTCTATAATTCGAAGTTATTTTCCGCGGTGAACTTCTCTATTTCATACTTCATGTTTGATCCCTTAATCATCATGTCTTATATCCAAAATTGAATCCCAACGTTAGATTTGACATTACTTGTTGGGGGGCCGTGGAAGCAAACCTTAAATTTGGATCAAGTACATACAATTTTTATGTGGAAAAGCCCTCATGGGGAAAAAATCACGTCACAAAGCGACAATGATCATTATGAAAATGACAAGTACAAGAGATGGATGCACTTACAATTAAAAAAACTCTCATTTTCTCCCACCCAAATTTAGAAACGTTTAAGCTTCGATAAGAATACCCTAAAACTGTAATTACACCCATATATATATCATAACACTTGAAATATGAAACTAATTGCTCAATTACGCAAATTTGTGTGCAATGTCGATATAACCATCAATCGAACGACATCGATCGAGCAATCCTCGATCGATCACTCGAACATGCTTAAAAGTGTCCAAAGAGTTTATAAGTATTTCTGAATATTGTCGATCGATCGGTCTGACAATTTGATCGATTGAGACTTTTCAAAACTATCTAGAACCAATCTGCATAATTTGGAGTTCACTCTATTGATTGACCAGGGTGATCGATTGATTAAATCTTTGTTTTATGTACAGATTGAAGACATCTAACAACACATGTGACATAAAGGACAAGGGCCTTTACATAATATCTCATGGCTCAATACAACACCCATTGAAAGTCTCGTACTTATCATTTTCCACACTTTTCTAATATCTATAGTTGAAAATATCATTACTAACCCTCCTATTTTTTCATCTTCTTTACTAGAGTTTATCCAAAGGTGAAATCGTAGGTTACATCAAGAAGAGTTGTGCTTACCATATTTACATAATAATCATTTTGAAGTTGAAAAATGTGCACTAGCTTCCCACAACTTTTTAACTTGGCTTTTTAGTATTGATTCAACCCCCTCATATACTATGATAAGGCTGGTTAAAGTTGGTTAGTGTTGGGGATTTGTGCTGTGAATCACACAGATCTAGATCTAGGATAGCAATCCAATGGCACCAAGCACACACAAGAGAATACAAAGATTTAACGTGGAAAACCCTTGCGGGGAAAAACCACGACACAAAGCGACAGATCTTCACTATGAAAATAGAAATTACAAAGAGAGAGGACTTACCCGATTTAAACAACCTCGAATCTCACCTTTGCTACACCTTTTAGAAACCTTAAAACCCTTTTAGAAACCCTTGGAACTCCTGTAAAAAGCCTTAGAATACTTTAGAATAGCCCTAGGAACCCCTATTTATAGTTTAGTAAACTTCCCTTTCGTACCCTTACGAAACTGCCTTAAATTTACGTAGTCCGCACCGAATTCGCGCAAGAATCTGCGTAACCTCGACTAGTCGAGCCGAGGCCTCGACTAGTCGAGGGACCCCCTCGACTGGTCAAGCCATCCTCTCGACCGGTTGAGTGCCCCAGACACCCAAATAAGTAGCACGTTAGACTGTGAGTCGAGTGGTGCTTGACCGGTCGAGTGGACCCTCGACCAGTCGAGCCAATCTCTCGATCGGTCGAGCAGCCCCAAACCATTGAAGACTTTAAAAGTCTGACAACAATCTCCACCAAGTCTTTCATCTTCAATCGTGTATCTTGCTGCCCTCTTCTTTTATCTCTGCATCATAGCTTCTTATACACACTCCATCCTTCTTTTATGCCATTGCCAAGCCTAGAGAAGTTACACAGAACTTAAACTTCTTTGTAGGAATGATCTAGGTGAGCATGTGTGCCGGATCAAAATCTACGTGCTCAACCACCTTTACTCTTGTCTTCTTAAAAGAAAAGACGTAGTCTTCTTATCATCTCACCGCTACCCAATATTGCTTGCCGGGGTACTTGCTCACAACACTGATAGCCTGTGAAATAACCGGTCTAATCCAGACCATTGCATACACTGCCAACCGCATTCAAATAAGGCTCATGAGATATCCTACTTTTCCTCATCTGTTTTGGGACATGTCCTGAGGAAAACTTGAGAAGAGATGTGTAGGGAACGCTCTCCGGCTTTACATGATTCATCACCTCCTTGATCAATACCTACCCAAGGTATTCTACCTGAGATAACCAAAGCCTACTCCTCTTTCAGTCTCAACGTCGAGAACCATCTTTGCAGCCCTCCGATCCTTCATGCTGAATGTCCCACTTAATCGAGTCTTCAATACATTGATTTCAAACATATCATAATTGACGATCTACATGTCATCAATTCTTAACTCACCATAAAGGAATTAAACCACTGCCTAGGCGACAGGTCGAACCACGACCTCCTGTAAAGTCATTTCTCAGCCCCTTTAACTTTGAACCGCTATGGTTGCTTCATATAGATCTACTCTTCACTTTCTCTTGTAGAAGTGCAAACTCCACATCCATCTTTCCAGCTCAAGATCATGTTGGCCAACCAGCGCCAATCACGGATCTAATAGACACCTGCTATACTGTCGACGCGAATATCTTTGAGAAGCCGATCTCTTCTCTTTGAGTAGAACCCTTCGCTACCAACCTCGTCCTGTATCTATGTTGTATCCTCCTAAAGATTCACCTGCATCCAACCGCTCTCCGGCTCACTGAAAGCTCCACCTGCTCCCATATATCGGTCTGGTACAACGAATCCATCACATCGCCCATAGTCACCTTTCACTTCTCAGCACCAGGCTCACATAGAGCCATCTGAATAAAAGATGAATCCCCTATGATATTGGAGTCGTCCATGTACTTGCCGATATCCTACGATCATGCCGTGTGATTCTTCTCACAGGTGGTCGTTCCACCTGCTCTGTATCCATGTTCGCACGTCTCAGCCTTCCTGCCCTGCCTGCTCATGTGGCCATGCCTAACATGCCACACACGTACAAAGGTGAAATCCGCTATATCTACTGCAGCTCCACCTTTTGAAGTGCTCCTGATCAACCTGTACATGTTACCGAGTCATTGTGCTTTCATGATTACCTATGTCCCCTTAGATACCTTAAGAGCACCATCAATACTTGTGAACTTACAGCCCATTGCCTCAAGTACACCAAGAGAAATCAGATTCTTCTTCATGTCAGGAACGTGCCTCACATCAGTCAGGGTATGCTCCACCCTATTAAATATCTTAATACGCACTGTACCAATAGCTACAACATTACATGCAATGTCATTACCCATAAATACCTGTCCACCATCGCACTCCCTGTAACTGGTGAACTAACTCCGATGAGGAGTTGTGTGAAAGACACTCCTGTGTCTAGCATCCACTCATCCTTACGATCATCGTATGACCGCCTGATAGTAGACACAGACAAAATATTATCATCACATCTACTCGATCCATCTGACGTGGCAGCATTAACCTCCCTGTATGAAGCTTCAGAATCTTCTCTCTTCGATTTAGGATTTTCACAATCCTTCTTCACATGTCCTTCCTTCCCACAATTCCAGCACTTTACCTTTCTTTTGCCCTTGCCCTTGAATTTGGATTTAGAACCTGTAAAACCCGTACCTTGTTCAGAATTCCTACCCCTTGTAAATAGTGCATCAGAAGATATCCTCATGTCAACGTTAAGTTTTCTCATGGCCTTCTCTTGAAGGGCTGAGATAACAGTGTCGACACTCAGAGTTTTATCCGCGGCGCACATTGTGTCCTTGAATGATGCATAAGATGCCAGAAAAGAATTCAGCAATATATATGTTGTTCTTCATCTTTCATCACTTCCTCCATATCCAGTAATTTGCAAACCAATTTATTAAAGTTGCTGATGTGAGCTTCCAGATATCTACCCTCTACCATCTTGAAGTTATACCACTGCCGCTTCAAGTGTAGGCGATTTTCAGAGGATTTTTTCACATAGACATCCTCTAATTTCACCCATAACTTAGCCGCAGTTTTCTCCCTTATGACGTTGTAGAGAACCTCATCTATGAGACATAAACGGATCGATGATAAAGCCTTCTTATCAAGAGTATTCCAATCATCATCAGTCATAGTAGACTTTCGCTCCTCAAGAGCACCATCTTCGCCTTGCTCGATTAATGAACTGATCATCTTGACCTTTCATAACTCAAAATTATTTTTCCCTAAATACTTCTCAATCTCATACCTAGTGCTTCCCATTATTAATAATCCCTTAGATTCAGATCTATGCCCCAACGATTGCTTTGATACCACTTGTTTGGGATTTGTGCTACGGAATCACACAGATCTAGATCTATAATAGCAATCCAATGACATCACGCACACACAAGAGAACACAGATTTAATGTGGAAAACCCTTGTGGGAAAAAATCACGGCACAAAGCGACAAATCTCCACTATGAAAATAGAAATTACAAAGAGAGAGGACTTACCTGATTCGAATAACCTCGAATCTCAGCCTTGCTACACCCTTTAGAAACCCTAAAACCCTTTAAGGAACCCTTGAAACTCTTTTAGAAAACCTTAGAATACTTTAGAATAGCCCTAGGAACCCCTATTTATAATTAGGAAACTTTCCTTTCGCACCCTTATAGAACCGCCTTAAATTTACGCAGTCCGCACCAAATTTGCGCAAGAATCTGCGTAACCTCGACTAGTCGAGCCGAGGCCTCAACTGGTTGGGAGACCCCCTCGACTAGTCAAGCTATCCCCTCAACCGGTTGAGTGCCCCGGACACCTAAATAAATAGCACGCTAGACTTTGAGTCAAGTGGTGCTTGACCGATCGAGACAGCCTCTCAACCGGTCGAGCAGCCCCAAACTATTGAAGACTTTAAAAGTCTGACAATAGTTAGTTCATGTCTCTGTCCCATCAATTACATGAGGCGAAGTTTCTCAAAGCAAGTCAGCAAACTATCTGGTAAGGCTTATATAGTCAGGCTATCCAAGAGCTTGAAAAACGAAAGTGAACCAACGTAGCATGCTGGTTAGCTACTCTTCCGTTTATCCAACCTTTGTCAGGTGCCCACCCTGAATGGAAGGGGCCGAGGGCGCAAACCCCTTTCTCCGCTACTTTCTTAACCATTTAAAGAGATATTTGATACTCTGACAGAGTAACATTTGATATACAGGCACCCTGAATTTCTACACGTGGATTATATGAACTCAAATTAAATAAGGTAAGATGTGAGAGGCACAATAGCCGAGTGACAGTCCCAAAATCAATTGAAAATTCTTTACCTATGAGTTGTGGGCATTAATTTGTTGAAATATGACCATTAGATAGCTTTCATCTTAACTGTCCAATAAATGTCCAACAATAAAATAATTTAAAATTCAAATGAGCTTAATTTTTGGTTCCATACATATAAACAGAGGACCATAATTTAGACAGTTTAATTTGATTGACTTCAATGCCACGCCTGCCATTTCTATTTTAAATGCTTATCATCTATCACACTCTGCCAGAGTATTTAAGTTTCTCTGGAACCGTTTGGATTTTTTACTTCCATTTTTTGATACAGGGGTTACCTAGGATCTGGACAGTAGTAAATTCTTGCAGTCGGAAGCTAGGTGGGGCGCCCTCTATGATGTTTTTGAGAAATCCATCCAGTCCATCCATTTTGCCAACTGATGTTAGAAGATGAGCCAACATAAGGCAAATCTAAAACTAAAGTAGACTACACGATTGGAAAAAAGTGGAGAGGAAAATGACTATCATTGAAACCGTTCCAGCATCTATCGTGATGCTTATATGCCATCCAAACCGTTCGTAAGGTCATTCCCTTTGGGAAGAGCCAAAAACACAAATATATTACCTGGATCCGAAATTTCTTTGGCCCCAAGAATGTATCAACTGTGGGAGTTCAATCCCCACATTTTTACCGACGTGTGGCCCACTTAAGTTTTGAATGTGTCTCATATTTGGGATAGATGAGGTGGATTTCTCACAAACATCACAGTGGCTTTACCTAACTTCGGCAGTCAGGTGGGACCCTAACTGTCTGGCCCACGTCAATACATAAATTATATATCCATGCCGGATCCTGACTGTGGGCCCCGCCTCAATGTATGAATTTTATATTCATGCCATCCATTTATTTTGTTGGCTTAATTTAAAGCATAATTCCAAAAATGAAGCAGATACAAATCTCAGGTGAAATACATTATAGAAAACAGTGGTGATTTATCATTAAAAACTTTTTATACATTACAAATGTTTTGGATCAAGCTAATATTTGCCTTTTCTCTTCATCCACCATTTCCTTAGCATCACTTTATTTTTGAACTATGCCCCAAAATAATATACAAAATGTTGCGTAGCACGCCAACAACGCAAGTGAACTGAGATCTAATCTCCGGTCTCACCCACAAATGATAAACAAGAAGAAGTATAATCCAAGCATACCAACAAACCACAAGACAAAATATACGTGGAAAAACCCCAACAAGGGTAAAAAACCACGGGTGTAAACTTCCACTATGAAGAAAACTAAGTTACAAGCAATATACTCACCTTGGACGTATAGAAAACCCTTAGTCTTGTTTTAGAAAAACCCTTTGCATACCTTAAAATAACCCTAAGACCACTATTTATAGTTTAGGAAACTTTCGTTCCGCACCTCTGCGAAACCGCCTCAAACTTACGCAGTTCGCACCAAATCCGCGCACAATCTATGTAACACTCGACTAGTTGAGCCAGGGCCTCGACTGGTCGAGCCCAAAAAATCCTACTTGCTGGATTTCGAGTCAAGCAGCTCCCTTCGACCGGTCGAGCGGACCACTCGACTGGTCTAGCAGCGTGGTGAAACACATGTCTGATCCACTGACCGGCATTGGTGTGCTGGCTATACACCTCAACAATCTCCCACTTGAAGACATATCATCATAATCCTTCGTCTTCTACATCCAGAGTGCACTAACTCCCTGTCTTCAAGCCTGAAGACCAATCAAAGCTGAACAAAGCTTTAGCTTATCCCGTGTGACCGCCTTGGTCAGCATATCCGCAGGGTTCTCATTTGTATGGATCTTCTCTAGAGCTATCGATCCATCTTCCAGTAATGAACGTATGAACTGATTTCTGATGTCAATATACTTGGTCCTTGAACAAAAGGCTGAATCTTAGCCAAGTGTATTACACTCTGACTGTCACTGTACAGCTTGCAATCTGCTTGTTTCTTTCCCAACTCTTCTAAGAAACCTTGCATCCACATCATCTTCTTGCACGCTTCTGTAGCTGCAACATATTTTGTTTCCATTGTACTGATGGATACTATCTTCTGTAACTAAGAGACTCAACTGACTGCAGCACTACCCAGAGTAAAGACATACCCTGTAGTGCTTCTTTTGCTGTCGATATCTCCTGTCAAAACTGAATCTATGTAGCCTTATAGCTTGATTTTCGATTCTCCATAACACAGCCCTACATCCACAGTACTTACTAGGTATCTAAGGATCCACTTCACAACTTTCCAATGTTCCTTCCCGGAGTTGTTCATGAACCTATTAACAACTCCCACTGCTTGAGCAATATCTGGACTCGTGCTCACCATAGCATACATGAGGCTCCCAATAGCTGACGTGTATGAGACTTTAGTCATGTAGTCCCGTTCATCTTACATCTTTGTACCTTGCTCCTTAGAAAGCTTGAAGTGGTTGGCTAATGGAGTGTTAGCCGGCTTAACACCTCTCATACTGAATCGATCAAGTACCTTGGTTATGTACTCTGCTTGTGACAAAACTAGTTTCTTGTTTTCCCTGTCATGCTTTATCCTCATGCCTAGGATTTATTTTATAGCTCCTAAATCCTTTATGGCAAATTCTCTAGACAGTTGTCTTTTGAGATCTGAGATATCCTTCATGCTTGATCTGACCACAAGTATATCATCAACGTACAGAAGAAGGATGATGTACGATGTATCAAACTTCTTCAAATAGCAACAGTGGTCTGCATGACATCTCCTAAAACTGTTTTCTGACATGAAACTGTCTAACTTCTTGTACCACTGCCTCGGGGCCTGCTTCAAGTCATATAGACTCTTTTTCAGTTTACATACCTTGTTCTCCTTTCCTGGTGCCACGTATCCTGTCGGCTGATTCATGTATTTCTCTTCTTCAAGGTCCCCATGAAGAAAAGGCTATCTTAACATCTAGCTGCTCTAGATGTAAGTTCTTTGTATCCACTATACTCAAGACCATGCGAATTGTAGACATTTTCACCACTGGTGAAAATATTTCAGTGAAGTCGATACTTGCCTTTTATTGGAACCCTTTTATAACCAATCTGGCCTTGTATTATTTCGAACCATCGTGCTCCTCCTTCAGTCTGTAAATCCACTTGTTATGAAGAGCTTTCTTATCCTTAGGTAGAGTGACTAGCTCCCACGTACGATTGGACTCAAGAGAGTCCATCTCATTATTCATGGCTTGCTCCCACTTAACTCGCGTATCTAACTGTAATGCCTCTTCAAAACACTCTGGTTCACCATTATCTGTCAGTAGTAGATAATGTAAGGAGGGTAAGTATCGAACCATGGGTCTCCTCTCCCGAGTAGACCTCCTCACAACCGGTGTCTGCGGCTCTGCCTCATTATGCTCCTGTGCATGCTCATCCTGTGGCATTGTAACACTCATGTCTGGTAACCCTTCCAACTTTACGAATTCTTTCTCATTGGCCTTATTTTGCTACACACTGTCCTTATACATCACTTTTTCATTGAAGACTATGTCTTTGCTTTTGATGATTTTTCGGTTCTCTGAATCTCAAAACCCGTAGCTAAAATCATGCTACCCGTAGCCTATAAACATACACTTCCTGGACTTCACATTTAGTTTGTTTTTATTCTCTGCATCAATGTGAACATATGAAGTGCAACTGAACACTTTGAGATGTGCAAGGTTCACTTCTTTCCCAGTCAACGTTTCTTCTAGTAGCTCATCATCCAATGGTATGAGGAACTTCTATTGATGAGATATATGGTAGTATCACAGCATCTGCCTAAAATGTCTTCGGCAACCCTGCATGTAACCTCATACTCCTGGCGCGCTTAAGGATAGTTCTGTTAATGCGTTCAGCTACACCGTTCTGCTGTAGTATCCCTAGAATCATTTTATAATGTTTGATTCCATTTGTTGCACAATACTTTTCAAACCTCTTATCACAGTACTCTCCCCCGTTATCTGATCTGAGACATTTTACTGTTTTACCTGTCTCGTTTTCTACCATTACTTTCCACTTCTAAAATACATCGAATACATTAGATTTGTGCTTTAAGAAATAGACTCACAGTTTTCTACTAGCATAATTAATAAAAGAAATAAAATAACGTGAGCCATCAAGAGATGATACCTGTGCCAGTCCCTACACATCAGTGTGTACAAGCTCCAACAGATGCGTCTTTGGAACGCGTCCTATTTTCTTAAAACTTACTCTCTTCTGCTTGTCATACACGCAGTCCTCGCAGAATTCTAAGTTAATAGACTTTAGCCATGATAGCTTCCCTTTTGACAATAGTACTTTCATCCCTTTCTCACTCATACGTCCCAACCTCTGATGCCATAACTGCCCATTTACTCCATTTGATGCGACTGCGAGTGAACTATATAATCCGGAAGTCATGTATAAAGTAACTTCCTTCTTGCCTCGATATATCGCCAAGGCACCTTTTGTGACCTTCCAAGAATCACTGGTGAATATCGTCACATATCCGGTATCAGCAAACTGCCCCACTGAGATCAAATTTTTTCTCAAACTTGGTACATGTCTGACATCCTTCAATTTCAAAGTTGTTCCGTCTTTCTGACTTATATGAACGCCTCCCTTTCTAATAATACTGCACGACTCATCATCACCCAGGTAGGCTCTCTCGAAGTCACCTAACACATAATCACGTAGAACTTCCTTACACGAAGTGGTATGAAACGAAGCACCCGAGTCTATGACCTAAGACTCATTCCATGCATCAAGAGACAAGATCAATGCTTTTGTGTCACTCTCCTCAGATAAATTCACTAAATCCTTCCCACCTTGAGAGCTTCCTTCTTGTTTCTTAAGCGTCATGCAATTACATTTCATGTGCCCCTTCTTCCCGCAATATCAACTCCTGTCATTGTGTTTTGGTCTCTTGGACTTCTTCCTTGACTTATAACGTCGGTGTTGTTGCCTCCTTTGTTCAACAATTTTCCTCTTCCTTCAATGTTTAGAGCATTCCCCAAATTCCCTGAAACTCCCAATGCTTTTCTTCTAGATTCTTCGCTGAAAATTAGACCGGCCACATCATCGAATTTCAGCTTTGTCGACCCTGAAAAATTGCTCACGACAATCACCAAACCATCCCAACTGTCTGGCAAACTGGACAAGATCAATAACGCCTTGACCTCATCATCAAAAGTGATGTCAATGGATTCCAATTGGCTCGTGACTGTATTGAATTCGTTTAGATATTCAGCCACGCTCCCACCATCTGAATTTTCGTGTTTAATAGCCGTTTCATAAGCTGAACCTTGTTAGACGCTGAGGGTTTCTCATACATCGTAGCTACAACTTGCATTAATTCTTTTGTAGTCTTTACCTTGGATATATTGAAGGCGACGCTCTTAGACAAAGAGAGTCATATCGTTCTTAAAGCGTTCCGATCCAATAAAGATCATTCATCATTTGTCATCTTCTCTAGTTTCTTTCCTTTTCCTCCTAGAGGAATATAGAGGTCCTTCTGATACAAATAATTCTCCATCTATATCTTCCAGAAGGCAAAGTTTGAACAATCAAACTTCTCAATTTTAGTCTTCCCTTCTTCCGTCATTGCTCCCACTTGAACTAAACCAATAACTTTAATAGCGGTTGTTGCGCAGCACGCCAACAACGCAAGTGAACAGAGATCCAATCTCCGGTCTCACTCACAAATGATAAACCTGAAGAAATATAATATAGAAGCAGAATCCAAGCATACCAATAAATCAAAAGACAAATATACGTTGAAAAACTCCAACAATGGTAAAAAACCACGGGTGCAAACTTCCACTATGAAGAAAACTAAGTTACAAGCAATATACTCACCTTGGACGTATAGAAAACCCTTAGCCTTGCTTTAGAAAAATCCCTTGCATACCTTAAAATAACCCCAAGACCCCTATTTATAGTTTAGGAAACTTCCGTTCCGCACATCTGCGAAACCGCCTCAAAATTACGCAGTTCGAACCAAATCCGCGCACAATCTGCATAACCCTCGACTAGTTGAGTCAGGGCCTCGACTGGTCGAGCCCAAAAAATCCTGCTCAATGAACTTCGAGTCGAGCGAGCCTCGACCGGTCGAGTAGCTCCCTTCGATCGGTTGAGCAGCTCAGTGAAACACATGCCCGATCCACTGACCGGCA
The DNA here is from genome assembly GCA_030180095.1 of Magnolia changhungtana. Classification (NCBI taxonomy): domain Eukaryota; kingdom Viridiplantae; phylum Streptophyta; class Magnoliopsida; order Magnoliales; family Magnoliaceae; genus Magnolia; species Magnolia changhungtana. The sequence continues at coordinate 2,370,126 of JASAUF010000336.1, forward strand.
TTGGTGTGCTAGCTCCACACCTCAACACAAAATGGATGGACAGCCAAAAAATATAAATGCATACATCTAGGTGGACAGTCATGGTACCACCCATATCTTGGTTCTGGTCGCAGCTAAGTCTCACACATAAAATGCAATGCATCTTAAGATGCGGCTTAGCTGTGACCACTGAACCAGCCATGTACGTAGGACCTTAACTGTGGCCTGTGGGGCATACTTAGATGTATGCATCGTATGTCCATGCTATCCATTCATTTTTTTTCATTTTATGTTAAGGTATTGTCTAAAAAATGAAGCACATGTAAATTTCACGTGGACCATGCCACACGGAATAGTAGTCATTAAAAATTGATATTTGTATTTTACCTTCATCTAGACTTGTGTGACCTTAACAACAAGTTAGATGGCAAATAAACATTAAGGTGGGCGTTAATGGTGAGCGTTCGATAACCAATGTTTCCTTTGTATTTGTTTCATTTTTGGACCATGCCTTTAAATAATTTTCTTGATCGATCCATGTATCAATCCGACATAGTTTTAAGATATTTCATTGAATCATGTGATGAAGAATTCGAGTCGTACCTTGAACCGAATTCTTATAGAAAAAAAAAAAAAACAGAACGAGAAAAAAATCTTTTCAAACGTGCTGGTCTAATCAAACGGTTCACTGGTCTTGTACCATTTGTCATTAGCAGCGTCAGTTGGTGATTCACGGTTGTTCACCTTAAATGCAAGGCAAGAGGCGGCTTAGCTACTACCTCCGAACCAGCCATATGTGGTCCATCTGTTATTTCAGCTTATCTTAAGGGGGCGCGGATTAGGTACTATCCGTCTGTTCGGAGATGGGACAGGCGGAGGCTCGTAGGGACACTGAGGAACCACCGTGATGAGTGAATTTTATCGACACCGTCCATCTATTTTTTTCATATCATTTTAAATTATTAAACAAAAAATAAGAAAGATCCAAGGTTCAGGTGGACCACACCATAGGAAGCAGCGGTACTAAGGAGGCCCACCATTGCCTTCTTAGGGTCCACTGTATCGTTGATTTTCCATCCAACCTGTTGATATGGTCATATACACTTAGATGAATTGAAAAAACAAATATCGTCTTGATCCAAAACCTCCGTAGTCCATTAGAAATTTTCAACTGTAGGAATTTAATTCCTAGTGTGGTCCCTTTAAGAATTGGATATTCGTTATTTTTGGTGTTTCATATTTTAAAATGATATGGAAAAATGGATGAACAGTGTGGATGAAATTCATACATCACGGTGGGTACTACCCCGCCTATTGGGAGCTCCAGACAGGCGGAGGCTCTGACGGTCACTGAAGGGTCACCGTGGTGTATGAATTTTATCCACACGGTCTATCCTCTTTTTCATATCATTTTTTATTTTTTTTTATCCCAAAAATAGAGAAGATCCAAAGATCAAATGGAGCACACGGTGGGGATTAAATTTCCACCGTTGAAAATTTCCCAGGGACTACAGAAGTTTTGGATCGAGATGATTTTTTTTTTTTTTGTTAGCTTGTTAGTACACCCCACCCTCAGATCACACTTCACTGTTAGCCACCCCCACTAGGATCGATACATCAAGATGAAATTTGTTTTTTCACTTCATTCATATGTATATGACCATATATCAACAGGTTGGAAGGAAAATAAACTACACGGTGAGCCCTACGAAGGTTTCAATGGCAGACGTCCTTAGCACTGCTGCTTCCTATAGTGTTGCCCACTTGAGGATTGGATCTGCCTTATTTTTAGCCAAGTACTCTAAAATAATAACAAAAAATGGATGGACAGTGTCGATAAAATTCATACATCACAGTGGCCCCTCAATGGCAGTAGGAGCCTCTGCATGTCTTGAGCTCCGAAGTAACTAATCGCACTCACTTTAAGGCACAATCCAGGTCCATCTGTTTTTTCAGCTTATTTTAAGGTATGATATAATAGGAAGCGGATTACTCGGTAGTAAACTCCTTCATGATTTATGTATTTTATCTACTAAGCGTATCTAAATCTCAAGTGGACTGCGTCACAGGAAACAATGTGAATTAACTTTTACGCTTGAAAATTTCTAAGGGCTGCATAAGTTTTGGAACAGGCAAATATTTGTGTTTTTCATTCATCTGTCTTTGTGATTTTATTAACAGGTTGGATGATAAATAAACATCATTGTGAACTCTAACAAGATTTCAAGGTGGAAATCATTATTCCTACTGTTTCCTTCAATTTTGTGCTCAACCCTTAAAATGATCTGCAAAAAAATAAATGGACAGCATAGATAAATCACATATATTCATGGTGGGCTTAATAGAGTTTACTCAGTGTGATGAAAGCATATAGGCAATCCGATTTTCAAAAACGAATTTTAAGCTGACCACGCCATAGCAAACAATGGCCGTTGAACATTAAAAAAAATAAAAATAAAATTGTGGGGCCAGGAAAGTTTTGATCAAACTCATATTTGTGTTTTACCTTCATCTAGATTTGTGTGACCTTATTAATATGTTAGATGACAATAAATATTAATGTAGATCATAAGATTTTTTCTTTTTTTAAACAGTAGGTATTCAACAACCAGTGTTTCCTATGTAATCGCTTCATTTTAGAACATTGGCTAGGATAATTTGGCAAAAGGGAAGGGAAGGACAGCGAGGACATACAATACGGACGCGGATTGCCTCCTACCCCGCCGACAGAAATCCGTCCAGCAGGGCTCTGTGGGGCCCACCGTAATGTAAGTGTTTTATCCAAGCCGTTAATAGTGTTTCTCAGATATTTTAATGTCTAATTTTAAAAATGAAGTAGGTCCACAGCTCTAGTGGACCACACCAAAGGTAGATGCACTGACAATGACACCCACCCTTAAAACCTTTCTAAGGGCCACCGTGATGTTTTTTTTACCATCCAACCTATTCATAAGGTCACGTAGACGTGGATGAAGTGAAAAAACAAATATCAGCTTGATACGAAACTTCTCTAGCTCCGAAGAAGTTTTTAATGGTAGATGTTCAATCCCCACTTGGTGGTCCACTTAATCCCTTTACCAGCTTAATTTTTTTGGCTAATACCTTAAAATTATCTGAGAAAAGCGATGAAAGGAGTGGATAAAACACTTACATCACGGTAGGCCCCACAGAGCCCTGCCTGGACGGATTACCGTCCGGGGGAGAGTAGGACGCAATCCGCCTCCATACAATACATACATTTAGGTGGGCCCACAGTCAGTGTACTACACGTCATTGGTTCGAGGGACGCAGCCAAGTCCTGTCTGTAAACACGCTGGCTCATTCAAAAGCTCTACTAAACCAACAGCTCCACGTGTTTGATGGGAACGGAAACGGATTCGCTACTCCCCCTGCCAGCAGCCAATGGCTGGTGGTCAGTCCTCTGTGGGCTCACCATGATGTATGTGTTTCATCCATGCCATCCATCTATTTTTATATATCATTTTATAGCATGAGACTAAATTTGAGGTATATCCCAATCTCAAGTGGACCACATTATAGGAAACAATGTTGAATGAACATAGACCATTAAAAACTTTTTGGGCCATAAAAGTTTTGGATCAAGCTGATCTTTGTTTTTTCCCTTCATCTGGGTCAGCTAATCAACAGATTGGATGTCAAATAAACAGTAAAGTGGGCCTTAGGAGGATTTTAATGGTGGATATCCAATCACTATTGTTTTCCTGTGGTGTGGTCCACCTGAGATTTATATCCCTCTTATATTTGGTATCAACTCCTAAAATGATCTATAAAAATGGATGAACAGAATAGATGAAACACATACATCATTGTGGGCCCACAGAGCACTGACCACCAACCACCGAGCTGGTGTCAGGAGTAGCCAATCTGTTTCCGATGGGAACGTGCCTAGCCGGTTTCTGGCTCGGAATGGGCCTGAGCTTTGATTGGGCACTGCGGTACATGGATTTTACCCATACTGTTCAACTATTTTTCCGTGGAATTTTATGTAGTATCAAAAGTTAGGCAGATCCAAGGCTCATGTGGACCACACTACATGAAGTAGCAGTGATAATAGTACTTGTTGATGCAAAAATCTGGTTCACCCCCGCCGTGCTCTGAGCACTCGTGCCGAGCCCTGTAAGCCTGCACAGGAGAAGGATAAAGGAGACCTTGGCTAGAGCAGGAAACCCTCCGATGCCAAAGTCAAGCTAGAAATCTGGGTCTAAGTTGTATGGGTAGGTTTAGGGGAGAGATTTTGCTTATGTTCCTGTGAGTTTGATTCCTACTTATACCTTTCAATTAGAGTGAACGTGTCCGTCATTTTTGGCACGATCTTGGCCTCTAATCACTAACAACGTGCATGCTAATATTGACAGTTATTCTGAGATCGTGTGCCGGTAGTTACTTCTCATGTGTTACTGGAGATGATTCCCTAGTATGATCAAAGGTCACATCTCTATTCGAGCCGACCTCTTGGCTTTAACAACCATACTCCTGCTGTACGAACTGATAGGTAGGTTTAACGTCGGCACTAAGAGTCAGGGCTGAGTCTGAGCTCATTTTGGGCATGCTAAGCTGAGTGTTGATTCGATGAGCCCGGCTACTTGGCGAGTTCGTTCACTTACTCATACTACGACTTTCTCAGGTGCAATTGGCCTTAGATTTTCCCATAATAGAAGCCTACTACTCTCTAAATTTGAGTTCGAACTCAGGGAGTAAATGCATGGGGAAATGATCCACTGCACCCTTTGTTACGAGGAGTCGGCATAATTGAAACTTACGGTCGCAATTATGATCCTCTGTTATTGAGGCGGCGTGTCACGACGGTTCTTCGACCGCAAGCCCATAGTTGTCAAACACGTGCCGACGGTTATGGATCTGAATCGTCGAGGTAGTTATGGTGCTGCTGCGTGGACTTCAAAGGACGAAATAGAGACGTTACAACTACTTGATGCCAGCAGCACGTGGCTCGGTATATCTAAGCTAATGGCTTGCCGCCACATACTTCGCGGGCTTGGCACGGAGGCACTTCGGCTTCAGAGACAGCTATTCATCATGATTGCAAGTAGTAACCTTGGGCTATATAAACTATTCTTCCCTTCCTCAGAGTAACTCTTCTCTCATACTTTTGGATGACGCTTGCTGTGAAAGTTCCCCGAAGCAGGCGATTTCCAGTGAGTTTTTCCTCCTTCCGGTCTTCTTTCACTCTTTTCTTTTTTCCTTTCGTTCTACAATGTCGGACGAGTCGGGTGAAGTTCGAGAAGGATATGCATACGAAGTTGAATCCGAGCCAGAGAGCTTGAACTCTAAGCCTGAGTCCTAGGAGGGATCATTGGAAGCGATACCCCTCCATCCTCGTCCTCAAAAGAGTAAAGGTCCTAAAGCCAATGCTTGCTCCAAGGGCACAAAAAGGATACCCCGAAACCCGATGGGAAGGGCTATCGTTGGACCATCAGGTGGCCGACCTGTGGAGCTCATCCCTAGGCGATCGGTGTTCGTCGAGTCTTAGATGGCTCGGATTCGCGCGGAGTTTCAGATTCCTAACTCTGTACACATACGAGCGCTTGCTCCCCATGATGCTCTCCGTGATCCTTCTGAGGGTGACGTCTCCATCTTCGTATGTGCTTTACAATGTGGGCTTCAGCTTCTGATGCACCCCTTCTGGCGTCATGACTGTACACTTAAAGTTAGCTCCGGGCCAACTTGTTCTGGCATTAGGCTAAGAATCAAGAGCTGACACTTGACAAGTTGTTGTCCCTTTACCAAGCCAAACATGACCACCACGAGCCGCGTTGGTACTACTTCACGGCCAGAGCCCATCAAGGCTCAGGTCCCGTGCTCAGACTTCCTATTTCCAACAAAAATTGGAAGAATAAGTGGTTCTGGGGTTCGGGAGAATGGGAAGCGCCCACGGCTGAACTCAGAAATTTGCGGGTTAGAGTACCCACCAAATTCTTCACCCCAAGTCGGATTTCAATAGATGTCTGTTCCTTCATTGGTTCCTTGACCTGTGCCACTTTGACCGATTTTTGTTTATCTTTGTAGAATACCCGAAGGGAGCCCTCGATCTCTCCTCTCATCTCAGGACTCAGGTGGCAAGGGTAAGGTTACTTAAAGAAAAGCAATGTGTCTAGCATTACGTAATCAATCTAGATAACCTTCATCAGTCTGGACTTTACAAACTCAAGCCCCTTCTTTCTGCTTTTAGTCAGTATCATCTCATTATGTCGAAGAAATCTCTTTGGTTACAGATGTTTTCTTAACTCTCACTGCTTGCATAGGTATGACCGAGGCTTCAGGAACCACAAAAAGTGAGCTCCCATCTATCCAGGAGATGTTACGCTCCGAACCCCGAGTAAAAGTTACTACTCGGAGAAGGAAGGAGACTTCTCAAGTCGAGGTCACTCTCGTTGCAGTCCCTGATGCGGTTCTTAAGATCGAGACTATTGCTGCCTCTGGGGCTGGGGTCGCCCCCACCTCCGAAGTCCGACCTGTTACCGCCTTCACTGTCCACAACCCTAAGTGTAAGGTTGCGATGTAGTAATAATCTCGGTGAAACCGAGGTCGAATCCACAGGGATTAATCTCGTGTGTATTCTGAAAGTAACTAGAACTAGAAATAGAAGAAGATGTTTATCTAAATCCTAATTGATTGAGAAAGTAAGTGTGAATTATTTAACTAAAACTTGTAAATTCAAAGGTGGGAACTAGGGTTTCCAAGGATCCACTTGTAGAGATCAGGGAGATCTATGCTCAATTTAAGGACACAACTGGAATCAGAGTCCCATCTTATCAAATTGGAAGATATCTCAGTAAAACCAAATCTGAACTTCCTTTGACCTAATTCTCAATGGATGAGAGGTGTGAGAATTAGAAGTGATTCTATCACAAAACCATGCCCAGGAGATAAGGCAAATAATAGGATTTATCAATCCCATAACCAATAATAAGAGGATTGGGAAGATTAGGTAGGATTCCATCACCCAACCATGCCCATGGGACAATGGTGAACAACAAAATTTCCTAATTTCACAATCTCAATACATGAAAAGAAGATACTCAAAGCTATCACAGATCTATTGTAATTTGAGTCACAATAACCATTAAAAACTGAAAGTATTCCTTAAGAATCAAACTAGAATAAAAAAGAGTTTAACATAATATGAATCAAAGCAATAGAAAACATCCCATCATGCTACAAGCTTCACCTCTTAGCCCTAGCAAAGAGGTTTAGCCAACTATAGACATGATTGAACTGAATTCTCTTAAGAAAAGCATAAAAATAACTAAGGAAAAGAAAGAAAAGTTCTTAACGATGGATTCTCCACGCTTGTGCTCTACTCAAACCCTATAAGATGCCTAGGAATGCCCTGAGGACCCCTATTTATAGTTTTGTAACTCAAACTTTCACAACGAGTTGGAAAATTTCGGAAACCGCCTCAAATTTTCATAATTCATGTGTTGTTTGTGTAACCTTAGACTGGTTGAGGACATCTCTCGATTGGTTGAAGTTTCCTTTGACTGGTCGATGATGACCTGATTTTTGATGATTTTGTAGCTAGAGTTCGAGTCGAGGGACCTTCGACTGGTCAAGTAGGATCCTTTGACTGGTCGAGGATGGGCTTGGACTAGTCGAAGGATGCTGATTTTTGGAGTTCCTTTTCTTCTCTTCAAGTCTTCCATGCTCTTCATTCCTCACTTGGTTTTCTTGGATCTTTAGCATGTGAATTCTTCATTCTTAATCTAATAAAATCAATCCTTGGCTTTGGTGATTTTTGAGTGTTAAATATATGCTTTTAGCATCATTTTCAATCCAAGCTCTTAAATTCACCTTGCAACATAAACAAGATTAAACTAGAACATTAAACATTATTATATTCATAAAACCAAGTAATAAATGGGGTCTAATATGCAATATTTGACCCTCAATATTCACCCAAGCCCCGAGGTGCCCCTGACTACCTCTACACATCCTCCCACGGCAGGGAGAGAAAGAGTTGAAGAGGCTGTGATCATGATTCCCTCTTCTTTCGAGCGCGAGGGAGCCGCTAAGGTTGCTGGAGGCATGCATACCCCACCAGGGGATGGAGGCACCGCGATGGCTGAGGCTTAGGTCTCGACAGCTAGTGGTGTTGGTGAGGCGGCAGGGTCTACTCCCCTTCCTGAAGTCGAAGGATTTCCACTGTGCTATCACATGTCCGGCTTGGTTAACTAGGCGGCAAAACACGCCCCCGGGGAGGAGATTGTTGAACTCCTCACTCACCGCCATGAGTCTTTTGTCAACGACCTCGCCTCTGTTTACTACAAGGTAACCTTCTTACACGATTTTTCTCTTGTATGGTTCCGAACTGTTCCTAACTATTTCCTTGATACTTCTAATCCAATTGTGTCGCCGGTCTTCACTTGCCAAGAACTCATCCGACTACCGGACACAACTAGTCAAGTAATTGACAAACATGGGTGTAAATAAGTGCAATAACAGGTTGATGGAGACCTAAGTGATCTATTGGAAAATTTTTAAAATTTTTGGACATGTCTTCTATCTACAATTAGTGGAGGTTTTACAACATGTAAGAATTTCATTGAAATAGTTGTAAATTCTAGAATCATTAGGAAAATTTTCATTCATATAAGGAAAACTTGTTCTTCCTGATGCTGATCTTATCTCAGGATGACTTTTAATTCAGGACAAGTTTTATTCAGAGTTTTAAAAATTTATTATGGGGGTTCCTAGGTTCATGGTTTCTAGATCGCGTCTAGTTAACACTTCCAATGAGGAACTTGAATATGGGTTTCTAATTTCTCAACTCCTTAGTTCTCTTGGGAATTCATTGAGTGTATGTATCTAATTCGTTATATATCATAATCGCATAAAGTTTATGGTGGTCCATTACCTCAGGCCTAATTAATCTCATTCTCATGCTCTAATACCAACTATAACATCCCAAATTTTCACGACCAGAGTTTATACTCGTGCCTGAGAAAGTCGGTTGTTAATAATTGAATGAATTGAATGCTTTAAAAATCGCGCCTCATTTTTTTTTTTTTTCCATTTAAATCACATTCAGATACATTCAAGAAGGTAACATTCACGAGAATAAAATCGACTATATTTATTATTTCATCAAAGTAAAAGATTCAGTAAATAGTTAAATGCCCCCTCAATGGGAGCTTATTACATTTATTGAGTTTACAGCGAAAGTATAAAACTAATTCATAAAACTATCTTCTTATTCTTTCAGCACGTCACCTGCATCATCTGTACGGTTGGAGAGGGTCAACGCCTTACTCATAGTGATAGTTATCCTCTAAGATTAACAATGATTCAAGAGATTCATAAAAGTAATGTAAGGGTTCTGATACGTCACGTACTCCACTACTACGAGAGATATCAGTATGCGCAAACAATCTACATGAATGTATGCCTAGAAAAGTGTGTGCGGCTCATCATACATAGTGATCATTGTCACAATGTGGAAAATAATTCATAATATCCAGCTCGACCTGCATTCTAACACTACGGATATTCGCCGGTGTCTCTCATGTTAACGCGAATTTATGCGAGCATCTCAAGGCAACACAATGACGTGATTGGAGGATTTAAGTAACGCGATGTGTTCATAGAGCGACTATTTATAACATCCAATCTCGAGAAGTGATGTAACATGCATGGCGATTTACTTACATCGATTGTGTACCACGCCAACCAACCCATGGAATTACGTGCCGACCAAGAGGGCCGCTACCCGTAACGCATTATGTCCATGATAAAATTTTTAATCCACTAGTCGTGATACCTTTGACACATCATTTGCATTGATAGAGAATGTAAACTGAATCATGATTCGCAAAATGGTAAATAAGTGTTAATGGTAAATTAAACAATTGCAGAGAATATCATAGTGTCATGAAAGCTTGTAAATGACAGGATAATAATATCTTAAATCAAGTAATCTTAAAGGATAAAACCTTCACCTTTATTGTTGTTTCCTCATTGAAGGTAAGTATGCGTCGGAAGATTAAATCCTTAATCTAGTGTTTAACAATTTTTAAATGGTTAGATTCATTTTGAGCTAGCCAGTTTACTCAACTTGATTTTAAATCAAGATATGGGAAGGAGGGAGAGAAGGAGCATAGAAGGGAAAGGTTGGGCGTGGCCTACCTTGATGGATCAGCGGATTGCTGAACCGTGGGTGCTGGATCTTCTTTCTTTCCTTTCTTTTCTTTTCTTTCTTCCTTCCTTCCTTCCTTTCTCCTTCTCTTTATCTTTCTCTTTTCTTTTCTTTTCTTTTCTTATCCTTTCATTTCCTTTCTCTTTCTCTCTCTTCCTTGCCTCTCTCTCTCTCTCTCTCTCTCTCTCTCTCTCTCTCTCTCTTGCTCGGTTCTCCTCCAAACGTCGGATGGAGGTGTATTTATAGGGATGTGGACGTTCTAGACCCTTCCCTGCGTAGCCTTACACAGACTGTTTGCATAAGAGAGAAACAGCGTGGCTTACACTACTTGCTTCTGCACAGCCAATCGGGGCGATGCGGAGAACGTGGGATGCCCAACAACTGTGCGGTAGAAGTTTTCCCATCTGCCTCCGTGGGAGAAGTCAGAAGTTCCATTGGGACGGTTTGAGCGATCAGGATCAACCGCAGGGTCGCATAGATGGTTCTGGTGGTTTGGATCTGTCCCAGTTGGTGGGCCTCGCGACGTCGTGCGACCTCTGTTTTCCTATTGCTTCCGAGATTTTAGCAACGCTGGATTCTTCCGACATCCTTAGTGGTGGTCGGATCTCCTTCCAGTAGGGATTGGGCGGTTTAGATCCTTCTTAGATCGGAAGCCCCGTGGCATGTTCCACACGGTTACAAAGTCCCTGAATTTCAGGCGTTGTTTCACGGTGCAGCGAATCTGATCGCAGACGGTTCTGTCTGCGAAATTTGTGGGGCCCATTCGTGGTGTTTTCTAGGGATCCATACCGTCGAGGAGGTTTTGTGATGGATTCCATAATGGGTGGTGGGTCTAAGTTTTGTGTGACCCGTGCGATTCGTCGTGTTTGTGCTGATTCGACGTCTGTTGCGTTTTAATTGGAGGCGGGAGCTCTATCTGATGAGTGGCTCTGATCACTCCTGGGCCTCAACCAAATGTTCTATTTTGGATGGCAGATATGATCCAGTTTGAAACGTTATTTGGCGGAAATGGAAACGGAGGATGAGAAGGGAGGGGTAGCTGGTTTGGACGGTGAAGGTGGCTTTGTTTGAATCCACTACTAGCAAAAAGCAGGGGTAATGGTCGGTTTCGGGTGGTCTACAGGATGGACGGTTCTGATTTCCTAGATGGTCGATCATGGTGGGCCACAACAGATTCAAACGGATGAATCGCAGGTAGCGAGAAAACAGGGGAAGGCTTCTCCGGTTTTTGAAGGTTTACGGGTCAAACGTAGTTTGACTCGTCTCTGCGTTCGGTGCACTGCCGGAGTGCGTGTACTGTGTGCGCACACTACTCAAGGCGGGGTCCACGGTGATGTTTTTGGAGGGATCTATTCAGTCCATCCATTTTTCCATCTAATTTAAGGGTTTGGGCTCAATATTTGAAGCATATCCAACGATTAGGTGGATTATACCGTATGAAAATAGTGGGTGTTGTGATTACCATCATTGAAACCTTTCTAGCCCTACAGTGATGTTTTTTTATCATCCAACCTGTTCAAAAGATCATAGAGCCATAGATGAAAGGGACAACATGAATATAGGCTTGATCTGAAGCTTCCATAGCCCCCAAGACTTTTCAACGGTAGATGTTCAATTCAATTGTTTGTTGTGGTGTGGTCCATTTGAACATTCTATATGCTTTATTTTTGGCGTCAGACACTGAAATCATTCGGATGAAAGGAGTGGATCGGATGTCTCAATTATGTTAGACCTGATGGTCTATCTTGAAAATTAATGGATGAGTGGGTTGATCTACGAATGAAGATTATTCTCAATTGTCAGATTCATGTTAGAGAATGGGTGTAAGGTTAGGATAAATATATTGGTGTCATACTCATATATATAATAGGTTAAATTCTATAATAACACTCGAGAACTTTCAATACTCAGATATTGAAAAGTTCGGGGTGTTATAGAAGGTTGCATAATTTGTACAGTTTTTCCAACAACACGGCACATATAAAGCCAATATATGGATAGTCAATTTAGGCTCCTATGGCTTTAGGGATGATAAATAAAAGGTGTACCTATTAGGTTTAAGGTTATCTAGATGTTTAAGTTCGTTTTGGGTCAATGTTAAGGGTCACCAAGGCACCTCATATACATGTTCTTTGCTTCTTTATGTTCCACATTCACTTGTGTTTTTAGTATTCAACATAAGGGCTCAACTAATTACATGACATAATGGATTCATTGATTTACAAATAATATGCGTAAATCAATGTACTAATATAAAATCTCCAAAAGACCGATTTAGGTGAATCCCCTAAGAATTGCAACATTCCCATATGTTGTAAGAGATTATCCAACCTCCCTTTCTTTGGTCACCTCTTTGGCATATCATATGCAAGACAAATGACTATAGGAGTTGAAGTATCGACATCAACGATTGGGGGAGCAATTGAAGAGTAGATTCAAGCACGAGAGAACTTTGAAGAAGCAACTCAAAAACGGCGCATCATCGGAGCTCAATTCGATAAGTCATCGATTAGTGAGTTCATACTTTCTTTTCTTGTGTAGGATTGATGGTAAGAGTTTGTGACCTAAACTCAAATAAGATCTTGTGTAGGACATAGGCTCTTTTATAGGTCCAAAATCACCGGACATGGATGTGTTTGTGTTAGTCTCCGTGAGAGCCTCTTGCAGGTGCAAACATACGTCCTTGGACTAAGACCGAAGTTGTTAGTTAGTCGATAAAAAACCAAGTCTCCAAGGGAGCCTTCGATAGGAGAGTATGTTTAGGTCCTTGTGTAGGGCTATAAAGATTAGGGGTGAACCTATTGAAAACTCCTAAGATAGTGAATATTGGTACACTCAAGGAGAATGCATCTGTCGGGAGTTAAGTAGGGAAACTGAACTACTATACATGCTTGTGTTTGAGATTGTTAATTGAGCACTTTTCTAATTATGCATATGTGATTGATTTATTAAATTATATGTATACATGATTAGATGAATGCTACGATTTAAATAGTTAGCATGCTCACACAAATGTACACTATCTTTTTTATATAATAGCTGCTTAGATCGTATTATCTATTGTAGTTAGTGATTAGACTTACTTTGGCTGGGAAGCTTTAATTTTACATTGTCTTAGTTTAAATTAATATATTTGAATTTGTGGTTTTACTGCTACAAGCGAAGCTTGAAATATGGCTAATGTCCTAGAGGGTGTGAACATGACTTTTTAAATTTAACAGGATAATTAGCATGCATTTACTTCTAAATACTTACATAGAGTAATACAAACAAGAAGAAGTGCAATTGCAAAGTTTACTTGAGTGAGAACATCATTCAAGCATTCTGTCAAACGTGTTTGCTGCAGTAATTGATGTAAATTATTCAGCAAAATATAACAGATATGAATTAAAATATTGAACCCATTGCACAAGATGTATAGTGGTTCAACTACGTACCTACTCCACTCCCGGTTAATGTACTCTCCTAGAGTGTGTCAAATTCACTATTTAGATAGTTTTAAATCAGATTCACCATCAACCTTCACAACCTACACAAAGTCTACACGATTTTAATCCATCTATGGCTTAGATAAGGTCTTACGAAGTCCTACACAAAGACGACCAATGTACTCTCTCGTCGGAGGCCTACACAAGGACTTGTCGAGTTTGGTATTTCAAACTCTAAAACTCAATCCTACACAAGGAATAATTTCCAAACATAATGTACTCAAATATATTTCTTACCTAAAGTGGATGAGCTCCATTAAAACATATTTGATGAAGATTTTCTCAAATTATGAAGCATCTTCAGCTCCATGTACTGCAACCGTATTGATGATGTACCTTTGGAGATGTCGAGGTTTGGTGAATCCTAACTTAATAATAATAAGTCTTTATGGTCAAGTCTAAAATTCTCATGGCTGAACATTCAATGTTATCAAGCATAAAAGATTTACCAATAAATATGATTGCTAGAGTATTAATGAATGTTGGAGTTCATTCTTCAATTTAAGCTTTGAATGCTTAATGAATGTCTTTAAGACATGGATTAAATGATGAACTCCATGAAAAAAGAGAGTTTAAGAAGTATGATATTAGCTAAGGTTACTCACATACCCAAAACTCTCTCTATTTCTCACCAAATTGCAAAGAAAACCCCTCTTTTGTATGCGTAAAGAAGTTTTGTAACGATAAAAAAAAAGTGGCAAAAAACTGTAAGAATCAATGTCATCGATTGGTCTTCGATGGCATCAAAGTGTCTCTTCGATGACATCGAAAGACCTTTGATGTCATCGAGAAAATTAGGATTTTCTTCAATATGTTGCTGGACAGTTCTGTCAATGTCATCTAAGTGTTTCTTCGATGTCATTAAGAAATCATGATTTTTCACCTAAACTTAGTGGACAATTTGGTGTTTATATTCAATGTCATCGACAAGTCTTCGATGCCATCAACAATATTCTTTGATGCCATTGAAAAATTCCAGAATTTTGATTTTACGTTGCTGGATATTTTGGAGCTCTTATTTGATGCCAAGTTAGATGCCAGCTCGATGGGAGTTCAATGGGATCGAAATTTATCTATTTTCGTGATTTTCCTTTTCGAACAGATTTCTTCCCACACTTTTTACCATCGAAGATAGCTCGATGGGAGTTTGATGGGATCGAAACTTATCTGTTTTTGTAACTTCCCTTTTCAAATAGATTTCTTCCCACACTATTTACTAGCTCTCCTTTTCCTATGGGGTATGAGCTAGATGGAAGGTCAAGTTTTATAGGATGGGTATAAGTTTTTTGAAGAGGTCTCAGTACTTTAAAATTTCCTTAATTTTTAGTGTTTTAGATGCCTTCAATCTTCGAGTCTTCAGTCTTGAATCTTTCTTTAGGGCTCTTTGGACTTTATGACTCATAACTCACGCTAATTGACAAACTATAGCAATTAAGCTTTTAATTGGCATAATTTTTAATTGGTCCTATTCACCCCCCTCTACGACAGTCATTCATTCTATAGTTCCGCCAATCTTCTACACACATAGCCTGTGGGCCTACCACGCACAATTTTAAACAAATGATCGAAGCGTATGGTCAACTGAATGTAATCAGTGGTTTGATCTTCTAAGGACTCGGTTGATTAGGATCTAACAACGGAGGCTGTGGATATCTATATTACTCCTAAGCGTATTATAGCGATGACGCTAGATAGTAGCGATCTAAGTTAACCTGAACTTCAAATTTTTTGTAGTGTGGTTGAACATATGTAGATAGACTAAAACCAAGCAAAGATAAAAAAGCAGTGTTACGCTATATAAACTGATTATATGTTGTCATGAGCCTGAAACTCTCCACCATATTCTCCTTTTATAGCTTTAAAGTCCAAAACCCTAGCTGAGTTTCCTTATTAATACAAAATTCTTAGCAATCACGACATTCAGCTATTCTCTAATCATTACAGCCTAGCTTAGAGATCTTCTTGTATCAAAAAATATTTTCAGATCCCTTACTGGCATGACCATGTAGATTCGTGGATCTTATATATTAGCCTCATTAGATCCAAATTGAGACTTAATCCCTTGATTCCCATCTTTTCTTATGTTGATCATTTTCTCAAATCTTCATAATTGCTGCAAGAGTACTGGACGTTTTGAAAAAGATCTTCCATTTTAGAAGGATTGTAAGAGACGGTCTGATCCTTATCCCAATGGATCTTTTATAGACATGCTGAACATGCTGCCTTGGACACGTGCCACACAAATTAGAGCTACATGTCATTTGTCACTTCGACTTTTCTGCAAGCATGCATACGGTTCTGCGCCACTTTACTTTTGGCATGTGACATGTCCCCGAATGAATTGGGGCAAAAGATATCCTTGAGAGCAAGTAAAATTTTGTTATTATTTGGGGTATGGTGCTGGCACTTGACGACTTCTTATTGGTCCAGGGTGTGCCAAAAATGTGTGTAAACCACACAATGCAAAAATTATAGTGGTAAGATGATCCATCTGATCAACCGTCTACGAAATGGACGGTCAATATTATTAAATTGAAAAATAGGTACAATCAACAACCCAGACCCATTCATGGTTGGACAATGGACGCCTTTAAAAAGGCCGGCCAACTTTCAGATGTAGAAGGTCATGATCAGTGTGAATTTTGCATGGTGATCATTTAAATGTCTAAGTTTCTGTGTCTTTTCTCAACTGTCCATGTTCACGCCACTGACGAAATGGTTAGGATCATCCAATCCGTGTGAATCAGTTGAACGGTCCTGATCATCCTTACGATCAAACAAGCATGGATGCAACCACCTCACAATTCTGTGAATTTCAGTACTTGCAATGACTTAAAAGAATCATGGTCAGCAAACCACCCATTCTAACAACACTGAGAGGACACGCGCACACACCCCACACACTCACGCTAGTGGAATTTCACCACCTCCGGCTACTCGAACCCTTGACCGGGAGTTGAAACTCCTGAGAGTCTACCACCCGACAGGGAGTTGAAACTCCTGAGAGTCACGCAAGAGAGGTTGATTTCCAAATCTGCAGATCGAAACTTCTTACTTGGGTTCGATGGAGAACGAATTCATAGATGCTTGTATTTCTTCCAATGTCCGATTCTTAGTCTCGGGAACTAGTTTCGCCACGAACAGAACGGTTACACCACAGATGATAGCAAATATGAAGAAGGTGCCTGAAAGATCAAAACATTGTAGTCAGCTAATCCAATCCAACCTGCAAAAGCAATATAAAGGCTGCGTGCTTAAGCCATGTTTGGTTGCACCAAATATCATGATATTTCATTATTAGTGAGAATAATGTGGTGCAAAACATTATGAAATTTCTTGATATTTGGTGCAACCAAATGTAGCCTTAAGCATCTAACTATAACTAGCACTAGATCTTTACCTGCCGAGCTCCAGTTCAATAGAAAGTTGAAGGAGTAGGATATGATCCATGAACCAAACCAGCTCACTAGTGTCACAAGGCTTCCTGCCGAGCCCTTCATGTTTATGGGAAATATCTGAAATGAGAGCCATTTAAAGAGCACATGTTATTTGGTTATGTACATTGCTGGTTAGGTGCCCGTATGGATTGCTGGAAAATCAGCAGCTCCAAAAATACATCTTCAATGCTGCAAAACTGAAAGAATTCACCTTTGTGGGTGGGCCACGTTTTCAGTCTCAAAATCCAGAAAGGGCTATGGTTTCCGTAAATCAAGGATTTTGGAATGCCTCCATGCACAAATGGGATCTTAGGCATTGATCAGATGGTGCCCATATTTTAACTGATCCAGACCATTGATCAGATTGACCCCATTGTGGATAGAGAGGATGCTAAAAGACCCATTAACCCTTCACTAAGTAATCATCAAATAAAACTAATACTGCTACATTTCACAAATAAGGCCCAAGATTGGATGGCTAGGGTCTTAGAATCCTGACAACTTTTGGCAAATCCTCCATACACTCTCAAGACCATCAGATCAGCAGCATGGATGACCAAACCATGGGCCCCACTTGTATCATGGCCCAATAACAGCGTAGTTTTAACTGCATGAAGATTGACTTGACTTGGGATTTAGACAAACTTGCCTCAGACATTATCACCCATGGTATTCCACCCATGCCTAATGAGAAGGATCCTGTGTACACCTAATCCCATGAGCATCACAGATACAAAATCAATATCAAAGAAGAGTCAAATATCTTTGCAGAGAAGAGCCAGTTGTAGTAAACTTACCAGTACACCGATGAGGGCCACGGAGGGAATCAGCGCCTTCAGCCATTCATGATCCTGTCTCATATAAATTTGTTATTGTTCCAGAGATGAAAACATAAGATGATAAGGGAAATGATTCCATGCAAACATTTTCATCAAAAGTTCCATGAAAAGGTTTTGCGGGGCCCACCATGATGCATGTGTGGCACCCGCTCCAATCACAAGACCCATCTACATTTTGCAGTGGACTGAATTTTGGGCCCTTGGCTAAACGAGCCAGGGTCGTCTTGTGATTGGAGTGGATGACACACATGCATCATGGTGGCCCCACAATGTTCTCACTGAACTTTTGGAAGAAGAAAAAAATGTATAGTTTGGGCTTGATTGGGAGCTTGTAAATGGAGGTACATTAATGTAGGGGCATTTTCACATTGGGCTCGAGTGGGGTTGCCAGTGGGATATAGGGGCACACTCGGGGTGGGCGGTACCCATGTGATTTGGGGCCCACAAGGGAGGTCTCGTATTCGAGACTCCTCACCGGGGGTAATTAATGCAGGAGCATTTCACTTCGGGCTCGAGTGGGGTAGCCTGTATGATGCGGGTACACACTCGGGGTGGGCAGCCCGTGTGAGGCGGGCCCCAACCGTGAAAAGCGAGTGGCTTGTGTGACGCAGTACCCATGTGATTTAGGGCCCACGAGGGGGGTTCGGTCGAGGTTCTAACCCATGAGATGTGGGGCCTAGGCGATGAGATAAAGGGATTAATTCGCCATGCTCTAATAGTTCGAGCTTTTAGAGCAAGTGGTTAATTGTCCTCCATCAAATTGGTATTAGAGCGAGAGGTCTCGTTTTTGAGGCTCCTCACCGGGGGTGATTAATGGAGGGACATTTTCACACTGGGCTTGAGTGGGGTTGCCTTGCGGTACTTCTGTTTACTCGTGCGACTCTCCAAGGAGCTTGCAAGCCCATTTACTCTCATCCAAACATACTTCAAATATCATTTACCTCCATTTACTCCCATCCAAATGGCCCCAGAAATAAATTTACATTTCTTAAGCACGGACCTTCAAGACGAACGATACACCGACTAGGAAACAACCCAAGCATGTCCCTACAGCCGAAACCTGGAACCCATATTGCCGATTCAGTACAGGCATTTGAGTATATATTATAAGAACTGTCCAATTGCATAATATTATTATACCATTAGAAGTGGTCTTCTTCCAGACTTATCCATTAAAAGCACGCCTAATGTGGTCATCGGAATCTGCAAATCAATAGCATCTATCAGACTACATTGGAAGGAATTGAGAATCTAAGGATATTGATGGTGTGTTTGGATGCACAATTGGATTGAATGAATTCATTCAATTTGTTATTAAAAAGAAACAACCAAGTGGTGTTTGAGCGATTGAAATTCATAGTGACAAACATCTCTAATTGCGATTTTGTAAATGTGAAGTTGGATTTGAAATGATAGAACTTGGAATTTTGACGGCTAGCCCCACTTTGGCCATTTACTATTTACTGAACTGAGTTATTGCAATTCAATTCAATTGAGCATCCAACTGCAGAATTGGATAGTTGACAACCTGTACTGCGGCCATTGCTATAGTTCCAATACTACCCGAAGAGAAACCTGAGATTCATCGTACAATTTCAGATAGTTATCGACAATTTGGAGCATGCAGAAAAAACATTCTGTTCTTTTACCTGCTGACACAAAAATCGCACTTGCATAAAAAGCAATCCCGTTCACTCCCCCAAATTGCTGAAGCACCATCAGCCCAACTCCAACCTGAGCATTGAAACGGACAGCTCAGAGATGATTGGACACATGATGGAAGGTTCAGGAATACTGGGAACAGAATAGAACAAGCCTCACAATGACAGAATGAGCATATTTCCGTTGAAACAAGTCTAGTATTCGGGCCTCTTGAAGGCTTTGGATGGTTTCCGTGTAATCCTGTAAAATAGGAGTCCATCTCATATCCTTCCTGGAAATGATTATGTTTTCTGTAAATAGTACATACTCTAATTTCATCCACTTCGTGAGAAATATCTGCATCCTTCCCGCGAAGAATCCTCAATGCTGATTCAAATTCATTCTGCTTACCCATCTTTGCCTGCAAATCATGATTTATATTTATTGGATTTACTTTACAAATGACAATTTTAATGTGATCTGATAAGTGACTAACCAGCCATCTTGGAGATTCAGGAATGAAGAAGAGGCCTAGAAGCTGCACCAAGCATGGAATAATCCCTATAATGAAAGAGAATGCCAATCAATAACTTCCAACGGAATAGTGCAACATAAGAAATGCTATAGGTTGCGTTGCTTTGCACCAAATATCAAGATATTTCATGATTAGTCAGTTTGATTTGGTACAAAATTTCACGATATTTGGTGCAACCAAACACACCCAAAGTAAGCAGTGAAAATTAACCTGAGGGCAGAATACCAATTTCCTTCTTGTGTGCATGGAATTCAAACTAGACACATGAAACAGAACTCTATGATCCCGAATGTCCATCAGGTGGGTCAACGATGGGGTTAGTGAGGGTAGAAAGTTTCTCTGACCATATGATCTTAGCCATCCAATAGGTGACCTACTGTAATGACCCGAGATTTCGGTGCGTATACATAGCATGCGGGCATGTATGCTTACACTCATTTGAGCTTATGTGGAGATCCATCAATTCATCGAAGTATTCATGCACACACGTCCATCAATCCATAACAAACCTGTAAAATTCGAGACCAATCCACCTTTGATTAACCTATTATCCTCACCATAGACTAACCATTGAACTCATGATCTAGATTAGCCCGTTGAACCATGTGATAATGGACCCAAATCGCTCATATCAATCCACTCAAGAAGATAAACCAATCCCTCGATGTTTGTCTTAAACTGATGGGTACAAATCCTTCAACTTGATCGTTGATTTGAGTCCATCCATTCATCGATCTCCATAACCACTCATATACTCGATCATTCCTTAATTCAACCTCTGGGACCACTCTTTATTAATAAATGTAGCTATCTAATTGTCTATTTTCAATCAGAACCATCACATCATTGAGAAATAGACAATGGACACAATTTCAGCTATTTATACTCGATCATATATGAATATGAACCTTTTATCCTGATCCTGGGACACTAAAGAATGAATTACACCGTTAAATTCCAATCAATCGTATTAAGTTTTCTACAGTGTACATGTTCCTATTCAATCTTAGTTGCCCCTAATTGAGTAGTACATTATCAATTTCGAAACTCAACTCACAAGATCCACCAACCATCAAAATCCACATCATATATGTTAGATGACACACTTGAAAATCACCCAACGACCATCATTATGATTCATAGGCAATCCCTGACATGCCTACTGGTTTATCTTTCACACCAAAACTCATCTAGACCCTTTCCGGAGATCCTAAACCATCCGAGAGGAATTCTAATAATCCTACATTTTCTAAAACTTAAAAAGGATACGGTAATCATGTGTATATTCCACACCGTGAACCCTCACTCCATAAGAGCAAAATCTAATCATTGATTTGGGAGAACACCTGTACATTCACACCTGCACAACAGTAGAAACATTACAGCAAGCTTGATTTATGATCTAAGGGCAATCCGACATCGAAATTACAAGATAGACTGTTGAACATCGGGATCAACCCATATACACGATTAAGATTAAATTTCAACGATCGGAAACAACCATTAGCGGGCCGCTGGACAACATAATTAGTGATCATGCTTCATCAACCCAAACCTGACCGTTGTCACGTGTAGGAATGCATGCATACACATACATACAATGCCTGAAACCGGAACAATGTTCCTGATAGCGAGCGAACAATATTTCCAAAATGGAAAGCTCCCAATGGAAGGGGGATTCGACTTTAAATCTAAGGAGAGAATTTCTCGACCAATCACAGCCATCCGAACCGGATCACACAAATTATAGATTTAAAGAGAATAGCTGCATGTGAAAGCTTTTCTTGGGATGCCTTCTTCACTGCACGAGTTCATAAACCTAAACCCAAGATTTAATCCCAGTCATTTAAAGCACCTTAGAATAATTCCAGGATCTCGGTGAGAATCTGAAGAAACTGAAGACAGCCTAAGCCTCGGAATCACAATTTTCATGGGTTGTTGTGGTAGTAAACGAAAACTAGGCGAACCAATTTTTCTCAAAACCCACTGGTTAAATCTCTCCAGACCTTGGATTTGTGGGCCCCACAAATTTCATGAGACCTATCCAAACCATCCAGAAGAAGTAGTTCGAAGAATTTTTTTTTTTTTTTTTTTTAAGGAAGAGATTCATTTCATTGATATACCAAAATTTACAGGTATAAGGATGATGGCAGGACCAGGGACAAAAAGATCCTGGTCCACCATGAGAGAAATTAACAAACGGGCTTAGAAAGCCATCCTAATTGAGCCTAGACCTGCTTTGTCCAGGAGAAAACGACCTCAGAGGAAGCGAGGAAGGCTGAAAACTTGAAGGAAAAGAGAGTCTGCTTGAGTCGAACTACCCAACTTGGCTAAACCATCGGCCGGACCGTTAGCCTCTATAGGGATGAGCGAGCATCGAAAGGAACCTTTCAGGGATAGCTTTTGGATCCTAGAAAACCAATACTTTCATTTCCATGCGAATGAGGACCTCCCATTGATGCAGTTTACCACCCATTTTGAGTCCAATTCAATGGAGACTCTGAGCAAACCATGGCTGATGCAAAGCTCCAGGCCGTTGTGCAGCGCACGCAGCTCGACCTTGTTGTTCGAAGAGGACACGTAACCTTTGGCGAATGCAAACAGAAGGTTACTGTTGCTATCTCTACAGATACCTCCTCCTCCCGCTGGCCCTGGGTTAGACAGAGCAGATCCATCAACATTGAGCTTCATGTTGCCCACCATTGGCCTGACTCACCTAACAATAGTGAAGGGAGGAGGAGTGCGGAGAGGGCGCGCATGATCCATGGGCGAAGAAGAGGAGTGGAGGGAGGAGGACCATCCTCCAGCGTGCTTGAGACGAGACAGGAAGTCCATCCACCAAAAGGATTTCCTGAAAACTCCTAGAGAGGAGACGAGCGAACCCTCATACCTGGCATCATTTCTAGCCTTTCAGATTTCCCAAAGAAGGAACGCTAGGGCCAGCCAAAGGATCTTGGTTGCGAAAATCCGAGGGGAGGCCAGCTGCCACCACTAGAGAAGGCGATCCATGAGACGAGTGAGGAGGCAGCGGGGCGCCAATAGAATCTGTCAGCTGATTCCACGCGCCAACGGCCAACGATCCTTCTAGGAAAAGGTGGAGCAGGGATTCGGGGGAGGGGGAGGAGCTGGAGCTAACCAAGCAACATGAGCATCTAGAAGCTAGCTGAATGCCTCTGTTTTGGATCCGGGCATCGATAGGGAGAGATCCAAGAATCAGCCTCCATAAGAATAGGGAAATCTTGGGAGGAATGAGAGGGTGCCACACCCATTTAGCCAAAACCTTCTTCAGCCCGAAGTCTCTAATCACCCCCCAGGCTAACTTGACAGTGAATTCCCCGCTGGGATCAAAGGGCCAAATTCGATTATCATCTGAGTCGGAAGTACAAAAACCGCCCTGCACAATATGCCTCCTTAACTAGCTAGGCAACTCGAGAGGGATCGTCAGCTTCAGGCCATCAACATTGATGAAATCTGATACGGAAAAGGATCTCATCGCCTCAGGAATCACGAGGGAAGGGTTTGAAACCAAAGGGCCCAGCGCAGCTCCACATATTGCAAAGGCCCTTCCCCACTTCCCATTGGATCGATCTGTCGAGAATTGGGAAAAGCTTAAGCATAGCTTTCCAGATTAGAGAACCAAGATGCAAGGATGAAGCGGAAGGAGCGGAACGAGCAGAGGATTACAGATATTTAGCTGTCATGAAAGACGCCCAAAGGCTACCCGGGGGCCCAAATCTAATGCTCCATGCCATTTTCATGTGTAAGGCCTTTAAGACATCTTTAAATTTTCTGATGCCAATTCCCCCATTATCCTTAGGGACGGATATGGATGCCCAATTGTTCCAATGAAGTTTTCTTTTACCATCATTCCAGCCCCAGAAAAAGTTGGCAAGTAACCTCTCCAGGGAATGGAGGACCTGAACCGGGATCACCGTGGCTGCCATTGAGTGGACCGGGATACGGCTAAGGACCGAGAAGATGAGAGTGAGTCTTCCTGCTTGAGAGAGGAGCCTTCCGTTCCACCCTTGAATCTTAGCCGAGATCTTCTCCAAAAGAGGGCTGAAGAGGCTGCACTTAATCCTGCCTTAAGCAATCGGGACTCCCAAATAAGTGAAAATCCCTGTAGAGTGATGGAAACCCAGGACGTGCTCAATGCTCCTAATCTAGCTAATTGGGAGGTCGGAAGCGCAGATGAAAGAACTTTTCCCCACATTAACCTGCTGGCCCGAAGCTAGCTGGTAGGCAGACAGGAAGTCGCGAAGGATGGTCATGGATCTCCAGGATCCGTTGGAGAAGAAAATTGTATCATCGGCGTATAAAAGATGGGAAATTGGAGGACATCCGGCCTTCAATTTGAATGGATAGCACAACCCTTGATCCAGCAGGTGGGACAAACCTCTGCCAAAAGCCTCCGCTACTAGGATGAAAAGACCAGGGGATAGAGGGTCTCCTTGCCGCAGGCCCCGAGAAGATTTGAAAAATCCGCGACTTTCTCCGTTAACAAGGACCGACGACCAATTATTATTCCAGCATGCTTCGACCAACCCGATCCAGCTAGGCCCAAAACCAAATTTTTGCTTGACCAGCTTCAGAAAATGCCAATTCATTCTATCATATGCTTTTTCCATATCGAGTTTAAGGACCAGATTGCCTCCTCGGACCTTCCTGTTAATATCTCTGAAGATTTCTTGGGCTATGGCGATGTTCTCAGCAATGGAGCGGCCCCTTACAAAAGCCCCTTACTTCGGGGAGATAAGTTTTGCGAGGAGGGAACTTAGCCTATTAGCCAGCACCTTAGCGAAGATCTTGTAAACACAATTACATAGGCTAATCGGCCGAAAATCGGAGAAGGATTTTGGGCTAGGAGATTTAGGCACTAGAGCGATGAGGGTGGAGTTGAATGCCCTGGGGAGAGCGCCGCCCTGAAAGAAATGAAACACTGCAGCGAAGATGTCTTGCTCCACAATTTCCCAGCAGCCAGCAAAAAACGCCCTTGACATCCCATCTGGGTGGGCTGGGCGCACCATCTTTAGGGAGGGACATGGCAGCTAGCTTCACTTCCTCCCTGGATGGGAGACCCATGAGGATGCCGTTGTCAGCCTCGGAAACTATTGAGGGGATGTAGGATAGAAGGGGGGCTGAAACGGACGAGGGAGAGGACTGGTCCAACGTTAACAATTTCTGGAAAAAGGAAACTGCTTCCTCCTTGATAATGGATTGGTCTGCAGTGGAAATCCCTGATTCTAATCTGATTTCTTTAATCCAGGATCTTCTGATTTTTTTGGATGCAGAAAGGTGGAAGAATTTGGTGTTTCTATCACCTTCAGACAGCCAGTTGTTACGGGCCTTTTGCTTCAAAAAAATCTCTTCTGCTAGCTCCCAATGAGCCAACTTTAACTTAGCTTCTGAGATGGCTGACGAGCTAATTTCGAAGCCAGGGGATTGAGCCAACGATTCCAGCAAGCACACATCCTATTCTGCCAACTTGATGTTTTGGAAGATGTTACCAAAAACATCCCGGTTCCAAATCTTCAAACGAAGCTTGACTCTCTTGAGCTTCAACTGCAGATTTATAATGGGTTGATCAGATAGCTGGCTAGCCCAAGCTTCTTCAATCACTTGCAGGAAGGAGCAATTGAGGAGCCACATCCATTGGAAGCGGAAAGGCCTGGGAGGGAGAGGGGTGGGGCTGGGAAAAGAGATTAGGAGAGGAGCATGATCCGATTGAATCCTACGCAGAATCTTCACCTAGAAACCAGGGAATTGATTGATCCAATTCCCATTACAAAGAACTCTATCCAATTTGGCCCACACTCTAGAAGACCCTGCCTAGTTGTTGCACCAGGTGAAGCAACTCCCCGCATACCCTGCATATATGAGGCCAGCCCTATCGATCGCATCTCGAAATTCTACAGCGCTCACTGGGTCAAAATTTTTGTTGCTTCTCCTTTCTGCGGCTTCTGTAACTGCATTAAAGTCCCCACTTACAGCCCACAGACCATCTAAAGAAGCTGCGAGGGAGGCAATGGAGTCCCCAAGGGCTCTCCTACTAATTCTAAACCACTTAGCATACACAAATGAAAGTCTTCAGCTGACCGGGCAATTAGAATGCGAAACATCTATAGTGATAAATTGATCAGACATTTCAAAAACAGAGACAGCAAGAAGGTTTCTGTAGAAGATCCATACTTTACCTCCCACCGCATTGCTGGAGATGGAAGGTGAAAGCCTAGCCTTAGGCCTATAGAAACTCACCTGTTATCACTAGCCATGGGCTCCAGGATGGCTACTATAGAAGGAGCTTGCTCTCTAATAATCCTGTTAGCTGTGTGGATTGTGGCCAAGTTGGCCAAGCCACGGGCATTCCATATGAGGATGTTATCCATCAATAACTAGACCAGAGATACCAGCCCGACTGATCTGTGCTGAGGTAAAACTCTTCCTCAAGGTGTGCGATGCTCCGGTCTTTCTAACTGCTTGTCTAGAAATGCTGTCTTCCCAGTCTTGAGGGGAGCTCTAATTGCAAAGCCCGGGTCTCCATGGAGGGCAGACTAGACCCTTGTAAGCGTGGCAGTCTGATCAGGTAACTGAGAATTTTGATGGACTGGGACTTAGGAGATGGTTGGAGAAACTGGGGTCTCCATAGAGTGATCTCTGGTCACTCCATCTGCAAACTGAGGGTTGATGCATCGGATACCCGTCACTGTGAGTAAGACGATATGGCGAGAAATCAACTGAGAAGTCCAGTTTCCTGTAGACAGAAATACAGCTATCCGTGAGGCCTTTGAGAGGTAGGGAAATTCCTTCTTCATCCACTGAAAGAGAGGGGGTGTGGATTGGGGAGTCCTCAAAAGGAGGGTCTGTTGCAGAGTCATTATTCCCCATCGGGCTAATGGGGGAGTCACCAACTGATCTGCTCAGTTTACCACCTTGAACCACTGGATAGTTTGAACAATGGGGCTCTACTGGGAATGTAGCTGGGTGGAAGGGAGGATCGGACAATGTTCGGTCTGGAGGGGGTTGGGGAACTAACAATGGCACAGGGGATGGGGAAGGAACCTGATCAGAAGACCGGGTTTCCAACATGGGAGGGGAGGAAGCGTCTGAGGTGTCCAAGGGCTTGAGAGGATTAGGTTGGAATAAACATAACTGCAGGTTTGGAGAAGGATTGGTGGAGGGACTAGTTGATCCTTGTTTGAGGAGGAGGTGGGCAGCAGGGGAAATTGGCCTTGGGATGAGGGAATCCACAGGGCAAGGAAGAGGGAGCAGGGATATGGAAGGAGTGGTTGGCATAGTAGGCTGGGCATTTTCACAAACACCTACCAGGCCACTAGCTGCTGAGGATTGGTGACTGGAAAATGCTTTCGAGACCCAGTCCTTAGTGGACTCTTTGGCTGACCTCTGCCTCGGCCTGGACTGGGAGGGAAAGGAAGCTGATACTGTCTGAGTGGAATCTTCTATTTGGACCAAAATCCTTAAAATCTTTCCAGAAACCTGGAGGAGTTGGGGTGGCTTGTTGCTGAAGCCTACCTCCTGCCTCACCTTCACTCTTGCAAACTTCTTAGAAATCCCATATCTGGAGAGTGTATCGATCTGCAGGACCTGTCCGAAAGTGGAGCCAAGATCTCTAAGCACTGATTCAAACCAGGTGTGGGCCGGAACCCTGAAGATCCGGATCCACACCTCTTCCCAGGATGGATGCATGTCAGGAGACCATGGGGAAACCTCTGTTAGCCCTAGCTCCTGCCAGAAAGGGCGATCCTCAACAAAATCTCGAAGCTCAGTTTTGGATTTGAATAGAATAAGGAATTGGGAATCCGAGATCCTCGACACGTCAATGCTAGAGGACTGGAATCTAGAGGCTCTAAGGTCGTCGATCAGACGAAGGATGGAGACTTTTCCTTGCCAGAGGTACCCACTAACCCCAGATCTAGGTCTCTAAGTTTTTGAGAAACTTCAGATGGGTCTGCAACTATCATTCCAGGGGGGTAAGGATCCTTGGACCGGTTCACTGCAGGATGCTCCCAGCCTCTATTGGGCTGGGGTTTCTCTTTACTGGGAAAGTTGTTGTGGAGGACTGGGTTACCCAGGGGAACTGCTTGTCACCTTGCTTCCTTGAATGGTGGAGGGTGAGGGGGAGGAATGGTATGAGCGTCCTTGACAGAGACAATCTGGCCGTCGATCCTCTTCACGTTAAGAACCCCCTTAGCCACTCCGGCATCGTCCTCGTAGAAGAATCGAACGAATGCATACCCTCGAGATTTACTTGTACCCGGGAATTGGGGAAGATAGACGTCTGATATTCTGCCATATTTCTAGAAAAAATTTAGAAGATCAGATGTGGAAACAGAGAAGGGTAGGTTGCCGACGAAGAGGGATTTCGCCCCTTCTCTCGAGCACGCTATTGACCAATGAAGCATTGCATCTGAAAGCACACGTACATGGTTCGAAGAAATATGCTAAGAGTTTAAAGCTCCCTTTCTTCTCGTTTAAAGATCAGAATTGTGCATTCTTTCATGGGGCCCAATCCAAAATTCGAAACGTCCATAAGATGGGCCATCTTATCAGCATTCAATCACTGATATGTATATCTAAGGATTTGCACAATGTAGAAACCAGAATGCAAACAAAATCCAGTGTAGGTTCCACGTTGTTACAAACTGTGTCAACCTGGTGCTGACTCGATGTGTAAGCGCTTTTCGAAAGCTTTGAGAATGAGCTGAGAGCTCTATAAAATCTCCCTCCCTAAGATAAAACAAACTACGTAAATTCATAGAGAGATTGAGAGAGAAAAAGGAGATAAGTCGAAGGAGAGAGAGATTGGCTTGCTACACTCACCGAGTCAACTCGACCGAGTCCGAACCGAGTCTGGAGGATTCAAATGCGAGTTTCGCTTAGCATAGGCGAGTCACCTCTTACAAATTTTCATCATGTAATCTTGGTTTTGTTTAAACTATTTCGAATTATTCATTGAAATTCACATTTTTAGTTCTTCTTTCTAATATGATATTGGATTTCATAATTTGTGTTAGTTTTCTAGTTTTTAAGCATTGTTAATTTCTAGAAAAATTGGAGTTATTATTCATATTTTGAATTATTTTCTCAAAAGATTGTAATTCATGAAAATCTTCAAGCCTTACGTTGTGTAACAGAAAATCTCAAAATTTTTGTGACTATCATTAATATTTGACGCCTTGGAAAGGCTGGAAACCAAGGACTTAGTTTTTTTTTTTTTTTTTTTCCCTTTTTTTTTAGCGTGGGAAAATTGACGGCTTGGTTTTTTATTGGAAGAGCACGTGTTTCATGCGATAAAATTTAAAATTGGATCTCTACCAGTCCTTTTGGTTGGGTGAGCATGTCAAGATCACAACAGGGTCCTACTGTTAGGCTCGGTGGGAGATGGATATGTTATTTGACCGATCCCTTACCATTGATACCTTTGGATGGGTGAGTATGTTTGCAACAGGTTCCCATTGCCAGGCCAATGCCCTTTGGGTGGGTGAGTCTGTTTGCAACAGGCTCCCATTACCAAGCCATGTGTACCCTTTGGATGGGTGAGCATCATACAACAGGTTCCCACTGTTAGGTGAAGAGTACACTTTGAGATAGTTTGGCCAACTGAATTAAAGGAATTGTGAAAATTCTAATAAAGAATTGTTTTGTGATAATGATATGTTCCTTGCATTGCATATGTGGTCTTAAGGCATAGTTTATATATCTCTTTTGATTTGAAATCTATTTTACTTATGTTTTGTGAAAACCCTTTTTATGATTCTGTAGCTTTGGTTACATGTGATAAATTGTGCGAGGCTATCTGACTGGGCTTTTATAACTTATCATTTTATTGTAGAAAAACAGTTTCAAGTGATAACATCAAGGAAAATTTTCCAAAGGATGAAGGATTCTAGAAAGCTTATTTCATAGTTAATTTATAGCTTAATTTTATTTGAAAATGATCGATGTAATAAGGTCCATGCCGATGACCATTTAGTTGATGATTGAGAACATAGTAGAATAGAAAGTAGTGATTGATAAGTACATAGACATTGTGAGTTTGACAATGAGTTAATATAGATTTGTTTATTAGTTAATCAATGACATATATATGGATGTGAATGTGAATGTGAATGGGAAGTGAAAAAGTTATGAGATTACACATTATTTATCTCATACCCTTGAATTTGAGATCAAAGTCCCTATACTCGGGTGCCGAATTTTGGAGCATGACACCTAGGAATCCGTATGTTGCTAGAGTATCAGACAAAATCCATATAGCCGGCCCCAGTTACTTGGGATGAGGCTTAGATGACGATGATGATGATGATGATGAATTGGCATCATACATAATCACATCTTAAAATAAAATGGATTTCAAAATAAAATTTCGACCAGAACATTAAGAAGAATTACCAACTGATAATCCTAACTCACCAATCAGTGCTAGGATACGCCATCTAACTACTGTTCCCAAGAGAAAGGTAAGGGACGCTCCACAGCATATCATCAGCTGCAAAATAAGCAGACATTCAGTCACTAAACAGCTCTACAAGGGTTAGAATACATTGTAAGTTCTGGCAACTCATCTATATGTTGATCCAGACCATATGAATAATGGAACCCACTATGGACAGACCATGGCCCAAAATTACAGTGGTCGGACTATAATAACCATTTCAGTCTGTCCAATGAATTTTGGAGACCATTTTTTTTACTAACGTTTTGATGGCCACCAACACGGGAATTGGGATATTCTGATCAGTTTAATTTTTGTTCTATGCTCAATCCACAATAGCTAGGGTCCATTATCTGTATGGTCCGCCTTGACGTGCATGTATGCCATGTTTACAGTGGATGAGTTGTTGTAGTATAGCCTGACCTATAAAATCTTACCATTCCTTACCTGATTTACTGTTGTAAACCCCCCTCTAAGATTCTTGGGTGTTATTTCTGCTATGTACACAGGAACCTGTTTTTAGCCATATGATTTTCATCTTCATTAGCACATATGCTTGACTGTGTTTATAAATTGGCATTTCCATGTGCAAGTGCTTGATGGGAGCATGAAATTTAAGATACTTATCTATGCTAAGAGCACATTTTTGTGCCACTTAAAAATTAGTTCACCTCATTTTAGTTAATGTCGATTAAGTATTAGAGATCATATTTTAGGTGTGTTTGGTTGCACCAAATTTCATGAAATATCACCAAATTGGGCTGATTAATCATGATATTTGGTGCAACCAAAAGCACCCTTGTATAAATTTTTTGTTATATTTTTAATTCCTGCCGAAAAAATATAATCTCTAATACATAATTACGATTAAATAAAAGGAGATGAACTCATTTTTAAGTTGCACCCAAAACAGGCCCTAAGTGTATTTTGTTAGATACAGATGCTGGTACTGAACACTTTAGTGTACTTGTAGGCTTTGTTTCAACTTTCAACCAAAGCTTATTGTGTTGGAATAATTTTCTTACTACAACTGAAACAAATCGAATGAGTTGTGTTTGAAGTAAAAATCATAAAATTAAACACACAATGGTATGCTTGGAATTGGATAGCCAGATACTCATCTGTTTTCCTAAAATTTGAGAAATGGAAAATCTTATCCGTCTTGTCTTCCCGTGTTCACATACATATTAGCATATGGGCATCATTGGTGAAAATGTGTTTTTAGAAATTGCTAGCAAGATCAGCCATATGACCAGCATGTAATCATTACAGGGTTATGAGAAACAGATGCAATATCATATGTGCATGTATAAACCCAAGGCAGAAAATATGTTTTGAGACTTCCATCTAGCATCTTACCACATAAGAAAGAAGCCCGATTCCATATCCCACAGACAGCCTTCCAAGGTCGAGCAACCAAGCACCCTTTTCACATTCAGTACAGACACATAATAAATCACTGTTGCATACTAAAAAAGAGGAAAATGAGTTGCGAAAAAGCAGTCCAATAAAGATCAAGGCTGTGTTTGGATGCACAAATGAATAGGTTGGCAAACATGATGTTTCCTAGTGTTCATGATGGCGAAGTAGCCCTCCATAAGCTACTTCGGAGTGATGGATGCACATTCATTATGGTTAATGGGTTCACGAGCATAATGTAATTGTAGTTCGGTGTGTGTTTGGATTCACATTAAGCCATTTTAAAAAAAGAAAATATAGCATATTTAAAATTTTCAATGTAGAAAGTATAATAAAAGAGATGTGCTCTAGTGGTGCTGCCACTACTGTAGGCTTGCAGTGGTAGCGTGGAAATGTGGGACCCACCTGGTGTATGTCGCACATCGAACCCATTCATTGGATGCATCCCCTCAGGTTATCCCCAATGTCTGGAGATCAGCTTGATCAAAACTTTGGTGGGCCATGAAATAGAGAAACAAGTGGGAGGTGAGGTCCACCCTTATTCTCACAAGGGCCCGGATGGGTTGCAGAAAATCCATTTTTTGTGCTCTATTCATCCATGACGGATGAAGGGTCCGGACGGCTTAAATTCTGCATACACAACATGATGTGTCCCCAAAAAAATTAAGGGTAGGCATCCCCTCTCAACTTGTCCCCTTTTCCATGGCCCACTAAGTTCCCATTTTGGCTGATTTTCAAGACCTGGAGGTAAAGTGAGGCAACATATATAATGGACAGGTCAGATGTCGTGAACAAATCATGTGAGCCACACTTCTGCCTACTACCGCCTTAAGCCCTTTTTAAAAAGGAAATGTAGCTAATTTAACATTATAAATGTAGAAAAATATAGTAAAATGTAACTCTTCCCAATGCTTAGGTAAAGGAGGAATGATGTCTATTTGCTAACAGTCATCGAAGTTTTGCCAAGTAAATCATAAGAATATCTATTCAAAATCTGTAGTGAAACAGAGCTTGCAAAGCGGGTGATGCAGGACGTGGAAATTAAATATGATATGCAAAATTTCAGGCTTAAGATCATACTAATGTAGAAACAATCACAAAAACTCCACATCCCACATAAAGTCAAGCATTCAACAAGGGGAATCTACAAGGGTCCAAGCCTACACATGCTAGGGCTGGATCAATTAAAAGTATAGACCAAACAATGATCAAAGGCGAGTAGATTCCTTCACACATGCAAAGGATTATTTCCCCAATCAAAGGGATTCACATGTTTCAATTCAAAAAACCCTAGGGTTGTACAAGGGGAATAGAACTTGGGATTTAAGATAATCTAGGGTTAGGGTTAGGGAAATAAGGTGAGAGAGGAGTGAAAGAGAAGAAGGAGAAAACCTGGGATTAGTCCACGCGTGTGGGTAGTAAGCGGGCCTGACGCACGTGCATGGATTGTGGCCCGCACATGTGTGGGGTCCACGAACCCAAAAAGGGTCAGCAAGGGGTTGGTCGGCCAAGGATGGGCCACCCACACACCAATTTTTAGATTGAACGGATGACTGGTTTGAGCACGGTGCTCCACCGAAGTTTCACCCCTCCTGCGGGGCCTGATTCTGCAAATCTGTTGTAGAAGGAGGATTGGCTGCAAAAAGGGATAGATTTAGAGATGGAATGGCTGTGGGAGATGATGAATATAGAGCGTAGAAGATGGGGGTGATTTGGAATGGGTGTGGCTTCGCACCACGATAGTTAGCCCTTTAAAGAATGGAGGGTTTCGCACCCAATTGAATTTCCACAACTCAAAGAATTAGAGAAGCAGGAAAACGTGAAATTTTATTCATAATATTCAATCAGAAAAAACCTACAAGGGATTGCCTACTTATAAGAAAACCTTATACCCCAAAAGCCGCGTTATGTGCGCACCTTATTACTTAAAGACGAAGTAACAAAAATAACAACTAATCAAAGCAATCTAAACCTTCCATGATATTCATAATAACAATAATAAGCAAAACTTAAAATACTATATCATCTAGGGTAGTGGGCCATGATCATGAGATCCAATGGTGGGATTCACATAACGATCAGGTCCATTCCAAGAAACCAAAACACAGTCCTCTAACTAGAAGGTCATCCCTGGACGTCATCATTAATCCAAATCGATGGTGGGGCCCTCCTCCTCCTTGCGTACGTGCGTAGAGGGGGCGCACGTGCGTGAGATGTCCCCATCAGTGGGACCCAAATAACTGGGATGAAGATATGATGACAATGACAACAACAATAAAGATGAGCGCATACAAACACACTTGCAAAACTATGCAGAGTAGCTGATCTTCACACTCTTTTATTTATTTCTTTCAGTTCTTTTTCGGCATATATCCAGTTGGCCTAGTTGTTGGATGGAACACAAACCTTTGAAAAGAATATCGCAAGCCATCCAGCAAGGCAGAAAATGTCCGATATTCCCATTGCCTGCTTTCCAGGACTAAAATTCATGAGGATAAACAATACCTTAATGAAATATGATTCTAGGTTACTGAATAAGAACAAAGACTTGTGTTACTTACACCTCTACGACCGATAAAATCTGCAATGTGACCGCTCATTATGGCACCTATCATTGCCCCAATCGTCAATATTGAGCCAAAGAGGGAGTACTGCCACAATAAAATACCATTAGATAAAATCGAAATATGTCTACTTGAGAAATATCTACACATGTTGTGTTCTCTAGAATGTTTCTAGGCTTTCAAGTACTCTGTCTACCCTGTCTATGCGCCATGGATCCAAATCAGGCTGATCGAATCATTAGGTGGGTCACATGTGTATGTTGAATATGAACTGTTGCCAATGCTTTTTAACTATACATTTTCCTGTGTACTTGTGGCCACCTAATGAGCGGTCTGACCTGATTTTCAGGTCATGTAGCTCACTTACACGAATCAAGCGAGTGCCACATTATATCACATTGACGTACTTGCAGATGTCCAGGTAGGATAAGCAATACTCATTACTCAGCCTATAAGTTTCTAAAGTACGCTCAGGTTTCCAGTTTGTGCAAGCGTCACACATGGTTCCGCAATCCAAACCATGGATATGATCAGCCCCCACACTGGATGGGCCATACATCACAGTCGCAGATGGAAATTTTCTCACTCTTGAATTGGTGCCTGGATAATAGAGGGTTAAGAAGGAAATACAACAATGGTATACATTTAACTGAAAAGCAGAAAAGACTTCCACAAAAGATTGTGTCTCTTGCCCAAAAGTGCAATAAAGAATTAGAGAAGAAAATAATATATACAAACATGAGAATAAGCATAAATTACTAGTATTTGATGAAAGTAGAGAGCTGTGGAACACAAGATTGCAGCTTGCAGTTGCACAAAATGCTACCTTTTGACTGAATCTATACTAATAACTGAGATGGATCAAGCTTGGGTAACCAGCTATAAACAGCTGATTGGACTGAATCTAGACATACAGCCAAACCCATGAACATAATAAGCAATCTTCCGGTTTGTATCATCAACAGTCCCCCTCAAACTCAACACCTGTGGACTTGCACGACAGCTTGGTTTTGATGGCTGGACCTTCAGATTGATGAACTAACTGCAGTTTTTAATAATCTTTTCTTGGATTGAATTATCAGAATGTGAAAATTAGCAGCCAAATCAAACATCATATCACTGAAGTTAGCCATAGTAGATGTTGGGTCAGGAATACAGTCGAACACTTACTAGTCGTTATCATGCTCACAACACCTCATTATGAAAGCATATATGGTACAGTCGCTATGGCATGTACTACTCTGGTTCTTACCAAACGAAGCGAACTTGTGTATTCACTACATCATAGACCAAAGTAGGTGAAATGCATGGTATCCAATTTTGTTATTTAAGCATCATTGGCACTTACTTTTTCTTTATGTATTTATTTATTTACCAATATGATATTAGAACAGAGTATAAAGCAAGCAAGTTTGGATGCATTAATAATCAGTCGTCATTATATGATCATAAATAAAAAAGTACCTGAGCCAAAGTGAGGCCAAGGTCATTCATGATTCCTAGCTCAGCTGGCGACGAATAGCCAACCTGCAAATGAATCAATAACAGATAAGCTTAAAATACACACGAACCTAAATCGATACAATTGTAATACATGTGTATCTATCATCTAAGATTCTCAACCCTTAAAAATTAAATTTCAAAAAAAATAATAATAATAAAAATTGAAATGCTTAAATATATGTATCTGATTGAATCGTGTCACTTAAAATTGATAATCATATTTTATTAGGGTAACGAGAAATCGGAACTGTTGATCTGGTGTGCTACCAGGTGGATGGGCCACGGGTCAAAAAAAACTAAGTAATTAGACAACTCTACCCTTCTAGTTCTTGCGAGTTCTGATGGTTCGTTGTGAACCGCAGCTTTTATCATTTCTTTGCAGTCATCATTCACCAGATGGAACATTCTCCTCTACTTCATTTTTTTTTCTTGGGATAGGGCCTATCCACGTGATGGCCCGCCAGAACAACATATCTGATCATCACATGCTTGACTCGTGCATCGTGAGTAGGGTGCTGCATAGAAGTTCCATGTAGCACGTGCTGCATATCCATTCCTCAAATAAAAATCACGATAAAATGCACCACTAGTGATGGAAGAAGCCATTCGGGTCACGCACGCCTGACATAGCAGAACACGTGTGAGATCCGGGCCACTCAGCAGAAGCCAGCCACCATGAAAATGCTCTGGCCCAAAAATAAGCCAATTCAACTCATAGATGTACCACGGATGTCCATTGAACTAAACCGTCCGTCATATTTTCCGCAACCGTCTACCTTTCTCATACCAGTGCGGCACGCCTGATGAGTGGGCCCACCTTACCTTTGGGTCACGAGATGAAAATGGTACCCCCAAGATGATGATTGGCCTGGATACTTCACACGTAGGGCATTTTGCCACGTGTGACGATCCTCCATGTGGAAAACTATAGTAATAGCGAGTGCAGTAACAGACTTACAGCGGTTCCGAATACATAAGAACCTGAAACCGCGACAACGGTGCTGATCACCACCACCCATATGTAGGACCCACCATCTTTCACAAGAAGTGCCTCTCGATTACCATCTTCCCCACCGTCTCTTCCAATCTCCATCTTGTTCTTCTAAAGGAAAATTGGGCTTGTTTGATGGATAAAAGACGGAGAGATAAGAGTGAGAGTCTTAAAATGGTGGGCTTAATATATGGCAATTATTTAATGCTCTACACTATCGTTGATAGTTCACTTACAACTTTAAAACGGTGGTGAGTGGTCCGCTACCGTACAAGCAGTATCCACGTTGGCCAAGTCATGGATAACATCAGCCAAAAGTTCATGCTGATGGGGTGATCTTAGCCGTTGGCATTAACAATTGAATTTGGACTGTCTTGGAAGTTCTTTTTTCAGTGTCCATTTGATGGCCAATGGTTGGATGGTTTAGGAACGATTCTGATGGGTAGTTTATTTATGCATTATGGTTCATCTACAAAGGTGCTCGCAATTCGAGTGTATGCCACGTGTGCAGTGGTGATGATGAGACTCATTCATCTTTCGTAAACAGTGGTGAAAAATCGCCGTAGTAACTTGCTAACATCCTCCTGCAAATTCCGTGGGAAAGGCACTTTGGAATGTTGTCGTTTTTTGGCAGGTGAGTTGTTGTCTGTCGTCTCTCCTGCGCCGCGCGGGTTAGTACTGAAGTGACGTCACCAAGATATGTGGAGCTCATCCTGATGCATGTGTTATATCCTTACCGTCCAACATCATTTGTAGAGAAAAACGAATGAGATGGATCTAAAGTTCAAGTGCACCCACTGTAGAAAACCGTTGGATCAGTCATACCCACGGTTGAAACATTTACAAGGCCATTGTGATATATTTTCTAGATCCAACCTATTCGTAAGTTAACATAGAGATATATGAAATGAAAATAAAAATATAAGGTTGATGAGAAACTTCTATTGCTTCTAAGAAGTTTTGATCGGTGGATGTGTTTTTTTATGGTGGGATCCAGTTGAACTTTAGATCTATATAATTATTTTTCTCATACCCTAAAACGTTCTCTCCAAATGGATGGACGGTATGGATACAACACATGCATCATA
Organism: Magnolia changhungtana; assembly: GCA_030180095.1. Taxonomy (NCBI): domain Eukaryota; kingdom Viridiplantae; phylum Streptophyta; class Magnoliopsida; order Magnoliales; family Magnoliaceae; genus Magnolia; species Magnolia changhungtana. The sequence continues at coordinate 2,408,234 of JASAUF010000336.1, forward strand.
GTGGTACATAAAGCTTGGTGATGTCACTCCAGTGTAGCGATTTTGCTGCTCACCTCGTCAGTATCGAATCTGCGCCCGTGATATCCTCCTTCAAATTCCGTGCGAAAGACACGCTGGAATTTTGTCTTTTTTGGCAGGTGCGTCGTTGTTTGTCGCCGTGCATTTAAAATTGATATTCTGGCGGTGAGATGACCCATACGTTGCCACTGTATGCTGGACATAAATAGACCTCGAATCAAGCCGTTCAAATCGTGATCCCAGTTGTGATCATTCATGGCTCCTGATGTAGTTTTCCCGCGGACCGTCTGCAGGTAAACTTCTTTAACCAGTAGAGACGAAAGGGGAGAGACAAAGGAGCCATAATTTAATTTATTCAGGGCCTGTTTGGACGGGTGAATTGAAAGGAATGGTCCTGGCTTTGGATGGATTGCATACATCCCTAGGGCGTGTTTGGACAGGCCCATCCCTTGGGATTGGATTATATTAGGGTGGATGTTAAGTAATGATGGCTGTGTCAGTGGATTGCGGGCAATCCCATGGGATTTCTATATCCAGGGAATTCACCACCGAGTATGTTTGGCTCGCCTTCCCGGATTACGTCAGTTAATCCGATTGCTCCGGCTAACCAAACATGACCCAAGCAAAATAGATGGGATTAAGAGGGATTGGGTGGATTTGAAGGTAATGATGGTGATGTCAGTGGATTGCTGGCAATCTCATGGGGTTGCTATATCCAACTTCTACCTGTTTGGCACGCCCAACCAAATCCCGGGATTGCTCCTTCCCATCCATCCTAATGCAACCTAATCCCATCCACCTTGCCCGGCCAAACAGGCCCCAAAGCTCTTTACCTAGTCCCATCGACTTCCTTGATCCCATGCCCAATACCTGTTGGTGTTTCGAAGGTCAGGGTAATTCAGAGATTGCAACGATCCATCCTGTTTGGACCGGCATGGAATTATGCTTCAATCCCATTCATTCCAGGTTAATACATCGGAATTATGCTCCAATCTCATTCATTCCAGGATAATGCACCGTGTTATGAGAAGATCTGAGCCCCTCATGATTCCGAGGCCCCTGCAGCATATGTTAATCCGATCGGAGGAATAACCGTCCGCTCGGTTTAGACAAAGGTTGACAAAGGCCTATATCTTCTGCCAGTCGGAAACCTTACCTACTGAAAGGTCTGAGCTGACTCCATACTCCGAGGCGGAGGTTGAGGCGGACGTCCCCCAGGCTGAACTTACCTTACCTACTGAAAGGTCAAAGCCGACTCCATACTGCGAGGCAGAGGTTAAGTCAGACGTTCGTCGGGCTGAACTTAGAAACTACCATAAGAGGACAAGGCCGATAATATCGTCCGCAGATGCGCACGATGCGCATCATATATTACGTGATCCTTGGATTGCGCGCAGTATCTTCATAATCCTAAAATCTCCCTGATTGAGGGAATCGTGCCGTGATTAATGGACGCGGATCATCATACAGTCAGGTATAAATACACGAAGACGTCATTGCTACAGGTACACAAGATCTTTCACTCTCCCTCTACCTTACAACTTAAGACCCAGATTCCTTTGACTTGACTTAGGCATCGGAGGGTCCCCCGGCTTAGCCAGGGTCTCTTTTGCTCACCCTTCGTACAGGACCAGGGTCCATTCGAGGAGTGGAGAGCGATCCAGATTTTGACCTCAACATTTTTTGGCGCCGTCTGTGGGAATTTGATACAAAAAGTCAGGTTCCTATTCTTGAATATAATGGCAAGAGGAAAGAAGAAAATAGTAGTCGTGGAACCAGAGCAAAATGAGCAAACTCGTTCATCATCACTACTTCATGCGGAATCGGCCCCGGGACCTTCCGAGCGTTCGCGCAATCGGGCAAGTAAGTATTGAGTCATACAGGGTGAGATACAACCCTTATGTGATGAAGTGAACAGGATAAACAGTAACAGGAGCCGCAGTTATGCTCGGCTCAAGAAAATCCTGTCCCCGAACCAGTCGGCCCGGTTGTGAAAGCCCACTCCGCGCCAAGGAGTGTGAGGCCGGAGGCACCCCAGCATCCTCAGGTGCTCATATCGAGTCAACATCCTCTTCTGACCCAAATCCGACCCTTGGCTCGGAACACCGCAACGCGAGCTCCAACTAATGCCTCGGTTACTTCAGCCCTGACACCAACGGACCTCCGTTATCGGTTGGAACGAAGGAGGGGGAGGAGAAGTCCAGAGAGAGAGAATGCCCAAGAGATTGTGGCAGAAAATAAAGACCCATGGGAGAAGCGGTTCGAGGAGCTCAACAACAGGTTCTTAGCTCTGGAGAAAAAGTAACAACCGACGTCAATTCCCACTGCCGTCTAGGCAATAATGGAAGAGACCGAACCTCCATTTACCTCAGAAATCATGAACGAGGTGATGCCTCAGAGGTTCCGGATACCTCTCGTCATTCAATATTCTGGGTCCGGGGACCCATCCGAGCACGTGGAAACCTACCGCTCATGGATGCAGATCCAGACGATGACGGATGCAATGATGTGCCGAGGGTTCTCGATTACACTAACGGGATACGCTCAAAGTTGGTACCGACAACTCAAACCAAACTCCATCAGCTCTTTCGCAGAGTTGAGCCGACTATTCCTTACCCAGTTCATCAGCGGTAAGAGAAGTTGAAAGCCCAACACTCACTTACTCATTGTCGAGCAAGGGCCGAAGGAGTCGCTGAAGGATTACATCGCTCGCTTCAACGAGGAAACATTACTAGTGGAAGACTATGATGACAAAATGGCTCTCGCCGCTATGTTCAGTGGCTTGAAAGAAGAAAAGTTTACCTTCTCCATTGGGAAGAACCCACTAAAGACACTGGCTGAACTTGTGGCCAGAGTTCAGAAGTATACCAACGCGGAGGAATTCACCAATGCCCGTAAAAGTGTCCAAGTGATCGAGCTGAACGGTAAGGGAAAGAGGCCTAGGAACGATGAATCCCAGACGTCTAACAAAGGGATCGATGAACGCACCTCTCGCGATTGTCGCCCGAGCAAGAGACCAGAGGGAAAATTTCACTCCTACACCCCCCTTAACACGTCTGCCGAGCAAATTCTACTGGACATCCGAGGTAAGAAGATGCTGAATTGGCCTGTCTGCATGAGGGCCGACCCAGATCATCGAGACAAGAGCAAGTATTTTCGCTTCCACCAAGATCACGGTCACAATACTGATGACTGTGTAGACCTTAAGGATGAGATCGAAGCCCTTATTCGGAAAGGACACCTGCGTCAATACACAAAAGAAGGAAAAGCCACTTGGAGAAGAGAAAGGGAACGCGAGCAGCCAAATAACACCATGGAGGAACTCGCCGAGATCCGTACAATCTTCGGAGGCTCATCCGGTGGGGGAGATTCAAATAGGGCATAAAAAGCTCACTCCCGAAAGTACGAACTGGAACACTACGTTCATTTAACCGAGCGGCCCAGCAAGGAACTTCGTATTAGCCCATGTACCCTAACCTTCACCAAAGAAGATGCACGTAGAATCCAACACTCGCATGACGACGCTCTGGTAGTCACCATAACTATAGCTAATCGCAAAGTGTATCGCATTTTGGTCGACACCGGGAGCTCAGCCGATGTGATCTATTCAGAAGCTTTTGAAAGAATGGGGATTCCACAGTCCCATCTCAGACCTGTGAAGACCCCCCTGCATGGCTTTGCCCGGAAAAGGGTGATTTTCGAAGGAGCCATTTCCCTCCCTGTGACTGCGAGAGAAGGACAACATCAAGTCACACTCATGGTAGACTTCTTAGTTGTCAATGTGCCCTCTATGCACAATGTTATCTTGGGAAGACCCTCTCTCAACGCAATGAGAGCAGTTGTTTCTACCTACCACCTGATGATGAAATTTCCCACCGAGGGCAGGACAGGCTACCTCTGAGGTGATCAGCGAGAAGCTCGGAGATGTTATGCAATTGCAGTAAAGAAAGGGTGGGTCAAGCAGGCGCACGCCATCAATGTCTAGATCCTCGAGGGCCTGCAGAAGGCTCATTTGTAGAAGATCTGGAGAAAGTGCCGCTTGATGAAGCCAATCCGAGCAAAACTGTTCAGATCGGAACATCATTGAATCCAGAGCAACGGACTAAAATTTTGGCATTTCAGCGACAACACAGAGATGTCTTTGCATGGTCCCATCAAGATATACCTAGAATTTCTTCAGAAATCATGGTCCACAGACTGAATGTGGATCCAGATCATAAACCCGTCAAGCAGAAAAGAAGGCCATTTGATGCTGAGCGATACGAAGCGATTGCCGACGAGGTCTCCGTTCTACTTGACGCAGGATTCATAGAAGAAGTGCACTACCCCAATTGGATCGCAAATGTGGTCCTTGTGAAGAAAGCCAATAGAAAATGGCAGGTGTGCGTGGACTACTCGGACTTAAACAAGTTTTGTCCGAAAGATAGCTTCCCACTGCCTCGGATCGACCAACTGGTGGACAGCACGGCGGGCCATGAATTGCTCTCTTTCCTAGATGCGTACTCCGGATATAATCAGATCGTGATGCACCCCCCAGACAGGCAGAAGACTACCTTCGTTACGAACAAGGGACTCCACTGTTATCGGGTCATGCCATTTGGCCTGAAAAATGCTGGGGCCACATATCAAAGGTTAGTGAATTAGATGTTCTCCAAACAGATCGGACGCACCATGGAAGTATATGTCGACGACATGTTGGTAAAAAGCATCAAAGCATCCGATCACCTGACGAATCTCGAGGAACCGTTCGCCGTCCTTCGAGAATACCAGATGAAGCTGAATCCAACGAAGTGTGCCTTCGAAGTCGGCTCAGAAAAATTCCTCGGCTTTCAAGTTAGTCAGAGAGGAATTAAAACAAATCCTGAAAAGATCAAAACACTCCTTGACATGAGTTTGCCTCGAACCATCAAGGATATACAATGCCTTACGGGTCGAGTCGCAGCGCTCGAACGCTTCATTTCCAGAGCGACGGATAAATATCTCCCCTTCTTACAGCAATTGAAGGGTCATAAGAAGGCAGAGTGGATGCCAGAGTGCGAGCAAGCCTTCCAACAGCTGAAACAGTACTTGGGCTCACCCTCTCTACTGTCCAAACCTGAAGAAGGCGAGCCCCTATTCCTCTACTTCGCAGTCTCAGCCTCGGTCGTCAGCTCGGCTCTGATTAGGGAAGTCGGAGGCAAGCAACACCCTGTTTATTACGTGAGCAAAGTTTTAGTGCCGGCAGAAACGAGATAATCGCTCCTGAAAAAGCTAGCGCTTAGTCTCGTTGTTTCAGCTCGGAGGTTATGCCCATACTTCCAAGCTCACTCGGTAATTGTGCTAACAGATTCCCCTCTCAGGAAAGTTCCCCAAAGGCCCGAGGTGTCAGGTCGGGTGACTAAGTGGGCCATCGAGCTCGGCAAGTTCGATATTCAGTTTCGCCCGAGGACGATAATCAAAGGGCAGGCCATGACAGATTTCATAGCTGAATTCACTCTGAGCGCCAAAGAGATCGGTGCCGAAGTTGAAGCTTCACTCTCTCCTCCGAGTGATTAAAAGGCAATATCAGATCCAGGATGGGTTCTCTATGTGGACGGGTCATCCAACGTCAAAGTGGTCGGGGCTGGGATCGTCTTGATCGCACCCGACTCTACGACTGTTCAATACACGATCAGGTTGGGATTCAGAGCCTCAAACAATGAAGCAGAATATGAAGCTTTGTTAGCTGGACTCAGATTAGCAGCAAGTCTGGGTGTCCAGTCTCTTCAAGTCCAATGCGACTCCCAGTTAGTGGTAAATCACATCTCTACCGAGTACGAGGCTAAGGAAATAAAGATGATGACCTATCTTGATAAGGCGAGGAAATTAATCAAAAAATTTCAGAATTGCACGATCTATCAAATCCTGAGAGCAGAAAATTCATGGGCCGACTCCTTAGCACGGCTCGCCTTAGCCGTAGAGGGGAAGATCCCACGAGTCATCCTTATCGAATTCATAGAGCAACCAAGCATCAGTAAGGATGAGAAAGAAGTCAATCCCGTTCGCGTAAGTCTAAGCTAGATGGACCTAATCTTCAAGTATCTCACGATAGCCAAGATCCCTTCGGACAAGCTGGAAGCCAGGCGGCTCAGAGTCCGAGCAGCCCGATACATTGTCCTGGATGGTATCCTGTACAAAAAAGGACATTCTCAGCCCTACCTCAGGTGTCTCTGAGCTGATGAGGCGGAATATGTCATACGAGAGATTCACGAAGGAATCTGCAGAAATCATTCCGGGAGTCGAGACTTGGCTCTGAAGATACTCCGACAAGGGTACTTATGGCCAACTATCAAGGAAGATTCCAAAGATTAAGTTCGGAGGTGTGATAAATGTCAACGCTTTACGGCCGTGCCAAGGCAACCTGCTGAGGAGATGGTCCCCATGAGCGGCCCCTGGCCTTTTGCGTAATGGGAAATTGACATTATCGGTCCCCTACCCACAGGAAAGGGACAAGTCAAGTTCGCAATTGTCGCTGTCGACTACTTCACCAAATGGGCTGAGCCCGAGCCCGTCGCCAAAATCACAGAGCAGAAGGTGATCGACTTTGTCTGGAAAAACATCATCTGCCGATTTGGGTTCCGTGGACCATCGTGTCAGACAATGGCCGACAGTTCGATAACGACAAATTTCGAAACATGTGTCAAGGACTTGGCATCACGAATGCATATTCTTCTCCCCAACATCCCCAGTCGAACAGACAAGTAGAGGCAGTCAACAAGGTCATCAAGCATCATCTCAAGACAAAACTGGAGAAAGCAAAAGGCAGTTGGGCAGAAGAACTTCCGTTCGTTATCTGGGCCTATAGGACCACAGCTCAGTCCTCAACTGGGAAAACTCCATTCTCGCTCTCCTATGGCTTGGAGGCAATGGTGCCCGTGGAAGTCGGTCTTCCTACGGCACGAGTCGGGAGCTTCCAAAAAAAATAGAATTTCGAGCTGATTGTCGCAAATTTGGATTTGCTCGAAGAAGTTAGAGATATCTCGAAGCTCCGAGTAGCTGCTCGGCATCAACAAGTGACACGATTCTACAATTCGAAAGTCAAGGCTAAGCGATTCCGACCAGGGGACTTAATCCTTCGTCGAGTGTTCCAGAATACCGCCGAGCCGGTGGCTGGTACACTCGGACCAAACTAGGAAGGACCTTATCGGGTCGTTCGATCAACCAAACCAAGCTCCTACCACCTAGAAGACCTCGAAGGTCCTCAGCTCCTCCATACCTGAAATGCCGAGCATCTGAAAGTTTATTATCCATGACGAACTAGCCTTTAAGGCTCCTAATAAAATTCACCTCTTCTCGTCAACATGAACGAATCATCTACTAAGGAAAAGCTGTCTCTCACATGCAGGGGCGGACTCAATGGATTAATCCCTTGAGGGGGTTAGTACATTACCCCACAAAAAGTTTTATACGGTATCCCCAAGTTAAGGGAAAAGTCTAAACGCTAACCCGACTCCTAGGAATCGGCTCGCGAATTAGTGAGTAAAGTGGAAAGTTCTCGCTAATTATGGGACGAGCCGACCCCCTACGGGTCCAGACTCAGTAAACGAGCTATAAAAGCTCAACAGTAAGATGGTGTTGAGAAATGCTATCCCATCGAAAGAAAAGGTCAGCTCAGGCTACGCCGTAAACAAAATTAACCTCTCATTTTAACAATCAAGTAATCTACAGTCAGCATTCAACGAGAAATCAGCTACTAATTAACATATAAAAAAAGAGAAAATATATCATCATCCATACGCCCTCTAGAGAGTCAAAAATCATCATCCACAGACCTCCATTGGAAGGTAAAAAAGCAATAAAAAAGATTTCAAGTTCCAACCAGTTCAAAATAAAAAAAAGTGAGGGTAATCTGAACTATGCAGGTGGTAGGGGAGTTTGAGCATCGAGGGCAGGATCCGGGCGGACTTCATCTACAGGCAACTCTTCAGCTTCTTCAAGTAGAATTGAGTCGAGGTTAAGGTCCGGGTATAAACCTAGGACCGCCTCAATGAGATCGTCATAGCCACGGCCATAGAATTTGGTGGCCTCAACATCCCTCTATTTTGAAACTTTGAAGGCTTCTACCGCCGCAACCACCGCCTCGGCCAGAGAAGCTGCATCCTCAGCCTATTAAGTTTTCTTCGCCTGGGCAACGACTCGGGCCTGCTCTTCCGCCGCCTCGACCTTGGCTCGATCAAGAGCTTCCCCCAGTCGAGCATTCTCCTGGGCCAGCGAGTCTGCATGAGCCCTAGCCCGGGTCAGCTCGGCAGTCGCAGCGTCACATCAAGCTGTCAAGTCCTCTCGCCCCCTTACAATCGCAGCTCCCTAGCTCCGAGGTCGACAACAATCTCCTGTAGCTGAAGCTCCTTAGCCTTCCCTTCTTCAACTCGCCGTCGCATCTTGCCTTGCTCGAGTCGGAGGGAAGTGCTTTCCTCCTACAAGACCACCATTTGGGTTTTGAGGGCCTCCAACTCAGCTTCTCTTTTTTCTGCCTCCCGCATACTTCCCCGAGCTGATAAAAGCTTTGGGACAGACTGCATAAAAATAGATGAATGAACACTTGAAAACAGTAAGTATAAGAAAAATGACGAAAGACAGTGAGGATACCGTGTAAAAAACGGAAGCCAAGTCATTCAGGAAGGAGTTGTTCGACTTGTCGAGGAGGTTAGCTATACTCTCCTCAAGAGTGTGCTTCGCGGCCTAGGAGGTCAAGAAGGAAAGATGATAGCCTGGTGCATACTTCCCTCCGCTCGTCCCCACGTGAACAGAGTCAGTCGCCTCTGCAAAACCAGTTCCACTACCAGCCGAGGCCTGAGCCTAAGCTCCAAGGTCACCTCCAACCTCGGGGGGGGGGGGGTGGGTAATCATGGCATCGGCCATCCAAACGGCTTCCTCCCGCTCAGATGATGAAGGAATAATTATGCAAGGAGCAGACGGATGGATCTCTCCGACGAGAGGAACGATTGCGGGCGGAATGGAAAAGGTTATGGTTGGGGGAGTTGAAGTGACGACCGCTAAGACGTGACCCTCAGCGCGCACCGTAATAGGAATCATCAGGGCAGGAGACGTTGCCGTAGTGACCACAGCCACAGGTATAGTCATGACCACGGCCGTAATTGGGGTCGTAGTCGCTCCACTCAGGCCTGAGGGACCTTCTCCGCGAGGAGTTGCTTGTCTCCTCCGAACAGTGGTCTTCGTCCAGGGAGCGGGCCTCAATGGTTCCTCTGCTGTCGAGGCCACCCTCCTCTTCCGAGAACCTGACGCTTCGGCCATACCTATAAAAATGACGGGTTAGCAACCTAACTGGTAAGTCCCGTTCCACCGAAATAAATAAAAGGAATACCCACTGAAAGAAGTCGGCAGAGGCGGGGACTTGCACAGCCCAGACCAATGAAGATTGGTAGCGGTGATCAGATCCGACCAGGAACGAAGCTCCCTTGACCTCGCCTTCGCCTTGGCAACTCGGTTCTTCTTATCCGAATCAAGGACGGGCGGACCTCTAACGAAATCTGCCAAAAGGTAGAATAAAAAGTTCAGTTCGACCGGTGCAATAGAAGAATGTATGAAGACAAAAGAAGTTAACTGGTCCGACCTAGCTTTGAAAATCGAGTGGGCAGGCGAGTCATCAGGGTCCCAACTTCGGTTACAGGTGCCTTCCATTCACTCGCTGCCCAAAACCATTTGTTCTTCCATTCTTTGTTGGAAGATGGAAGATTAAGAACCATTCCCGACCCCTTACTGCCTCGGGTCGCAAAATAATACCATGGCTCATTGCCGTCATGCTTGACCAAGTATAAACTCATCAACTCCCATAGAGTCAGCTCTGGGTTCCCTACTTGCCGCCAGATGATGAAGGTAGAAATGAGCACCCTCCAAGCATTGGGGGTCAACTGCCCGGGAGCTAAGCCTAAGTGGGCCATCATAGTTCGGATGAAGGGGTGCAGGAGAAGTCGGACCCCACATTGTAGTGCGCAAAGAAAAATGACGACTTCTCCCTCAGCAGGTGCGCCAGCGGCTTTAAGGGGTCCAGGGGCCCTTATCCGGACGAAGGCTGAAATTTGAAACTCCGTGCGGATCCACTCTATTTGAGACTTCGATAGCACGGAACCTCCGGGGACCACCTTCACGTCGTCCCATGTGACGTATATACCTCGTGCATCGTCCCATGTGACGTATATACCTGGACGTCGTCCAACAAGGACAACATAATACTTCTCTTTACCCATCTACATTGAAATGCCGGGGTTAGGGACGACATGTAACGATAACGGATTATGGTGGCAACTCAATGCTATGAAGAAACATAAGAAATCCAAGTATGAAATATTAACCCTAAACAAGAATATAAATGGTCGTTGTACGTACCCTTCCTCCAGTAAATCAAGTGTGTGCTCTGTTCCGGCTTAACGGCGTAATGCATGCATTATGGTAGATATACGAAAAGACAAGTAACAAATAATCTGATATAGTCATAATCACAAAATTCATAGTGGTAATGATAATCCCAGAAAATCAGCACATCAAAGTCTAAAGGAACATAAAAAATAAAGAAAAAAAAAACAACAAACCAAACACACCAATAGTAGAAAGTTATTACATGCCCAGTTTAAAAAATAGATTAAGACAACCATTCATTTAATGTCGACAGATCCAACACCTTCATCCCCAAAGTGATCACAAAATGTTTTCTTTAGCCACTCTACTCGCTGCTCTGGTCGGAGACTGGCAAAGAACGACGCCAGCGACTTGTCCTTACTCAGGATCTGACTAACTTCGAGAAATTCTGCGTTCATCAATCCTTTCACCTCTTCTAGCACATCAAGTACCTTGCCCGTGTGATTAACCTATTTGCCGAGCTCAAATTTCATCATTGAGTTCGCAACGGTTTGTAGAGAGGTCCCAAGTACATCATAGGGACGAGGAGGGCGCAATCGTTTCCTTGTTACAGTTCCTCCTCTAGTACCATCGGAATCAAGAGTGCGAGTGGGAGTTATGGGAGTCGTGATGTCCCATCGCAGAACTGTCCGATGGTAAGGGAATGGTCCCTGTGGAGTCAATTACATAATCCTCTAATAAGTCAATCGTATCATTCACGTCATCCTCAACCTCTCTCCATGCTTCATTAAGATCTCGCTGAAGATGAAAAGATGATGTTGATGCGTCCATACTCCGACTACCTTGCATGTAGCGACCCGTGGCCTGGTTAGTTCCACATATGACCACAAGGTCATCCATTCTTTCGATGTGTTTCCCGCACAGCCTCTCAACACGTGGGTGAGACTGCCAGAGGAATAACACCGTGGCATTGAAGGGATAAAAAGACATAGAATTGTATGATTTGTTAACTGAAAAGTAATAAAACTTACCCTCAGATATTGATCCTAGACTTCATCGGGAGCAGTGACCACCATTCTCTCATTGTCCCAACCAAAACCACTCGCCGCTAGCATGTCCTTCACAGCATTGTACTCTCTCTTGTAATATCTCAACCGATTTGATACGTTTTGTGTTGGGGGCCTTGCACAAAACCTTAGGATCTAGCCCTCCAGAACAAACCAGAATTATGGATAATAAAGTAATGAAAATAATCAATGCATCAATCACACACCACACAAGAGATTTTTTACGTGGAAAACCCTCAAAGAGGTAAAAACCACGGGACCTCATCCAGATCAACAATCCACTATGAAGTAGAACGTTTACAACCTTCTTCACTCACGCAGGAGTGGATGAACAATAAGAGAAATAGAGAAAACGAAGAGATCTAACCGATTATGAGGACATAGAAGGCTCGAGATATAAATTGCAAAGTAGAAAAACTTCCCGAGCGAACCTCCCTTCTATAAGCTTCCTCTCTCTCTTTCTCCCTCTCTCTCACCTTTGATAGCCCTCTTGTATTTTTCTCATCAACACAATATATATAGAAAATCCTAGGACCCCTTTTATAGTTTTAGGAAACTCCTTTCCGTATCCTATTGCGAAAGGACTTGCGCATCCTAGTTGCGAAAGGACTTGCGATCCTAGTTGCGAAAGGACTTTGCGCATCCCGATTCTTGAAAGGACAACGGGTCAAAAAAACCCATCAAATCTCCCCCATTTTGACCCAGGAGGGATTCACCTTCTTTAAGCCAGCTAGGTTTCTACAAACCTCAAACTTGCCCTTAAGTAAGGCCTTGGTCATCATATCTGACCCATTATCGTCCGTGTGGACCTTCTCAAACTGTAACACCTTCTGTTCCAAAGTATACTTGATCCAGTGATACCGAATCTCTATGTGCTTTGACTTGGAATGCTGACTTGGATTCTTGCTCAAGTGTATAGCACTCTGACTATCGCAATAGACCACGTGCTCCTCTTGCTTTAGGCTAAGTTCCTGTAGGAACCTCTTCATCCAAATCATCTCTTTACATGCCTCTGTGACTGCAATGTACTCGACTTTTGTAGTTGACAATGCTATGACCTTCTGTAACTTGCTCTGCCAAGAAACCGCTTCCCCTGCAAATGTGAACATGAACCCCGATGTAGACTTCCTGGAGTCTATGTCACCGCTATATTGCATCTGTGTAGCCCTCTAACACGGGTTTACCGTCACCATAGCATAGGCTCAACCTGGATGAGCTCTTAGATACCGTATATCCATTTCACCACCGCCCATGCTCTTTCGCAGATTGGCAAGATACCGGCCGACAACACCAACCACATATGCTATGTCCGGGCGTGTACACACCATAGCATACATCAAACTTCCTACCGCCGACGCGCAGGGTATCTTCTCGCATCTCTTCCACTTCGCCTTCGTGGGACATGTCGCTCAATCTGGGCGACCATCTAGTGGAGTACCGACACCGGCTTCGCCGCATTCATATTGAACCGCTCTGGACTTTCAATATACCGCTTGTGATGACAGAGCTTCCGCCGTACTTCGTCACGGGTTATCTCCATTCCTAGGACTGTCTAGGGACCCAAGTCTTTCATCGCAAAAGACTTGCCCTAACTCCTGTTTTCAAATTGTCGATCTTCTTGATGTCTTTTCCCATGATGAGCATGTCATCAACGTATAATAGCAGAACTAAGAAATCACCATCTGAGAACTTATGCGTGAACACACAGTGGTCCAACTCCGTTCTGTCATACCCATGTTTCAACATAAACGAGTCAAACTTCTTGTACTATTGCCGTGGAGCTTATTTTAGCCCATACAAGCTCTTCCTCGGCCTACACATCATATTTGCCCTTGACTTGAACCCTGGTTGGTGCATGTAGATCTCTTCTTCCAGTCACCATGGAGAAAGGTTTTAACATCTAACTGCTCTATCTCCAAATCCATGCTAGCCGTCAACCCAAGCAACACCCGTATGGATGTCATCTTCACCACTGGTGAGAATATCTCCTCGAAGTCTATGCCTTTTCTCTGACCAAACCCTTTCACCACAAGTCTGGCCTTGAACCTCGTCTGTGAATTCTTCGCTCAATCTTCTTTCGAACACCCACTTGTTGCTCAGAGCTTTCTTGCCCTTAGGCAATTTCACCATGTCATAGGTGTGGTTCTTATGCAAGGATTTCATCTCCTCTTGCATAGCTTTCAACCACTCCCCCTTATGCTCGTCGGCTAGGGCCTCAGAATAATCTTCTGGCACTTCCCCATCGGTTAGCATAATGTACTCATACGACGAGTACCTCTTGGACGGTTGTCTGTCCCTAGATGACCTCCTCACCTGTGGCTCAACAGGTGGATCAAGTGGGGGCTGCTCCCATGGTCCATCTTTTGAAGGAACTCTCTCGTCCTCTGCACCTTCATTGTACTCCCCCGTCATCGTGCACCATGGGAGGAGTAATCGGATCCATGTCCTCTAGCTCACGAACTAGGTCTGGTTCTTCTCTCGCTTACCAATGTCTTCGATACACTGATCTTCAAAGAAAACCACATCTCTGCTCCTGACGAGCTTCTTTTCGGTCGGATCCCATAACCTGTAACCGAATTTTTCATCACCGTACCCTAAGAACATACACTACCTGATCTTCATATCGAGCTTGGACCTCTCGTCCTTTGGTACGTGAACGGATGCCCTGCATCCAAACATCCTGAGATGACTGTACGATGGATCTGTCCAGTCCACACCTCTCAGTACTTCTCCATTCAACGGGGCTGATGGAGACCTGTTTATCAAATACACCGCTGTGCGCATTACTTCGCCCCAGAACGTCTTGGGCAACTTCGCATGGGATAACATGCATCTGATTCTCTCAACAATGGTGCGATTCATTCGCTCAGCTATACCATTATGCTGGGGGGTCTTGGGAACCGTCTGTTCATGCCGTATACCCTAGGACTTGTAGTACTCGTGAAAGTCGCCAATGCATTCACCACCATTGTCAGTGCGGATGCACTTCAATGGTCTACCTGTCTCTCTCTCGACCATAGCATGAAACAACTTAAACACACCAAAGACCTCGTCCTTGGATTTCAAAGCATAAACCCAAACCCTCCTAGATGCATCATCTATAAAAGTGATAAAATACAATGCCCCACCCAAGATTTTTGTCCTCATAGGACCACAAACATCAGAATAAACCAAATCTAATACATGCACTTTATTAACATGAGAAGCAGTTTTAATGAATGAAACTCTATGCTGTTTCCCTGATAAATAATCAAGATAGGTTTTGAGAGGTATACTACACGTCCGGGAAGGAGCCGCTTCTCGATTAACTAGTAGCCGAAGCCCTTTTTCACTCATGTGGCCTACGACGTGCCTGTGCCACATGTCAATAGAAACGAAATTGCGTTCAACCCACCCTTGCACATACTGACACTTACCTTGTACAGGTGCAATACTTCTTTCCTCTAGCCACGATCAATGAACCCTTGATGAGCTTCCATCCCCCACCAGCAAACTGGCTTTCATAGCCATCATCATCCAACCTTCCCATCGACATCAAGTTGAGGCGAAGGTCTGGGATATGCCTTACGTTCTTAAGAACCAATGTGCAGCCCACATCAGTTTTCACACAAATATCACTGACTCCCACGATCTTTGATACGCCAGAATTTCTCATCTTCACAGTCCCATAGTCACCTGACTTGTAGCTTGTGAAGGAGTCCCTGTGTGAAGTCGCATGAAAAGAAGCTCTCGAGTCTATCACCCAATCGGTGCCCTGACTCGTAGCCGTGAGACATACATCGTGATCTGTAGAAAGAATAACTACCATGTCGCCATCTGAAGCGACCGCAGAGGGAATCGATTCTTCTTCCTTCCCTTTCCTTTCTTGTCGTTTTTCTTACCACGACATTCATGTAGTGGCCCTTCTCGCCACAATTCCAAAGATTTAACCTCTTTTCGTTACTCGACTTGCCTCTTGATTTATCTCGGGCCTTCCCGCCCTTCCCGTTCTTTCCTTTCCCCGTTCTGCGTCACAAGAGCCTCTTCTTTGAGTAGACCCTCGAGACTTCCTCCTCGTCTCCTCATTGAAGAGACAACTGAGTTACCCGTTCCATGGATATCTTTCCGTCCGCGCGGAGTTACTTAGAGACACCACTAATGTCTCCCAACCGTCAGCAATGAACTAAGCAATAGTAAAGCCCGCAATTCATCATCCAGACCATCTTCATAGAGGTGAGTTGGTTCACTATATTACCGACCTCATTCATATGCTCGGCCACAGTAACCACCATCCTTGAACTTGAGATTTACAAGTCGCTTTATCGTAAATATCTTATTACCTATTTGTCTTCCTCTCATACGGTTCTTGTAATTTAGCCATAAGCTTTCGAGTTTCGTAGACACATGGTGGAACACGAATCATCCAACCATTGTCTAATAAACCCAACCACCTTTCGGTCCAACTTCTTCCAATCATCATCGGTCATATCCTTGAATTTTCTTGATATGCCCGAGATTGGAGAATATGGTCCTTGTGGAGTCAATAAAGCAAGTCCTCCATCTTAGCCTTCCATATGGTCCAGTTAGAACCATTGAGGCCGATCATCCTGAGCCACCTTCCATAATTCAAACCGATCCCACCCGTTCAATGAACTTAGCTCGATACCACTTTGTTGGGGCCTTCACAAAACCTTAGGATCTAGCCCTCCAGAACAAACGAAATTATGGATAATAAAGCAATGAAAATAATCAATGCATCAATCACACACCACACAAGAGATTTTTTACGTGGAAAACCCTCAAAGAGGTAAAAACCACGGGACCTCGTATGACGATCAACAATCCATTCTATGAAGTGAACGTTTACAACCTTCTTCACTCAACAGAGTGGATGAACAATAAGAGAAATAGAGAATAAAACGAAGAGATCTAGGGATTATGAGGACATAGAAGCGTAGAGATATAAATTGCAAAGTAGAAAAACCTCCCAGCTGCAGAACCTCCCTCTATATATTCCTCTCTCTCTTTCTCCTCTCTCTCAGCTTTGATAGCCCTCTTCTATTTTTCTCATCAACACAATATATATAGAAAAACCTAGGGACCCCTTTTTATAGTTTTGAAACTCCTTTCCGCATCCTAGTTGCAAAGGACTTGCGCTGCGCTCTAGTTGCGAAAGGATATCTGGCCATGCGAAGGACAACGGGTCCAAAAAACCCATCATTTTGCCATCCGACGACCACATCAGTATGCTTCGTAACTTCTTCGGATGCAATCTGGTATGTCTCTCGCTTGAAACCGTTATCAGCTTTACGCCCTAGTGCGACCTGTTCGATGAATGTGTCGAATAGAACCTGATCCATAGTAGGTGTCCATTTGATCTTCACGGTCTGCATGAAGGTTCTGCTAGAGATTGCACCTTTTTAGCACGTAGAGAACATCGAGTGGGCATCGGTGGTGTTTTTACCGGTGATTGGGTCAGTGTCGATGTGTCATTAAAGATGGAGTCTGTCATTTAACCTGAATATGAATTGTGAATGATTTTTTACCAATGTTAACCATAATCGTGAAAATGAAATAAATATTAACATAGACAACACAATCTGAAAGTAATTGGTCATTATAGGTTACCAACAAAGCACCCAGTGTGTAACTAGGTGATTATAAATCCGTTGCATCGAATATAAGTAAACTTAAAATATAGTATCACCAAGTAATGAAAGAAAAATTAACAAGCAAATATCGACTATCTACTCTTACTATTTTGCAGCGCATCTGCCCACATTCTAGCCGCTATGTTATCTCACAATCGATTCCAAGCATCTTTTTCTCCTTGAGTTACCCGAAGCAACCATTGCCGGTCGTCAATAGTTGAAACCTCGTTTGGCGTTGGGATACCCTCCAAATCAGAAGTAGATATATCACAAAAATCGATGTCCTGTGGAGACACATTTGTGTATATGTGAACACCCCGATCCGGACTTGTGTATGAAATTTATGGAGCTCATCAAAACCTCAAAACAAATTGCATTGCACAATGTCGAATGACTCCTTTAAGTTGGCAGGAGCTCTCCCGATTGGTACTCCTGTAAATGATATCGAACACGCCAGTATGGAAGCATAAAACCAGGTGAATGAGCGTATCCAGCGTCGACAATGTAATATTTTCCTGCACATTCCAATCATCATTCTATTTAATGAGAAAACGAATGGTTGCTTCGAGTAGGGAATTGGATCGATAATATTTTAATAGATTTCCTACCGTTCGGGACAAGCAAGGGATCATCTGATCGGGTCAATGTGTTGTGTAATACTCTCGCATCCGAAGCAGAACCCTCCCAACCGGACAGTACATATGTAAATTTCGTATCGAATGAACAAGCTACCAGTACATTCTGGGAGAGGACTCCTTTGCGGTTACGAAAGCTCGCCTGATCAACTGCCACAACATGCGCTGGAATGTGTGTACCGTCGAGTGCACCAATGCAATCCTAAATTAGAAGAACCAATTATCGTAAGAGGACCGCACATATCGGGGATGTGAAAATTACAGATTGGAAAAAAACCTATGGAAAAAAATATTTGAAAGTAGCAGACCAATTTATATTGTTTTGTATCTCTGATGGCGTCTTTGTTCTCGCTGGTATAACTAAATCAGGGTAGAGTGATACAATTGCCTTTAGCACATGATAAAAGTGCCAACTGACGGTCTCACCCGATCGGATAAATCTGTGACCTATGACCCGGTTGCGAAAATTGTGCCCCAACGTATGAAGGAAAATAACTACTTGTTCTTCAAGACTAACATTACGAGTATCACGGAGCCGCGTCTTCTCACGTAGCAGCATACATAGTTCAAAGAATGTATATCGATCCATCCTAAGCTGATCTACACAATCTCCGTCGCTAGCCCGAATGATAGAATTGATGAATCTCGCTCGCTCATCATCTCCATGACGCGCTGGTTGTTTGAACATATACGACCGACAATATTCCCCCATAGCCTGTACACAAGCTGCAACCGTTTGAAAGAAAAGTATCCTCTCCATCTCTTTGTCATCTGATGAATCCATCGCCAACTAAAAACCAACACTCTCACGTGCGAATTTCTCATAAATATAAAACGCAAAAATATAAGGACATGCGCGCGCGCACACACACACACATATATAGGCCAGCTATAATGATATATCTAAGGATATATACATACATACATACATACATACATACATACATATATATAGTTGGCCAACAATGTACGTCAACTAAATATCCATCTAACGATACAAAAATATATATTTGTGATCAACTATAATGATATTTTGGCCAATGTAGGACAAACACACACTCTCTATTTTCTCTATATCTATCTCTTTCTCTCAAAGAAATCTTGTATTTCTAATTGTAACCTTTCCCATAATGTTTATGTTTTATCCAACCTATCAATGAGATTAGGTAGAATTGAAAAACATAAATATCATATTGCTCCAATCATTGTGTGAGCCTTATGATGTTTGAGCCTGGTAAACGTAGATGCCCAATGCCTTTTGTGTTGTGATTGACTTGAGGATCCCAAAACTGTTACCAAATGATGGCATGGAATTGCAATTATTACCAAAGAGCATTCAGATGATGTTAAACATGTATGAACCAACATATGCTTATCAAAGTCAACATATCCTCTGTTATTAATTTGTAGAAGAAGACGGTTAAGGACATTACCTGATGTTCACAGACTATAATCTGCACTGCAACAAATTCCAATAATTACCTGTCATTTGGTCAAAAAATAAGTAAATTAAATAAATATCAGATCATATATGGAGAACCAAATAAGCAAACAATCACATTCTGATTATTTATCATGTGGGCCCTACTATATCATGTGGGATCAGCAATGTGCTAGCTGCTTTCCACCATTAACGCTGAGGAAATAAGCTACAAATCAATGAAAAAGATATTCTTTCCTTTGTACTTTCATTCCATGTCTCCTCTCTCTTGGAAATCAAACAACAACCGAAAAACTCAACTAGTGAGAAATATCTAAGAACAACCCATTTCAAAATCCTCATCAACCCCCCTAAAGAACATCTCAAAACACCTTAAAGCTCCTTTTGATGAAATCTCCCCCACCATCTTCCAACACTAGATCCTGTTGAATAAAACCCAACTCAATATAAAAGCATTTTTTTCCATAGAATATTAAGACCAACTGATTTTAAAATCTTCTAGACTAACACCCCAAAAGAACGCAGAAAAAAAAATAATAAAATAATAATAATAATCTCAAAACAGCTAAAAGCTGCTTCCTTCGGGAAAATCTCCAAACATTCTTTTAATAGTAGAGCTTATTGAAGAAACCCAACTCAACAAGAACCTAGTGACAGATTATCTGAAATGATTTTTCTCCAAATGAGATTGAAATGCCAGCAATCTGGACAAAAAAAATCAGAAACCAAGAAAACAAAATGAAGAAAAACAGGTGGAAATTCAAGAGAAGAGAGTCTTTGGCTTTTTCTTGGAGCCATGAAACCCAAGATGAAAATAAAAAAGGCAGACAATGTTTGATCAGCTGAGTACTAATAATGAAAAAAACCCATTCATACTTTGGCAGATGAAGGCGATCCAAACACAGGCACGTAGCCATTTTTCACGTGAGATGAATGCACCAGAATCCAAATTGTTCAAACAGTAGGTCCCATTCTAGATAGGTAACAAAATAGAAATTTAATTGAAGGAGCATTGTAACTAGAAGGTAGAAAAATCAAATATAAAATACACAAGAAACAAAAATGCATTCATCAGCGGCTGAATATGATTGTGAGGATATGATCCATCTGAGGGTGGCCCACTATTTTGATGGTATGATTTAAATTTCGTGTATACATGGCCTAAAGAAGCATCATGCATGTAATGGATGAACATAATCTGCCAGAGCAGCAAAGGACTTCAAATGTGGGAGTACATAGACCCACCTGTAGAGATGTGAGCAGAGGTAGAATTAAAAGAGTTTTATTGGCATTGAAAATTTCAAAAAAAAATCACAGATTCTTCATGCCTAGTCTGAGAGATTGTAAGGATACTAGATTGATTAAATTATCAAAATAGCAATTTATTCATTTATATTAGTTATTTATTTTATATGGAGTTGGTTTGGTGTCTCATGGGACCATAGATGTAAGGCTTACTTACCATATATAGCAGGGCCCACATGATTTAACAGGGCACCATGACCGCTATAAACACCATATGTGAAATAGAATTTTCAAGTCATTCCCCTCTTCAAACCAAACCATCCCCCATCAGTCTGTCCATGCAGATTTCTAAAAGACTCCGACTACCTTGTAACACCCAAATATACCTTTTGGACTGAATAGTAGCAACTATGCAAGCCATGTAGAAATAAACCATTTTCTCCAAAGACAGCAGTAGCATCTTAAGACATGAAAGTAAACGTAAACAAACCAAACCATCTCCCATCATTTTCTCCAGAGTTAACTCATGTTTTGAAGTTCATTTTGACAACATCACAGCGATCCTTTTTAGGGAATGCTACAACATTTAGAATCTTTTTTTCCCTATTTTTGGGAATAGTACTACGCATGTGGTTCTTTGGGACAGATTTATAGAATAGGAGACTTGAGAATTGTTCCACTTGTTTGTGTATGATTCCACCTTCATACTCCACTTATGAGAGTCCCACCCTGCTCATGTCAAAGAGAAGGATTCTCTCACAGCTTATCTAGTTTCCCAAAATATACTCTTTACTCTATCATTCAGTTTGGTTGAGAAGTATTTTTTTTTTTTGGTCCTGTAATCAATTAACTGAAGGAATAGGTCATGGTTTTTCCATTCAGAATGCCCAAATTAGGCCCATTTCAAAGGGAGAATAGCGTGAAAATCGCGCTAATCAGATTCTCTTAGCCAACTGATTTTCCCCGCCAACCATTTGGTTTCTCACTCTCTATTGGATGGTGAGAATCTTTTGATCAGTAATATGGCCCACATCTGGGACAGTCTGGATCGGTGTCATATATACCATGTAGAAGTTGATGAGTTGCCACTAACTGTAGTGATGGGGCACCATATTGTAGCTTTTTTTCTTATTAAAAAAAAATGGGATTTCGACTGCCTTCTTTATCTCCTTTGGATATACATCAGCAGAACACCAAAATTTCGACTGCCTTGTTTTTCTCCTTCCAATAGGTTGTCCCTACCATGAGGATCAACAACAACAACCAAAACAAAAAGGCAAGATGAACATGCCAAATAGAGAAGACCCAGTTGAGGAAACAACTCAATCTCGCCACCAAGATGACAGAACCAACTTCACAGCATTAAATACAACACACAAAGCAATCCAAAATCAAACGAACCAACTGAAAAGAATATTTAAACAACAAAAGGGTAGAAAAAAAACAGCAAAATCAAGAGTTCCATTTTAGGAAAAAAAACCACATTTTTTGCAACCTAGATGCCAAAACCCATAACCCATAAGGCGTGAAAATCAAATTGAGAACACCAAAAAAAGAAAGAAACCCCCACATTCTTGGAACTGAGATGGCAAAAATCAAATACACTCAAATGTAGAAATGAAGGGGGAAATAGAAACAGCAAGAAGAGAGAATCTACCTGAAAAAACACAGCATCTGAAATGCAAGAGACCTCTGTTTTGGTATCATTCATAATGTTTGGAGGCTTATTGAAGCTAAAAACAATTACATGCCATTGTGTAATGTTCCATAACAAGAAATTGAGAAAACTATGTCATCTTATGTTTATTCAAACCAATGAGGAACCAGTGAGTATATCCAAACCAGTGAGGAAACTGTGTCATGTTCCATAGAAATCAAAAATAACTACACGCCACTGTGTCATGTTCCATTAGAAGAAGACATTTAAGAAAATGGTAGAAGGCTAATAAACACTATGTCATGTTCCATTAGAAGAAGACATTTAAGAAAATGGTAGAAGGCTAATAAACACCAAATTGAAGGTTCTAATAGTGAGAAATGGGTGACAAGATATCCATATGAATGATATTTGGAAAACAGGAAGATGAGAGGACCATACCAGTGATCTTTAACTAATCCACGGCCTGCAGTTCAATGACCTCGCTGTGAGTAACCAACAGTTTTCCTAAAAATTATTTCTACCAATAGCAGACCAATATTAGTGTATAATTCTGTAGTAATCCACATATACAAATGTTTATATCTATTGGAATTGAACACTTTCAGGTGAACTACATATAGATTTTGGCATCCAACAATCATAGTGGACCCTATAGTTCGAAATGAGAGCAATATATCAGTCAAATTAGAGATTAACTGTAAATACAAGAACATCGAGTTTTAACCAAAGTAGTAACTAACAACTACAGTAAGGTGGTGTGATGCCAAAATCGAGTAGGAGATTAAGCCAAAAACGTCAAAAATCTAGATTATTTGGGATTTCTACAGAGGAAATGAAGGTTTACTATTGATATTTTGCAAAACCCCCAAATTCCAAATATCATTTCCCAGATTAATTAGGAAAATCGAAACTATCTATTGCACGACGTCTTTGAAGTCCAAACACAACGTGATGGATGTCAAAATCCATCTGAAAATTAATAGAGAAGCATAAAAATTCAGAAACCCCCAATTTCCATATTCACAAATAAGCAGAAATCATATATCACAAAACCCCCAAACTCTAATTATCATTTTCCAAAATAATTAGGAAAATCAAAACCATTTACTGCAATGGTATCGTTTCAAGGCCAAACGCATTATGAGAATGTCAAAATCCATTTGTAAATAATCAGAGAGGCATAAAAATCCACAAACCCCCAATTTCTGTATTCATAAAAAGTAAAAAATTAAAAATGGTAAAACCCCTAAAATTCAGAAACTGCCACCTTTGTGACATCCCATTATCGTGTTTTTTTCACATCGATTTGGAGCTCAAACAGTGGTAATGGAAGTTATGGCAGAACCGTATCAAACCGGACATGCATGACGGAAGACCTAGGCCCTACCACAGCCAGGTGGGATGACATGCATGTGGGATTTCATGGCATCGAAGAGCATTCCATGCCGAAGAAAGGGAGAAATCGTACCTTGCTACGAGCGTTACAGTCATTGCTTGATGTAATGGCCAGGATGCATGGAGAAGAAGAGATTATATAACAACGACGAAAGGGCGCGAAATTTACCTCCCACCACCACTCCTACAACCTTACCGTCTTCAATCCCATCTCTCTCTAACCGTACGAACGACTACGGAAGGGATTAGGATTGGGATTGGGCTCGAGGCGCAATCCAAAGAGAGAGACGAGATGACCGGGCACTCTGATGAATCCAACAAGAGATGTCAATCTGGCTGCTGAATCCAACAGGAGATATGGCGAATCCCATCGACCTTCAATCCCTTGCCAGTCCAAATACCTCAGCGACCGTACAATGCTTGAGTGGATGGGTGAATCCTATCCACTCCACCATAATACCCCTCAATCCATCCGTCCAAACGACCCCTCAGGGACTCTCGGATGCATAATTCAGACTCAAGGTCTTTGAATAAAGATAGCTCCCCAGAAAAGATACCAGTTGAATGTTACCGTTTTGAGTGAATGTACCTCCAATGATGGGAGAGACTCTTCTATTTATAAGGAAGGAAGAAACCAGTCATAAAGGGACTCTTCCCTAATATCTTAGAGATTTGACGAGATCTGGGATTTTCTCGCGATTTCGGAGCCCTGAGATTATCGAGATTGGATCTTATCTCTTGAAGATCTCGAGAGAGATCTTTGAGTCTTGTCAGGATTCTTTGGACCCATAGCTCGATTTTAGATCGAATCTTAAGGTGGGTGTTGAGTTGGAAACGACTGATTTTTTCTTGCTCAATAGATCAGAATTCACCATCTTTGACCATCAGTCGAGCCAGAGTGTCCTTGTTCCCTTCATCTAGGTGTTAAGATCTTTTGACCCTGCTAAGGGAATAGCCGATCTATGACCAAACTATGGCCGGTTTGCGACTGATCTGTGACCGATCTATGGTCGGTCTATGATCGATCTAGGACTGATCTATGATCGATCTATGACCGATCTATGACTGTCCTTTAGACGAATTATGGCCAGTCTGTAATCGATCTGGGACTGATCTACGATCGATCTATGGCCGATTTATGACCGTCCTTTAGCCGACCTATAAACTAGGTCGGCGTTTCAACCACTTGTGTGAGCTTGTAAGCTCTTTGTGTGTCCTTACAATTGCATCGCCCTTCTAGGATATTGCTCGTTTATAGACGTAGAGGCCCTATCAGGCTCGAGTCTTCATGGACCCAGGCTGGTTCAGTAGAGTTGGTCAATTCCATAAGCCGACTTATGGACTTGTATATTTTTCCCCAACAATGAGCCCTGCTTGCTTTTTGAACGAAGTTCAGAAAGTAAGCTCGGTTGAGGCTAAGTTGGGTTATGCATGGTTCGAATCGAGTCATGTTATCATTAATGCCAAGAATGGCAGTCAACACAATAGTCAAGGCGTCGTCAATCAGTAATCATGATGTGTCGTTGCATGGCTCGAGGTCACAGGGGGTGTTATGTCGTCGCTTCGGTGACCGTCTAATGAGATCGTGACGCGTGGCGCTGTACTCACTGTCAGGGGCAAGCGGTCTGTCGAGTTACAACACGTGGCAAGCTGGGGTAGCTGATGGGGCATTTGTATGGCACATAATTAATGAGCGCACTAAGAAGCCGCCACATGGCCCGCCTATATCCCTAATGCTTTAGGGATCTTCCCTTCTACATTTCTTCTTCCCCCTTCTACATCTGTTTCCCCTGTGTGCGTTCAGGTGATCGTTCTCGCTCAATCCCATCGGACTCCCACCACTCCCAACTCTGGTGAGCTCCTCTCTTCCTCTCCCTTTCATTTTCCCATTCGATGTCTGGTTCTAAGAGCTCATGGGGTGGGGTTTTCGATTGCGAAATTGGAGCGAGCAATCACCTTAGTGTAATGTCGAACCCACCTTCACCACTGGTGGTAATGGCGGATGCCGCTTTTCGGTATTCGTTGTTGAAGAAGGTTAGGAGAGTCTCTGCCCAAATACCGGCGCTATATGTATAGGGCATTAGATTTAGGCATGAAGCTTGGCCCGTGATGAGGGGATAAACGTGCCTTGTGGTGGACCAAGTCACCCGAGGCGCGTGAATCGCCCGATGAGGATGGAGCGGGTGAGGAGGATCCGATGGGGCCAGTGCCCTCGACCTTAACCGAGGAGGAACTAGTTCGGATAAGGCTCAGGTATTGAAAAGGCCAAGCTATATGTCCTAGAGGGGGGGTGAATAGGACTATGCCAAATTTAAAATAAAATTAGCGGAAATAAATTAAACCAATAGCCTTACAATATAAATCAATTCACAATGCTAAATTATAAATCATGATAAATAAGTATTGAGAGATTGATACAAATTCACCTAAGGACAACCTTACACCATAATAAACAAGGGCTTATGGTAGGACAACCTTATTTCTAGAACCTCTTTTGGATCAAGGACTCAATTTTAATATAAGTAAATGAAATAGCAAGGAATTGAAATTAAATCGGCTAGTAAAGATCTAAATTATTACTGTGGGCCCCACACTTGCTTGAAATGTAAATAGTTACAACATTCACATCCACTTGTACATTCCACACAATCGAATGATAAAAGATATGAAAATTAAGCAAGCATTCAATCCACAAGACAAAGAGTTATAGTGGTTTCTATATTACACCAACTATTTTTCAAACCCAAAATACTCCACTCCTAATATCCTCACACGGGGATATTAGCGTTCACTATCAAATAGGTTTTCACAGGTTCACCAAAAACCTTTACGGATTGTGTCTTTTTCACTTGGGCTTACACAATTCAAAAACCCTCAAGTGGCGAGGATGAGCTTTCCTCGGACAACCAATACAATGAGGTCGCTCAACCTCAAACAAAACCAAGATACAATGAGATTTTTTTTAAAGCTTAACCTCAAACAAAACCAAAAGTAAATAAAGAGAATTGTAAAATACCCGGATTTCTCCTTTTCTTAGCGCGCCCGGGAGAACCAATCGGAGAGATGATTGAATGTCAAAGTTCAATTTCCAATACTCACATTCATAAAGTTCTAAATTCTAATAGATTTTAGATTTAACTGGGGTTAGGCGTAGCTTTATTTGATTTTGATTCCAAGAAGAAGGAATAAGATAATTCCTCTTTTCAAATAAGATTGGAATATAGAAACAAAATCAAATTGGGCTAGCAAAAAGGAATATTAAATAAGCACAATGTAGCTTAAAATAAACACAGACTTATCTCGAGTGATCACTTGAAAGTTCTTGAATGAATAGAGTTGAAGTGTGAAAACTCATGAATTTCGTGTTCAATTTATAGAAGGAAAATCGTTCCTACGACTCGTGGTCTTAGAAACCTTCGGTAGTCGTAGCTCTAACAATTTTTAAAAATTTAAGCGCGATCTTTGAGTAAAGTTGTTCCACGATCGTCGTACGTAGTACCCTAACGACCGGTAGGTGTGTCACCTACGACCGGTCGTAGATCCTTACGACCGGTCGTAGGACCATAGAATTCATTCTTGGACTTTGAGTCGTAGATCCACAATCCCATGGTCGTGGACAGTCGTCGCCACACCTACGACCGGTCGAAGGACCTCTCTTCCGGTCGTGGAATTTTTGGACTAGTCGACAATGCCGGTTCTAAGAGTCGAACAAGAGCTGGGGTTTTGGTCGTAAAATAGACCAAACTTATGTAAAATAAATATTTGATTTATGTATCAAAGTGACCTACTTAAAGGGTCAACCTAAGGTCATTGGCGGATCATGTCGTATGGACATTGAACTTCAACCATTCAACGAATGTAGATAGTTTGAACCATATCCGGCTCGAGATCTTGAACTTGTTGTAGCTTCAAATTGAGATCTTCATCGACATAACAACTACTTTATGCATTGCTTATTAGTCTTGAAGTCATGAGTTGTTTCTTAAGACTTGAACATCAACATTGTGCTTCTTGAGACCGACATGTAGCTTCTTGAGAAGTTCAACTTGTAGCTTCTTGAAGTGTTTATGCAGTGTCTTGAATTCATATAAATCATCATACAAGCACAGGACACAGATAGATGTTTTGACACATCAAAATTTGACAACCAACAAAATTTGACAACTAAAGGAGTATAAGACCATAACACTTACAGGTATCACATCCTCGAGTCTGTGATCTTTAGGCTTCCTTCAGTGGATGAACTCCCAGATCGACCTCCAGAAGGGGCAGTGGCAATTTTTCAGGTCGCTCTCCAATACGGCCTGCGATTCCCGCTTTAAGGGATTGTTCGGCATCTCCTGACCTACCTTGGCTTAGCGCTAGGTCAGTTAACTCCTAACGTGTGGAGGGACTTGTTCGGCTATGTAGTCTTAGGGGCTGAGCTAGAGTAGCCTGAAGTATCAGTGGACACGTTCCTTTACTTGTACCATGTGAAGCCAAACACCCTTCAACCCGGCTGGTACTATTTTTTCATGTGGCGGAACACCGACGGAGCCTTGATAACCAACCCTCCTTCCTCCAATAAGCATTAGAGGGATAAGCGGTTATGGGTCTATGGATGTTGGGAGATAGCTAACCCAGAATCGACATAATCTCTCATCCCCTGAACGTTCTTCGAACCAGGTTCATATTGTAATAGTAGGCCATCCTTTGTTGACCAGCTTGTACTGTTGACTGATCCCTTTCACTTGTCTTGCTGCAGTTATTTCCAAGAATTTGCCTTTACTCGATGACGGGTCCTTAACTCGGATCAGGGATCTGTGGGCCCTTCACGAAGGTCGGCGATCTTGGAGGGTCCTTCTTCAGCCCGATCTATTCTCCAAGTGGGCTTAGACTCGGTCCTCACAGGTACGATCTTCGGTAAGATCTTTAGTCGAGCTTCATAACGTTGAGAACTTCCTTTTTATGCGGACCTTTTCTAACACTTTCATTTTTGTACAGAGATGCCCAAGGTTCGGCCTTACATCCGCCCTCCTTCCAAGGTTCACGCGCCTCCTTGGGACAAGGGGGAGGCCTTGAAGAAGAAGAAGCAAAAGACTTCTTCGAAGTCCAAGGGGAAGGTCAGCCCCTCTTGCCCGGTTGTCATTGTGGACAAGGGAGAGGGCAGGGAGGTGAAAACCTCCTCTAGGGCGGTAAGCATGGATGCACCCAACCAAGCTGCCCCTGATGATGCTCGGGGAGTTGTTGAGCCCCTGGTTAGGCACGTCCTTCTGAGGGGGCGAAGGCTAGAGAGAGGCGAGGGAGTCGCTTTCGTCAAACTATGGAGGAGATCCTCCCTTGGGTCGATCACCACACATCTGACATGGAGTATGTCACTCTGTTTGACTCTTTGATTGAGACAATTCTTGCACATGTGACGACTACCTTGCTTGGGGTAGGTATCTCGTCCTAAGTGAATTCCGTTTTGATTCACTTGTACTCATCTTTCTCCTTCTTCTTCTGTAGTTCGCTTCGTGGGTGCTGAAGCCACGTGCAGAGTTCGCTCTCGGATGGGCAAACGGGCGGAGGGAGTTGAGTAGAGGGCAGTTCAGGTAGATACCAAGCTTGAGGTTATGAAGGCAGCATCTAAAGCATCTTCTGTTGCGTTGGCGATGCAACTAGAGGAGGTCAAGCATGCGCTATGAGTGACGTGCCGAGCTACTTGAGGCCAAGGGGAAGCTCGACAAGCTGAAGGCAGAGACTAAGGGCATCGTTGTCACGGCTCGGGAGGAGGTCGTCCGTTAGTTCATATCTTCCCAGGCATTCATGGATGAGAAGACGCCCTATTTCGCCAAGGTTACGCCGAGTGTGCGAAGGACATGAAGGCTTCCTTCCCCGACCTTGATCTCTTTGCTTTCGACAATGCAGAATCGAGTGCTGATGGGTCGGGCGACGATGCGGCTTCGAGTCTTAAAGTTAATTTTGTAGAGAAGTAATTTCTCCCTTTTTTTTAAACTTCAAGCACATCTAGTGTCGTCTTCCTCTTTAATCTTCTACTCATGGTCCAATGTACAAACCTTGACATTGTAGTAAATATAAACCTGATGTAATCAGACCATTTTGAGTTTTATCGATGAAATTTATTCCCCTTTTGTTCAACCTTAATGTGTTTGGGCTGAGCAATTAGAATCGTCATCCTGGTTTTGTTGTTGTCGGTCGGATTGAAGCTGAGCTATTTCTCAGACATAAATTAGCGCTAGCCAAGGTCGTCATAGCCGAATGAATCTTGGTCAGATCTTCAATAGATCTTGGTCGAATATAAATTAGATATTGATTAGGCAAAGATTAGATGAATTTATTGACATAACTCTTAACAAATACAGAAAACGAGTATCACTCAAGTCTGCCAACAAGTAGTAGATCTTCAGATGCTCAGCGTTCTAAGGGTGCAGGAACAATTGGCCACTGAGTTCTTCTAGTTAGTACGACCCAGGTCAGCTTGTACGCGATACCATATAGGGCCCTTCCCAGTTCGGACCCAGGGCCCCTGTTCCCTCTTCTTTGGTATTTTGGAACACCTTTCAGAGAACCAGATCTCCAACTCAGAACCTTCTGATCTTGACCCAAGCATTGTAAAACTACAATACCTACTGTTAGCGAACAACGATTCGAAGTCGAGCTTGCTCCCTTCGCTCTTCTAGAAGGTTGAGACTGAGGGACATAAGTTCGCTGTTAGTCGGTTTGTCGAACGAGCTTGTTTGAGCCGTAGGTAATCCAATCTTTACGGGGGTAACTGCCTCTACTCCATATGCCAGAGAGAATAGGGTTTCTCTAGTGGTAGTCCGAGCAGTAGTGTAACACCTCGAACTTTTTGATACTTGAGCATCGAAAGTCCTTGAGCGTTACCATAAGATTCAACGTGATATATACGTGTGTACGATACCAATCCAACTATCCTAGCCTTACATCCTCGTCTTGACAAAAATCTAACTGTTAGAAATGATCTCCATTCATAAATCAAGCCATCTGACCATTGAATTTTAAAGACAAGATCATCCATTACGTGATTTGACGTAGGCACCTTCCCTTGAATGAACCGACAAATAACTCTCTATCCGTAATGATCCAGATACATGTCTGTTTGTAAGAATGGTATAAAAAGGCACATACAACCCCGTAGAACCCTTAGATTTTACAAAACTCTTAGATCAGCAATAATTATGAAGATGCCACTAACTTAGACCCTTGAATTCTAGATCACATAGTTCTCACTATTCGTTTAACGTAAATTTTGATACCCTGCCTAGGTAACATAAATTAACCATACATATCAGTTTTCAGCTGTTGGATCCTCATAGTAGTGGCCCAATCGGGAAATCAACCCCTAATCCTTGATTTTGATCCACTTGATCTTAGGATATGCTTCAATTTTGGGCACAAAGCCTTAAATAAGATTGATAAACGAATGGACGGTGTAGATCCATCAAAATATCACCACGACAGACCCCACATGAGTGCTTTGCGTACACCACAGCGGTGCACCCACTGTGCACCGAACGTTAGGTTGGGTCAAAGACAGAATTTGAATTTAAGAGGAAGTCTCTCTCTCTCTCCTCTCTCACGTCCGCCAAAGACAATCGTCCGTTGGACGGTTCGTGGGCCACCAATGTGGCTCCAATGGATGATCGGGACCGTTCATTGCAACCAGAAGGAAAAACCAATCGGACGGTAAGTTTCCTCGCAAGCCATCTAGATCCCCATGTACGAACACAATCAGTCGCCGATCACTCTTCATCGAGAAATTCGCCAACCAGCTATCTAGGTGGGCCACGTATCCGTCAAATCTGGGTAATTTGAACCATCTGTCGAGTTCATCTTTCGACCCCGACCAAGAATATAAGGTCCGGAAGAGCCCATGCAAGCCGTTGCATGTGCAGCAGCAGGCACAAGGAGGGCTTTGCTGTTTGAAAATTGTAAAACTGATCGTACGATGGCGAAATTAGGGCCGATCAAACCCATCCCTAAGGGATTTCGACTACTCCCATGAAGGCCGTTTGGAGCGGATTCCGCACCTGGGCCGTTAGATGAACCATTTCTTCAGGCGCAAATCCGTGACCGACTCTTTACGTAAGAAGAAGAGCTACGTAAAATGATCGCGCAGGCAGCGCCTTGCGTGGGGAATACGCACGGGAGTTCTGGCCTCCCCATGCCTATAAAAATAAACCCCTCCCCACAGTCGTGAAAGCATAGTAAAGAAAAGAGGAGAGATAAGAGGGCAACGACTAGCTTTGACGGATGTTGCGGCAAGAAAAGAGAAGAAGAAAGAAAAGGAGAAGAAAGAAAGAAAGAAAGAAAAGAAAGGAAAGGAAAAGAAAAAGAAAGAAAGAAAAGAAAAAGAGAAGGAGAAAAAAAAAAGAGAAAGGAAGAGAAAGAAAAGGAATGAAAGAAAGAAAGAGAGAGATGGTGTACTGAGTCGACTCGCCAAGTCCTAGGACTGAGCCAGGGCCTGGTTCAGGTAAAGTATGTAATACCTAATCTCTTGATTCAAGTATTTCTAAAATAGGAATTAATTAAGCTCTATATCTAGGCCATAAACATAACCCTAGATTTAATCCTAACCTTGTAAACCTTGTAGATCTTATGATATAGGAAAAGATTGAAGGTGAAGGAGTACGCAGGAACACCTAGCCTCGGATGAGAACAATTCGACTATAAAAGTGAGGGTTTTATCCTTTAAGCTTACAGTAATTTAAGTTGATAGGTTATTATCTTTCCTTTTACGTACCTGTTAACTTAATTAAGTTAATGCATTTTATCTTGCCTTTTACGTACCTTTTACTCATATTACCATGATTTTTCTATCTATTTTTATTTAACTTATCATCAACAACTATCAGCCCTTTTTGGATTATGACATGATGTTAATTATAAGTGATTTCTCTGAATTTATGTGGGGCTATGGATATAAGCCTTGCCCTTGCCTTATCAAATTTATTGAGTTGGCCTTGCCACTTGTCTCTATATTTGAGTTGGCCTTGCCACTCATCTCTTTATTTGAGTTGGCTCTGCCACTCTCCTTATTATTGAGTTGGCCCTTGCCACTCTTCTATCTATTGAGTTAGCCATTGCCACTCTTCTTTTGTTGAGTTAGCCATTGTCACTCTTCTTTTATTTATCTTGGCCTTGTGCTATCTATTTTTAAAGGGCATGGGCATGTGTCTTGGTATTCCAGAACCTCTGTAATTCAATTTATATTTTCTATAAGTATAAGTGATGTATTAAGAGGTATCACAACTAGTGACTCAAATACTTATCATGGACGTAATGTGTTATAGGTAGCGGCCCTCTTGGTCGGCACATAATTCCATGGGTTGGTTGGCGTGGTGCACAATCGATGTAGGTAAATCGTCATCATGCTACATCAATTTTTTGGGATTGGATGTCGCAAATAGTCGCTCCATGAACACATCGTATTATGTGAATCCCCTACCGCGTGTTGTGTTGCCTTGAGATGTTAGCGTAAATCCACGTTAGCATTCACCATGCCGGGGAATATTTGTAGTTATGGGATGCGGGTCGAGTCGAATTTTCTATGAATTATATTTTACAATGTGATAATCTCTACGTATGATGAGCCGTACATACTATGTTAGGCATGTATCTCATGTAGGTTGTTTGCGCATACTGATATTTCATGTATTAGTGGAGTACGATAAGTATCAGTACCCTTACGTTACTTTTATAGATCTTTTGAATTATTGTTAATCTTAAAGGATAACCATCACTATGAGTAGGGAATTGACCCTCTCCCAACCGTACAGATTATGCAAGTGACATACAGATTGAAGACCTAGAGAACAATCAATAAGAAGATAACTTTATGATTTAGCTTTATACTTCCATTGCGAACTCTGATATTGTAATAAACTCCCATTATGAGGGCATTTGATTATTCTTTTATTTTAAAGAAATAATCAATACAGTCGATTTTATTCTCATGAATGTTACCTTTATGAATGTATCTGAATCTGATCTAAATGGAAAAAAAAGGCGTGATTTTTAAAGCATCCAAGTTTATACATTGTTAACACTCGGTTTTATCAGGCACGAATATAAACTTTGGCCACAAAAATTCAGGATGTTACAAGTAGTTCGGTAAGCCTATAGAACTTTGGGGAGTTCCTTGGCCCACATTCCTTTAGTCTTCTTGAGCTTGGTCCACAGATGGTGTTTGATGACCTTGTTGATTGCCTCTACCTACCCGTTCGCCTGAGGATGTCGTGGCGATGAGTAGACATTGTGAATCCTGAGGTTCTTGCACATTCCTTGATATTGCGCGTTGTCGTACTATTTTCCATTATCAGAGACAATAGACTGAGGAATTTCAAACCTGCATATGATATTTTTTCCAAATGAACTCTGTAATCTTTTGTTCGATTATCTTTGCTAATGGTTTTGCTTATGTGAGACCCGACCCGACTTCGCTTATGTGCATGTGTGTGTAAGTATGCATTCCATCCATCTTGGTCCCGTGGTCTTACAAGTCGAATCTCGGTGACCTGTGACCCTTGGATAGTTTTTACGGTTATCCGTGAGTCTAGTCATGAAGACCCGACTCGGATCGAGTTGAACCCTATGCCATTGCGACTGCATCGTCGCCGCGGTTCCAACTTCGCGTCTTGTGCGTCCATCCGGCGTATAGATCGTAAGTTGGGTGCATTTCATTTTCTCAGCCCTTGATCATGATCATGTAGCCCACCTAGGGGTGATGTGCATGGATTTCTAGGTAGGTCCCATCTCTTGAAACTGTTTCCAACACACACTACACACACACACTACCTAGGCCCTATCCCTACACCACCTATCTCTAAAACACCACCCACTAACCTAAAAAGCCTACTAACCCTACAATATTGTTTCTAACTCCCTATTGCAATGATTACTTTTATCTATCCAAGGCAAGAGATAGATGATTGCTTACCTTAAAAATCTCTCTTTTTCCCTCTCATTTCTCTCTCTCTCTCTCTCTCTCTCTCCCTCTCTCTTCTCTTCTTCTCCAGCAACTTTCATCTATTTTTTAGCTCACTTTCACTCATATATTCTCACATCTAACCATTGGAATAAGATCTCAACTTTAAATCCATGTACCTTGGAGCTTGAAGATTATCTTGGAGGTGTTTACTTGAAGACCTTGTAGGTAGGTGTGCATGTACTTAAAATCTTAGGATCTATATTCCTTCTCTTTATTTATTTTCTTCACCTCATGTTTGAATCATGTGGGGCCCACCAAATGATGGTGGAGGCCCCATGTCTTCTTGGATGTGGCCATTGGCTCATCCTTTTGTGCATGCATAACTCATGGGAGGGGCCATTCTCCATGGACCCCACGATGGTTTCTTTTCCTAGTTAAAAAGATCCTTAGGTCATCTAGACCCTTGATCTTTGGTGAAGATGGCATCTCCACAATTGGATTTTGATTAGAAGATGCATGCATAGGTAAATCTTGTAATCTCATCAATATAGTGATATGTGTAGTTTGTGATGAAGGGAAGGGCCTCAATGTGGTAGAGCTAGGGGTGTACACGGGTCGGGCCGAGTCGAACTGGCCTTAGCCCATCCAGGCCCGTTCGACAACCACACAAGTCCCGAACCGGACCGGGCCTAGTCACCGGGCCAACATCTCAAGCTCGAACCGGGCCGGCGCGAGTTCGGGCCGAGTTCGGGCCATTTCGAACCTTCGAGTTCGGGCCAGTTTCGAACCCGAGTTCGGGCCAGTTTCGAACCTTCGAGTTCGGGCTAGTTTCGAACCTTACGGCAAGTTTATGGGAAGGGCTTTGGCAAGTAATCCGCGTCCCATTACAATTTACAAGTTCATGAGAGAGAGAGGATATATTATAATTTTACTACATTTACATATATTTGACAAAGCATAAAATAAAACATTTTATACAAACTAAATACAATCATACATTAGTGACTACTGTTGAGAGATTCATCTGAGCCCGAGTTCCTGCTATCTAAATCTTCATATACGTACTCATTCACCTCTCCCTCTTCAGAAGGTGGAGATATCTTTTTATCGCCCTCCTCTTGTATAGTTTGAATTAGATTTTTCAAACTATTTTTGTGAGAAGATTTATACGTAGTTCCCAACGTCCTGTAAAACGCACCCAGACTAGAGAGAAACTTAGCTGAATTTTTACTATTTTCTTTTTACCGTGCAGCTTGAACCCTTCGACATCATGTGGTCTTGGAGGACATCGCTGATGTGTAGAAGCCTCTTCCATACTACGCTTTAAGGCGAGTTGAAATTGTTCTTCTTCCAATGCTAATAATTTAGCTTCCTTCTCTGCCTCAGAAAGTTTGGATTGGGGAGTGGAATCTTTTTTGTTTGAATCAAGAAGCGCTTGGAAAAGAATTTGGATTTCTTTTGAGGCTTTAGGACACGGTCTTGCATCTCCACCCCGACAGGATAAGTGTAATCTGAGCCGATTAGTTTTGTTAACAAACTTGGCTCCACACAAATTACACAAAATCTTGAACTTTCCAGACTTTGGAGAATGGACTAAGGAACCATAGTCCCAAACGTTAACCGATGGTTCGCTTGAAGACATATCTACATATTGCATTGGAAAAATATTTTAGGCTTTTTAACAATAATGAAATACTGATAATCCGACATAAGATAAAAACAATTTATGGATTAAAAAAAATAAAAGTCAACATAACTGATAAATAAAAATAAAAGTCAGGAAACAGATGTAGAAATTCATTTGCGCAGCTTGCATAACATCCATAAACATAAGTACATAACAGATAAATAAAAATAAAAGTCAAAAGAGTACCCATTACAACATTTGTAAATTCAATTAAACTAACAAAATCATAAAATTCATCCCAAACATCCATCATATTGTTGTTGTTTCATGTGTCGCGGCTTCATTCACATTCTCCTCCTCTTCCTCATCAAGATCACCTCCTAGACTCGGACGCAACCAATCTTGTGTACAAATTAATGCTTCCACTGTATCTGGTGCAAGGGAACTTCTAGTCTTGCTCACGACCCTGCTCCCTGTGCTAAACGTATGATTAGATGCCACTTGTTGAAATAGGAATTGATAAAATATCTCGTGCCATCGTCGATAGTATAAGATATTTTCCTTCACTAACTCGCAATTTCCACCAGTCCAAAACATCGAACTCTAAATCATGTCGTACTACGACCGGCTCTTTGAGATACATGTTTAACTCTGATTCTTTCATGTCCGTGTCTGTATTTTCTTTTGCTAAGAAAGACATGAAATCAGCATCATCGCTTGAAGCAACTTGCGATCTAACCCGGAAGCACTTGGTGTGGACACTTGTAGTTGTGTATGCGTTGTACAATGCTTCGATTGCGTCACGAACCTTGAAGTTTCGGATATTGCCTTTTCGATAGGATAAATCCTCGTGAAGATGTACTTAACAAAACTCATCTTGTAGAGGATCAAGAATAACTAAGGACATTATCATATGACAATCATCCCAGTACTTATCGAACTTCATTTGCATACCACCTGTCATGATTTGGAGAAAAAATGGACCGTCATCAGCAGCTTTCTTCAGGACATCCTTGATCTTCCATACAGATGGAAGAAACATATTTCTTTGTTGGAAACTTATTGCCTTGAAGAAAATATTTTCGTACATTCATAAAAAACCTTCAAAAATTT
Organism: Magnolia changhungtana; assembly: GCA_030180095.1. Lineage (NCBI taxonomy): Eukaryota > Viridiplantae > Streptophyta > Magnoliopsida > Magnoliales > Magnoliaceae > Magnolia > Magnolia changhungtana. The sequence goes on from JASAUF010000336.1 coordinate 2,445,330, forward strand.
GTGAACTTCTTTCGCTTTGCTCCAATCATCATCGGTAGGCAACCAAGCATATGTTCTATCACGCACGCATACGGAAAGGCATGTTCCAATTCAGAAAGTGAATCCAACATCTCAAAAGTGGAATTCCAACGTGTGCATACATCTAGCTTCAACGTTTTTGAGACGTCAAATTCAAACGTTGGACGATGTCATTCCATATACTCAATCTTTGGCGAGCCTCTTATGTACTTCACACTCTCCCTCACATTCTCTATAGTTTGGTCAATTGATTTCAACCCTTCTTGTACAATTATGTTGAGAATGTGTGCACAACACCGAACATGAAATATTTTTCCCTCAAAAAAATAAATCGGATTGCCTTGGCCAGTTACGTAAGAATTGTATGACACTGTCATTTGTGGAAGCATTATCTAAAGTTAATGAACTGACTTTTTTCAATGCCCCAATCTCGTAGACAGTTGTAAATGCAATCTGAAATAACTAAACCGGAATGAGGAGGTGGAAGGTGGCGAAAGTTCAATATTCTCTTGCAGAGTTTCCAATTTTCATCAACATAGTGTGCAGTCAATGAAATATAACCCTTTCTTTGATTTTGCGCCGTCCACATATCAGACGTCAAACTTACCCTTGAAACCGAATTTAAAACTGCTTTCAGCTTCATTTTCTCACTGACATACATCTTCATGCACTCCCTCTTCACAGTAACACGGGAGACCTTCTCAAACTGAGGATTAAGGTATTTACTGTATCCCATAAATATTTCACTCTCTACCATCTTAAATGGCTGCTCATCAATGATAATAAGCTTTGCAAACCATTCCTTCAGCTTTCCTTTTTCAAACTTATGAGTGGTAAGTGTACCTTGAGCAGATCCTTCAGACTTTGTAAACGATAGCAATTGTTGGCCTGAACGTGGAAGTCTAGGTCTCTTTACACAACTTTTTCTATGTCTGTTTAAATGAGGCGTCGACCCACCGACACTTTGGTGTATAAACTTTTTGCAAAGTGCATACATCGATCTTGGGGACATTGTTAACTACTACTTCTTCAAAATCATCCCAAACAATTAATCGTTTCTTTCCTTTGTTTGCGGTGAAGACCCTCTCCTCAACAACAAGTGGTGATGTGGTGACGCACCTTAAAACCTGCCACCGCTACTAGGGGTAGCCGTAGGTGGGACTTCATCCTCACTAGCCATATCTAAAGATATGAAACAATTTCATTTATCCTTGGACCTTAGTAAAGAATTTCCTAAGTGGATAAATCAATTACCCATTCAATCTTTGGATAGATAGTAATGCTTTCATTATTCAATTTAAATGCCACGCAAAATTTGTGACATCTCCCTTATCTCTCAAGAATATATTAATCTTGGATTTGATTCACACGTCAACTATCCACACACAAAGTGTGGATATTTGATGAGAAAGTAAATGCAAGAAATATATCCAGAGAAAATTAGGAGAGACAACGAAACAGCACGTGCATTTAAATTAGAATAAATGAAAACATTCTTGTCTATCAACATTGACTTATCAAAAAGGGACAATTTGAGAATTTCTATGCATCCATGAACACACTCAATCTATGCGGCAACATAGAAATCCTCAAATGGGTAATGATTATATACTACAACAACAACATAAAAAATAATTAAATCAGTTACCCATTCAATGTTGAATAGATAGTAATACTTCATTATTCAATTTAAATGACACGCCAAAATTTTAAGTGACATCTCCCTTATCTCTCAGAATATATTAATCTTGGATTTGATTCACGTCAACTATCCACACAAAGTGGGGATATTTGATGAAGTAAATGCAAGAAATATATCTAGAGAGAATTAGGAGAAACAAACCGAAGCAGGCATGTGCATTTAAATTAGAATAGATGAAAATATTCTTGTCTATCAACATTGAAGCTAATCAAAAAGGGACAATTTGAGAATTTCTATGCATCCATGAACACACTCAATCTATAATCGGCAACATAGAAATCCTCAAATGGGTAACTGATTATCTATACCACAACAACAAGAACAAAGAAATAAAAATATATCTAATTGGCAATTGGTATAAGCATAGATATCAATCGTAATTCACATTCAACATTTAGCTAAATGGTAACAAAATGCGTTTAAACTGAATAAAAATGTCAGGAAAAAAAAAAAAAAACTCATCTAACTTTAGTTAAAAATAATTAGGTATTAGAAATTGTAATTATATTTCTTTTCTCTAACAAATAAAAATAATATTGATAACCAATAATCATGTGGAGTTGAGCATGTGGGCATGCTTCTTGTGTGTATAACATCCAAACCATCCAAAGGCCCACCCACTCATGACTAGATGACTCAAAAATAAGGACAACTAATTCATTTGGTTGGCGCATGTAATTTAAAGGTGTTGGGTGATCTACACAAATTTCTAAGGTGTGTGTCATATAATTGGATAGACCTCACTTTTGAGTCGTCTAATCATGGTGGTAGGATGCACTGTTGGATAGTTCGGATGTCATACATGTTCCACGATAATAAACTCCTTGCCAAAGCTAGTTGAAGAGGAAGGTTGGTTAGGTTTAAGAATTTTGTTTTCAACCTAGGACTATCACAACTATTTTTATGAAGTTGTAGACTATTCAAAATAAATGACACTTGCATGTGCTCAAGAATTTCATTGCCATTAACTACTAAAATCCTTGGCCTAAGTAATTCTCCATTATTTCCTTAGAGGTTTTACAACTATATATATATATCATAAGCACATATGTATAGTATACATGAGTGTGTGGGAGGGTGGGCTATTAGCGTCCTTTGGCACCGTCCAGACCCTCCTATAAGTAGATATGTTGACATTCAAATTCCATTGGGACATTCAATAAAATTATCCATCCTTTTGGTAGATCAAACCATTGATCAAGTAGCCTATTTTATAGAAGTCTTACATCTCAATCATATACAAATTTATTTATGCACAATAATAAAATATTAAACTAAAAAATATACAAATCTTTTGACTAAAATAATATATATTCTAACACAGACATGCATAAACATAATATCCCTTGCAAATGCATCACATGCATAAAATATTCTACATGTAAAGCATCTATGTTTAAGCACTCATATCTTGCCACTGTCAATTTAAAAGCATCTCACATGTGCACACACTATAAAACTATTTGTGCTATCAACCATCATAAGTTCCCAGTATATTTCACCACACCATCTCACTATAACTTGACAAACTTCCTATAATTATTTAGATTGTCTTGCATTGCATCATCTACTCTAGCATAATGTAAATAATCCAAATCATTTGCTTACCAGAGATAAAAAATTAATGCAATTTGATTGGCCACATTATCACTTAATGCAACAATACTAACAATGCAACAATGCTGACAATGAATTGAATTGTGAATATCCAGTCCACTTGAAAAAGAAAGCATTGTGATATTTTCAAGTATCTATGATAAGAAAAAGTGAAAATCATACCTGGTGGTTGGACGGACGGACGGACGGACAAAGCACTGAAATGAGGTCCTCAGTGGTTGGACGGCCGGAGCAGAGCAGCAGAGAGGCGGCCGGGACGGAGCGAGAGAGAGAGAGATTTGGTGGGGTGGGCCCGGACGGACGGAGAGCGAGAGAGGAGATTTGGTGGGGCCACCGGACGGACGGACGAGAGAGAGAAAGCTTTGGGTGGGCGGCTGGACGGACGAGGAGACGAGAGAGAGAGAGAGAGAGAGAGAGAGAGAAAGAGAGATTTGGTGGGACCCACGGACGGACATGACAGCAGAGAGAGAATTTGGTGGGGCCGGCCGGACGAGACAGAGAGAGAGAGAGAGAGATTTGGTGGGGCCAGCCAGACGGACAGACGAGAGAGAGAGAGAGCTTTGGTGGGGCCGGACTGGACCAGACAGACAAGAGAGAGAGAAGCGCTTTGGTGGGGCAGCCGGACGGACGGACGAAAGAGACTGCAAGGCGAAGCAGAGAGAGAGAGAGAGAGAGAGAGAGAGAGAGAGAGAGAGATTATGTGGGCGGTGGGGCGAGCGGGAGAGGGTTTCGTCTTGGTGGGGTCGGGCGTTTTCTCAAAGGAAAAAAGCGATGGCCGATGGATGAGGGTTTTTTTTAACGGGGTATATATACCCTAAAGTCTGTGGCCTGGGACAGGTCGGGCCAGAATGGCCGGTAAGTCGGGTTCGGCTGGCCAGGTAAAGTGAGGCCAGGTCGATCCGAACTCGGCCGAACTCGAAACGAAGCTTACAAAAATGACCGTCTCGACCCGAACTCGGTCCGGGTCGGCCAAGTCGAGCTTTTTCGGGCTGAGTCGAGCGAGCCAACCGGGCTAGCCCGGTTTGTGTACACCCCTATATATACCCTGTTAAAAAAAACCCTCATCCATCGGCCATCGCTTTCCCTTTCCCCTTTTGAGAAAACGCCCGACCCCAGCTGCACGAAACCCTCTCCCCGCCCGGCCCCATTGGTGCCCACATAATCTCTCTCTCTCTCTCTCTCTCTCTCTCTCTCTCTCTCTCTCTCTCTCTCGCGCGTCTCGTCTCGTCCGTCAGTCCGGCCCCCACCAAAGCGCTCTCTCTCTCTCTCGTCGTCGTCCATCGCGGCCCCACCAAAGCTCTCTCTCTCTCTCTACTGCTTCGTCCGTCCGAATCGGTGGCCCCACCAAATCTCTCTCTCTCGTCTGATCGTCAGTCAGCTGACCCACTCACAAATCTCTCTCTCTCTGCTCGTCCGTCAGTCAGTGGCCCCACCAAATCTCTCTTTCTCTCTCTCTCTCTCTCTCTCTCTCTCTGCTCGTCGTCAGATCCGGCCCCACAAAGCTCTCTCTCTCTGCGCTGTCGTCGTCAGTCAGTGGCCCCACCAAATCTCTCTCTCTCTCTCTCTGCTCGTCGTCAGTCAGCGGCCCACCAAATCTCTCTCTCTCTCTCTCTGCTCGTCCGTCAGGCCACCTCTCTCTGCTGCGTCTCTGCTTCTCGTCCAGGCCGTCCGCCTCTCTCGCTCGTCTCTGCTCGTCCGTGTCCAACCACCAGAGGACCTCGCCTCTGTGCTCGTCCGTCCGTCCGTCAGTCCAACCACAGGGTATGATTTTGACTTTTTCTTATCATAGATACTTGAAAATATCACAATGCTTTCTTTTTCAAGTGGACTGGATATTCACAATTCAATTCATTGTCAGCATTGTTGCATTGTTAGTATTGTTGCATTAAGTGATAATGTGGCCAATCAAATTGCATTAATTTTTATCTGTGGTAAGCAAATGATTTAGATTATTTACATTATGCTAGAGTAGATGATGCAATGCAAGACAATCTAAATAATTATAGGAAGTTTGTCAAGTTATAGTGAGATGGTGTGGTGAAATATACTGGGAACTTATGATGGTTGATAGCACAAATAGTTTTATAGTGTGTGCACATGTGAGATGCTTTTAAATTGTGATGGCAAGATATGAGTGCTTAAACATAGATGCTTTACATGTAGAATATTTTATGCATGTGATGCATTTGCAAGGGATATTATGTTTATGCATGTCTGTGTTAGAATATATATTATTTTAGTCAAAAGATTTGTATATTTTTAGTTTAATATTTTATTATTGTGCATAAATAAATTTGTATATGATTGAGATGTAAGACTTCTATAAAATAGGCTACTTGATCAATGGTTTGATCTACCAAAAGGATGGATAATTTTATTGGAATGTCCCAATGGAATTTGAATGTCAACATATCTACTTATAGGAGGGTCTGGACGAGTGCCAAAGGACGCTAATAGCCCACCCTCCCACACACTCATGTATACTATACATATGTGCTTATGATATATATATATAGTTGTAAAACCTCTAAGGAAATAATGGAGAATTACTTAGGCCAAGGATTTTAGTAGTTAATGGCAATGAAATTCTTGAGCACATGCAAGTGTCATTTATTTTGAATAGTCTACAACTTCATAAAAATAGTTGTGATAGTCCTAGGTTGAAAACAAAATTCTTAAACCTAACCAACCTTCCTCTTCAACTAGCTTTGGCAAGGAGTTTATTATCGTGGAACATGTATGACATCCGAACTATCCAACAGGTGCATCCTACCACCATGATTAGACGACTCAAAAGTGAGGTCTATCCAATTATATGACACACACCTTAGAAATTTGTGTAGATCACCCAACACCTTTAAATTCACATGCGGCCAACCAAATGAATTAGTTGTCCTTATTTTTGAGTCATCTAGTCATTAGTGGGTGGGCCTTTGGATGGTTTGGATGTTATACACACAAGAAGCATGCCCACATGCTCAACTCCACATGATTATTGGTTATCAATATTATTTTTATTTGTTAGAGAAAAGAAATATAATTACAATTTCTAATACCTAATTATTTTTAACTAAAGTTAGATGAGTTTTTTTTTTTTTTTTTTTTTCCCGACATTTTTATTCAGTTTAAACGCATTTTGTTACCATTTAGCTAAATGTTGAATGTGAATTACGATTGATATCTATGCTTATACCAATTGCCAATTAGATATATTTTTATTTCTTTGTTCTTGTTGTTGTGGTATAGGATAATCGAGTTACCCATTTGAGGATTTCTATGTTGCAGACATAGATTGAGTGTGTTCATGGATGCATAGAAATTCTCAAATTGTCCCTTTTTGGACAGTTCAATGTTGGATAGACAGTAATATTTTCATCTATTCTAATTTAAATGCACATGCCTGTTTCGGTTTGTTTCTCCTAATTCTCTCTGGATATATTTCTTGCATTTACTTCCTCATCAAATATCCCCACTTTGTGTGGATAGTTGGCGTGTGAATCAAATCCAAGATTAATATATTCGGAGAGATAAGGGGAGATCTTTATAGAAATTTTGGCGTGTCATTTAAATTGAATAATGAAAGTATTACTATCTATTCAACATTGAATGGGTAATGATTTAATTATTTTTATGTTGTTGTTGTAGTATAGGATAATCAGTTACCCATTTGAGGATTTCTATGTTGCGGACATAGATTGAGTGTGTTCATGGATGCATAGAAATTCTCAAATTGTCCCTTTTTGGGATGAGTTCAATGTTGGATAGAGCAAGATAATGTTTTCATTTATTCTAATTTAAATGCGTGCTGTTTCGGTTCGTCTCTCCTAATTCTCTCTGGATATATTTCTTGCATTTACTTCCTCATCAAATATCCACACTTTGTGTGTGGATAGTTGGCGTGTGAATCAAATCCAAGATTAATATATTCTGGAGAGATAAGGGGAGATGCTGCCGAAATTTTGGCGTGGCATTTAAATTGAATAATGAAAGCATTACTATCTATCAAAGATTGAATGGGTAACTGATTTATCCACTTAGGAAATTCTTTACTAAGGTCCAAGGATAAATGAAATTGTTTCATATCTTTAGATATGGCTAGTGAGGATGAAGTCCCACCTACGGCTACCCCTAGTAGCGGTGCCGGTGCCGGTGCGTCAGCCACATCACCACTTGTTGTTGAGGGAGAGGGTCTTACCGCAAACAAAGGAAAGAAACGATCAGCTGTTTGGGATGATTTTGAAGAAGTAGTAGTTAACAATGTCCCCAAGATCAGATGTATGCACTGCAAAAGTTTATACACCAAAAGTGTCGGTGGGTCGACGTCTCATTTAAACAGACATAGAAAAAGTTGTGTAAAGAGACCTAGACTTCCACGTTCAGGCCAACAATTGCTATCGTTTACAAAGTCTGAAGGATGCTTCTGAAGGTACACTTACCACTCATAAGTTTGAAAAGGAAAGTTGAAGGAATGGTTTGCAAAGCTTATTATCATTGATGAGTGACCATTTAAGATGGTAGAGAGTGAAATATTTATGGGATCTGATAAATACCTTAATCCTCGGTTTGAGAAGGTCTCCGTGTATTCTTGTGAAGAGGAGTGCATGAAGATGTATGTCGTTGAGAAAATGAAGTCGAAAGCGATTTTAAATTCGGTTTCAAGGGTAAGTTTGACGTCGATATGTGGGACGGTGCAAAATCAAAGAAAGGGTTATATTTCATTATTTGCACACTATGTTGATGAAAATTGGAAACTCTGCGAAGAGAATATTGAACTTTCGCCACCTTCCACCTCCTCATTAGGTTTAGTTATTTGATTGCATTTACAACTGTCTACGAGATTGGGGCATTGAAAAAAAGTCGGTTCATTAACTTTAGATAATGCTTCCACAAATGACAAAGTGTCATACAATTCTTACGTAACTAATTCAAGGCAAGCGACAGTTTATTTTTGAGGAAAAATATTTCATGTTCGGTGTTGTGCACACATTCTCAACATAATTGTACAAGAAGGGTTGAAATCAATTGACCAAACTATAGAGAATGTGAGGGAGAGTGTGAAGTACATAAGAGGCTGTCGTCAAGATTGAGTATATGGAATGACATCGTCAACGTTTGAATTTGACGTCTCAAAAACGTTGAAGCTAGATGTATGCACACGTTGGAATTCCACTTTTGAGATGTTGGATTCAGCCCTGGAATTGGAACATGCCTTTCCAGAATATGCGGTGCGTGATAGAACATATGCTTGGTTGCCTACTGATGATGATTGGAGCAAAGCGAAAGAAGTTCACAAATTTTGAATGTTTTTATGAATGTCGAAAATATTTTTACGGCAATAAGTTTCCAATGAGCAAATATGTTTCTTCCATCGTGTGGAAGATCAAGGATGCCCTAAAGAAAGCACGATGACGGTCCATTTTTCTCCAAATCATGAGAGGTGGTATGCAAATGAAGTTCGATAAGTACTGGGATGATTGTCATATGATAATGTCCTTAGCTGTTATTCTTGATCCTCGGCGCAAGATGAGTTTTGTTAAGTACATCTTCACGAGGATTTATCCTACTGAAAAGGCAATATCTGAAACTTCGAAGGTTCGTGACGCAATCGAAGCATTGTACAACGCGTACACAACTACAGTGTCCACACCAAGTGCTTCCGAAGTTAGATCGCAAGTTGCTTCAAGCGATGATGCTGATTTCATGTCTTTCTTAGCAAAAGAAAATACAGACACAGACATGAAAGAATCAGAGTTAAACATGTATCTCAAAGAGCCGGTCGTAGTACGACATGATTTAGAGTTCGATGTTTTGGACTGGTGGAAATTGCGAGTTAGTGAAGGAAAATATCTTATACTATCGACGATGGCACGAGATATTTTATCAATTCCTATTTCAACAGTGGCATCGGAATCTGCGTTTAGCACAGGGAGCAGGGTCGTGAGCAAGACTAGAAGTTCCCTTGCACCAGATACAGTGGAAGCATTAATTTGTACACAAGATTAGTTGCGTCAGGAGTCTAGGAGGTGATCTTGATGAGGAAGAGGAGGAGAATGTGAATGAAGCCGCGACACATGAAACAACAACAATATGATGGATGTTTGGGATGAATTTTATGATTTTGTTAGTTTAATTGAATTTGCAAATGTTGTAATGGGTACTCTTTTGACTTTTATTTTTATTTATCTGTTATGTACTTATGTTTATGGATGTTATGCAAGCTGCGCAATGAATTTCTACATCTGTTTGCTGACTTTTATTTTTATTTATCAGTTATGTTGACTTTTATTTTTTTTAATCCATAAATTGTTTTTATCTTATGTCGGATTATCAGTATTTCATTATTGTTAAAAAGCCTAAAATATTTTTCCAATGCAATATGTAGATATGTCTTCAAGCGAACCATCGGTTAACGTTTGGGACTATGGTTCCTTAGTCCATTCTCCAAAGTCTGGAAAGTTCAAGATTTTGTGTAATTTGTGTGGAGCCAAGTTTGTTAACAAAACTAATCGGCTCAGATTACACTTATCCTGTCGGGGTGGAGATGCAAGACCGTGTCCTAAAGCCTCAAAAAAAGAAATCCAAATTCTTTTCCAAGCGGTTCTTGATTCAAACAAAAAGATTCCACTCCCAATCCAAACTTTACGAGGCAGAGAAGGAAGCTAAATTATTAGCATTGGAAGAAGAACAATTTCAATCTCGCCTTAAAGCGTAGTATGGAAGAGGCTTCTACACATCAGCGATGTCCTCCAAGACCACATGATGTCGAAGCAGGTTCAAGCTGCACGGGTAAAAAGAAAAATAGTAAAAATTTAGCTAAGTTTCTCTCTAGTCTGGGTGTGTTTTACAGGACGTTGGGAACTACGTATAAATCTTCTCACAAAAATAGTTTGAAAAATCTAATTCAAACTATACAAGAGGAGGGCGATAAAAAGATATCTCCACCTTCGAAGAGGGAGAGGTGAATGAGTACGTATATGAAGATTTAGATAGCAGTAGCTTGGGCTCGAGATGAATCTCCTCAACAGTAGTCACTAATGTATGACTGTATTTAGTTTGTATAAAATGTTTTATTTTATGCTTTGTCAAATATATGTAAATGTAGTAAAATTATAATATATCCTCTCTCTCTCATGAACTTGTAAATTGTAATGGGACGCGGATTACTTGCCAAAGCCCTTCCCATAAACTTGCCGTAAGGTTTGAAACTAGCCCGAACTCGAAGGTTCGAAACTGGCCCGAACTCGGGTTCGAAACTGGCCCGAACTCAAAGGTTGGCCCGGCCCGAACTCGGCCCGAAACTCGCGGCGGTTGAGCTTGAGATGTTGGCCCGGTGACTAGGCCCGGTCCGGTTCGGGACTTGTGTGGTTGTCGAAGGGGCCTGGATGGGCTAAGGCCAGTTCGACTCGGCCCGACCCGTGTACACCCCTAGGTATATATACCCTAAAGTGCGAGCGGGCCGGGATGGGTCGGGCCAGGACGGGCCGAGTCGGGTTTCGGGCCGAGCCGGGCTGAACTGGGTCAGATCCGAACTCGGCCTGAACTCAGAACGAGCTTACAAAATTGACCCGTCCTGACCGGAACTCAGTTCGGGTCAGGCCGAGTCGAGCTTTTCAGGCCGAGTCGGCGAGCCCAGCCAAGCTGGCCGGTTTGTGTACACCCCTAGGTAGAGCCCCTTCCCTTGTGGCTGATTCTTATTCTTCTTTTGTTGATCTATTATTCTCAGATGTGTGTAGCCCATCTTGTGGCCTGGAAGTATCCAGACCATCCAAAGAGAGTGGACGCCTATGTCTGTCCACTCTATGAACATAGGTGCCCCATTTGCTCCTTTTTGGACATATGTAATGGATTTTATGGTATGGATTAGGTCTGGATATTTGTGGAGCCCACTGAGGTGGACCACAACTCAAATTCCATGGGGTGATTTCCCCTTATTTTGGTTCTTATGCTCATTTTATTTCATGTGCATGTTGCTGCCCAAAAATTTTCTAAATAGATTTTTGTTGGACTTTGGGCTTGAATTTGGGACTGATTGGGGGACCTTTTGTACCCATCAAATATATTTTTCTGAAAGGTGTGGATCTCATCTTAATGTCCCCCAAATTTTAGCCCCATCTAACCTTCATTGGGGTCCCAAAGGTGTGGTCCAAGTGAGGTGGACAGTCTGGATTTTCTGCACTATTCCAGCAACATTCCACCCTGAATAGGTTGGAATTCCAAAATTTATTAAAATACTTTTGGGTGTCTAAACATTCTAAATATTTACAAAGAGGTGCCCCACCCATGGTAGGACCCACCTATAAAATCTTGGGGCTAATGGACGCCTATACACACCATGGTGGTGGCTGGACCGGCCCATTATAATATGGTATCCAGATCAGTCCGATTTTCAGGACAGATTGATTTCCTTAAATGAATTAAAATATTTTTATATGTCCAAAAATTTTAAAATTTTGTGGAGGTGTGACTACTCATGGTAGGACCCACCTACCAAATTTCAGGGTTAATGGACCACTTTGCACACTGTGACGAGTGTCGGACTGACCCACCATGTTGGGATGTCCAGGTCTGTCTGATTTTCTAGAGAAACTGTTTTTTTTAATTAATTAAAATACTTATGAATATCCAAAAATTTTGAAATTTTGTGGGGTTATGGCCCACCTATGGAAGTATCACCCTACAAAATTTCAGGCCCAATGGACATTCGAGTTAACTGTGGTGCGGCCCGTAATTTGGGTCAGATTTGGGCCAAATACCCAGGCCCGTAGGACTACCCACCATGGGACGCCCTTACCTTGGGCTATTGTTGGGCATGTATTCTAGCAGCATGGCCCACTTTTAGTGTGTGTTAAATATTCCCCTCTCATCTGGTAGGACCCATAGTGATGATGTGGGCCATCAGAAAATAAATACTATAAATTAAATTATTTGTTGGACTCCAACAAACCCAGAAAGCGGGTGGGCTGGAAATTTAACAATGGGCCCAATGTTGCCACCCCATAAATGTCTGTTTTGAGGCAGTATAGCCCACTAGATTTGAGGAGGGTTTAAGTCAGTGTCTTACCATTTTAATTTTATTTTTGGGCTTAATTAATGCATGATTAAAGGCCCATTCCAATTGGATTCCTCCTAGGCTAGTCTTCTAGTTAATGGGCCTTATAGCCTTGGTTGGGCTGTAAATTTTGATAGGCCCATTGGGCCCTTGGTTCCTATATTTACTACGGTCTTATGGGCCATATACCCAAGTAGTTGGGCCCTTGCTTGTCCACTATAATAATCCATACTTGGGCCAAGATGTGAGGTCCAACTTACTTGTGTTAAATATACGAATTTTCCATATGTTAGGATAATGGGCTGCCCATTGGGCCCACCACAATAAGTGAACCCATGATCGTTATGGTTGGGCCCAAACCTCACTTGAGGGCCCACTACATGGTCTATGATTTGGGCTTAGGGAATGACCCACTAGACTATACATTGCTTAGACCTTAGATTTCTTATCATATGCATAGCGGGCTACCTTTTTGGGACCCAGTTGAGGTTGGATGTCTTCCTTGGTGGCCCTAAGATAGGCCCATAGAGGCCTTTATAGGTGGTTAAAGGCCCACCTTGGGTTGGCTAAGACCGTCCCTCTTTAGGGCCATGGCTCTCTCTTAGTTTGTGGATCATCCCAAATTATTGGGCCCCACTAGAGGACTCCTCTTCTTCTTAGAATACCTATCTATGTGCCTAGACCTTGATCCTCCTTAGGATGGAGGATTCCATATTCCACAGGTAGCACACTTACATTTTTGTGACCCATATGCATCATCTGTATGAATTGATTGCATTGTGTGGTGGTCATTGAGGGATGGAGTTTCTCCCTTATACACATTGTGTGCCTGCAGCTAATGTATGATCTATGTGTATGACTCATGCATTGGCATAACATTTCATGATGATACCGCCCTTGCTTCATCAGGGCCTCGTCTCCACAGGGATATTCGTGGATGGCCGTATGTGTGGACACCGAAAATATTATTTGAGCATAACGGGTGCATAGGATGCCCATGGGTGAAATTTTCAAAACTTCCATGGCACCAAGGATTTTCTCCAACGCCATGACTGAGTGAAAATTATAAGCGCACGAGGGCCATATACCGTTAGGCCGCGACTCCCACTGTCGTGTAGTCGGTTGGATAGGGGTGTGACCTTACCCGCTTGATGTAAGAGGACATTGTTACGCTGAGTCTGACTAGCTCATAAATGGGTCCACTACCATCAGGCCTTGCTGGTGATTGGCTGTCCACAAGCGGGTAGTGAGATCTCTTACGCTCGTTTGACTATGTAGGGTCTGTAGAGCGGTAGTCATTCAGTAGTGTAATGGACCCCGGTGATTTCCTTATGATTGGAAATGTACTTGATATATGGTTTGGATATGAGCACTAGCATTACTTGCATTGCATTAGCATTGGTTGTGTCAGCCCCTTCATGCATTGCCTTGGTATGGCGTCCAATACTCATTACATGGTATTCATGATAAGCCTTGGTAAGGCTAGTGATATTCTCTTGAGCATGTTTCTTTTCCTGTACCTCCTACTATTCTTCTGTGCACCATTGTCACACACTTACACCACCCTCTAAGCCTCTATAAGCTTATGCATGATTAATGCATGCAAGAGACTCTAAGCAGGCGTCGTAGCAGCAGAGTGTGGAATAAAGTTGAGCAGTGAGGATTTCAGTGTTGTTAATTTCTCTCTCTTTTCTTATTACCTTATGTATGTTCTTTTGAACCTGATGTAAACTTGTAAAAGTTTAAATTCTTAGTGGATTTTGTGATGTGTGTCCTTTGTTATTTTCAGATATTCTTGTTGTGATCTTGGGTATGCTCGCATCGGAAACGATTATACTATTATGAAAATCCTCCTTGTAGGATCCCAGGATCGCAACCTGCCTCAAGAGCCGAGAATGGGGTACTATGGAGGCTGTTGTAGTCAGAACTGGTCATCGGGTCCCGTGTGAGTCTGGTTACCGAGTCTAGGGCGTGACAACTTCTGCCCACTTGGTGAAGTAATCGACTACTACTATGGTAAAACTTGGTCTGGCCTTTGCCCGTAGGGAGTAGGCCGATGATGTCGATCCCCCATGGAGCGAATGACTAAGGCTCGGTCATCGGCGTGAGCTCTTCTGGCAGTTGTCGAGTAATGTTCACAAGTCTTTGGCATTTGTCACATCCCTGGACGAGCTTTCGAGCATCATGTTGAATGGTCAGCCAGTAGTATCCTTGCCGGATAACTTTGTATGCCAGTAAGCGTCCTCCTAAATGATTCCCACAAATTCCTTTGTGGATCTCCTTTAGGACATACTTTGCTTCCTCTAGTGGGACACATCTTAAGTAGGGGAAGTAAAATCCTGTCTTGTAGAGCACGTCATTGAGCATGGTATATCGGGCGACTTTAACTTTTAATTGCCAGCCTTCTACTCGGTCTTCAGGGAGCTCATCGCTCTCAATGTACCAGATAATCGGATCTATCCACGTTGATTCTAAACCAACTAGGAAGACGGGCATAGGGTCGGCCTCGTCGATGCTCGGTTTAGCCAAGAATTCGATCGGAACGGATCTAGGGATTTCATCCTCATCTGCTGTAGCGAGCTTCGCCAATATGTCGGCCTTGGAATTTTCCTCCCATGGAATCAAGGCGACGTTGCACCTCTGAAAATTTGCGATTAATTTCCTGACTTTTTGGAGATTGGCTTTCAGACATTCTTTCTTGGCTTGGTAGACGTCGACTATTTGGTTGACGATCAGTTGTAAGTCACTGAAGACTTCTAGATGTTGAGCCCCCATGTTTACCACCAGTTTGAGTTCGGCTATCAAGGCTTCATATTCTACTGTATTGTTAGAGACTTGAAATCCAAATCTTAAGGCATACTACATGCATGTATGGTTAGGAGTTTCCAGGACTATCCGGCCCTGCTTGACTTAGAGTTGGATGAGCCATCAATATGAAGAGTCCATGGGGGAAGGTCGGGAAGAATGTGGGAGTTAGACGGTCCCGCAAGGTTGTGGTCGGCAATGGGTTGGCTATTTGTTGGGTCCTGCTTTGGAGATTGCGTTAGGTCGACTATAAAGTCGGCCACTGCTTGGCCCTTGATTGCAGCTCGTGGTTGATATTTGATGTCGAACTCGCTTAGCTCGATCTCCCACTTAGTCAATCGGCTTTAGGCTTTGGGTTTCTGTAATAGTTGGCATATTGAGTAATCAATCAGAATGACGATCGAGTAAGCTTGGAAATATGTCCATAAGTGTTGCGAAGATACAACTAAGGCTAGGGCAAATTTTTCTAAGGTCGGATACCTCATCTCTATAGGAACTAGAGCCTTACTGACGTAATAAACAGGTAATTGATTCCCCTTGTATTCCCTTATCAATGCCGAGCTAACTACCGCGTCAGATACGGCCAATTATAGCAACAGTATCTCTCCTAGCTCGGGTTTTAAGAGTAGCGGTGGTAATCCAAGGTACTCCTTGAGTTGCTAAAAAGTCGTCCCGCATTTGTTGGTCCATTCAATAATTTGTCTCCCCTTCAGTTGTTTCAAGAAAGGGAGGCATTTATCTGTTGCTTTAGATACGAAGTGATTAAGGGTAACTATCCTTCTAGTTAGCCTCTGTATGTCTTTGATCATCTTTGAAAATTGCATGTTAAAAATGGCTTTTATCTTTTCGAGATTAGCCTCGATCCCTCGCCGGCTGACCAAAAACCCAAGGAACTTTCTTGAGCTCATGCCGAAAGCGTACTTGCTCGGGTTTAGTTTCATCTGGTATTTTCGAAGAATAAGGAACATTTCCTCTAGGTCGACCGGGTGATCTGTGACTTTTATGCTCTTGACAAGCATGTCATTAATATATACCTCCATGGTCAGCCCTATTTGACGGGCGAACATCTTGTTGACCAGTCTCTAGTAGGTCGGTCCTGTATTCTTTAAACCGGAAGGCAGCACTCGGTAACAATAAAGGCCTTTGTCAGTGACAAAAGTGGTCTTAGATTTATCTATTGGGTGCATTACAATTTGATTTTATCCCAAATATGCATCCATAAAACTAAGCAGTTCGTGGCCTGCTGTACTGTCGACCAGCTGATCGATCCTGGGAAGAGGAAAGATGTCTTTCGGGCAGACTTTATTTATTTTAGTATAGTTCATACAGACACGCCACTTCCCTCTAGATTTCTTGACTAGCACTACGTTGGCCACCCAGTCCAGGTAGTAGACTTCTTCGATGAAACGGGCTCTGAGGAGCTTGCTGACCTATTCTTCAATTACTGCACATCTTTCTAGACCAAGAGCACGTCGTTTCCGTCAAACTGGTCGATAGGAAGGGTCGATGTTCAGGCAATGAGTGATGATTGCGGGATCAATGCCTGGCATGTCCTCGTGAGACCATGCGAAAATGTCGGTAAAGCATCGAAGGAGGGCTACCAATTTGTTTCACAACGACGATGTCAGGAACGACCCAATCTATACAGTCTCAGAGGGATAGAACTCATCAAGGGGGATCTGAACAAGGTCTTCCATAGGTTGGCCTCATTCCTGGGATTCCTCTCGTGGGTCCAAAGATTTTATCATCATTATTTCACGTAGAACCTTCAATGCCGTGGCGTAACACTGCCGAGTGTCCTATTGGTCACCCTTGATAATTCCCACCCCGTGCTCGGTTAGAAACTTCATGGTGAGATGGTGAATCGACACCGTTGCTTTGAGGAGGTATAGTGATGGTCGGCCGAGGATGGCGTTATAGAGAGATGATTGGTTGACTACGAGGAAGTCGACTATCGCCATGGTCTAATTTCGATCCTCTCCCACCGTGAGTGGGAGCTGGATAGCTCCTTCTGGCATAACTTGTACCCCTGAGAATCCGATCAGGGGAGTCTTCATGGGTCGGAGGGAAGTCCAACCAATGCTTATCTTATCGAAGGCTTGGAGGAAGAAGATGTCTGCAGACGACCTTGTATCGATGAGGATCCAAAAGAGCCTTCAGTTAGCTTTCGTAGAAGTAACTACTAACGCGTCGTCATGAGGGTGGTGAACAACTAGGGCGTCTTCATCGGTCAAAGTTACGTTGTACCTTTATAGCTTTCTCTCTTTTAAGGTTCAGGTAAGGACAATAATTTCTGCCTCTAGGCGACCGATGCGTCTCGAATGAATTTTTCAAGCATTGTTCGAATCGCCTCCGCCTTTATGGCCTGCAAAAATTGTGCAAATCTCTCCGATAGGCTGGTTGTTGATCGGTTGTTCCTCGACAGCAGTGGTCCAGCTTCCTCTTTGATCTATGTGCTCGCTGAGGTGACCCTCTCGGATAGGCCTTTCGATCTCCTGTTTGATGTGGTAACAGTTACTCGTATTGTGCCCATGATCCCGATGAAGATAACAGTACTTTTTTTTGCTTCTTCGGTCGGGATTACCTCTTAGCTTGTTCGGCCATTGAACGAAGGGTTCATCCTTTATCTCCATTAAGACCTGCTCTTGAGGTTTGTTCAATAAGGTATAAGTGGTGAACTTGCTGTCAGGTCATTTGCTCGACTTATGGTCATCATGAGAACGATCATCCTTCTGATTTTTGCTCGCGTTGGTATAGTCTGGTTCTTTCTTCGCCTGTTCTTTGGTCGTAGAACTTTTGTTTTGGATGACATCTCAGAAGATCCGGGACTCTTCAACATTAACATACTTCTATGATCAGTTCAGGAACTTCGCCAAAGTATTAGGAGGATTCTTATCTAGAGAGAAGAGGAACGGTTTGTCTCTCAGTCCGATCATGATGACGTTCAGTGCGGTTTCATCTAAGTGTTCCGCACCTACAGTACTTCCAGATTGAGGCGCTTAATATAATCTTTTAAGAGCTCGTCGTCTTTCTGAAATATGTTCATCAGATGGGTCGGTGCTTTGAGTCTCTTTTTACCTTTGATGAAATTAGTGATGAAGGCCTCACTAAGTTTAGAAAATGTTTTGATGGACCTCGATTTTAACTGTTTAAACCAAAGTTGGGCAGCGTCAGCTAGAGTTAGTGAGAAGGCTCCGCACATGACCGCATCAGATGCATTGTGGAGTTTCATGTAGGTCTGGAAAGACTCTATGTGCTCTGTTGGGTCGGTGTTCCCTGTGTAGGGGGTGATCTAAGGTAGTCGAAACCTATTCGACAATTGCGCCTGCATAATGTCGATCGTGAATGGGGATTCTCTCTTCCGAGGCAACCATATTGCCTCAGTAGGTCTGCTTTATGTCGGCGATCTGTCGTTACAGGCTCTGCAGCTCGGTCCTTCAAGGTTCCTCGCTATTAGCAGTGGCCTCAACCGAGGCCCTGTTGCACCTCCGTCGATCTATCTCATGCCACAAGTCGGAGGCAAGCAATGGAATAGTCCTCGACACATGAGATGGAATGGGTTCAACAGGGACAGGTTGTGAGTTCGGTTATGAGGCGACCTGCACGATCGATGGTCGAGGAGGGTTAGCACATGGCCGAACGTAGCTTGACTATCCCTCCCTTTGGTGATCGGGCTCATGAACACGTTAAGGCTACATATTTTCCATCATTTGCTTTAGATAGCCTAGATCGGCCCTGATATCCCCGACCTCTCTCTCAAGAGCGTCTTGTTGACCACCTCTACCATGTCTTTGTTGACCGAGTCAGTTCGAACCCGAAGTGGCCTGACACTACAGGGAGCCTAGGCGGCTCTCCTGCCATTTAGGATGTTCGAAGGGCTGCGTGTCCTGGATGGGTGTAGGCACAGTAGCAATCGGAATGACCACAGGGGTAGATTGGGCTTTCTTCTTCCCCTTTGCCACTATTGAACATTCACTGGTAAAACTAGAACAACTTAACTATTCAGTTCCCACAGAAGGTGCCAAACTATTAATGTAGCTTTCCGGCGGACCCTCCACAAATCACTTGAACCTGTACAGACGAAAGGTGAGAGACAAGGGAGGCCCTGGTTTACTCAGGGGACTCTCCGATGCCTAAGTCAAGCTCGAGGTCTTTGAATAGGGAAGGATCTCCAGAAAAGAGACCAGTCGAATGCTAGGGTTTTGAGTGAACGTACCTCCAAAGATGGGGGAGACTCTTCTATTTATAAGGAAGGAAGAATCCAGTCATAAAGGGACTCTTCCCTAATATCCTGGAGATTTGACGGGATCTGGGATCTCCCCGAGATTGTGGAGCCCCGAGATTATTAGGATTGGATCTTATCTCTCGAAGATCTCGGGAAAGATCTTTGAGTTTTGAGAGGATTCTTTGGACCCATAGTTCGGTTTTAGACCGAATCCTAAGGCGGGCGTTGAGTTGGAAACAATCGATTTTGTCCTACTCGATAGATCAACATTCACCATCTTCGACCATCAGTCGAGCTGAAGGGTCCTTGTTCCCTTCATCTGGGAGTTGAGATCTTTTGATCCTGTTAGGGGTATAGCCGATCTATAACCGAACTATAGCTAGTCTTTGACCAATCTATGACCGAATTATGGCCGGTCTATGATCGATCTGGGACTGACTATGATCGATCTATAGCCGATCTATGACCGTCATTTAGTTCACCTATGGCCGGTCTGTGATCGATTTGGAACTGATCTGCGATCGATCTATGGTCGATCTATGACAGTCCTTTAGCCGACCTATAAGCTAGGTCGGCATTTCAACCACTTGTATGAGATTGTAAGCTCTTTGTGTGTCCTTACAATTGCATCGCCCTTCAAGGAGATTGCTCTATTTATAGACACAGAGGCCTTATCTGGCTTGGATCTCCATGGATCCAAGCTGGTTCAGTAGAGTTGGTCCATTCCATAAGCCGACTTATGGACTTGAAGATTATTCCCCAACATCTCAAAATTAAAAGATCAACAACTGACATTTCTTCTGGTTGAATTTGGACCTTTCATTATTTTCCATGTTAACCTTCCGTTTGGCGGCCATGATTTAGAAGATTAAGATCATCTCTGTCCACTTTCTCATACCCTATTTCTCGCGGTTCTTACGAGAGCCAATCAGAATGGGAGAGTTACATATTTAAGATCTCTAAAAAGATACCGAAGAAGATTTTGCATAATCACTACAAAAAAGAAGGTTTTTAGCGACGAAACTTTTAGCGACGAAACTAATTTTCGTCGCCAAAGGTCACTTTTAGCGACGAAATAAAGTTTCGTCGCTAAAAGTGAGATTTTAGCGACGAAACTTTTAGCGACGAAAATTTTCGTAGCTAAACATAGTGCATTAGACTTTTAGCAACGAAAATTTTCGTCGCTAAATACTCCAAACATTTCGCCACGATTGAGTAGATTTCTTTTAGCTGCGAAAATTTTCGTAGCTAAAAATACTATCTGAGACCTTTGGTGCGAACATTTTCATTAAAAACTGGTAGATTTTCTTAAACTTTTAGCGGCGAAAATTTTATTTGCTAAAAGTCTTGTACTTTCTGAGACTTCTAGCAACGAAAATGTTATTTGCTAAAAATTAACATATCTTTCAAATGAAAAGTTTCATCGCCAAAGGTTTCTTTTTAAAAAAAAAATTTCCAATCTAAAATTAAGTACAAAATTTCTGATATACACATGTTAACAATATATTTCATCATATTCATCGACATAAACATTTTATCATATTCACATACATAAACTTTTAGCGCGAAAATTTTCGTCGCTAAAAAATACTATTCAAAACACTAAAAATTTTCAAATATGTCTGTTTTTAGCGAGGAAAAGTTTTCTTTGCTAAAACTAAACTAGCATATCTTTTTTAGCGACGAAAATTTTTCGTCACGCTAAAAGTTTCTTTTTGAAAAAATTATATAACTCAAAATCCATACAAAATTCCTCATATACATCTGTTAACAATATATTCCATCATATTCACATTCACATCCATCTAAATCCAAACTACATAAAGTTTTAGCGGCGAAAATGTTCGTCGCTAAAAAATACTATACAAGACTTTTAGCAACGAAAATTTTCATTTGCTAAAAATAAAGTGACATATCTTTTAGCAACGAAAAGTTTCGTCACCAAAAGTTTCTTTAAAAAAAAAAAAATATTCCTTCTCAAAATCCATTACAAAATTCCTGATATACATCGATTAACAATATATTCCATCATATTCACATTCACATTCATATCCATCTAAACCCAAACTAAATAAAGTTTTAGCGGCGAAAATGTTCGTCGTTAAAAAATACTATACAAGACTTTTAGCAGCGAAAATTTTATCTGCTAAAAATAAAGTGACATATCTTTTAGCAACGAAAATTTTCGTTGCCAAAAGTTTCTTTTTTAAAAAAAATATTCCCTCTCAAAATCCGTAAAAATTCCTGATATACACTGTTAACAATATATTTCATCATATTCATCCTGATATACACATTTCACCATATTCACATTCACATCCATCTAAACTCAAACTACATAAACTACATTCATCCAAACACAAATAATCTTATCTGCATCACATTCATTCACGCATAAATACATATAAACTTAACATCATAAACAAAAAATCACAAAGATGAAGACGGAGGTGGTGGGGCATCGGTGGGTAAGCGTGCAGCGAAAGCATGAAACATCTCCATCATCCGTCGCTCATGCTCCACCCGCATCTCCGCCATCCTCCTCTCCTGCTCCTCCCTCTGCCTCACCAACTCCTCCTCCATCCTCCTCTGTCTCGCCAGCTGATCCTCTATCCTCCTGTCTTGCTCCTCCCTCTGCCTGTCCTGCTCCTCCATCTGCCTCGCCAGCTCCTCCAGGTTTAGGTTTAAGTTTAGGTTTAGGTTCAGGTTATAAGTATAGGTTTTGGGATTTGAGAATAGGTTTAGGGTTTAGGGTTTAGGAAATCGGGTTTGGATTCGGGATTGGGTTTAGGTTTGGGTTTTCAAGTTTAAGCTTAGGTTAAGGTTAGGGAGTTGAGATTAGGATTAGGTGTAGGTGTAGGTTTAGGTTTAGGGATTTGAGAATACATTTAGGTTTTAGGTTTAGGTTTAGGTTTTATGTTATAGGTTAAGGTTTAGGTTTTAGGTTTAGGTTACTGTTAGGTTATAGGTTATAAGTTTAGGTTTTGATTTAGGTTAAGGTTATAGGTTTAGGTTAAGGTTTAGGTTTAGTTTTAGGTTAAGGGTTAGGTTTAGGTTATAAGCTATAGGTTTAGGAATTGAGAATTGGTTAAGGTTTAGGTTTAGGTAATCGGGTTTGGGTTCGGGATCTGGTTTAGGCTTGGGTTTTCATGTTTAGATTTAGGTTTAGGTTTAGGTTTTAGCTTACAGGTTTAGGTTTTGGTTTTAGGTTTAGGTTAAGGTTATAAGTTTAGGTTATAGGTTAAGGTTTATTAGGGTTTGGTTTTAGGTTTAGATTAAGGTTATAAGTTTAGGTTTTGCTTTGGATGTAGAACTTGCCATCTCCAAGTACTTGAGCTACCACCACATGAAAGCAAAGGCCAGGAAGATACGTAAATTATATGATTTAAGAAAACAAACAAGAAAGATGACAGACAAAGCAAATGTGACAAAGCACCTAAAGTACTTCCTTTCGTTTACTTTCAACAACATATGAACCATTTGCAACTTCCTGTCCTTCAACATAGTTCTCCCAAATCTGCAAAAAATATATGTAAACAGACCCTTCAGAAGAAAAACCAGTCCTGCACCATTTGAATTAACATTTCTTTCATCGAACAAATGCAGTTGCATGTTTTTCATCCCTGGGCAATGCAACCACAGTGATATTTGTGTCAGTTTCTTCATGTGCTTGAATGAACCTCTCATAATCCATACGATATAACTGATCTCCAGTAGGAACCAGGAACTCCATGACATTGTGTTCCTTAAATTGCCATAAATACTACATCAGAGCATTAACAATTCCTTGTAAAATACATCACATATATTCATTGAACAAAGTCCATTAGCTCAATACCATCACACAATCACACACATGCACCTTAAAGCACCCGAGTACATGATTGTTGAAAATTCTACCAAGAGTAGAAATCCCAAAAATCATGAATATGTCTCTCATTGACCAATCCAAATGCACCTTAAAGCAAAGGACCAACTGCATCCACATATCAAAAAGAAGAAATGTGGAAAGTCTATTAGCTTCCCATTGCAAAAGGGACAAAAGGTTCACCTAATGTGTAGGACAGTGTAACTAAATTTTCTAATAAAAAAGCTTCATGGAGCTTTGAAAAAGATAAGTTTGGTATGCCTAGACGCATGTACAAGTTGAGACAAGATGGGTGAAAAAGTACAACATGTGAGATGTTCATCCGGTGGATCCAACGGTGAAGATGTTCTCACCTAAAAAAAATAAATTTGGTCCACTAGACCACAACGTTTGAAATGGGTAAACGAGCTTAAAATCTGCTGTGAGTTAAGCTGCACACTGTTGTTGCCAAAATTTGGGCCCTCTACTGCAGATTAAATTTGAATATATGCTTGAACTTGCACCATAAACACAAGTCAAGCCAAACAGTCCCTTGGCTTCCACATGCCACATTTCTATATCATCAATCCCGTTCTAAAATATTGTTTTTGACAGATTAGAGGAGAATTGAATACAATGCAGACAAATAAAAAAGGGCATATATGCAATGCAGACATATGCAATGCAGACAATTGCAATGCAATCCTAATAGTTTCGAATCCTAATTTTATGCATGGTTAAGTAGATTAAATTAGGGACTGCAAATTTAAGAAAGTATAGTTATAGAGAACAACAAAATGACTAGACAGAAAGACAATTAAAAATGGTGAAAACTACAATTTAGTACATCCATGTCACTACGAAACCTATTTTCCAAAAAAAAAAATGCAATTAATATGAGACAAGTTTTCTTCAAAAACTTTACCGGTGTTGGTGAGGGTAGATTCTAGTGATTGGGGAGGAGTTGTGGAGAGGATTTGGCAGAGGAGTTTGATTTTGGGTGGGAGGTTTGGGGTTTCAAGGTAGGATGGGAAGGTGGGGGTTTTGGGTTGTTTGGTTGTGGTTGTTGTTGTGGGAGGGTTGTGGGGATAGCGGTGTGGGTGATTTGGGGTGGTGAGGTTTTTGGTGGTGGGAGGAGGGGATTCATTGTGGGAGCGTTTTTGTTGTGGGACATTTTGTTTCGGATCTTTCTCTTGTGTGTGTGTGTGTGTGTGTGTGTGTGTGTGTGTGTGTGAGAGAGAGAGAGAGAGAGAGAGAGAGTGGAAGATTGGAAGGGGAAACGGACGCGGTGCCTAAGCCCCGCCCACATGAAGTTTCCGTGGTCGAAAGCTTATGTGGGGCCTACAGCCCGTGAGAATCCACTCCGTTCATCAGTTTCAAAGCTCCTAATAGGACTGGAGACCAAAAATAATTTAGATCCAAAATTCAGGTGGACCACGCCACCCCGAACAAGCGGAGATTGAATTAGGGGAGGTCAATTTGTCGGTCGAGGCTTTGAGCCTGGCCCACATTAGGCCAGCTTCAGCTGAGGTATAAGCCCAATGACTGGGCTTGGGCTTAATATTCAGGCCCATTTTTAATTGGGTCAAGCTTTATAGTCAGGGGTGTATATGAGTCCAACCGAGTCGAGCTTGGCACAGCTCAACTTGGCTCGGCCACTAGCTGACCCTAACTCAAACTTGGCTTGCCTCAATCCTTAAGGTGAGCCAGCTCGGCTCGGTTCTGTCAACATCTCGGCTAGTTCGAGCCAAGATTGAGCCTCTGCGGCATTTTCACAAACACACGGAGTGCCCTTTTAATTTATCACTGTATGTAAAATAGCAGCAGTCGTTTATAGGTATTTCATCAAATACCTTGTGGGCAACATCAAATTTTTTTTTTTAAAAAAAGTATTTGTTTCATATACACACCTTCCTTGCCACTAGCCGACACTTTGTTGAGTCATTTCATCAAACACTTGGTGAGCAATATCAATATCAAAGTAACCAAGTCACCAAACTAGTTCAATTTGAGTTAGGCTTCGATCCGAGTTGAGTTGAGTAAAGATTGAGAAGGCTTGAACTCGGTTCGAAATTTTTTCGAGCTCAAAAAATCAGCTCAAACTCGGCTCAAACCTAACTTTGAAAAAAGTCTAATCAAGCTTTTTGGAGTCGATTTGGGCTAGCTAACCAAACTAACTCAATTCGTGTACACCCCTATATACAGTATTGACTGTTTTGATTTTGGCCATTCATTAATATCCACCAATTAGCACCGTTCAAAAACGAAAAAATAAAAATAAAAAATCCACCAATTAGCCAGTTAGAAAATTAGATCAATGCAATTTTCTGTTTAAGATCAATCTATATCAGGGTCCATGATTTTTTACTGATTTAGTTTTGAGTTTATCATATGACACATGGACAATTTATTAGTGCCTGCATATCAAGATCATGCTCTGCCAGAGTACCCAAGTTTTTTCCATTGTAAAAGGGCATGGGGCGTCACTTATGAACATGGCTTCACCAAATTAACTAAATGGCCTTCGTTTTCATTTAAAATCCTTCCCATATTCCTTAATAATCCATAGTTTTAGCAATTCGTAAAAGTAATTGCATGCAAATTTTGTTCATGGCCACTCTCATAATGTGTAGTATAGTTATTACCTGTTGGTTAAGAAAAGGAAAACAAATGGTCAAAATTGGATTTTTTAAATCACGACTCCCATTACAAGCCAAAAATATTCATTTTCTGTTTGAATCGTAAAAAACCATAAAAAGTGAATTGTAAGTTGTATGATTCACCTCCAAAATTTTACATGTTTTACAGTAGAAGCTTTGATCAAAATTTATGGCAACAAGAGAATCAATAGATGAAACATGAACAATCGACATTGACAGAACTTAAAAGGGAAAGCATCATTTTGTGAAAAATAATTCTTCTAATCA
The DNA here is from genome assembly GCA_030180095.1 of Magnolia changhungtana. Classification (NCBI taxonomy): domain Eukaryota; kingdom Viridiplantae; phylum Streptophyta; class Magnoliopsida; order Magnoliales; family Magnoliaceae; genus Magnolia; species Magnolia changhungtana. Next base: position 2,471,520 of record JASAUF010000336.1, read on the forward strand.
TTCCTACATGTAATAAAAAATCTCAACGTATTGGTAACTTTTTCTTAGTTATCTGGATATCAATTCTTGACCCAACATGGCAAAATTTAGTGCCATGAGGAAAAATGGTATTTCATTTAGGAGCTTACTGACACTTGCGATGCCTCTTGTGAATTTAGGGGGCAAGGGATACAAGAATACATTGTGGAACAACAGTTATAGTAGTGATTTCCAAAACAATTGTCATCTAGGCTATACTAGTAATATCATGACACTGATCCTTCCTATTTAATAGTTATCATGCAGTTTACATGTCATTTCCAAAACCCTGACCTTGCTGATCTTCTTCACTTGCATTACCAAACTACAATGCAAAGAGAAAAAGGAACAGACCAATTGATAGAAAGCCTCGATCCTTTTTGGGCACAAGGTTTAGATTCTAAAGAAACAAAACACCTACAGATGACATCATGAGTCGTTTCATATCCACACAAACAGAAACGGTAAGAAGCTACGTGTACAAGTATTTTCATTCCCATAAGGAGTTTATAGTGCATAAAATTCCACATGATTAAGTGCAAGGACATCCCGAGATGGACAAGATTTAAAGTATTGGGGTGGGAAGACTAAAAGAGAGAAATGTGGCTCTTTCGGGGAAAATTGCTGGGAACATTACACTAAAACGATGGACTGGAACTACAAAAAAAAACAAATCTGCAATAGAATTATATCTACCTCTTAGAGCGCATATGTCTTGAACATACCGCCTTGGAACTCAATGATTCCAAAGAAGAACCTTGACATTTCGCTGCCTGCATTTGACTTTCAACATTCATCTCAAGTGCCATTGCTTCAAATTGTCTGAAACAACTGAAATTTTCAGCAAGCTTTCATCAGTAAATAGAATGTAAATGATGAAAGAAGCAGAAAAACAACTGCACCCAAGTGACACCTTTCATACAGAAATTCCTCTTAAAGAAATAACAGAACAAAATACAAGAAAAACAGTTTTTAGAAGAGAGAAGATCAATAACCCAGATGGTTTGTTGAGAAAACCAACCAAACCCACAAATTCAATAGCCAAATGGGTCTCAAAATTCTTCTAAAATCCAATATTTTTCTGCTTTCAAAAAAGATAGAGAGATCAACCACTCAAACTAATTGTTGAAAAAACCAATCACACCCACAAATGCAATGGCCAAATGGGTCTCGAAAATCCTCTAATTCCCATAAAATTCTCATCTTTTTTCTTTTTCTTCCATTGCGGCAACCAAAACCTTCCCAACAATTTTAGAACAGAAATAGACCACTTACAGGCCTGATGAGAAAACCAACCAAACCCACAACTTCAATTCCGAAAAGGGTCTTCAAATTCCTCTAATTCCCATTAAAATCCCATCTTTTCTCCTTATGGCTCTTTAATGAAATTCAGTTATGGTTCAAAAAATGCCTAAGTTACCAACAGGTGTTTCAGAAACATACATAATTGGCAACCATGAAACCCATCTCAATTGATGGTCATTAGGAACTTAGGAAAAGCATGTCAGAGCATATAATATCATTCTGAATATACCCACGTATGTTTACAACCATAAAAGAAGCTGGATTGTGATGTAGTGTTGTAGAAAAGATCAAGAGTTATGGTTCCTTTTTATAACGAAAGATAAGTTTTTGCATTATAAGGAGATGAATCATGCATAGGATTGTGAACAGAAACACTTGATAAATTGAAATGCAATATTTGAACCATTAGGAAAAAAGCGAAAAAGAAAAAAAGAAAAAGAAAAGGGTGCCACAAATTGACAATAAAGAGTGGAGTCTAAGGGAAGCATTGGCATGTCAAATCTAAGCTTCTTCTTGAAAATAGCTGGAGTATAGGTCAGTTTGCAGTTAAACATCTACAATCAATTGAATTTCCTTTGATTGGCAATATCCTATGTATATGAGACCTATATGCCAAGAAATGGGTGAATTGGACCCAGATCCCTCATTTCAAAGGTTGTGGAAGAACCTTATGAGTGCAATTGATTTCATGAGTATCGTCTCCCATGAGAACCATATCATCCGCTTGCGTTGCTTTTCTTTTTTTACTCATTAATACGGAAACACAGAGGAGCACCACTACGCCAAGAGTACACCAAATGAATATGGGTTGCAAGTGTAATTTGTAATGCATGGAAATTCAACTTCCATAGCATCTTTCAAGTTTGGGTCTTGAAAAGCAAATTTGTAGGATGAATAAAATTCAGTATCTTCCACATAAAAAAATAATAATCTAGAAACGTGTCAGCAAGCAAACTCCCCAATCCACATGTCCTTAATATAGCCGAATTCTGTCCCCTTCAATCCATACTTCTCTAGAATTGTTATGTACTTGAATCAATACTTCTCTAATTCATTTTCCATTTTGGTGCCACAGTGAATAAGCCAATTCAGTGTAAAATAAATGACCGAGCTGATGGTGTCGCTGACTTAATTCATAATGATCTCCAAACCCATGGTTGCAATTTCATGCATTTCAAATGGTGTCTGAAATGATCTTTATTGCAATGTGGGGTGCTGGGGGCTAGTTCCTAGTTGTGAATTTAGGGGGACTAGACCTACTCGGTCATTTCCACTTTATTCTATTGAATTATTGCTATTCAATGTGAAAATTCATTGTATTACAATGTCTTGTTTGAGGATTCTCCCTAGTTAAATACATGGTTACTGGTATTTATGAAGGATGAAGGGATGATGGTGACCTCTAAAAGAATATTAGTGGATGATAATTGGGGTTTGTTAAGGAATTTTAGGTAACTCCTTCAAGGTGTGGCTTATAGGAATGATCCAGTTTTAGCTGATCATTAGAGGGGATCAAGGTTGAGAATGATAATGGATGTCTGTGTGGCGAATTGATGACAATCAATCCTATTGACAGGGTTTTAGACAAAATGAGCATATTGAACTTATGGACGCACTTGTGGCTCATATTCACTGATCCTAAACATTGATATGGGGGAACTCACTGTGGATGGCCCATGCACCAAAAATCTCCCAGATTGGAAGACCTTAGCTATAAGTGTTTGTTCCTTTGGTGTTTGAATCAGAACCATTATATAGTTCGTTCCATCAAGGTGTATTTGTTTTTTTTAAAAAAAAAAAGTTTTTTTTATTCTAGCCACCTGTTTAAATGTTTAGGATTTTTTCCATCTGGAAGATTTTTGTGCATGGACCACCATACTTGTTCGTGTAATATTTACGAGTTTTGTATCACTGAAGAATGTGCCCCACTTGAGCAAGCCGAAAACGTGAACAGTATTGTACGAACTTTCAGCTAGAGAATCGTAAAATTCTCTGCTATTGCCCTAATTGAGTTGAAGTAGCTAGTTAGCTCATGTGCATTGTACCATTTATTGCCAAAATAGGGTGAAAAAGGTGCATATACCAAAAAATGGTGGATGTGAATATCAATTCCCATTTCTTAGAGACAATACAGAGCAAAAACCAACCTACACCCTCTTTCCTTCCATTAAACTAAATTCCTCACATTTCCTTCACATCAAGCATTCAAATCAACAGAAAATAAAAATAAAACCAAAAGAAAGGAAGAAAAAAACTCCAAAAATTGAACCTTAAGATGGATCTCGCCGAAAGGTTTCCACCGCTTGGTGGACGCACGCATAGCATGCTTCCTCATGTACCGCAACGAATCCTCCCCAATCACCCGGACGCCCTTCTCGCTCGCGGCCCCCACCGAGCACCCCATCCTGCAGCACGAACCACCGCGACCGCCACCCCTTCGAATCCCTCCCCTCTGTCGCTGCCACTGCGAACGCCGCCTCTTCCGTCTCGCGATTCACCGCAGGCTCCGTGTCAACAGCCGACGGGACTTGACAGAAACCGTTACTCCTAACGGAACCGTCGAACATCAACGGCGGGGTTGCCACGGTCTCCGCGATCGAGCGAGACAGGCGCAAATGCAGAGAGGGTTTTTTGAGGGGGAGATGTATAAATGAAAGAGATTGAGAGGGACCATCAAGCAGCAAAAACAGCGAGAGTGAGAGAGAGAATGAGGGTTAGGGCTTTTTTGGTGAAAAAGAAAAAACAAAGAAAGAAAATACTTTAAAATCCAAATGTTGTAAGTTTACTATCATTTATAGCATACACCATATTAACAGCTGTACATGTAAGAAACCATTTACTGGATGGTTAAGATAGTTTTCTATAAGAAAATATATACATATTATCCATCTACAACTAGAACCATTATTTGGTTGGTCTGGATAACCCTATATCATTACCACTATTTCTATAAATGAGTCACCAAACTTTAAAGGAAATGCAAAACTCACACACATTTACCATAAAATAAAAAATGCTACTTGATCATTGGATCTGGTAGGGCTCTATGGCCCCAATGTGATTAGTGTAAACCATCAACACCGTGCATTTAATGGGCCCCCTTTAAATTATAGGATATCCCAAAAATCATCTGTATACGGAACTTAGGTGGGCCATACCATCTAAAATCATGTGAAGAAATTCCTAAAACATATAAAATCACTTGGTGGGGCCCACCTGAAATTTCAATGCATATGAAACTTGGTCTGACTCCTCATCCAAGTAGGACACACATAATGGATGGGTGGATTTGTGAACCACAACTCAGTGGTCCCAACAAATGATTATGAATATTTTAATGGAGGGTAACCCCTCTCAACTTTTGTATGTGGTGTGGCCCAAAAAAGTCACGGATTGACTTGTGATTTTTAAGCCCCAGGCCCACCATGGAATGGTGCATCTGACTGATTGGGTAGATGTTTGACACCCATCACAGTGGGGCCCACACAGCTCAACCGTATGAAACATTTTCCCATACATATATATATATATATATATATAATTATTATATATCCATCATTAAAATCCTCCTAAGGCCCACTGTACTGTTTATTTGACATCCAATATGTTGAATAGGTCATACAGGGCCAGATGAAGGGGAAAAACAAAAATCAGTTTGATACAAAACTTTGATGGCCCTAAAATGTTTTTTAATGGTTTGACTAGTGCACCCTAGGCTAGCCAGCTAGCTTGTGTCAAAGCTATGTGGGCCCTACCACGATGCGTGTGTCTTAGTTACCTTGTCCATCCATTTTGCCAACTTATATTAGCCAATGAGGCCAAAAATAAGGCAGATCCAAATCTATGGAAAATTATGGAAATTTTTGGGGCCACAAAATTTATGGATCATGCTGATATATGTGTTTTCCTTTCATCCATGCCTATGATGTTATCAACATGTTGGATGAGAAATAAACATTACAGTAGGCCATGGGAAGTTTTTAAATGTTGACGTTCGATCATCATTGTTTTCCTGCGATGTGGTCCCTCTCCCTCTCTATCTCCCTCTCCGTGTCGTGCTCCCTCTCCCTCGGTGCATGGGACTACTGATTTCCCTCTTATACGATTCTTGGAACTATTCAAATGATAATGTCCAATTTCCTTATCAATTGTTGCTAGATTGACAGTCATGTTTCTGTAAATGAAGATAAGAGTATTGATCTTAACAGTATGGTCGTCATGCACATAAACAAAAAATGCTTGCAATGAATGTTTATGAGTACTTGGTAATTTTGGAGTCCTTGGTTAGGGTTTGGGTTGAAAGTACGAGTGCTGGAGCCGACGCTTTCGGAGTCCGAACTCATTCTTTTGAAAAATAGAAAAATGAGAATATTAGTAAATATGGATTTTCTTGTTAAGAAAAAAATGGAAGATGGATTGAAAAAACATAATGGAGAAATTTCACTTTTAGGACTTTTTTTTTTTTTATTGAATGTCATATCATCTCTTTCGTTAGATTGGTTTTGGTCTAATCTTTCAATCATTCTCTAACTGTTAAAAGGAAATAAATTTCCATCTAGAGTTGGTTATGAGTGTAGTTTTCTATGTAACTGTTAAAAGGAAATCAATTTCCCCCTCTCTTTTGGTGACTCAAACAAAAGAAGCCATCTCATAATTGAGGTTTTGTTATAACCTATGTTGTTTTCTAAGTGCACATGTTTTCATTAGTATATCTATATTTTTACCAATCTGTATTTTCTTTTAAGCTTTGATTTCTCGGTATCTTATGCAGGTTGCTTCAAATCATTATGGTTGGTACCTATTTTCAGAAAATCCATGCCAAATGTAAACTTGAAACCTGAAAAGATGCAATCTCTAGCAAAGGCCCTTCCAGAATCTCCAAGGCCCTTTGATGATGGGCTGTATAGAGCACTTGATATTTATTTCAAGGTTTGAATCCATTCATCGATATTTACTGTAACTTGGATTTGTAACTTGCTTTCCTCTTCACAATGTTTTACGTTAGTAAGCTCTAACTTGTAGAAAATGTCTTGTCTAGCTTGTTTGTTTTTGTGCCATATAGAAATATATCATTAGGTGCTAAATAACTAGTTCCAATAATTTAAATATGCAATGAAATAATCTTGTGCATGTAGCATGACTTCCATAACATTTTTTTTTTTTACTTAGATAAATTATATATTGCTTACTAAAGATTTTCATTTGTTTCAAATATTTAGTCATTCTGTTTCAAATAATTAGTCATTCCTTACACTGGGGCCCACCTTGATAATTTAATATATATCCATGCCATCCATCCACTTTTCCAGCCTACTATAGAATGTAGTTCAAAAAACTAGATAGTTTCAAATCTCAAATGGACCACACAATGTTGATTGAATGCCCACCATAACCTTTTTCATAGAAGTTTTGGATCTAGCTAAGATTTGGATAGACTTCATTTTTGGCCGAGTGTTCTAAAATGACCTTCAAAAAGGAACGAACGGGGTGGATTTCTCTCATACATCACAACTGGCCCCACATGACATTCAGGTGCATGAAACAAACTCGCGTCCCTTTCTGAAGCGGATTGCGTACTGAGTAGTACTGAGTAAACTCCGTGGGCCCCTGTGTCATTCATGCATTATATCCACTCCGTCCATCTCTTTTAACACATAATTTTTGGGCTTAATCCAAAAAATGGAGTATATCAAACCTCAAATGGACCACACCACCAGAAACTGTGTGAATTGAACATCTACCGTTGAAAAATTCTTGGGGATAACAAAGGTTTTAGATCAAGCTGATATTTGTGTTTTCCCTTCATCCATGTCCTTCGATCTCATGAACAGGTTGGATGACAAATAAACATCACTGGGGGCCTTAGAAACATTTCAACGGTTGAAATCAATAGTTCCACTTTTTCCAGTGGCATGGCGCACTTGAGGCTTGTATATGCATCAATTTTGGGTTCAACCCATAAAATGATATGGAAAAACGAATGGACGGCGTGGATAAACCACATGCATTCGCTGTGGACCCAACTGCGTTTACTCAGTACAATAAGAGCGTACCGAGTAACTCACAATCCGATTTTGTCACTTTCTTGCAGGTGAAACCCGACGGAGGGAAACAAAATCCCCAAAATTTCTCCCCCGCCCAAAACTCTGAGGGACGCGGATTGCGTCCTACCCCCGCCCGGACGGATTACCGTCCGGGCAGGGCTCTGTGGGGCCCACCGTAATGTAAGTATTCTATCCACACCGTTAATCGCTTTTCTTAGATCATTTTAATGTACTATACAAAAAATGAAGCAGATACACAGATCCAGTGGACCACTTCAAAGGAAGCTACAGTGATAATGACACCCACCGTTGAAACATTTCTATGGGTAACCGTGATGTTTTTTTTACCACCCAAACCTATTAATAAGGTCATGCAGACTTGGATGAAGAGAAAACACAAATTTCATCTTGATCCGACACTTCTCCAGCTCCCAGGAAGTTTTTAATGGTGGAAGTTTAATCCCCAATTTGTGGTCCACTTAAGCCCTGAAAGTAGCTCAATTTTTTGCTCATATCTTAAAATAATAATATAAAAACGATTAACGGTGTAAATAAAATACTTACATCAAGGTGGGTCCCACGGAGCCCTGCCCGGACGGATTACGGTCCGGGCGGGGGTAGGACGCAATCCGCGTCCAACTCGGAGCTGGTGAAGGTAGGCCGCCCGTGTGAAGGTAGGCCGCGGTCAATCTGTGCCCAATCCACTCGTTCTCTCTCTCTCGACCCTTCTCTCTCTCCCTCTCCCTCTCCCTCTCCCTAGGGTTTTCTCATTTTATCACGCTGCTTGAATTAGGGTCAGCCATTCTAGTTGATTCCTCAGCTGGGAGGTGATAGCAATGGTAATAGTAGAATCCTGCCTTTTGGGCCGTTGATTCGAAAGCGGAAGGTTGATAGATTTGGGGGTTTTCGGATTGATATTGGTGTGGAGATGGGCTGCAGCGACTGGGTTATCGGATTTAATGGTGTGGGTTGTCGGAATTAATGGTGTTGGGGTCTTACGAGAGAATGGAGCAGAGGCTTCTCACGGTGGAGACTCTTCAATTAATAGGTATACTTTTCTTTCCTTGATTTATCTTCACCTTCTATTATTCATGGGTTATGGTTATTTTGTATTGATTATTCAGAAATTTCAAGAGGCTTTCAAATGAGTTAACAGAGTGGCTTACAAGGGACTTTTGGGAAGAGATCTCGAATGTAATATGAGACAGAGATAAAGCATTGGGGTCTGATGATGTCACCATGGATTTGTGAATTGGTATTGGAGCACTAGAAGTACTTGCTACTTAGATTGGTGGGCTTACCATTTTTTCTAATTCAGTTTGTTTATTGCCCTGCTTTCAAGTTAGGGCACTAGGAAGAAATACAATGGGTTCAGTTGCCATGAGACTTAGGGGCGAGGACAAGATGACATCTATGGACATAATACCAGCAACCATGCAAAAAGACCTGCAGAGGGTGTCGAAAGCCATGAGAGCCAGTAATTTCTTCACTCATTTTGGCTATTTGGTATCTCTTATTATCTTCATACCAAGGTTGGCATACTCTGCAGTTGGATGCGCCCACAAAATTTGACTCAGATGGGTCAACATGGTTACTTAGAAAATCATTTTTTCCTAATTAAGTTAATTTCTTATTAAGTAAAAATAGATATAAATACCAAGAACATGGAATTGGTAATTACTAATTACTTATAAAATTCATGATTCATGGTTAAAATATGCATCTTAGTTTGTGGCGAAGAGTAGAGCACCCCATATTTGCCAAGACGCGATATCCGGGTTGTTCATCAAATGGGCACCTATGATTGTATCATAAAAACATGTCAGGTCCATAGTGGTTTGTTTGTCACTGCTCAATTGTGGAGTCTATATTTTTCATTTTTCCTTGTTTGATTACTTGAGCTAGCAATGGTTGTTACTAAAGTTTCAATTCCCAATTGGAAAACAGAGAAAGAAGTAAAAAAATAAATAGAGAAACTAGCTAAAATATGCTTGTATATCTTCCTAAAATAATATACCATGACATATATTTAATAGTTATAATATTGATACCACACATGTTACCTGGCTTTCTGTGCCTTTTTAAACCTAACACAATGGCCGTTGAGCATTGGGTTTGGCAAGACCGCTTACTGAGCACTAAGAGCGAAATGGCAGAATGCAACATGACTTGGATTGTTTCTTTTGCACTGGGCTGACTAGCCGTTTCATGAAGAAACTTGGAAAAAGTCACCAGAGTAACGTTGATTTTGTGGACTCACTGGGTCTACACCCTTTTTTTTCCTCTCCATGTGGCGTACAAATAGAGTTAACTTAGGTTAGTCACGGGTCGATTCGCTGATTCAGCCAACTTTGTTTCATATCATACTCCAAAGACTTGGATTATTTTCTCAAAGAATTTGGTGACTTTGCAGTCATTTCTTTGCTTCTGTTGTGTGCATATGCAACATTTTTGTTCATTTAGTTAAATGGTTCATGCAATAAAGATAGAAAACAACGCATAGAAACGGCCATGATCCACAAACCCATAATGCTCATCAAGCGGACGCTTAATTACATATATCAAGTCCGTCATGATGTCAGGTTCAAATCTTTTGTTCCGAAACCAAGTACGAAGGAGTTTACGGAATTCTGGCCATTGTGGTAACGGTGCCTACCGTTATTGATGCGGTTACAGGCCGTATCGGCCGTTATGGCTTTGTAACGGCTGATACATCTCCTGTAACGGTTAGAAATTTTTCTGATATCCCATTTCTGATATCCTAGCCCATCATTGGCTTGTTCTTTAACATTGACAGACATGGGCGGTCAATTTTATGTGAGAATGACTAGTCTCTTTGCAAATATCCAGTACAAAGTTTATGAATTCTGGTGAATACATGTGTATACCTTCTCATGGTATACATGTGTCACATACACTTTGTGAAAATGACGGGTTGACCCACCCATGAGCTAAATATATGTGCCTAGGCTCATCCCAGCAAGCTCAACCTGACATGATGCAACTTGGTCCCACTTATTTAACCATATTGGTTTAGACCGCACAAGTCCAAATCAAGATGATGCCCAGATCATGGGTCCTTAGACTGCACAAGTCCAACCCAACCTGGTCCACCCAGAGCATAGTATCTTTGGTCCGGAAAAACAGGAAAAGACAGTATTACGACTTATTTATTTTGTTTATGTTTTGTTTTGTAGATTGAAGGGGCCTACTTAGAAGGCAACAAAGGTATAAGCAATTGGGATGTTTTCTCTCACATACCAGGTTGGTTTTGTTTTTTCCTTTCCTTTCTCTCTTGGAGAATTTTTTAGGTATAGTACAATACAATTTTAAAATTAAAATTTCATTGAATTTTACTGTCTCCATATTCAGGAAAAATATGGAGACAGTCTACATCCATCAGAATGTGAAACTTTAAGTATTGAAGGGTTAGGATCTTATAATCTAGGAGATTTCAGCTGGCTCCATCCATGGTGGGGCCGCTAGAGTTAAACCCAGAAGCCAAATACTCACCCCACAGATAGTACAATGGTCAAATGGGCTCGATTTGGCCTTTTATGTCATATAGCTATCAGTCCACAAAAAGAAAAAAAAATTAAAGAAAAAGAAAAAGAAAAAGAGAAAAAGACTAACACAATGATAACTTGTTGGACATGAACAGGAAGACATTAAATTGATGCATTCCCTTAGAGTGAATTCCTACAGATTTTCCATATCTTGGTCTAGAATCCTCCCAAGTGAGTTTTACTTACATCTCTCCAATTTTACTGTTAGGACATCCAATCCCCTCCAGCAGGTTGATCCCACTATGAAGATCACATGGTGCTAAAGTCAGGCAAATCTACTGATCAGGCACGCCACACTTTAGTTTGGACCAAATGAGAGGTTGTCCATTCTATTCTTTTGGTATGTCCCATCGATGAGTAATTGACCTATTTTTAAGCTATTTGTTCTTCATGGTGGGTTTAACCTTTGGGATGGGTTAGATGTTCTCTCCACTTAGCATGTTGACGTTTAGGTGTGTCTGACACCTCATATTTTGGCGAGAGACTTAATCTTCATTTTAATATATGTTAATGAACAAATGAAGGAAGATTTGGTGAGATTAATAGAGCGGGAATTGAATTTTACAACAACCTCATTGATGCTCTCCTTCTCAAAGGTAACAACATCCTCTTGTTTTTTCTTGCACAATATCCACCATCCATCCACCACACATACATATTTGCTTATCCTACACCTTTCGTGCGATCGACCTAGCGTATGTGTGCAATATCGATCATCAATCGGTGGGCCATGCGATGTAGGTGCCCACGGCCTAAAGTGGCTTAGGTAATTTTGGAGTCCTTGGTTAAGGTTTGGGTTGAAAGTGCGAGTGCTTTGGAGCCGATGCTTTCGGAGTCTGAACTCATTCTTTTGAAAAATAGAAAAATGAGAATATTAGTAAATATGGATTTTCTTGTTAAGAAGAAAATGGAAGATGGATTGAAAAAACATAAAAGAGATTTTTTTTTTTCCTTCTTTTTTTGCTTCAACATGAGAGAGAGACTAAGCTAACAATGAGCTTCTTTCAAGGGATCAATTGGTTTTGTTTCACAATAAACCAAACTTTACAACTAAGCTAACAATGAGCTTCGTTCAAAGGATCAAAATTGATAGCACTCTTACCTAAAAAAATCTTGAAGGTCTTTAAAGTCCTTTATCTTAAAATTTTGAGAGAGATTTTTCATATGATCATAAAATTCCATAGGTTGATCAATATATATAATGAAACCCTACTCTCTCACAAAGAATGTGAGAATAATGACACTCCGGATATGCATATCCTTTATCTTTCTTGTATGTAGTTACATGTCGAATTTCTTCGTTCTTTAATTCATTACACTCAATTCGGGTATGGTTTGCACCAATTCAAGAGACTGTACATTAGGCATTCAATATATAAGACTGGAGTGAGGCGATGAGGCATTTAAATGTGTTGGTGGGATTGTTTGAATTGCTTGTTCTAACAGTGCACAAGTTGGAATGGATTGGACTTCTATCTTGAGAAAACGCCATAATTTCGGGTAGTTATTATTGTAATGGAAAGTTAAAAAATTAAAAAGAGAGAGATAATGAATTCATGGAAAGAAATATTTTTTTATCATTAGAATTTCGCTTTTCTTAGGGTTTGATGCGAAATTGTCGCCAACTTCACGAGAAAGACAAATAGCATCGGTGGCACTGATTGCAACTGGATTTAAACAAGGTTCGAGTGCCGTCAATAATGCTAACAAAATCCTCCGAGGTTAGATTGTTGATTGGACTGATTTTATTTAAATGATCTTGATAATCCATTTTATTTAAATGAGCGGACTCGGATGTGCGTCGGAGCTATCCGGATGAGCGGGGTCCCGGAAGGTGGGAACCCTGATTATGACCATGACGAAGTGTCCATTTCTGTGGGACAAGCATTGGAAGGGCCTGGCCATTTGGACAGGCCGTGTTTATGTATTTGCTCGAAATTAATGGAGCAGATCCGGATGTGCGTCGGAACTATCCGGATGAGCGGGGCTCCCGGGAAGGTGGGAACCACTGTTATGACCATGATGAAGCTGTCCATTTCCTATGGACATGACATTGGAAGGGCCTGGCCATTTGGACAGGCCGTGTTTATGTATTTGCTTGAAATTAATGGAGCAGACCCGGATGTGCGTCGGAGCTATCCGGATGAGCGGGGGTCCCTGGAAGGTGGGAAACACTGTTATGACCATGATGAAGCTGTCCATTTCCTATGGACAGCATTGGAGGGGCCTGGCCATTTGGACAGGCCGTGTTTATGTCTGTATTTGCAGGTACCACACCCTTAACCTAAACCTATAACCCAACCTAAACCTATTCTCAAATCTCAAAACCTATACTTATAACCTAAACCTACACCTAGACCTTAACCTTAACCTAAACCAAAACCTATGACCTAAAACCTTAACCTATAACTTATAACTTAAACTTATAACCTATAACCTAACATTAACCTAAACCTAAAACCTAAACCTTAACCTATAACCTAAAAACCTAAACTCTAAACACATTCTCAAATCCCAAAACCTATGACCTAAAACCTTAACCTATTACCTATAACCTTAACATATAACCCAACCCTTAACCTAAACCTATTTTCAATTCCCAAAACCTATACTTATAACCTAAACCTTAACCTAAACTTAAATCCCTAAATCTTAACATATAACCCAACCTAAACATATATTTATAACCTAAACTTATTTCGAAATCCCAAAACCCATAACCTAAACCTTAACCTAAACCTATACCTATAACCTAAACCAAAACCTATAACCTAAACCCGAACCGAACCCGAACCCGAACCCGAATCTCTAAACCTTAACTTAAATCTAAACATAAAACCTAAACCTAAAACCTAAATGTATTCTCAAATCCCTAAACCTAAACTTACACCTAATCCTAATCTCAACGCCCTAACCTAAACCTAAGCTTAAAATTGAAAACCCAAACCTAAACCCGATCCCGAACCCGAACCCGATTCCTTAAACCTAAACCTTAACCAATTCTCAATTCCCTAAACCTATAGCTTATAACCTAAACCTAAACCTTAGCCTAAAACTAAACCTAAACCTTAACCAATTCTCAATTCTCTAAACCTATAGCTTATAACCTAAAACTAAACCTAAACCTAAACCTAAACCTTAACCTAAACCAAAACCTATGACCTAAAACCTTAACCTATTACCTATAACCTAAACTTATAACCTTAACCTAAACCTATTCTCAAATCCTAAAACCTATAACCTAAACCTTAACCTATAACCTAAACCTATAACCTAAACTCAATTTCCTAAACCGTAACCTATAACCTAACCTAAACCTAAACCTATAACCCGAACCCGATTTCCTAAACCTAAACCTTAACGTATTCTCAAATCCCTAAACCTAAACCTACACCTAATCCTAATCTCAACTCCCTAATAACATAAACCTAAACGTAAACTTGAAAACCCAAACCTAAACCCGATCCCGAAGCCGAACCCGATTTCCTAAACCTAAATTTATAATCTTAACCTAAACCTATTCTCAAATCCCAAAACCTATAACCTTAAACTATTACCTTAACTTATAACCTAAACCTATAACCTAAACTCAATTTCCTAAACCTTAACCTATAACCTAACCTAAACCTAAACCTATAACCCAAACCCGATTTCCTAAACCTAAACCTTAACGTATTCTCAAATCTCTAAACCTAAACATAAACCTACACCTAATCCTAATCTCAACTTCCTAACCTAAACTAAACCTAAACTTGAAAACCCAAACCTAAACGATCCAGAACCCGAACCCGATTTCCTAAACCTAAATTTATAACCTTAACCTAAACCTATTCTCAAATCCCAAAACCTATAACCTAAACCTAAACCTATATAACCTTAACCTAAACCTAAAACTTAACCTATAACCTAAACCTTAACCTATAACCTTAACTTATAACCTAAACATATAACCTAACACAATTTCCTAAACCTTAACCTATAACCTAACCTAAACCTAAACCTATAACCCGAACCCGATTTCCTAAACGTATTCTCAAATCCCTAAACCTAAACCTACACCTAATCCTAATCTCAACTCCATAACCTAAACCTAAACCTAAACTTGAAAACCTAAACCCGATCCCTAACCCGAACCCAATTTTCTAAACCTAAACTTATAACCTTAACCTAAACCTATTCTCAAATCCCAAAACCTATAATCTAAACCTAAAACCTAAACTTAAAACTTAACCTATAACCTAAACCTTAACCTATAACCTAAACTTATAACCTAAACTCAATTTCTTAAACCTTAACCTATAACCTAACTTAAACCTAAACCTATAACCCGAACCCGATTTCTAAACCTAAACCTTAACGTATTCTCAAATCCCTAAACCTAAACCTACACTTAATCCTAATCTCAATTCCTAACCTAAACCTAAACCTAAACTTGAAAACCCAAACCTAAACCCGAAATCGAACCCAAACCCGATTTCCTAAACCTAAACTTATAAACTTAACTTAAACCTATTCTCAAATCTCAAAACCTATAACCTAAACCTAAACCTTAACCTAAACCTAAACCTATAGCCTAAACTCAATTTTATAAACCTTAACCTATAACCTAACCTAAACCTTAACCTATAACCCGAATCCGATTTCCTAGACTTAAACCTTAACGTATTCTCAAATTCCTAAATCTAAATCTACACCTAAACCTAATCTCAACTCCCTAACCTAAACATAAACCCAAACACGAAAACCCAAACCCAAACCCGATTCGAACACGAACCCGATTTCCTAAACCTAAACCTATTATCAAATCCCAAAACCTATAACCTAAACCTAAACCTATAACCTTAACCAAAACCTTAACCTATAACCTTAACTTATAACCTAAAGCCATAACCTAAACTCAATTTCCTAAACCTTAACCTATAACCTAACCTAAACCTAAACCTATAACCCGAACCGATTTTCTAAACCTAAACCTTAACGTATTCTCAAATCTCTAAACCTAAACATACACCTAATCCTAATCTCAGCTCCCTAACCTAAACCTAAACCTAAACTTGAAAACCCAAACCTAAACCCGATTATGCTTTCAGACTACTGAACAAGCTGTAGTTGTTCATCAGCCAAGTAAAAGTCATACCCAAATCTTGCGTTGTGACTTTGTATTATTTGTGGAACCTAATATTGTGTAATAGTTTGATTGACTTTGTTTTGAAAACTTTAAATAGTAAACAAGTGAGATTGATTGTTTGATTGAGTTGTTAACTATTTTGTTGGTATTATGGCTTTCATAATTGATTGTTTCATGAGTGGATTGAATGAATGGATTAGTAGTTTAAATAAACATTAAAAAAAATTAAACATTTTTAGCCTCAATTTGTAACCGAGGCTTGGATGGATTTACTAGTTTGGGTTTAGTTGGATGTGAATGTGAATATAATGAAATATATTATGTAACAGGTGTATATCAGGATAAATATGATGAAATATATTGTTAACAGGTGTATATCAGGATAAATATGATGAAATATATTGTTAACAGGTGTATATCAGGAATTTTGTGCCGAATTTTGAGCTGTATATTTTTTTTAAAAAAGAGACTTTTAGCAACGAAAATTTTCGTTGCTAAAACATCTTGGATCTTTTTTTGGCGACAAAAATTTTCGCTGCTAAAAGTCTTGAAATTTTTTTCGGCAGCAAAACTTTTTGCTGCTAAAATCTTGGAAATTTTTTTTTGCAGCAAAACTTTCCGCTAAAGTTTTGGATATTTTTTTGTGAAAATTTCACGCTAAAAGTTTTGAAGTTTTTAGCGTGAAACTTTCATTCGCTAAAAGTCTTGTAATTTTTTTAAAATGAAAATTTTCGCAGCTAAAAGTCTTAAAAATTTTTTTCACAGCGAACATTTTCGCTACTAAAAGTCTTGGATATTTTTGTAGAACTCTTGGAAAATATTTTTGACAGCGAAAATTTTCGCTGCTAAAAGTCTTGTAAAAATTTTTTTGCAGCGAAACTTTTCGCTGCTAAAAAGTCTTGGATATTTTTTTGGCGGCGAAAATTTTCGCTGCTAAAAGTCTTGGAGGTTTTTTTGGCGGCGAAAAGTTTCGCTACTAAAAGTGTTGAAAATTTTTTTGGTAGCGAAAATTTTCGTTGCTAAATGTCTTGGAAAATTTTTTTGGCGACGAAAATTTTCGTCGCTAAAAAGCTTGCATTTAGCGTCGGTTTGAATTTTTCGCTGATAAAAGCCTTGTACATCGGTCTTTTAGCGACGAATTTAGCGACGAAAATGTTCGTCGCTAAAAGGTTTTAACTGCGAAAATTTTACTTTTAGCGACGAAAATTGTCGTCGCTAAAAGTGGTGTTTCTTGTAGTGAATACGCCTGTTGTATATCCAATGGTGTCACATCATCCACAAAGCAACATTGACTTACCTAAATATGGTTCTATGTCTATTCATCTCCATTAACGGATATGTACGGACGCATGGTGCATTTAAATATATGCAATATGTACCAAAAAATTTATCGATAAACGTAGTTAGATCTTATATCAGACAGTTGTCGTCGTGTACTATTTGAGCGGCCGATGAAGAAGCAATCATGCTCGAATGATTATATGACAGGTGATAAGAGATGCAAAGGAAGCCAAGTAGTGAAGCTAAAGCGTAGGAAGCATCTTTAAGGCAATATTGGTGAACGGTTATGGCAACCGCCGAAATGTGAGAAGGATTCAGATGATCGGATCGAACATATAAATAGCAAAGCAAAACAACAAAGAAATGGGTCTCATACTAAACCAAACAAATCAAATGCATCTTTCAAATTATCCTTTTAATTATCCTAGCAATTTATATGGATCCATAGTGTAATCTCTTACTTTCCTTGTCAAGCAAATTACATTTATTAGTGTAATTTTTACTTTCCAAGCCTGTTACTTTATATTTCGTAGTGTAATCTATAGCAATAGCCAAGTAGCTGGTAATCTTTAGTTGTAGTTCAAGTGTAAGCTCTTGCGTTGGATTCAACTCATCCATCGGAAAGGTGTTCCACATTTGTTCTTCTCGATTGATTGTAAGAATCTCTTTCCTATTTCATCTTATCTGTATTGAAAAGTCTTTTTGTACGGAAGGCAAAAGTGCAACCCATCATTAGAGGACGAACCCCACCCTTTGAATATCGTCTGATCAAATTTTATACATTAAACGAGTGGCTGAATAGGTGACTGATCTCAATCATACACTACGTGTCTGCCTACCTTGGCATTTGGGGTCATTGTTGTTCGGTTTGAATGGAAGACACAATTTCAATTCTGGCACGTTTATGCACCTAGTGCAGAAAACAACGATAAACAATTTTCTAGCATGCCCTGTGGAACCATGTCTCTAACTTACAGGTATAGTATTGCCAATGATGAATAAAATAAGTGCCCATATTACTGAGGTTGAGCCTTTCATGCCAACTGCACCACCTCTAGTTGAGGATGTGCCAATTTCTTCAACCCTTGAGGCATTGAACTTGAACAATAGTCCAACGCTTGTTGCTAGGGAATAGGGAGGAGCATCAACTTCTCGAACCATTCTTCCAGATAAAGTAGCGGTCGTACTCCAAGATGTTCAGATGAGCATTCATCTTGTGCAAGAATATGGAAGAGCTCACGGGGAACAATTCTGTGTTCAAGCTGAGAACACTAATCGATATATGGCTAGCTAGACTAAAGTTAAGCATCGATTGACAGATATGATGACTGGACGAACACCATTGGAAACATAATACAATCCCAAGGGAAGTTCGATTGCCAATGCCACTCGACTATCACCAATGCCACCTCCGCAACGTAATCCACCTCGGTTCCTGTCCCAAAGATAAGAAATGTGCCACCTCCTATGGAAGTTATGCGACCGGAGCAAGAGGCTAGTAACATTATTCCTAAAAATAAGAATCAAGGAGTGTCAATAGGATTCAACCCTCAATAGTATCCCAGATTTCAGGATAATGTAAATTGATTTGGTCCGTGTAACATCCCAAAATTTCACGGCCAGAGTTGATACTCGCGCCCGAGAAAACCGGGTGTTAATAATGTATAAACTGGATGCTTTGAAAGCGCACCCTATTTTTTTTCATTTGGATTACATCTAAATACATTTATGAAGATACCCATTCACGAGAACAAAATTAATTGTATTGATTATATATCATCAGAGTAAAAAGAATAATCAAATACCCTCTCAATGGGAGCTTATAACAATATCAGAGTTCGCAGCGGAAGTATAAAACTAATTCATAAATTGTCTTCTCATTCTTTTAACATAATCTTCCTTAGGGAGAATGTTCACTAGGTCTTCAATCTGTACGTCACCTGCATAACTTGTACAGTTGGGAGAGGGTCAACGCCCTACTCATAGTGATGGTTATCCTTTAAGATTAATAGTAATTCAAGACATTCATGAAAGTAAGAGAAATGTTCTGATACATCAAGTATTCCACACTACAAGAGGTATCAATGCACAAGCAATCTATATGAGATGCATGCCTGGCAAAGTATATGCGGTTTATTATACTTAACGATCGTCACAATGTGGAATATGATTAGAGTTATCTGACTCGCCTCGCATCCTATACTACGGAGATTCGTCAGCGTATCCCACGTTTAACATGGTTTTATGTGGTTATCCCAAGACGAACACCACACATGACCAGGTGAATCTCGCAACCCGGATTGGAGCGACTAAAGCGACAACCAACCCCTAAAAGACTGGAAAATGAGCGACTAAGCGACATCTAATTCCCCAAGAAAAACCAGATTGGAGAGACTAAAGCGACAACTAACCCCCAAAAAACTGAAAAAGGAGCGACTAAGCGATATCCAATTCCCCAAACTGATGTGTCACGTATATAAAATGATTTACACACACCAGCTGTGCACCCTCACCGGAGAACATGGAATTACGTGTCACCTAAGGGCTGCTACCGAAAATGCATTACGTCCACGATATTTAATCGATCACTAGAGGAGGGATTCCCAACATAGTACTTGCATCAAGAAAATATAAACTGAATCATAGAGAATATAAACTAAATCATGAAAAATATAATCTGAATCATGAAGGTTCTGGAATAGTAAGACACATGCCCGAGCCTTAAAGATAGACAATGCGAAGCCAACATAATAAAGAGAATAGTGACAATGGTCAACTCAACAAAAGTAGCAATGGCCAATATAAAAGAAAAGGCGAGTGGTAGAGCCAACTCAAATAAAGAGACGAGTGGCAGGGCCAACTCAATAAATTTGATAAGGCAGGGGCAAGACTTGTATCCATGGCCTCACATAAATTCAAAGAAATCACTTGTATTTGACATCATGTCATAATCTTGAAAGGGCCAATAGTTATAATGATATTAACTAAATCAATCGATAGGATAATTGCCAGAAAACGTGTACACATGAAAGATAGGATAATTTATATCGTAAAAGCATGAAAGAGGCCAGATGAAATAAGTAGAAGGCAGGATAAATCATAAAATCTTGATTTAAAGTAAAATAAAGGGAAAAGCTTTTAACTTATACAGTGACAATATAAATTTCACCAACTCAAATTAAAGTAAGCTCAAAGGATAAAACCCCCACCTTTAGAAGGGGGTTGCTTTCTAAGATTGCCAGCGCTCATAGTATATGGCATGGGATCGAATTTTAGCTCTTACGGTTAGAGATTTTAATATTATGCGGCTAAGATTAAGTACTAACGTTTGCATATGTGGGTTTATACTAAATAGTGATTTAACTGGGAGCTCGAATTAAGTTATGATAACTTACCCTGCTTAGAAAATTCCTAGTCTAATAGTTTGAACATCAGCAACACTCGGTGATGAGTCGACTCGTTTTGACCCGATCTTAAACGGCCTTTCACGTTGGGAAATCTGTCCCAAACTTGAATTTCGGTTAATAGTCACCCCTGACTCGGTCTGAACTGGATTTCTGTTGGCGTCCTATGGATCTTGACAGGGGTGACTATTAGCCGAAATCCAAACTCGGGCCTAGCTTCTGCTCCCTGCTTCTCTCTCTCTCTCTCTCTCTCTCTCTCTCTCTCTCTCTCTCTCTCTCTCTCTCTCTCTCTCTCTCTCTCTCTCTCTCTCTCTTCTCTCTCTCTCTCTCTCTCTCTCTTCTCTCTCTCTCTCTCTCCTTTCTTCTTCTTTCTTCCTTTCCTTCTTTTATTCTTCTTGCCGCAGGACAACACCCCATTTATAGGGTGCTGCGTCCTTTCCAGAGCATCCCAGCAAGCTCTCTCGCAGAGCCGTTTTGCGCAAACTCTGCGCTGCGAAAGTGCGGAAGGAACTTGCGGTTGATTTGAATTCGGGGTGGAAGGTTGTTCCGTCCGAACAATCCGACCACGTGGAAGTGTGCAGAATCGCTCTCTCCTGTGTTTGAACGGCTTGGATCAGTTTCTTGATCCCAGGTTTGAACGTACATGGTGCTGGATCATCCGGGTTCTTCGGACGCACGCTCCCTGCGTAATGCAGGTTGCGGCAACCTCAGTGGGGCCTACAATCTGGAGCCTTTGCTAAATCCGGTCCTTCCATTGGGTTCTTACGAAGATCGGACCCAGGGGAAGAGGCACCGATCTGGACTCGGCGTGGGCATCGAATCCCATTCTCATCGTCAGTTGGACGCTATGGACGGTTGGGGATGCTTCCTAGTCGTTTTCCGACGGGATTCAGTCGGGTCTTGGCCAACAGCCCATTCCGCTTCGAATGGGCTGTCCAGATCATCCATCTGGGTCGGTCTTGATGGTCGACCGAAACGTCCGCAGATCTCTTTTTTCTCATCGCAGTGACGGGAATTTCACCCTTTCGAAATCTCTTTGAAGTTATGGGTCAAACGGTTTTGACTGTTCTGTTGGTTCGGTACACAACGGGCGTACCTCTGCTGTGAGTACCGGCCACACGAAGTGGGGTGCATCTTGATGATTCATGGAAATCTACTCCATCCATCCGCTTTCCCATCCGATTTAAGGGGGGTTGGGCCCAAAATTGAAGTATATCCAAAGATCAGATGGCCATACTATAGGAATGTCAGTTTTGGCCACTGATTACGCTGATCCAACGGCCTTCCTTTGTCATATACGGTTCATTTATGATATATGGGCCTAATATAAGGTTTCATACCAAAAGGATCGTGGAAACCAGGTGATATAGAATTCAGGGGCTTGGGTTAATGGCGTTTTTGTAATTTTTGTTGTTCTAAGAGTTCTAGAAAATCTAGTGGTCCTACGTGGTTGTGGCCATGTTTCTAAGTGATTCTTATTAAAGATCTTATGTCCAAATCCTTATAGACGACGGATCATACATTGATTTAGTTAAAGTGAATGTATATGTAATAATCCATGTGCTTAACGGTCGGATGACTTGGTTTATAGATGGAAACTATTCTCAAGGGTTAGATTCGCCAAATCATCTAGAGGAACGTGCATACATCAAACTACCTGATAGATGGTCTTGTCTTAAATTCAACGGTCAGATGGTTTGGTCTTATGGATGGAGATTATTCTTAATGGTCTAATTCTCATTTGGAATGCGATGTAAAGTTAGGTTAGATAGAGTGGTACTGTATCCATGTATATAATAGGTTGTATCTTAAGGTAACGCTCGAGAACTTTCAATACTCAAGTATTGAAAAGTTTTGGGCGTTACAATCCGTATTACCCGCCAACCTTAGAGCCTCAGCGAATCGAGCACATCTAGATTATACAAATTGTTCAGGAAGTTGTTGGCCAAGTACTCGGGTGCAACACTATCTAGTGTATCACAAGCCATACCTCGATTGGATAGATCGGCAACATCCATTGTCAAGGAACTATTGACCGGATTTTGCCTTATTTTCGGGTGAACCTGGTCAGTCAACCATCGAGCATGTTGGTCGATTCACAACGCAGTGTGGAGAACTGGTTAACAACGACTATCATAAATTACAGTTGTTAGGCCATTCATTAACTGCAGTGGATTCACATTGTACTCAAACTTACTACCAGACTCGATACACACTTGGTAAGAGATGGAAGAAAAGTTCCACGCTCAGTTCTTTTCTAAGAACAGAGAAATTACCATGGCCAATCTCGTGTGATTCCAGCAGTTGCCTGGAGAATCGTATGAAAGTTACATCACATGATTTAAGCGGGCGAAGAGCCACTATAAAGTTGTCATGATCGAAGCCGAGTTTGTGCAAATAGCACAAGACAGGCTTGAATATAAGCTCCGTAAGAAATTCATAGGCACAGAGTTTTGATATTTGTATAACATGACCAAAAGGTCTCTTGATACAAGGAACTCCTACAAGAAGGAACCAAGCAAAAGAACTTGTCATTAGGGATATATTATTATGACCTCAATTACGAGATTGCAATTGCAGAGTAGTAGTTTAAAAGCCATTAGTATGTTCCGCGCTGTTGAAAGCGGAGTCGACCGCTTCGACCGCTCAGAAGGTTCAAAAGGTTTACACCTTTGACATTACTAAAGCCAAAGAAATATATAATATTTTGTTGGTCAAAAAATTCATTAAAAACCCTACAAATCATAAAATACATCTGACCAATGAATTACTGAAAGACCGAGTACTGCAAATGGCATGAAACTCGGTCCTATTCAACTAACAAGTGCGTTGTGTAAAGGAACGTCATTCAGGACTACATCGACCGCGGATATTAAATTTTTTAAAAGAGAGCGAGGAGGCAATGTTGATCGACACTGACCCGTTCCCATCTAAAATAGAAGCAAACGTGATCACTACCAATTGGAGAAATCAGCCGCAACTAAGAGTTGATCTCGGCCCAGGCCAGCAACAGGATGTGCCATATCAACCCATGCAAGGATGGTGATGGCCCTCACGCCCAAACGATGGTCGATCAAATGCCATTAGGAGGATTCACCGGGGTTCCCAACTTTTGTGACCGATGCACTCGAAAGACTATCTCTCTGTTCACAACCCCAAGTGTAGGGTTGCAATATAGTAATAATCTCGGTAAGACCGAGGTCGAATCCACAGGGATTGAACTTTGTACATTTCTGAATTTCACTAGAAGTAGGAGAAGAAGACGTAAACCTAATTCTGAAATTGTAAAGAGAATAATTGTGATTAAAGTGATTAAAATAAAAAAATTCAAAGGTAGTAACTAGGGTTTCCAAGGATCCACTTGTAGAGATCAGGGAGCCCTCTTACTTGATAAGTCACATGATTGGAATTGAAGTCCTATCCTATCCAATTGGAAGATATACAATTAAGATCAATTTGAACTTTTCTTGACCTAATTCTCAATGGAGGAGAATTATAATACTTGGAAGAGATTCCATCACCAAACCATGCCCATGGGACGATGGTTAACAACAAGATTTACCAATCGCACAATCTCAAAATCAGGAAAAGAAGATACTCAAAGCTATTACAAATTTACTATAATTTGAGTCACAACAAACCATTAAGAACTGAAAGTATTCCTTTAAAATCAAACTAAAATCAAAGAAGGTTCAACATAAACATGAATCAAAGTAAAAGAAACATCCCATCACGCTACAAGCTTCACCTCTTAGCCCTATCTAAGAGGTTTAGCCAACCATAGACATGATTGAACTAAAGTCTCTTAAGAAAAACATAAAAACAAGCTAAAGAAGAAGAAGAAGAACTCCTGGACGACGGCTCCACCCTTTTGCTCTACTCCTCAAACCCTAAATGATGCTTAGGAATATTCTAGGAACTCCAATTTATAGTTGTGCAACACCCTCTTGCAAACCGACCTTAGAACAGCCTCAAATTTTTGCAATTTGTGTGCTGTCTGCGTAACCTTAGACAAGTTGTGGAAAACCTTCGATTGGTCGAGGGTTACCTTTGATTGGTCGAGGATGACAAAAATTTAGAGGATTTTAATTATTGGAGTTCGAGTCGAAGTTCCTTTGACTAGTCGAGGATCACATTCGATTGGTCGAAGGAGGCAGAATTTTAGGGTTCTTTTTCTTCACTTCAAGTCTTCAATTCTCTTCATTTCTCACTTGGTTTTCTTGGATCTTTAACATGTAAATTCTTCATTTTTGGTCTCATAAGATCCATCCTTGACTTTGGTGATTCTTGAGCGTTAAATCCATGCTTTTAGTATCCTTTTCAATCCAAGCTCTTAAACTCACCTTGCAACACAAACATGATTAAAATAGAACATTAAGCATTATCATGTTTATAAAACCAAGTAATAAATTTGGGATAATATGCAATATTTGACCCTCAACACTCTCAATAGGAGGATTCCCCCAAGTGAGGATGGGAAGGTCACTTTGCAGTTGTTTAACTAGATAAAGGTCCTGACCATTGCCAGCCACACCGGATGGCCCCCAATCGCAGTTCGTGTTAGGAGTCACACTTGCCAAGAATGGTCAAACCTCCTACTACACGTGAGTGGATGTGGAAACAGGTCACGCATTTGAAGTACCCAACAGTACTGGAAGCGTCGACACGGACCCAGAAATGTTGATGGCAGAGCCAGCGGGCTTGGGCCTACTGATGGGGCCTGTTGGCTACTCCCTCGACCAGAGGTAAGGGTGCCTAAGCCTTTCTGAAGGATTCATGTTCCTGAAGAACAAGTGACAGTGAACATGGTGGAAGAAGTGTTATCTACTGTAGTGTAGAGGAAAGATTCATATGCTCTTGACACGTATCAATTGATGGATTTGAAGGAGGAAGACAATTGTGGTAACCTATTTGATTACCTCATAAAAGAATGTTTCCCAACAGATAAATGGTTGGCCAATGAATTATCATTGATTACTGACGCATCACCTATCGACCCTTTGGCTGACCTCACGGTTGATGAACGTGTCACTCAGATGGAAGATCTAGGCTCTAGGACACTAGGGGCAATGTCCAAGTGATGAAATTATGTTTGGGATATTACCACCAGTGACATTTCATTGCAATATTGTTTTTACATTGCCATCCAGTTTTCAGGATAAACCTACTTAGCCGAACAGGATGGATGATGACGTGGAGGAATATGCCCCACCGGTGATCATACAACACGCTTCCTTTCTATTTAAGGAAGGTGTTGGGAGTAAATCTAAGGATGATAAAGTACCACATAACAACAAAGCCACAGTAAAGGCAAGGGATGTGTCCTAACGGGTGATCATCAATAAACCTACCCATGAGATGACACAGCACCTCATGCCATTTTATATATCGGCTCATCTGGACGGATGCCCTTTTACTAGGATTCTGATCGACAATGGGGCTGTAGTTAATCCATTGCCATGGAGAATGATAGCTAAGTTGGGAAAAACTATGGCCAATCTGATCTCGTCAGAAGTAATTGTAACATCCCGAATTTTCGTGACCTGAGTCTGTATACTCGTGTCCGAGAATTTCGGGTGTTAATAATGTAAAAATTGGATACTTCAAAATCGCACCTTTTTTTTTTAATAGCATCCAGTTACATTCACGAAGGTAATCATTCATGAGAGTAAAATCAACTATATTTATTATTCTATTAGAGTAAAAGAATTCAACAAATCATCAAATTCCCTCTTAATGGGATCTTGTTACATTATCAAAGTTTGCAGCGAAAAATAAATAAAAATAAGCATGCACTATTCTTCTTCTATATTCGAACCTGTCTTTCACAGAACAGTCATCGTCCATTACATCAACCTATGATTCACCTGCAACATCTGTATGGTTGGAAAGGGTCAATGCCCTACTCATAGTGATGGTTATCCTTTAAGATTAACAATAATTTAAGAGATTTATAGAATAGTGTGAGGGTTTTGATACGTCTCGTACTCCACCACTACAAGTGGTATCGGTATGCGCAACCAATCTATATGAATGTGGAATATAGTTCATAAAAAACTCAGCTTGCCCCGCATCCCATACTATGGAGATTCGTTAGTGTGTCCAACGTTAACGTGGATTTATGCGAACATCTCGAGGCAACACAGCAACACGATTAGAGAATTTATGTGACACGATGTGTTCATGGAGTGACTATTTACGATATCCGATCTTGAGAAGTGATATAACACGCATGACAATTTACTTACATCGATTATGCACCACTCACCAACCTACGAAATTATGTGTCAATTGTTGAGTGTTAAATATTGCATATTTTTTCCTATTTATATCTTGGTTTTATGAACATGATAATGCTTAATAGTATATTTTATACATGTTTGTGTTGCAAGATGAATCTAAGAGCTTGGATTGAAAAGAATGTTAAAAGCATGGATTTGATGCTTAAGAATTACCATGGCAAAGAATGGATCTTTGGAGACCAAGATTGAAGATTTTAAAACCCCAAGATTCAAGAAAACCAAGTGGAGAGGGAAGGAATTGCAAAAATTTGTGTAGAAATTCACAAAATCTGAGCTTAGATGACATCGAAGCCAGCCTTTAATAACATCGAAGAATTACCGAAAAATTGAGTTTGGTCGCTGGATAAACTGGATGCAGTTTTCGATGTCATCAAAGGCTATTCGATTACATTGAAGCCAGTCTTTGATGACATCGAAGAATTATAGGAAAATCAAGTTTAGTTGTTGGACAAATTGGATACATTCTTTGATGACATCGAAGGCTGTTCGATAACATCGAACTGTTATGCAGATTTTACATAGATTATGTAAATTTAATGTGGTTTTGCAGAATTAGACAAATAAGGCTATAAATATGGGTTTCTTAAAAACTTCTAGGGATATCTGGGGTTTGGAGAAGCAGAACAAAAGGGTGGAGCCGTCTCCCAAGAGTTCTTCTTTCTTTCTTTCCTATTTTTTAATGTTTTCTTTGAGGATTCTTGATCCAATCATGTCTACGGTTGGCTAGACCTCTTAGGTAGGGCTAAGAGGTGAAGCTTGTAGCATTTTTGGGATGTTTTTCTTATTTTGATTCTTGTTCTTGTTAAACCTCTTTGATTTCTAGTTGATTTTAAGAAATACTTTCAGTTTTTAATGGTTTATTGTGACTTAAATTACAGTAGATCTGCGCTAGCTTTGAGTATCTTCTTTTCTTATTTGAGATTGTGGGATTGGTAAATTTTGTTATTTGCCATTGTCTCCTGGGCATAGTTGGGTGATGAAATCCCTTTCAAATCTTCACAATTCACCTCCTTTGAGGCTAGATCAAGAAGTTCAGAGATTTGTGTATCTCTTTCTCCAATTGGATAGGATAAGACTCTAATTCCAGTTGGGATTCCTGAATCAAGCGAGGTAGCATCTCAATTGCTACAAGTGGATCCTTGGCACCTTAGTTCCCTTTTTATTATTGAAATCCCTTTCACAATTACTACCTTATATTTCATATTTAAATTTATATATTCTTCTAGTTCTACTTCTAGTAATTTTTAGAATACACACAAGATTAGTCCCTTTGGATTCGACCTTGGTCTCACTGAGATTATTACTGCATCACGACCCTACACTTGGAGTTGTGAATAAGTTTTTGGCACCGTTGCCGGGGACTACGGTTGCATTTTTCTAGAATTAATTGGTATTAGAATTAGGTTAATATTAGGGTTTATTTTTCTCTTATGTTTTTAAGTTAGGATTTTTTTCTGAATTGTTTTTAGGAACTAACATTGTTTTCTGTTTTGTAGGATCCTAACATAACAACTCTTATTCAGTAATTTTGTTTCAACCCTCTATCTTATCTTTTCTAGATTTCTTATTTGTTTTAGGTTTTCTGGTTTTCTTTATTCTTACATTTAGGTTTTCTAGATTTGATTTTTATTTTAGGTTAGAATTTTCTTGTTTTCTGAATTCTTCTAATCTAGGGTTTTTAGGATTTTCAGTTTTCAGATTTTGATTCTATGATTCATCTTTTTTTCTATTCTCTTTCTTCTTTTAACATTGCTAACATAGTTTGATTGTTTTGATTTTGAAGGATCTTCAATTATAGTTCTTCTCTTCTAGTAACTTCTTCCCTCTACTTACTTTCCATATTACTGTAGAATTTTATTTTTTATTTTTTAGAATTAGGGTTTCACCATGTTTATGTAAGAGTGGGAACGTCAGTATGCTGAACTACTTCTAGAAAATTAGAGATATTGTGAAGGACTATCAGATGATTATATTAGAAAACAACCTATGTCTCAAAATTTTTCTGAAACCATGAGTAAGAATTGACCAGAATATAATGCTCCACCAACTAAGAAGTCTATACGCGATCATATGCAAGAGAATAATTACACACCACTGATTAAGAGAACAGTACGTGATTATTGGGGTGAGAACTATTATCACTCATCAGACAAAAACAAAAGAATGCAAGATGATATTATGGGTGATAATGTGTACCAACAACCATCAAACTCTCCCACATATGACCCGTATGACTAAGATCAGTGGAAACATAAAAATTGGAGAGATGAACCAATAATAGATTATAATGACTATTCTCTTGGATCCCCTACCTTTGAGATCCAAACAGAAACAATCCAAGAGAATTCACTTCAGAATTTCACACAAACTCAAGAGCTCACCTAGCAAAGCACACTCCAAGCATTACAAGAACTTACAAAAGCTATACAAAAGATAGGTTCATGCTTTGCAAGCATGGAGAATACTGAAATTGAGAATGAGGAGGTGGATTCTATTAATGAGAATACGGTTCAATTTCCCGAAGAGTCAATCTCGATGACTGTCCAAAAGAATGATCAAGAGACACTGGTATTTTTCAAATATAATGATGATGACACACTCCACCCACATGACACACTTGACCTCATTTATCGACTCGGTCTCAACATTAAAGCATCCTACTGATACCATAAGGGTTTGAGGACTTTCAGCCAAGGACATACATAGCGCCCTAATGTTAGAACAGATATTTTCGGTATCCAACTCGACCATCCAAGATATGCCTGTGGAGGCCATAACCTCGATAGAAATCAAACCTCCACAGACATATCATAGATGGCCAAGTTGGATACCAAAAATATATGTTCTAGCATTAAGGCATTATGGATGTCCTTAGGTGAAAGTCCCTAAACCCTTGTGGTACCAGTAGGATGCTTCAAGATCGATACTGAGTTGATAACATGAGCGCTCGAGTACTAAATACCAATAGGTCGTGTCTCCTACTATGTCGTAGTCAGTTGAAAAAGGGGTATGACCGTATCCGCCCAAAGGTAGGGGGCTATAAGCTAGGTTGAGTTTGACCAACTCATAAATGGGTCCACTATCGATGAGCGGGTGGGCATCGACATACCACTGGCAAGGTGGATAGTGAGGTCTCTTCCACTCACTTGGTCATGCGCACAATGGGGTAGCAGCCAGTGTTAGAGTGTACTAGACCCTGATGATGTTTCCACATACGAACTGTACTTATATGTGGGCTAGTTGAGGATTAGCCTGTTTTATATTGTATCTCTGACATATGACATTAGACCACATAGGTCTTGCATTGCATAGCCTTGGTATAGTTAATAGCATTCATGGACTTGGTTGTTTAGCCCCCCTTTATCTTCCACATACTCTGATATTTGTATTATTGTCATATGCATTGTGCACGCACATACGCACTCTACTGAGCTTCGTAGGAGGCTTATGTGCATTTATTTACGTTGTAGGTGATGTTAGGGCGTACTAGCAGCATTGAGCCCGGAACATGAGCCCGATCTTTTGAGTTTTGATTATATCTTGTATTTCCCTTTCCAGAATTGTACTCAAAGATTATATTAGTAGATATGTAGTGATCTCGTTGGTTTGTAACTTGGGTACACTTATGGTTATGCTCCTTTACAAAAATAAAATTCACCTTGAAAATTCTCCTTATAGGATCCCAGGATCAAAACTTGGTGTACGCGAACTAGGAGCCGAGAATGGGGTACTACGAAGGCTATCGGCACCAAATTCGGTGGCTGAAAATTTAGTGAGCCTGATTCCCAAGTTTGGGGTGTGACAACAATAGTACATGCTGATGTCTAAAAAAAGTTACTAGAGTCTAATGTCAAATACAAGGAAGAGGCTGATAAATATCAGTGCTAAAAGGTATCTAAAGTAAGTGATAACCTGCTAGTTCACCTATGCAAGGAGGTTTCTGACAAGGACATATAATAAGTTGAAGAATAAAATTAAGATAGGCCATTGTTTTGATCCTAAGGAAAATCAGTGATAACAGTTATGTTGTTGATTTTTCCGAGGGCATAGAGATCTCATGAACTTTTAATGTGGTAGACCAAAATGAGTATCATGAGCCAAGTTCGTTAAATAACTCGAGGACGAGTTCTTTCTGAATGGAAGGAACTGATGTAGGACATGGCATAGATACATTTTTAGCATGGCTGGACCAAAAGAAGGTTAAACAGAAGTGGAAGTAATCCATTAGATTCAAGCCTAATCCTATGTAGGGCATGATGTAATTGGGCCTTGTGCATGTCCGATTTCAAGAAATTCAATCCGGATAGGGAGAATTTGTTGTTCGAAGTGTGAACCATAAATCAACCATAACTTTTGATCTGAGTATCGTTATGAAATGCATGCCCTATCGATCTTTATGTAGCATTAACCAACCTACATTGTGGCCGGATCCATCCACTTCATCATAGGAAAACGCACACTTTTAGGTTAAAATTGAACTTTTGTGGAAAAATTATTATTTTTAGTAATTTCGATTTTTGTCATATTTCTTATTTTTACAATTTAGATTTTCATAATTGATTGTAATCATGCTAGGAATCCTCCGATAAGATTAATTTAGGACTTTATTTTGTAGCAAAACTTACTATTTCGGGTAAGTTCTATTTTAATTGAATTAGCACTTAGAATTTTGCTATTTTAAGTAATTTTGAATTAGAGTTTTATTTTTCTTTTATTAATGGTATATTGGAAAAATCAAGCACATTACATATTATTCAATAAAAATAATTCAATTTTCTCTTATTATATCTTATTGATTCGAGAATTACGTCTTAGATTTAAGATTTATTATTATTTTTTTAAATTAAGATTTTTTTTCATTTCTTCTGCTTTATATTTGAATTCCATCTTACTCCAGATTTCTTTTGCTAAGGGTACTCCTTTTTTTTTCCCCACAAAACCATTTTTTTCTCATCAAGAAAAAATTACACGTCTGAAAGCTCTTCAGGTTGCCCCAAGTACAACAAAAACAGAAACTCGGGGCAACCTATCGTAAAGACTATACATGTACCCTAACCCAGATAGCCCTTAACCCAACCCTATCTAGCACCACCTTTCCCCTGATCTCTTGAGGGAGATCACTCATCTCAAAAAATTGCCGGTTCCCCTAGAAATGGTTGCCATGACGAGCAAGGCCGTCAGCCGGGCCATTCCCCTCTCTCTTAATATGGGTGAAACGAAAAAGACCTCTCTGGTTGAGGTGAGAAATGCAAGCTGACCAATGCACCCACTTCCAACCCGCATGAGGAGCCTTATTGAGGGAATCCACAACCAGTAAGGAATCAGACTCCACAATGACCCTCCAAAGCCCCCTACTAGTGCACATAGAGAGACCCTCATAGACCGTCGAGAATTTCGCGCTGTTGTTGGTACCCATCCCATAACGAGATGAGAAAGCGAAAATCAGGCTACCGTCTTCCCTCCTGCAGATGCCACCTCTGCCAGACATCCCAGGGTTATGTAAAGCCGAACCATCCACATTTAGTTTGACCCAGCCACTTTCTGGTATACCCCATTTCACTATTTCAGCCTTCTTGGTTGGTGAAAGGACCGCCGGAATGTGAAGATTCCTAAGTTGCAAGCGGGCCAACCAGGAATTAGTATTATAATGCTCGTGTAGTCCCCCTTTGTAAGCTCGGCCCAGCCACCAGTTTGTGTGGGTGATGACAGCCCTGATGCACAATATTTTGCCCTTAAATCTGGAGGAGTTGCACTCCTTCCAGATTTCCCAAAGGAGAAAAATTGGGGTTAATCCACACACCTAGAAAAGTGCTGCTCCATCGGACGAGGCCCCCCACCACTGCGCAAGACATTCCCATGGTGAAACGTGACTGGCAAGACTGATGCTAAAAATTCTGCTGAAATGATGTCAAACCACAGATGCGAGATGGCCCGACACAAAGAGGTGGTCCAACGTTTCCAACTCTGGATGTCCGGCGCTGCAGGGGCAACACTCACAACGGGAGGCCAGCGTTACCCCCTTGGACTGGACCCTCCCATCAACCGGGACAACTCTAGCAAGGAGCCGCCAAATGAAAACTGACAATTTAGGAGGGATGTGAGGGTGCCACACCCACTTCGGCCAGCCAGCCCTAACGCCAGTCGATCTGAATTTGTCCCATGCCGATTTAACCGAAAACTATCCTGACATAGTAAACGGCCAATAGCACGAGTCGTCGACCTCTGAGATGCAAAAACCACTCTGGAAGATGTGGTGAAGAGCTTCTTGAGGTAAGAAATCTAGGATGGAAGATGGGGGCAATGGGCCCTACCTACCGAGAAAATCGCTGACCATCATGGTACGCATGGGGTCTGGGATATGCTTGGTTGCAACCTCCAACAACGGGCCGAACCCTATCCAGTTAACTTCCCACAGGTTACACTCACCTTTGCCAATTAGCCAACGAACATTTTCAGCAAGGAAAGGGAAGAGCGCCTGGATACTCTTCCAAAGAGGAGAGGACACGGACCGAGAATAATTGCTGTTTGGCGAAGTGGAGCCAGCAAGCTAGAGCTCCGCATATCTAGCCCTCATTTGTGTCACCCACTGACTAGTGTTCTTGCCGAATGAAAGAGCCCAGGTCATCTTAAGCCTCATCGCCGCCAACATACCTCGAAGCTTTCTCATGCCCAGGCCCCCTTTAGCTAAAGGGGAGGCAATTTTCTTCCAATGCAACTTCCCTCTGCCATTCGACCAACCCCAAAAGAAGTTTGCGAAGCATTTTTCAATCTCTAGCAGACTCTGAGCAAGCATTGGAGTGGCCACCATAGTGTGGACCGGGATACTACCAAGGACGTGCTAGATGAGTGTAGTGCGGCCTACCTAGGACAGAATTCTAGCTCTCCAACCGTCCACCTTTTTCGTAATCTTCTCTAGCAAATGTCTGAAACCTTCCTTAGATGGTCTACCCTTCAAGAGTGGGACTCCTAAATAAAGGGACCCCACCGACGCCTTAGGGATATTTAGGGAGTTAACAATCACTCTGATCTTACCATGGGGAAGCTTTGAGGAGCAGAAAAAGACGCTTTTAGAATGGTTAATTTTTTGGCCTGAAGTTAGCTGATAGGAGGTAAGGAAACCGTTGATTGCTGCAAGGGAAGAAGCACTTCCATTGACGAGTAAAAGAGTATCATCTGCATATAACAAATGGGAGATAAGAGGGCAGCCCCTTTTGAGCTTGAACGGCTGGCAAAGACCCTAGTTGAACATGGATTTAATACCCCTGCAGAAGACTTCCACCACTAGAATGAAAAGGGTAGGGGACAGCGGGTCACCCTGTCTTAGACCCTTCGAAGATTTAAAATACCCCTTGGCCTCTCCATTGATCAGAATTGAAAACCAACTATTATTCCAACATTTCTCTACCATCGCCACCCATCTCGAGCTAAAACCAAACTGCCTGAGAATGCTTTTAAGAAATTTCTAGTTGACTCAATCATAAGCTTTCTCCATATCGAGCTTGATGGCAATGTTACCTCCCCGCACCTTCCTGTCTATCTCTCGGAAGACCTCATGGGCTAGCGCTATGTTTTCTGCAATTGTCTGACCTTGAATGAAGGCACCTTGCTCTAAGGAGATGAGCTTGGGAAGGATGGCAGACAACTTAGAAGAGATAACCTTCAAGAATATCTTGTAAATGCAGTTGCAAAGGCTAATCGGTCTGAATTGATTGAAGGAGGATGGAGCTTCTGATTTAGGGATGAGACAGATGAGAGATGAGGTAAAAGCTCTAGGAAAGTCTCCTCCATTGAAGAGATGGACAGTAGCTACGTGGATATTTGTGGCCACAATCTCCCAACAACCTGTGAAAAAGGAACCTCCGATACCATCTGGTCCTGGGGAGCCGTTAGGAGGCAGCGAGAAGGCCGCCCGTGTAACGACTCGAAAAATCCCGTACAATGGCCCGAGTACCACCTCTACCAGAAATTACTTAGGATCAAATCCTTTAAAAATTTGACAAAGTTAACTAAGTGATAAACTAGATTAGCCATGAAATCCATTTGAATCGCTTTAAATACGATCTACAAGACCCAAAACATGTAGAATCATTGATGCTAGGTTACCCTAAAATCTAGGATCAAACTCAATACCCGACTGCTCTTGGGAGCACATTGAAACTCCATATCAGATCTGGACCACACATCGGGAGTCCGAATAATGCGAAGTTATAGACTTAGGACTGCCTCACTGGACTTGACAACCATCTCGGAAATCAAATCTAGACAGTGTCCTACGGCTGTTCGCTTGAGTCCGGAGCGAGGAGTGTGAGAACACTTGGTTTTCTTTATAAAATAAATATCTCAAATAGTGATCTAAGACTTGTTACTTGCGAATATTTTGTACGCAACTAGACCATCAGAATCTGACCCAAATACACCCTCGGATCAGGAAAAATTTCATAAACATATCCATGTACTTGGAATTTCAGATTGAGATCCGCTGACCGTTAAACTGAAACTGGTCTGCCACGCGTGATCTAGGAATTCGACTAAAATGAAAACTTAACTCTACCTAGATCTAGAGTCTGTGAGCTTAATTCTGACTTTTGGCTCAAGAGGGGCTGCCAGAAGTCCTCCGTTGAACTGGAAAAGGGTCACTTTGATTATAACTTAAGTATATTTTGACCTTAAGTCTATTTTAGTGTGTTTTTATGCTATATAAGGACCTTAGAACCCTCTCTCTTATAGCCATACAAATTTGAGAGAAACCCTATAGAGAGAAGAGAGAAAAGAGGGAGAAAGTGTGAGAGAAGTGAGAGAAACTCCCTACTACTATCCCCTACCATTCTGCAAGCTTAACCATGCAAGTGTTGTCGCTTTCCCAGCGATTCTGACTTCATTTCTAGGTAAGAAACCCTAACCCTAATCTATTTTGGGGTTGTGAAGGTTGTAGGTTATGAAATAACTAACCTATTTCATTCTATAGGTTACCAAACTGCCGAATACGGAAGCTTAGCAAACCTATAGGCTTCGTTACGATTGTACGATAAAAGGTGAGGACTTTAAGTGTATAGGTTATGGTTTTCAACGCTTTTAATGTCAGATAATGATAGATTCATGATCTGCATGCAATTGCACATGTACAAAGTGTTGTCTGTTTTCCATTTCGATTAAAGACGTAGAATATGGAATTTTATATATTCTAGGTATTTGTAGAAAGTATCGTATACGTATAAATTTTAGAAATGTGTTTGCTATGATTATTTGTTGTATGAATATATTATATATGGATAAAATACTTAGTTGACGAAAGGACTAGCCCTAATACATGTTTTGCTAATGTACACTATGTATGTTGAAATAGTGTATTCTAAGTGTTTGTGAAAATGCTTGTGAGAGTAAGTGTTTAGATGATGATGTCTTAGGTAGGTGTTGAGATGGAATTCTCAACTACCTTAGAGATGTATATGATTTCTTCCATATTGATTGTTTAACTTAACCGCTTACTTATGAAATATATGTGTTTGTATTTCTTGTTTACATGGTGCTTTATAACATGCTTTATGACATGCTTGTTAACATGCTTGAATTACTTTGTTTGTTATGCTTTACTCCATATGCTCTAAATAAGGATTGATTGAGTTTGGGACTATGATTATAGTCCAGACAATCGGTACCAGACTTGAGTTTGTGATTGAGATTCATTTCGCCACGTAGGATGTGTTTGACGAACCCGAGTCGTACTTTGGTTGGCGACAGTGGTTAGGCCACACGAAGTGCTTATGCACTTCATGTCATTCAGTTGATTGTACGCTCGAGCTAGTCAGTCTCGTCAAGTAACCCGATATGTCTAATGTATGTTCACCATGTTTGGACGCTACTGCTTGAACCTAGGGTACTAAACTTACCGGTGAAATCCCGTTAACCATGGTACCTCGATCCGCTAAGACTCATGAGCCGGGCATGGTGGTATGGGACACCGTGGTTGAGCTGTCGGCCTATGCTGGGGCCACGTGCCTCCCCGTAGTGACCAGTGAGCAACCTTGACTCGTGAGCTGATTATGGTGGTATGGGACACTATATTCGAGCTGTCGGCCTACACTGATTGGTGACGAGCCCTTTGTAGTGACCTCGAGCATACTCTAAATTTGCGGTGAGGCGACGAGTTTTGCCGCAGTGTATAGAGTATAAACTAGGCCTGTATCTAATTAGTGATGAATCGTTAAAAAGGTGATGGGGGAGTGGTGTAACCATTGTCTGTAATAGCCCTGGCAGCCTTTGCATCGACCTAGAAACACACCATCGTATGAGATTAACTAGGACTGACGACCCTAGAATGGATCATGTTTAGGAATGATACAAGGGAGGTACCTTAGTTTCCCAATCCTGCTATTTGAAATGGACTAATAACAACTCGGTAATCATGCTCATCATCGCATTGCATGTGCCTGGAAGATGTGGAGCACTGAGGAATGCAAGCATGCCGCGAACGTAAGATGGTGTCACATGAGGGAGTGTGTGGTAAGGGCATCCATCATGACTGCATTCATACTTGTATTAATAAGAGTAGTGAGGAGTGTTTGATTATACTGCTTTATCATTACTGCTTGACTGAATTGATAACATGTTAACCTATGCTTTATTGTTCCACTGAGTTAGCTACTCACTCCCACGTTACGGGACAGTGTTGTACACACCAACCAGACTCTGTCTTAGGTACAGATGAGGTGACGACTCAGGAGGCTGAGCCGGACTACGACGAGGACCAGGACGAGTTCTCGTTCATGCAGTACTCTGGTGGCTTTGACTAGACTGTCGGATCGACGAAATTTACATTACTTATTTCCTTAGTTGTACTTTTGACCTTTTGTTCATAAAACCAATATATGTATATGGTGACTCAGATCGGTTTATACTCTGGAGATTGAGATGGTTTTGTTTCTTTTACATACATATATATATATACAGTTTCAGTCTTCCGCTTGCCTTTATGCAATTGATCTGGAGTATGAATTACTGTTTTGGTATAATTTCACTCATGTTTATTGCACTAACACAGACAACATTTAATCATCATTATCTATGTTGCATAAGTGATGTTTTGGAACTCGAGAGTTGAGTCGCTACTCGACCCTCGAATTTCAGGGCGTTACAAGTTAGTATTAGAGCATGATTTTGATTAAACCGGACCTGAGTTATATTCCCACGACATACGCTGACGCCTTTTGACATAGGAGGGTGCGAAAACAATGTAGTAACAGTTTTAGGAATCCCAGTTTCGTCCAACAGCAAAGTTCGTTAAAACGAACGCTGAAATCGAGCCTGTACTCAACCCTGGTCGCACGGGTCGACCTTAAAACACTTCGAGGCCGTCAATGACGGGTCTAGATCGCAATCCATCCAATCCCAGCCGTTGAAATTCAGTAAAATACTGTTATGCAGCAGAATGTACTCGAAAGGACCCGAAACGACTCGAAACGGAGTCGGGGCCACATGATGCAATCCAGTGGGACCCAGGACAGAACCAGGGTGCATTTGGCACCTTGGGAGGATGGTGACCACAGCCCTACCGCGGTGGCACATTTCCCGGCCAAGCGGACCGCGGCGGAACCGCGGTCACAGCGGTAGGGCCCATCGGGTCAGGTTTGGTCAAGGTCAGCCCGACCCCAGGACTTATGTGGGACCCGCGAAATCGTGCAGAGGCCCCTATTTTTATTCCGCCAGCCCCCCTCTCCTCATTTCTACCCTTCCAAGCCCTCTAAATTGTTGTTTCTCTCTTAACTCTCCCTTTCGATCACAACCCACCCCTCTCCTTCGTTCACAGCAACCCTACCTCCCTATCCTTTCCATTTCTCTCTCATTTCAGCCCACACACTCCCCCTTTCGTCTCAAAATCGTGCACACCCCCTACCCCACTTCATTTCTTCTTCTTTCTTCTTAAACCCTGGTCGTTTAGGCCTCTACAACCGCTGTTGAGACCCAAGCTCATGGTGAAGCAAGGAGAGCAGCCCTTTCTCTCTCTTATCGTCACTTTTCATGGTTTTCTTCGCCATTGTTTTGGCCATTTTCTCCGTCTCCGCTGTCCTTTCTCTTATGGGAAAGAGGAAGACCGCTGCAGATGAAGCTGGGCCTAGCTGTCCAACCCGCTCGAGGAGAGAAGTGGACATTGAAGCTAGCCCTAGCACGGTTCGGGAGTATAGGTCGAAGCGGGACCTAGATCCCTAACTTCCGATTAGAGATGCCTTTTTGATAAGCTTCAAATAAAGTCATTTTGCTGACTGTAAGATTGTGTTTGAAGCTCACGTGGATGAGAGAATGTTTGGCTACACCCGATAATGGACCGCTTGGTGGATATCGAATGGGGTCCTATATTTGAAGGCGAGTCTCCTGCATGTGAGAACACGGTTCGTGCCTTCTACGCCCATATCATAGACCCCTCGTTGGAGCCCCTTCAGTTCACTGTCTCTGTGAGGGGCATAAGGTGCACAATTACTGTGGTTGAGATGGCGCGGGTCATGAACATCTCATGTGGTGAAATGCTTCCTAATAACAACTTCTCCAGGAGTGCGCGAGAAAGGGATCGACGTACATGATACCTTTGTGGTCGACGGGTTTCTTGGACGCGAGGAAACTGTCTTTCGTCGTCGAAGTTGACAGATGACTTCCATTTGCTGCACCACATTTTCACATATAATGTGTATCCACGGTCGGATAATCGCACGGAGTGTACTCGGTTGATGGTGGACTTCCTATACAGGATTGGACATGGGGACAACTTATGCCTACCCACGTTCGTCCTATTTCAGATAGTTCAGGTCGTTCGATCTACCAGGAATGACCTCTCGCTCCCATTTGGCCGCCTGATATGCAAGATGGCTCGTGATGTCGGCTATAGGCTTAACATGGAAGACCTTGCGCCAGTCCGGGTAATAAGTGAGGCTACACTTAACAACATGAAGATTGGCCCTCAACAATGGCAAGCCTGACTCGACGAGTCTGGAGATGAGTCGGATAGCGCTAGTGAGGAGAGTGTTGATCTCGAGGCAGGAAGCGAGGGAGGAGGCGGTGATGAGGTACAAGAAGAGGAAGATGAGGCTCAAGATACTGAGGAGAGATCTCCTCCTAGAGTACCAGAGCCGGACACTACTCAGGCCGCGAGGGATGCTCGTATGATTCGCATTGAGGAGAACGAGGTCGCCTTGCGGCAAGAGATTGGACAGGTTCGGGCTGAGCTTGGTGAGACTCGAGCCAAGCTTGAGGTGACCGAAGCCTACATGAAGAGAAGTTTTAAGAAGGTGTCTCGCACGTTGAAGACCATCCTGTGCTGTGTACAGGACAAGGATGCTCCTCCTCCATCGCCTGATTCGGATGCCTAGTCATCCAAGTTGTTGTTTGTAGTTGTTTTGGCTACCGCATTAGGCGGTTTATATTTTCATGATGATGGATGTATTAGTTAGTAGTATGTTTTTGTTGTAGTTGAAGCCTGGTTGTATTAGCTCCTCTGCATCTTCTGTCATGATTCATGTAACTCTGTATTCCATGTATTATGACAATTTTGGTAATGAAATGCATACAACCTCTTTTGCTATGAAGTATGTGGAATGCTTAAGTGATTACATATTGTGTTGCCATGCTTTATCTCACAAGCGATGTACCCTATGTTGTATAGGGCATGCCACGGAGATCTACAAGGAGCACGGCACCCCTTTTGCTCACTGACTCGATGGACCAGACTCCTTCCCGTAGGGGTAGTCCTACAAGCCCGGGCTTAGGCTCAGATCAGCCTTCTGCTGGTCCTACTGGTGGTTTGCCACCTTATACACCCCCGGTTCACAAGCAGAACCGGTCATCCTCTTCGACGTTATATGAGCCGCAGGCTGCTCTACCTACCGATAGGTTTGAGCAGTTGATGTTGATGATGCATCAGCAGCAAATGCAGCAGCACCAGCACCAGCAGCTCATGGCCACTATTTTCGAGGCCTTGTCTCAGGGTGGGAGTGTGACTCCACCTCCGACATCTACACACCCTATCGAGACTGCCGAGCCTCCTGCTTAGTTTGAGGATGTGCCTCTGCCCACACCTATTGCATACCCTATGGGAGACGTGGGTACTCGCGGTCTACTCTAGCAATTCCAGCGCTTGAGGCCTCCGACTTTTATGGGTTCTCACACACTCAATGAGGCTGAGTACTGGTTGGACCTCGTCTCGAAGATACTGAAGATGCTGCATTGTTCTGAGGCTGAACAGGTTGAGTTGGCCACCTTCATGTTCGAGAAGGAGGCTAGCTTATGGTGGGACAGTATACTGCAGACCGTCGCAGTGGGTTATGTGTGGACCCGGGAAGTATTTGAGTTCCGTTTCCACGAGAAATATTACCCTCAGGCCTACCGACACGAGAGAGAGAATGAGTTTTTGTGCCTCAAATAGGGAGGTATGACAGTCACTGAGTACAAGCATCGCTTTACAGAGTTGGGCCACTTTGTCCCGACTATACTTGCTGACGAGCCGATGCGGATTCGACGCTTCACTGAGGGCTTGCGACCTGACATCAGGTCGAAGATGTGTAGTATCCGCATACCATCTTATGCGGAGTTGATTCATATGTTGATTGGGGCGGAGCAGGATGTTGATCGGCTGGCACGCTCCCGTGGTGCTATGGTTACGAGACCACGACCTGATGTTCGGGCAGGCCTTTCCTAGGCAAGAGGCCTCGTGTTAATTCGCCTCCCAGGATCGCAACGCCAGTGGCTCCGATGAGGCGTCCTATTGTGACTGTACATACTGCAGGAAACAGAGTCATCCTGTTGGGAGTTATTTTGCGTGGATGAGAGATAGCCGGTTCTCTCCACCACAGATGATTGGTCGTTTTCGCCCGCAGGCTATATCGACTCCACCACTTTGGGTGACACCTGCACATCCGTCCTTCAGACCACCTGCACCTCGCTTCCGGCCGCCTCAATGGCCCATGGTACCTTAGCTTAACTGACCGCAGCAGGCTCGTATTCATACGCTTATAGCAGAGGAACCAGATACTGCACCTTCAACGCCTATGGCCTTCGAGGTCACTGCACACGTCCAAGGTACTCCCGTCTTCTTATTGGTGGACACTGGGTCTATTACCTCTATGATTTCATGCACGGCAGTTAGGCGACTGGGTCTAATTACTTCTCCTACGAGAGGAGTGAGAGTTATCACTGCTATTGGGACTTCATCTGAGGTTACTCGTATGTGTGAGGGCTGCCCAATAGACTTGGGTAGCAGAGTGATACTAGTTGACCTGATCGTCGTCCCCCTATTCCATTACGACGTTATCTTCGGTATGGATTGGCTCATTGAGATGCGAGCCGAGATCGACTGCGAGACTAGGGTGGTGACTGCCTATGGACTTGATGGCACGGCCTTTACTTTTCCTGTTCAGGTCAGTCACGCTACTCGGTTGCGATGTTACGCTTCTTCGTTAGAGGCTACTGATGTTCTGATGCTTGAGGATACGCCTGTATTTCAGGCTTTTGCGGACGTTTTTGCACCGATTCCTAAGTTACCACCTCGGCGCGAGATCGACTTCACCATTGATCTTACGCCCGGTGCGACACCCATCTCTTTTGCATGCCTCCGTGTGAGATGGAGGAACTGTGGAAACAGATTGATGGGCTGGTAGAGAAGGGCTTTATACGACCTAGTGTGTCTCCCTGGGAAGCACCTGTACTGTTTGTGAAGAAGAAGGATGGTTCATTACGGTTATATATTGATTACCGTAGATTGAACCAGGTCACCGTGAAGAACAAGTATCTTTTGCCCAGGATAGATGATCTGTTTAATCAGTTGAAGGGGGCGAAGTATTTTTCGAAGATCGATTTACAGTCAAGGTACCACCAGTTGCGTGTCAGAGATGAAGACGTGCAGAAGACAGCTTTCAGGACCTGTTTTCGGCATTACAAATTCCTGGTGATGTCGTTCGGTCTTACGAACGCACCGGCTGTGTTCATGGACTTAATGAACAGGGTATTTCGGCCATTCTTATACCGATTCGTCATCATATTCATTAATGACATCCCAATATATTCCATGAGTCGGGAAGAGCACGAGGTGCACCTGAGAGCGGTGTTGGATGCTTTGAGGAATAACCAGTTGTTTGCGTAGTATAAGAAGTGCGACTTCTGGCAGGGAGAAGTCAAGTTCCTGAGACATGTGGTGTCCAAGGATGGGATAGCTGTAGACCTTGTTAAGGTAGCCGCTGTTCAGGATTAGAAGCAGTCTGGCTCGGTTACCGAGGTGAGGAGTTTTCTTGGCCTGGCAGGGTACTATTGACGCTTCATTCGGGACTTCTCGAAGATTGCTAGGCCGTTGTCACAGTTGACATGTAAGGATTTGAAGTTCGCCTGGAATGAGAAGGCAGAAGCAGCTTTTCAGGAGCTGAAGGACAGACTAACGTCCGCCCCTGTGCTAGTATTGCCAGAGCAAGGGGTCAACTACACTATATATACTGATGCTTCTCGTGTTGGTTTGGGTTGTGTCCTTATGAAGAAGGACAGGGTGATTGTGTATGCCTCGAGACAATTAAGGAAGCACGAGGAAAATTACCCTACACACGACCTTGAGTTAGCAGCTGTCATCTTTGCATTGAAGCTCTGGAGACATTACCTCTAGGGAGAGGAGTTCGAGCTTTTCTGCTACCACAAGAGCCTTAAGTATATATTCACGTAGCGAGACTTGAATATGAGGTAGCGCAGATGGATGGAAACCTTGAAGGACTTTAAGTTCGAGGTCTCCTACCATCCTGGCAAGGCCAACCTTGTGGCGGATGCGTTGAGCCGCAAGAAGGCGATTGTATTTGTGGCTCCGCTGATGATAGCTGAGTGGGATATGCTAGAGTTCATGCGGGACTTCGAGTAGAAACTCACAGTGGAGGAGCCATTTGAGTGTGTCGCTCACGTTCGGGTGCGGCCACTTATTAACGATAGGATATCGAGGCCCAGAAAGGCGATGAGCGGTTGTCTGAGCTTCGAGAGCAAGCTAGAGACGCCAAGGACTCCGAGTGAAGAGTTAGCACAAATGGGGGTCTACGATACCGTGGCCGTTTATGTGTTCCTGATATTCTTGACTTGCGATAGGAGCTCCTCGAGACTGCCCACAAATCGAAGCTTGCAATGCATCGTGGTAGCACAAAGATGTAC
This sequence comes from Magnolia changhungtana, assembly GCA_030180095.1. NCBI lineage: Eukaryota > Viridiplantae > Streptophyta > Magnoliopsida > Magnoliales > Magnoliaceae > Magnolia > Magnolia changhungtana. The sequence goes on from JASAUF010000336.1 coordinate 2,515,722, forward strand.
TAGGATATGAGACAGTCTTATTGGTGGGATGGCATGAAGACCCACATAGCAGAGTATGTTTCTCGTTGTCTGACGTGCCAGCAGGTAAAGGCAGAACATCGCCAACCTCCTAGACTACTTCAGCCCATGCCCATAGCTGAATGGAAGTAGGACTTCATTTCCATGAATTTCATATCGGGGCTGCCGAAGACGAGGAAGGGACACGATTCCATCTGGGTGATTATGGACCAGTTGACCAAATCAACCCATTTCCTCCCTATCAGAGTCATGAACTCTGCAGACGAGCTGGCTAGGCTGTACATCAGAGAGATTGTGCGTCTGCATGGAGTTCCCCTAGAGATCGTGTTGGACAGAGATGCGCAGTTCACGTCTATCTTCTGGACTCGTATCCAGGAAGTGATGGGTGTAAAATTAAAGTTCAGTACTGCGTTTCACCCTCAGACCGACGGGCAGACAGAGCGGGTGAACCAGATTTTGGAGGATATGTTGCAGGCCTGTGTCTTGGACTTCAAGGACAGTTGGGATAACTGTCTTCCTTATGCAGAGTTCGCGTATAACAATAGCTTCCAGGCAAGTATTGGTATGGCTCCATATGAGGCCTTGTATGGTCGTCCTTGGAGAGTGCCGCATTGCTGGGCTTAGGTTGGCGAGCGCAGTTTGATTGGGCCGGAGTTGGTATAGGCGACCTCAGAGAAGATCGACATTATTAGGCGTCGACTTCTTACAGCGCAGAGCAGGCAGAAGAGTTACGCCAATACAAGGCGGCAACTGCTTGAGTTCGAGGTCGGAGACCATGTATTCCTCAGAGTTTCCCCTATGAAGGGAGTCCTTCAGTTTGGGAAGAAGGGGAAGCTCACATCGAGGTTCATTAGCCCATTTCAGACCTTGATCGAGTGGGTGTTGTGGCTATCGTCTCGCTTTGCTCACACCACTTGCAGCTGTACATAACGTATTTCATATATCTATGCTGAAGAAGTACGTTCCTGATCCTTCACACGTTATCAGCTGGGAACAGGTACAGTTGAGCGAGGATGCTACATATGAGCTGCGCCCGACACGTATCCTTGACAAGAAGGAGCAGGTACTGCGTAGCAAGGTTATTTCACTCGTGAAAGTACTGTGGACACATCATACAGAGGAGGAAGCTACATGGGAGACAGAAGCCGAGATCTGAAAGAACTACCCTCAGCTCCTCGAGGAGTACGAAAAGGTACTAATTTCGAGGACGAAATTTTTTATTAAGGGGGGTAGATTGTAATGACTCAAAAAATCCTGTACAATGGCCCGAGTACCACCTCGACCAGAAATTACTTAGGATCAAATCCTTTAGAAATTTGACAAAGTTAACTAAGTGCTAAACTAGATTAGCCATGAATCCATTTGAATCGCTTTAAATATGATCTGCAAGACCCAAAACTTGTAGAATCATTGACGCTAGGTTACCCTAAAATATAGGATCAAACTCATTACCCGACTGCTCTCGGGAGCACATTGAAACTCCGTATCAGATCTGGACCGCACATCGGGAGTCCGAATAATGCGAAGTTATAGACTTAGGACCGCCTCGCTGGGCTTGACAACCATCTTGGAAATCAAATCCAGACAGTGTCCCACAGCTGTTCGCTTGAGTCAGGAGCGAGGAGTGTGAGAACACTTATTTTTCTTTACAAAATAAATATCTCAAATAGTGATCTGAGACTTGTTACTTGTGGACATTTTGTAAGCAACCAGACCATCAGAATCTGACCTAAATACACCCTCGGATCAGGAAAAATTTCATAAACATATCCATGTACTTGGAATTTCAGATCGAGATCTGCTGACCGTTGAAGTGAAACTGGTCCGCCACGTATGATCTGGGAATCCGACTGAAACGAAAACTTAACTCCACATAGATCCAGAGTCTGTGAGCTTAAGTCTGACTTTTGGCTCAAGAGGGGCCGCCAGAAGTCCTCCGTTGAACTGGAAAAGGGTCACTTTGGTTATAACCTAAGTATACCTTGACCTTAGGTCTATTTTAGTGTATTTTTAGGCTATATAAGGACTTATCCTCTCTCTTACAGCTATACGAATTTGAGAGAAACCCTAGAGAGAGAAGAGAGAAAAGAGAGAGAAAGTGTGAGAGAAGTGGGAGAAACTCCCTACTACTATCCCCTGCCGTTCTACAAGCTTAACCAAGCAAGTCTTGTCGCTTTCCCGACGATTCCGACTTCATTTGTAGGTAAGAAACCCTAACCCTAATCTGTTTTGGGGTTGTGAAAGTTGTAGGTTATGAAATAACTAACCTATTTCATTCTATAGGTTACCAAACTGCCGAATACGGAAGCTTAGCAAACCTATAGGCTTCGTTACGATTGTACGATAAAAGGTGAGGACTTTAAGTATATAGGTTATGGTTTTCAACGCTTTTAATGTCAGATAATGATAGATTCATGATCTGCATGCAATTACACATGTACAAAGTGTTGTCTGTTTTCCATTTCGATTAAAGACGTAGAATATGGAATTTTATATATTCTAGGTATTTGTAGAAAGTATCGTATACGTATAAATTTTGGAAATGTGTTTGCCATGATTATTTGTTGTATGAATATATTATATATGGATAAAATACTTAGTTGGCGAAAGGACTCGCCCTAATACATGTTTTGCTAATGTACACTATGTATGTTGAAATAGTGTATTCTAAGTGTTTGTGAAAATGCTTGTGAGAGTAAGTGTTTGGATGATGGTGTCTTAGGTAGGTGTTGAGATGGGATTCTCAACTACCTTAGAGATGTATATGATTTTCTCCATGTTGATTGTTTAACTTAGCTGCTTACTTATGAAATATATGTGTTTGTATTTCTTGTTTACATGGTGCTTTATAACATGCTTTATGACATGCTTGTTAACATGCTTGAATTACTTTGTTTGTTATGCTTTACTCCATATGCTCTAAATAAGGATTGATTGAGTTTGAGACTATGATTATAGTCCAGACAATCGGTACCAGACTTGAGTTCGTGGTTGACATTCATTTCGTCACGTAGGATGTATTTGATGAACCCAAGTCGTACTTCGGTTGGCGACAGTGGTTAGGCCACGCGAAGTGCTTATGCACTTCATGTTGTTCAGTTGATTGTGCGCTCGAGCTAGTCAGGCTCGTCAAGTAACCTGATATGTCTAATGTATGTTCACCATGTTTGGACGCTACTGCTTGAACTTAGGGTACCAAACTTACCAGTGAAATCCCGTTAACCATGGTACCTCGATCCGCTAAGACTCATGAGCCGGGCATGGTGGTATGGGACACCTTGGTCGAGCTGTCGGCCTATGTTGGGGCCACATGCCTCCCCATAGTGACCAGTAAGCAACCTTGACTCGTGAACTGATTATGGTGGTATGGGACACTATATTCGAGCTGTCGGCCTACATTGATTGGTGACGAGCCCTTTGTATTGACCTTGAGCATACTTTGAATTTACGGTGAGGCGACAAGTTTTGCCGCAGTGTATAGAGTATAAATTAGGCCTGTATCCAATTAGTGATGAATCGTTAAAAAGGTGATGGGGGAGTGGTGTAACCATTGTGTGTAACAGCCCTGGCAGCCTTCGCAGCGACCTAGAAACATACCATCGTATGAGATTAATTAGGACTGACGACCCTAGAATGGATCATGTTTGGGAATAATACACGGGAGGTACCTTAGTTTCCCAATCCTGCTGTTTGAAATGGACTAATAATAATTCGGTAATCATGCTCATCATCGCATTGCATGTGCTTGGAAGATGTGGAGCACTGAGGAATGCAAGCATGCCACGAACGTAAGATGGTATCGCATAAGGGAGTGTGTGGTGAGGGCATCCATCATGACTGCATTCATACTTGCATTAATAAGAGTAGTTAGGAGTGTTTGATTGTACTGCTTTATCATTACTGCTTGACTGAATTGATAACATGTTAACCTATGCTTTATTGTTCCACTGAGTTAGCTACTCACTCCCACGTTACAGGACGGTGTTGTACACACCAACCAGACTCTGTCTTAGGTACAGATGAGGTGACGACTCAGGAGGCTGAGCCGAACTACGACGAGGACCAGGACGAGTTCTCGTTCATGCAGTACTCTGGTGGCTTTGACTAGACTACCGGATTGATGGGATTTACAGGACTTATTTCCTTAGTTGTACTTTTGACCTTTTGTTTATAAAACAGATATATGTATATGGTGACTCAGATGTGTTTATACTCTGGAGATTGAGATGGTTTTGTTTCTTTTACATACATATATATACAATTTCAGTCTTCCGCTTGCCTTTATGCAATTGATCTGGAGTATGAATTACTGTTTTGGTATAATCTCACTCATGTTTATTGCACTAACACAGACAATATTTAATCATCATTATCTATGTTGCATAAGTGATGTTTTGGAACTCGAGAGTTGAGTTGCTACTCGACCCTCGAATTTCAGGGCGTTACAGCCCGTCTGACCTCCTCCGCTGACGGATCACGCATCAGCTCCTCGTTGTCACTCTCGGACAACATGTAGGCGATAAGATCGCTGACAATATCCACGTCCGCAGAGTCGTCACCCATGAGCAGGTTGGAGAAGAAACGGATGGCTTCCTCCTTGATACATTTGGGATCAGTGATGACAGTTATGGCGTCGGGCTTGATCCTTTTGATCTCTGCTCTTCGAGCACGGTCCATAGCATACATGTGGAAGAATTTTGTGTTACGATCGCCTTCGGTCAGCTAGTTGTTCCGAGCCTTTTGCTTCCAGAAAATCTCCTCAGCTAACTACCAATAAGCCAGGTTTTGCTTGGCTTCCAACATCTGCGCTGAGGAGGAGGAGGAGACTGAAACCAACTGCATAGAATTTTCCAAATGTTCGAGGGAGTTTTCTGCCTACTTACGCTTAGAGAAAACGTTTTCGAAAATGTCCCTATTCCACACCTTGATTACCTGCTTCACTTTTCTTAACTTAAGCATGACCCCTATCATGGGCGAACCGACAATATCACCTGTCCACACCTCCTTGACAGTTTGAAGAAAACCCTCATGCAAGAACCACATCCTCTGAAAACAGAAAGGTTTTGCTGACGGTTGAGCCAAGGGCGGGAATTTCAACAGGATGGGAGCATGATCTGAGCTAGCTCGAGATAGATGAACAACCTGAAAACGAGGAAACCGCGTGAACCAGTCGCCGTTGCAGAGGACTCTGTCCAACCGTGCCCAGATCCTCGCATTCCCTCCCTGGTTATTGCTCCAAGTAAATCTGTTACCGGAGAAACGGAGAAACTGGCATCAAGCAGCCCCGCATTGTTGATAGCTGACGTGAACTCCTTGTCACCTACTCCAAAATGCGATCTACTTCCTAGCCTCTTTGCTCCAAAAGAGACTGCATTGAAGTCAACGAAGACTGCCGAAGGGCCAAAATGGGATCTGCTAATAGTGGCCATCTCTTCCCATAGATTACGCCTAAGAAACCTGGAACACTTTGCATAGACAAAAGAAAGAAGCACGGAATCTTGCGAGGGCTGAAAAGAGCATTTAACATAGAGCATTTGGTTAGAAGGAAGAGACTACTACTGCGTTAACAGAGGAGTGGAGGAATACCCAGATTTTTCCGCCAGCCTCTCCATTAGAAAGGGAGGAATGAAATCCCAACTTCAAGCCTGTCACCACTCTTCTTTCCTCTCTAAGCATAGGCTCCAAGACAGCAACGATCCTTAGTTATGCTCGACAATGATCCTCTTCGCCGTTCTGATGGTAGGGGAATTCCCTATGCCTCGAACATTCCACACGAGGCAGCTATCCATCAAAGATACATCCAGAATAGACGGCCCTTCTCTCTAACCTTCTCAATCTTCCTCTCCATTCCACAGGGCCAGTGATTCTAGATGGAAGAGCTTTGGACCTGCGTTTACCCTTGGAGTGTGGTGGGAGAGCTCTGGATATGCATTTTCCTCTAGCCAATCGAACTTTGGATTGAACTGTTGCTCTGGATGAGCCTACATTGGTACACTGAACAGAAGGAGCTGAAGGAGAGATGCCTATTCCTGCAACCTCAGGTTCTGCTACTGATCCATCTTGAATATGGACCTTTGCTCTACCTTCTTCCCACAGGACGTCGCAGCTTGGACGGGCTTCAGGCGAACCAATTTCCTCCCTATGGGCTGTGGCCGTAAAGGGGGAAAAATCTACCATCAGGACTATGTCCCTGTCCTGACAAGGAGCCACTCTACCAGAGTCCTCTACAGTTTGAGGAACGAAAGAAGCTGATTCCCAAAAACGACTAGCTGTCTCATCTTCACTATCATAGAGGGGAGAGTTGGGAGTGCAGCCAACTGATTTGGCACTGTCTTTAATACCTATATTGGCCTGATGGTAGATAGCTTCCATGGAGGGGAGATGGGTAGTCTCTCTGATGGGGAATGTTGGACTGGGGATTGGGGAAGTAAGCAGGAGATGTTGGCTAGGAGCCAGATCCTGGTTAGGTAGTGCAGGGTTGATTGGCGGAAGAGGGGAGGGCGTGGGTTGATGGGGTTCCATGAGCTCAGAAGCACATAGAACGTTGGGGAGAGGATTTGATGCCCTAATATCAGGGGGAACTCCCTCGTGAGTGATACCGAGATGGGGGGTTGAAGAGGTCTCATGCATCCCTATCCCCCGCAAGTTCCTTAAAGGATAAACTAGTCCCTGTCACAGGGGAATTTCGACAAACAGATCGGCTGCGGAGCTGGCGCGGGCTCGAACCTGACTTGAAACTCCTCTCAACCCAATCTCTAGTCCTCTCCAGAGGCCTCGGATTGTGCCTCTCTCTTCAGCAATGAGTCTGAAAGATGTTGGAATGTTCCACTTCGACTCCACTAGGTAAGGTTGCCCATCAACTATCAGTTGTTGCGAGCAGCAGAATGGTATTCTCGGATTCAAAATCACCTTAGCTCAAGCAAAAACCTGAAAAGGGCCATATCTACTATTAGAATCTATCTAAGTGACTTTACCGTATCTGTTGCCAAGATCACGAATGACCTGATCTACCCATGCATGGGCCGAGATGCCGAAAAATCGAATCCAGTGCCCCTCATAAACAGGGTTGGATTCTGGGGTCCATTTGGCCAGCACCCTGAACCCCAAAGATTCCTGCAATCCACTGTCCTGTGAGAAATCTTAAAGGTTTGCCTTCGATTTGAATATGAGGAGGAATGCATCGTTGGATAACCTGGTAACATCGACTGCCGCAGCTTGAAATCTGGAGGACCTGATAGTTTCCATTAGATCGAGGATGGATGTAGCTGGGTCGACGACTCTCCCAATCAGTCCCAAACCAAGTTCTGCTAGCTTCCTCCCTACCAGAGCTGGGTCCGCCATTGGGAGGCGAAGGGGGAAGCGGGATGGACAACGTTCCTGTGGCCTCCCCCCGGGTTGAGCTCTAGATGAGGAGTTGGAGCTACCGGTCAGAAATTCCAGAGGGGCAGGTGGCTTGGAAAGACCAGATGAGCGGGCGGGTGGCTTGGAAAAACCGGAAGGGCGGGTGGGCGGCTGGGGGCGGTGAGGCTGGAGATCCTTTTTTGCTGCTTGAACTGTCACTATTCTCCCATTAATCCTTCTCCCATGGAGGACTCCAATGGCTACCCTGGCATCATCTTCGTACTGAAATCGCACAAATGTGAAGCCTCTAGGGCGAATCGTCCCTGGGAATGAAGGGATGAAAACGTCAACCACTCTACCATACTGCTAGAAGATCTTGAAAAGATCCTCATTCGAGCAAGAGAAAGGGAGGTTCCCAACGAATAGGTTGAAAACCCCTCTACCACTCGCAAGCTTTGGTGGACTTAACCGACGGATCCGAGATCTCCCTGTTCTACCCCTGCAAGCGTCCGCGTAGTGTAGAGGAGGACAATCTCTGGACGGCACCCTGCTTCGTCTTCTCCCATCCCCTTTGCTGTGACGAAACCCTAGACATCTCCTCAGTTACATTGACGGTTGGAGAGGGCATTTTAGATTTTGACGACTTGAAAAAGAGTAATCTTTTTCATAATTGTTTGGTGCTCTTCCCCAGTCATATCCAAGTGGCTTGTAGCATTGATGGAGCATATGCATGTTGATGCACATCATCAATGCCGTTCATGCAAAACTATTAAACATTTAAGGTGGCACATGTGACACATGTTGGGCACCCGAATGTGGACAATCACACGGGACAATCACACATTTGGCACGTGAGATTTATATACGTTCCTGTAGTACTGGTTCGGTATACTGTCCCTCTTGGTTCACCCTATCCCTACAAGTGAGACCCATGGTTTGGCCTGGAACACTTTCAGACAGGAAGATGACGTTCTGTCTTTTGCGGGTTTGGCCTGGAACACTTTCAGACAGGAAGATGACATTCTGTCTTTTGCTTTTGTAAATTGTTGCTTGTATTACTTGTATTTTTCTTGTGACTGTCAATTTCCTAGGCCATTTAGGAATTCTTAGGCCCCGTTTGTTAAATCTGAACTCTAAAAACTGTATCTGAAATCTGAAGCCTGAATATGGAATCTGAAGTCAAAAAACTCGTTTGATAATTATAGCTGAAGTATGAAAATTAAGTATTGAATTACCTGTTCGTTAACAAACATCTTAAATGTCTAAAATATATTAATTTGACACATTTGCCCCATCTCTGGGTTAGAAATGTTTTACATTATAAAGAAATTAATTTTTATTAAATGAAAATAAAATCATTATATTTAATTCAAATAAACTAAAATACTTAGTAGAAAACTAAAATATCATTATTCACAAGGCACTCAATTCCTCTCAGCGGGGAGATTGTCATTATGTGTCATGTAGGGTTGAGCACCAGCAACAACAAAACCTTCGAAGAAGGCCCACCTTGATGTTTATATGTTATCCAAACCGTTTATATGGTCATTCCCAATTGGATGAAGTGAAAACACCTAAAATATAGCTTGATACAAAACTCGTGTGGCCATAAAAATGCTTTTTTACGGCGCTCACTGAATGCCCACTATTTCTTCATGTATGGCACACTTAAGTATTTTATAAACTTCAATTTTAGTCACACGTCCTTAAATAACCTTACAAAATGGATGGACGGGGTGAATTTCTCAAAAACATCGCGGTGGACCCCACCCAACATTATCGCGCAGGAAGTTCCTGTGAAAGGCTTTCGCACACACCAGCTATATAGCTGCTGTAGGTACGTGTCGTGCCAAGACGAGCACTGACACTCCTCGGGCTCCAAGTTCTACGAACGGTTTAAAGGAGATCAAAGTTACATGGGCCCCACAGTGATGTATTTATTATATCTACACCGTTCATCTATTTTTAGAGATCATATTTTAGAGCATTATCCAAAAAACGAATCATATAACCAAAGATCAGATGGACGACACCACAAATAGCAGCGGAGATAATGATTTTCACCATTAAAAAATTTGTAGGGCCCACCATAATGTTTATTTTCTATCCAACATGTTCATAAGGTCACAAATACCTATATGAAGAGGAAAAAAAATTCATAATGATCCAAGTTATGTGGGTCCACTATGATGTATGTGGTGTCAACAAGTTCTGTGGCGAGATTCGCTACCGAAGTGGCATCACCAAGTTCCGTGAGCCCACTATGATGTATGTGGGCCCCACTATGATGTATGTGCTTTATCTACATTGTTCATCTATTTGGAGATTTAATTTTAGGGCGTGGGTAGGGGTGTACACCGAGCTGAAGCTCGACTCGGCTCGGCCACTAGCTGACCTCATCTCAAACTCGGCTCAGCTCGGTCCTCGAGCCTGACTGGCCAATTCAACTCAGTTCGGTCAGCAACTCGGGCCAATTCAGGCCGAGTTTGCCTATGCGACATTTCCACAAACACCTGGACTGCACCTTCAAAATCCCACTATTTATAAAACAATTGCAAAGGTTTTTCAGTTATTTTATCAAATACCTTCCAAGCAACATAAAAATCTAGGAGAAAAAAAAAAAAAAAAAAAAAGGTTTTTGTTTCATATACATACCTTCCTTGCCACTGGCCACACTTTGTTGAGTCATTTCATCAAACACTTTGTAAGCAACATCAATATCAAAGTAACCGATTCACTGAATTGGTTCGATTCGAGCCAGATTCGATCCGAGTCGAGTTGAGCTGGGGCCAGCTCGAACTCGTCTCGAACTCATTTTCGAGCTAAAAAAATCAACTCGACTTGGCTCGAACTCAGCTTCCAACCGAGCATTTTCGAGTCGAGTCAAACGAGCTAACCGAGCTAGCTCAGTTCGTGTACACCCCTAGGCATGAGTTAAAGAATGAAGTAGATTCAAATATGTAGTGGACCCACCACAAAAAAATAAAATAAAATAAAATAAAATAAATGAAAAAAAATAGTGGGGAGATTGATGCTGACCGTTGAAACCTTACTAAGGTTTTCTATGATTTTTATTTGAAATCCAACCTGTTCACAAGTTAACACAAACATGAAAGAAGGGAAAAAAAACAAATATTAGCTTGATCAAAAACTTTTGTGGCCTATTTAAGTTTTTAATGGTGGGCGTTGCTCTCCCAATGTTTTCCGTGATGAGGTCTACTGGAGCTTTGGATTTGACTCATTCTTTGGATCTTTACCTAAAGTTATATTTACAAATGGATGGACGGCGTGGATACAAAACATACATCATGATGGGCCCACATAACTTGGTGACGTCAGTAGCGAGTCTCCCTATCCGTATCCAATCCGCGTCCGTAGAAACAGATTGGCTACTCCCCTGCCGCCAGCCGATGGCTGGTGGTCGGTGCTATGTTGGCCCACCATGATGTTTGTTTGTGTTTCATCCATGACGTCCATCTATGTTTCTAGATCATTTTATGGTATGAGACCAAAAATGAGGTATATTCCAATCTCAAGTGGACCACATTATAGGAAAACAGTGTTGAATGAACGTGGACCATTAAAAACTTTTTGAGGGCCATAAAAGTTTTGGATCAAGCTGTCTTTGTTTTTTCCATTCATTTGGGTCTATATGACCTAATCAACAGATTGGATGTAAAATAAACAGTACATTGGGCCTTAGGAGAATTTTAATGGTGGATATCTAATCACTATTGTTTTCCTGTGGTGTGGTCCACCTGAGATTTATATTCCTCTCATTTTTAGCATCAAGCCCTAAAATGATCTTTAAAAATGGATGAATGAAATGGATGAAATATATACATCATGGTAGGCTTAAAGAAGTGCCCCTGTTAAAAGTTGGATGTGTATGACCATCTCTCTCGCAAAGGATAATCTTGGATTAAAAATAATATTAAACACATAACGCATCCTTCATTCGCATTGAGATAGACTCCATTCACGGAAAATTTTCAACACAAAGGACTCCCATCACGAAGAGTTTTCGACGTAAAATCGTGGAGCGCTTTCCTTCTTATGAGTTAACAAACACCACGTTGGGTACAAAATTCAGCGTTAACAAACAGGCCCTTATCTATTTTAATACGAATACCATCAACAGTCTAGATCACTGAACCGTGGATCCCATTTTCAGAAACTCTTGCATCATGATACTATCCACATCCAGATGCATGGGCACTCCATAGTCCCTCTTTATGGCCCCTCGTGCTGTTCCTGCCCGCACCTATAGACACGATGCATGTGCCAAGCTGGAAAGTGAATAGGAAATCGGAGCCGTGGATAGTGTTGCCCACATAGTGCAAACAATTTTTCACAGAAATCAAGCCGGTTCACTCATCAGGTGGCCACACTCAGTCATTGAACGTGGACGTCTGGTAAGTCCTTAGAACTGTTCATTACTTTCCAGCCGGGTTGGGTTTCATGACTAACAAGCCCCTTTTCTGTTGCATATCTTCTACGGGGAAATTGACGGTACTTGCCTCCATGATTGGTTAAATTTCCTGAAGAGATTCAACCTTTCATATATTCGACAGAGGCCTTTTAACAAGCTTCCGATAGATAATTACTTGGACCAAAATGAGCTTCTGAAAATTATTTGGACCAAAATGTCCTTTGTCCATGGTTAAGTAAGTGTATGGTTTTTAAGTGAATAAGAAGTTACGTTGTATTTAATAACATATATGGAACCCTTTTTTTGGGCGTGGGCAAGGTCCAACTCGTGGGCCCCACACTGATGTATGCGTATAATCTATGTCACCCATCCTTCTTACCATGTCATTTTAGAACTAGGGCCCAAATATCAGCCTGATCCAGAGCTAGTGTGCGCCACATAATAGAAAATAATGGTGATAATGTTACCCATTGTTAATACTTTTCAGACTCACTGCGATGTTTGTTAGAAGTGGAAACCGCACAAGCAGGACTTTTTGGGCCCACAGCGAGCTAGCCGACAAGGTAGATGAAACGGATCACCCCATTGTGGGCCTTATGCTATGGTATCAATGTCTAGGTAGTAAAGGACGTGAACACGTGAAAACCACAACCCATATAACATGACAACCACGACCTATATGAGCCCACATTGATATATTATATAATCCATGCCGCCTATCCTTTTTGTCGTGTCATTTTACGACTAGGGACCAAATATCAGCCTAATCTAGTGCTCATGTGGGCCACAAAATATAAAATAATGATGACTGTTAAAACCTTTCAAGCTCACTGTGATGTTTGTTAGAAGTGGACACTGTCTAAGTTAGGACTTTTTTGGCCCATGGCGAGCTGGCCAACAAGGTAGATGGATCAGATCACCCCATTGTATGCCTTAAGATATGGTACCAATGGCTGGGTAGTAAAGGAAGTGAACACGTAAAAAGCATGATCCATATAACATGACAACTACGACCTATACAAACCACGACTAATATGGGCCCATATTGATGTATGTGTATAATCCATGCTGCCTACCTTTTTTATCATGTCATTTTAGGGTTAGGGACCAAATATTAGCTTGATCTAGTGCTCCTTTGGGCCACAAAATAGAAAATAGTGGTGACTGTTGAAACTTTTCAGGTTCACTATGATGTTTGTTGAAGTAAACACTGCCCAAGTCAGGACATTTTGAGCCCATGGCGAGCTGGCTGACAAGGTGGATGGATCAGATCACCCCATTGTGGGCCTTAGGCTATGATACCAATGGCTAGGTAATAAAGGAAGTAAACACCTGAAAACCATATGACAACCACGACCCAAATAACATAACAACTATGACTCATGCAAACCACGACCCATATAGGCCCACATTGATGTATGTGTATAATCAATGCCGCCTATCCTTTTTGTTTTGTCATTTTAGGGCTAGGGACCAAATATCACCCTAATCTAGTGCTTATGTAGGCCACAAAATAGAAAATAATGGTGACTGTTGAAACTTTCCAGGCTCACTGTAATGTTTGTTAGAAGTAGACATTGCCTAAGTCAGGACTTTTTGGGCCTACGGTGAGCTGGCCGACAAGATGGATGGATCAAGTCACCCCATTCTGGGCCTTAAGCTATAGTGCCAATGGCTAGGTAGCAGAGGAAGTGAACACGTGAAACCACGATCCATATAACATGACAACCATGACCCATATAACATGACAAGTACGACTCATGCAAACCACAACTCATATGGGCCCACATTGATGTATGTGTATAATTCATGTCACCCATCCTTTTTGTCGTGTTGTTTTAGGGTTAAGGCCCAAATATCAGCCTGATCCAATGCTCATGTGGGCCACAAAATAGATAATTATGGGACTGTTGAAACTTTCCAGGCTCACCGTGATGTTTGTTAAAAGTGGACACTACCCAAGTCAGGACTTTATGGCCCCATGGCGTGCTGGCTGACAAGGTGGACAGAACGAATCACCTCATTTAGGTCGTGGTTGTTGTGTTATATAGGTCCTGGTTGTTATAGGTCGTAGTTGTCATATTATATGGGTCGTTGTTATCATGGGTCGTGGTTATCATGTTCTATGGGTCGTGGTTGTCATGTTATATAAGTCATGGTTATCATGGGTCGTGGTTGTGATGTTATATGGGTTGTGGTTGTAATGGGTTGTGGTTACAATGTTATATGGGTTGTGGTTGTCATGGGTCATGGCTGTAATGTTGGAGGGCCCCACTTACATAATCTACACTATTCACCGCGAAGACCAGCTTGAGAGGAGGTCATTAAGCTTTGACTAATACTGGTTTGGATGAACAGGGACCCCATTGTGTGCCTAGGAATGTTTTAACATAACAAAATCATTCCCCTTCGTGTAGTCCACTCCAATCTTAAATCCACCTCATATTTTATCCCATGGACTAAAATGATCTAAAGAAGTTGGTGGATGGATCAAATCAAATATATAAATCAAGATGGTCCTACTTGTAAGACCCAAATTTGGCCGGACCAAATTTACATGTGCGGTAACCCATTCCTGGACAAATTTGGGTCTCATGAGTGCAACCATCTTGATGTATATATTTGATCTGATCCATCCATCAACTTCTTTAGATCATTTTAGTGTATGGGATAGAATATGAGGCGGATTCGAGATTGGATTAGACCTCACGAAGGGGAACGATTTTTGTATGTTAAAACATTCCTAGGCCCACGATAGGGTCCCTATTCATCCAAACTAGTCTCAGTCAAAGCCTATTAGCCCTTTCTTGAGCTAGTCTATGCGGTGAACAAAGTAGATTATGTAAGTGGGGCCCTCTTTAACATTACAGCCACAACTCATGATAACAACGACCCATATAACATCACAACCACGACCCATATAACATCACAACCACGACCCATGATAACCACGACCCATATAATATGACAATCATGACCCATATAATATGACAAGCACGACCCAGATAACATGATAACCACGGCCCGTGACAACCACGACCCATATAACATGACAATCACGACCAATTACAATCAGGACTCATATAACACAATAACCATGACCCATATGGGGTGATCCGTTCCGTTCACCTTGTCGGCCAATTCACCGTGGGGCTAAAAAGTCTTGACTTGGGCAGTGTCCACTTCTAACAAACATCACAGTGAGCCTGGAAAGTTTCAACAGTCACCATTATTTTCTATTATGTGGCCCACACAAGCACCAGATCAGGCCGATACTTGGGAGCTACCCCTAAAATGACACGGTGAAAAGGATGGGCGACATAGATTATACACATACATCAATGGCCCATATGGGTCGTCGTTGTCATGTTATATAAGTAGTGATTGTCATGTTATATGGATCATGGATTCCATGTGTTCACTTCCTTTACTACCTAGTTTTTGGTACCATAGCCTAAGGCCCACAGTGGGGTAATCCAATCCATCCACCTTGTCGACCAGCTCATTGTGGGCCCAAAAAGTCTTGACTTGGAGTGTCCACTTCTAACAAACATTATAGTGAGCTTGAAAATTTTCAACAGTCACCAATATTTTCTATTTTATGTCCCTCATCAGCACTGGATCAGGCTGATATTTGGTCCCTAGCCCTAAAATGACACGGCGAAAAGGATGGGTGGTATAGATTATACACATACATCAATGTGGGCCCATATGGGTTGTGGTTTGCATGGGTCATCGTTGTTGTCATGTTATATGGACCGTGGATTTCACGTGTTCACTTCCTTTACTGCCTAGTCATTGGTAAAATAGCCTAAGGCCCACAATGGGGTGATCTGATCCATTCACCGTGTCGGCCAGTTCTTCGTGGGTCCAAAAAGTCCTAACTTGGGCAATGTCCACTTCTAACAAACATCACAGTGAGCTTGGAAAGTTTCAACAATTACCACTATTTTTTATTTCGTGGCCCACATGAGCACTGGATCAGGCTGATATTTGGTCTCTAGCCTGAAAATGACACGGCAAAAAAGATGGGCGGTATGGATTATACACATACATCAATGTGGGCCCATACGGGTCTTAATTGTCATGTTATATGGGTCGTGGTTGTCATGGATTTCACGTGTTCACTTCCTTTACTACCTAGCCATTGGTACCATAATCTACTGCCCACAGTGGGGTGATCCAATCCATCCACCTTGTTGGCCAGCTCATCGTGGGTTGAAAAAGTCCTGACTTGGGCAGTGTCCACTTCTAACAAACATCACAGTGAGCCTAGAAAGTTTCAACAATCATCACTATTTTCTATTTTGTGGCCCAAATGATATTCGGGTCCTAGCCGTAAAATGATATGACAAAAAGGATGGGCAGCATGGATTATACACATACATCGATGTGGACCCATATGGGTCATAATTTGCATGGGTCGTGATAAGTCGTGGTTATCATGTTATATGGTTCTGGATCGTGGTTTTCATGTATTCACTTCCTTTACTACTAAGCCAATGGTACCATAGCTTAAGGCCTACAATGAGATGATCTGATCCATCCACCTTATCGGCCAGGTCGCCGTCGTGGACCCAAAAAGTCCTGACTTAGGCAGTGTCCACTTCTAACAAATATCACAGTGAGCCTGGAATGTTTCAGCATCCACTACTATTTTTTATTTTATGGCCCACATGAGGACTGAATCAGGCTGATATTTGCGCCCTAGCCCTAAAATGACACGGTAAAAAGGATGGGCGGCATGGATTATACACATACATCAAGTGGGGCCATATGGGTCGTGGCTTGCATGGGTCATAGTTGTTATGTTATATGGGTTGCAGTTGTCATGTTATAGTGGTTTTCACATGGTCACTCCCTTTACTACCTAGCCATTGGTATCATAGTCTAAGGCACACAATGGGGTGATCCGATTCATTCACCATGTCGGCCAGCTCACCGTGGGCCCAAAAAGTCCTGACTTGGGTAGTGTCCACTTCTAGCAAACATCAAAGTGAGCTTGGAAAGTTTTAACAATCATCACTATTTACTATTTTGTGGCCCACATGAGCACTGGATCAGACTGATATTTGGTCCCTAGCCCTAAAATGACACAGCAAAAAGGATGGGCAGTATGGATTATACACATACATCAATGTGGGCCCATATGGGCTGTGGTTTGCATGGGTCGTAGTTGTCATGTTATAAGGATAGTGGTTGTTGGATTTCACGTGTTCACTTCCTTTACTACCTAAACATTGATACCATAGCTTAAGGCCCATAGTGGGGTAATTCAATCCATCCACCTTGTCGACCAGCTCGTCGTGGGCCTAAAAAGTCCTGATTTGGGCAGTGTCCACTTTTAACAAACATCACAATGAGCCTAGAAAGTTTCAACAGTCACCACTATTTTCTATTTTGTGGCCCACACGAGCACTTGATCAGGCTAATATTTTGTCCCTAGCCCTAAAATGACACCGCAAAAAGAATGCGCGGTATGGATTATACACATACATCAATGTCGGCCCATATGGGCCGTGGTTTGCATGGGTCGTAGTTGTCATGTTATAAGGGTAGTGGTTGTTGGATTTGATGTGTTCACTTCCTTTACTACCTAGACATTGGTACCATAGCCTAAGGCCCACGGTGGGGTGATTCAATCCATCCGCCTTGTCGACCAGCTCATCGTGGGCCTAAAAAGTCCTGACTTGGGCAATGTCCACTTTTAACAAACATCACAGTGAGCCTAAAAAGTTTCAATAGTCACTACTATTTTCTATTTTGTGGCCCACATGAGCACTGCATCAACTGATATTTGGTCCCTAGCCCTAAAATGGCATGGCAAAAAGGATGGGCGGTATAGATTATACACATACATCAATGTGGGCCCATATGGGCTGTCATTTGCATGGGTCGTAGTTGTCATGTTATAAGGGTAATGGTTGTTGGATTTCACACGTTCACTTCCTTTACTACCTAAACATTGGTACCATATCCTAAGGCCCATGGTGGGGTGATTCAATTCATCCACCTTGTCGACCAGCTCATCATGGGCCCAAAAAGTCCTGACTTAGGCAGTGTCCACTTCTAACAAACATCACAGTGAGCCTAGAAAGTTTTAACAGTCACCACTATTTTCTATTTTGTGGCCTACATGAGCACTGGATCAAGCTGATATTTGGTCCATATCCCTAAAATGACACGGCAAAAAGGATGGGTAGTATAGATTATACACATACATCAATGTGGGCCCATATGGGTCATGGTTTGGATGGGTCGTAGTTGTCATACTATAAGGGTAGTGGTTGTTGGATTTTCCGTGTTCACTTCCTTTACTACCTAGACATTGGTACTATAGCCTAAGGCCCACAGTGGAGTGATTCAATCCATCCACCTTGTCGACCAGCTCATCATGGGCCCAAAAAGTCCTGACTTGGGTAGTGTCCGCTTCTAACAAACATCACAATGAGCCTAGAAAGTTTCAACAGTCACCACTATTTTCTATTTTGTGACCCACATGAGCACTGCATCAGGCTGATATTTGATCACTAGCCCTAAAATGACAAAGCAAAAAATGATGGGCAGCATGGATTATACACATACATTAATGTGGGCCCATATGGGTCAAGGTTTGCAAGGGTCGTAGTTGTCATGTTATATAGGTCTTGTGGTTGTCATGTGTTTACTTCATTTACTACTCAGCCATTGACACCATAACATAAGGCCCACATTGGGGTGATTCGATCCATCCACATTGTCGCCCAGCTCATCGTAGGCCCAAAAAGTCTTGACTTGGGCAGTATCCACTTCTAACAAACATCATAGTGAGTCTCGAAAGTTTTTACAGTCCCCATTATTTTCTATTTTGTGGCCCACAGGAGCACCGGATTAGGCTGATATTTGGTCCCTAGCTCTAAAATGACACGTCAAAAAGGATGTACAGCGTGGATCATACACATACATCAATATGGGCCCATATGGGTTGTGGTTTGCATGGGTTATAGTTGTCATGTTATATGGGTCGTGGTTGTCATGATATATGGGTCGTGGAAACCATGTGTTCATGTCCTTTACTACCTAACCATTAGTATCGTAACCTAAGACCTACAATGGGGTGATCCATTCCATCCACCTTGTCAGCTAGCTCGCCATGGGCTTAAAAAGTCCCGCCTTGTGCGGTGTCAACTTCTAACAAACATCGTAGCGAGCTTGAAAAGTATCAACAATGGGTGAAACTATCACCATTATTTTCTATTATGTGGGCCACACTAGCTTCGGATCAGGTTGATATTTGGGCCCTAGCCCTAAGATGACACGACAAGAAGGATGGGCGGCATGGATTTTACACATCCAGCAGTGTGGGCTCCACGAGTTGGGCCTTACCATGCTAAAAAAGGCTTCTGTCCATGAAATAACACGTAACTTCCTCCACACTCTAAAACCATACAACTATTGATCCAAGGACAAGCATTTTCATCCGAAACATTTTATAAAAGTTGTCAGAAGGCCACCCTTAGAATATTTGGAAGGTAGTATTTCTTTAGGGAATTTGACCATACATGGAGGCCGGTAGGATCAACTTCCCTCTTCTTCATGATGGAACCCTAGGCATGGATCTCATATCCCACAAACGTGCCAATTCGGCATGGTCCCCATCATTAACATGATGGAACCTGCATAGATGAATTCTCTGGCATTTTTCTTACCATTAAACCATGATTATAAATGAGTTCTCTAGTATTTAAATTCTTACCACTGGAGGATTTTACCGAACACACACACACACACTCTCTCTCTCTCTCTCTCTCTCTCTCTCTCTCTCAGAAAACACAACCGAAATGGATTTTGGAAACATAGGTCAGAGAAAATGATACACCCCATCTTTGATGCATTTGCAACCATAATTATAAATCTAACAACGAATATGACAGTAGCCACATTTAATAAATAATCAATTCTGAATATTTGTTACTTGATGCTTTTTCTCACTATGAGTTCATGGAAGTTTGAATTTCCTCCAGAGTTCGCCCCTTTGTTTCAGGTACTAACTTCGCGACGAATAGCACATTCATTGCAGAAGCTCCAGCATAGAGAAAAAATGTACCTAAAAACCATATAAACATGTTACCAGGCCTTTTAATTCAAAGGGCTATTAGTTACATTTTTGGCAGTGAATCTGAAAAAATATATATATAATAATAAATTAAATTAAATACAAGATACAAAGTGGGCAAATCAAGCTGATTTGATCACTGGCGCCATGGGGTGCACACACAACGATCAAAGTGTGCTGATCAATAATAATAATAATAAATGCCTATGCAATCGATGCTCATGGTGATCTTTTCTACATGCAGCAGTAAAGCAGGCAATGATTTTTAACAAGATGTTGGAAGTTTCAACTGAATTTTTTGAATAAACTATCAGTAAAGTGTGACCGACCGTATGAGATCAGATTTAACCTTCCAACTGAGGGAAGACTTCTTCCTATTTTGAATGGGTTTGTTGGTTGTCCAGTTAATTTTCAAACTGTCCAAGAATCTACACACCCATCAGGATGAATTTTTAACCGATTTTGGACTCTTAAAGTTTTGCCAACTTGGCCAATACCCGCAACAGCTGTGAGATATGAATTTTCCCTCACCAGACGAGCTCCAGCTCATGAGAAAGTTGAATGTATATGTCACCACCCAAGCAACCAACCAGTTCACCAGAGTCACCAAGCTTCCAGCAATGCCCTTTACGTTCATCGGGAATATCTGCAACAAAAGCAATTTTTCAAATAACCCCACAACCCATTTATAAGCAATTTGATTTTAGTAAGCTTTAAAGCAAGGTAACGTCGACATAAGTAATGGGTTTCATCAATCTCCTACCTCCGACATTATAACCCAAGGAATTGCTCCCATTCCAATCGAGAATGATGCAAAGTACACCTATTCCAAATACAAAAGAAGAAGAAGAAGAAGAAGAAGAAGAAGAGAGAGAACATACAAAAAGAGAATTAGAGACTAGTTCACAAACATGATAATTGATCGCAGTGCCCCTTTTTCTTCTTTTAAGTAACTGAATTCTACAAAACTGTAATGTTGGTTTATCAAAAGTAGAAAGAACAGGTGCTGCTATCAATAAGGTGTGTTTTAGATAATAATGATCGTCTTGCGGAGAAACTAATTCAAGTTATAGTCGTTGGCATGGATTTGGTTACCAATATGCCGGTGAGAGCTAGTACTGGTGCGCACCCTGATAGCATTTCATGGCCCTGTTACACAAAAGGATCTTAATCTACTTATAGAGAACATAATCTAAATATATATGGGTGTGTACTAACATGCTAACCCAAAAAAAATAAAAAAAAATCTAAGTGCATAAATACTACTTTGGTTATATGATACATTGTTACTTACCTTCAGATGGAATGAAATTCCGGTCAGTAAGCAACCTAGGCATGTCCCTGCCGATGATATCTGGAGTGCAAAAACAAGTCCATTTTCATTGACTATAATATAAGTTTTCATAGATGGAAAAGGAAATCCAAGGTAATTCCTGGCACATGTGAGCATGTGGAAGATCTGAGCTGTTCATCATGTGGGTGACACATCTATGATGAATATATGAAGTTGATTATTTTTCTACTACATGTGTCCCACTTTGTGAGCAGATGATCTGTTTCTGGCTGTGTGCATTTTTGGGTTAGGACCCATCTGATGAATTTTCCCTGATCTCACACGCAGAAGTCAGGTTGGCAGATGTAGCATTTCTCTTTACATGGTGCTTACCATGAGAAGAGGTCTCCTTCCAGTTTTATCGGTTAGGATTGCACCCAATGCTGTTACTGGAATCTGCAGGAATTCTATCATACACATAAGCTCAGATGGAGAGATCTCAAAGATCCAAAAGACATAGGACGGAATTAAAAACCTGTACGAATGCAATGGTAATAGTGCCAACGTTGCCCGAAGAAAATCCTGATGCATTTGGTAGGCAATAAGCAGAGATTTTTGTTTCAGAAGGTCAAATTAAGAATACATTCAACCAAGGTGATTTTACCTGCCGATACAAATATTACACTCATATAAGACGCAATACCATTGATCCCTCCAAATTGCTGAAACACCATTAGCCCGATTCCAACCTGAACATGGAAATTCAGTTATTGTACAACATCGATGTGTAACTAAAAAGCCCAAAAACATAAGAGCTTCAATTGAAAAGCTCAATGGGGTCAGAGTAACAAGGGAATCGAATTGCAATAACTCGTGTAATGAGGCTGGATTGTAATTTCATCATATCGCAGGTCTCACATTGCAATTTGATTACTTTCAAACTGAACTCCAAAGAAACATGATGCTTCCTCATTCTTTCTACCATAGGACACTGTTGAATTTTGTCGGTATGTCTTGGTTAAACAGAAGATCTGCAATTCAACTCAATTTTTCATCCAAACATGGCCTAAATTGTTAAGGAAGTTGCTTACGATTACTGAACGGGTGTATTTCCTCTGAAACAAGTCCTGAATTCTGGCCTTTGGAAGGTTTTGAAGAGTTTCTACATATTCCTACATAACAAAAACTAGCCCATCACTACCAATCCATGTTCTAAGTTCATTCAAGCTTTGAATTTTTTCTAGTGTGTTGGTTTGTAGAGTTGAAGTAAGCACTTGAATTTCAGCTGCTTCCATTGAAACATCAGCACCCTTTCCGCGCAGCCTATGCAATGCATCTTCAAACTCTTTCTGGTGGCCCACCTTTGCCTGAAATGCATCATCTGTTCATCTTATGTGCCGTTGCTTTTCTTTCTTCCCAAAGAACACAGACTGAAAGGGTTTTCTTATTTTTGTGAACTTACCAGCCATCTAGGAGACTCTGGAATGAAAAACAGACCCAAGAGTAGAACAATACATGGAACAAGCCCTGCATGAAGAACCCAAAATCAGTCCCATAGGATTGATATTCAAAACCCATGCCAAACTTCAGGTGGGGCCCACCCTGAACATACCCTCATCAGGCGGGCCCCATGTATACACAGATGTAGCGGTAACCAAATTTACATGTAGTGTTAGAAATAACCAGTTAGGGCCAACGTGCGCCATGATATGATTGTCCCTACTATGAGGGTGACGGATCCCCCGATACAGACCATGAGCTGTGCAATGAGCAAGCACATTATGAGTATTTGTGATTTTAACACTTAAACAAAACACACACACACACACACACACACACACACACACACACACACACACACACAATGGCCTGGTAATTTTTTTAATCAATGCATCCGTTAATCAGTTTTTGTACAGAGTTTCTCCACCTGATTAACAGTCGTGAACCCTCCTCGAAGATTCCTGGGTGTTATTTCAGCTATGAAAACAGGTACCTGTTCATCATTAAACTTAAAAAGTAAAGATCCATAATTTGCTAATTCAGTAGACAGTGCAAGTAAGAATTTGGCAAGTAATCAAGCACTCAGTCTCCTCAGATGTGCCAAGATCCGGACTGTTCATTCATTAGGATCTAATACGGATGGGGTGCAGCCCAAAAATCGCACCGATCAGAAAATGGTAGCAATTGAGTTCAGCATTTTTCTGATTAACCCACAGTCAGCATTTAAAGGCGAAAACTACTCTAATGGCCGGCTAGGGTCATCTGAGTGCTGCGATTTTGGGCATATGGCCCCTTCCCAGCAAGATCTAATATGAATGGCCTGAATTTTGTACACATGCCACATTTACCAAGATCACATGCTTGATAATTGACTTAACCAACATTGTGGGTGTGAATCTCAACCAACATTTCAAAATGGAGTTTAAAAATTCAAATGCTGAAATGCTTATTGCTTCCTGCCAATTTTCTTTAAGTTTTGGGGGGAAAAAAATGTGGGCACCAAATCTCATGGCCCAGTGGTGCATTGACGTCGTGAACTTGCATACGAAAATTTCTCATCCCAACTTATGGCGTGTCCCAAGAATATTAAGTGAAAGTGATTGATAATTGAGATTGGTGACTACTAATATGAATGAGGGAAGAAGAGAAGTGTCAAAAAGTACCACGTAAGAAAAAACGCCGATTCCATATCCAGTGAAAAATCTGCCGACGTCGAGTGACAGAGCTCCCTTTATTAGAGATAAAAAATGCTTAGATTGAAATTTATTTAGAAATAAAATTCCCAGCATCCAAAATCCGAGGAATGGAAATGACAAACCTTACACAAGTAGATAAATAACCATCCTACAGTGCATGAAACAGTTGACATTCTCATTGCCTGCTTTCATAGAAAAATAAAAGAAAAAGATTTTAAATAAATAAATAAAAGTTAGGATGGTTTACTCAGGTACATGTCTGGAGCCCACAACCCAAACTGTGGGCCCCAACTTAGATGGATCTAAAAATTTTGAACAGATTTAATTTCCTGAGTAGTCTATTGGTGGACATTTAACGGATGGTTGAAATGGGAAATTATCAATGGTTCCAATTCAACTTACAGATGTCCATTGAACAGATGTTAAGATCATTCACCAATCTGAAATCTGTGAACGACGGTTTTGAGTCCTTACCCCTTTCCGACCGATGAAATCAGCAATGCAGCCGCTTGCGGCGGCACCAATCATTGCACCAATGCTTAGCATGGAACCAAAGACTGAGTACTGCACAATTTTGAGAACCTACACTGTAAGTCTTTGTCAAAGGAAACATTGAAACATATAAACATATATGTACATGCAGTGTTCGAAATATCGGTATCGCACAATGTATCACACCCTTGGGATACAGATACGTATCGGTTATCGCACGGGATATATCGTTTGTATCGCATAGTTTATCGCACTTTTTGGGAAACATGGGGAAACATTAGCAAAATGGTTGAATTTTTTTTATGAAACTTCAAATATTATTTAAAAAGACCTTAATGCACACTTTTAAATCATAAAATATCAAAAAAGAAGTGCACATAATAAATTTCCTTTGTATAAGGTACTAAGTTATGCATTATCTGATTAAACTAAGGTAAATATATTTAAATATGATGCATACCATTTATAAATGTATAAAGATATGTGTGAAAATGAGTCACATCCAAACATCAATTGGAATTCATTTTAACATGTCATTTTAGGGCATGGGCCGAAAAATAAGGCAGATCCAAGTTTGAGGTGGACCACACCACACAAAATAATGTTCATTGAATGATCACCATTAAACTATTTTGGGGCTATAAATTTTTTGGATAAAGCTAATATTTATGTTTTCCCATCCAGGTTTGTCAAACCTCATGGATAGATTGGATGGCAAATAAACATTACGGTGGGCCCTAAAAAGCTTCAATGGTGGACATCATTGCCACCACATTTTCCTATAGTATGGTACACTTGATCTTTCATCGTCTCCTTTTTGGGCTCATGCCTTAAAATTACTTATGAAAATGGATGGAGGGTGTGGATTGGCTGGTGTACCACATGAGCTATGGGCATGTGTCAAAGATGGGACGCGAATTTCCTACTAAATCCTTTCGTAGGAGTGGGGCACACCATGATGTTTGTGAGAAATCTACTCTATCCATCAGTTTTGTAAGCTTTTTTTAAGACTTGAGGCAAAAATTGAGCAGGATCCAAGACTCAAGTGGGCTGCACTAAAGAAAAAGGTGGGTAGGGAAATTCCTACCGATGAAACCTTCCTGGGTCGACAGTGATGTTTACATTCCATCCATACCGTTCATTACGTCATTACTACTGGGATGAATTGAAAACCCAAATATTAGACTGATTCAAACCTATGGCCCCACGAATATTTCAACTGTGGACCTTCAATCCTCACTTTTTCGGCCTACTTGAGTCTTGGATCCGGCTCATTTTTGGCCCTATGTCTTAAAATGTGCTCAAAAAACAGATGGACGAAGTGGAATTCTCACAAACATCACGGTGGACCCCACCTAAGTTTCCAGCGCATGAACTTCATGCGCCCAGACGAGCGCACCTCTAAGTTGTACAAACAGTTCAAAGGAGATCAGAGTTACATGGCCCCACCAATAATGTATTTATTATATCCACACCGTTCATCGATTTGGAGAGATCATTTTAGATCACGAACCCAAAAAAATGAGTGACATCCAAACCTCAATTGGACCACACCACAAATAGCAGTGAGGACGATGATTCTCACCGTTATAATATTCGTAGGGTCCACCATAACGTTTGTTTTCCATCCAATCTGTTCATGAGGTCACAAAGACCTTGATAAATAGGGAAAACAAATATCATACGATCCAAAACTTTTGCGACCCAAAAGGGTTTCAATGGTGGACGTTCAATATCCCGCTGCTTTTTTCCAGTGTGGTCCACTTTATCTTTGGATCTGTCTTATTTTTCGGATAGAGCCTTATGAGGAGCTTGCCAAATGGACGAACGGTTTGGATATAATATATACCTCATGATGGGACCCACATAACTTGGTGACGTGTACATGAGTCCGTCCGCCTCCTCTGAATAAGGAAGCGGATTGCGTACTGAGTAACTCAGTACATTAAGCGTACTGAGTAAACTCTGTGGGGTCCACCGTGATTTATGTATTTTATCCACTCCGTCCATCCATGTCAACAGATAATTTTAGTGCTTGAGCCTAAAAATGAAATATATCCAAATCTCAAGGGGACCACACCATAGGAAACAGTGTGAATTGAACATCTACCGTTGAAACTTTCTTAGGGGCCATAGAAGTTTTGGATCAAACCTGTATTTGTGTTTTTCCTTCATCTATGTCTATGTGATCTTATGAACAGGTTGGATGAGAAATAAACATCACTGTGGGCCCTAGAAAGGTTTCGACGGTGGAAGTCATTATTCCCACTGTTTCCAATGGCATGGTCCACTTGATCTTTGGTTATGTTTAAATTTTTTTCTCAACCCCTAAATTAAGATGGAAAAACTGATGGAGGGCGTGGATAGATCAGATATATTCTCGGTGGGCCCAACAGAGTTTACTCAGTACGATATCCGATTTCTCTGAATAAGGGCTCGGGGCCCTTTTTTTTTTTAAGCAGAGAGGGTTCCGGAACGCCAGAACACTAAAATCTCTCCCGAAAGCCGATTATTTCGACGATTTCGACGGATTTCCCGGCCAAATCTCTCCAAATCATAGGCTTCGATTCGAATGGCCCATCAAACACAGCTTCCGATCAGGGCAATCTGCTTTACAGGTACCAAAATCTACCGTTGAAAGTTTTTTTTGTCTTTTTCATTTTTTTTTTTCATTTTTTCGGATAATGATGCTCTCCCAGGTGCGATATCGACGATAATATCGGCCGATATCTGAAGTTTTGGATTTTCGGTATCTTCCAGGGGTTATCAGAGGAGTTTCGTCTGGGTAGGGCCTGATACCGATAATATCGCCTGATATATCGGCCGATAGTATCGATATTTTGAACATTGTGTACATATGTTTCTTTAGGAAAATGATCACATCGTGTCAACCTCTGTGGGGCAACCTAATGTGTGCATCAGATCAACCGCCCTAACCATGAGGTGCGGCCTTTGATGTTAACCCATGCGACCAAAAATCAGCCTGATTGGAAACTTCAGTGGGTCACACCATGGGGATTAGTTGCGAGGGAGTGTTCAACTGATCAAATCTTCCAGACTGATTTTTGGGGCACGCAGCATTGTATATGTGCCATCCAATCCATTTGTTTTTGGGAGGGCGTACAGTAGACTTAGCTCTTTGTTTTTTCTATGAAAAGTCTCATCACCCGCCATTGATTTTTAATGGGGCCTACTTTGATGTATATGTGAGATCTTTTTGGAAGATTAACTCATTTTTGGCCACACCAAGGGAATGAGTTGGGAAAGACATGCCCACCCTTGATTTTTATAAATCCCATCGTGAAGATTGTATAAAATCCACTCCAACCATTAGAAGCCACACTAAACCTTAGGCCTGAAGCCAAAATTTCAGTCTCATCCACACGAAGGAAAACAATTTGGAGGGTGAGTTTTTTCCTATGCATTGTTCCCAATCTTTCGGTCCACCAGAAATATGTATGAGGCTGATTGTTGGAACCTGGGCCTAACATGAGGTGGCACAATTGATGTTTAGGGTGGATTCCACATTAACACATTGGTGGGGTCCACCCGTGTCCCGAACCTCTTTTCATAAGTGACAGTGAAATAACTCCACTTTCCCCATATGTTTATTAACATTAATTACTTACTAATTTGTAAATTGTTCAACCGGTTGGGATTGAGAGTTTTTTTTTTTTGTTTTATCTTTTATCTTTTTAATTAATATTAGTAAAGAGCACGTGTGATGCACCTGGAGAAATAGGAGGGTCCACAACCCAAACATGGAGCCCTTCCGACAATCCAAACCATTCTAATTGATGGAATGCAACATGATGGTTAGAAGAGGAATTGGGAGCCTGCGTTCAGTGGGTTAGAGTCCACTTCTACACAATGGACATAACCGAGTCTGTGTAATTTCAAGCTATGCTCTATCATCAATGGGCCCATGATTTGGACGGTCTCAATGGAAGTACGCAGATGAATAGGCCTGGCCAGGAACCATCAATGGTTTTTTTTTTTTTTTTTTTAAATGGTCCACCCCATTTTAAATAAGTTGCCCAAACCAAGCTTACTTGTTGGGCCTTTGCCGCCTTCAATCACCTTCAGATTTGGCATATGAGGCCCATCGATCAGGCATCCAGTAATCAGGTTGTCCATCTGATCGGCACCACTATGGACAGTCCATGCCCAAAAGTTATCCCAGATTTAAAGATCCCTACATCTATTGCTTGGCCGTATTTTCGGTTAATCGATTCACAGCCGAATTTATTTTCTTAACCCTCTATTTTGCAAGCGAATTTTCAAAGGCTCTACATTGTCCAATCACAGAGATTCCTAGGTTATGGTCAATCCACTTGGACCCACCGGATCAACGGTCTATATCACCCAACCATGCGCCTCAGTGCAAAGTTGCAGATCTAATTCGGCATAGTAGTATATCTCGTGGAGCTGGGGTTTATGCAAAAGGAAATCTTACAAAAAAACAAAAAAAAAAAACAAACAAACTAGTACTTATCACTAGAGTACCTTACATTTCTTAACCGCCGTTAGGGTGGGCATGCAAGCAAATGGGTCACTGTTCAGGTGGGCCCCACCATATTGTTTATGTGAAATCCACCCCCAACCACTCTGTGTGTCACCCCATGTTATGCCCATTGCCCAAAAATCAGCCCAATCCATTATTCAGGTGGACCACACAATTGGAAACGGTGAACAGGTCAACAATCACTGTCCAAACTATTTCCATTAGTGCGTCCCACCAAAATCATGGATGGGCTTGATTTTTGGGCCCCCGCCTAAATTTTGTTGTGGCACTGCCATCTAATGGTTGGGGTAGATTTCATATAATCACTATGGTCAGCTTTGTAAAAAATCAAAGGTGGATGTCTCTCCCAATTGTTTCCTTCGGTGTGTCTCCCACCTATATTATAGGTCAGCCAGATTTTCTGGCCCCGGACCTGACCTGGGATTACACATCTATGGGCCAGAGTAGATTTCACGTACGCATCATGATGGGCCCATAAAAAATCAAGGGCTAGCCTCAAGACCCCGAGCTAATAAAAATAAAAACTGTAGATTTCTGCTAATATATTAAAGAAAATGGGAATTTTATGGTATGCCCACCTTGATTTTTGACAGGCCCATCATAATGTGTATGTGAGATCCACTCCGACCATTAGATGTGTAATCCCACGTTAGGCCATGGCCAACAGACTGTTGACTTGTGATTTTTGGGGATTACACTCCTAATGTGTAATCCCACTTTAGTTTAAATGCATTTTTATCCAACATACTTCATAGAGTTTCAGGACTCCGAGTAGGCAAAATAAATAAATAAATAAAGAGGGAATGTAGGAAAAGAGTACAAAAATAGTGTATGGTGCGAATGTTGTAGACATTTTGGAGATGTGTGGAGTAGAGTACAGGTTGATTTGAGATGTAAGAAGATAAAGGGGAGACCAGACACCCTTTTTGTAAAGGGAGGGTTGATGTCTCCTATTCTAACCCTACTTTTTTACTTAAGTAATTTCTTTTGCTTAGAATGCTTTCTCCCTTTGTTTCTTTGAGTTTGAAGAAAATAGTGGCATGGAAGTATGCATTTCCAAATTTCCTAGAGACTTGGGCGAATTCGGTAGGTGCAAGCATCTTACCTACACAACCAATTTCCCCTAGGGTGCACACATGCTAGCTCTGATCAATCTCAACCTCTCCATTATCACCTTTGCCTCCCTTCATCCCCTCGGATGGCTCGTTGTTGCATGGTTTAAAATAGACCTTCAACTGATACCTCCGGTGCTAGTTGTAGACCTATAGTTATGCTTTCTTTCATGCAATCTATTTTAGGTAAGGCAATCATTCCAGTAAATATTAGTGATTGTTGTGTACAACTGGTGCTTCAAGTTCCGGTTGTTGGCTCTATATTTCTTTGCATTGCAGTTGTTGTATATGGGAGGTTTTGAGGTTTCCATGGGTGTATCTGTCACTAGACTTGGGTGATGTTCGATTGGGTCTGGTGATTATCTCTGGGAGATGCCAAGGACCTTTTCGCCTCAACTTGAATGATTTTCGGCACCCTTGGAGTTCGGCAAATGTGATTTAATCGTAGTCATGAGAGGCTGAAGTATCCGGATGACCCGGACAATTGGTTGATATCTGATTAAAACAGCTATTGGCCTACTAATCTGACCCTCTCTGTCTGATTCATCTGGATTTTAAAGTCTTTTGGATTGGCTGAAGATGACTTCCTCAGTGCAGTACGTTTTCGAGTCTTCGAAGGTCTAGGCAGTTTGGTTAAGATCGATTTAATTGGACCCCCTAATTTTCCAAATTAGTCCATCAGTTACTCCCGAGACTTGCCTGAAGGCATATTGAAACTGTGCGGTTATCTAATACGATACCACAACACGTGGAAACTTGCAGAGTTTAGAATTATGGCTAAGTCCTAAAGGGTGGTGAATACAACCATTAAATTTTTTTTACTAATTAATTCAATTAAGTGAGTCATTAAGCAATCGCAAACACAAGGATGTCTAGTAGTTCGGCTAAATGCCTACTCCGCTCCCAACTGACACACTCAAACTCAAGTGTACCGAATTTCACTATCTTAATTCGTTTTCATAGGTTCATTAAAAACCTTTACAATGGTTTTCAATAGGTTCACCACAAACCTTTGCGATCCTACATAAAGACATACATGTATGTACCTATGTTAGTGGTGGTCCTACACAAGGACCTACATATACGCATCCGTGTCGGTGACTCCCGCAAAGAGTTACGAAAGTTTATTTATAGACTAACCAATAACCTACACGTACGCACCTATGTCGATGGCTCCCTCGGAGACACACAAAGATTCTCTATAGGCTAACCAATAACCTATGCAATACTACACAAGGACCCATATACACTCTCGCTGAAGACGACTGCACAAGGACCTATTTGAGTTTGGGTTTCAAACTCGATGGACTCTAATTAAAACCTTACATGTTTTGGATGAGCCCTATTGATAGCGCCTTTGTAGAGATGCTTCTTCACACTTGAATCGGCTTCTCTTTTGCTCCCCAGATCTTTGATGTGAATCTTCTTCGGCTCCTTTGATCAACTACCTTGCAATGATCTTCTATTTGAGAGTGTCAAGGTAATTGGAAAGATGAGATGGGATGAGATGGGAATGGATCTCCTACAACTATGGTCTAGTTGGTTCCTAGAGGGGATTCATCTAATTGGGAATTATAAGCTCTTAGACAAAGGATTTACCTATAGGATTTAGAGTCTAAGCACTAGAGAATCCAAGAGATCACGCTCATCATCAATTAGAACTTAGAATGCTCATACTATGTGATGGATCACAATAAGGATGACATGATCTCAATAGATTAAAGTTTAGGAGAAAGGATAGAGAGTGGGAAATCACTTAGGATCGAGTTCCACCAAAAACCCATAAAAAACAATGAGGTTTGAATGCCCATTTTATAAAAACAAGTTTGTAACGAATTTAAAACAGGCAGAAAACGGCTAGTTCGATTTGATCGAACGCACCTTTGATTCAATCAAAATAATCCAGAATTTACCAATTTGCTCATTGGACATTTTGT
The DNA here is from genome assembly GCA_030180095.1 of Magnolia changhungtana. Classification (NCBI taxonomy): domain Eukaryota; kingdom Viridiplantae; phylum Streptophyta; class Magnoliopsida; order Magnoliales; family Magnoliaceae; genus Magnolia; species Magnolia changhungtana. The sequence goes on from JASAUF010000336.1 coordinate 2,547,643, forward strand.
CTTGTTCTTGATTGGACCATCGATTCGATCAACCGGATTTGTCGATTCAATCGAATCGAATCAATGGACGGTCAATTTGATCGACAGTTCTTAAAGTTCTGCTAATAATGGTTTTTGATTTTCAACAAATCTGAACCTCTATAAGCCTAGCTAAACATGTTCATTTTAAGGCTAAGGCTTGCGATGATAGAAAGAAGGTTTTCCTATTTGGAATGTATTATCTAGAGGTGGTTGTTTTGGAACTAAGGGGTCTAGGGCTAGTTTCACCAAGGCACATCAAGTTTACATGTGTCTTTAAACCTTGATGCTGCATGGCTTCAAGTCTTCGGTCTTCCAATGTCTTCTAATGGTGGGTCAACCGACTTGAGACACACTAGCACACGTCATTGACAAATCAAGGCACTAACACATGCTGCCCAACTCATATGGTCATTCGACTGGTATCATCATGTAGGACAGGTCCACTGAGCAATTCTTGAAGTGATACAAGGGACCGTTTCGCAATTCAAAGAGTAATAAAAGGGACTATTTCACAATTAAAGGACCATTTTTGCTCGCGTTAAAGTTTTTTCAAATTTCAAGAGATCTCATTTAAGTAGTTTTAAATTTATTTTTTTTTTAATTTAAATTTGTTGGGCTATAAGTTGCCCTCTTAATGCTCTGAATCAATCATCTGTTTAATGAATTTAAAAGTTTTCTTTGGGTATTCCCTTTATTTTTGGTTGTGCATTCAAGGACGGTTCTTGGGTAGAAGACGGTTTTCCCTTCTTCTTTCACACTATCCACTATGTTAAGTGGTATCAAAGCAAGGATTTTCCTAGTTCAATGGCCCATAATGGATCGGACAATAACAACTCCGCCTATGGTGCTTGTGGAAATCAGGTCATGTCAATGACAACATTCGAGGCTTACCAACATGAAAACCAATTGTTAATGCAAGAGATGCGAGTGTCGATCCCACGATTGATGGAAACTCAAGATCACCTCTTGGTTCATGAGTACAATGGGCCTCAAAACATTGAAGAGGCTTGCAATCGTTCTATTCATGGTAACACACCTGTAATTCCATGTAGGCCACAGGCATATGGGAAGATTTTAGCAAAAAAAGAACTCAAACAGGGTCATCCCTGGAGGGCGAAGCAACACTAAACAAGATCAGGATTTCAAGATGAAGGTGGATCTTTTCAGTTTCAACGTCACCTTCACATCGAGGATTTTCTTTATTGGCCCTTAGAAGTTGAACGATTCTTTGACTATATGCAGATTTCAAAAGAGATGAAAATTTGTGACATACAAGATTAGGGGTGGAGTGTCGACTTGGTGGAAGCAGTTGCAACTCTCACGAACTTGCTAGGGAAAAGCACGTATCCGTACTTGGCGAAGAATGAAGCAGTTTATGTGTAGGAGGTTACTTCGGATTTTATTATTATTATTAAAAAAGAAAAAGATTCAATCCGTCATTTCGTGACGAATGGTCACAATCAAGATCGGCCTTTATTGCAAAATATTATATATATATATATATGAAATTTTAAATTAACCACCTACTCAGACCAATAGGCAATCCTACCCATGATGGTGCGGTTGAGATCGGTTGATTAGGTGAGCCACCATGCACATGGGGCCCACTTGATGTGGATCCTGAGGAAAGGGCCCCAAGCACCGACCGAGAAGGTCAGCAGGGCACCGACCAAAGATTTGAAAGGTCAAACCAGCAAAAAAAAAAAAAAAAGGCGCCTGCCTGGCTTTAACAGGTACCGGTTAAGGCATTTTGTTGTTTCCATGTGCTACAGTTGTTGCGCAGCACGCCAACAACGCAGTGAGCCTAGATCCAATCTCAGGCCTTACCCACAAACGATAAACAAGAAGAAATATAAACTGGAAATAGATCAAAGCAATCCAAACAAACCACGAGACAAGATATACGTGGAAAAACCCCAAACTAGGGTAAAAAACCACAGATGCAAACTTCCTTCTTGAAGAACGAAGATTACAAGGCAATATACTAACCTCTCCCTTAGAGATACAGAGAAAACCCTTTTCCCACACCTTAGAATAGCTCCCCAATATTCACCTTAACCCTAGAATAGCCCTAGGGACCCCAATTTATAGTTTTGACAACTTTCCTTTTGCATCTCAGTTGCGAAAGGACTTGCGACACGAAATCCGCGAAACTCCTTTCCACATCCCAGTTGCGAAAGGGCTTGCGACATGAAATCCGCGAAACTCCTTTCTGCATCCCAGTTGCGAAAGGACTTGCGACACTAAATCTGCGCAACCTAGACTGGTAGTGGGCGGCCCCAGATGTGGCTCCACTTCTCAACAATCTCTCACTTGGAGACACATCGCCATAAACATTTGTCTTCTTCATCCGGAGTGTACCACCTCCCCGTCTTCAAGCCTGAAGACCAATCAAAGCTGAACAGAGCTTCAGCTTCTCCCTTGTGACCGCCTTGGTCAGCATATCCACAGGATTCTCACTTGTATGAATCTTCTCCAGAGCAATCGATCCATCTTCCAGTAATGAACGTGTGAAGTAATGCCTGATGGCAATATGCTTGGTCCTTGAATGAAATGCTGAATTCTTAGCCAAGTGTATTGCACTCTGACTGTCACTATACAGCTTGCAATCTGCTTGCTTCTTACCCAACTCTTCCATAAAACCTTGCATCCACATTATCTCCTTATATGCTTCTGTAGCCGCAACATATTTTGCTTCGTCGTACTGATAGATACTATCTTCTGTAACTGAGAGACCTAACTGACTGCAACACTTCCCAGAGTAAAGACATAACCTGTAGTGCTTCTTCTGCTGTTGATATCTCCTGCCAAATCTGAATCCACGTAGTCTTGTAGCTTGATTTCCGATCCACCATAACATAGCCCTACATCCTTAGACTACTGTGTATCTAAGAATCCACTTCACAGCTTCCCAATGTTCCTTCCCGGGATTGTTCATGAACCTGCTAACAACTCCCACTGCTTGAGCAATGTCTGGCCTCGTGCTCACTATAGCATACATGAGACTCCTTATAGCTGACGCGTATAGGACTTTAGCCATGTAATCCCGTTCCTCCTGTGTCTTTGCCCCTTGCTCCTTAGATAGCTTGAAGTTGTTGGCTAATGGAGTGCCAACCGGCTTAGCACCTCCCATATTGAATCGATCAAGTACCTTGGCTATGTACTCTGCTTGTGACAACACCAGTTTCTTGTTTTCCCTATCACGCTTTATCCTCATGCCTAGGATTTGTTTTTTGACTCCTAAATCCTTCATGGCAAATTCTCTAGACAGTTGTCTTTTGAGATCTGAGATGTCCTTCATGCTTGAACCGGCCACAAGCATATCATCAACGTACAGAAGAAGGATGATGTACGACATATCAAACTTCTTCAAATAACAACAGTGGTCTGCATGACATCTCCTAAAACCGTTTCCCGACATGAAACTGTCGAACTTCTTATACCACTGCCTCGGGGCCTACTTCAGGCCATATAAACTCTTCTTCAGTCTGCACACCTTATTCTCCTTTCCTAGTGCCACGTATCCTATCGGCTGATGCATATATATCTCTTCTTCAAGGTCCCCATGAAGAAAGGCTATCTTAACATCAAGCTGCTCTAGATGTAAGTCCTCTGTAGCCATTATACTTAAGACCATACGAATCATAGACATTTTCACTACTGGTGAATATTTTAGTGAAATCGATACCTGCCTTCTGTTGAAACCCTTTCACAACCAATCTGGCCTTGTACCGTTTCGAACCATCGTGCTCCTCCATCAGTCTGTAAACCCACTTGTTATGAAGAGCTTTCTTACCCTTTGGTAGAGTGACTAGCTCCCATGTATGATTAAATTCAAAAGAGTTCATCTCCTCATCCATGGCCTGCTCTCACTTAACCCATGTATCTGACTGTAATGCCTCTTCAAAACACTCTGGTTCACCATTATCTGTCAGTAGTAGATAATATAAGGAGGGTGAGTATCGGATCATGGGTCTTCTCTCCCGAGTAGACCTCCTCAATACCGGTGTCTGTAGCCCTGCCTCATAATGCTCCTGTGCATGATCATCCTGTTGCGCTGTAACACCCGTGTCCGGTAACTCTTCTAACTCTACAAATTCTTTCTCCTCAGCCTTATTTTCATGCACTGTCCTTATGCATCACTTTTTCATTGAAGACTACGTCCTTGCTTCTGATAATTTTCCTGTTTTCTGCATCCCAAAACCTGTAGCTAAAATCATGCTGCCCGTAACCTATAAACGTGCACCTCTTGGACTTCGCATCCAGCTTGTTTCTGTGCTCTGCATCAATATGAACGTATGAAGTGCAACCGAACACTCTAAGATGTGCTAGGTTCACTTCTTTCCTGGTCCACGTTTCTTCTGGTAGACCACCATCCAATGGTGTTGAGGGACTTCTATTGATGAGATATACGGCAGTATTTACAGCATCCGCTCAAAAAGTCTTGGGCAACCCTGCATGTAACCTCATGCTCCTGGCGCGCTCAAGGATGGTCTTGTTAATGCGCTCAGCCACACCATTCTGTTGTAGTGTCTCTGGAATCGTTTTTTGATGTTTGATTCCATTTGCTGCACAATACTCCTCAAACCTCTTATCACAATACTCTCCCCCATTATCAAATATGAGACACTTTATTGTTTTACCTGTCTCATTTTCTACCATGACTTTCCACTTCTTAAATACATCAAATACATCAGATTTACGCTTTAAGAAATAGACCCATAGTTTTCTACTAGCATCATCAATAAAGGAAACAAAATAACGTGAGTCACCGAGAGATAATAACTGTGCCAGTCCCCACACATCAGTGTACAAGCTCCAACAGATGCGTCTTTGGAGCACGTCCTGTCTTCTTGAAACTTACCTTCTTCTGCTTACCATACACGCAGTTCTCGCAGAATTCCAAGTCAATAGACTTCAGCCTTGGTAGCTTCCCTTTTGACAGTAACACTTTCATTCCCTTTTCACTCATATGTCCCAACCTCTGATGCCATAACTGCCCATTCACTCCAGTTGATGCGACTGCGAGTGAACAATATGATCTTGATGTCACGTACAAAGTACCTTCCTTCTTACCTCGAGATATCACCAAGGCACCTTTTGTGATCTTTCAGGAATCACTGGTGAATGTCGCCACGTAACCGGTATCGGCCAACTGCCCCACTGAAATCAAGTTACGTTTCAAACTCGGTACATGTCTGACATCTTTCGATTTCAAAGTTGTTCCGTCTTTTTAACTTATCTGAACATCTCCCTTTCCAACAATATTGCACGGCTCATCATCACCCAGGTATACTATCCCAAAGTCACCTGACACATAATTACGTAGAACTCCCTTGCATGAAGTGGCATGAAACGAAGCACCTAAGTCTATAACCCAAGACTCGTTCCTCGCATCAAGAGACAAGATCAACGCCTCTGTGTCACTCTCCTCAGATAGATTCACTGAATCATTCCCACCTTGAGAGCTTCCTTCTTGTTTCTTGAGTTCCCTACAATCATGTTTCATGTGCCCCTTCTTGCCGCAATGCCAACACCCATCTTTATCTTTCGGTCCCTTGGACTTCTTCCTCGACTTAGAATGTCCGTGTTTATTGTCTCCTTTATTCAGCAATCTTCCTCTTCCTTCAACGTTTAGAGCATTCCCTGAATCCCCTGAAACTCCTGATGCATTTCTTCTAGATTCTTCACTGAGAATTAGACCGGCCACATCATCAAATTTCAGCTTTGTCGATCCTGAAGAATTACTCACAGCAATCACCAAACCATCCCAACTATCTGGCAGACTGGATAAGATCAATAGCGCCCTGACCTCATCTTCAAAAGCAATGCCAACGGATTCCAACTGGCTTATGACTGTATTGAACTCGTTTAGATGTTCAGCCACGCTCCCACCATCTGACATCTTCATGTTGAATAGCTGTTTCATAAGACGAACCTTGTTAGACGCTGAGGGCTTTTCATACATGGTGGCTAGGGCTTCCATTAATTCTTTTGTAGTTTTCACCTTGGATATATTGAAGGTGGCGCTCTTAGACAAAGAGAGTCGGATCGTTCCTAAAGCCTTCCTATCTAGTAAAAATCATTCATCATCTGTCATCTTTTCTGGTTTCTTCTATTTTCCTCCTAGAGGAATATAGAGGTCCTTCTGTACAGATAATCCTCCATCTGCATCTTCCAGAAGGCAAAGTTTGAACCATCAAACTTCTCAATTCTAGTTTTCCCTTCTTCTGTCATCGCTCCCAATAGAACTAAACCAATAGCTTTGATACAAGTTGTTGCGCAGCACGCCAACAACGCAGTGAACCTAGATCCAATCTCAGGCCTCACCCACAAACGATAAACAAGAAGAAATATAAACTAGAAATAGATCAAAGCAATCTAAACAAACCACGAGACAAGATATACGTGGAAAAACCCCAAACTAGGGTAAAAAACCATGGATGCAAACTTCCTTCTTGAAGAACGAAGATTACAAGGCAATATACTAACCTCTCCCTTGGAGATACAGAGAAAACCCTTTTCTCACACCTTAGAATAGCTCCCCAATATTCACCTTAACCTTAGAATAGCCCTAGGGACCCCAATTTATAGTTTTGACAACTTTCCTTTCGCATCCCAGTTGCGAAAGGACTTGCGACACAAAATCCGCGAAACTCTTTTACACATCCCAGTTGCGAAAGGACTTGCGACACGAAATCCGCGCAACCTCGACTGGTAGTGGGCGGCCCCAGATATGGCTCCACTTCTCAACAATAGTCTCCCTCAAACTCCACATTTGTGGACTAGTACAACAACTTGGTTTTAATAGTTAAAACTTCAGACTGAACTAGCTACAGTTTTTAATAATCTTTTTTGTCAAACTATAAGAGAAAGTAGATCACGATGTGGATTGAATTATCAGGATGCAAAATTGAATAGCCAAATCAAACATGATATAACTGAATTTAGTCATGGTTAATGTTGGGCCAGGAATACAGTCGAACATTTCGTGTGCTATAACGCATCATTATGAAAGCATAAACGATATAATGGCTACGACATATATTACTCTGATATCATGTTAAAAAGTCATAAATGAAGGTCTAAAGGATTGTTTGGGGTCTTATCAAATGAAGTGAACTTGCATGTCTACTACATGAGAGACCAGAGTAGATGAAATGAATTTTTTTGTTATTTATGCATTTATTGGCACCCTGTTTGTTTGTTTGTTTGTTTTGTTGGTTATTTTCTTTTATTCATTAACATGTCATCAGAATAGAATATACAGTAAAAAGAGTTTGGATGCATTGGTGATTAGTCACCATTATAATGTCATAAAACAAAGGCAAGGCGCAAAAAACAAAAAAAAACAAAAAAAAAAAAACAAAAAACAAAAAAAAAAAAGTACCTGGGCCAAAGTAAGGCCAAGGTCATTCATGATTCCTAGCTCAGTCGGCGATGAATAGGCCACCTGCAAATGAACCAATAATAACTAACCAATAACAACTAAGCTTTTAAAAAAAAAAAAAAAAAAAACTACCTAAATCAATACAATTGTGATACATGTGTATCTATCATCTAAGATTCTCAACCCTTCAAAATTAATTAAAAAATAAGGAATGGAAATGCTTAAATATATGTATCTGATTGAATCGTGTCCCTTAAAATTGATGATTACTTTTTAATAGGGTAATGAGAAAACAAAATACCAGTTTGCTTATCTAGTGCACCACACTCAACATATGGTAAAATGGTACATGATCTGGACCGCTGGAAGTGATCATACCATAGACACACAAATTCATAACAATTTTTTTTTTTTTTTGTTTAAAAGCTCCAATTCGTACATCCAACTCAATCGTGTCAGTCCAAATTGATTCGTGCATATTATTAGAGAGATCTAACGTTAATTAGCACAACATACCAATTTCTTTATCTGGTTCACCACACTTAATTTGGACACTTGGAACAATAACACATTATCTAGGCTGTTCATCAAGTGGGTCACACCATGGTGGACCAAGTGTCCGCAAATCGGAACTGTTGATCTGGTGTGCTACCACGTGGATGGGCCATAGGTCCTAAAACCCGGTAATTGGACAACTCTAGCCGTCCACATCTTGCGAGTTCTGATGGTTGAATGTGGACCGCAGCCCTTATCATTTCTTTTGCAGTCACTTACCAGATGGGAATATTCTCCTCCCCCTAATTTTTTTTATTTTTGGATATGGCCTATCCACGTGGGCCACATCTGATCATCACATGCTTGACAAGTGCATCGTCAGCTGGGTGCTGCACAGAAGTTCCATGCAGCATCTGCTGCATATCCATTCCTCAATTGAAAATCAAGATAAATGCGCCACTAGAGATGGAAGAAGCCATTCGAGTCCCCACGCCTGACATAGCAGAACACATGTGCAAGATCCAGGCCACTCATCAGAAGACAACTACCATGAAGATGCTCTGGCCCAAAAAAAAAAAAAAAAAACTAATTCGACTGATACATGGGCCACATGTGTCCATTGAACTTAAACCATCGGTCATTTTTTCCGCAACCGTCCACTTTTCTCATACCAGTGCGGCACGCCTGATGAGTGGATCTGCCTTTCCTTTGGGCCACGACATGAAAATGGTACCCCGAAGATGATGATTGGCCCGGATACTTCACACATAGGGCATGTTGCCACGTATCACGATCTTCCTTAGAAGCAATGCATGTGGGAAGCTATAGTAATAGTGAGTGCAGTAGCAGACTTACAGCGGATCCGAATAAGTAAGAACCCAAAACCGCGACTAAGGTGCTGATCCCCACTACCCATATGTGGGATTCACCGTCTTCTCCTCGTTCATCTTTCAATAGGAGTGCCTCTCGATTACCATCTTCACCACCATCTCTTCCGACCCCCATCTTCTCCTTCTCTGGGAAAACTGGGCTTGCTGATAGAGCGAGGAGAGATGGGGTGGGTGTCGGTTTTCAAATGATCGCCTTGAAGATAACACCAGTATTCAATGCGCTACACTATCGTTGATAGTTCACTTACAATTTTAAAACGGTGGTGAGTGGTCCCGCTAGGGCGCGCGCGGAATGGGTGGATCCAGGATCCACGAAGGTCGGGGGGCAACGTGATCCATGTGAGCTACATCCACACGGTTCATTCATTTTGACGTCTTATTTTATGTCATGATCCCAAAAATAAAGCAGATCCAAACCTTTAAGTGAACCATACCGCGGAAAACAGTCGTGATTGAACATCCACAATTAAAAACTTCATGGGAGTAACTGAAATGTTTATTTGTCATCACTGCTGATAATGCCATAAAGAGTGGATGAAGTGACCACACAAATATATGAATATTAGTTTGATCCAAAACTTTTGTGGCCCACAAAAAGTTAGAAGAGATTGCGTTCGTCAGAAGTGGAATAGAAAAATTGAACCACTATACATGCTTGTGTTTAGAATTATTTTTTAAAAAGTTATTTAATTATGCTTATGTGATTAATTAGTGAATTATATACATGCATGATTAGATAAATACTAAGAGTTAATAGTTAGCACATCTCATACACACATTTACACTATTGTATATGAATTAGTTGCTTTAATGACATATCTATTATAGTACACGTGATTAGATATTAATTCTATTAGTTTTAAAGTCTTAAAGATAAATTGTCTTAGTTTAAATAAAAATATTAATAATTTTGTATTTATTGGTAATAATTTTATTTGGTTTTAATTCCTCCCCCTCGAGGGCGTAGCGACCATTTTATAGCTCGACCAATCTTCCACGCATAGTCGTAATATTCTATTATACTATGTCTAATTTCATAGTATATGGAAAGTCTTTTCTTATGTAAGGTATAAAGCAACTCATCATTGGAGAAAGAACTTCACTCTCCGACTATTATAAAATTTTACAAGTGGTTAAATAAGTGATCGATTTTCTTATAACACGATCATATATGCTTACATTAGATGTATTTACTTATTTCAACGCTTCGGCTCTAAGTTAATCCATTTGCATCGAGCCACTATATTAATTATAGCAAGCCTATACACATTACACGTGACAGGAAATAAATTGTGCATTCAAAACAAAGGCTTTTTTTTTTTTTAAATTCGTTTTTTGTTTTTCCAACTCATGTATTGAAAATAATATGGCAAAAGGGATGAATCTACTGCATTGATGTAGAATACAGGCACCAAGGTGGGCCTTGCTGTAAGGGCTACACTCAGTCCACTCCTCGTTCGCACGGCTTCCGCCTGTATTGTCTTTGAATCCCACCGTGATGATGTATGTTCTTAACTTCCACACCATCCGTCCGGTTCGAAAGCTTATTTTAGGTAGTGACATAAAAAAAAAAAAAAAAAAAAAGCTGATCCAAATCTTAGGTGGACCATACACTGGTGATTGAATACCCACCATTAAGAAGTTCTCGGGACTAACGGAATACTTATTTGAAATCCAACCTGTTGATAAGGTCAAAAAAAACAGAGACCTGGACGAAGGGGCCATACAAATATCAGCTTGATCCATAACTTTTGTGCCTTCAATCAGTTTTTAATGATCATTCGCCATGTTTCCTGTTATATGGTCTACCTCAGATTTGGATCATGCTCTAAAATGAGCCGTTAAAATGGATTGACGGCGTGGATGTAAGGAATATACATAAGGGTGTGCTCCACAGTCAGGGCTCCAGCCACCCACCGAAGTCGTACCGCATTCGAGTGGCTTGGGTGATGATTTGAGTCATTCTCTTTCGTAAACGGTGGTGAAATATCACCCATGGAATTCTGTCCGCGGGTAGGTGTGGAGTACTTTCATTTTATTTATCGTCTCTCGTGCGCCGTGCATTTAAAATTGTTGATACTCTAGTGGTGAAATGCCCCATACGCATGCACATTGCCACTGTATGCGTGGAACAGATAGAGCTCAGATCAGGCCGTTCAAATAGTGATCCCGGTCTGGATTTGGCATGTCTCTACATTAAAAGATCACCTATTGAAATTTCTTTTGTTGAATTTGGACCTTTCATTAATTTCCATGTTAACCGTCCATTTGGTGGCCACAAGTTAGAAGATTAAGATCATCTGTGTCCACTATAAACCTTATAATTTTTCTCTTGAGCCGCTAGTAGGCCCAATCAATGTCCTGATTAAGAAGCATCATGTGCATGCATACGGATAGTGCATGTGTTTGGACTGCGATGCTCCAGTTGTTTTTTTTTTTTTTTTCACGTGGGGTTTTTTTTTCACGTGGGCTGCGTCTCGAGAAACGTTTGGATCTGCTTTCTAAATCTCGACAATTGTAACTGGCGTTTGCTGCGAGGATGACGTGCGACCAAAAGTGAGCTTGATCACGAGACGGAAAAAAATTGGGGATAGAAATTCCTACCGTTAGAAACCTTTTTGGGCTCCACCTCCAAACCGTTTATAAGGTCATTGTGATGAAGTGAAAACACTATAAAGATATCCTGATACAAAACTTTTATGGCTATAGGAATGCTTCAATAGTGGTCGCTGAATTCCCACGATTTCCTCTTGTGTGGCTCACTTGAGTGCTGGATACATCTCATTTTTGGTAGCACTTCTTAAAATGAGCTCGAAAAACGGATGGACCGGGTGGATTTCTCACAAACATATGGGTGGGCCCCACTCAGCATCGTTGCACACAAACCTCCTGCAAAAGGCTTTGGCATACTTAAAAAAAAAAAAAAAAAAAAAAAAAAAAAAAAAAAAACACTCACACACACCACCACACACTCACGCCGTAGCGGGATGTCAGCACCCATGTGCACTCCTTACCAGGAGTTGAAACTCCTTGGCGTCTACCACCGGAGCAAGAGCAGGGTCTCCTAGCGGTTATAAGAAATACAGATATAAGGTGGACCAGCAGTAAGAGCCACACTGTATTGGGTGGGGCCGGGCCGCACTAGTACCCTCACATGTGACGGGGATTGGATACTGACATTGCCCATCTGGATGGTGGTCTGCAGCCCATCATGAATTTAGAGGTGTACACGAGGTGAGCTAGCTCGAAAAAGCTCAATTCGAATCGGTTCAAAGCTGAGTTCGAGCCTATTTTTTGAGCTCGCCCCAGCTTAATTTGACTCAGATCGAACCTAGCTCGAATCAAACTCTGATTGAACCAGCTCGGTGACTCGGTTACTTTGATATTGATGTTGCTCACCAAGTATTTGATGAAATGACACAACGAAGTGTGGCTGGTGGCAAGGAAGGTCTATATATGAAACCAATACCCTTTTTTACTTGACTTTTATGTTGCTTAGAAGGTGTTTGATAAAATACCTGTAAAATCATTGTTGTTGTCTTAAATACAATGAGATTTTGAAGGTGCAGTCCAGGTGTTTGTGAAAATGCTGCACAGGCGAACTCGGCTTAATCTTGGCTCGAACTCGGCTCGAACTGGCCCGAGCTGCTGATCAAACCGAGTCGAGCCGAGTTTGAGTTGAGGTTAGCTAGTGGCCGAGCTGAGTCGAGCTGAGGCCAACTCGACTCGATTCGACTCGATGTACGCCCCTAATCATGATGTATGTGTTTTATCGATGCAGAAACCTAGTCGCCTTTGTTAGCCTACCTTCTACATGTAATTTAATGGAGAACAATATAAGTTCTGCCTCACCTCCTACGAGCCGAACCATTAATTACCTGTAAATTAATGGATGTATAAGAGAATACATTGGGGGCACCGGTTAAGGCCGGAGACCCTTCGATGCTTAAGTTAGGCTTATGGACTCACAGTAAGCGTAGTAAAATGATGTATTTGTGTGTACCTTTACCCATGACAGGAAGTGTATTAATAGACTTTTTAGGCGGTCTACGTATCTGAGTTGATTTGAAGGGCTTGAATTGGAGTCGGACTCTAATTCCAAAAATATATCCGACTTTACTTTGATCAGCGTGATTTTCAGCAGAGATCTCGAGAAGTAATCCTACCCGTATACGGAAAGAATTTTTCTTTCTATTCTGAGGCCAATGTTGGTATCCAAGGTCGAGGTTGACACTCAAGGCCGAGGTCGGTATTCGAGGTCGATCTCCAAGGTCGAGGTTTATAGTCGACGCCGACCGCCGAAGTTGAACTCTATAGTCGAGGCTGGTCTACGAAGCTGACGGTCGAGGTCATCCCTCAAGGCCGAGGTCGGTAGCCGAGATACTTAAGGTTGAGGTCATCTTTTGAAGTTGGTGAACAAGGTCGACCTCCAAAGTCATTGGTCGGCACCAATGGTCGAAGTGATTTCTCGCCCTCAAGCAATACATAGTCATCGAGTCTCGCTGTTCGGCTCATCTGTCTCATACATTTGTTTAGCTTCATTTTACCCATAACGGTGACCCCCTACTTCTGAGCTCTATACTTCCGGAGCCCCCCCTTGAGCCTAAGGTCGAACTTAAACTCCATTATGTTGGATCTAGGTCAAGCTGAGTTTTCGGTCCGATCGGATTTACAGATCGCTCGTGGCGGACCAGTTTCAGTTCAACGGTCCATGATCACCAATCAGGGCCACAAGTACACTGACCTGTGTATGAAATTTTTCCTGATCCGAGGGTGTATTTGGGTCAGATTCTGACGGTCTGAATCCTTATATTTGGCCCGCAAGTGACACGACTCAGATTACTTAAATTCGGATTTCATTTCTAAATATATTCACGTTTCTCACACACTTCACTCTGGGCTCAAGCGAATAGCTTCGGGACACTAGCTGGACTTAATTTTCGAGGTGGTGGTTAAGTCCAGCAAGGTGGTCCTAAGCGCTTAGTCTCGTGGTCATTGGAGTTTTGACGTGCGGTCCAGATTCGATACAAAGTTTCAATATGCTCCCGAGAGCAATTAGGTAATGAGATTGATCCTAGATTTTAGGGTAACCTAGCGTCAATGATTCTACAAGTTTTGGATCTTGCAGATCATATTTAAAGTAATTACTACTGATTTTACATGTAATCTAGTTTAACAATAGTTAATCCTCGTCTAATTCCTAAAAGATTTGATCCAGAGTGATTTCTGCTTGAGGTGGTACTCGAGTCTTTGTACGGATTTTTCCGAGACGTTACACGGACCCCGAAGATGATGCAGACTGAGAGTCTGAGCTACTGCCCATTGACTCCTCATGAAAAGCACTAGAGATAGTGGCAGCCTCGAAATCCCCCTCCAAAGACATGGAAAAAATGAAAGGGGAGAGAGAGAGAGAGAGAGAGAGAGAGAGAGAGAGATAAATTGTTTCTAAGCATACTGAAAAAAGCTCCAACACGAGAATCTCGAACTGACGGACGTTTGAGAAGGAGAGAACTCTCGGATCGAAGTGGAGGCTAGATGCAAGTCGGCGGGGCTCGGGCATCGTAAAACATATTAACGAGCAAAAGCGGGGGATGACAGTATTTAAAGAATCCCCTTGGCAACACATTTATTCCTGCGTGACGCCACGTGAGCCCAAGGTAATGGTTTAATTGCCATGCCCCTCCACGTGGTTGTGGTTCATTACCTCAAATGAAAATATGACCGCTGAAGTGATAGCCGTCAATCATCAATTCGTCTAAAGCTTGAACGATGTCTGAACATTAATGCACACCCCCTCATATCTTGTGACCAGTATTATGCCTTTTACAAATTCTGCGTCAGGCATTACCTTTTCAGCTTTCGCCCTCGCCAGCAAATGACAAACCTGGGCTTGATTTAAAATTTCAAGAAGACTAGGCTACTTGAAATTCAAATTTCAGTTTCCGCTCTTCTAAACTAGTTTAGGTTTTTTACTTCCCAAGCACATGTATGACAAGCTTAAGAGTTGGGAGTAACCATTGTGGGGAAAATCGTGCTAACTTACAACATGAAAAGTATAACTGACCTTAATTAGGAAGAATATCAGGACGAGCTTCCCAAACTGATATGGCACAGAGCATGGAGGAGATTACTAATGATCCCCTCGACAGAGAGATCGACCCCGAACCAACCCTGAGCTGAGCTTCTTGAAGGCATAACTCGGTTGCACGAGTCATTTCCTGCGTTGAGGAGGTCTAGTGCCACCTAGGTGAGGTGAGAATCTTAGAGAATATCACACTTCCAACTAAGAGATCAGATTCGATATATCCAAAGATTATGCCAATTGAGCCGGGCTCAACGATAGATTCAGATGAAGATTCATATACATATAAGATCTTCCAACGTATCCCATGAATCTCATAAGATACACAGTCTCGCGCGATATCGATACTATCTGATTGACCCTATAAGTATCTTTACAGCAATTGAAGGCAGGTAGGTAACAAAAATCCTGGCTCAAGCCTTTTTCAACCCAAGTCTACTGCCTAACTCAGGCATTGGAGGCCTCCGTAGCCATTACTGGCACTCTTGTGTATTATCTTTATGTGTTCATCGGTGTACTAGCTTCTACAATCAATCACATCTGTTCATTCAAATTTTGGCGATATGAACTTCTATGCACCGTCTAAAAGTTAACACATATCCCTCGTCAAACATGGCACAACAACAAATCAATGTAACTTTTGTCCTATGATGGATCCGTGGAAAACACGCCTTGCACATTTGAAAAATGTGAGTGATAGGAGAGAATTCCCTCCTACCAGTGCCTCTTTTCTTCTCTATTTAAACCAGCAATCCTCCCTCCCAACTCTCACATCTATTCCTCTCCTTCTCTCCCAGCCAACGCCAGGTCAGCTCTCCCTCTCTTTCTCGCTCTCTCTCATATAGGATTGCTAGTTACATTCTCCAGATTGCCCAAGTGCAAGCCATGGCCAGAAAATCGGGACCACTTTCGGGCCTTGTTCTGGTTGAGTGGCTCATCTCCTTTGGTCCGCCTGATTTTGAACGATGGCCATGTATTGTGATTTGGGAGGCCTAGCAGATGAAAAGTCTTTATTTTCTACACGTGTGACACGTGTTAGGTGGGATGTCCCGTATTGTAATTAATATGGAAGGCCTAGCGGATAAGAAGTCTATATCTTCTACACGTGTGACACGTGTCAGATCTGATGTCCCGTGCAATAAGTACATGCAAATTATTGCCTAGCTAACATGAGATGGCCCAAGAGGCTCTGCGACACGTATTCTTTACATACCACATGAATGAATCCGGGACGTTGGTCAGGTGTGGTCCACACCCTGTACCGAAAAATAAAACTGGACCACTCATTGGCTAGGCTACCATTGGTATATTACTTGAATGTGGACAGATGG
The DNA here is from genome assembly GCA_030180095.1 of Magnolia changhungtana. Taxonomy (NCBI): domain Eukaryota; kingdom Viridiplantae; phylum Streptophyta; class Magnoliopsida; order Magnoliales; family Magnoliaceae; genus Magnolia; species Magnolia changhungtana. The sequence continues at coordinate 2,563,852 of JASAUF010000336.1, forward strand.
TTTTTCTTTTTTACCTTTTTTTTTTTTTGCCCCTTAATTGTCTCCAGCTGGTAGGCCACTGATGGAAGTGTTAGGATCTTTCAAGCCGGGAGATTTTTTATGGCATTGGTGGTCCATGTGATATCAATGGCCTGGATCAGAAAACAGTGCATGGTACCAGCGTAAAGGCTCATTAAAAATGCAGTTTTAATGAGGCTAAGAAGTTAGAGAGCTAGCTTTGGTAAGCCGACAAACCTGTGTCTGGCAGCTCGAGCATGGCATACAAGTGTTAGAGTATTTCAAATAATACTAGTGTGAGCCTTGAGGTTGGTTTGAGAGAGTTCAATTTATTATTGCTATTGTTTATTCTTCTCTTGTGTAAAAGTTGAGAATTACACTGAAAATGGCCAATAAAAAAGTATGGCTTTTAAGGTAATTTGAGAAACATTGAAACTACAATCTAGCCCACGTGCACGCATATGAATAAGCATGGTCAGTGGGATAAGCTGGCTGAAAAACCAATTAAAAGAGCACATGTCCTTCCTTAGCAAGTTTGGTGCTCCTCTACCGAGACATGTCCTGCCTCCTCTTTCTACACAAGTGCGATTGGAGGATTGCTTTAGTATTTTCTCTAAAAGGTAAGGGGGACATAAACATTTAAGAGCCATTTGGCTGGTGGTTTCCTATTGCTTTGATATTTCTCTCAAATGTACCTTTAAGAGCTATTTGGTTACTTTCGTATTGCTTTTGTATTCCTCTTCTCGACTATTAAAGACGACTGGAGAGAAACCTGTGAAGAGAAACCTTGAAGAGGTACTGGGATGTTGGCACTTTTTAGGAAGTGCTCACGTGATGCGGCACCCCATAAAATGCATGAGGCCCAACAGTTTCCTCCCTTGAAAATTTTATTCGTTTTTTTTTAATGGAACATTAAAATCTGAGATCCGGGGGTTTCACTAGGGGTGTACATCGGGCCAAACTGAGTTGAATTGGGCTCAACCCGGCCTGGCCCAGTCACCAATCGAACCCAGCCCGAACCCGGCCCAGCTCGGTCACCGGGCCAACACGTCCAGCCCGAACTCAGCCTGGTCAGCAATCGGGCAAGTTCAGGCCAGTTTCAGACCTGCTCCATCTACAAAGGAACCCACGATTTCTCACTTCTCTGTCTCAAATGGTTAGGGTAAGAATTTAAGAATATATATATATATATATATATATATATATATATATATATATATATATATATATATATATATATATATGGAAAAGGTACAATGTGCTTGAGTTGATTTTAACGGCCCATGAGGTCGAGCTGTGTGGGCCCCACCGTGATGCGTTTCGAACATCTACCCCATCAGTCAGATGCACCATTCCATTGTGGGCCTAGGTCTCAAAAATCAAGTCAATTCGTGACTTGTGTGGGCCACACCACATACAGAAGTGGAGAGGGGCCGTGCACCATTAAAACATTCATAACCATTTTTGAGGGCCCACCGAGATATGGTTTGAAAATCCAGCCCATCCATTATGTGTGTCCCACTTGAATGAGGGTTCAGACTAAGTTTCAGGCGCATGCAAAACTCAGGTGGGCCCCTCCAAGTGCTTTTATATGTCTTAACGGTGTCTTCACATAATTGTAGATGGTATCGCCCACCTGAGTTCCGTATACGGCTGATTTTTGGGACATCCCATAATTTAAAGGGGACCCATCAAATGCATAGTGTTGATGGTCAAAATACATCACGGTGGGACCCACACAACTCGACTTCAAGGGAGCTTATCATCAAGTCCAGCGCATTGTACCTTTTCCCATATATATATGTATATATATATATATGTATATATATGTATATATATATATATATGGCCGAGTCAGGCCAAGTCAAGTTGGGTTTCGGACCGAATCGGGCCGAACTGGGACCTGTTCAAACTCAACCCGAACTTAGTTTCGAGCTGAAGAAAATGGCCCGTCCCGGACCGAACTCAGTTCCCGATCGGGCCGAGTCGAGCTTTTTCGAGCTGAGTCGAGCGAGTTAACCGGACAAGCCCGGTTCGTATACAGCCCTATGTTTCACAGGGTGCCATATGACATAGACTGTTCGGATTTTGTGCCTATGAGATGTGCGTAAAGGTGTGCACGTGTGCATATGCCATCCAAACAATTGATATGTTATTATCACTACGAACAAATATCATACTCATACAAAGCTTCTATCACTAATATCATCCTCATACAAAGCTTCTATCACTACACCCAGATCCATAGCTCAATTAGCAGACTGAGTGGAGATACCTCGTTTCAACACTTGAGGTCTTGGTATCGATCCCTAGTTGGAGTGGCTAACATGGAGTGTGTGTATTGACATGGGTGTGTACTAACAACCTAACCCCAAAAAAAAAGAAGCATTCGATCCGACGGTTTCACGTGTTACGGTTCGCATTAGTTTTGTATGCCTGAATTTTAGATTTCTCTCTTACTGTGGTCTTTAAAAAAGATGGATGGAATAGATTTGCAATAGACATCCCCCACACAGGCTGGGGCACAGGTATCTCTCTCTGTCCGGCGGCACATGCAATCCGCTCTCATTTTTTATTGGAGAAAATGACCACTGTAGACAAAACCTTTTACCTAGCGGTTTCTATGAAAGAATACAAACTTTAGTTACCAATCTAGACAGGCACGTGCGGACAGCGACGTTGAGGACGAAACTACCCCTCCTTTCACGGAAACGGATTGGGTACTCCCCCTGCCACCAGCCAATGGCGGATGGTCGGTGGTCTGTGGGCCCCACCATGATGTATGCTATTCATCCATGCCGTCCATATATTTTTCCATATCATTTTATGGTATACGACCAAAAATGAGGTATATGCAAATCTCAAGTGTACCACATTATAGGAAACAGTGTTGAATGAGCGTCGACCATTAAAAACTTTTTGGGGCCCACTTGTGATGTTCGTGAGAAATCCTCCCCGTCTAAGTTCATTCATAGGTCACAAAGACCTGGATGAAGAAGAAAAACAAATTTCATAATGATCCAAAACTTCTATAACCCCTAAAAGGGTTTCAATGGTATACGTTCAATTCCCCATTGCCTTTTACAGTGTGGTCTACTTGATAGTTAGATCTATCTTATTTTTAGTCTCAAGCCTGAATATGAGCTCGCCAAATAGATGGACGGTTTGGATATAACACATACCTCATAATAGGACCCACAAAAAGTGGTGGATTATCAGAGGCAAAAAAAAAAAAAAAACCGTCGATATATCGACAGACAGTCGATATATCGAAAATGGTCCAGAACTGTCAAGTGAGTTTTCCTCAAAAATCTTACAATTTTCGATATATCGACTGTCTGTCGATATATCGAAAAAGGTGTTTTACCTTTAGCTACGGATTATAATCGTAGCCATAACTGTAGTCGGTGCCAGTCTATGAAATTTTTTATTTTTTTTATTTTTTTTTTTAATTTTTTACATGGAGAAATTTATTCTACCTACAATTTTCTTTAATACGTATTTATATAAATAGGTATATATAAGCATATCAAATTTTTTTCCCTCTTTTTTTTCATTTATTTTTTTAATCATTTAACAAGAATATCTTCTAAACCAAAATTAGTTACTTGACGTACCACATATGATTTTGGGGTAAGAGAAGCTACTTTAGCCAACCAACCTACTTATTTTCCAAGATTCCATCAGGTCGATGGTTGAAAATACATTTCATTCATTTTCATTGTCAATTTCGGTCACTTCACACAAACTAGAAATTGAGCGAGACAAATATGAAATTGAGTAGGCAAATTGAAATTTGAGTGAGGCAAGGTAGGAATTGAGGGAGGGAACCTAGAATTGAGAGAGGCAAGGTAGGAGTTCAGCGAGGGAATCTAGAAATTGAGCGAGGTAAGCTAGAAATTGAGCGAGGCAACGTAGAAAATGAGCGAGGAAACCTACGAGGGAAGCTAGGCAACCTAGGAATTGAGAGAGGGAAGCTAGAAATTGAGCGAGGGAACGTAGGAATTGAGCGAGAGAAGCTAGAAATTGAGCGAGGCAACGTAGGAATTGAGCGAGGGAAGCTAGAAATTGAGCGAGGGAAGCTAGAAATTGAGCGAGGCAACGTAGGAATTGAGCGAGGGAAGCTAGAAATTGAGCGAGGCAACGTAGGAATTGAGCGAGGGAAGCTAGAAATTGAGCGAGGGAAGCTAGAAATTGAGCGAGGCAACGTAGGAATTGAGCGAGGGAAGCTAGAAATTGAGCTAGAAATTGAGCGAGGCAACGTAGGAATTGAGCGAGGGAAGCTAGAAATTGAGCGAGGCAACGTAGGAATTGAGCGAGGGAAGTTAGAAATTGAGCGAGGCAACGTAGGAATTGAGCGAGGGAAGCTAGAAATTGAGCGAGGGAAGCTAGAAATTGAGTTAGGGAAGCTAGAAATTGAGCGAGGGAAGCTAGAAATTGAGCGAGGCAATGTAGGAATTGAGCGAGGGAAGCTAGAAATTGAGCGAGGCAACGTAGGATTGAGCGAAATTGAGCGAGGGAAGCTAGAAATTGAGTGAGGCAACGTAGGAATTGAGCGAGGGAAGCTAGAAATTGAGCGAGGCAACGTAGGAATTGAGCGAGGGAAGCTAGAAATTGAGCGAGGGAAGCTAGAAATTGAGCGAGGCAACGTAGGAATTGAGCGAGGGAAGCTAGAAATTGAGCGAGGCAACGTAGGAATTGAGCGAGGGAAGCTAGAAATTGAGCGAGGCAACGTAGGAATTGAGCGAGGGAAGCTAGAAATTGAGCGAGGGAAGCTAGAAATTGAGCAAGGCAACCTAGAAATTGAGCGAGGCAACGAGGAATTGACCGCGAAATGCATGGGAATGATCATGGTTTGAAGGGAATTGACCATGAAATGCATGCAAATGACCGTGAAGTGAAGGGAATTGACCGTGAAATGCCTCGAAATGACCGTGAATCAACACGAAATTGTTTGGGATGACCGTGAAATGCATGGGAATGATCATGGTTTGAAGCGAATTGACTGCGAAATGCATGCAAATGACCGTGAAATGCCTCGAAATGACCGTGAATTAACACGGAATTGTTTGGGATGACCGCAAAATGCATGGGAATGATCATGGTTTGAAGCGAATTGACCGCGAAATGCATGGGAATGATCATGGATTGAATGAAATATATTTTTTACCATCGACCTGATGGAATCTTGGAAAATAGCAAGGTTAGTTGGCTAAAGTATCTTCTCCTACCCCAAAATCATACATGGTACGTCAAGTAACTAATTTTGGTTTAGAAGATATTCTTGTTAAATGATTAAAGAAATAAATGAAAAAAAAGAGGGAAAAAAATTTTATATGCTTATATATACCTATTTATATAAATATGTATTAAAGAAAATTGTAGGTAGAATAAATTTCTCCATGTAAAAAAAAATAATAATAATAAAATAAAATAAAAAATTTCATAGACTTGCACAGACTACAGTTACGGCTACGGTTATAATCCGTAGCTAAAGGTAAAACACCTTTTTCGATATATCTACAGACAGTCGATATATCGAAAATTGTCAGCTTTTTGAGGAAAACTCACTGGACAGTTCTGGACCATTTTCGATATATCGACAGCCAGTCGATATATCGATGGTTTTTTTTTTGTTTTTTTTTTTTTACTGTTGTAATCCCACCGCTTTTTGTGGGTCATATTATGAGGTATGTGTTATATCCAAACCGTCCATATTTTTGGCAAACTCGTATTAAGGTTTGAGACGAAAAATAAGACAGATTTAGCTATCAAGTGGACCACACTGTTAAAGGCTGTGGATGATTGAACGTCTACCATTGAAACCCTTTGAGGGGTCACAGAAGTTTTGGATCATTATGAAACTTGTTTTTCCTCTTCATCCTGGCCTTTGTGACCTTATGAATAGATTGGATGGAAAATAAATGTTATGGTGGACCCTACAAAATTTTTAACGGTGAAAATCAATTTCCCCGCTGCTCTTTGTGGTGTGGTCCAGTTGATCTTTGGATATGATTTTTTTTTTTTGGATAATGCTCCGAAATGATCTTGAAATATGGATGAACATTGTGGATATAAGAAATATATAGCTGTGGGGCCATGTAACTTTGATCTCTTTTAAGCCGTTCGTACAACTCTCTATTGGAGGAGCGTCAGCGCTCGTCTTCGCAGCGAAAAGGAGGGGTAGTTTCGTCCTCAACATCGCTGTCCGCACGTGCCTGTCTAGATTGGGTGAGGCAACGTAGGAATTGAGCGAGGGAAGCTAAAAATTGAGCGAGGGAAGCTAGAAATTGAGCGAGGCAACGTAAGAATTGAGTGAGGGAAGCTAGAAATTGAGCGAGGGAAGCTAGAAATTGAGCATGGCAACATAGGAATTGAGCGAGGGAAGCTAGAAATTGAGCCAGGCAACGTAGGAATTGAGCGAGGGAAGCTAGAAATTGAGCGAGGGAAGCTAGAAATTGATCGAGGGAAGCTAGAAATTGAGCGAGGCAACATAGGTTCCCTCGCTCAATTCCTACGTTCCCTCGATCAAATCCTAGGTTGCCTCGCTCAATTTCTAGCTTCCCTCGCACAATTTGTAGCTTCCCTCGCTCAAATCCTATGTTCCCTCGCTCAATTTCTAGCTTCCCTCGCTCAATTTCTAGCTTCCCTCGCTCAATTCCTACGTTGCCTCGCTCAATATCTAGCTTCCCTCGCTCAATTTCTAGCTTCCCTCGCTCAATTCCTACGTCGCCTCGCTCAATTTCTAGCTTCCCTCGCTCAATTCCTACGTTGCCTCGCTCAATTCCTAGGTTCCCTCTTTCAATTTCTAGCTTCCCTCGCTAACGCTCCTCGAACTCCGAGTTGTACGAACGGTTCAAAAGTGATCAACGTTACATGGGCCCCACAGTTATGTATTTATTATATCCACAACGTTCATCCATATTTCGAGATCATTTCGGACCATTATTTATATATATATATATATATATATATATATAAAAATCATATCCAAAGATCAACTGGACCACACCACAAAGAACAGCAGAAAATTGATTTTCACCGTTAAAAATTTTGTAGGGCCCACCGTAACATTTATTTTCCATCCAACCTATTCATAAGGTCACAAAGACCAGGATGAAGAGGAAAAACAAGTTTCATAATGATCCAAAACTTCTGTGACCCCTAAAAGGGTTTCAATGGTAGACGTTCAATCATCCACGGCCTTTAACAGTGTGGTCCACTTGATAGCTAGATCTGTCTTATTTTTCGTCTCAAACCTTAATACGAGTTCGCCAAAAATATGGATGGTTTGGATATAACTCATACCTCATAATAGGACCCACAAAAAGCGGTGGGATTACAACAACAAAAAAAAAAAAAAAAAACTGTCGATATATCGACAGCCCGTCGATATATCGAAAATGGTCCAGAACTGTCCAGTGAGTTTTCCTCAAAAATCTTACAATTTTCGATATATCGACGGTCTGTCGATATATCGAAAAAGGTGTTTTACCTTTAGCTACGGATTATAACCGTAGCCATAACTGTAGTCTATGCCAGTCTATGAAATTTTTTATTTTTTTTTTTATTTTTTTATTTTTTACATGGAGAAATTTATTCTACCTACAATTTTCTTTAATACATATTTATATAAATAGGTATATATAAGCATATAAAATTTTTTTCCCTCTTTTTTTTTCATTTATTTCTTTAATCATTTAACAAGAATATCTTCTAAACCAAAATTAGTTACTTGACGTACCATATATGATTTTGGGGTAGGAGAAGCTACTTTAGCCAACTAACCTTGCTATTTTCCAAGATTCCATCAGGTCGATGGTAAAAAATACATTTCATTCAATCCATGATCATTCCCATGCATTTCGCGGTCAATTCGCTTCAAACCATGATCATTCCCATGCATTTCGCGGTCATCCTAAACAATTCTGTGTTAATTCACGGTCATTTCGAGGCATTTCACGGTCATTTGCATGCATTTCGTAGTCAATTCGCTTCAAACCATGATCATTCCCATGCATTTCACGGTCATCCCAATCAATTTCGTGTTGATTCACGGTCATTTCGAGGCATTTCACGGTCAATTCCCTTCACTTCACGGTCATTTGCATGCATTTCACGGTCATTTGCCTCGCTCAATTTCTAGCTTCCCTCGCTCAATTCATAGCTTCCCTCCCTCAATTCCTACGTTGCCTCACTCAATTTCTAGCTTCCCTCGCTCAATTTCTAGCTTCCCTCGCTCAATTCCTACGTTGCCTCGCTCAATTTCTAGCTTCCCTCGCTCAATTTCTAGCTTCCCTCGCTCAATTCCTACGTTGCCTCGCTCAATTTCTAGCTTCCCTCGCTCAATTCCTACGTTGCCTCGCTCAATTTCTAGCTTCCTCGCTCAATTCCTACGTTGCCTCGCTCAATTTCTAGCTTCCCTCGCTCAATTTCTAGCTTCCCTCGCTCAATTCCTACGTTGCCTCGCTCAATTTCTAGCTTCCCTCGCTCAATTCTTACGTTGCCTCGCTCAATTTCTAGCTTCCCTCGCTCAATTCTTACATTGCCTCGCTTAATTTCTATCTTCCCTCGCTCAATTTCTAGCTTCCCTCGCTCAATTTCTACGTTGCCTGGCTCAATTTCTAGCTTCCCTCGCTCAATTCCTACGTTGTCTCGCTCAATTTCTAGCTTCCCTCGCTCAATTTCTAGCTTCCCTCACTCAATTCCTACGTTGCCTCGCTCAATTTCTAGCTTCCCTCGCTCAATTCTAGCTTCCCTCGCTCAATTCCTAGCTTCCCTCGCTCAATTCCTATGTTGCCTCGCTCAATTCTTAGCTTCCCTCGCTCAATTCCTACGTTGCCTCGCTCAATTTCTAGCTTCTCTCGCTCGATTTCTAGCTTCCCTCGCTGAATCCCTACGTTGCCTCGCTCAATTTCTAGCTTCCCTCGCTTAATTCCTACGTTGCCTCGCTCAATTTCTAGCTTCCCTCGCTCAATTCCTACGTTGCCTCGCTCAATTTCTAGCTTACCTCGCTCAATTTCTAGATTCCCTCGCTGAACTCCTACCTTGCCTCTCTCAATTTCTAGGTTCCCTCGCTCAATTCCTACCTTGCCTCACTCAATTTTCAATTTGCCTACTCAATTTCATATTTGTCCCGCTCAATTTCTAGTTTGACCGCGAAGTGACTGAAATTGACAGCGAAGTGAATGAAATGTATTTTCAACCATCGACCTAATGGAATCTTGGAAAATAACTAGGTTGGTTGGCTAAAGTAGCTTCTCTTACCCCAAAATCATATGTGGTACGTCAAGTAACTAATTTTGGTTTAGAAGATATTCTTGTTAAATGATTAAAGCAAGCAATAAAAAAAAGAGGGAAAAAAATTTTATATGCTTATATATACCTATTTATATAAATATGTATTAAAGAAAATTGTAGGTAGAATAAATTTCCCCATGTAAAAAAAATAAATAAAAAATTTCGTAGACTTGCACAGACTACAGTTATGGCTACGGTTATAATCCGTAGCTAAAGGTAAAACATCTTTTTCGATATATCGACAGACAGTCGATATATCGAAAATTGTCAGATTTTTGAGGAAAACTCACTGGACAGTTCTGGACCATTTTCAATATATCGACAGCCAGTCGATATATCGATGGTTTTTTTTTTTTTTTTTTTTTTTTTTTTTTAAATTTTTGCTGTTGTAATCCCACCGCTTTTTGTGGGTCCTATTATGAGGTATGTGTTATATCCAAACCGTCCATATTTTTGGCAAACTCGTATTAAGGTTTGAGATGAAAAATAAGACAGATCTAGCTATCAAGTGGACCACACTGTTAAAGGCTGTGGATGATTGAACGTCTACCGTTGAAACCCTTTTAGGGGTCACAGAAGTTTTGGATCATTATGAAACTTGTTTTTCCTCTTCATCCTGGCCTTTGTGACCTTATGAATAGATTGGATGGAAAATAAATGTTATGGTGGACCCTACAAAATTTTTAACGGTGAAAATCAATTTCCCCGCTGCTCTTTGTGGTGTGGTCCAGTTGATCTTTGGATATGATTTTTTTTTTTTGGATAATGCTCTGAAATGATCTTGAAATATGGATGAACGTTGTGGATATAATAAATATATAGCTGTGGGGCCATGTAACTTTGATCTCTTTTAAGCCGTTCGTACAACTCTCCGTTGGAGGAGCGTCAGCGCTCGTCTTCGCAGCGAAAAGGAGGGGTAGTTTCGTCCTCAACGTCGCTGTCCGCACGTGCCTGTCTAGATTGGTAACTAAAGTTTGTATCTTTCATAGAAACCGCTGGGTAAAAGGTTTTGTCTACAGTGGTCATTTTCTCTTTTTGATTGAGATAAGTTTTGCCAACTGTCCTCCTTCCAAGGGGAGTGGATTAGGTGAGACCCCGGATCCACCCTGACTGTGGGGCTGACAGTGCTGTATGTGCCTTAAATCCACACCGTCCGACCGTTATGAAAGCCCATTTCAGGGCACGATCCCAAAAATGAAGCTGATTCAAATCTTAGGTGACAAGAAACCGTCGTTATTGAATCCCTACCATTAAAAACTTCATGGATTCCACTGGAATGTTAATTTGCCATCCAACCTATTGATAAGGTCACGAACACCTGGATGAAGAGACCACACAAATATCATCTCGATCCAAAGCTTTTGTGGTCCACATGAATTTTTACTGGTCAATCATCACTGTTTCATGTACTCTGGTCCATCTGAGATTTGAAACTGCTTCATTTTCTTTATATGATGCCCTAAAACGAGCTTTCAATACAGATGGACGACGGCATGTATGTAGTCACATACATCACAGTGGGCCACACAGTCAGGGGTCTCACCGAGCTGCACCTCAGGAGGCTTACTGCTAGCAAAATTGAGGGGTTCAGATGGGCCCCACATGATGTAGATATGAAATACACTCCAACCATATCATATGCATCAGCACCTCTTATGCCCATTAATGCTCAAAAATTAGGCCGGTCTGTGATTCAGGTGGGCCATACCAAGGGAAACAATCGGGAGAGATGCACACCCTTGATTTTTACAAGGCCCACCGTGATGCTTATGTGAAATCCACACCAATCATCAGATGTGTCATTACACTTTAGGCCTTGGATCCCAAAAATCAAGCTGATGCGTAGTTCAAGTGAGACACACCAAGGGAAATAGTTAGGAGAGAAACATCCACCCTTGGTTTGACATGCAAAACTCCTTAATCCGAATGTGTTAGGATAGTCCGGTTGTATGGACCTGCAAGCAGTAATTCGTGATAGGGTGCACCAAATGAACAATTTAGATCTCATGATGCAAGTAGACCTAGTCAAACTCAAAAGAAAACTAAAGCAGAACAACATATCATGACTAACATTTGCATCATTTACAGTGTCATCCAGAGGCGAGTGAAATAGAAATAGAAGAGAAGGCCATGGAAGTAGATCTATCTCCCAAATCACCTCAAAAGTACTATGGTAGTGATGGTGGATCGTATAACGTCTGGCTAAGTTCAGATCTCCCCATGCTCAGCGAGGCCAAAGTTGGCGCAGGAAAGCTTATTTTAGAACCACGTGGTCTAGCTCTGCCCCACTATGCCGATTCGGCTAAGATTGGCTTCGTCTTGCAAGGTAAATGGTACTTTGGTTTTTCTTTTTTCTTTTTTTAATGTTGATTACGTTGTTTTAGTATTATAGGAAGCATCTACTTGCTACTCTTCCTTCGAATCATAGAGGAATTTGGTGTATTATTGTTCTAATGGCCTGTTTGGGTTTTCAATTACAACAGTAAATAATTATAAATGGATAATGATTATTTAATGTTGATTACGTTGTTTTAGTATTATAGGAAGCATCTACTTGCTACTCTTCCTTCAATCATAGAGGAATTTGGTGTATTGTTCTAATGGCCTGTTTGAGTTTTCAATTACAACTGTAAATAATTATAAATGGATAATGATTATTTACTCTTGAAATTATTTGGTGAGACTATATATTTTATTATACTGATGATTTTGTTATATTGCCTATTTCATCTAGAATTATTGAAAAATGGTGGTTTTATAGTATAAAAATGTAATGATTATATAATTTACTTTACCTCTTCTATTTCAAGTGTATTTGCCTCTCGATTAATAAGTCATAATTCTTTTAAAAAAAATAATAATAAATAAACATCTAAAACTGATAATAATGGCTCGTTTACTTTACATTTTATAGGAAATTAGAAAACCAAACAGACTTTGGATGACACATAGGGTTTTACTTTCATATGTTCAATGATGCCTTTTAAGATAGATTTAAGGAGAGTTATTTGATATTCTGGCAAAGTATAATGCTTGATATATAGTAATTCAAATTAGACTAGCTAAAATTTGAAACCAAGCTTCAAAATGTCAATCCCATAACCTAGTTGAGCAATCCTAACATCTGATTTGTGGACACTCGTATACTGAAATAGGAACATTGGATAATTTTCATCTTTAACTGCTTAATACTGTCCGTAATTAGATAGATAGCCAAATAAATCTAAGTTTTGTTTAATAGGAACATTTGATAGTTTTCATCTTTAACCGCTTAATATTGTCCATACTCAGATAGATAGCCAAATAAATTTAAGTTTTGTTTCATAATACATCTGCTCAGGATTCATGATTTGTATAAGCTTAATTTGAATTACTAGTACACCTTGCATGCAATTTCTAAGTAATTTAAAAGTTCCTGCGTATTATCATCACACATTGCCATAGTATCAAATTTTTTGACTTGAATGATCATATGTGCCTGGAAAACTTGCTTCCATGCATAGGTTTCTTAAGTTAATGTTATCTGTTGCAACGAAGAATTAGAATATGAATGAAAGTGAAAGCGGGCATACTAATGAGATAAGCTGATGATGAGGATTAAAGTTATTTATTTTATATTAATGATTATTATGTCAAATTAATTCAAATGTCCCATGTAGCGTCAGCGAGTTTCTTCAAGAAAAGAAAAGGAAAAAAAATATAAAAAAAAAATTAAAGAGAAAAAGTTCTTCAAGAAATCTGTCTTCTTTTGAGTACTTCATTTGATTTTCTACTATTTAACAGAAAACCCAAATTACCCTCAACTCAGCAAGTGACTTTTAAATTTTTTTCCTGTGAGAAGCATGATCATCTAGAGATTTGGTTAGGAATTGGACTACATGCCTGTTATCTTCCCCATCTCTTCGTTCTTCTCCTTCTATCTTTTATACTTCAAATCTTTCCTTGTACCAATGAATATTAATCTTATAGACATGTCTTCCAGGTACTGCGACAGTTGGCATTGTGTCCCCGGAAGGTCCAAAAGAAAAGGTGGTGAAACTTAAGCAAGGCGACGCGATACCACTGAATCTTGGAGTGGTGTCATGGTGGTACAACGACGGAGACTCTGAATTCGTCATCGTATTCTTGGGTGAAACTAAAAAGGCTTACACTGCCGGCGTGTTCGCTTACTTCTTTCTAACAGGAACAAACAACATCTTCAATGGTTTCTCGAAGGAGTTTCTCAGTAAGACTTGGGATTTAGATGAAGAAAGTGTGAACAAGCTCATGAAAAGCCAAACTGGCCAAATAATTGTCAAGATTAAGGAAGGGATGCACATCCCAAAACCTAGTGACAAGGACGCTCAAGGGATTGTTTTTAACTTCAATACCGCACCGTTCGATGTGGATGTTAAGAACGGCGGGCGGGCCGTCTCACTGACCTGTTCAAATTTGCCTTTGTTGGGTGAGATTGGGCTGAGCGCCAAACTTGTGAAGCTTGATGCTGATGCAGCATGCTCAGTAGGGTATTTGCCCGATTCTGCAGTTCAGATGATCTACATTGTTAGTGGGAGTGGGCGTGTTGAGATCACTGGAATCGATGGTGCTCGCGTTTTGGAAGCGAAGGTCACAGCGGGCAGCTTGTTCATCGTGCCGAGGTTCTTTGGGGTATCAAAGATTGCAGATGGTGAAGGGTTGGAATGGTTTTCTGTCATCACTAGTCCACTGTGAGTGTTCCTTCTCCCCTTGCATATTCTCTCTTTCCTACCCTAGCCACAGTTCAATGTGAGTGTGTGATCTGGGCTGTTCATCAGGTGGGCTATGCTATGCAAGTGTTGTGCCTCAAAAACAGGCTTGATCTGTTTTTTTTTTTTTTTTTTAATGGGCCATATGTATGAATCAAATATGACCATTGGTTTGTACATATGGCCCACCTCATGAATGGACCCGTTTGGTTTTTGGGCACCGGCCCCATCCATGGCCTGAACCAACAGATCATGAATGGTCCAGATATTATGAATTGTGATGGTTGATTGTCTTTATCTTTGTATTTGGTCAGGCCTGTGTTCAGCCATTTTGGTGGGAAGACATCATTGTTCAAAGCTCTATCACCATCACTTCTGGAAGCAGCTTTCAATGTGGATCCTCATCTTGTGAAGCTTTTGAGGTCTGATGGGAGTAATAATGTCATTTTCGTCCCTCCACGCCAAACTAACCTCATCTAGCTTGCTAATCCTTTCGTATGCTTATATATATATATATATATATATATATATATATATATATATATATATATATATATATATATAATATGTGTGTGTGTGGAATACGGATCCTCTGTTGGCGTGAAGCAGCAAAATTGTAGTTGCTGCAATCTATCTGGACCGTGTGATTGTGTAATGCATTGAATAATGCATCGCTGACTGAGAAGGAACAATCCGTATACAGCAAAGTAGGAAAAAAGCAGGAAAGTCGTGGTTTTGGCAAACAGAGGATCTGGACTCGTGTAAGAGACTTTATGCACTCATGTTATTAGAGTGGGCAGCCTATATGTATATGTTTGACGTATAAATGCATATCTGCAATTGGAATGGTCGGACTATGTGAGAGACTTTATGCATGTATGTTATTCGAGCGGAAAGAAGCTGAATTATTATTTGGAAGTAGGAATTCTCTCTTTTTCTATCCTTTTCTTCTTCTTTCATTCTCTCTCATGAGAAATGTTTACCTGAAACGATTGCATGTGAACTTTTTCTCCGTGCAAAAGGTAGAATGCACTGTAAAGTCCATTTGGGCAGAATAGACAAACCCATTGATCAGTGGACCATACCCGTACCTGCTGGGGTTAAAACCCAACTTCTTGTTGACGTGTGACTGCTGTCACCATAGAATAGAAAACAGAAACTTGAAAGAGGAAGAGAGTTGAACTACTATATTTTTAAATTGAGTAAGAAACGAATAGAATGGTGCCTTTTATAGGCTTTTCTCCTTATGTGAAATGACTAAGATATCCCTATCTAGATGCTTCCTAGGGACAGCTAAATATAGAAAAAATCCAGAAAAAATATCTACTATTATCTTAACCTAGCTAGCACTCTAAACCTAGAAAAAAAAAATCTCAACACATAACTAGCATATACGATTCTCACACGGTTTTGGATTTGCACAAATCCACCACCGTGTCCAACACTCCCCTTCATACCAAAACTGGCTTCATTCCGAGCATTGATTTAAGTCTCTTGAATGTGTCAGTCGGTAATGCTTTGATGAAGATGTCTGACACTTGTTCAATGGTGTGACAATATTCCAGCTTAACCAATTTCTACTTGATCTCTAAGAAAGTGATATCTTGTATCGATGTGGTTGCTCCTTCCATGCTGAACTAGATGTTTTGCAAGTTTGATTGTCGACTTGTTGTCCACGTATATAATAGTGGATTCCTCCTATGGATGCTTTAGTTCCTTTAGCAGATTCCTTAGCCAAATCGTCTCACATACAGTGGATGAAGCTGCTACGTACTCAGCTTCACATGTGGACAGGGCGACTACACTCTGCTTTGAATTTCATGTGAATGTCGTCGACCCAAGATAGAAAGCATAGCTTGTGGTGCCTTTTCTTTCATCTTGGTCACCACCCCAATCACTATCAGAGTATCCATAAAGCATCGCCTCATCATCGTACGGATAAAAGAAACTGAATTCAATAGTCCCTTTGATATACCTCAGTACTCATTTTGCAGCTAGCCAGTGTGACTTTTTTGGGGCTTCCATATACTGGCTTAGAAGCCCAACATTGTAGACTATATCTGGCCTAGTGATTGTAAGGTACCTTAAGCTTCCGATTAGACTATTGAATAGGGTTGAGTCAATATTTCTTCCTTCTCCATCTTTTATGAGCTTTAGGCCTATTGTAACAGGTGTATTTACAGCTTTACAGTCGACCATCTGAAACTTCTCAAGAAGTTCCTTTGTGTACTTCTTCTGGGATATGTAAATGCTGCCGACTTGTTGCTTCACTTCAATGCCCAAGAAGAAGGACATCAATCCACCATCAGTTCTCTCGAACTCTTTGAACATAGCCTGCTTGAATTCTTCAAACATCGCCTGGCTGTTCCCGATGAACAGCAGATCATCAACATATAAACAAGCTATAAGTATATCACCACAGGCATTCTTCTTTGTGTATACTGCATGCTCATATGGACATTTAACGAAACATGTAACGCCCCGACTTTTCAGGACCGGAGTATATGACTCGTTTCCCAAAAACCCGAGTGTTAACCTTAAAAGGATTGTCAAATTCAAGTATCTTTTTTTTTTTTAATCTTTATCTATCGGAGTAAGCAGATGAGCGTAGAATGGACAAGTAAGCATAAAGAAAAAATTTGCATTATCATTTAAATATACAAGAAGTTGCCTATAATGACTTATACAAACCAATGTCCCCAAAATTTATAAATGCAAGAATTATAGATACAATACATGAGAAATAGTAGAATGCATGTAAATTTGAGCTGCAAGACCCCTCAGCTTCTCAAGATAGATACAATCATGCAACTCTAGTACTTGAACCCGGCTCTTCATCAGCCCGAACCTGAAAATCACTTAAGCCACCTGTGCTACCTGTACGGTTATATTTATTTGATGGATGAGTGGCCAGCTCAGTGTGAATTCCCCTCAAGATTACACACCGCCACATTAGGTAAGCATAGTTATAAAACAAACAGAGCAATCAAAACAATATATGATGCAGTTTTTTTAAATGCATGGATGCGTGAATGCACATCGACCTGGGGATGCACATCCAGTCGGACTTGGGCTCGTCGCCCATGCAAATCATCGACCTGGAAAAATCATCCAGTCGGAACAGGGGTCGAAGTCGGTGGTCTGGGAGCTAGCGAAACGATACCCCGAAGATCCTAAGGGCACATGCTACAACATCTAAATTAGCCACCCGTCATCGCCAACATGCTATGGATGCATGATTAGTCAAACCGTTATTAGTCCAGTTACAATCAGCCAATTTAGGTAAGCTCAAGGTCACTAAGGGGAGCTCAGAGCCCAGCGTAGGCCGACAGCTCGGGCATAGTGTCCCATACTACCATCCCCGGCTCATGAGACTACCACCTTAAGATGTTTAATGAAAAGCCATCGACTAGTGGTTAATCATATTACAACATATGGGGCTTACCATCGCGTGGTTGCACGATATAAAACATCGAACCATATAGGAAAAATATCAAAACAAAACCGCACAGGGCGAGTATTAAAACGAGCCACATAGGGCGAATATCAAAATCATGCGATAAAAGACCATCCTTGAAAACCATTGGACACAACAACCTTGGATGGTAGGCCCACATCAATGATCCATCTAGACCACCACTCAATAACCACCAAGTCGAAGGTCCATTGCGATCACAACTAGTCGGGTTACATCCCAAGTATGGGTGTACATTTATAGGTGGGGTTTCCCACTAATGTACCAGTTTAAAGTCTATAAGCATTACACAAGCATGAACAAATATACAGGATGAACATTAAGTAGGCAATATAGCAATTCAATTACCACCAGCTAACACATGTGATTATAAGAGAGATATCAATTATGAATTTAAATAAAAAACTATAACTTAAGCTAATGAGAAGATGGAAAGCTCAAGGGGAAGAATCATCACCTCATGTGTTGAATTGTCAACTGATGCTGCTAGTGAGCACGTGCATCCTTAGAGCTGAACCCTACCATGGATGGTGAAATTGAACGTGAGATCAACGTCCCATCAAATATCTATGGTCAAGACCAATACAACCTAAGGTTTGGATTACTTTTTCTTAGGTTTCACCCCAAAGTCTAGGTCTAGGCTTAGGTCTTAGGGTTTGAACCCTAGTTGGTGTGAAATTAGTGTTAATTTAGTAATTATAAAGTATTTATTAACCTTAGTGTTATAATCCATTTTAGCTAATGTAGCAAAAGCATTTGTTATGATGGTATTAGATAGTGTGATCCATTATCAAGGATAACATTTAGGAATATTATTACCTATCGTCTAATGGTTGAAATTTATTTATGATAAGTAATACGAGCTCACATAACCCACTAATGGCTAAACATGCACAATAATCACGATAGCTATAGTAACGCTAATTATAATAAATCAAGCGATTGACTTAGGGAGAGAAAATTGGCTTACATCAATTGACTTCGTAGCGCCACTTGGCACATCTGAGCTGACCCAACCCCACATGCAGCTCGACCGAGTTTGAACCGAGTTGACTCAGTTCCAGTCTAACTAACTTCATTTTCACTCACTCGCGGCTTCTCTTCTTCTCTCTCTTCTTCCTTTCTCTTTTTTTTTTTTCTCTTTCCTGCTTCCCTACTTCCCTTCTCTCATGCTGGAACGCCCAACGGGTCTCTAACTCGAGCCAGCTGACTCGGCAGCGAGTCAGCTCCCCCCTCACCTAACTCCACTCTCTCTTTCTTCTCGTTTTCTTCTCCTCCATCCTTCTTTCTCCCAGACTTCTCTCTCTCTCTCTCTATTACTCTCTCTTCCTTCTTCCTGACTCTCTCTCTCTACCAGGGAGAACTGGACCCAATCAGGGCCGTCCCAAACTCGAACCGAGAGTCGACCGGGTCGACCGAATGTGAACGTGGTGCACCTGCACCACCCTAACTCTCTCTCTCCATTTCCCTTCCTCCCCTTCTTTTCTTTCTCTCTCTCTCTCCTTTTTTTTTCACCAGGGATCACACGTCCAGCAGTGTTGCTGGACAAAACCGGCCCATTGCTGGCCTGGATCGGACCCAACTCGGTCCGAAGTTGGCTCGAGTTGCATGCTGCAGCAAGCAGTGTGGCTCCAGCCCGGGACAGCTCCCACATTCACTCTGCATTCTTCTCCTTTCTTGCTTGACTCCCCAAACCAACCCCGAACACATTGGGGCCTGATTGAGCTCGACGCACGGCTCGAACTCAGCAGCTCGGTGTCACAACGGTGGTGGCAGCCGCACTTCTCTCTCTCTCTCTTCCACATTCCTTTTCTTTCTTTCTTTTTTTTTTCTTTCTTTCCTGTTTTTCTACATCTTCGGAGGCCCAACGGGTCCTTAGTTCGAGCTTATTCTACCCCGAGTTGAGGTGACTCGGTGCAGCTCCAACGAGGAAGATGAGCTGCTGCTAATGGTCGATCTGGATTCCCGGCTTCTCTCTCTGATCCAATCCGTAGGGACGGTCTGATTGAACCCTACGAAACTTCCAGACACTCTTTCTCGAAGCTTGGAGAGGATTAGGGTGGTGAGTTCGACCGAAGAGGGTGGCGGCTGTTTTTCCTTAGGTTTCCACAACAGCAAGGAAGGAGCTATTTTCGCTCCCTTCTTAACATCAAAGCCAGCTTCTTTAGGCTGTTGGATGAGCCATGAATGGCCCGGATTGATTCCACTAACAGGCTTCTCAAAACAACCGATGAAACGGTGGTTTCGGCCACTGGTTTTCTCTAGTGGTATTGGGGAAGCTCTAAACCAACTTCCCATGAACGGACGGTTAGGATTGCCCTAGCTTGAACGGTGGAGATACAAAAATGGGTCATTACTCGGATTGAATCTGGCAACAGCAGGTTTCCGTTTTTGGAAATATGGTGCTTGCGGGACTTGTTTGCATCTAGGATTGTGTGCACGTGTGGTTGCATGAATGTGTATAGAAGCCATGATTTTGGGTGGAACGATCCACCCAACACGATGGACGGTTTGGATCCACCAGGTGGGTCATCATGGTGGGCCACGGACGGTCCCAAATGGTCATCCGACCATTGCTGTTAAAATCTGAAAGAGAGAGAGAGAGCGAGAGAGAGAGAGAGAGAGAGAGAGAGAGAGAGAGAGAGAGAGAGAGAATTTTCTCTTTTAAGCAAAACGCGGGTCAGCCGTTGCTAACTGAGTTGGCACGCCCGGTGCACGGCGGGCACGGGTGCACTAGGTGCACTCACACCTTACATGGGGTCCACCGTGATGTCTGTGATAAATCCACACCGTCCACCTTCTTTATCAGATCACGTTGAGGCCTAGACAAAACAATGGGCCAGATCCTAAATTCAGGTGGGCCATACGAATCAATCTCAGGTCCTAATGGTGGTTTTCTATCCATCTAACGGTCGGATGATCCCGAATTCGAATGTCAGTGGTTAAAAGACCTAAATGGACCATTTGTGAGGCTTCCATCCTGTATTACTAGCCAATTAATATAAAATTTATTACTATTGTAAATTACTTATAGTTACACTAATTAAAATAATTTACACCTATATAAATATAATTTTAATATTAACGTACTACTATTTACATGCTATTGGTTACACATTTACTAGTGTATAATTCATAATACACAATGTCATACTATACATATATATGAATTAGAATTTGTACAACAACATATTTAAAACTGCATTGTTAAATAATATACAACTTTATTAAAATGTCTAATAATTTTTGTACACGTATTTATAAAAGATACTAATATTTATAATTCAATCGTATGTTGTAAAATTATTATTCATTATGTTTATTTATTATAATATTATTTTCATAATATTTTATATATATTAAATATATCATTTTAGCATAAAATTTTAAATCTTTATAAAGTATATACATTTCATAGTGTATATTCTTAGGTTTCATTATCTATATATATAAATATATATATATATATTGTATTTATATTAAATTAATTTACATGGTAACACTCGAGTACTAAAAGTACGGGGTGTTACAAAACCATTCTCTTGAAGATAGCCGTCGATCTGTACATTCCAAGCACGGGAGCTTACTTCAACCCATACAAGGTTTTCTTCAGCCGATACACCTTGTGTTCCTCCCCTTGCATGACAAAGCCTTCAGGATGGTCAACGTAGACTTCTTCTTTGAGTATTTCATTTAGGAATGCAGATTTTACTTTCAGTTGGTAGATCATCCAATTGTGATGAGCTGTAAGGGAGATAATCATTTTTACAATATCAAGGTGAGCAAGTGGGGCAAAAACTTCTTCATAGTCTACCCCATATTTCTGTTTGTAACCTTTTGCTACGAGCCTTGCTTTATATCGTTCGATCTTACCATCGGTATTCCGCTTAATTTTATACACCCATTTGAGACCAATGGTCTTCTGGCTTTTGGGGAGTGAGGTCAGCTCATATGTTCTATTCTTCTCGATGGCATGAATCTCTTCTTCCATATCCTTTCTCCAACATTCTTCATTCACAGCCTCCTCAAATGTGAGAGGTTCGTGGTCCGCATACAGGAAAAGTAAATTCACTTCCTCAGTTTCTGTGTAAATGTCGTTAATGCTTCTCATTTTTATAAGAGCCAAGGGTGAAGAACAATTGGATGAATATGTGCTAGTTGAATTCTGATTTGATGAAGTGTTTCCAAGGGAGATAGAACGTACTCATGGACTTCTGCGATCCGAATGGGGTGTTGTGGGTGTCTGCTCTTGATTCACATACTTCTCTTCTTCATATTCTTCGGCCTCGACCTGACTTTCTTTAGCCGAATCTTCCTTGTTTCACTTTCAGGATTTTTCCTCGCAGAACACTACATATCAACTTACGACCACCTTATTGGTTAGTGGATTATAGAGCTTGTACGCTTTCGATTCTTCACTGTAGCCGATGAAGATGCACTTCTTGCCACGATCATCAAGTTTTTTTCTTCTCGCTTCTAGAACTTGAGCATAGGCGACACACCCAAAGATCTTAAGGTGCGACACGCTTGACTTGTATCCACTTCATGCTTCCTGCGGTGTCTGGAATCTGACACTCTTGGTCGAACACCTATTGAGCAGATAGGCAATACATGCAACTGCCTCTGCCCAGAAATTCTTTGGCAAACTTTTCTCCTTCATGATTGTCCTCGTCATGTCGAGGATGGTGCGGTTCTTCCGTTCGGCAATTCCATTTTGTTGTAGCGTGTACACTGCAGTGTGTTGTTGCTTAATGCCATGTTCTCTGCAATATTCTTGAAAAACATTTGAGGTGTACTCCTATAACACCCCGGTTCCCGAAACCCAAGTACACTAATTGTGTTCCAAAAACCTGAGCGTTAACCTTCGAAAACACCCAAATTTCACGTACATTTTTTTCCTTTTATCAGAGTTAATAATATAGCGGGACAGAAATAAATCAGATATTAGAGGGAGTCCAATATTCACAACCAAGATTTCAAGCGGTTACCCGAAAACTTATACAAGCTAATGTCTTAACCTTTACAAACATAATAATATACCTTTATAAACATAACAATATAAATTAAATATAAATAAAATCAGGAATGGAGAGTCGCAAGATCATCTAGCTCCTCTCATTCCACATGAACACCAGCACACGCATCCTCTGCTTCTCCTGCACGCTAAATAGGGTTCGATAGTGTCAATGGCTATTCAGTGAGGTATAACCCCCAAGATTTATCGTATCATTAAGATAATTAACCACAGTTATCAGAGAATGTATAACAAATATTACACAATGATTATCATGGAAATCAGGTAAGGTTCATCAAATATGCATTCATTAAATAAATTATAAAAGAAAATCTTGTTTAAATGCATGGATGCATGCACATGCTCACAGACCTGGGCATGCACATCTAGCTGGTAAAAAGTCGCCTAAGGAGAACTAGCCACCCGGAAAAATACTCAAAGGTATGCCCGAGGAGAACTAGCCACTCGAAAAAATACTCAAAGGTACACCTAAGGAGAATTAGCTACCCGAAAAAGACCATATAAGATAGATCGCCCAAGGAGAATTAGTCACCCGAAAAAGTACACAAAGGCAAGCCCAAAGAGAACTAACCACCCGGAAAAGACCAAATAATATATATCGCCCAAGGAGAATTAGTCACCTAGAAAAGTATATAAAGGTACACCCAAGGAGAACTAACCATCTGAAAAAGACCATATGCCATGAAAATGCATGATTAACCCAACCATTATTGTAACGCCCTGAAAATCGGGGGTCAGCATAACTCAACCCCCGAGTTCCAGAACATCACTTATGCAACAAAATGAATGATGATTGAATGTTGACTGTATTCGTACATTGAACATGAGTGAGATTAAGCCAAAACAGCATATCATACTCCAGAGACAGTTAAATTGCAAGCGGAAGACTGTGATAGACATATAAAATATATAAACTATGGTGAGTCTCCAGAGTGTGATGATGTTACCAGGTTAATTAATTACAGGTACAATTTTAAAATACACCTAATGTGAGAAAGTGTAATGTCTTCTCTACCAAGTACCATAGCCCCGTCAATCCAATATCAGGTCTTCATAGACCTGCCAGAGAGATACAGATAGGAGAACTCCTCCTCATCACCATAGAAGTAGTCCGGCTCTGCTTCATAAGCATTGCCATCACCTGAAACTCAACAAATCTGGTTGGTGTTGCAAACACCATCCCATAACGTGGGAGTGAGTGATCAACTCAGTGGAACAATAAGGCATAGGTTAACATGTTATCAACTCAGTCAAGCAGTAATGATAAAGCAGTACAATCAAACAATTCTAAGTACTCTTATTAATGTAAGTATGAAATGACATGATGAAGTATGCCCTTGCCAAACCACCCTCATGCGACATCATCTTACGTTCGCGAATGCATACCTCCCTCAGTGCTCCACATCTACTAGGCACATGCAGTGCGATGGTGAGCATGATTATCGAGTTATTATTAGTCCATTTCAAACAGCAGTATTGGGAAACTAGGGTACCTCCCTTGTATCATTCCCAAACATGATCCATTCTAGGGTCGTCAGTCCTAGTTAATCTCATACGATATTATGGTTTGAGAGGCGTAGCGAAGGCATCACAAAGGGCTCGTCACCGTCAAGACGGATCTGAGATCTCACCGTATGCGGCTCAATTGTTGATTGTCGGCTCGAGTAAGTGCACAGTCTCACCGTACTCGGCTCAATCACTAGCCGTCGGCTCGAATACAGTCTCACCGTACTCGGCTCAACTCATACTCTAGTTCGTGAAAGACTCGTCGCCAATCACAGACCTTGGAGTATACTCGAAGATACTACAGAGGACTCGTCGCCCGTCAGCACGAGTACAGGTCTCACCGTACTCGGCTCTCGCCGTAAGTATCGACAGCACGAATATAGTGTCCCATACCACCATAATCGGCTCACGAGTCTGGGTTGCTCAATGGTCACTACGGGGAGGCACGTGGCCCCAGCATAGGCTGACAGCTCGACCACGGTGTCAAACACGTCCTACGTGGCGGATGAATCTTAGCCACGAATTCGATTCCATTACCGACTGCCTAGACCATATAATAGTCCCAATCACATTCAATTGCAAATAGATAAAGCAATAATGGATCAAGATTCAAATCATACAATTAAGTCTGGTATTATCCGTTTAGGGCTGCCAGGGCTGTTGCACGCACTCGTTGCTTCACTCCCCCATCACCCATGACGGATCATACAACGTAATTATGAATTTAAACATTCGCATTACATAATTAAAATCATACAATCAGTTGAGCATGTTATCAAGCATATCATAAAGCATATTATAAAGCATGTTATAAGCATGTTATGAAGCACTATAAAACCAGGAATACAAACACATATATTTCATAAGTAAGTGGTTAAAGTAAACAACCTCATGGAGGAAAACATACATGTCTCTAAGGTAGTTGAGACTCTATCTCAGCACCTACCTAAAGTGCAAACACTTAAGCACTTACACCCACAAGCAATTTCACAAACACTTAGAGTGCACTATTTCAACATACATGACGTATGTTAGCGGAATGTGTATTAGGTAGCGTCCCTTTACCAAACTAGTATTTTATACATTATACATCATATTCATACAGCAAATAATCATGACAATTACATCAACAAATTTTATACGTATAGGGTATTTTCTAGGATACCCAATTTCAACATACATAGTGTTTACAAGGGAACTTGTAATAAGGCGATTCTTTTTGCCAAGCAATTAATTTATACCCACATAATATATTTATACAACAATTAATCATGACAAACACATTGCTAAAATATACACATATACAGTACTTCTTACAATACCGTATTTCTACATACATGGTGTATATTAGTAAACATGTATTTAGGCGAACCCTTTCGCCAAATGAGTGTTTTATCCATACATCATATATCCATACGACAATTAAACATGTCAAACACATTTTCATAAAAAATACGTATACGGTATTTTATACGAATACCTAGAGTATGTGAAATTCCAAATTCTACAATTCTAATCGAAACAGAAAACGGAAAGCACTTTATACATGTGCAATTGCATACAGATCATGAATCTACCATTATCGGACATTGAAAGCGTTGAAAACCGTAACCTATACACCTAAAGTCCTCACCTTGCCTCTTGGAATCTCAACGAATCAGCAAGGTTGGATGAGCTTCCGTATTCGGGAGTTTTCTAGCCTAAAGAGTGAAATCGGTTAGCTATTTTACAACCTATAGCCTATACAACCCTAAAACAGGTTAGGGTTAGGGTTTCTTACCTAGAAACGACGCCGGAATCGCCGAGAAAGCGATGAGAATCAGGCGGTGGAGCCCGAATAGCGGCAGGGAACAGCAGCAGGGAGTTCCTCCCACATCTCTCACACTTTCTCTCTCTTTTCTCTCTCTCAATCTCAAATTCGTATGGCTGCCATGAGAGAGGGTTTAAGGTCCTTATATAGCCTAAAAATTTACCGAAATAGACTCCTGTTCAAAGTATACTTAGGTTATAACCAAAGCGGGACTTTTTCAGCTCAAAAGAGTGTTTCTGGCGGCCCCCTTGAGCCAAACGTCAGACTTAAGCTCATAACTCATGGATCTACGTGGGATTACGTTTTCGACTCGATCGAATTTCCAGATCACACGGGGCGGACCACTTTCAGTTCAACGGTCAGTGGGCTACGATCTGAAATTCCAAGTACATGTAAATGTTCCTGAAATTTTTCCTGATCCGAGGGTGTAATTTGGTCTGATTCTGACGGTCTGGTTGCTTAATACTGATCCGCAAACAAATGGTGTCAGATCACTATTCAAGATATTTATTTTGTAAAGGAAATGGTGGTTTTCACACTCTCTCGTCCGGACTCAAGCGAACAGTCGTGGGACATCGGTGGATTTGATTTCCGAGATGGTTGTCAAGCCCAGCGAGGCGGTCCTAATTCCCTAACTTTGTATTATTCGGACTCCCGACGTGCGGTCCAGATCCGATACGGAGTTTCGAGATGCTCCCGTGAGCAGTCGGGTAATGAGTTTGATCCTAGGCTTTAGGGTAACCTAGCGTCAATGATTCTACAAGTTTTGGGTCTTGCAGATCGTATTTAAAGCGATTCAAACGGATTTCGTAGCTAATCTGGTTTCGCACTTAGTTACTTTGTCTCATTTCTAAAGGATTTAGTCTAAGTGATTTAAGTCGATGTGGTACTCAGGCCTTTGTAGTTTGTATATAAGGTGATCCAAGTTATAATACTTAACTAGTTTAAGATAGTGTCTAGGGTGAAAGTACTTAGGAAAATTGAAAGAACAAGGTGGTGAAGGGTTGGATTTGTGAAGGAAATGGGTTCAGAAGTGATTTTAGACTATGGGATTCAGTTCTGACAAGTTAATAAGGTGTTAGGAGCGGCCCATTGCCTAAGGACGTCTAATTCCAGGTTGGCAAAAATCTGGGGTGTTACAATCTACCCCCCTTAAAACAAAATTTCGTCCTCGAAATTGGCTAAGGATAATAAAGAAAGATTTAATTATTTCTTTTGCCTAAGTTTTATTGATTTCAAGTTTCTACGCGTGGTAGGGCATATACTAGTCTGGTTCCTTTTAGTCTACTCCCCTTAAAATATGTTTCTTTATTCATTTCTCATACCCTGATAGTTTGCTACAATTTATTTCTTTACCTATTTGGAGTCTCGACGATAATTCCCACCAATTTAGAGTAAGATAGTTGTTTTCATTGTTTGACCAACACGGAGAGACGGTAATAGTTGGCTTGATCCCGATACATCGATCATCTACCTGACTAGGGTAGAAGGCTCATCGTATCCCTTCCGAATCCTGGTGAATCCTGGTCTTCTGCTCGGTCAAGCAGTGAGTCCATTGGAAGTCGCCCAGGATTGAGAATTGGGTCAAGCCGCGAATGTTTTGCAGTTGTATATTTCAGTAACTCCGTAGTCCGATCACTCTAAAAACGTAGGGAATATCCATCATTAAAAAGCTCAAATTGTCTATGTCTAAGGTTACCCTTTAGGTCTTAGTCTAAGAGAAGCCTTGATATTATCTATGTCCAAGGAAGTGGTGAATCAAATCTTACTAGATGATCCTAAAATGGTTTCTCATAGTAGAACTTGTTAGGGCTTCTATAATGTTTGTATTCAACGAACACAGTTTTGATCCTGGGCCAGTAGAGTAGGGTCCACCATGCTTCCGCTGCGCCACCTGGATCAAAGAGATGCAATCGGTGACTTAACCAGATTGGGCTCAAAATGTTCTATCCCCCTTAAAAATTTATTTTTTCACCCTCAAAGCTCAAGATTTATGTCCTGCTCCGTATATCGGAACAAGGTGTAATTTAGGATCTATCATTAAATCCAAGGGATATAGAAATTTCCTCTAGGTATAATCCAAGGTCTATTCTTATACACTAGCTGATTTCAGATCATTTCTAATACAAGAAAATATTCATCGTGTAGGGTCAAACGTTGTCTAAGTGGAATTGAGTTATCTGTACTTAACGCTCGAGCATTTCACACATGCTCACACTAGCTAAGAGGGTCATAGGGTTCACATTATTAACTAGTTGGATTTCCTATACGGTCAGGTCTGTTGAAATCTAGGAGTACCGCTCTAGGTCCAAAACTCTAAGGGTCTATTCGGCCAATGGTCTTAAGTTGTAATAAATGGGACTGCATTGCTAATCCCTCCTCAGGATTGAGAGTGGCATGGTTGGTAGGAGGGTGGGAGGGGATTAATTTTATAGGCCTTCGAAAATGAGTCTAGTGTTAGAAAAGTGTGAGATGGGATTTCCAAATCCCAGGATGAGGAATTTCTAAGTATAGTTTGAAAGGAAAACACGGGATTTACGTTTAACTGCCTACATCCCAAACATAGTATGGATGATTAGGCCTCCAAGAAAATGGCCGTACACGCTCGGATAGAGCCATGGAAAATGAGGATAAGGGAAAATGGGGGGCTGAAGTTTTTGGTTCTCCACGGATTGGAGTCTCAACAGACGTCGTAGAGGCCCAATAGATAGGGTTTGAAGAAGGAAAATGAATAGATGGGATGGGTTGAGAGCTTACCCGAATTTGAGCTCCAAATAGGGCATGTAAGTGATCAAAAGAAAGAGAATGGAGAGGGTAGGGAGTAGGTTATGTTGTAAACGTTGGAAGAGGATGAGTTGGGCAGGAAATGATGAAATGAGTGATTAGAGGGAAGGTTTGAGAGGTAAAATAGTAAGTCGAAAGAGAAAGGTGGGCTTGGAGGGGCGTTTAAGAGAGAGGAGGTAAAAACGACGTGAAAAAGGGGTCCCCCAGAAAATTTGGTAGGCACCATACGGGCCTAGGGAAGTTCTACGCCTTTTCTGGCATTTTTAGTTAGTCTATTATTTTAATTATTTTTTTAGTAGTTCATCATTAAGTATACTTCATCTTCACCAAATTTCATTAGATTTTGTCTTGTAGAAAAATTCTAAAAATTCTAAAAGCAGCAGCTGTCCAAACTAATAACTTTCAGACAGTTGACACAACGATCCATATTTAACTATATTAAATATTTTATTATATTTTTTACTTATTTTTATATGAAACTAGACTTATTAAGCTTAAATCTGGCTTTTGAATTACCTAAATCAGAGTTATAACGAGGGAGATATGACTTTTTGAAGTTGGACCAAAATCACAGAAAAATAAGTAGCCGAAAACGGGCGGCCAAGAACGAATCTGCCGCCCGGCTCATTGGACCGCGGTCCACATGGTAACCGCGGTTCCACCGCTGTCTGCCTTGTCCGGCACCACACCGCTGCAGCTCAGTGGTGTTCTCTACCCTCCCAAGAGGCCAATGGTACCCCGGGTCAGCCCCAGGTCCCCCCGGATTGACGCGTGTGGTCCACGACTCCGTTTCGAGTCATTTTGGGTCAAATCGGATGTATCTTGCAATATGGAATGAGTTATCTGACATATAATATATGATTTTGGGGTAGAACGAGCTAATCTATCCAAATAACCTATTTAATTGGTTAGATTCCAAAGTTTGAATGGTCAAAAGTCTAATTTATACATATATTTACTATTTATAATAACTTTTTGTTTAAGTATTATTCTTCATCATTTATATATTAGAATTTATATCTGGTATGAAAGGATATAGAAAAAATTGAAGAATGAAGTGGTGCAAGGAGAGATTTTGAAAGAATTAGGTAAAAAGGGGTTTTAGGCTTTGGTGTTGTGGTTGACCCACAACCTAAGAACATTCATTTCTAGGGAACGACTCAAACCTATCAACTGACGACCTAGAGGCGATTCGAGATCGTTTCGTGCAATCATTGAGGCCTACGGGTCCAATCTCTACGGTTGGTCTCAACTCATTGTGTTATTTGGCGATATTAGAGAACCTAAGTCTGTTTCTACGTTTCGTCGCTCCCTCCTAAGTCAGAGTACGTCAGTGTGCGTCATGTGACCATAACCCAGGTCCGGTTTAATCCAAATCATGCTCTGATACCATCTTGTAACGCCCTGAAAATCGGGGGTCGAGCATAAACTCAACTCCCGAGTTCCAGAACATCACTTATGCAACAAAATGAATGATGATTGAATGTTGACTGTATTCGTACATTGAACATGAGTGAGATTAAGCTAAAACAGCATATCATACTCCAGAGACAGTTAAATTGCAAGCGGAAGACTGTGATAGACATATAAAATATATAAACTATGGTGAGTCTCCAGAGTGTGATGATGTTACCAGGTTAATTAATTAAAGGTACAATTTTAAAATATACCTAATGTGAGAAAGTGTAATGTCTTCTATACCAAGTACCATAGCCCCGTCAATTCAATATCAGGTCTTCATAGACCTGCCAGAGAGATACAGATAGGAGAACTCCTCCTCATCACCATAGAAGTAGTCCGGCTCTGCTTCATAAGCATTGCCATCACCTGAAACTCAACAAATCTGGTTGGTGTTGCAAACACCGTCCCGTAACGTGGAAGTGAGTGATCAACTCAGTGGAACAATAAGGCATAGGTTAACATGTTATTAACTCAGTCAAGCAGTAATGATAAAGCAGTACAATCAAACAATTCTAAGTACTCTTATTAATGTAAGTATGAAATGACATGATGAAGTATGTCCTTGCCAAACCACCCTCATGCGACATCATCTTACGTTCGCGAATGCATACCTCCCTCAGTGCTCCACATCTACTAGGCACATGCAGTGCGATGATGAGCATGATTACCGAGTTATTATTAGTCCATTTCAAACAGCAGTATTGGGAAACTAGGGTACCTCCCTTGTATCATTCCCAAACATGATCCATTCTAGGGTCGTCAGTCCTAATTAATCTCATACGATATTATGGTTTGAGAGGCGTAGCGAAGGCATCACAAAGGGCTCGTCACCCGTCAGCACGGATACAGATCTCACCGTATGCGGCTCAATTGCTGACCGTCAGCTCGAGTACAGGTCTCACCGTACTCGGCTCAATCACTAGCCGTCAGCTCGAATACAGGTCTCACCGTACTCGGCTCAACTCATACTCTAGTTACCGTGAAAGACTCGTCGCCAATCACAGACCTTGGAGTATACTCGAAGATACTACAGAGGACTCGTCGCCCGTCAGCACGAGTACAGGTCTCACCGTACTCGGCTCTCGCCGTAAGTATCGACAGCGCGAATATAGTGTCCCATACCACCATAGTCGGCTCACGAGTCTGGGTTGTTCAATGGTCACTACGGGGAGGCACGTGGCCCCAGCATAGGCCGACAGCTCGGCCACGGTGTCCCATACCACCATGTCCGGCTCATGAGTTTTAGCGGATCGAGGTACCATGGTTAAAAGGATTCTCACTGGTAAGTTTGGTACCCTAGGTTCAAGCAGTTGCGTCCAAACATGGTGAACAAACATTAGACCGATCGGGTTACTTGGCGAGCTCGACTAGCACGAGCGCCCGTTGAGTTGTACGACATGAAGTGCATAAACACTTCGCGTGGCCTAACCACTGCCGACAAGCAATGTACGACTCGGGTTCGTCAAACACGTCCTACGTGGCGGATGAATCTTAGCCACGAATTCGATTCCATTACCGACTGCCTGGACCATATAATAGTCCCAATCACATTCAATTGCAAATAGATAAAGCAATAATGGATCAAGATTCAAATCATACAATTAAGTCTGGTATTATCCGTTTAGGGCTGCCAGGGCTGTTGCACGCACTCGTTGCTTCACTCCCCCATCACCCATGACGGATCATACAACGTAATTATGAATTTAAACATTCGCATTACATAATTAAAATCATACAATCAGTTGAGCATGTTATCAAGCATATCATAAAGCATATTATAAAGCATGTTATAAGCATGTTATGAAGCACTATAAAACCAGGAATACAAACACATATATTTCATAAGTAAGTGGTTAAAGTAAACAACCTCATGGAGGAAAACATACATGTCTCTAAGGTAGTTGAGACTCTATCTCAGCACCTACCTAAAGTGCAAACACTTAAGCACTTACACCCACAAGCAATTTCACAAACACTTAGAGTGCACTATTTCAACATACATGACGTATGTTAGCGGAATGTGTATTAGGGCTGTCCCTTTACCAAACTAGTATTTTATACGTATACATCATATTCATACAGCAAATAATCATGACAATTACATCAACAAATTTTATACGTATAGGGTATTTTCTAGGATACCCAATTTCAACATACATAGTGTTTACAAGGGAACTTGTAATAAGGCGATTCTTTTCGCCAAGCAATTAATTTATACCCACATAATATATTTATACAACAATTAATCATGACAAACACATTGCTAAAATATACACGTATACAGTACTTCTTACAATACCGTATTTCTACATACATGGTGTATATTAGTAAACATGTATTTAGGCGAACCCTTTCGCCAAATGAGTGTTTTATCCATACATCATATATCCATACGACAATTAAACATGTCAAACACATTTTCATAAAAAATACGTATACGGTATTTTATACGAATACCTAGAGTATGTGAAATTCCAAATTCTACAATTCTAATCGAAACAGAAAACGGAAAGCACTTTGTACATGTGCAATTGCATACAGATCATGAATCTACCATTATCGGACATTGAAAGCGTTGAAAACCGTAACCTATACACCTAAAGTCCTCACCTTGCCTCTTGGAATCTCAACGAATCAGCAAGGTTGGATGAGCTTCCGTATTCGGGAGTTTTCTAGCCTAAAGAGTGAAATCGGTTAGCTATTTCACAACCTATAGCCTATACAACCCTAAAAAAGGTTAGGGTTAGGGTTTCTTACCTAGAAACGACGCCGAAATCGCCGGAAAAGCGATGAGAATCAGGCGGTGGAGCCCGAATAGCGGGAAACGAGCGAAATAGGAGTTCCTCCCACATCTCCCACACTTTCTCTCTCTTTTCTCTCTCTCAATCTCAAATTCGTATGGCTGCCATGGGAGAGGGTTTAAGGTCCTTATATAGCCTAAAAATTTACCGAAATAGACTCTTGTTCAAATTATACTTAGATTATAACCAAAGCGGGACTTTTTCAGCTCAAAAGAGTGTTTCTGGCGGCCCCCCTTGAGCCAAACGTCAGACTTAAGCTCACAACTCATGGATCTACGTGGGATTACGTTTTCGACTCGATCGGATTCCCAGATCACACAGGGCAGACCACTTTCAGTTCAACGGTCAGTGGGCCACGATCTGAAATTCCAAGTACATGTAAATGTTCCTGAAATTTTTCCTGATCCGAGGGTGTAATTTGGTCTGATTCTGACGGTCTGGTTGCTTAATACTGATCCGCAAACAAATGGTGCCAGATCACTATTCAAGATATTTATTTTGTAAAGGAAATGGTGGTTTTCACACTCTCTCGCTCCGGACTCAAGCGAACAGCCGTGGGACATCGGCTGGATTTGATTTCCGAGATGGTTGTCAAGCCCAGCAAGGCGGTCCTAATTCCCTAACTTTGTATTATTCGGACTCCCGACGTGCGGTCCAGATCCGATACGGAGTTTCGAGATGCTCCCGTGAGCAGTCGGGTAATGAGTTTAATCCTAGGCTTTAGGGTAACCTAGCGTTAATGATTCTACAAGTTTTGGGTCTTGCAGATCGTATTTAAAGCGATTCAAACGGATTTCGTAGCTAATCTGGTTTCGCACTTAGTTACTTTGTCTCATATCTAAAGGATTTAGTCCTAAGTGATTTCTGGTCGAGGTGGTACTCAGGCCTTTGTAGTTTGTATATAAGGTGATCCAAGTTATAATACTTAACTAGTTTAAGATAGTGTCTAAGGTGAAAGTACTTAGAAAAATTGAAAGAACAAGGTGGTGAAAGGTTGGATTTGTGAAGGAAATGGGTTTAGAAGTGATTTTAGACTATGAGATTCAGTTCTGACAAGTTAATAAGGTGTTAGGAGCGGTCCATTGCCTAAGGAAGTCTAATTCCAGGTTGGCAAAAATCCGGGGTGTTACAATTATTATTACAATTTTAAATTATCATTTTAAGGAAGCTGAAAGGTCACTGTGGGGGGTTTGTCACCCAGCATAGGCCGATAGCTCAGGCATAGTGTCTCATTCCACCATCCCTGGCTCATGAGACTAACAAATAGGATGTTTAAAGGTAACCTACTCAACTAGTGGCCAATTGTAGTTCTACAAGTGCAACATACCACTGCAAAGTTATATAAAATAAACCATTAAAGCCTCACAGGGTAAATATTTCATCAAAGCCACAAGGGCCAAATGTTCAATTTAATGATCCGATCAGAAGGGATAATTCCCTGAAAGCCATAGGAGCCCAATTGATTCATGAGATGGTAAATCCACACCAAACCTTCCTTTTAGCCTATTAGACACAATGGCCACTAATTCGATGGCCTTCAAGCATTCTATCAAGTAATCACATATAACAAATTAAATTACGTCTAATATCGATAGCAAAAACATGTTTGAAGCATTTATTTTAAATCAGAATAGAAGTATTTAAATTACATCGTATGTTCAAATATTGAATTTAATTCCAAATCATCAATCATTTATAAGAAATCAAATCAATAAAAGTAATGAATCACATTAAGCAATCCATAAGATAACTAAACGAAGATGAATGAACAAGCTAACTATCGAGATGAAGAAAAGCTTGAAAGGTGATCCTCACTTTTCAAGAGTTGAATTGCCTTCCTATGTTGTTGAAATTGTTTGCGCACGACCACGAAATCCAATTCCAATCATACTTTAAACTGTTTGCTTAGTTAGATCGCAACACCATTCCTAAAGATTAGATAGTATGGGATTCGAGTATGAATCCATTACTTAGAGAAGGTGGTTCGAATTCAATATAAGAATGGCACAATTAAATGATTGTTATGTTGGAATTTAAGCTAAACTCTAAAATTTTTGAGATTAACTTACCTTGTCCAAACTGAGTTAATTCGATTCGGCTTGACTCGAAGTGATGTTATGCTAAGGCCCACTTAGTCCAGCCTTTAAGCCCATTTTCTGAAAAAGCTATCTTCGTTCAGACCAGAGCCTGATTTCTATCAATGTTTGACTTGGTTGGACCAACCGAGTTGACTCGGTGGAAAATGGATCACCAACCACGACTCACTCACCTCTCTGCCTCCTCTTTCTCCTCGCCTATCTCCCTTCTTTTCTGCTGTAATGCTAGCCAGACTTGAACTAGGTCCCGGCACAGTTCTACGTCTCCCAGCGAGTCACACTCAGTTGCGGTTCAGAGGTGTTGACCCGACGTGGCCGGAATCAGCTCACCCAGCGGAATCACGCTGCTCGCTCGCTCTCTCTCTCTCTCTCTCTCTCTCTCTCTCTCTCTCTCTCTCTCTCGCTCGCTCTCTCTCTCTCTCTCTCTCTCTCTCTCTCTCTCTTCTCTTCCTCTCTCCCTTCTTCTCTTCTTCCTTTCTTCTTCAATACCTGCACGACCAAGCGAGTCTGGACTCGAATCGGACGCTGCCCAGACTTGGCGGATTCGGATCGAGTCGATGCAATGCGGCAACAACAGTCCCTCTCTCTCTCTCCTGACTCTTTCTTCTTTATTATTATTTTTTTCCATTCTTTCGATTATGGCCAGCAAGAGCAGCTCCAACCCAAATAACTCTCACCCCGAATCGAGGCGACTCAGTGCAGTTTGGACAGGAAGAAGAAGCTCGGCTCTAATGGCGGATTGAAAACAGAGGGGTTTTCTTCGGATCTAATTATACTGGAGGCTCTGGATTGGTGGTAGGGAGCTTCTGGAATAGAGAAATCGAAGCTTGAAGAGGGTTTAGCTGGTGGTTTCAGAGAAAGAGGGGCTCGGCTAGGTTTCTAGAAAAACTGGGAAGAACGGCAGTAGCTACCGTTTCTCTTCTGAAAGCTAGGGTTTTCGGATTGTAGCGGGATAAATAACCCCATTTGGACCCGCTGGATTGTTTGGGGTGGCTTCTAAAAGCACATGGATGGCTGAGATTGAGTTAACGTAAGGATGGAAAGATTCTTTTTTGCTTTCCTTTGCAATGCCCTAATGACAAGGAGGTATAAACGGCTGGGATTGCTTGCAAATGAAGGGATGAGATCAAGGGATTTCCACTCACGCAGATTGCCAGCGTGGAAAGAGAGAATGGATTTTTCCGTTTTTGGCAACAAGTTGCACGTGCAACTCCTTTTGCGCTGGAATTCGTGCTCACGTGCGTGAGTTTCCACGTGTTAAATCTCTATGCGTCTGATCAGACCGACCTCCCCATCAAGATGGACGGTTCGGATCATGTGCCCGGGTCGTGATGGTGGCCCACTGATACCAGCAAACAACATCTATCCGTTTGAAACGGACGCTGGCGGGAGATGGAAAGGAAAGTAGGGGTTTTCCTTCTTTGGAATTCTCGGTCAAAGTTGCTTTGACCGAGCTGTGTTGCCCAGTGCACTGCGGGTGCACACACTCCATGTGTACATGCACTATAGTGTGGGGTCCACAGTAACGAACCCAATCAATCCACGCCGACTGTTCCTTTCTAGAGGTCTCAGTAGGGGCCCCTGATCAAATATCAGGAAGATCCAAAGCTTGGTGGGCCATACTAATAGATTTACCACCTTTAAGTGGTGATTACATCGATCCGTCCGTCGAATTCGTTCCAATCTGGACATTGACAGTAAAAAGGCCCAAGGGACCACTTAACTAGAGTTCAATGGCTAGATTATAGTACGCATGTGTAATATTAAATATCATTTTTACGTTGTTTCTAATATCATTGCTATTATTAAATTTGTTATTATATTTTTAATCATCAGTTATTTACATTCAATTGATGGTTCTCTCTTTTGGCCATGTTTTATAGGTTTATAAAAATAAAATTACTTATCTATGTTCAGATATATATAATTATTATCATCATCATTATTATTATTATTATTATTATTATTATTATAACTATCTAGATTATTTACATGGATCATACTCCGATCACACCAATTATTCATTGGGGCTTTAATTTAAAGGATTATATCATTTTAAATCTGTAATGTGGGCCACACTGCATGGGTCTTAACATTCAAACCTCGATTTATTTAAATTAACGGTTGTATAAGAAATTTTTATTATTCTAATTATTGGAATTAAGTGGTGGGTTGAGATTTATCAAATGGTGTTGAATAACGTAGGTGATTTGTATCTTCACACAAACATACTAATCCAGTTTACAATAGTAACACCCGAACACACGAAAGTACGGGGTGTTATAACTCCCCACCTCTGTCAGATCCAGGGGTTTTGATTTTAAGACCACTTTCTTTTTCAACAAGGGTCTTAAAATTTTTAAAAATAGTAAAAGCAACAGACTTCTCTTTGATTACATACACCTATAATTTTCTACTGAAATCGTCAATAAAGGTAATAAAGTATTTATTACCTTTAAGAGAGATTGGTTCTAATGGTCCACAGATGTCAGTGTGAACCAACTGTAACGGTTCTCTTGCTCTTCGGGATACTCCACTCGGAAAGGAGTTCCGTTGTTATTTTTCAAGTGTGCATGCCTCACACACATGTTCTAGAAGTTCAATAGCAGGCAAGCCATGCACCATGCTTAATGAGGACAGAAGTTTCAGGCCACTGAAATTTAGATGGTCAAAGCGAAGATGCCACATCCAGGAATCATTCTTTGCTTTTCCATAAAAACACTTCTCAAGCATTGTGTTTATATGGAGAGGAAACCTACAATTCTTCGTTTCTGAACTTTCACAATCAAATGTCCATGCATATCTCTTATGAAAGAGAAGAGTTCTCCATGTGTATGACATACCCTTTTTTGAGGAGTTGTCCGAGACTCAGTATATTACTTTTGACATTGAGCACGTAGTACACATTGGAGATATAGTTTGGAACACCATTCTTCTGAAAGATTTTGATTTTGCCTTTACCTTTCACCAGCATTTTTGATGAGTCTCCAAATGTTACATCGCCATGAACTCCTTCCGTGAGTTCCACAAAGAGTTTCTTGTCGCCGCACATGTGATTACTTACACTCGTGTCGAGATACCATACATCCTGCCGATCATTGCCTTTCTCTTGTGCAAGGAGAAGTGTGAAGCTTTCTTGTTCATGTCCTAATGCTACGACATAGTTGGATCGCTCGTCTTGATTCACTGGCTTGCTCCAACAATCAGATGCATAGTGGCCAAGCTTGTTGCAATTATTGCACTGGATGTTCTTTGTACTTCCCCGTCCACGTATTGATATGCCTTTACCATTTTCTCTTCCACGGAAATTGGTATTTTTCTGCTGGTTTTGGTCATGGCTTTGTTGGTATCCCCGCCCTCTGCCTCTTGCGAGATTGCTAGCAATACGTCCACCACGTTGTGAACTTTCACGTCCACCATTATTATCATTTAGAGTCAATCTTAACTCCAAAGCTTGTTCCATCAGCATGGAACTGACATTCTTTTACATTCGTTGCTCATGAACTTGAAATGACCCTATTAGTTCCTCAATGGAGAGTTTTTCAATATCTTTTGATTCTTCGATTGCCACAACTACATGCTCAAACTTGGTTGTGAGTGATCGAAGTATCTTTTCAATAACTCGGACATCTTCAATCTTCTCACCATTTCTTTTTAGATTATTGATAGTTACAAGCAATCACGAAAAATAATCAGCAATAATTCTCACCTTCCTTCATGTGGGTCGCTTCAAACTTTGCTCCAAGGGTTTGGAGCCGAACCCTTTTGACACGATCAATGCCCTTAAAGATGGCTTACATGATGTTGCTTCAGTGATCCGTTCAAAGGTGGAATCATCCAACCCTTGATAGATGAGGAAAAGAGATTTCTTATCTTTCTTTCTTTGATCCTTGAGATTGGCCTTTTGTTCGGCGGTGTAGGCGGCTTCTTGCTCCGTCGTGGGCTCTTTGTACCCGTCGGTGATGATCTCCTAGAGATCTTGAGTTCTAAACAAGGCTTTCATTTGTATGCAGCAGTTTTCGTAGTTGTCCTTAGACAACTTAGGTATTTGAGGTTGTATTATACTTACCATTAAAATATTAAAATATATATGCTGCTAGAGTTCAAAGACAGTCCACCACTTGAGATGAAAAAAGAGGAAAAAAACTGACAGATTTTACAAATCAAAAAATCTAGACAGTTTGACAATGTTCTTGCTATCAAGGCAAAAAAAAATAAAAATAAAATTTAAAAAATGGACGTTCTTGCTATCAAAGAAAAAAAAAATCTGGGCAGTTTTTTTTTTTTTTTTTTTTTTTTATTAAGGCCCAAAAAAAATCTGGGCAGTTTTTGCTATCAAGGCCCAAAAAAAATCTGGGCAGTTTTTTTTTATTTTGCTGCTTGTTGGGTTTTTCAAAACCAAACAAGGAGGAAACGCGGCTGGTGCTGGTGATGGCTGCTGCTCATTTGGAAGGGGACCCGCTTCTTGCTGATGAGGCCCAAAGATCAACAACTTTGATACCAGTTTGTTGGGGTTAAAACCCAACTTCTTGCTGACGTGTGGCTGTAGCCACCATAGAACAGAAAACAGAAACTTAAAAGAGGAAGAGAGCTGAACTACTATATTTTTGAATTGAGTAAGAAACGAATACAATGGTGCCTTTTATAGGCTTTTCTCCTTATGTGAAATGACTAAGATATCCCTATCTAGATGCTTCCTAGGGGCAGCTAAACATAGAAAAAATCCAGAAAAAATATCTACTATTATCTTAACCCAGCTAGCACTCTAAACTTAGAAAAAAAAATCTCAACACATAGCTAGCATACATGGTTCTCACACAGTTTTGGATTTGTACAAATCCACCACCGTGTCCAACAATACCTTGGGTTAGATGGTCTGTTCCCATTCATAATTTTGACCCTGTAGCCTACCAGATGAGTGGACCATAGTTCTATCCTCTCCTATTTTTGTGGTGCAGCCTGGGTTTTACAAATGGGAAAGAAAGCTTTGTATGTGAAGGTTCACGTATAAGCTGTATGTGAATTTCTTCTTGTGTGTGAGGATCAGGGATTAACAGAAGAGGGCCACACAACCATCTAACTTATAAGAAGTTAAAAGGACAAGAAGAGGGAGAAAGAAACTAACGCAGGGAAGGATGTGATGAGGTTGATCACCTTCTTCCTCGGGGATAACTACTCCGAATCCATGGAGCTTCTCTGCACTCCTCACAGAAATTCCTCAAATCCATGAAGGATGAAAGTAGAAATAATTTTTAATAATTTGAAATAAATTGATTTATGATTTTTTCAAAAAAAAAATAAAAATACAATCCTTTAAATAGTGAACTCAAACCTAAGATGGAGTTTCAGACTCATTCTCCCTAAAACCATTACTTTTTTTTTTTTTTTTTTGGGTTTGCTTGTTAGTACACACCCATGTTAATACACACACTCCGTGTTAGCCACCCCCACTAGGGATTGATACCAAGACCTCAAGTGTTGAAACGAGGTATCTCCAGTTGAGCTATGGATCTGCTATTTATAAATGATCATGATTCCTACTAGACATCATGGTTTTCCGCCAAAAATAGTAAGTTTTCAATTTGGCCAAACCACGTTATTCTCCTAATTTTTCTAAGCCCTTTTCATGTCGGGCACGACTCCTAAAACTCAAAGGATATCAAAAGTTATGATCGAATTAAAACTTAATATTTATAATAAAAAATGGAAATAAAATGAACTTCCGACCGTCGATCTAATGGAATCTCGCAAATTCGAGGTGGGAAGCCTGATGCGACTACACCAAAAATGCAGATTAGGAACGGCTATCGTTTTTTGTTCAGGAACAGTTTTAGATTGGAGCATGGAAATTAACTGCAATACAGAACACATTGCGGTGGGATCCCAGTACACACCCGTGGAGCGAGTGCACGCGAGTTAAAGTGCACTCGAGTTACACTCAACGGAGTAAACTGTAGCATTTCTCCTTTATTAGTGGAAATTACTGTAACTTTCGCCTCCCTCTCTCTCTCTCTCTCTCTCTCTCTCTCAGGTTCACCCAACCCAACCCTCAATCCATCCTCCTTTCTTCTCCGTTTTTTGCCAGTGAGAGAGAACGAGAGGCTCTGATCGTCGGATCGCTTCTCTCCATCTCATTTTTCTCTCTCTCGATTGTCCGATCAATTCCAACTATCTCCTCCTCCCGCCTTTCTCAGGTACGATTCCACCGTCCCATCCATCATCGATTTTATTTTGGTACGAATGGCTGATATTTTCGGATCGTGTCTTTCCATCTAAAAATTTAGGAACTTGGGACGGATCTTTTTATTTATTTATTTATTATTATTGGAAATTCTTTGGAGAGATGAAATGGAATGTTACTGAATTACTTGCTTTTTGTGTTGTCTTTTTGGAATCTCTATTGTTAGATTTTGGTGATTTTTTTGGAGGATTGAGTTCTAGGTCAACCCTCATTGGCGATGGATTTTTCAGATTTTCATTCTTTCTGATTTGTTTTTTGTTTGCCAATCTGTTTGGATTTTTTAATTTTATTTCTTTCATGCATGTACCGATGGTTTAATCTTGAGGTAGAATTTTCATGGATCGTGTTTTTTATGGCAAAATTTCCACCTTTTTCCCATCTTTGCTATTGTAAATCCAGATTAGATTGAGTCGATGGTAGTTGATAGGTGGTATAGGAATTATGTGGTCCTCAACCCTAGGCATTGAGTATATGTAAGTGGGCCCTTTGGTTTGGTGGGACGGTTGACTCCCTTGATTAATGATTTTATAGCCCTTGGATTGGTGGCCTAGTAGTAGATGGTGAAGGGAATAATTCCGTAATGGGAATGCCAAGGAGTTTGTAATCAGGAAAATTTTGGGGAATGAGTTCTCCATGGTGAAGTCCATCTGATCAATGGTCTGGAATGATAAACCATGAGGTCCACCTCTATGCGCCTAAGACCTGGGATGCTATTCATATCTGGTGCTAAGAATCATATAATTTCTCTAGGAGGGGTGGGGTGCTTTCCAGGATTTAAGGTAGTGGCAATGTGGCCGAATCTCTTCGGCGCACCGACTGTTCGATGAAATACCTGAAAGGAACATCGGTTCTTGGAGTGCATTGATGGTGGGTTATTTCCACTATGGTCTTGCTACAGAAGTTCTCTCCTTGTTCGTATTAATGAATGACATGGGATTCCTGCATCCCAATGAGTATATATTAGAAACCATTATATCTTCATGTTCTGACAACCATCATCATTTCTTACTCCATATAGGTGCCTGGCAAGTTGGAGTCCTTTTGTTTTATCTTCACCTCCAAAAATTCCCTTAGTCTTACTTTTCTTCACCAGTTTAAGTGTTCAAATCTCTTAACATCTGGATAGCTACATGCTGTATTAATTTGACATTTTTTTTTTTAAATGAATGACACAATTTATTTGAAAGGAGAAACAAACAGATACATAAAGAAAAAAGCTTCAAAATTGTTGACTGTCAATATTATTCAAAAAGATATGCTTACTATTGCCGAGTACAGACCACCAACAAAGCAGAGTTACAAATTCCTGACGAACCATTTCACTTATGAATATTCTCTCATATCTGGCATTTGCTCTTGGACCAACTCAATAGCATGACTACAAGTCTACTGGTAGTCCGTAGTCTTGATTGCTTCCTAAATACTGAATATAAGTTATGTTACTTGCATTTTATTTTATGAGTATTGTTTCGGTCTCAAGATATGACAAACTGTTGGGGTAAAGGCCTAGATGATGATGATATAGCACACTGGCTTTTTAAGTCTTAAACATGTGTTTTTGTTTGGAAATTCAGTGATGCATAGAACAAAAGGCAGCAGATTGGTTCCATGGCCACAAAGGCTAACCACACCCCCACCTCGTCTAGAGGAACTTGGCATCAATGTTGAGATATATTGCGAAGACACCGTATTTGACTCTTTATCACATCATTTTGTTGCTTGTTGCCTCTTCCTTATTGATGATCTATCCCTTTTGTTAGTGTAAAATGTAAATGACTATTTTCATTATAGACGATGTTTAGTTATCTGGAAGTCAATGGTTTGAGATCCAGAGGATAAAACAGTCACGTATAAACTACATTGATCTGGGAAAATTCAGTTTGGACTGAA
The DNA here is from genome assembly GCA_030180095.1 of Magnolia changhungtana. NCBI lineage: Eukaryota > Viridiplantae > Streptophyta > Magnoliopsida > Magnoliales > Magnoliaceae > Magnolia > Magnolia changhungtana. Next base: position 2,606,972 of record JASAUF010000336.1, read on the forward strand.
ACCCATGGTGCTTGTAATGTTTTATACTCAAAATCCAAGACCTTAGAATGCCTACTCAATGGTTTTGACAGTATGAGGAGTTAACCAATTTATTCCCTGAAACGTGGCAATGATGACAGAACTGGCCTTCGACCAGCAAAATGATTTTTGATCAGGTGGCGACAGCACATGCAGTGGTCCTTGTGGATTTATTGGCTGGTCCATGGCTAGTAGTATTGGGTCGAGTGCACATTAGCTGAGAGGGAGGAAAAAACTGAACAAGAAAAATGCTTTCATATGCATAATAATTCTGTATTGCTATAAGCCTATAAGATGTATTTCCTCCTCATGGAAGTGGAATTGTACATAATACTGAATTAGTTGAGGTGCTTTGCTTCCATGTTTTGCCTTCTTTGACTGCTTTCTCAGTCTGGTTAGTCTATCTGATTTAGATTTGTTTGGACTTTATCTTTCGAAAGAACAGATAGAGTTGCATTGGGATTGGTAAGGCACTTTCTTTGATTTGGGATTTGGTCTCCATACTTTCAGCATTGTAGGGATCTAAGCTTTTTGAAGCCTTGTCTAGCTGTTTGTTTTGGTGTTACTTATCATCTACAAAAACAAAGCTGTTTCACTCCACAAAATGTGCAAAACAAAAAAACAATGCCTAAGACAAATCATTAATACATAATGACTGAGCCCATGCAAAAGAAAAACATCAAGATGAACTTACGATCCAATTTTTCACCAACACCAAGAACTTGTATATTGCGAGTCATGATTTGGTGGACTTCATAAAGTTCATCATTTAACTTTGCAAGGTTCCGCTGAGTACGAGTGTCCAAGTATAATTTCTTAGTCTTCTGTATGAATGTATCTTTAAAACAAAAAGAAAAAAGAAAAAGAAAAATCAGCAATCCAGCAAAAGAAACAAGAAGGAATTAGAACAAAGATTGATCTAATATTAAGTAATGCATGTATGGAATAGGACAAGATGTATAGAAGACAGAAATAGAACAATAGGTGTAGAAGACGTACCAAATTTAATAAAAGCATAGGGCCTGGCAGCAGTTTCTATTTGAAAAATTGGGATTTAAATGTTGGAATCTTCTTTCTAGGTTTGCAGTATTTGCTGGATTAGTTTATGTGGTTGTTGCATTTTAAATTTGAAAATGTTGGGCTTTTTGTCTGTTGCATACTGGAATCTACAGCTTAAGCTATTTTAAATCTAGAACTCAAGTTATTTTACTTATATAACTCTTTCCTTGATTTTTGGGATATGAACATTTTGGAGTTTTATATGGGAATGGGATTGTCTGTGATTAGATATTTACTTTGATGTTGAGTCTTGAACTGATAATTTTGGAGTCTTTATATGTTCCATTCTCTATGGAATCGAGATCGATAAATTGTATCACTGATCTATGTTATTGAAGGCAGATTGGCAGCTTTGAATTCGAAATTGTAATGTTGCTTCTTGCTATTTATTTCTATACTGGCTGGAAATGTTTATTTTAGTTGGTGGCAGTTTTGTTTAGTCCATTCTTTGTTACGATTGGATTTTCTGTTTCTTTTGGTGATTTGGAATATAAGTTCAGATGTTTGGGTTTTCATACCGTGATATGGGTTTTATTCTTTCTAATGTAACATAGATCCTAGTTGATCTTCCTCTAGGTGTGAAGACTTCAGAAAAAAAAAATTAAGAAGAAAAGTGAGACAAATAGCTCTGTAGAGAAGTATAAAGCCATATTAGTCCTTATAGCGTCGGTTGTCATCCATAGGTTATCAGTTAATCAAATGGATGTAAAAACTGCATTCCTGAATGGCGATCTGGCGGAAGAAATCTATATGAATTAGCCTGAAGGGTTTGTGATAACATGAGAGGAAGATAATGTGAGCTGGTTAAATCTTTATATACTTTAAAACAAGGGCGCCTAAACAATGGCATAAGAAGTTTGACTAGAAAATCTTATCATATGGGTTTAAAATAAATAAAGTAGACAAATATCTATACTGAAAAACCACTAATATAGAGAAATATATATATACTGAAAAACCATATATACAGTTATTATATGCTTGTATGTGGATGACATGTTGATTTTTGGTACAAATTTAGAAGTCATTCTAGAAACAAAAAACTTTTTATCATCAATATTCAAAATGAAGGATTTAGGTGAAGCGTATTTAATACTAGGAATGAAAATAGAATTGCTTTTCACAATCCTACTATATCAAGAATATTCTTACAAAGCATAATACCTTTGATGGTAAACTGGCGAGTATACTATTCAATCGTAGTGTTACATTAACTAGAAATAAAGGTCATGGGTTTATAAAGCATGAATATGCAGGTGTGATTGATAGCTTAATATATGCAATAAAGTGTACGAGGCATTATATAGCCTATGCAGTTAGTAAATTGAGTCGATAATCACATAACCCTGGTAGAAGTCATTGGAATATTGTATTTAGAGTATCAAGATATCTAAAAAATAATAATCTAAATTATGCCCTTCAATTTTCTAGTTATGTTGCTATTTTAGAAGGGTTAAGTAATTTAGATTGGAACTCTTACATTGATGAGTCTAAATCCACAGGTGCCTATATCTTCAACTTAGGTAGAAGTGCAATCTCGTAGAAATCGAAGAAACAACAGTTATATCTCATTCAAACCATGAAATATGAGATCATAGTCCTAAGAGCTGGGGAAGAAGCTGTATGGATTAAAACTTTATTAAGTAATTTGCCTTTAGGGCTAAACCTATCCTCTTATTGTAATCATTTCTTGAATTATCTCTGATATTATCGTTATCTCCATCTTGGCGATACCGATAATACTGGTAGCGATACCGATAACACCGGTAGTATTAGAAATTCCAGGCATCAACAATGTATCTCTAAGTATCGCCAACGTATCGATATCGCCAATAATCAATATTTTCAATTGTGTAAATTTTAGGTGTTCACGCTTAATTCGATTTCGATCGTTAAAGTTACACAATTCAGTCAAAGAAACGGAAATGCCAGGAAATCAGCCAATAACAGTTTGTAAAATCAATCTTATGAACTGTTTGCAGTTTAGATTTTAGGTGAAATGCTACTATTTCTTGTTCTGCAATTGGAATTCTTAGGAGAGCACTTCTTATAAACAGATGGTGTGAGTTGGCCATTTTTCTTATTTGGCATCAATAATGCATTAGTTTTTGTACTAAATCAGTATGTTACGAACTCGTTGTTTTAGTTTGATTCTTTCTGATTGTTCATCAACCATAGCAATGAGAGACTGCTTGTTGTGTTCTGTGGCAACTTGCATTCTGACTGCTCACTTTTGGTCTAGGTGTGTGCGTTTGGCCCGTTTTGAAAATGACAGGACAATATCCTTCATTCCGCCCGATGGATCCTTTGATTTGATGACCTACAGACTCAGTACTCAGCTTTATGTTTTGCTTCTGCAATGTATATTGGCTAATGCTGCTACTACCACCAACCCAGTTTCAGAGCTTACAATGTTTATTGAGGCTAGTTCCATCTTCGGTTTCAGGTCAAACCTTTGATCTGGGTGGAAGCTCAAGTTGAAAGGCATTCGAGAAGTCGTATAGAGATCATGGTAAAGGCGAGGAGTCAGTTCAAGGAGCGCAAGTGCATTTATATTGTCACTGGCCAATGGTTTTTTGCTGCTGGACACTGTTTCTTCTTAGTGTTAATAGGGGAAATTTGATTTGTTACTCTCATGATTTTGCTCTGCTTCATTATACAGCACAACTACAAATGTGGAGATTGAGTTGCCTGTACCTGCAGATGCAACAACCCCCAATATAAGGACTTCCATGGGTTCTGCAGCATACGCACCTGAAAATGATGCGTTGCTCTGGAAAATAAAATCTTTTCCTGGTGGCAAGGTTTAATGCTAAACTCCCCTTTTTACAATGATAATTACAATTATATAGTTATAGTTGCTGAATGGATGAGTCCTCATTATGGGACAAGCTTGTGAGTCAACAGGATCTATTACCTGTCAATCAAGCTGCTAACGGCCAACTGTCCAATGTGCAAATGATGAACCTGTTGTACTTGTCTTAGTTTGCAAACATGGTAGGCCCTTAAACAGAAAAATGTGTTTAATGCTTCATTTTCCTAACTGAGGTGTAGGTTGTGTTGCACATTTTTTAGTCATTTAGCATGAATATATTGAAGTACAGAATAATCTTGAGACTAGAAATTGATAAAATCGTCAGTTATTTTGGTTGTGTTATCATACATTGGAAGTGTTGATTGGTCTCGTGTTGGGCATGAGATCAATTGACATGACACATGCGGCCTTTGCTACTTGCAAGTGTGAGTTAAAATCCTTGTAAACTCTACCAGATATCTGGCATATCATTGAGTCTGCTAATTATACATGTGAACGCATGGTTATCTTACTACATCTTCAATTCTCCGGTTAGGGATTACTGGACCTGATCCAGCATGTTGGGAAGTTATATTTCCTCTACATGTATGTGACATAGATGCAACCAATCTGATTTGTGAACTCATAATCAGCTGCATATCACCTAATGGTTTAGGTACAACAACACTTTTGTCTTCTGCATGTTCTTCCATTGCTTTGTGATTTTTACTTCCTGAGTTTCTCCAGCTGCTGTGTGATGTGCATATCACCCTGATATTTGCTGCATTTTCTTCCGTTGTGTTGTGAAAATATTTGTTATAAATATGTTTCCTTGACTTACCATCTGTGGGCATCACGTCAGCTGGCATAATGACATTGAAGCTGAGGTTTCTCCACTATCTACTAGGCTTAAATTATTTTCTTGACTACCATGGTGGTGACAATTTGGAATGAGGGCAGTTTCTTAAAGACAGGTGTTCAAAGTCTCGTTCTTATATATGTGGTTCTTGGATTTCAGGAGCTGAAGCTCATCTTTTCTTCTGTGGGAGAATCCATTACATTTACTAAGACGTTGACTCTCCAGCTGGAATTTTTTTTTCTTCAACGGCCTCAAACTGAAAATGATTACTGTTATGTTTTTGAAGATTAGATAAAAAGTACTTGCTAATTTTCAATTAGGTTGGAACAAACTCCCTTCCATTATTGTTTCTTTTATCCGCCATCTTCACTTCTGGACTTCATCCGTTCTTGTTCTTCTTGTTCCTTAGCTTCTTCTTTACTTGGCAATGATGATTCTATGTTGCACACATGTCAGATGCATTGTAGAAAATGCACAAGGGTCTTATTTTTTATTATAGTTGTATCATACCATGTACCCATAGACGCACATGATTACTTGCTTAAGATGCCATATGGTGTCATGTATTTACTTTGCCTACAATCTGTGGTTTTGATTCTTGCTCCCATGATAGGTTTGAGCAGCCTCTCCTTATAGAGGGAAGAGATAAGAGTGAGTGGGTTCTTCCAATAACTGTGCATGCACCTCCACCACGGACTCAGTCTGCTCAAGTAAGAAACGAGAAGCCTTCTTCTCTTGGAGCGCTGTGGGTCCGTTCTTGAAGGTTAGTAAAAGGCAACTCAACCTGCAAAGCCGCCATATTTCCTAACATCATTTTCCTTCAAATCTATCTACAAATTTCAATCTTTATTGCAAAGTTGTGTTTAATGCAATATATATTTTATACATGTTTGGTGTATATGGAAATAGCTGGCCTAGAAATTAGATGATATGGAGATGGAAGTGTGTGCTCGCATTATATATAGTAGATATTGGAATTGAGTGCTAATTGTACTTGAAAGAGTTTTTCCATTTCCTCTTGATCAAGCTGAATGTTCATGGTTGTATTTACTCGTGCATCAAAATGCAGCGCCAGTTATCTCTTTGATGTTAAATGGTTGACGGAGTACAAATTCAGAGAAAAAGTGATCGCCCCATAATTCGACGAATCTTCTACTGGAGCATTTCTTTTTCTTGGAAATGTTGTATTCATGGATGCTTCAGGTCTGTGAATAGCTTGTTATCTACTTTCCTGATCCATATTATCTACTTCGCTACTCCAGCCCTGCACCACACCTGCTCATGCTTCATGTCATGTATTGGAACTAACACTGATCTAATTCTGAACAATAATAATTTGTAAAACAAACAATTAGAAGACAGGTATTTGCAGTAGTCGGAACTAGAATCCTAGATGGCTATTTGCAAATGTTTCGATCTGCATGCTGCACAGTTTCATTCATTATGGGGAAATTTAAGGAGGGGGTTTTGTAGCAACGTGAAAGGAGCTGCAAAAGTAAGTCAAAGATAGCCATCCTCTCTAATTAAAGGCTTTAGGTGTCTCTTAAGCCATGTTACCATGTAACATAAGAAAGTACTAGCCATCCTTTCTAATTAAAGGCTTTAGGTCTCTTAACCCATGTTACCATGTAACATATGAAAGTACACAATGTGGCAGATTTTACTACAATTATTTCAGTTGGGTGTCAGCAATGAAATAGATGGCTGCTTATCATTCTTGTATTCTTCAGTTCAAGGTCTTGCTAATGAAGGTTATGTTTCTGGTTTTGTGAGCTTCCATCTTTTGTTATTGTTGCAGTTCACAATTATTGGAATCTGTTTAAGCTACTGATTTGTTGCATCAACTTTCCTAGCTTGGAATAGCTGATTGGAATGGTGGGATATTGCCAAACGGAAACACTGATGAGGATATTCTTCAAGTGTGGTGCATATAGTGAGATGTGTGAGGTCCTTCGGCATGTCATGCAGCAGCCATGTGGCATTTACACACCATGTTTGTGGAAGACTTTCTTCATTTCCTAGTTATTTTTAGTATGTTCATCTGGTTTTGGAAGAATTGAAATTGCATTTAGCATAAAAGAAATGAAGAGCCTTTGGGTGGTGAGCACCAAGTACTAGAATTTCGCCACGAGTTTTGTTTTGGAAAAAAAAACCCAAATACCAGCATTTACACAGACCATGTGTTTTTTCAATTTACTGTTGTAAAGGTCCTGTAGGGTGTCCTGATGTTGATAAAATTCTATAAGCAGGGCTGCGAATTTGCAATCTAATAATTGGTGGTGGGGGCATTTCAGAAATCAAATATTTTTTCGAGCATGCCATGCTGGCATGTTTGTCTTGGATTGCCTCTTCAGTTGATTCGGCTAGACATTACTTTATTTTGTTTGTTTTTTGTATTATAGGCTTAACAATTGGGTTTGGTTTTCGCAATAAACATGGCAAACTATCTTAACCTCAGAATCTCTTTAGATTGAGCTAATTACGTCTCTCTTACCATTCGTAGCCCCGCTTGGTCTAGAATGAGCTCCCCTCAGGTCAGGAGTGCATCGAGCATATCCAAAAACCAGGTGAGTCAACTAACAACAGTCCCCCATATGTATGTCCAATTGTCACAATTTTTTTTCACACTATTTTGATAGCTTTCAATCTATTCACATGTTTTTGTTCTTATTTTTTACTTGTTGCTTGTTAGGTACATAAAAGGCCATCACATTGCTTGACGGACTTTCATTGAATTATGTCTTCTTATTTTGAAGTCTTCCATTCTAGATTTTAGTTTTTACTGTCAAGTTTGCAAGTCAGATAAATAATGTTTCAAATTACATCATGGTTGTTTTTACTATTTTTTTATATGGCTTAAATATATTTGTTTCTTATTTTATTTTATTTTTTACAGTAGGTTTTTTGGGTTTAAAATCGTTCCGAAATAAGGAAAATACCGTTCTAAAATATGACTGTTGGCACTAGAACGGTTTAAAATCGTTCCTAAAATTCCGTCTCTAAAATTTGAAACGATACCGAAAATGGTTCCGAGTCATTCCTGATTTTTTGCGACGCCTCATTAAGGAACGGTTTTAAACCGTTCCTGAAGCATTTAGGAACGGTTTAAAACCATTCCTAAATGACGATTTTGGTGTAGTGTGGCCAGGTTATTTGGATAAAGTAGCTTCTCCTACCCCCAAAATCATATATGGTACGTCGAATAACTCACTCCGGTTGCGAGATACGCCTGCTTTAGGGTTCTGACGTTCTTGATCACTTCCGCCTCTGATTGGGCATTCTCTAGTCCAACTTGGCCATGAAAGTGTTCGTGACCCGCTCTACATCAATCCCCTCCACTTTAAAAGAACTTGTCCTTGAGTTCTCATCCCGCTTCGATTCATGTTACTCGGTTAGGTCCACGACATTGAAAGTACGGGAGATCTCTGTGTCATCCGGAATATCAACAACATATGCATTGTCGTTGATCTTTTGAAGGATTGGTACTGGTTCAATCTTCTTAGGGGTCGTTTGGCACCGTGGATTGGAGGGGATTGGAGGGTATCGGCAATCCCCAGGCCGTTTGGCACCATAAAGTAACTGGGGATTGGCAATCCAGGGGGTTTGCAATCCCCTCGATCTGGGGGTTCGTAATCCACGCTCGGACCTTGGATTACCTTTTTGCAGTAGCTCAACGGTCGGAAATCCGACCGTTTGAAATTTCCTCCTTTAAAAACTCATTCGCACGCACCCATTTACCACGGCTCTCTCCTGGCTCTCTCATTCATCTTCTTAAAAAACGCTCATTCATCTTCTTTCCTAAGATCGTGAAGGTGGCTGCATACGCCGCTAGAGTCCACGGACGATTGCAGCGGATCGCTGTTACAGAGGGGAGACGGACTGTTTATTTGAAGGTGACGGACGGTTGAAGGTGACGTACGGTAAAAAGGTTGGTTTATAAAGTTTTTTGAATTACCATTTATTAGTTGCATGGCCATTAAAATGTTTATACAAAATCTGTTCCGATTATGTAATTACTTGTCAAAATTTATCCGTATAGACAAAATATTGTACTAAGTTAGGCTTAATATGGGCCACACCAAAATAAACAGTGAATGGAGGGATGAGAACCCTTTATTCATATGTCCCACCATGATGGTTATATGGACGGTGTAATCCAGCCATTATATAGCCCATTAAAATTTAAGATTTGAGCAAAAAAATTAGGAGTAAATATCATTCAAGTGTGCCATATGAATGAAAACAAATTTAACCATTATAATTACTTTTACATACTGTTTTTAACTGTGTGATCAACTGGAACTACTAATGGCCCTAAAATTTAGGCCCTACGCCTAAAATAAGATAACTCATATTATAGTCGGAGTGGATTTTCAACTATTATGAAGGAACCTGAAGAACTTTTTTTTTTCAATAAAAATCAAGTTGGCAACAATCCATACAAGTTGGCAACGTCCATGCCTGTGAAGCCACCACAATTTAGCAATTTAGTTGTGCATTCTTTAAAATACACTGCAGGGCGACCATCATTCATTCATATTATCCCATCCGTTCATTTGTTTTATCAGATACTTTTAGTAGGTTAACATAAAAATAAAGCATATAAAAAAACTAGGTGGACCACACCATTGAAAAAAGTTTGTGTTACGTATGCAATTTTTTCTTTTTTTAAAATTTTTATGACATGACCATGAAGAATGTCTGGGATCAAATGGACCAAAATGCTATATCTAGCCAGCTGTTACGTATGCATGAAATTCTATGTTATTGTCTAAATTGCCCTCATTAATTCAAAGGGCAGTTTAATCAAAAAAGAAAAGGAAAGAAAAAAAAGAAGAAGAAAAAGAATAAAAAATCCATGACAATGGTGAAATTTAGTGGGCCCACTTTTTTCGCCCACCAGAAATTCGGAATTACATTTTTTTTTTCCAATGTGCATATTTTGATGGGCTTGTTATAACTATTATTTATGTTGTAGTATATTTTAATCAATTTGGGTATTTTAAATAATTTACTTGGTCTCCTTAAATATTCATGCAAATATACTACAAAATTTGAGGGGGTTTCAAATCCACACTCCCAAACACAAATTTTACAATCCAGGGGGTTCCAAATCCAAGGTGCCAAACAAAAACAGGGGGTTCCGAATCCAGGGGGTTGACAATCCAGGGGGTTCCGAATCCAGGGGGTTGGCAATCCAGGGGGTTCCGAATCCAGGGGGTTTCAAATCCACGCTCCCAAACAGGCCCTTATGCTTTAACTTGTTGTAGGTCCTGGTTGAAAATCTCTCCTTGTGTAAATGGACCATAATATGGTCACCCACCTCAAACACATTTTGTGGCCAATGTTTATCAGCTTGCTCCTTGTACTTGTCATTCAAGTCATGCAACTTGGCTTGTACATTTGCATGAATGCCCACAATTTGGTCCATTATATGTTCTGATGCAATGTTCATGCCTGGAAGCTTGGACAAAGGGACCAAGTTAAGTGTATGGCGGGGCACTCGACCATAAACAATCTAGAACAAGGACTTTCTTATTGAGCGGTTGACTATGTTGTTAAATGCAAACTCCATTTGAGATAAGGTCAAATCTCACTACTTCAGTTTGTCACCTGAAATACACCGAAAGACATTTTCCAACGTGTGATTCACAACTTCAGTCTGCCCATTGGTCTGTGGGTGGTATGCACTACTGAACTAAAGTTGTGTACTTAAGCGATTCCACAAAGTCTATCAGAAGTAGCTAATGAACTTTGTGTCATGGTTAAAAGTAATGGTCTTGGTAACCCCGTATGTGTAGCCACACGACCTCTCTGAAAAATAGATTCACCACATGTGTTGCATCGAGGGTCTTCTTACATGGGATAAAGTGCGCCATCTTTAAAAAATGATCTACCACCATGAACATTAAATTCATGCCATGTTGTGTTCATGGGAGACCAAGCACGAAGTCCATAGATAAGTTCTCCCAAGAGCCGTCAGGCACAGGTAACGGGGTATAGAGGTCCATATTCTGAGACTGCCCCTTGGAGGTCTGACAAACATAAAAGCATTGCACTACTTTACCTAGGTCACATACCAATTGCGGTTAATAATACCACTCCTCAACAAGAGCCCGCATCTTGTCTCGCCCAAGGTGTCCACCAAGGCCACCTCCATGTAGCTCTTGAATAATCTTCTCTCTCAAAGAACTTTATGGGATGCATAGTCGATTCCCTTTAAAGAGAAAATCGTCTTGTATATGTAAGTCACTAGGATGACCCTCTTGACACATCATCCATGCATATCCTTGAAGTCTTCATCCTCGACATGCAGATCCTTAAGACAGTCAAAATCGACCACCTCATTACTCATTGTAACAAGTAGTGATGCACGATGACTAGGTGTATCAGTCACCTTATTCTGTTGCCCTGACTTATGCCTCAGAACAAACATAAATTTTTGTAAAAATACAACCCATCTAGCATGCACACGATTTACGTTAGCTTGACCATTAATAAGCTTTAAGGCTTGATAGTCAGTGTAGAGAACAAACTCTCTCTGAATTAGATAATATCGCTAATGTCACAACGCTTGAACAACTACGTACAGCTCGAGCTCATATGTCGACCACTTCTTTCGGGATTCATAGAGCATCTCGTTATAAAAGGCTACCGGCATTCCTTCCTATGATAAAACTCCTCCAATTCCAACATATGAGGTATCACATTGAACCTCAAACAGTTTGTCAAAAATGGAAAGAACCAAGACCGGTGTTGTGGATAATCGATGCTTAATTTCAGCAAAGCTTTTGTCAGCCTCCTCGGTCCGCTAAAATAGACCATTTTCCATAGAATCTATAATGAGTGCGACTATAGTGCTGAAATTCCGCACGAATTGACAATAGAAGGTCATCAACTCATGAAAACTTCTCATTTCATAAATGTTCGTCGAGATCAACCATTCCCTAATGGCTCGCACCTTTTCATTGTTCACAAGGATGCCCATAGACGTCACAACAAACCCTAAGAGCAATAGGATGTCAGTTAAAAAATTGCACTTCTTCAAGTTGAGATGCAACTTGTTAACTGTGAGGACCTGTGCACCTGCCTAAGATGTTCCATGTGCTCCATCTCACCCTGGCTATATATCACGATATCGTCAAAATATACTACACAAATTGGCCAATGAATGACTTCAGTACTTGATTCATCATACACATAAAAGTGTTTGGTATATTCGATAAACCGAAGGGCATGACCAGCTACTCATATAACCCTTCCTTAGTCTTGAATATCATTTTCTACTCATCACCGGGCCGGATACGAATCTGATGGTACCCGCTCCTTAGATCTAGCTTGAGAACACCTTAGCACCTTCTAACATATCGAGCATGTCATCCAACCGTGATATTAGGAACCGATATTTAATAGTAATCTTGTCAATTGCCTAGCTATCGACACACATGCGCCAACTCACATATTTCTCAGGTGTTAACAATGCTGACACGACATGTGAGCTCATGCTCTCTCTCAGAAGACCCTTATAGATCAATTCCTCTACTTGCCCTTAAAGTATCTTATACTCTTTCAAACTCATCCGATATTGAGGGAGGTTGGGCAAGCTAGCCCCAAGTATGGGGTCATATGATATTAGATGTCCAGCATGGGAGGCAATCCATCGAGTAACTCTTTAGGCCAGATTTCTTTAAATTCGTTTAACAATAGCCTTAAACTTAGAGGAATGTTTTTAGGGTCTGATTCCTCACCCTTTACCACCACGGCGTACACCCCACTGATTTCCTTCGATTTCTTCATGAAATCCGAAATGGTTAGAAGGGAGCTCCTCTCTACTTCAAAAACTTTGGAGTGGTTCTCTGGTGCCATAGCGGCAAGGATCATCTTTTGACCATCCTTGACGAAGATAAAAATATTTTCTCATCCTCAGTGGGTCGGATCATGCTCTAATTGTCATGATCAACCAAGTAACATATGACATGCTTACATGTTGACCATGTCACAAAGTATTTAATCCTTATAATTCCTACCAATTGAAAATGAGATAGTGTATCGTTCAGTTACCTTGGTCCCTTTCACCTTTTTTATCCAGCCAATCAAGTAAGGGGAAAGATGCTTTGTCGTATGTAGCTGCAACTTGTCGACTATCACCTTCAAGACGATGTTCTCGCTACTACCATTGTCTATTATTACATCACCAATCTTATTGTTGACGGTACACCGCATACGAAATATATTATGCCACTTTAGATGCACCTCCTTCCTTGAAGTGTACAATAATCTCCTCATGACCAAGGACTCGCCATGATCCTCAGCTAACCATTCTTCAGTAATAACTCATTCTTCAGCGAGTTGTTCATCTTCATCAAATCCAGGGCCTTCTTTCACAGCATCACCTTCACTGCCCCCTTCATTGATGGCCAAGTGGGCTATGAGACGTTGAGGGTAGGTATTTGATAAGTGACTCGGTTGGTCACAGTAGTAACAATTGTTCGACCTTAGCCAACCCTAAGGATTTGGGATCCTACTCGAATCCGCTGTTATGGGTGCTGCACGTTGAGGCCTAAATGACTATTCCCAGTGTCACGGTTTGCGGTTGCAAGAGTTTAAGGATGTCCTGCTACTGGTTCATTTCCTATGGCCAGTGTTGAATCCTGTGTGGGACCCATCATGTGGGGTTGAGTCAAAGAATATATCCGAGTAGAGACTCTTGAAAGTTGTGTTTTCACCCTATCTGCCAACTGAACCGCTTCATCCACGGTCTCAACCGAGTGCATCTGAACTTGTTCCTAAATTATCGGTAGTAACTCGCCTATGAACCGTGCTACCTTCCGCGATTTGGTTTCCGATAGATCATTCTGCGTTGCCAACCATTGAAATTCTTCAGTGTAATCTGTGACGATTCGATTTCTCTATCAGCAATTTTGCTATTGCTGGAATAATAGTTGTTCGTAATCATTAGGGAGGAATCATGATCGAAGAAGGCGTCTCATCTGTGGCCATGATCAAATGGGCACCTTGTTCTATCCAACGCGTGAAAGTTGCAATTGCTCCCACCATACAGAAGCAACGGATTTTAATTTGAATGCTTCTAATTTCATCTTTTTATGTTCTGGCATGTCCATGTAATTAAAATGTTATTTTACTTCAGTTAACCAGTTGAGGAAATCTTTTATACGCAATAAGCCATTAACATCGAGAAATTCGGCTTGATCTCAATAGTCTCTTTCAGCACGATCTAGTCGATTGCCTCCATTTACCGATCGTCTGGCAGAGCCTCCATTGATGTCTTCGTTGCTGGAGCTCGACTCACCTGGGGTAGCTCTACGATTCACCTCCGAAAGTACTCTACGAAAATTGGGGTTGTGTCGTACAGTGACCTCAGGAAGTTGAGCATTACCATGGGCTCGAGGAAAAATCAACACATATGCAATACGGTCGACGGTTCCCTACAAGTCTTGCATGGTCAACTGATTCTCCTTGTAGAGCTTCCATTCTTCCTAATTAATAATGAATCCCTACATCACCGTCCACAAGATTTTGGTCCATGCCAACATTAGTTGCCATCGGACCGAGGAAAGTCCTCTCTCTGATACTAATTGACGCAGGGAAGGACATGATAAGGTCAATTATCGTCTTCCTCAGGAATAACTACTTTGAATCCACGAAGTTTCTTTAGACTCCTCACAGAGATTCCTCGAATCCAAGATGAATGAAAACAGAAATAATTTCTAATAATTCGAAATAAATTGATTGATGATATATAAAAAAAATTTACAATCCTTTAAATAGTGAACTCAAACCTAGGACAAAGTTTTAAACTCAAACTCCCTAAAAACATGACTTATTATAAATAGTAAACTTATTATCTATAGACAGTCATGATTCCTAGTAGACTTCATAGCTTTTGGCCAAATATAGTAAGTGTCCAATTTAACCTAACCACATTATTCTCCTAATTTTTCTAAGCCCTTTCCATGTTGGGCACGACTCATAAAACTCAAAGGATCAAAAGTTATGATCGAATTAAAAGTTATTATTTATAGTAAAAACGGACATTAAATGGACTTTCGACCATCGATCTGATAAAATATTGCAAATCCAGAGTGGGAAAGTAGGAATATCCGGGTTGGTTGGCTAAAGTAGTTTCTCCTACCCCAAAATCATATATGATATGTCAAATAATTCATTCTAGTTTGCGAGATACAACTGTTTTGAGGTTCTGACGGTCCTAATCACTTCCACCTCCAATCGGGCCTTCTCTAGTCCATCTTGGTCATGAAAGTGTCCGTGACCCGCTCTACATCTGAAAGACACCTGCGAACCCTTGCTAATGGGTTGGGCATGGGCAAGCCTTTGAATTTTCTTTTAGAAATGGTTAGGCTTAGGCTATCTCGGGACCTATTTGTTATGTCAATTACCTTAATAATGTAAAGAAAATATATTATTATTACGGTTCACTACCACCAAACAAAATACAACAATCATTAGTAAAATGCTGATATATTAGAGGATAGGTAAGGGAAATTATTGTACTTTTTCATGGTGTTACTTAGAAATCTTAAATCTAAACAATAATATCATTGTATTTTGGTGATGATTTAATATTAAAATAATAGAAAATACCATAGTTATGATTTTAGTGTAGATCAACTAAATATGTGAATTGGCAATCAAATGTAAATGTTGTCATTAGACGAGTAGAATAATTTGTAATCATTACACATTTTCATTATATCACAGTAATAATTAATCAAATATAGATGACTTTAGAGCCTATTTGAAATGTGAGATTAAGTGGAATATAGATTTGTATTTGGTCTAATGTAAATTTCATCCGACATTTGGAAGAGATGGGAGGAATTGGATTTATCCAGTGACGCGAGGGATGTGTTGAGGTCAATCACTATCTTCCAACGGAGATACCTACTTCGAATCCACGAAGCTCTCTGGACTCCTCATAGAGCTTCCTCAAATCCAAGAAGGATAAAAGTAGAAATAACTTCTAACAAATTCAATATATATATATATATATATATATATATATATATTATTTACGATCCTTTAATTAATGAGTTCAAACCTAGGACTAAAACTCTAACTCAAATACCCTAAAAACATGACTTGATATAAATAGTAAATTTAGTATTTATAGACAGACTCCATTCCTACTAGACTTCATGGTTTTCTGCCAAAAATAGTTAGTGTCCTATTTGGCCCAACTATCTTATTCCACTAACTTTTCTAAGCCATTTTTCATGTTGGGCACGACTTCTACAAATCAAAGGATCAAAAGTTATACTCCAATTATACTATTCATGGTAAAAACAAAATAAAACGGGACTTTTAACCATCGATCCGATGGAATTTCTCAAATCCGGTGTGGGCAACCCGGCATAGCACGGTTGGTTGGTTAAAGTAGCTTTTCTACTCCAAAATCATATATGATATGTTATAAAAACTCATCTCAGTTTGCGAGATACTACTATTTTAAGGTTTTGACGGTCTGGATCATTTCCACCTCTGATCGGGTTGGTCCATCTTTGCCATGAAAGTGTTTGTGCCCCGCTCTACATAATCCAGGTATCATATCATCCAGGTACAGCCATATTTGGTGAATTTTGAAATCCACCACATCTGTGGGCCCCACATTGATGCGTGCATTTTATTGATGTCATCCATCCATATTTGCCCTTTACATCTGACGGTCAGAGTTGCATATGCATTTGGAAGACAGCCATCAGTTGTGAAATTCGCTCTGTTGATTCTATGGTCCATCAAATACAAGTTTCACTCAATACAATATTTTATCTAAAGACAAATTTAATCCTCATTTTTTAGCTCATATATATCCTAAAATGAGATGGTAAATCGGATGGAAAGTAAGGTGGGACCCAAATTTTATACACACCAGTGCCATTTCATGCATTTGTGTGGTTTTCAAGGCATAATTACACGTGTATTTTCTTCCCATTCAAAATTTTAAAAATCATTATTATTTATTTATTCTTCAAATGGAGAAACCTTTCGTAGTACTTGTTGTTGGGTAATGTGTCACTTTAGTATAGCATCTAAGCTGAAGGTACAATTAATGGTCTGAAGAGTTGACAAACCCACTGATCAGTGGACCACACCATAGTTTTATCCTCCTGTGATTTTTGTGGTGTGGTCTGGGTTTTACAAGCGGGAAAGAAAGCATTGTATGTGAATATCTTTTTATGAGAGAGGATCTGGGATTCACAAAAGAGGGCTCCACGTAACCTGCTGTAGAGTCACAGTTACATTCATCCACACAACTGTCTAACTTAAATAAATTAATTTAAAAAAAAAAAAAAACTGTCAGTCCGTGTGAATGGGGTGAGCATGGGCAACACTTTAGATTTTATTTTAAAAAATAAGTGAAGCTTAGGCTATCTTAAAGCTTATTTATTTCACTGATTACTAAGGTATGTCGTGATGGTACTTGTTATATAAAAGTAATGGTAGCAATCGTTTTACATTATGGGGTTGTTAATGTTGTTAAAAGATGTCTTAAATCTAAAAAGTTTGGAATTTCCGTGATCCTCGACCAGTCGAAGATCAAGCTCGACTAGTCGAAGGTTACGCAGACTACGCGCGGACTGCGTAAAGTTGAGAGAGTTTCTGGACTATTCCAAGTCGGTGCGAAAGTGGGGTTTCCTAAATTATAAATAGGAGTCCCTAGGGTCATTCTAAAACATTCTAAGGCTTTCTAAAGTATTCCAAAGGGTTTCTAGAATGAGCTCTAGGGTTTCAAAGGGTGTAAAAAGGGTGAGATTCAAGCTTGTTTGAATCGAGTAAGTCCTCTCTCTTTGTAATTTATGCTTTCATAGTGGATTTCTGTCGCTTTGTGCCGTGGTTTTTTCACGAAAGAGTTTTTCACGGTAAATCTTTGTGTTCTCTTGTATTTGCTTGGACCTCTTGGATTGCTATCCTATATTCATATCTGTGTGATTCCGCAGAACAAATCTCAATAAGTAGTATCAGAGGTATCGTTGGGGCACAAATCTGAATCTACAAGATTAGCAATAATAGGAAGTACTATGTATGATATTGAGAAGTACTCAGACAAAAATAACTTTAAGTTATGGAAGATCAAGATGATCAGTTCCTGGGTCCTTACTCTTACTCCGATGGTAGACTCTCAGGAGTTTCAACACCTGGTCAAGGGTTTGAGTACCCATACGTGGTGAAATTCCACTAGTGTGAGTGTGTGGGGGTGTGTGTGCGTGTGTAAAAAAAAATAAAAAAATAAAAAAAAAAGATGATCAGTTCCATAACCAAGCAAGGTGAGGATGGTGCTCTTGAGGCGAAAAAGTCTACCATGACTGATGATGAATAGAATACCCTTGATAAGAAGGCCTTATCCTCAATCCATTTGTCTCACAGATGAGGTTCTCTATAACGTTTTGAGAGAGAAAACTACGACTAGTTTATGGGCGAAGTTAAAGGATATCTATGTTAAAAAATTCTTTGAAAATCGCTTACACTTGAAGTGTCAGTGATATAACTTCAAGATGACAGAGGGTGGAGATCTGGGGGCACACATCAGTAACTTTAATAAATTAGTTTACAAATTGTTGGATATAGAGGAAGTGATCAAAGATGAGAAACAAACATGTATGTTGCTGAATTCTCTTCCGACATCGTATGAGTCATTCAAGGACACAATGTGCATTATAAATAAAACCCTGAGTGTTGACGTCGTTATCTCAGCCCTCTAAGAGAAGGCCATGAAAAAGTTAAACGGCGACATAAGGACATCTTTCGATGCACTGATTACAAGAGGCAAGAATTCTGAGCGAGGTACAGAATCTTCAAAACCGAGATCCAAATCTAAGGGCAAGGGCAAAGGAAAACTAAAGTGCTGGAACTGTGGGATGTCTAGACACATGAAGAAGGATTGTACCAATCCTAAAGAGAAGAAAGAAAATTCAACGGCTTCTTTCAAGGAGGCCAATGTTGTCACATCTGATGAAGAGACAAGTAGTGGTGCTGTATTATCTGTGTCCATGATCGGACACTTGCACAACATTTATGGAGATGAGTGGATCCTTAACACAGGAGGGTCATATCACATAACTCATCATCAGAGTTGTTTCACCAATTACAGATAATACGATGGTGGACAGGTCTTTATGGGCAATGACAATGCATGTAATGTTGTGGCTATTGGTACGGTGAGCATCAAGATGTTTGATGGGATTGAGTGTACTTTGACTGATGTCAGACACGTTCCTGATATGAAGAAAAGTCTGATTTCTCTCGGTGCACTCAAAACTATAGGGTGCAAGTTCACCGACGACAATGGTGTCCTTAAAGTAATAAAAGTGGTATCGTGGTTATGAGAGCACAAAGGCATGGAAACCTTTACAGGTTGATCGGAAGCACTTTAGAGGGTAGAGCGGCAGCGAATGTTGTAGATTCCACATCTACATGTATGTGGCATGCCCATTTGGGCCACGTGAGCAAGTGAGGCATGAAGGTACTGTCTGACCGATGTTTAATTCTAGCTTTTAAGAATTCTGATTTAGATATATGCGAGCATTGCATATATGGTAAATAATCCAGATTGTCTTTTAAATCTGGAAAATATGTATGTAGAGGAGTGCTTAATTATGTGCACTCTGACGTATGGGGGCCATCATTAGAGGTATCCATTGGGAGGTTGTCATGGTTTGTTTCATTCATTGACGATTGCGCCAGGAAAGTTTGGGTTTACTTCATGAAATGTAAATCCAAAGTTTTCACCATATTCAAACAATGGAAGGCAATGGTGAAAAAATAGTCAGGGCGAAAAATAAAGGTTTTAAAGACTGACAATGGTGGAAAATTCACTTCCACTAAGTTTAATGAATATTGCATGGATGAGGGGATCATTAGGCACAACACAGTGTACCACACGCACAAACAAAACGGTGTGGCTAAGCGAATGGATCGGACTCTCTTAGAGAGGACCCGATGCATGTTAAGTAGTGTTGCGTTGGGTAATGACTTATGGATTGAGGCCGTTAACACAACTTGTTGTTTGGTGAACCAGTCTCTTTCTACGGTAATTGAATATAAAATCCCATAGGAAGTATGGAATGTCATAAGTTGGATTACTCAGATTTACACATATTTAGTTGTGAGGCTTACTCTCATGTACCGTCAGTTAAGAAAGATAAGCTAGACCATAGAGCCAAAAAGTATATTTTTGTTGGCTATGATATTGGTGTGAAAGGTTACAGGTTATTCGACAAGATCACATGCAAAGTCTTCACTAGTCATGACGTCAGATTCGATGAAAGCTCCCCATTCCTCAAGAATAATCAAGAAGAGCAAGAGGAACCAGAAAGGTTGATCATAAATGTCCAGATGGATACAGATGATAGTCAGGCAGAGACAGATGCACAGACAAGTACATGATCAAGTGGAGCATCCACCTATGAGAAGGAACCCACTACGTGATCACAGGTTACCGGCAAGATATAGGGACAACTCTAATATTGCATATGCTCTTGTTACAAATGAGGGGGACCCATCTACTATTCAGGACGCTTTCAGTGAGACTAATGCAAAAAAGCAGAAGCCGACTATGGATGATGAGATGGAGTCATTGTACAAAAATCACATATGGGAGCTGGTAGAGCTTCTAGTGGGCCGAAAAGCGATCGGATGTAAGTGGTTATTCAAAAGAAAATGAGATAGATACAAAGCTAGATTAGTAGCGAAGGGTTATGATCAGAGAGAAGGAATTGACTTCACAGAGATATTCGCGCCGGTGGTTAAGCCGGTGTCTATCAGATTCGTGTTGGCGCTGGTTGCCCAATACGATCTCGAGTTGAAACAAATGGATGTCAAGACTGCATTCCTGCACGGGGAGTTGAAAAACAGATCTACATGAAGTAACCAGAGGGCTACGAAATTAAAGGGGCAGAGAAAAAAGTTTGCAGGTTAATGAGATCGTTGTACAGCCTGAAACAGTCTCATAAGCAGTGGCATAAAAAATTTGATTCTTTCATGTTGAATCAGAAATTTATTCGGAGTGAATACGATCATTGTGTTTATTACAAGATGTTGAGTAATGAAAAATTCATCATCCTAGTATTGTATGTATGTTAATGATATGTTGATTGTCAGTCATGATATGTCTAAAATCAACGTACTGAAGAATCAGTTATCAGGGACATTTGATATGAAAGATCTGGGGGTTATAAAGAGGGGTTTCGACATAAATAATCATATAAACAGGAAGAGGAGCAGGCTTTGATTATCATAGGCAAAATACCTTAAAAAGGTGCTGATCAAGTATGAGATGGACCA
This sequence comes from Magnolia changhungtana, assembly GCA_030180095.1. Classification (NCBI taxonomy): domain Eukaryota; kingdom Viridiplantae; phylum Streptophyta; class Magnoliopsida; order Magnoliales; family Magnoliaceae; genus Magnolia; species Magnolia changhungtana. The sequence goes on from JASAUF010000336.1 coordinate 2,628,022, forward strand.
GGTAAAGCCAGTGAGCGTTCCCCATGCGACTCACCTCAAGCTTTCCTCAGAACAATGTCTTAAATCAAATGAGAAAAAGCAGGTTATGTCTCATGTGCCTTATTCTAATGCGGTTGACAGTTTAATGTATGTCATGGTATGTACGAAACCAGATATTTCACAGGCAATCGATGTTGTGAGCAAATACATGTCAAACCCCGGCAAGCAACATTGGGAAGCGGTGAAAGACCTACTTCGATATATTCGAGGTACAAAAGACTACATCTTAACTTTTAAGAAGACATGGACAAAGTTGGTAGGATATGTGGATTCAAACTATGCAGGAAGTGTGGATTTCAGAAAGTCTACTTCAAGATACTCATTCGTACTAGTAGGTGGAGCAATTAGTTGGATGTCGAAGCTTCAGTCTTTGGTGGCTCTTTTCACGACCAAAGCAGAGTATATGGCAGTGACAGAAGCATTTAAAGAAGGTGTTTGGTTAAGAGGCATGATAAATCAATTAGGTAGGACTTTAGTAGGAGGTCATGCCGGTTAACTGTGATAGCGAGAGTGCTATCAATTTGGATAAAAATTTTGTTTATCACTCACGTACTAAACACATTAATGTTCATCACCATTTTATCCTACAGGTGCTTGAGGAAGGAGGCGTAACACTGGAGAAGATTCACGTCAGCATAAATCCGGTGACATGCTCATCAAGGTCGTTCCTACAGAGAAGTTCAAGTTCTGTACAACTTCTTTGGGCTTAGCGATGGCATAAAAGAAAGACGAAGTGAGCACGAGTAGCATTGATTGAAGTTATGATGAACGCAGAGATAAGAGAAGAAGGCAAGAAGCTACACGTTTGAAGATTGAAGACATGGTGGAGATTGTTGTTAAAAGATGCCTTAAATCTGGAAAAGTTTGAAATTTTCGTGATCCTTGACCAATCGAATGTTAGGCTTGACTAGTTGAAGCTTCGACTGGTCGAAGCCCTGCTTCGACTAGTCGAAAGTTATGCGGACTGCGTAAATTTGAGGTAGTTTACGGACTATTCCAAGTCGGTACGAGAGTGGGGTTTCCTAAACTATAAATAGGAGTCCCTAGAGCCATTCCAAAACATTATAAGGCCTTCTAAAGTATTCCAAAGGGTTTCTAGAAGGAGTTCTAGGGTTTCAAAGGGTGTAGAAAGGGTGAGATTCAAGCTTGTTTGAATCAGGTAAGTCCTCTCTCTTTGTAATTTACGCTTTCATAGTGGATTTACGTTTGAAGATTGAAGACATGGTGAAGCTTGCTGTTAAAAGATGTCTTAAATCTGGAAATGTTTGAAATTTTCGTGATCCTTGACCAATCGAAGGTTAGGCTCGACTAGTCGAAAGTTACACGGACTGCATAAATTTGAGGCAGTTTACGGACTATTCCAAGTTGGTACGAAATTGGGGTTTCCTAAACTATAAATAGGAGTCCCTAGAGCCATTCTAAAACATTATAAGGCCTTCTAAAGTATTCCAAAGGGTTTATAGAAGGAGTTTTAGGGTTTCAAAGGGTGTAGAAAGGGTGAGATTCAAGCTTGTTTGAATCAGGTAAGTCCTCTCTCTTTGTAATTTACGCTTTCATAGTGGATTTACATTTGAAGATTGAAGACATGGTGAAGATTGTTGTTAAAAGATGTCTTAAATCTGGAAATGTTTGAAATTTTCGTGATCCTTGACCAATCGAAGGTTAGGCTCGACTAGTCGAAAGTTACACGGACAGCGTAAATTTGAGGCAGTTTACGGACTATTCCAAGTTGGTACGAAATTGGGGTTTCCTAAACTATAAATAGGAGTCCCTAGAGCCATTCTAAAACATTATAAGGCCTTCTAAAGTATTCCAAAGGGTTTATAGAAGGAGTTTTAGGGTTTCAAAGGGTGTAGAAAGGGTGAGATTCAAGCTTGTTTGAATCAGGTAAGTCCTCTCTCTTTGTAATTTACGCTTTCATAGTGGATTTACGTTTGAAGATTGAAGACATGGTGAAGATTGTTGTTAAAAGATGTCTTAAATCTGGAAATGTTTGAAATTTTCGTGATCCTTGACCAATCGAAGGTTAGGCTCGACTAGTCGAAAGTTACACGGACTGCGTAAATTTGAGGCAGTTTACAGACTATTCCAAGTCAGTACGAAAGTGGGGTTTCCTAAACTATAAATAGGAGTCCCTAGAGCCATTTCAAAACATTATAAGGCCTTCTAAAGTATTCCAAAGGGTTTCTAGAAGGAGTTTTAGGGTTTCAAAGGGTGTAGAAAGGGTGAGATTCAAGCTTGTTTGAATCAGGTAAGTCCTCTCTCTTTGTAATTTACGCTTTCATAGTGGATTTACGTTTGAAGATTGAAGACATGGTGAAGATTGTTGTTAAAAGATGTCTTAAATCTGGAAATTTTTGAAATTTTCGTGATCCTTGACCAATCAAAGGTTAGGCTCGACTAGTCGAAAGTTACACGGACTGCGTAAATTTGAGGCAGTTTACGAACTATTCCAAGTCGGTACGAAATTGGGGTTTCCTAAACTATAAATAGGAGTCCCTAGAGCCATTCTAAAACATTAGAAAGAGTTCTAAGTTTTCAAAGGGTGTAGAAAGGGTGAGATTCAAGCTTGTTTGAATCAGGTAAGTCCTCTCTCTTTGTAATTTATGCTTTCATAGTGGATTTTTGTCACTTTGTGCTGTGGTTTTTTTTTCGAAAGGATTTTCCACGTTAAATCTTTGTGTTCTCTTGTTTTTGCTTGGTGCTCTTGGATTGCTATCCTAGATCCATATCTGTGTGATTCCGCAGAACAAATCCCAACAGTTAAGGTCATAACAGCCGTTATAGAAAAAATAATATGTAAAGGCTATTACAAATTTCATAATAGCTCATTATACTATCCATACAAATTGTAATAGTCGATGACATGCAAGTTTTTATCAATTAAAAAATAAAAACAAAAACAAAAAGAGACTAATTAGCAATATAGCGCATATCTAAAGGTAATGGTAGTGTCCGTTACAAATACTATTACTATAATAGAATACCTTGCCAATTATACCACCACCAAACCAAATATTAAACAGATCTTGACGTTAAATATATTAAACAGATCATTACATAAAATCATTGCAGTTTTTATAATGTTACTGTCGAAATTTTAAATCTTGACGTTAAAGTAATGTTTAAAAAAAATGTTATAATTATGATTTTCTGGCTGACATGAATTAGCAGTCTAATGTAAATATTGGCGGAAAATAAGTAGAGTAATTTATAACCTATTTCCATTATATTAAGGTGGTAACTAGTGAAACAAACGGCCATTTAGAAGATTTTAAACTGAAATTGTGCAACATAAAAGCCCGGCTCATCCCAGCCCATTGATAGCGCTAAATTGGTAGAGTAGACGTAATGGGGTACACAAATTGTAGCCATGCATGCATGAATTCAAATAATATAAACAACATATGGAATCCACCGTTGATGAGTCATGGTTTCTGAAATCACATTGATTGAGCAATCCTAACCGCTTATATGTAAACTCTTGTTTTCTGAAATAGAACCATTTAGACATTTTTCATTTTTCATTTTTAACCATTCAATAAATGTTCACCAGTTCCATAGTCAGATGATACATAAAACCGGGACCGATATTTTGAACCGTTTGATTTAAATTATTCTTATGTCAATTAAGTATCCAATTTCTATGCAATTTTGAAGAGTCTGACTATCATCCATCGCACTGCGAAACTATAAATTTTTTTTGCATTTATATGCCAACCACACCTGCATTCCGAAGCGGCTCCTAGTAAACGACGTCCACGGTAGTGATGGATTGGGCTGATATTTTGCCCGAGAGTCTAACATCAAGGGACATACCTGATGGATGGAGTGGATGTCAGATATACGAAGATCCGGCGTTGTACGGTCCATGTAAAATATGTTCGGTGCAGGATTTCCGTACACAGACACCTGCCTACTCCCGCCATGATTTATTATTATTATTATTATTATTCTATTCATATATTGATCCAATTATTATTATTATTATTATTATTCTTTTGATATATTGATCCGCATGCATGCACGATTCTTACAATATATGTCCTATTTGAATAGTCACTGGAGCATGTTTTTTTAACCAACCACAAAATTTTAAACTTGGCAAATTGATATTTGGACAACCAAACGCACCTTATCCACCTTCAATAGGACTGGAAATGGGCTATACGATCAAGCAGGCAAAATATTTTGAATAGGCCCAGCCCAGCTGCTTTAAAATTTCAAGCCTGAACCAACCCCAGGGCCATTGGCAAGTTATTGGACCAGTTTTGGGCCAAGCTAAATGAATAGTGGGTCTGGTTCAAGTTCAAAAATATAGCCCGTTTAAGTAAATGGGTTGATCTTAGGTTGAAATCTACCCAATCCGATCTGCCCATGTAGCTTATCAATGGGGCGGGCTAGATGACCTCATGCAACCAGCCCAAAACCCAAAACAAATTAATAGATGGTAAGTGTGGGCACATACATATGATGCATCATATATGTAGCCCAAAACCCAAAACAAATTAATAGATGGTAAGTGTGGGCACATACATATGATGCATCATATATGTAGCTGATGATTGGGCAGGGCTGACATACATTTAACTCCACGATCCATTCTTAGACCCAAGTCTAGTCATACTAGGTCCCCATTTGGTCAAGCTTAGTAGCTTGATGAGGTTCAAGTGGCCGGTTAGGTCAGACAGCAGGGTAAGAATGTGAATTACTTATAACCAATGGTTATAGGAATTCCTTATAATAATAATAATATGGCCCAATGAAAAGGTACCACGTGAGCGAAATGCAAAAATTTTAAAGGAGTGTTTGGATTGTAAGTTACTTTAGATAATCTTGGTTTCTACTTAATCAATACATAACTATGTTAGATAAACAACATACTTATCATCTAAAAGGTAAAAAAGCATATTTGGTTTTCAACATTATCAGTAATTATCTCGAAAGTTTGTTTGGTCCCCTTGACATCCAACATCCATTATGTAGGGCCAACCTTTGATGTAAATCGTTCATTGTGTGGGCCTCACTTGTGATGTGGGTCGTCCATCATGCAGGGCCCACCTTAGTTGTGGGTCATTTGATCAGGGTCGAATATTGCATATCAGACCCCAGCAATTACCTAATTTTACGTACATGATAAGGTTTAATGGAGTATATTACTCGTGTTTTTATTACAGGATGAAATCAGGAGTGTGTATTGAAAGATGATGTTAAAAATATGGATTTGGCGCTCCAAAATTACCAGAGCACGGGATGGACTCCAGAAAACCAATAGTGAAGATTTTATACGCCTAGGATTTGAGGAAAGCAAGCCAAAGGGGCCCGAAAAGGGTCCAGAATGCAAGATCACATGTTTCTCGCCATCCGATCAACTCGAAACTTCATACATGTGATGGGGGCCGTAAATTAACCGTACATATTAAATTTCAGCCATTGACGATTTCGAAAAGTGGTCCAACGGACAGATCAGCCCATTAATCTTTACTTTGGGGCCCACCTGATATCTGGAACTTCTTCAAAATTTACCTAGACGGTTTTAATAAATTGAGAAACATGATGAATGAGACGGATCTCTCAAAAACATCACAAAGGGTCCCATATATGATGCATGTACACCATGCGTACACGGCTACCGCCGTGCACCGGACCGGCTAAGGCGGTCAGCGAGACGCTGACCGCGCCTTCTTCGTCAAAAATGCAAAACGCGTTACAGCGTCTTCCGCCGTCCGACTGCGGTCCTCAGTTGTGGGCCCCACACATCGGCCAAATGCATGATCCGGGCCGTTCATCAGGTCTAAATGAAGACCATTAACATTACCTAGGTGGCAAAAATTCAAAGGAAAGCAGAGATCAGATCCCAGCCGTTCAAACATCGGACGGACGGTGGAATAAAGGATCAAGTGGGCTGCACTGATTTCACTCAAAACTGTCCCTTCCCGAACGGTTTTTCGAGAGGAATCCAATGTACGTCTTGGATTTTCGGTTTAATCAAAGGAATGGACCCCACCATCATCGCAGCCGTCGATTTGCGTCCGCGTAGCGTCTTCCACTGCCGGTTTTTGCGAAAATTAGTGGGCCCCGTACGTCAACCGTACGGAAGATCTGATCCGTCCATCATGTAGAGGGCGTTGAGAACTACAAAACTATGTTGACATTCCTTTCCCATGCATACACACGTGTGCGGTACAGAGGCCACAAAAGGGCTACCCGGCGACATTCAAAACTGATCTTTTTGTATTTTCTTCTCTGAGCCGTGTCAATGGACATTCAAAACCACCCATTCTTGACTGAAATTTCGTCTTGAATCCAATGGATGGGGTGGATTTTCCAGAAAATACCTCTGTGGGGCCCACCGATCACGGCTGCGAAAATTTGTACTCCGAGTCCTTCTACGACTCTGTCACCGACTCCAGCCATCCAGCAGCTATAAAAGGGGAGTTTTGGACGTGGGAAAGGAATTCAGAACCAGGAAATTTGAAATTCAGGACTAGGGAATTCCAAATCTAGAGCAAGGGAGAGAAGAAAGAGAAGAAAGAGAAGAAAGAAGGGAGAGAGATCGATTGGTTTGGTGCTCCGTTTTTATGAATTTTGTTTAATCGTTTTTATGGATTTTATGGGTCTCTAATCTCTCAGCTAGGGTTGAGATGAAGCCCCTAATTTGATTAGCTCTTGTATTGGTTGATTTACTTTGAATATTAATCAATTTGTTTCTTTCTCTAAGTGGGTTTTATGGGTTTAAATTCTATGCTTCTCCATCTATGAACTTGACCAAAGTATATATGGATGTTGTTTGGATGCTTATTATAGGTGCTTGGGTCTGATCAAGAATAGGTTTCCTATAGAGGAAGAAACAGGATGCTTTAATGAATGTACATTCCATGTACCCGACCAAGGACATGGGATATGTTGTTCATGGCATTGCTTAAAGAAATTAGACATTCTGTATGCCTGATTAAGGACACATATTGTGCTTTCTCTGTATAAGTGGTATCAATCTAGATCAAGGTGAATCAACAGACAAAACAAGGGTTAGGATAATTAGGGGTGGATTCGAAAGTCCTAGTGCTCTCTCTCTGATTGAATTTTTTTCCCTGTTCTTAATTATTTTTTTCCTAGAATTGTGCTTAGTAGTTCATTCCATTATCTGTTGGATTAGTTAAGGAGAGTCATAGATTTGAATTGTGACGACCAGTCCTCGTGGGAACGATCTCGTAATACGTACCATATCTGCATCTGATTCGTATACTTGCGAGTTTAAATATCATTTAAATCATGTTGGTTTAAATAAAACATCAAGTTTTTGGCGCCGTTGCCGGGGACTGTTTCGTTCCAAATTGAATTTAGGATTCTCTCTTATCATAATTCATAGCTTAGGATTTTACTAACTTAGAGTTCTTTTCTTTATTTTAGAAACTAACCTATTTCCTGTTTTGTAGGGTCCTGAAATAAACTTCTAATTTGGTAATCCCTTTCTAAATTCTTTATTTTTTTTCTAATTTCTATTTTTAGAACTAGGATTTTATTTTTAGAAAATTTTTTTAGTTTCTAATTTTAGATTTAGATTCTTCTTTCAATTAACTTTCTATTTTCTAGTTTAGAAATTCTTCTTTTTTTAGAATCTTTCTTTTTAGAAATTAACCGTTGCTTAGGATTTTTCTATCATTATTTTAGGAAACTTAATTTGTTTTTTTTTGTTTACAGGAATTGAGGAAGGAAGCTACTAAGTGAAGGAGGAACTTCTTAAATTTTCTGACATCAATTATCTCCTTTTTTGGGTTCTTTCTTCCAATCCTTGCTTACATAATTCTAGTTTTATTTCTCTCAGGTTGCATCCTAGTTTAGTTTTCCTTCTTTCATTGCAATAACATAGTTTATGCTAGGACGTAGATCTCTGAATATAGAACTAGCACCGTTTGATCCTGAAATAGAAAGAACACTGCGTGAAAGATTGAGAAATAATTCTGTTGAAATGGCGAATGAGACTGAAGTTAAGGCTCTCAAAGATTATTCAGCTCCTGTCCAATTTAATGCGCCTTCATGCATAGTGTTGCCAACCACTACAGCAGCACACTTTGAACTTAAACCTGGAGTCATACAACTATTGCCATCCTTTTACGGATTGGATAAGGAGGACCCATATTATCATGTGAAAGAATTCTTAGACATCTGCTCCACCTTTAAGTCCCAAAACTTCTCAGACGATTCGATCTGCCTACGCCTGTTTCCTTTTTCTTTGAAGGATAAGGCGAAAGCATGGTTGAATTCTCTAGAAGTTGGATCTATCACTACATGGGACCAACTGTCTAAGAAGTTCTTAAACAAGTTCTTCCCCGTTCACAAAACCAATGCCCTCCGTAGAGAAATTACTAACTTCACACAAAAAGAGGGCGAGCACTTTCATGAATGTTGGGAAAGATGGAAGGACTTGCTTCTTAAATGTCCTCACCATGGTTTTGAGAAGTGGCAACAAGTTCAATACTTCTATGACGGTCTGACACCCCAGAACCGTCGCATGGTTGATGCCACCAGTGGAGGGTCATTCATGACCAAAAGTGAAGTCGAAGCGCGGAACTTCTTTGAAACCTTGTGCGAAAATTCCCAGCAATGGGACTATTCAAATAGAGGTGACAGAAGTCCCCAACCACAAAAGAGAGGTGGTATATATTTGATAGGAGTCGTGCCAAAGCTATGCGCCAAGCTTGATAACCTGACAAAGAAAGTTGATGCTCTGGTATTAAATAATGGACCTCCACAAACAGCTCAAGTGGAGGCATGTGCCACATGTTCTAGTCCTTCCCATCCTATGCAGTCTTGTCCATCTGGTGCAGCATCCCCAGAACTTCTCTCTGAACAAGTTCATGCTATGAACACTTTTCAAAAACCTGGGAATGATCCTTACTCGAACACATACAACCCAGGGTGGGCTAGGCATCCAAATTTCTCTTGGGCAAAAGGACCACAACAAGGAGGACCATCTGGAAATCCTCCCATGCAACCACACCTCCAAGTTGGCAGTCAACAACTTCAACAGTTTCCACAATATCAACAACTGCCTACATAATCAAGGAAACCATCTCTTAAGGATACACTCCATCTTTTTATGCAGAGTTCTCTCCAATTTCAAAAAGACACCAACAAACCTATCGCCAACCAAAGAAAGCTTACATGCAAATGCACAATCCATTGCCAAGTGGAAGTACAAATGGGTCAACTAGTGCCACATTGAGTGAGAGAGAGAAGGGCAAGTTCCTAGCCAACCTGAGGCTAACCCAAAGGGACAATATGAGATTGGCTCTAATTCCAACCAAGGGCAATATCATGAACAGGTCAAATCGATCACTACCCTTAGGTCAGGCAAGCAGATTGATAACAGAATAGAGATGCCTGGGGATGAATCAAATTCTAAAACAGAAGATCAAGATGAAGCAGAGAGTCATACCAATGCATCCAAAGTCCAAAAGCTCTCTGACTCTCCAAGAGCCACTAATGTACCACCTTACATGCCCAAAGCACCCTTTCCTCAACGTCTGGCACCAATAAAGAAAAGAAATAACTTTGATGAAATCTTGGATGTGTTTCAAAAAGTGCAAGTCAACATCCCGTTGCTTGACGCTATCAAACAAGTCGCTGCTTACGCTAAGTTTCTGAAAGATTTATGCACTCAAAAGCGTAAGCAGAATGTTCATAAGAAAGTCTTCCTTGCAGAGCAGCTCAGCTCCATGATTCAACATAACACCCCTCCTAAATTTAGGAATCCAGGAGCTCCCACCATTTCTTGTGGCATAGGAGATCATAAGATCGGGAAGGCATTACTTGATTTAGGAGCGAGCGTTAATTTGTTACCATATTCGGTTTATGAGCAGCTAGGACTTGGCGAGTTGAAATCGACTAAGGTAATATTACAACTAGCTGATAGATCTGTCAAGGTGCTCTGGGGTGTTATTGAAGATGTGTTAATCCAGGTTGATAAATTTTATTTTCCAGTGGATTTCATAGTTATAGATACTCAGCCTGTCCAGAATCTTCATAGTCAGATCTCAGTCATCTTGGGTCGTCCATTTTTGGCCACATCTAATGCTATTATAAATTGCCGGAATGGAGTTATGAAATTGTCCTTTGGTAATATGAATATTAAACTCAATGTTTTTAATGCAGGACAACAATCCGCAGATTTGGATAACATATCTGAAGTGGACATGATCGAGAGTCTAGTGCAAGACTCCTTCCGTAAATCTTTTGAAGATCCACTTGAGACCTGCTTAGCACAATCTGGCATGGATTTTGACATTGATAGTCCCATCCATGAAGTCAATGCACTGCTCGACTCTACTCCTATATTGGAGACTGAAAAATGGAGAGCGAAAGTGGAACCTCTTCATCCCTCTGAGACGCCTCCTGACAGCACAGTTTCTAACTCTGAGAAGAAAAAGGCGAGCAGGCTTCTTAATTTTCTTAGAGCATATAAGGCAGCAATTGAACGGAAGATAGCAGAAATACAGGGAGTATGCCCCACTGTATGTATGGATCATGCTGTGGAAATGTCGCGTGAAATGTAAAGGAAGCGTGATTCCAACATGGAAGAAGTCGTTCGAGCAAAAGTCCTTAAATTATTTGACGACAGTGTCAGTTACCTCATTGCAGATAGCACAGCTCATGGGAACTCACATCACTTGTCTGGGATTGGTTAATCAAGGTGTTGAGGTAATTTCTTTGGCGGACCCTGGTTATAAAGATTAGACATTCATGGTCCGTTTCTGTCTGGCTGAAGACGTTAAACTTAGCGCTCCTGGGAGGCAACCCAGCCTTTTGCTTTATTGTATTACTTTTTATTCCATTTCATTTTTCTAGTTAGTTAGTTCAATGTTTGTGGGTAACATTACTGCAAACCCTCACGAGACTCCAACTCGTCCACTAGGGGTAACCTAGGGGTTTAAAGGCTTGTTGCATATGCTAAATGTAATCGAGAGCACCTGGGAAAGTGGTATAGGTAGGATCTTCTTTTCTTTTTCTTTTTGTTATTTTTGCTTCTGTTGATTTCTCTCTTGTGCTAACTCGCTTTTACGTTGAAATTTTTTTGAGAAAGCTTCTTGATTCTCCATCCAGGTACTATCTTTCCCTCACTCTTCTTTTATTTTCGTTGTCCCATATGCATTGTATGCTTATTTCTTTTACATTGAGGACAATGTAGATTTTAGGTTGGGGGTGGGAGATTAAGTTACCTAATCAGTGTTTTCTTTGTCTTGAGCAAAAATTTGTGAAAATTTTAAAATTTTTTTTCTGGAATTTCTATTGAATTCAAAGTGATTTTGAAGGATAGTTGTGATTTTAACATTATAAGATTTGTGATGTTGGTAACTTATGACTCTTGGATTCGGCCATCTGCTTGATTTCACAGTTAATTTTGAATTGTTAATCCATGATTAGAAGTTGTAAACATTGATTGCGCCATGATTTCACATATCACATCTCGCTTACACATTAAGTTTTGGTTCGATAACTGAATGATTAACTTGGTAAAAGAAGAATTAAAAGGCTAAGTCACATAATCTTCACCATAGGTTTACTCCCTATAGGTGCAGATTTGATTCTCCATAGTTGACATATGAAAAAAAAAAAAAAAAAAAGTTAGGCGACAAGTTTTCGTCATAGGTTTGCTCCCTATAGGTGAGAATTTGATTCTCCTCATTTGCGTTACTGCTTATAAAGAAAATCAAAGGCTGGTAAAATGCAAACTTAATCTGTGAGATAAGTGTTGGTTTCAAGCTTGGTTGTCACGAATTACTAATGATATCATGAAATTGACAATTGGATCTTTTACTGATTGTAAGCCGAGATTACACTTTACATTTATGGAGCTCAATGTTTAAAATTGTTCAAATTAATGGATTAATATTGTGAACTTGATTATGAAATCTGCCGAGAGCTTGATTCCAAGAGAAAAACTCTACAAACCAATCATGAATCTTAGAATTTTCGCATCTCAGCTATCTGTTCACAAGTCACTTGAGTTTACAGGAATTGTCTTTTATTTCTGAAATTAATTTTCGCATGTTTTGCTCGGGACTAGCAAAATGCTGGTTGGGGGTTGTGATCAGGGTCGAATATTGCATATCAGACCCCAGCAATTGCCTAATTTTACGTACATGATAAGGTTTAATGGAGTATATTACTCGTGTTTTTATTACAGGATGAAATCAGGAGTGTGTATTGAAAGATGATGTTAAAAACATGGATTTGGCGCTCCAAAATTACCAGAGCACGGGATGGACTCCAGAAAACCAATAGTGAAGATTTTACACGCCTGAGATTTGAGGAAAGCAAGCCAAAGGGGCCCGAAAAGGGTCCAGAATGCAAGATCACATGTTTTCCGCCATCCGATCAACTCGAAACTTCATACATGTGATGGGGGCTGTAAATTAACCGTACATATTAAATTTCAGCCATTGAGGATTTCGAAAAGTGGTCCAACGGACATATCAGCCTATTAATCTTCACTTTGGGGCCCACCTGATATCTGGAACTTCTTCAAAATTTACCTAGACGGTTTAAATAAATTGAGAAACATGATGAATGGGACGGATCTCTCAAAAACATCACAAAGGGTCCCATATATGATGCATGTACACCATGCGTACACGGCTACCGCCGTGCACCGGACTGGCTAAGGCGGTCAGCGAGACGCTGACCGCGCCTTCTTCGTCAAAAACGCAAAATGCGTTACAACGTCTTCCGCCGTCTGACTGCGATCCTCAGTTGTGGGCCCCACACATCGGCCAAATGCATGATCTGGGCCGTTCATCAGGTCTAAATGAAGACCATTAACATTTCCTAGGTGGCAAAAATTCAAAGGAAAGCAGAGATCAGATCCCAGCCGTTCAAACATCGGATGGACGGTGGAATAAAGGATCAAGTGGGCCGCACTAATTTCACTCAAAACTGTCCCTTCCCAAATGGTTTTTCGAGAGGAATCCAATGTACGTCTTGGATTTTCGGTTTAATCAAAGGAATGGACCCCACCATCATCGCAACCGTCGATTCGCGTCCGCGTAGCGTCTTCCGCTGCTGGTTTTTGCGAAAATTAGTGGGCCCCGAACGTCAACCGTACGGAAGATCTGATCCGTCCATCATGTAGAGGGCGTTGAGAACTATAAAATCATGTTGACATTCCTTTCCCATGCGTACACGCGTATGCAGTACAGAGGCCACAAAAGGGCTACCCGGCGACGTTCAAAACTGATCTTTTTGTATTTTCTTCTCTGAGCCGTGTCAATGGACATTCAAAACCACTCATTCTTGACTGAAATTTCGTCCTGAATCCAATGGACGGGGTGAATTTTCCAGAAAACACCTCTGTGGGGCCCACCGATCACGGTTGCGAAAATTTCTACTCCGAGTCCTTCTACGACTCTGCCACCGACTCCAGCCATCCAGCAGCTATAAAAGGGGAGTTTTGGACGTGGGAAAGGAATTCAGAACCAGGGAATTCAAAATTCAGAACTAGGAAATTCCAAATCTAGAGCAAGGGAGAGAAGAAAGAGAAGAAAGAAGGGAGAGAGATTGATTGGTTTGGTGCTCCGTTTTTATGAATTTTGTTTAATCGTTTTTATGGATTTTATGGGTCTCTAATCTCTCAGCTAGGGCTGAGATGAAGCCCCTAATTTGATTAGCTCTTGTATTGGTTGATTTACTTTGAATATTAATCAATTTGTTTATTTCTCTAAGTGGGTCTTATGGGTTTAAATTCTATACTTCTCCATCTATGAACTTGACCAAAGTATATATGGATGTTGTTTGGATGCTTATTATAGGTGCTTGGGTCTGATCAAGAACAGGTTTCCTATAGAGGAAGAAACAGGATGCTTTAATGAATGTACATTCCATGTACCCGACCAAGGACATGGGATATGTTGTTCATGGCATTGCTTAAAGGAATTAGACATTCTGTATGCCCGATTAAGGACACAGATTGTGCTTTCTCTGTATAAGTGGTATCAATCTAGATCAAGGTGAATCAACAGACAAAACAAGGGTTAGGATAATTAGGGGTGGATTCGAAAGTCCCAGTGCTCTCTCTCTGATTGAATTTTTTTCCCTGTTCTTAATTGTTTTTTTCCTAGAATTGTGCTTAGTAGTTCATTCCATTATCTGTTGGATTAGTTAAGGAGAGTCATAGATTTGAATTGTGACGACCAGTCCTCGTGGGAACGATCTCGTAATACGTACCATATCTGCATCTGATTCGTATACTTGCGAGTTTAAATATCATTTAAATCATGTTGGTTTAAATAAAACATCATCATTCATCATTAGTGGTTGACCTTTAATGTGCACAATTCATTAGGTAGGGCCCACCTTTGATGTTAGTCATCCATCATGTGAGGCCCATCTTCAATTTCCACTACTTATCATGTGGATCCCACCTTTAATGTGGACATTCTATCATGTGGGCCCACCTCCAATGTGGGTCATCCATCATGCAGGATTCGCCTTGGATATGGGTCACTCATCATTAGGGCAACCTTTGATGTGAATTGTTCATCATGTGAGGCCAACCTTGATTGGATCATCCATCATATGGGGCCCACCATTATTAATTGTCCATCATGTGGAGCCCGCCTTTGATGTGAGTTGCCCATCATGCGGGTCCCACCTTCAATGTGGGTTGCCCATCATGCGGGGCTTGCCTTGGATATGGACCATTCATTATTAGGGGCCGGTGGACCTTTGTTGTGGATCGTCCATCACGTGGGGCCACCTCAATATGGGTCATCATCATGTGGGGCCCACAAGATCATCTACCCATTCATTGGATGATTTTGCACTCTCATGAAATTAGAAGGGGTTCATGGCCAACAAGAACATATTCCTTTAAATAATTTTCTAAATAAGTTGTTATGTCACCGATGAAAATAAAGAAAATAAGTTACTTTTGAAAGTTGAAAAGCAATTAAAAAATAACTTATAAAGATAAGTTACTTTAAAAAAATAAAAAATAAAAAATAAGAAAACTATTTATTTAAGTTTAATAATTAAAGTAACTTATTAACTTACATAAGTTTTTTTTTTTTTTTTTTTTTTTTTTTTTAAGCTACTTATTTAGTAGTATCCAAACGGCTCCAAGTAAAATAAGGTTTTTGTCTTTTTTCCTTGTGGACCACATTTCTTGAAATTGCACGTGGCACTTTTTCATTGAGCCATGTTTAAGGTTGCATGAACCCCTCATTATACCAATTCATGTCTACGGGTTTGGCCTGACCAGACCCATTGTCACCCCTATATATGATGAAGAGTGGGGAAACAAGATGATTATCATGGAGATTACCACTGCGAGTTAGGAGAAAATTTTTTTAGCGCCCATGAGGGGCCATAAGACACCTTTGATTTGAAGTAATCGATATCTCCATGAAAGATTTTCAGTCCAATGCACGTTTTCCCCTCTCTACGGTTTCTTGCATTGAAAGCGATCAGCATAACAACTCCAAACTTCAACGGGCTTATATATTTTATGTTGGCTGAAGATCTGGTTAAGATATACACCTCCTTAATGATGGTTTTAAAAAAATGGTGGAAAATAAAAAATAATGACCTGTTGATACTCATCAGGAAAAGTGCAAGAACATGATGGCTATGATTATCTTGATTTCCACAATAGGGTCCATTAAGTGAATTGGTCCCAATAGAAAATCCAGCTGTTAAAAGGGTGGGCCATAACATAAATAATGCCTATGGCGAAATCAGAATAGTCAGGTAAGCTATCGTCACGATATAGGAGTAAAAGCAAAATGTGTAGATGGATCGACTCATCAACATTCCTTTGAAATTGGATCTACACAAGGAAAAGCACTTACCATTCGTTCGTTATTATGGGCATCCTGAAAACGTCGGGTCAAAATATGGCTTTCATGCTGACTCACGGACATAAATTTAAAATATGGATTTTGTGGATCTCTTGTGCAGACTACAAAATTTAAAATTTGCAATTTGGGATTTGAATACAAACACATGTTACACGCCCTCTTTAATGATTATACAAGTATAAAAGTATCATTTTCTCTTCCCATCGATTGCATCCAAGGCCACAGGCGAGTTGAAGGGTCAGATCACAGGTGCATCTCTCTCTCTCTCAGATATAGGAGGGCTTTGTGGGACACGTGCCAACATGGAACACATGTGCATGATCTTTTCCATTCATCAGGTGGGGGCACCATGAACATGCACTATTTGTGTGTGAGACCAATTGGTAGCCAAAAATAAATACCCAACCATCCATATTCGATGTAAAAATATGGCCCACCTGATGATTGGACCAGATTATCGAATAAATGGCCCCCATCTCACAAACATGCCACATTGTTGCAATGTTCCTCGAAGGCCTGTTTGGATGCATGAAATTAGTCAATTCATGAATTTAAAAGTTTGTTATGGGTATCATTATGAAATTGTTAGTTCCAATTGTTTTTTTTTCTTTTTTTTTTTTTTTTCTTTTTGAGTTTTTTCTATTCATGATTTTCTAGATTTGTTGTTCCGTTGAGCTAATTAAATTTATATTTGCATTGGTTAATTTGTTTTTTGAGGTTTTATATGTCAAATTCATGATTTTCTAGATTTATTGCTCCATTGGGCTAATTAAATTTATATTTTAAAAAATAAATGATATGTCAAATGAAATCACTAGAACTGGACTGTTCAAACTAGGGCTCAAAGTTGGGCAGGTTGGGTTGGGTTGGGTTGGGTTGGGTTGGGTTGGGTTGGTGCTCAACCCTAGCCCAACCCAAGGTTCCTATACCTCAACCCTAACCCAACCCAAGCGGGCTCAATCAGGTTGGTTGAACGGATACATGCTAATATTTTCGTTATTACATTAGTCTATTATATTTTAATACATATCTTATTTTTTGTACCTATAATTTTATTAATTATATATGTAATTATTTATTGTAAAGAACTTCATTTTTTCTAAACAAACAAGCTAAAATACATATTTGGGAGAGAGGATTCTGGCATATCTTATTAGCTTGAGTCATCGGAAATGGCGTGGGCCAATGAGACCCAACGACATTAGAATTTTCTATGCCTTTAATGCAGATGATCCGCACTTATAATTTATAACTTATATATCCATCGGGTTCAGTTTCAGGTTTGGGTTGGGTCAGGCAAATCGAGACCTCAACCTAAGCCCAACCCAACTTTTATCGGGTTGGTGTTTATATAGCCCAAGCTTGAGACCAAACCCATTACATCCTGCCCAAGCTCAACCCAATGTCAGATCGGTCACGGGTCGGTTGGGTTGAACCTGCCCGACTTTCAACCCTAAGTCAAACCATCCAAATTAAATATAATATAAAAATAGTTTAATAATGGATCTAAGCCATCCATCATATATCTCACCTTTGATGGGATAATTTTAAGCATCCAATTATGATAGCAAAATGTTCAATAATTGATATTGACTGTCCAACATGAGGGCTTCACCTCTTGCCCCTCTAAAAACCACTACAATATGATGATCTTAACCATCCAATAAATGGACAGAAATTGTTGGTCCATATTTATTATACTAGAAGGGGTTCTTATTGAGCGGACAGTTGACTTTCTCTCACATATAATATTTAGATAGGACACCGCTTCCATTGGCTCTACTATATGCATTTCATATTCGCATTTTCTTGTAGTTTATAACAAATTTTTATGTTGGACAGGAGTGATAGAAGAAGCCATGGAAGTAGACCTTTCTCCCAAATCACCCAAGCAAGCCTACAGTGGAGATGGTGGGTCCTACCATATATGGCAAAGCTCCGAACTTCCTATGCTCGGCGAGGCGAATGTAGGGGCTGCAAAGCTTGTTTTAGAGCCGCGAGGTCTAGCCCTTCCTCACTATGCGGATTCATTTAAGATCGGCTATGTTCTTGAAGGTAAATGTTGCTCATTTGAGTTTTATGTGCTTGTTTATGTTTATTTAAGGAGATTGCTTCAATCCATAAATTTCCTATGTTCAAAAAGAGTAGACCGATAACTACAATAGACTAAAACACAGACAATTGTGCTTGAAATCTACTTATATGTGAACGTTGAAAAATCGAAGGCCATATTCATATATGTTGTGGCCCCAAATAGAGCCCTTCTAAGGCTACTCACAATCATTCATTGGGTGGTCCTTGATAAGGATCTGTTGGTCATTTTCCTAACCATCCTTCCTTTTCTCATGATGACTAAAACTGGGCTAATTTCAGGACCATGTAATGTACATATTGGGCCACACCCAACCCAATGGGAACCCAGATATAGCTTTAACAATTCCAATGTTCTTGTGAAATGCTTCAGCAGTGTACCAAGATGGATTTTGAACTGTGATTTTTCACATGGAGGATCCTGTTTGCACAGGTTCCGGGAGAGCGGGATTGGTATTCCCAGGAGCTGCGAAAGAGAAGGTGGTGAAGCTCAAGAAAGGCATAGCCATGGCAATACCATTCGGAGTCGTCTCATGGTGGTTCAATGATGGAGAATCCGAACTCATCGCTGTGTTCCTGGGGGACACTTCCAAGGCTTTCCAACCTGGTCTTTTCTCCTACCTCTTCTTAACGGGCACGAACGCTATCTTCACAGGTTTCTCAATGGAATTCATCAAAAGGGCTTGGGATTTAGATGAAGAAGAAGCAAATAAGCTCATGAAAAGCCAATCTGGCTCGTTGATTGTGAAGGTTAAAGACGGGCTAAACATGGCTGAACCAAACGAAGTGGATGGAGAAGGGACCGTTTTCAACTGCAACAATGCACCGTTCGATGTTGACGTGAAGAACGGTGGGCGTGTCATTGTTCTAACAAGTACAAACTTGCCTTTGTTGGGTGAAATTGGGTTTGGCGCCGATCTTGTGAAGCTAGATCCTAATGCTATGTGCTCCCCTGGATACTCATCTGATTCAGCATTTCAAGTGACTTACATTGTTAGAGGGAGCGGCCATGTTGAGATTGTGGGCACAGACGGTCATCGTGTTTTAGAGACAAGGGTGTCTGCAGGTTCTTTGTTCGTCGTGCCGAGGTTCTTTGTGGTGTCTAAGATTGCAGATGATGAAGGAATGGAATGGTTTTCGATCATCACAGCTCCACAGTAAGTGTCCTTTCTTCCCCTTTCCACTCCACAATTGTGTCACACATACACTGCAAATACAGATAACTCAAATGTAAATGTCATACCAATTACAACCAGCGGTCCACATTTCGTGGCGACCCAATCGGAGACGGCATCCTATGGAGGAGATTTTTGGCCACACAAATGAATTGGATCATCAAAAGGCAGCCACTGTATGTACATTTTGTAAAATTAAATATGAGAACTCTTTCAATTTTTGAAACAAAATGCAATTTGGTCTTACAATTGGAATTACAGTTCAAGGTTACCTGAATTACAGCTCTAGTAGATGCTACTAAGTATACATTGAAATTTATAAATCAAACGATGAATTATTCTAAATCTTCAAAGCTTAGGCCCTGTTTGGTTGCCGCTTAAATATAAGTTAATCTCATTTTAGTTAATAGTAATTATATATTTGGACATTTTGGTAAGGATTATAAATAATCTTGATATAACCCATAACTTATATAAACTATGATCTATAATACATAATTACTGTTAACAGAAATAAGATAAACTTATTTTTAAGTTGCAACTAAACAGAGTTTAGTATTGTATTGTATATGCCTGATATTAAATAAATTGAAGTAAAAAATAGATAATCTAATTGTAGATTTATATTATTACTTAATCAACAATAAGACTTAAATCATTATTTCGGGTCTGTAAAAATAGTGTTCCATATCATAAATGACCCATGATCCAGATTTTTACAACTTAATCTCAATTTTCTTACGGCATACTTACAGGAAGCTGACTCTATTAAATGATACTTCATGAAATTTAGTTATTAATCAGTCGACTCGAATCAAGTAAAGACTCATTCGAGTTTCGAATTGACCCAAACCGGTTGGATATCCAGTCGAGTCAAGTTTTCGGGTTTTGAGCTATGAGTAAAACTACCTGTCATTGATTCAAAAGCAGCATTTTTTTTTTTTTTTAATATTTACTTAGATCTGATTCGTTTTAGTAGCTATGCTTTTCCTTAATTGGACTATTAGTGCTATTTTTAATGATTATTATGTTTTTTTTTATAAAATCATCTCTCTTTTGACAGGCCTGTCTTCAGTCACTTAGCTGGGAAGACATCAGTGTGGAAAGCTCTATCTCCACAAGTTCTAGAAGCTTCTTTGAATGTGGACCCAGATATAGAGAAGATTTTCAGGTCAAAGAGAAGCACAGATGCCATTTTCTTCCCCCCACCAAATTAGAGAAAGGCCCAGTTCTACTTCTGCTCCTTTTGGGTTTAAGATCTTGCAATTTCAAAGCTTTCTCATGCTTGAAATAATCAACTATGATTTCTCCTTATTTCTCTTTCCAACAAAGCAGTAATGTTGATCTGTTTTAATGACACTATGGTAAATGGTTTTGTTCAAAATTTGTAATAAAATTGTGGGTGTGCTTTGGATTCTTTGTTCTTGATCCTTCCATCCTCAGTTTGTAAAGGTGGGGCCTGCAATTCTGTGATCCAGATCACTGATCATCATGGAATAAGACATCCATGGTTGGGCGCATCAGATCAGTGGTCTGGATTGCATGCACATGTAGTGTCTGCGACCTCATGTCGAGGATCATACGATTATTCCAATACTGATGCTAGAGCCAGCATCACAACCGTTTGATCTAGAGATTAAGGGACTACCAATTACCAATCAATCAGGTGCATAACCTGCCACGACACTATCAGGTAGGACATGGTCCCCATGCCTAAAAACTGTCTGATCAAGATCAGATGCTTGAGATGTAAATACACACCAAACTAAACTAGTATTACGAGAAATCATTTTTCATGCCTAAAAACATGAAAAAAAAAAAAAAGAAAAACAGATATTCAAAAAATCCAACAATTTCAACCCCACATTCAAATTCTCAAAGTTCAATCAAAATGGTAAAGCTTAGATGGTTTAAGCTCCTTGGTCACATTGAAGAACGTTAGCACGTGCAACCATCTATCCCACCTCTTGAGCCGGTGCACCGCCACCGTCTCCGGTATGAGCTCGTGTGAGCACCGCCCATTCGACCCAGGATAATCATACATTGCCGGCTTATCGCTAAACCTGTTCTTCCCCTTGTTGCCAGCCTTCAACCATCTCCCAACCAACTTATCCTCAGGCCCCACCGTATCATTGGCTGGGATATCCGATTCAGCGATCCATTCAACTAGGTCCCACGACAACACGAATCCCATGCCGGACATGTAATCGACAAATGGATTTTGGCTAGTGCAAGGGATGACAAAGCCATAATACAAATCCATCCTCTCTAACGGCTTCAAGGAAGCTGCTAGCTTGTCTACTCTTAGATAAACATCGTCGTCGGCCTTCATGACGTAGTCATATTGGCGGGAGAGAATGTGAGGTAGAGAAGAGAAGTAGGTGTACGTCTTCCCGGAGTTCATGTTCTCAGAACAATTGAGGATGATAATGTCATTGAACCTAATAATCTCCAATGCGATGAGCATGCGTTGCTCGACCTTGGTGAGATTGCAAAAGACGAACTTCACGTCGAATTCAGCAATGGGAGAAGATTGGATGCCATAGAGGAGGCGGAGGAAGTGGCGGTGCTCATGGTAATCAGCCCGGGTTAAGATACCAATCAAAAGGCTGAAAGCGGGCGGCGGGCGGGCTGGAGGGACAACCATGGCATTGCCATAGGAAGCTAGAGTAGTAGTCTTAGTACTGATGTTGTAGGAGAAGAAGAGGAATAGGAAAAGGAAGAGTGCAATAAAGGGGAAGGTGGCAAGAACTAGCCAGCGAGTAAGCATTATTTTTAGTTTTTTAAGTAACGAAAAATGGTGTTCCTGATATATACACATGAAAATGGGATTTGGGTGGTAAGGTTCTTGCAATTCTCGTTTGTCTGTGGGCCATGGTTTTTGGTTTGATTGTAACCGTAGATCATGTTATCCACATGTTGGAAAAAAGGTTAAAAGAAGATTTTGTAACTTCCCCCTCGATTTTGAGGGAGATGCAAGGATGGCGTGTGAACTTTTCAAATTTAGCTGTGAGTGTAGAAATAAAAAGAGGAGAGAGAGACTCAAGGTGCACTCGCAGCTCGCAGGTGCCAACACTGGAATACGTGTAAAGATCCAAGACGCTCATCTGGTGAGAACCACCTTGCAGATTCCCTTGGACGAAATCAGGCCATTCAGCTCGTCTGGTGTGCCACACACCATATCGAATGTGGTCTGCTGCTCACTTTTTTTCTAACCATCCCTTCTTTTGTTCCCGCAAAGGCCCACCTGATTGGCTGACCGGGATGGGCTCTGGTGACAGAATTAACACAGTGAGGCCCACCTTGATGAACGTCTTGGATCTTTCCTACGTACGGCACGTATGAGCAGCAAGTTCGGGAAAGTACGCTCAAACCAGTGAACTTAGCAGGGCTAGGGATCTAAGGCTATTTTCGTAATTTTCAAGGAAAGCTAGGAAATCCCTTCCATGTCCATTTCATGTCTTCCCTGTTAGAGGTAGTTGAAGCATTAGAAAATACGAACTGAAGAATGACAATGACAAAACTACCACCATGACATTTCTATTATTACCATTCATCAAAAGACATGGCTCGTACTACCCAAACCCAAGACAGCCGTTGATTTCATTCCACACCCAACAACCCAAATCTCATCCTAACATCTCCACCATTAAAACCTTAGTTCAAGGTGGTCATTTCATCCAAGCCCTACAACACTACACCAACCTTTGGAACAATGGCCACAAGCCTGATAATTTCACCTTCCCTTACATTCTCAAAGCCTCTTCCAAACTCCCACACCCCACCATTGGACTCTCCATCCATTCCCATGCCATTAAAACTGGCTTCCATACTAACCTCTTTGTGGGCAATAGCCTAATTCTCTTCTACGCCCGGTTCGGCCACTTAGATACCATGCACCGACTGTTCGACGAAATTCCCCAGAAGAATATTGTCACATGGACTGCTATCATCTCCGCATACTCCCAGAACGGTCAATTCAGCTATGCAATTGAACTGTTTCATGGCATGCTGGTCGCAGATGTTAGACCCAACTCTTTTACCATGGCCGTGATTCTTGGCGGCCTCTGTTGCAACCAAGGATCAATGCAAATCCATGGATTTATGATCAAGTGTGGTTTTGAGTCTGATGTCATCATCTCGACAGCTCTGATGGACTCATATGCCAAATGTGGGAACACCAAATTCGCCTGCCGTTGTTTCAGTGAGATGACTCAGAGAAATCTAGTTTCATGGAATGCAATGATTTCAGGATTTAACCGGAGTGGGAACGCTCAAGCAGCGTTGGAACTCTTCGTAGAGATGCAGGAGTCTAACACCATACAACCTGATACATTTACGATCGTTGCAATCCTCGGCTCGTCTTCATGTTTGGCATCTTTGAGGCAAGGGAAAGAGATCCATGGATATGTATATGGAGCTAATATGGAGCAGGAAATTTTCGTCACCAACGGACTGATAGACATGTATGGTAAATGTGGAGATGTGGAGAAAGCGCAGCGAGTCTTTGATAACATGCAAGAAAGGGATGTGGGTTCATGGACTGCACTCATAAACTGCTATGGGCTGCATGGGCATGGCACCAGAGCCATTGCTGTCTTTGAAAAGATGAAACAGACCCCATCCGTCACCCCTAACTATGTAACATTCACAGCAATTCTGTCAGCTTGCAGCCATGCCTGCCTCCTGCAAGATGGGCTCCGATATTTCAGAACCATGTCTACAGATTTCAGCATTGATCCCACCATGAAGCATTATGTCTGCATTGTAGACATGTTGGGAAGAGCAGGGCACCTCATGGAAGCACTGAAGTTCATTAGCGAGATGCCAATCCAACCTGACTCTCGTGTGTGGGAAGCGTTGCTTGGTGCTGCTAGCATTCGAGGAGACAGGACAGCCACAGAGATAGCTGTGAAACAGCTGCTCGAGTTAGAACCTGAAAACTCTGTTGAACTTCATGTGCAGTTGTCAAGCCTATATGCAAAAGCAGGGAAGTGGGATGACGTTGCGAAAACTAGAGGAAGGATGAGATCCAAAAGCCCGGGAGTAAGTTGGATTCGGACTCTACGATAAAAACAACTATGGTGTGCAGGCATGATTCACATTCATTCATGGAGAATATCAAATTCAAGATCAATGAAGCACCGATGTCAAAAAGAGGACCATGAATCCATCACCTCCTTTGATGAATGGAAGGAGCCATTCGCACTTGGAAACAAACAATAGGGTCAGAAAAGCGGAAACCGATGACCCACCCAATTCAGTTCTTTCCCTCACCCTTCCAAACACTCAGGCAAGTTCAAAACAAAGTGGCCAAACCACCAAATGTCAACTCGGGTGTGCTCCAAACCCTACCTTATTCAGCAATATTCAATCTTCATTGCTGTGAACATGGTGTTCTTTTTTCTTCTTTTTTTTTTTTTTTTTTTTTTTTTTTTTTTTTTTTTTTTTGGCAATGAAAAGGTTACTAATTCGATTCCAATGCTGCTCAATTGACTTCTACCTTTCAAATGAAAGCATTTATTGAGTCACATACAATGAATGATCATGTCTGAGATGCCAGCTGGCTTCTAATTTTATCAATACCAGAAAGGGAAGAAAAAAAACCATATTCATCTCATTAGCTAGACCGATGTCTTTCTTTTCTTTCTTTCTTTTTTTTTTCTCTTTTTTCTGAAGTGTACCTAATTCATTGTTTTGGGCAACTTAGGTTTGAAAAAAGGAAAGAAGAAAGGGAAATTAAATAATAATAATAAAAAGAGGCATCACAAGCATTCAGAAACATCAAACCCATGTAGGGATCATTGGAGCAATTGGATTTCATTCCAGGAAATTCAGTACAATTTGATTAATTTAGAACTATAGGAAAAAATCACGAACATGCTTAGAAACCAATCTTACTGTTTTCTTCCAAACATTTAGGGCCCATTTGAATTGGCCTTGGATTTTGGGGAGGGAGGGAAGAATTAGTTATTCTTTCTTCATGTAAATAGTTGGGGTGGTTCTCGCCTTCTCTTTGTATAGTCCTTTGCCTTTTGGCATGTGTTTATAATATACCTTTGTTACCTTTCAAAAGAAAAAAAAAAAAAAAAAAAAGTTTACAAGGCTGCTCTCTCGGTTGGTCAACTCGGCAAAAGCCAATCAGATTGCTTATTGTTAAGTTAGCGATTTAATCACCTATTTTGTCCAGCAGGGAAATGAAACAAGCGTTTCCAAAGTGCATCCAAACGCACAAGTGTATCCAAATGCACATGATCAATTGCCATTTGGATCAAAATGGCCTTTCAGAGGATGCATCTAAACGGGCCCTTAACCTGTGTTTGTATCCACAATTGAAATGGAAGCCAAATAATATTAGTTCAATTGGGAGGAAATTGCCAGATTCAAGTGTTCATAACAAAATAGCCTCAATTTTTGCAAGGATATGGGCCTTTCCTACGTCCAGGTGGAAAGCGACTGCCTGCTCGTGGTTGGCCTTTTCTCCACAGCTGGGAACCCTCCTTGGAACGCGTACTATTGGAAAAACCGTTTTCAAGCCCTTAGAGCCTCGTTGTCTATTTCAATCAAGCATATCCCCAGAGAAGCTAACTCTGTTGCGGACTACCTAGCTCGATGGGGCAGCTCTAACCAGCAGACCAGGATCTTAATTCGGCATATCCCACCTCCCTCTCTCTGCCAGAGGAGAGCTGGTCCTAGATAGGACAAGATTAGGGGCGGTCTGATTCTCTTAAGCTCTTTCCTGATATATATATATATATATATATATATATATATATATATATATATATATATATATATATATATATATATATATATATATATATATATATATATATATATCCTTTATATGATAGGACCCCTTGGGGTGGGCCTCCCGAATGTAAATGCCTTGTACAGCCAGGGGTCTTAGGCCCTTTTTATGGCCTGAGCCCTCCGCTCAGCGTTTGTAAGCTCAGTTCTCCAAAATAATAATAATAATAAATAAAAATAAAAATAGTAGCCTCAAATTGCAGTTCATTCTTTTCAAGTCAAACTTGAAACATAATTCCAATTTCGAGACGATAACCCTTGAGATAAAAGCTAAGGTAATTATGATTTGGTCATTACGCTCTACGAACTGATTATTGAGTTGTTAGTCTTATAAGAAGACAAATGAACACTAGAACAGGCTATTGAAGATGAAGCACAGAACCTTAATAGTGCAGCCCCTGTTTCTATAATTAGGTTGCAAAATAGTGCCAAAAGCATACTACTTCTAAAACAAACAAACAAAAATGAGAGTGCAAATAAGTGCTATATGTGATTTCCCCAGTAAAACTGTCAGAAGCAAGCATTGGCAACCAAATATTGGCAGATATGCAATAACGCATTACATTTTGTTATACCCTTGAAAGGAAGACCAGATGAAGAGAATTCAAATATCCGCAACACTCTATTCTATGGCTTCAACCCTTCTGCAAACTCTTAAAGCTTCAAACTCAAATTGGTAACCACAAATAGGAACACGCATTAAGTTGATTTGATGTCTCGTGCGAAGGAACCTTAGTCCAAGCAGAAGCAAGCACAGCTACATGCCAAGTACCGGTGCCTGAAGAACAGCAGTAGCGGTGAGTAGCATCGGTCCTAATTCATATGTCCGACAGGATCTCTGTTCCATGACAAGAAGGATGGATCTCCAAGAGGCCTGCAGAATAGCCATCTTAAGCTCAATTGATGTAAATATACTAAATGGCAAGTGGTAAAAGAGCAACATAGTGGAATCCCACTTCTTTTCTTTTCTTTGGTAGATGGCACTTAAGATGAAGCGGGGATGTGGTTCCAGAGTGTCTAATGATGGCTGGATCCCAGTGAAAACTTGGGGGGTGTTTGGATGGAGGAAAACTATAACGTGGATGCAGAAAAGTAACTTGGAGTCCTTAAGAAATGAAAAACCATGAATTCTAATCTTCCTTTCATTGTTTGTTTTGGATTCTACATAAATTAACCTTCTTTTTTTACACACCCCACACACTCACGCCGTAGTGGGATTTCACCACCTATGGATACTTGAACCCTTGATTGGGTGTTGAAACTACTGAAGTCTACCACCCAAGCAAGAGTAAGGATCTACATAAATTAACCTCATGCATCTTTTCTACCTCGGAAATTGATTGGCACGTTTTTTGGGTGAAATGGATGTTCACAATATTTGAGAAGCTGGGAAATGGAAACCAGTTTCCAGTGCTACTTTTTTCTATCAAAGGGAGGGCAGAGGGTTTTCCATAGAAATCGATTTCATTTCAAGGGTTTCCACGTTCCCAAATGCATTATGGGGAAATATGAGAGAGTTCATTGACCAGATGTGCTGCATGGGTTTAGCTGTGGGAAGCTTAGGAAGGCAAAAACTTAAGAATCAACTCAACCAAAGCAGCCTAGGTATGTGTACTCTTTATAAATTTTTTAAAAAATGATGGGGAGCAAATTGAGATGGTTAGGTAAGAAGCAGCAAAGACAATAGACAACTCCAGTAAGGAGGGGAACTCGATTAGCGTTGAAGGTCCTGAAAAGAGGATGAGAGGGAGACAAAAAGGGACATGGATCAAGGTGATCAGAACATATATGGCTTGTTCACTTTCCCAGGATAAGACCATAGATAGGATTGATTGGTGAAACATGACTCATAAAATCAACACTGGATAGCATAGACGATGATTGCACTTAGGAGGCATATCCTTCTTCAATGACATTTACTTCTTTTCTTTTGAAAGATTCAATGAAGACGTATAGAGAAAAATCACTACCAGCCAAAAAATAATTTAGCAAGAACAATGATTGGCATTCCATTATGCCCATTTTACGATTTTCAGATGACAAAGGTGTTCCAAATCTCTCATCCAGTCAAAATGCCAAATTATGCCCCGAGTGACAGAAAACTCAAGCAGTATGTTATGAAGCTAACCAGAAGTAAACTGGAAACTCTTATGTTATTTTACTTTTATAAATGGGGACTGAAAACCTGCAACCAGCTGTAGGTAAACTTCACCCGTGACCCATTTTCACAAGCATTTTCCATTGAAAATATAAGAAATTATCACAGGCAAAAGTGAAACAAAAATGAAAGAGGCATATAAATATGCTTTCATTGGTAGTAAAATATTGGGCAAATGGATACAGATTTTTCAACATTATAAAGAAAAAGGATATATGCTCTATCATAAACAAAAGGCCATTGATCATTATTGAAATATCAAAAGGATTTCTAGATCATCCCACAAAATCTTGACCTTTTCCTTCGATTACTTCAAAAGTAAACAATGGGGTACGCAAACAAAGCAACCAATTATCTGATCGAGTCCCAGATATGGCCAATTGTGAGATAGGCCCATATATGGGCTAACATTGCACCAGGCCCATCCAAGGGTTCAGACTACGGATCGGATCTTCCTAACCATCCAGATTGAGGATCTGAACTATCCAACCATCCAGTATTGAAGATGTGAACCACATCAGAGGTCCAGATTGACCTGATCAACCATCCAGATCAGATCAAATGTCATAGTGACTATTTTGGACTGGATGAATAGTTCGATTGAACTGTGTGACCCAGGAATCCAATTGGATGGCCCTGATGGACTAACAATTCCTGTGGGGTCCACATGTCCACCCATAAACGGTTTTAGGAATTAACACAACCTATAAGAGGAGAAATAGGTTTTGCACAACCATAATGCCCTAAGGGCTATATGGAGAGATTTAGTAGGATTTAGACCTAAGTTATTTCTTTTTATATTCCCTTGTATTTAATTGCAAGATAACTAGGAGTAGTTTTCATTTAATTTGCAACATGCATTGGCCAATAGTGTTCTATTCTAGGCTTTCCCTAGGAGGTATTCTTCTAGAATCTAGTGGTGAGATGCCTCTAGATCCCTTTGATGTGACACCTTAGGGTTTATTGTGTGGTGGACTCCACATATTTTCTGCTGCAAGAAGAGATATCATCAATTTTGTGGCAACAGTTGTACAAAGGTTTGAAAGTCAATCTATTTTTATTTATAAAAAATAAATAATTAATTCTTGTTCAAATCTTTCAAGTTGCACTGCATCACGGACTCTCGTGAACTTTCTCTATATTATGTCAGAAAGAGCAAATTTAAAGATGAGCTCAAGGCCAAGAAGAACAGGAACCATAGACGAGCAATGAGCAAGTCACTCACCTTGGCCTCGCAAAGTACAAGAGTATGAAGCTTATTGCCAAGAAAAGGCACAACCCACCAACTGCGAGATATGCTACACCAAGGAAATCATTTTTTCCACCTATCCAACTTGTAGTTGAAAGAACCAACTTCTTCTTTCCCCCAAAACTGTACGTGTTATAGTTGTTCTGTATTACCACAGTTATTTGCTCATTAGCTTCCAGGTCCACCTCTATCTTCCCCCAGAGTTTCCTGAAAGTGGGTAGTGCGGCAGTCCGCATCCAAACGATAAGATCTTCTTGCTCACTCAACTGTCATACACAGCTGAAGCAATCAATAGAAATGAAAGAAGGAAAAAAGAAAAGAACAAAAAAAAAAAAAAAAGCATAAGGTGTTGAAAGGGAGCATGTGGAAGATGAGCAGGAAATTTTAAATAAATCCAAAAAGGTATCAAGAAAGAAAAAAAAAAAAAAATTACACTTACAGGTTTGCTGGCATTAAGCTTGGCACCCCCAATAAGGCCTCCGCTCTGGAAATTCTTTGGATAGACATCATCCCCAAACTTATGACCCTGGTCACTCTTCCAAGCTATATTCTTCTTGTTCACTTCCAATACCTTGCTGCTTAATGAAAATCTGTATGTATCATTGAACAAGCTCCAAGCAATGAGACCACAAGGAACAATTGGTAACCCATTTGAGGCGGTGGCCTCAGGATCACAAGAACTAGTCTCATTCTCGTTCTTCTTACTCTGCAGCTGTTTGTCGTTTCTGCTTTTAACATATCTGAAAACAAGTATTAGCAACAGCATCAGTTTGCAGGCACGGAGAGGCTCAAGATTTCTTACAAAATAGTAGTCTCAAAAAGACATGACTCTCTTCTCTAAGGAAACGACGTGGGCCAGAATATTGGAAGGATTTTGGAAGTGATGCATGATTATGACTGATATAGGTTCTGGATGTGACCCATGGACCTGTTTACTTGATCTTTCTGAAGAACTACAAGGATTGGTTGACTTTCCACCAGTGACAACCATAAGCTAAAACTAAAAATCATAGACATGAAGGGAAAAAAAAAAACATTATAAATTTGTAATTGAGAATCAACTAGTTGACTCAACTTTAGATCAATTAAATACACTATGGGTACGGCACGTTCACCGCACATGGAGGGAGAGTAACCGAATGAGAGAAAAGCAAAGAAAATTTTGAGGGAAAGGCAGGGGGGAAAGGATGGGGTGGGGTGTGATATACAAGGGCATATGCGGAGAGAGAAAGAGAGAAGCCACAAAATGATTTAGACTATGGACACCTCATGCCGCATTTTCCGTTTTTGTGGCCCACTCGAGTTTTAGATCTACCTCATTCTTGGCCTGACGGTCTATGATAATCTGACTTAATAGATGAATGAAGTGGATTTCACAATCATCATGATGAGGACATCAGAGGACCTACTTGGGTGTACCAGAAATAGAGACGACCACCCACATCAGAGCAGCTTTCTTTATGAATGGGAGACGAGTTCTAGATGCGGCCCACCGGGCAATTTTGAAGACCCCACATGCATTGGACATGCATCAGGAAGACCTCATCTTGAGATGATACATGTGGGCTGCTTAGGAAATCATTTTAGTCATAAAATTTCTACTTCGTGTCGATCCAACCGTTAGATCTTGTCAATCAGGCCATTGGGCACCAGATCTTTTAGATCTGGGCCATTTGAACTATGATATTGTTTTCTTTATATTTTTTGTTATTTTTTGGATTTTTTTGATGGTTAGGATTGATAATAAATGTTTTAGTTTTCTTATTTTGGATTATGGGTCACTTTACTCAAGTGAATGTCATAGTTGTAATTATGCTGAATTTAATTCTGAATTTTTTAATTATAAGACCACAAGGGGAGTGAAGGCGCAGCTATCTTGCTGAATTTTCAACATAAGATTTGAGGATAGCGACTTGCTGAATTTTCTAGTTAGTGTGTCTAACTTGATCTCTAGGTTAGTTTTATCATTTTTATAACATTGTCCTAGGACCTAGGGTTTCCTTTAGAGTGTTCTTGTGTATGCCCACTCGTTCAGGACGTGGTTTTGGCCTATATCTCACTATGAATCTAGAACAGATTGTTGAGGCCCTTAATGCTATCAACGATCATCTGACTGCTATTGAAGTGCACGATAAGACCACTGCGACTCAATTGACAGGGATCAATGCACGTATCAATCGGCTTAAAGCCTCCCTTCCGGCAAATCCTGACACTAGGGAAGATGTCCAATCATGAGCCGGGGATCAAATTAAAGGAGTTGAGACTATGCCACTTGCAATTATTAGCCGTGCCTTAAGTCAAATTGTAGAAAGTGATAATTGGCACAAAAATTCAACTTTCCACACTTATACCAAATGTGATAGCAAAAGCTGCAAGGTGATCATTGATAGTGGCAGTTGCATCAATGTGGTATTTGCTCGCACCGTGGACCGCTAGTATGTTAGTTGTTCCTCAACCTCAACCCCATCAAGTCTCATGGGTTGACGCATCTTCAATTTTGGTTTATCAGCGTTATCCCATTCCCATCCAATTTTGTTCATATACGGACACATTGTGGTGTGATGTTTTGCCTATGGATATAGGCCACATTATTTTGGGCAGGCCTTGGTTGTTTGATAGGGACGCAACACTGTTAGGTCACTCGAATATGTGTTCATTTCTATATGAAGGCAAAAGGATTGTCTTGAAGCCTCTCCCGCCCAAAAGCACATTGGAAAAGGAGGATGTCAAAAAATGAGGTCCTTATGGTGTGACGAAACTCTAGCTTGAGTCTCTTCCTATAGTTAAGGACATAATTTGCTTCATGTAGTTTTATAGGGCTTATTTGAACCCCCCTAGAAAGTCAAATGGATTTAGGAACCCAAATCTTTGATCACCCTTGATCTCCATTAGAAGAAGAAATTAAAGAGAACACCACGATGCTACACGAAAGAGGGCTTACTCTTTCAAATATAAGAACTCTCCAATTGCACGCTCCACACAATGTACACGTCACACTTGACGAAATAATCACCCAACATGTTCCAACCGAACACGAGAAGAGTGATAATCACCAACATATCATTCACCCTCTCACACGCAGACCATTACAAAGGCCCAACACACCCAAAAAAGGAAGAAACCCTTGGTTTCTTAGAGAACTCACAGCACAAGGAAGGTGAAGAGCAAAGACAGAGAAAAAGAAGAATTTATGTGATAGAAGAGAAGAAAGTGGTGTAAATAAGAATGAAACCTGACTCTGATACCATGTACAGTACATTTATTTAGAAGTAACATAAGAAAAGGATGGAGAGAGAGAGAGAGAGAGAGAGAGAGAGAGAGAGAGAGAGATGGGAAAAAGATAATAGAGAGCAAGAACTAGGGCCACAAGCCCCTCCTCCCTTCCCTTGTATATTAAGTCTAAAAGGCAAAAAATCCAAAAAAATAAAAAAAAAATCCCCCTCACTGTCTTACAATATTTCATATGAATACTAATTGCACCTAATAGATTAAATAAAGGGACATATGGAAAAAACTGAAGACAAGGTGGGTCGTACCACTGTACAGCTCCTTGTTATATTCATCCAGGTGAGCCATATAGTTGTACAGCCCACAACCACAGTCATTAACATAGGAAAAATGTTGTCATAAAATGGAGTTGAGGAATCACATTGCCTCCAAGCAATAGTTTCTATGTGAGATTAAGATATTTGAAAATTTTGTTTGATTTAAGAGCTTTACAAATTCTAGTGACTAAATGCATGGTTGTTTTCTATTTTGTGAAACCCACCTTTGGCAAAATTTCTACTTAATGGGTAGGACAAATTTTAGAATTGAGCTGCAATTCTAGGAATTGCTCAAAAAATAAAATAAATAAATAAATCAATCAAAAACCATTGCTTTGTGATTATCTTCATAACATAATGCAGGTCTGACCAGGATGAGGGGTTTGGTTTGTGGACCATAGGCGGATGACAAGGCTTGCTTTTTCAGGGCCTACTGGGGTTACTAGTTCAAAGGGGCTGAAACGAGATCACTTCTGATGGGATTCCTTGTTTTACTAAGTAGTTTGATGTGCCGATTATCATCAAGGACAACTCCACCGACATCATTGCATGGGTTATGGGTACTTGCAAAAAACTATGACAGCTCAACAGGAACTATTGATGAAATTTAGGATATCACTACTAATGCTTGTGTTTCCTTGCATCACACTCTTAGGGCCTGTTTGTTAACACTGAAAAAAACTATGGAATGCGGTATTCAGAAAGGGCTCCACGTTAAGTCTTGTTTGTAGATGCTGAACCCAGAAACCGCTCCGCAATTTGCGTCAAAATTTTTCGGCGAAGGAGGGCTTAACTTAATGGTGAATCAAGAATGTGCTCCGCGGACTTTTTTTTTTTTAATCCAAAATTGCTCTGCGCCAAAGATTTTCTCCCTTTCCGTAATACACAACTCAACTTTTTACATGTGGCACTTCTCTGGGCCTACCATGATTTATGGGTTAGATCCACACCGTCCATCAACTTTTCTAGATCATTCAAGAGCATGATCCTAAAAAATGAGACACATCTAAAGCTAAAGTCGACCACACCACATAAAGCAATGGAATGGAATGACTACCCTTAAAACCTTCCTAGGGTCTACTTTGAAGTTTATTTGCCAACTAACCTCTTCATAAGGTCACACAAACTTGGATGAAGGGAAAACACAAAAATCAGCTTGATCAGAGTCTTTTGTGGCCCTAAGAAGTTTTCAACAGTAGGCACCCAATTCCCACTATTTTCTGTAGTGTTGCCTACTTAAGCCTTTGATCTGCTAGCTTTTGCTCTTATTTCCTAAAATGATATGGAAAAATGGATGGACGGTGTGGATAAAACATATACATCATGGTAGACCCCACAGACCCCAGACAGGACTGTCAGTCTCTAGCTAATCCTAGTGGGGGTAGTATCGAATCCCCACCCGGATTTGCAGGGGAAGCGGTGGTGTGCCACAAGCCACCGACTTCCATTTTGTGTTGACGTCACTAAGTTTTGTGGGGCCCACCATGATATATGTGTTATATTCACACCGCTCATCTATTTGGAGAGATTAGCATAGAGCATGAGCCCAAAAATGAGTCATATTAAAATCTCAAGTGGACCATGCCACAAATAAGTGGGGAAAATGATTCCCACTGTTGAAACATTCATAGGGTCCACCATGATGTTTATTTTCCATCCAAACTATTTATAAGGTCATACAGACCTGGCTGAAGGGAAAAACTAAATATCAGATGGGTCCAAAACTTCTGTGACCCCCAAGAAGGTTTCAATGGTAGATGTTCAGTCCCCACTGCTTTATGAAGTGTGGTCCACTTGAGCTTTGGATCTGTCTCATTTTTGTGCTCAAGCCTTAAAACATTCTCACCAAATGGACGAACAGTTGGATATAACGCATACATCATGGTGAGGCCCACTAAACTTGTTGACGTCAACACACAACAGAGGTCACATAATTGGCTCCTCAAGCGGATTGCCTATTGACGCTGCCGGTAAGGAGCTGGCTATTGGATAGGGCCTCACCATGATATATGTGTTTTATACATGCAATCCTTTTATTTTTCCAGATCATTTTATGGCATGAGCCCAAAATTGAGACATCCAAATCTGATGCAGGACAATTAACCACTTGCTCTAAAAGCTCAAACTGTTAGAGCATGGCGAATTAATCATTTTATCTCATAGCCCAGGCCCCACATCTCATGAGTTAGAACCACGGCCGAACCCCCCTCATGGACCCCAAATCACATGGGTACCGCCTCACATGGGCTGCCCACCCCGAGTGTGTCCCCGCATCCCACAAGTTACTCCACTTGAGTCCGGTGTGAAATGCGCATTAATCACCCTCAGTGAGGAGTCTCGAACACGAGACCTCCCCCGTGGGCCCCGCCCATCCCGAGTGTGCCTTTGCATCCCACAGGCGACCCCACTTGAGCCTTGTATGAAAATGCCCCTGCATTAAAATCTCGAGTGGACCACACCACAAGAAAACAATGGTGATTGAACACCCATCATTAAAAACTTTCTAGGGCTCACTGTAATGTTTATTTACCATCAAATGTGTTCGTTAGGTCATACACGGTGTTCAAAATATCGGTATCACGCAATGTATCGCACCCTTGAGATACAGATACGTATCGGTTATCACACGGGATATATCGTTTGTATCGCGTAATTTGTCGCACTTTTTGGGAAACATTGGAAATTTTGTTGAAATTTCAATGAAAATTCAGGGATTATTAAAAAAGACACTAATACACACTTTTAAATAATAAAATCTCAAAAAAGAAGTGGACATATAATAGGTTTCCTTTGTATAGGGTCCTCGGCTATGCGTGTTGTTCGATTAAACTAAGACAACTATATTCAGTATCCACCCCGTCCATCCATTTTTTCATATCATTTTAGGACATTATCCAAAAAATGAAGCAGATCCAATAATCAGGTGGACCATACCATAGGAAACAATGGTGATTGACCATTAGTGGGCCACCATCGAAACCTTCCTAAGGCCTAAAGTGATGTTTATTTTTCATCCAACATGTTCATAAGATCACAAAGACGTGGACGAAGGAAAAGAACAAATATCAGCTTGATCCAAAACTTCTTTGCCCCCAAGGATTTTTCAATGGTAGACGTTCAATTCACATTGTTTTCTGTGGTGTGGTCCACTTGAGCTTTGGATATGATTCATTTTTTGGGCTAAAATCATAAAATTATTTGGTAAAATAGATGGACGGAGTGGAGTGGATAAAATACATTAATTACGGTGGGCCCCAAACTTTGTATCCTATAATATCCAATCTGCTTCCCATCACACTGGCGGAAGTGGAATGCGTACTAAGTAAACTCTGTGGGATCCACCGTGATTTATGTATTTGATCCACCATGTCCATCCATTTTAACAGTTAATTTCAGGTCCTAATCCCAAAAATAAAGTATATCAAAAAATTAAGTGGACCACAGTACATGAAATAGTGTGAATTGAGTGTCTATTGATGAAAAATTCTGGGGGGCCACAGAAGTCTTGCTGATATTATTTTTTTCCCTTCATCCAAGTCTTTGTGATCTTATGAACATGTTAGATGACAAATAAAGATCACTTTGGGCACTTAGAAAGGTTTCAACAGTCGAAATCATTATTCCCACTGTTTCCTGTGGTATGGTCCACTTGAGATTTGGACATGCTTCAATTTTTGGCTCAACGTCTAAAATTAAATGAAACAACGGATGGATGGATTGGATAAACCGCATACATTCATGGTGGGCCCAACTAAGTTTACTCAGTACGATAAAAATCGTACCGAGTAACTCAATACGCAATTCGATTTCCACACTGGCAAGACAACGAACGCGGATTTACGAAGGCTTCCTGCGCAAGGATGCTAGTGGGGCCCACTGTAATGTATGTTAGAAATCCATTCCATCCATCCGTTTTGCGAGCTCATTTTAAGATGTGCTACCAAAACTGAGGTGGATACAAAAGTCAAGTGGGTCACACGAGAGGGAAAATTAGGAAAAGAAATTCCTACTGTTGAAACCTTTCTGAGCTCCACCTTGATGTTTTATATGCTATCCAAACCATTTATAAGGTCATTACAAATGGGATGAAGTGAAAACGCCGAAAAGATAGCCTGATACAAAACGTTTTTGGCATTAAGAATGCTTCAACGATGCTCACTTTTTCCTCTCGTGTGGCCCACTTGAATGTTGGATACACCTCATTTTTAGTCACATGTCCTAAAATGAGCTTTCAAAACGTATGGACGGGGTGGATTTCTCACAAACATCTCGGTGGGCCCCACCCAGCATCCATGCGCAGGAAGTTCCAACAAAAGGCTTTAGCAGGAAACACGCACCCCAATACTGTGCCACTGCTGGGGCTTGAGTAGTACGAATGGTTCAAAGTTATATGGGCCCCACAATAATGTATTTATTATATCCACACCATTCAATTATTTTGAAAGATCATTTTAGATTATGAGCCCAAAAAAGAGTCATGTCCAAAGCTCAAGTGGACCACACCACAAATAGCAGTGGGACAGTGATTCTCACCGTTAAAACATTCGTAGGGCCCTCCATAACTTTTATTTTTCATCGAATCTGTTCATGAGTTTAGACAGACCAGGATGAATAGGGAAAAAAAATATCATATTGATCCAAAAATTCTGTGACCCCCAAAGGGTTTCAATGATAGACGTTCAATCTCCCACTGTTGTTTGCAGTGTGGTCCACTTGATCTTTGAATCAGTCTTACTTTTCGGCTCAAGCCTTACGACGAGCTTGACAAATGGACGAACGGTTTGGATACAACACATACCTTATGATGGGACTCACAAACCTTGGTGACATCAACACACTAGTCAGGTCGGTGGTGTGCAGTACACCGGCCAACCCAAATTCCATTAAAAATAGCCTTTTTTCGACGCAGAGAGGGTTCCAGCAGTCCGGAACCCTAAAATTTCTCCCAAATCAACGATTTCTCCGGATCTCGTCAATGATTTCTCTGAATTTCGGAGAGGATTTCTCCAGATTTCACCCAAATCCAGTCGAAAGCTACCCTCTTAGGCAGATTGAATAGGTAAGAGATTTTTTTCTATATTTTTGGAATTTCTGGATGGGATGCGGATGAGATGTTCTGGAAAATCTGCAATATCAGGCATTATCGTGCAATACATCAGCAATATCTCACGATATTTTGTGATATATCGCACGATAAATGGAAGTTTGGCAAATTTTCCTCATTTTTCTGCATCTATGGAGGGTTTCGTATCGCTTACTTCCGATACCGATATTATCGGCCGATATTATCGATATTACGAACACTGGTCACACATACCTGGATGAAGGGAAAACACAAATATCAACTTCATCCAAAACTTTTGAGGTCCCTAAGAAGCTTTTAATGGTGGGCATTCAATGACCACTCCAAATGAGATTTTGACCTTCCTCATTTTTGGGATCATTCCCTAAAACGATATGGGAAAATGGATGGACAGCGTGGATAAAACACACATTATGATGTGGGCCACACAACACCATCAAATAGCTAGGGGCTACTAACATCGTCAATACGCAATCCGGATCCACTTAGGTGGGTGGGACCCTTGTCCATTCATATCAAAAGCTCATTCTTAGGCATGATCCAAAAAATGAAGCAGATCCAAATCTCAGATGGACCATAGTACAGGAAACAGTGGTAAATGACAATTAAAAATTTCTTGTGGGCCACAAAAGCTTTGGATTAAGATGATATTTGTGTGGTCTCTTCATCTAGGTCTTTTTTACCTTATCAATAGGTTGGATGGCAAATAAACATTTCAGTGGAATCTATCAAGTTTTTAATGGTACGGATTCAATCACGACTTTTTCCTGTGGAGACAGGGGCAAATGTGTCAAATTAACATATTTCAGACATTTTAGTCATTAGTTAACAAACAAGTTGTTCTGAACTCGATACTTATTTTCCGACTTCAGATTCAGACTTTAGATCAGATTTCATATTCAGGCTTCAAACTTCAGACATAACAAACAGGCCCTTAATCCACAAACTTTTAGATCTTCCTCTCATCCTCTTTTCAAGCCTGTCAATCCTAAACAATGTTTCCCTCCATACTGTAGCCCATGAGATTGCTTGAATTACTGAGCAGTTTGATGTGCCTACTATTATAGAGGGTGACTCCACCAACATCATCACATGGGCTACAAGTAGTTGCAAAGAACCATGGCGCCTCAATGGGAACTTTTGATGAAATTTAGGACATCACTGCTAATGATCATGTTTCCTTTTGTCATACTCTCAATCCAAGGACTTTTGGGTCCTTCTCTCATCCTCTTTTCAGGCCCATCAATTGATGCAGGACAATTAACCACTTGCTTTAAAAGCTCGAACTGTTAGAGTATGGCGAATTAATCCTTTTATCTCATAGCCCAGGCCTCACATCTCATGGGTTAGGACCTCGGCCGAACCCCCTTCGTGGGCCCCAAATCACGTGGGCCGCCCACCCCAAGTGTGTTCCCGCATCCCACAGGCTACCCCATTCAAGCCCGGTATGAAATGCGCATTACTCACCCTTGGTAAGGAGTCTCGAACACGAGACTTTCCCCGTGGGCCCCAAATCGCATGGGTCACCCACCCCGAGTGTGTCCCTGCATCCAACAGGCAACCCCACTCGAGCTCAGTGTGAAAATGCCCCTGCATTAATCACCCCCGGTGAGGAGTCTCGAACACGAGACCTCCCACTCTGATACCAATTTGATGCAGGACAATTAACCACTTGCTCTAAAAGCTCGAACTGTTAGAGTATGGTAAATTAATCATTTTATCTCATAGCCCAGGCCCTACATCTCACGGGTTAGGACCTCGGCCGAACCCCCTTCATGGGCCCCAAATCACATGGGCCGCCCACCCCGAGTGTGTCCCCGCATCCCATAGGCTACCCCATTCGAGCCCGGTGTGAAATGCGCATTACTCACCCCTGGTAAGGAGTCTCGTACATAAGACTTCCCCCGTGGGCCCCAAATCGCATGGGTCACCCACCCCGAGTGTGCCCCTGTATCCAACAAGCGACCCCACTCGAGCCCAATGTGAAAATGCCCCTGCATTATCACCCACCTCCCCCCCCCCCCCCCAATACTGTGGTCTTTTGTAGGTACACAACCAAACCATCTCAACATTTTCCTCCATATTGGAGTTGCCTGTGGTCTTTTGTTGCATGTGACCAAACCATCTCAATATGTTCTCCATCACTCTCTTATTGGGATTCCTAGGTTGCTTCCAATGACCTCATTCTTAAATCCATCTGTCCTAGTCTTCCAACACATCCATCCC
Source organism: Magnolia changhungtana (assembly GCA_030180095.1). NCBI lineage: Eukaryota > Viridiplantae > Streptophyta > Magnoliopsida > Magnoliales > Magnoliaceae > Magnolia > Magnolia changhungtana. Next base: position 2,668,255 of record JASAUF010000336.1, read on the forward strand.
GACATCCCCATATCTGCAACACTCAATACCTACACATGCTGCCTTCTAACTACCCAACACTACCCCATATATCATCTAAATAGTTGTCTTATAAAATTGTCCCTTAAGATTCATATGCATGCAGCTATCACACAACATTCAAAAGGCACATATCCATCTCATCCACCCAGCTCCAATTTATGTAAACATCCTTATCAATCACCCCAACCTTCTAAATAATTGAGCCAAGTTAATGAAACTCATTGTTTAAGGAACCTCCTGAGCATCAGTTTTAAGTAGAAACCTTGCCTCTATAACTCTTCTTACTAAAGTTGCATTCCAAATACTTTGTCTTGGTTCTACTACTTTCGAAGCCTCTAGACTCTAAAGCCTTCATCCAAACTTCCAATTTAGCAGTCTGGCTGAAAAGCCGTTGCATGCTAAAAGCCTTCCATACGCTACTAGAGCTAAAAAAGTCCCATGAGCTAGCAAGTAATGGCTAGCTGAAAAGCTGTTGCATGCTAGGGCACATAACATTGTTCAGTTGTTTGTTGCTTACAAAAGGCGGAAATCACATTGTTTGCAAACAACAAATACCGAGGAATCTCATCCTGCACAATTGAAGTTACTTCATCTATAAAAAGTGCAAAATGTAAAGGCGGCTGATACCAGATGAAGATGCCCTGCAACTAGGAACCATCAATGTCACCACGGATCATTGTCACTCTTATAATGGCACGCTCATACATTTCTTTAATGGTATTGATAAATCCTCCTAGGAAATATTTCCTCCCCATCACCCACCACATAACCTCCCTAGGTACTCCACCCTATGCTTTCTCCTGGTCCATAAAACCATGCCCAGATTCTTCCTCTTATCTCTATACTTTTCCATCAGTTGTCCAAGTATAATATAGTAGGAATTTTGAAAAGATTCTGTAAATAGATTTTGGTTTACGTAAGTGAAAGAATTCGCCATATTTTCAAACATCATTACCATACAAATTATTACAGTAACTTAAACCTTAAATCCAATTGTGGCACAGCAAAACCATTCCAACCAAGACCTGTCCAAGTTGGCCACAGTGAAGTACTCAATACGGTTATTTTAAAACTCTGCTTGAAAAAACCACTGGGCGGTTACCTACAGAGGCAGGTTCAGGGGAAAAAAAATGTTTATGATGCATCTAATGCTATAAAATGAACAAATGTAAATAAACACAACAGATCGGATTTTGATGTAAATTCCGCATACCGACGATGATTCTGGTAGAAGTTATCAAGCTCATAATAAACATAGATGGGACTTTTCATATCCTTTGGCACCTGAAAAAGGTTAGCAGTTAATGCATGTTCATGAAATGAAATTATTTAGGATAAAGGGGTGGAAAAGAACATACAGTGAGAAGGGAACACTAAAGAAGCTTGATATCTCCATAAGAAAAACTTCATGTATGACAACTTACAGTTAAACTTCTGGTGCAGGTCTTGTTAGTTTCATGGCTTTGTATAAATGCAAGTTTGTCATTACGCAGAGTTTCAGGAATGCAGTCAATATCATAACGATCCACAATTTCAACCACCTACAAGTCCCATAATGAATAGAATGCTCAAGAAACAGCATGGCCTTACAGGACCAAAGATGACTGCCAGGGAGGAATCGAAAGATGAAATACCCGCTGTGATGCAAACAAGGAAGCAAGCCCAATTGGAATGAAGATGATGCCAACAACTGCAAATGTAGAGATAACCTGAAAGCACGTAAAGTAGATCATCAGTGGATAACATCTCCAACTGTATCTTATATCAAAGGAAGCCAACAGAATTCAGCAATTGATACGATTTTAAATGCTTCAGTGGAAGAACTAACTTTCAAGAGCAGCTATATTTAAAACTGCCACCAAAACTTACCCATCCTGGTGTTAGAATCGGTTTGCAAGCAGGAAGCTCTTGCTGTGTGAACCTAGAATCTGCAACGAAAACAATTATTTGGACTTCAGATAATGTTAAGGTGAAGGCAGCAGTGTAAGTTTGCCACATCATGAGGGAGCATTAGCTAAAAAGCCATCATGTCCTCCTCAACCATGACAGCAATAGGTTGATACTGCTTTTGAGCAATGATATCCTTTTTCTTTCTTTTAGATTGTTATTGCTCCCATATGGTGTGACAAACTCATGCTGTAATAGGCATTATTCATAAGGCTATGTTTGGATGCAATATTGAATAGAATTTCGATAACTTAGTTTTACAAAGAGGAAACGGCCAAAAGTAGTTACCTACCTTGGTATTCATATAAAGAGATGGTGTTCCAAATTGCAACTTAAGTTACATAACTGCAACTTGATGGCTACTGCCTTGTTGTGAAAACAAGAACCATCATTAATATTTAGTCATTTCCTCTTCATCAAACTGAAGTTTGACAACGCACTCAGTTTTGCAGCCAAATGCAACCAAGGTGAACTGTTTTTTTTTTTTTTTTTGGGAGGCAACTGAAATTTATTAAGAAACTTAAAAGAAAACAAGGGAGGGATGCCAAGGAGGCAACCCAAGGCTAAGCAAGAAAATCAATACAACAATCCCCCGTTAGATTAGAGGAGGAAACCCAATCAACGACAAGAGATCTAGCCCTAGCAGAGACCCCAACCACTACTCTGGAAGAGTTATCAAAACATCTAGCATTCCTTTCCTCCCATAAGGCCCACCAAACCGCAATCAAAGCCATTCTCCGAATTATAGTCTTGGCCTTGCCGAGCTGCTCCCCATGCCAAGCCAATAATAAAGAGTCAATGGAACCCAAGAAGGGCCAAGGAATACCATAGTAGGAAAGAAGGTCAGCCCAAATCAACCTCGCGAAAGAGCAGTGAAGGAACAAGTGATCCACCGTCTCCTCATCTTGCATACATAAGATACACACGTTGGGGAGAACCATGCTTCTTTTCCAGAAGTTGTCAATAGTAAGGACGTTATTCCTTCCAAAAAGCTAACCAAAAGCCGCATATTTGGGAGGCACTTTGTAGTGCCGCATAGCATCAATTGGGCCTGTGACAAGAGAGGACTCCCGATTGCGAGTGATGTCATAATCTAACCGTAAACCTCCCCAAGCTTCCAATCTTCCAAAAGAGCTTATTCGCTTCATCAAGGATGGGAGCAAAGAGGTGGATCCGATCCAGAAGGCCCGTGAAATCCAAAACTTTGTCGTCACAAAGAAACCACCTACACAGGGGAACCCACGAAGAAGACCCCTCAAACATGGAGAAACATTCCACCTAGGGTTGGTGCTCAACCCTAACCCAACCCAAGGTTCCTATACCTCCACCCTAACCCAACCCAGCCCAACCCAATCTCGGGTTGGGAATTCTCAACCCAAGCGGGCTCAGTCGGGTTGATCAGGTTGGTCGGGTGTATACGTGCTAATATTTTTGTTATTACATTAGTTTATTATATTTTAATATAGGACTTATTTTTTGTATCTATGATTTTATTAATTATACATGTGATTATTCATTGTAAAGAACTTCATTTTTTCTTTAAAAAATAAGCTAAAATATAGGACAACTACTCCTTTAAAAGTCATGCAGCATAGCACGCAATCTATTTGGGAGATAGAAATTCGGCATATCTTGTTAGCTTGAGTCATTGAAAATGACGTGGACAAATGAGACCCGACATCACTAGTGTGCCTTCGATTCAAATGATCCACACTCAATTATAATTTATAAGTAACTTATATATTGATCAGGTTCGGGTTGGGTCGGGCAACCTAAGACCTCAACCCGAGCCCAACCCAAGTTTTATCGGGTTGGTGTTTGTATAGCCCAAGCTTGAGATCGGACCTCATACATCCTGCCCAAGCCCAACCCAATGTCGGGTCGGTCACGGGTCAGTCGGGTTGAACCCGCCCAACTTTCAGCCCTAATTCCGCCATGGAGAAACCCGGGTTCAGGGCCAAGCGGAAGATCCGAGGGAAATCAAGCTTCAAAGGAGACTCCCCGGCCCAAATATCTTCCCAGAATCTAATTCTGTTGTCGTTCCCCGAAGTAAATGTCACTCCCCTCACAAAGTTCTCCTTAACCGACAAGATCCATTTCCATAGAGCAAAAGCTTTATAAATCGAAGAGTCCCTTGTCCACCACTACCCCTCCGAACAATCGTGCTTGCTTTTAATCACGATCTTCCAAAGTGTGTCCCCTTCCTCACCAAAGCGGCACCACAATTTGCCTAGGAGTGCTTGATTCACCTCATCCCTCTTAACTAAGTTGAATTTCTTCTTAACTTCCACCCCCTTGACACAAGAAGTCCTGTCTCGAACCTCTCTACCACCTTATCCCACAGGTGCTTAGCTGGCTTGCCAACACAATGTGAAAGCCCTACAAACATAGCTGGAAGAGATCCTACCGCACACCCGAAGATCCTAGCCAACTAATCTACTTCCTCTGCATCCATCCGAACCCCGTACATCTTGCTTTTAGTGATGTTCACTTTAAAGCATGACAATGCTTCAAAGCACCGAACGATGGTTCTTACCCTATCCACCATATCAGTAGATGTGTCACAAAATAGGAGCATATCATCCGCGAACTGCAAATGCGAGATGGATGGAGAATCAGTCCCCTCCACCTTAAAACCACTAAAGAAACCCTCTTCTTGCCCCTTTGCCACCATACCACTAAAAGCTTCTACTACCAGCAAAAAGAGGAAGGGAGAAACGGGTCTCCCTAGAAGAGGCCTCTAGAGCTTTTGAAATAGCCTTTGGGCGACCCATTGAGAAGGATCGAGAACCAAGCAAATCGAGCACGTTCTCTAATCCAAGCACACCACTTAGACCCGCATCCAACCCATTGCATCATAAAAGAGAGGAAATTTCAGTCGACGTGATCGTAAGCTTTTTCAATATCCAACTTACAAATCACTCCTTTCAAGGCCCTCTTGTATCTAGAATTAAGGCATTCATTAGGCTAATAAGATTTTCCATGACAAGTCATCCACCCCCCCACATGGGTTTCCTTGAAACCAAATGTTTGGCTATTGATTGGGCTTGTGCATTAAAGGCTCTGGTTGTTAACCATGGGTCTTTTTCTAGGGGTCATGGGGAGTGTCTTCCCCTTTGTATCTCAAATGGTGCCTAGTCATCCTTTTGTATAGTTTTTAATAAAAAAATGTGTTACCCTTCAAAAAAAAAAAGTTCATATATTATTAGCTCTTACAAGTAATTTTAAGGTGTTTGCAAGTTCCCCTCAATGACCTCTAGAGCTAATAAGGTGTTTGCAAATTCTTCTTAATGATTGAATTGCAACAACACTTCAAACTCAGTTTTGAGTTTGTAATATCCAACAATCAACATGTCCCTTAACACGGCTTTGATGGAAGCAAGACCCGCCTTTCCCCTTTCTTCTCATGTTTGAAAGGGTCACATGGGACCCAAAGTTTGGCTGGATTAGACGAGCTAAACCAGGTTCCATAATAGGAGCTTCAACAGTACAAGGACACAAATAAGCATAAGGCCATACACACATTGGAGAATATGTAAAGCACTTTTTTCGACTCCCCAGGTCAGCAAGAACTTCTAGCATTTCTAGTGTGTTGCTTATGACGCATTATTGTTTTGGTTTCATGTAACGATTCGCAGAACTCTCGCCAAATTCATCTTCCATGTGTGTTTGGATGTGCAAGTGAATTGAATTGCAAGCATTCAGTTCAATCCAGAGGAAATGACATAATTTGATGATGAGGAAGTAGCTCTCAATTTTTTAGAAAGTTTCTTGCAAGTCCCAACTTGAAAGTAATGAAACTGTAGAACCAAAGCTCTCGATATGGATCTAAGGTCATTGCCATTTTGTTAGCCGCCAGCAATTCAATTCAATAGTGCATCCAAACACACCTTAAAATTTTAATTTTTTTTAGTATTTTCCTTTTAAGTGATAATAACTTTATTTGCAAAAGGCTGAAGCCAAAGAATACAAGAAAAGTTTTGGGGGGGGGGGGATGGGATTTTACGGGGAAATTTTACAATAAGAAACCCCTTGCAATTCTAACCAACCAGCAAGAAACTGATCAATAACTAATACTTTAGCTGATTGATTACATTCAATTTCACCCTATTGAAGACTTTCGAGATGTGATCCCTTTGATTTTGAAACAACAACTATTTCTTTCCAACCAAATACCCCAAAACCCTATTAATAAACACATATGCCAAATCCGCTTCCCAACTTTACCCTTGCCCCCTCTAGGAGCAACCCACGCAACTCCAAACAAATTAAAGAAGCGGACCCAAATCTTTATAGCCAAAGGATAATGGATAAAGAGATGATTGACCGATTCCTCATCTTGATAGCATAACAAACATACATTGGGGATAATCAACCACACTTTTGCAAATTGCCAACCGTGAGAACCTTGCTCCCACCCACCAACCATGCAAAAGCCGCCACTTTGAAGGAGCACCATAACGCCAAACATGGGTTGTGTAATACTCAAGCTGCTCAACAACCCCCCATCAATCATCAGAGAAAAGGATTTACCAAGAACTTTTAAGACTTTTCTTTTAACCACACCATAGCATCTTCCTCTAAGGTAGACGGATGCGGATTTGAAAGCAATTCTAACAATCTAACCAACTCTTCCACTTCTTCATCATTCGGGTTTCTTCTACGAGGCTACGCCTAAATAATTTCCTTACCATGAATAGAAAAACATCCATCCACTGTTAAATTTGGCTCGAAGGAAATACCTACTGATTGAGGAAAAACAATACTTAACTTTTGAACCGCAACCCACAGATCTTCAGAAAATCTAATCTTCTTACCATCACCTAATGAGAAACCCACCCCCTCCTAAACCTTAAATTTCAACAAATTCACCGATTTCCACGGTGATGAAGCCCTATACGAAGAAGTCGAGTTGTATTCTTTGCTCGTTCTTTGTGAGCCCTGTTAATAAAATCATTGTTCTCTCTCAAAAAATACAAAGAAAAAGCTTTTGTCCATCTACCCCCTTCCTCAACCCCATACTTTCTACCCAACACTTCTCTCCATAAACTACCTTCCTCAACCCCAAACCTCCCAATCCATTTTCCCAACAATGACACATTCATTCTCTCCAAACTCCTCAAACCCGCACCCCGCTAAGCCACCAGTTTACACATTTCTTCCCACTTTTCTAGATGAAATTTATGATTTTCTTCCGCCCCCCAACATAGAAAATCTCGCCTTATCTTTTCTAACTTGGCCACAACTGATTTTGGACAATTGAAGGTAGACATAAAATAAATTGGAAGGTTTGACATAGCCGACTTAATTAATGTAAGCCTACCTCCCAAAAAAAGATGACTTCCCTTCTAAGATGACAACTTTCTTTCAAACATTTCTATCACTTTGTCCCATAAATGCTTAGACAGTTTACCTATGCATGAGAGAAGACCTAGGTATGACATCCAACGCATGCCGCAAAACTCTCGACCTCATCCTTAGAAAGACCCACCCCAACAGTTCACTTTTACCTATGTTGTCCTTTAATCCTGAAATCGCCTTGAAGCATGTTATAATTGAATGAAGATAATCAACGTCCAATTCATCCCCGCCACATAAAAGCAAAGTGTCATCCACATACTGAAGATACAAATTTTGAAATTTTGAATTATCCACCCAAAAATGAACCCTTTTTCTAACATCCTTCCAAATGCCCCCATCACCACCACAAACAAATAGGGAGATAATGGATCTCCCTATTGCAACCCTCTAGAGGACGAGAAGTATCCTTTCGATGCACCATTTACCAACACCGAGTATTTTGCCGATTGATAACAAACTTGCACCCATGCTCTCCATTTCTCTCCACAACCCAACCATCCCAATGTATAATCGAGGAAATCCCAATCACATATATAATCATATGCCTCATCAATATCTAACTTACAAATAATACCCTTCTTTCCTTTCCTTTTACAAGAATCAATACATTTGTGAGCTATTAGAACCAGTGTTCGAAATATCAATACTATCGGCCGATATATCGGCCGATATTATCGTTATCGCACCCCTGCGAGACGAAACCCTAGCGATAACCCCCGGAAGATACCAAAAAACCCAAAATCCAGATATCGGCCGATATATCGGCGATATCGCACGATATATCGTCGCCACAACCGACAATAAAAAGCTGCGTATATGTGAAGAATCCAAAAAAAAAAAAAAAATTGAATCAGAAAAAAAAAAGAGAGATAAATCGGAGAGTACCTGTGGGCTGCGGCGAAGATCGGTGATAGGAGATGGTCCGTGGGAATTATTCTGAGATTCCGGCGAGAAATCAGGCAGGAAACCTCGCCGCGAACGTCGCTGCTCCGGAACGCATGCGTTCGTGAAGGAGAGGGAATGCGAAGGAGGGGCGCGGATGGGTTTATGAAATCGGGACGCGTACCGAGTTACTCAGTACACTATCATCGTACTGAGTAAACTCTGTTGGCCCACTGTGAATTCATGTTGTTTATCCACACCGTCCATATGTTTTTCCAGATAATTTTAGCAGTTGATCCTAAAACTGAAGTATATCAAAAGCTCAAGTAGACCATACCAAAGGAAACAGTGGAAGTATTGATTTCCACCGTTGAAAATTTTCTAAGGCCCCCGTTGATGTTTATTTGTCATCCAAACTGTTCATAAGATCACGCACACATGGATGAATGGAAAAAACAAATATTATCTTGATCTAAAACTTCTGTGGGCCTCGAGAACTTTTCAACGGTAGACTTCATGGTGGCCTCACTCTCCACTGTTTTCTATGGCGGGGTCCACTAGAGCTCTGGATCTGACCTATTTTTTGGCTCATGCCATAAAATGATCTCTTCAAATGTATGGACGGTGTGGATACAAAAAAATACATCATGGTGGGACCCACATAACTTGGTGACTTTAGGTGCCCTGTCAATGACGGGTGGGATTGCGTACTGAGCGTAGTACGCTCTTTATCTTACTGAGTAAACTATGTTGGGCCCACCGTGATTGTATGTGGTTTATCCACGCCATCCATCCGTTTTTAATGATTATTTTAGATGTTGAAACCAAAATTAAACCATATCCACAACTCAAGTGGACCACATTACAGGAAACAGTGTTGAATGAGTATTGACCATTAAGAACGTTTTGGGAGCCATAAAATCTTTGGATCAACCTGATATTTATTTCTTCCCATCATTTCTTCCCTAAAATGATCCGTAAAAATGGATGAACGGAATGGATGAAACAAATACATTATTGTGGGGCCCACAGAACACCGACCACCAGCGTTAAAGCAACTGACATTTAATGCTTTGTGCATTTTAATGCAACCAAGCTTATTATTTGGTGTGGTCCACTTGAGCGTTGGATCTGCCTCATTTTTGTGCCCATGCCTTAAAATAATCTGAGAAAAGGGATTGACGGCTTGGATGTAAAGATACATCATGGTGGGCCCACCCACAGAACTGCACGTTCGGAGCTAGGGACGGGCAGGGGTAGTACGCAATCCCCGTCCGGATGCGAAGATACTACAGGTTGCGTAGCCAGATTGGCTACTGAAGTCACGCACCAAGTTCTGTGAGGCCCACCATGATGTATGTGTTGTATCTACACCGTCCATACATTTGGCTATATCATTTTAAGGTATGAGACAAAAAATGAGTCGGATCCAAATCTGGAGTGGACCCCACCACAAAAAACAGTGGGGAGAGGGACGCCCACTGTTGAAACCTTCCTAAGGTCCACTGTGATGTTTATCTAAGATCCAACCTGTTTATAAGTTATGACAGACATGAAAGAAGGGAAAAAACAAATTTCAGCTTGATTGAAAACTTTTGTGGCCCTTAAAAATTTTTAATGGTGGGAGTCCCTCTCTCCACTGTTTTCTGTGTGGGGTCCACCTGAGCTTTGGATCTGACTCATTCTTTTTTTCATGGCCTAAAATGATATCTCCAAATGGATGGACGGTGTGGATACAACACACATCATGGTGGGCCCTATAGAACTTGGTGACGTCACTTCAGGGCCTGTAAAATCCACCGTTCATCCATTTATCCGTACATACAAAAGCTGATTAAAAAATTATGGTAGGCCACACCAATGGGAGGAATGTAAAACTACTTCCAAATTGAGATGGAGATGATGATTACGAGCCACCATGCAACTCTATGTGGGTCTAGACCACAACTAGTCCCCATCATTGATATGTATATTTCTCAAATTTTACTTATTCAGTTCTTCTTTTACTTTTCAATGAATTGATTGTGTTTTCATACATGACTAAGATATATTTATAAATATCATGCATTCAATTTAAATATAATTGCATTAGTTCAGTTAAACATCGTATAGCTTAGGACTCTATACAAAGGAAACTTATTGTATGCATTTTTTTTTTTTGAGATGTTATGATTTAAAAGTGTGTATTAAGGGCTTTTTTAACAATCCCTAGAGTTTTATTAAAAATTTCAACCATTTTCTCAATGTTTCCCCATGTTTCCCAAAAAATGCGATAAATTATGCGATACAAACGATATATCCCATGCGATAACCGATACGTATCTGTATCTCAAGGGTGCGATACATAGTGCGATACCGATATTTTGAACACTGATTAGAACACCATCCACTATTTATTTGCTTTTCAAAAAGGCCCCTAGAGATTTTGAAATCGCATCACTAAGAACCACACTAAATCTGGAAGCCAATAATTTTGCCAAGATTTTCTACGGCAAACACACCTTAAAATTCTTGCATCACTATATACAAATTCTTGATAACCCCTCCTTCCTCGTTCAGGGGGTACGAGAATGGTCCATGTATCAGTGTGTTCCCATTGGTTGTATCATTTTTCCCTTTTACGAAAATGGCTGCCATCAGTCGATACAAACATCCATACAAATATATACATACAAAAGCACAAACATGTGTGCATATACACCATAGGGTTGCTTAGCATGAAATACACACCACAAATTTAAATTTTGGAATGTAAATATAATGGAATGAAAAACTAAAACAGCTATGACCCCTCTATGCATTATTTTAATTTCAAAATCACATGTTAATATTTTATAAGTGTATAAATACACCCACACAAATGTACACACATGAATACACATACATGTGTATGTTAGAAACATCCCCAAACCTTTTGAATGACACATGGGGCATTCAATCATCAATTGAGATGTTTCATTCAATAGAACCCAACTTCTACCAGATGTTTACCAGCAATAGATCACATGCTTAGAATCAGCAAGCCAAACTTCTACCTTGGAATCATAAGCAATCCAAAGCCGAATCCATAGAAGAGATGGTTCAAGATGATGATTGAGCCTATTTTGTCTCTCCACTCAATCTTGACTGTCCATTTGCCTATTTTGATCAGAGATTTTTAGGATCATCCAATTGGTGTGGTTTTTGCACCATGCCTTGCCCCTACTCGTATGAATGAATGAACAGTTCAAATCAATGATCACACACAATGCACGGTTCACATCAATGATCAAACACACATACATGTTGATATACATATGGTTGCTTAGCATGAAATACAAATCACATAAATTAAAATTTTGGTATGTGAATGCAATGTTGAGTAAACAAAAATAACAATAGCATTGATCCCTTTATATATCATTTCATTTCACAATCACATGTTAATATTATATAAATGTATGCAGTATATTGAAGGCAACTAACTTATAATTATAGTATATCCTACTATTATAATATTTATTAGAAGCAAAATACATGAATGAATATAATATAACATATCTATGCATGGTATCAATAAAATAAAATAAAACATATCTAGGCATGGCTATAAGGTAGTACAGAGGTTTGCCCTGCCCATACACACACAGGCACACGTGTGTGAGATCTGAGCTTTCCATCTGATTGAAAACAATGCTTAGATCTTCTGTCTCAAAAATCAGGCCTTTTGATTCCTCGATTAGGACATAATTTGCTAAATGAACTGACAGTTAAAACAATTCCTTTCCAGCCGTCCATTTGTTTCGTATGCTGTGGCCCACTCGAGGAGTGAAGTGGCTTGATTTTTAGGCCATGAGGTGTAAGAACCGTTTCCAACCAGATAGAAACATCGGATCTTACACACATGTTCCATACTGAAATTGAGAGCTGATCGCGAACCGTTTTCCATAAGAACTTTGCCCTTGAAAATATACGACATTTCCAGGGGCAAAATTGGAAAGAAACCCATTTCTTTTACTGATTTTTCAGTATATATATATATAAAAAAAACAATCAAGGATGAGAAGATCGAAGGAGAGAAATTGCGAGAAAATGAAGAGAAATTCGAAAGAAAATGGCGGGGAATGTATGTACATTTGGGTTTCTTGGAATTCCGCCTGGGAGCCAAAGAGTCGCTCGTTCCATCGCTTGCAGAGCTTGCTGCTGTGGCCTTCAGATTCATCTCCCGAGAAATTGACGAGAAAAATGCAACAAGAGAGAAATCAGAGTCTGAGAATGAAATGGGTTTTTCTTTTCTCTTTTTCCTTCTCTCTTCGCTTTTTCGTTTTGTTTCTTCTTTTTAATTGGAGAGAGAGAACTCTGCTAAAAAATATCAGAAGCGAACGTACACACGCGCTTCACTTTCAAGCGTGTGAGAAAAGAAGAAGAAGAAGATAAGAGTTGCGGCAGCAGTCTCACGTGTCTTCAGGCCCAACTTTATGGTGGGGCCCTGACCCTGGAACCCAACTTGATGCATGTGTCATATATCCACGCCGTCCATCCGTTTTTCTAGATCAGTTTAGGGCATCACCGAAAAAATGAAGCAGATCCAAATATCAGGTGGACCATACTACAGGAAACAGTGGTAACTGAACGACCCACCGTTAAAACGTTCCTAGGGCCCACCGTAATTTTCCTTAATATTTGTTTTGCATCCAACCCGTTGGTAAGATCACACAAACGTGGATTAATCGAAAAAAGAAATATTAGCTTGATCGAAAACTTTTGTGGCCCTATAATAAGTTTTCAATGGTCAATCACCACTATTTCCTATGAAATGGTCCGGATGAGATTTGGATCTGCTTCATTTTTGAGCTCGTAAACTAAAATGATATGGAAAAATGGATGGACGGTGTGGATTTAGAATACATAAATCAAGGTGGGCCCCACGTAAAGGAATATCTTGATACTCAGGCAGACGGGAATACGCAGGCACTTGGTTCTAATTTAACTGGCAAAATTATGGCCCCGATCTAGATGTATTATTATAAACAATAAAAATTGAACATTCGATTATAGGACCGTTGGATTGGTGGACATTTATTGGACGGTTGAGATGGAAAACATTCAATGGTCTTATATAAGCAAGCGTCCATGAATCTGAGTTCGGATTCATCGACCAATCTGATTCTGGGATGGTGGCTTGTTTCCAGTGGGTCCCACCATTTAGGTGGAGGCGTTTGATTCGTTCGCAAAGTATGGTTGCTATATTGGTGCACTCCAGCAAATGTACACGTGGCATGCAGATGACTCAAATCTGACCATTCAATTGTGAGATCAAACTGTAGATTGGACACAACCACAAACAGAAACTGATTGGACGGTCGTCTATTTGTTGAATTCTGACCGTCAGTATTTCCAGCTTTAACCGCCGATTGGATCTCCATTAAGAGACCAGGTAAGACGTCATTTCAATGTGACTCTTGGTCTGTAACGGACGCTGATTTCCTCCTAAAGCCTTTTGCAGGAAGTTCCCGTGCTGGGTACAAGTGGGGTCCACCGTGATATTTACGAGAAATCCAAGCCGTCCATCCATTTCTCAAGCTCATTTTAAGACATGAGACCGAAAATGAGTAGATCGAAAACTCAAGCAGGCCATACGAGATAAAACAGTGGGGAAAGAAATGTCTACCGTTGAAACCTTCCTAGGCCCCACCTTAATGTTTATATGGTCATTTTCACTTGGATGAAATGAAAAAAGCAAAAAAATATAGACGGATACAAAAATTTGCTCGTCATATAAATATTTCAACGATGGTTACTAAATCCCCACTGTTTCCTCTTGTGTGACCGATTTTGGTTATGGATCCACCTTATTTCTTCTCACTTGATCTAAAATGATCTTGAAAAACGGATAGACGGGTTGGATTTCTCACAAACATATCAGTGAGCACCACCCAAAATCGTTGCGCAGAACTTCATGCGAAAGGCTCTAGCGGGAAATCCGACGGGCGCGAGTTTCCTCTAAGAGATGTTACAGGGAGCCCGTGTAACCCAAAGCTGCATGTTCCCAACAAGATGTCCATGTAACATCCAGTCCGTCCATCAGTTTAGCCAACTCATATTTTAATAGGATCCCAAAAACGAACAAGATCCAAACTGAAATAGCCGCAAACAGTACGGATGGAATCGGCAGCATTGGAACCTTTCTACGGCCCACCGTGATGTTTATATGCTATCCAACCCATTCATATAAGGTGATTCCCACCCGATGAAGGAATAACACAAGCATCGGCTTGACGAAGAACTTCTGTGGGCCCCAAGAAAGTTTGAATGGTGGGCGTTCAATCCTCTATCTCATTTTTGAGCTCTGATTCTATCATGAGGTCGAGAAAGTGATGGACGGATTGGATGTCACACGTACATCTTGGTGGACTATAATCCATCTAAGGTGGGGCCCACCACTTTAATAGTTTTTATTTCAACCATCGAAGTTTTTATCCCCCTCCGTGTTGAAACGAGGTATCTTTCACTCAGTCTACCACTTGAGCTAATCGATCAGGGTGTAGATGAGGAGGGACTTGATTGTATGAACTGGACTATTTATCAGATGATCCCAACCGTGGAATGGGAACCGGAAACAATAAATAAATAATCCCAAATTGGAAGATCTGGACCCTTCAATTTCGTCAGATCATTTTTCGGACATGAATAGACGTGGGAACTCGAAATCCTAGGATCGTCCGATCGAGGAGATATTTCTCCCATCCACGTCGCCCGCCAATCAACGGCCCGGATCACCGAATCATGGACCAAAATGTAAGAAATTCCGTGCCCCGGTACCTATAAGCAACGGTCGATTTCGG
Organism: Magnolia changhungtana; assembly: GCA_030180095.1. NCBI lineage: Eukaryota > Viridiplantae > Streptophyta > Magnoliopsida > Magnoliales > Magnoliaceae > Magnolia > Magnolia changhungtana. The sequence continues at coordinate 2,683,290 of JASAUF010000336.1, forward strand.
TTACTGAGCAAGAAATGGTAGTTTCGAAGCATTTGAAAATCCCGGAACCTCTCTTCTCTACCTTCCATCGCTTCATCCATTTCAAGCCCAAATCCAAAACAACCTCAATCGGTTCTGCTCTCAAATCTATCCAACCCAAAGAACCCAACATCACAGAATGGAAAAAAATGCTAGAATTATCAGAAACCGTCAAAATCGACTCCTACGCTCACCTTCTAGAAGCCTGCATCCGATCAAAATCATTGAAAGAAGGCAAGGAAATCCACCACCATATCGGAAAACACAGTGCCCACATGAAGAACTCCTTTTTACTCGAAAAGATTGCATGCATGTATATTGCATGCGGAGAAATCAATCTTGCTCGCCTTGCTTTCGATGAAATTCAAAAACCCAGTATTTTTTTATGGAATTCTATGATTAGAGCTTATGCTTGGAAAGGACCCTTTAATCAAGCGATCGAATTGTATAACCGGATGCTCGAGTTGGGTGTCAAACCGAATAAATTCACGTTCCCTTTCGTTCTAAAGGCATGTTCAGGTTTACTAGCATTAGAAGAAGGCAGTGAGATTCATAAGCATGCAGCAAGAGTTGGGTTGGATTCGGATGTATTTGTTTGCAGTGCTTTGGTGGATTTGTATGCGAAATGTGGGTGTGTGGATGTTGCCTACCAATTGTTCGATAAAATGCCGGATAGAGATGTTGTGGCATGGAATACCATGATTTCTGGGTTGGCTCTGCATGGGTTTTATGAAGATGCCATCAGGTTGGTTCTCAAAATGCAGAAGGCAGGGACAAGTCCGAATTCTTCAACTCTTGTTGCAGTTCTGCCAGCAGTGGGCCAGGCTAAGGCATTGCATAAGGGAAAGAGCGTGCATGGATATTGTGTCAGGAGGTGTTTTGATAAAGACGTGCTGCTGGGGACTGCAGTTTTGGATATGTATGCAAAATGCGAACACTTACACTATGCTAGGAGAGCCTTTGACATCATGAGCATTAGAAATGAAGTCACATGGAGCGCAATGATTGGAGCATATGTTCTATTTGATCAGATGATCGAGGCACTGGCAGTGTTTAATTGGATGATACTTGAGGAGGTTCTGAATCCGACATCGGCAACTCTGGGAAGTGTTCTTCGAGCCTCTGCGAAATTGAATGATTTGAATAAAGGTAAACAGATACATGGTTACTCAACCAAATCCGGATTCGTTTTAGATGTAACAGTAGGAAACTCGCTTCTTTCAATGTATGCTAAGTGTGGGGTTGTAGATGATGCAATCAGTTTCTTTGATGAAATGAAATCAAAAGATACTGTTTCCTATAGCGCAATCATCTCTGGATGTGTGCAAAATGGTAGTGCAGAGGACGCTTTGCTTTTTTTCCGCAAGATGCAAGCATCTGGCGTAAAGCCTGATCTTGCGACCATGGTGGGAGTAGTTCCAGCTTGTGCTCATTTAGCTGCCCTGAAACATGGGCAGTGTAACCATGGTTACGTGACTGTTTGTGGGTTTCAATCAGATACCTCAATTTGCAATGCACTCATTGACATGTACTCAAAGTGTGGAAGAATCGACATTGCTAAAGAAATCTTCAATAAGATGCCAAAACGGGATATCGTGTCGTGGAATGCGCTAATTGCTGGGTATGGAATTCATGGGCTTGGTACGGAAGCACTCTCAATATTTCATGATTTGCGTAATACTGGTCTGAAGCCCGACAGCGTCACTTTCATTAGCCTCTTATCTGCTTGCAGCCATTCAGGACTTGTTACCGAAGGCAAATACTGGTTTCGCTTGATGACTACACATTTCAATATTATCCCGAGGATGGAACACTTCATCTGCATTGTTGATCTTTTGGGCCGTGGTGGGCTTCTGGATGAGGCCTATGATTTTATCCGAAGAATGCCGTTCGAACCAGATGTGCGTGTATGGGGAGCCCTGCTAGGTGCATGTAGAATTCACGAGAATATCAAACTAGGGGAAGAAGTATCAAAGGAAATTCAAAAGCTAGGACCTGAAGGTACCGGAAACTTTGTTCTCTTATCCAATATATACAGTGCTGCTGGAAGATGGGACGATGCAGCTAATGTTAGAATCATCCAGAGAGACCAGGGTTTTAAGAAAAGCCCAGGATGCAGTTGGATTGAGATTGGGGGCACCCTGCATGCATTCATTGGTGGAGATCAATCACACCCACAATCAGCACAAATATATGATAAGCTCGAGGAACTGTTATGGGAGTTGAAGGAGATGGGTTATATTGCTAATACGAGTTTTGTTCTGCAAGACGTTGAAGAGGAGGAGAAGGAACGGATTCTTCTGTACCACAGCGAGAAGCTGGCAATTGCATTTGGTGATCTCAATCTGGGCCCCAACAAACCCATTTTCATTACCAAGAATCTGCGGGTTTGTGGGGACTGCCACACTGCCATCAAGTTCATCAGCACCGTCACAAAAAGAGTGATTACTGTAAGAGATGCAAGCCGGTTTCATCATTTCAATGATGGGGTATGCAGTTGCGGAGATTTCTGGTAATGATCTGCAAAAGAGGGCGTGATTAGAGGCATAGGGGGATGGAACAATTGCTATTGCAGTGAAGTGAGATTTCTCATATTGATCTGCAAAAGAATGCTTGTTAGAAGCATGGATGAATGGAAAGGTAATTTGTTATTGCACTGAAGTTGTGTCTGAGTCATGTAACTCATATGCAGTCATGCATAATATGTGATGTCAGCACTGGAGAAAGGTAATTCCACTGAACTATAAGATGGAAAGAAATGTTATAGCCATACCTGCTTCATAGACATCCACATAGTCATGGCAAAAATATGTGGGGATTGGGACTATTGTGCTGGTGGGCCATCACGTCTATGGGAATCAGAGGGCAAAACTCCCATGGTTCAACAACTCTGATCATCCAACCGCCATGAGTTTTGTCCATTGCATATGAACAATTGCTCACTTTGAGTTACTCTTCTCTTTTTTCAGGTCACTGAATAGGTTATAAGTCAAATCTTATCATAAAATCACAAGAGGATTGAAATCATAAATAATATTGTAGAATTTTTATAATCTTAAGACAACATATGGAAAAAATCTGGAATCATATTCATAAATCTGAAAAAGAAAATAGGATGTAATCAAATATTCATTCAATATCATTCAACACCATGATTCGTAGGTAATTGTAGAATATATTTCTACATCACATTGTTTTACATTATTTTAGTAAAAAATCAAGCTAAATATGGTCACTTTTGTAAATTCACCTGTGGTGTAATGGGATTATTATAGTTGCGCGTGCAGAAGCTTGGCTGAGCTAAGGAATAAAGGCTATGTCCTAAAGGAGGGTGATTAGAACCAATTAAAATTTTTGTCTTTTAAATCACAATTGCTTACTTAAGCTAATATGCAAATTAAGTTAAGCAAGACAATTTAACTCTAAGGCTTCCAAGCCGATAGATGGTCCAATCACATAAACTACAAATGATATGCTAATACAAGCAACTAGTCTATATCATGATAGTGTACATGTGTGTGTAGAATGTATTAACTATCAACTCGTAGCATTCATCTAATCATGCATTCATATAATTAATCATTCAATCACATAAGCATAATTAAACAAGTGCGCAAATGACAATCCCAAACACAAGCATGTATGGTGGTTCGGTTTCCTTACTCCACTCCCGGCAAACGCACTAAACCCATAAGTGTACCGGATTTCACTATCGGAGGTTTTAAATCAAGTTAACTTCTAAACTTTATAATCATACACAGGGAAGGGTTCCCGCAAGAGACTTTATGTGGTTTTCTATAGGCTCGCCACAACATCGGTCCTACACAAGACCTACTAACGTACACCCATCAGAGGTGTCAGTTTTTCGTAAGCTAGCCAACAACTATGGTCCTAGTCCAATGACCTAGGTTTACTCCCATCGGAGGCTCCCACGAAGACTAACACGTGTGCACCCGTGTCTGGTGGCCTACACGAGGACTTGATTTAGGCCCTACACAAGAGCCATTAATGCAGGAGCATTTTCACACCGGGCTCGAGTGGGGTCGCCTGTGGGATGCAGGGGCACACTCAGGGTGGGCGAGGCCCACGGGAGAGATCTCGTGTTCAATACTCCTCACCGGGGGTGATTAATGCGCATTTCACACCGGGCTCAAGTGGGGTAGCCTATGGGATGCTGGGACACACTCGGGTTGAGCGGCCCATGTGAGGTGGTACCCATATGATTTGGGACCCACGAGAGGGGTTCACTCAAGATCCTAATCCATGAGATGTGGGGCATGGACTATGAGATAAAAGGGATTAATTTGTCATACTCTAACAGTTCGAGCTTTTTGAGCAAGTGGTTAATTATCCTGCATCAAATTGGTATCAGAGCGGGAGGTCTTATGTTCGAGACTCCTCACCGAGGGTTACTAATGCAAGAGCATTTTCACACCGGGCTCGAATGGAGTCGCCTGTGGGATGCAGGGGCACACTCGGGGTGGGTGGGGCCCACAGGGGAGGTCTAATGTTCGAGACTCCTCACCAGGGGTGATTAATGCGCATTTCACACCGGACTCAAGTGGGATAGCCTGTGGGATGCGGGAACACACTCGGGGTGGGCAGCCTGTGTGAGGCGGTACCCATGTGATTTGGGGCCCATGAGGGGGGTTCGGCCAAGATCCTAACCCATGAGATGTGGGGCCTGAGCTATGAAATAAATGGATTAATTCATCATACTCTAACCGTTCAAGCTTTTAGAGCAAGTGGTTAATTGTCCTACATCAACCAGGGTCCTACACATGAACCTAGGTTTTAAGCCCTACACAAAAGCCAAGGTCCTACATAAAAACCTGGATTGTAGACTCCACACAAGAGCCAAGGTCCTACATAAGAACCTAGTCAAGTTTGGGTCACAAACTCTTACTATCAATCCTACACAGGAAAAGAGAGTATACAAACTCTTACACTTGACAACTTGTCGGATTGAGTCCCTTTTATAGCGCCACCTCGGGTTGCTTGATTGATGCTCTCTCGTGCTTCAATCAGCTCTCCTTTGCTCCTCCGATCATGATACCAATGCTTTGTCAAGGCTTCAGCTCCAAGGCCAAACACATTTCATGTAGTACTCCCTTAAGGTGACCAAGGTGATGAGATGTTAGTTGAATCTCATACAACTAATGGAAAGTTGTATTTCCTAGAGGATTCACCTAGATGGGCCTTCTATAGGATCTAGACAATGGTATGCCAATAGAGGTTGAGTCTAATCTCTAGAAAATTGAGGAGTTCAAGCACATCTTCAAGGTGAAAGTTAGAATCCTCATTAGAGTATTATTCTCAAGGAAGATGACATAGAGCTCATTAGTTTAAAGGCTTGGGATGAGGCATATGAATATAGAATCACCTATGCTTCTATTGTACCAAAAATCCATACTTACGCCCAAAAACCGAATGCCCTTTATAAAAAGTTCGAGTTCCAACAGTCAGAAAACGGGCAAATAACGGCTCTATAGATGCCATCGAAACATCTTTGATGCCATCGAAGGGTACCTCGATGCCATTGAGAAAATCAGATAATATGATTTGTTCTTGCTGGACATATTTGAGTTACCTGTTCGATGCCATCGAGTGCGATTAGGATGCTCCACCTTCTCCTCTTCTTTGTGTGTCACCCGTATGAAGTGTATTGGTAAAAGACCATGCAACAAAGGCTCTATGGGGTTACTATGATGATTGTGTGAAATCCATACCATATATCTATTGCATCAGCTAATGTTTGGATGCTAGCCCAAAAATAAGGAAGATCTAAAGCTTGAGTGAGCCACAACACAAGAAAATGTGGAGATGGATCAACCATGAGTGCCTCTCTCTCTCTCTCTCTCTCTCTCTCTCTCTCTCTCTCTCTCTCTCTCTCTCTCTCTCTTCTCTCTTTGCATGTTGCCTGCACCTTTGCTACAATATCTCCTATTTTTTTCTCCCCCTTTTCTAATTTCTCTTCCCCTTGTATAATTAACATATCGACTCAAACCCAAAAGGCATTGCCACCAACTCAATGGCTTCAAATTAATGTCCCCAGAAAGCATAAACACATCTATTTTGAAGTCAAAAGTCATAAAGTGCAAATTCCTAATGAGGCCTTTAAAAAATTCTTGTAAGAAATTCTTCATTATTATATAAAGAATCAAATAAACCTGTGTTTAAATCACATAATAAAACCCTAGAAAAACACAACAAACGAAAAGAGAATTTTGAATCCTAGATACATTTAAAAGAATAGTTCTTTAAGTTGAAGTCAAATACTAACCACCATTACCTGATTACCACAATACAGAAAGGTTAACATGATTGCAACCGTTCATAAAAACATTCCAAATAAGTCATAGATCAATTTGATGTCTCGATCAGTTAAGAGACAATTTGATGGGGACATCATGCATACACGCACGCACACGCGCACACGCACACCACCCCCTCTATGCACGTACGCAGAAGGAGGGCCCCACCATCGATTTGGCTCGATGACGACGTCCAGGGAGGGCCTCCTAGCTAGAAGACGAAGTTTTGGTTCATAAGGGTGGGCCTGATAGTCAAGAAAAGCCTATCATGGGATCTCATGATTGTGGCCCACTCGTCGGATTGATTTCATATTTTAGGTTTTGCTTATTGTTATTATTTAGAACATCATGAACGCTTTAGATTTCTTTGTTTTTTTTTTTTTTTTTTTACTTCATCGCCAAGTAATAGGTTGCGCATATGGTACGAGTTTTTGGGGTATAGGGTTTTCCCTATAAATGGGCACCCCATGTAATTCTTTTCATTTATTGAAGCTTAATAAAAATTCTTGCTTTATTTTTCTGCTCTCTTAGTGAGTTGTAGAAGAATTCAAAAGTGGGTGCAAAGCCCTCCCTTTTCGAATGGCTAATTACCGTGGTGCGAAGCCACATTTATCCTCATTCGCCCATACCCTCTTCCATCCATATCTCTCATCTCCTATCATTATTATTTCTTTGAATTTCTTAGCTTTTGCAGCTATCCATCCCCCTACAGCCAGTTTCCAGAATCTGGACCTATAGGAGAGATTAGAGGTCTTCCCTAGCCGACCAAGGCATAGGTGTCACTTTAGGGAGGCGGGCTTCCATCACACGTGCGGCCAGCCCACTCGCACACGTGCGTCAGCTCCAGGCTACCATCTGCACTCAGGAGCTTTCTCCGGGTCAGGTTTTGCTCTTTTCATTCATATTTCCTAAACCCTAGCCTTAGTTTGCATTAATCCTAATTTATTTGCCCCTTTTTTTACCGTAGGGTTCCTTGAATTGAGATTGGGGAATCCCTTGGATTAGGGACTGTTTGCTATGCATGTATGGTTGATTTCTATTTCCCTTTGAGCATTGTTTGGTCTGTGTAGGCCTGGACCCGCATAGATTCCCCTTTACTTGAATGTTTGGACTTTTTATGTGGGATATGGAATTTGTGTAATTGTTTCCGAACTAAGGTGATTTTAAGCCTGAAATCTCATACATCATGTTTAATTTCATGTCCTGCATCACAATTTAAGGTTGAAAAGAAAATCCAATATTTAACCTCTTACAAAGAATAAAATACAAGATTCTTGAAGCCCCACCAATTTACAAACATAAAATGAAAGCCAAATAAAATTTGAAAAAGAATATATCAACTAGAATTTGAACCGTAAATTGTAAGATTCAAATCATTGAATCGTAGGATTCATCTAAAAAGAGGATTCAAAGTAGGATTCTAATCGTTTTGCCTAACATTCAACTTAAAATATAAATCGTGAGTAGTATGAATTGCACAACTATGAATTGTCTACTACAGTATGATCACATTTCATTTTGGGATATGGCCCATACACTGGGATGGTCACTTTATACTGGTTCAATGTGTGCAACAATGACATTTCTTTGTGCACTTCATGGAACTCCATGCCCACACATCATGGTATCATTCCTTGAGAATAATGCATGGATCTGATAGCTTCTATTTGTTAAAACTTCAAACAGCCAGCTCCTTTGGCATTTTCTAAGATTCGAATCATTTCATCCATCTTTGAATCTTGTTGTTTCTCCTCTCTTTCATTTATTAGCAGCCTTTCCATCCTTTAGTATGTGGACATCTGCTTGTACTCTTCCATTTAGTGGAACTAATAATTAGTTTATGAGCTGTGCCAGCAAGGCTTGCCCAACCTGCTCCCACCTTCTGACTGTTCATCCAGAAGGCCACACCATATATTATGTAACTCACCTGGAAAAAGATCTTACTAATGAGAGATCCTCACCATCCAAAGGAAGAAGCAAGTTAGAAATTCCTTTTCTGGTTGTTGTAACTTTGTATGGATGGTTAGATATTGGATGAGTAAGATATTTCTCTGTGGCCCATCAATGGCAGGACCTTATAGAATGAATGCTTAGATCATCACGTGGTGGGGGAGAAAGGGCAAGCAGTTTGGGCGACCTCTAGGGGCATGGCTTATTAGCATCTCTCTTAGATTATTGTATCTAGTCACTTTTGTTCAGTTTGTTCTAGGATATTGGCACATATATCTGCCTTGCCTGTGGATTTGACTAATGGTATTACAATCCATGTGTCATGGCGTTCCATAAACCTCTTCACCATACACATTGCACTTTTGTGTAGGATGAGTGTTGATTTGCTGGGACAAAATGTGAATGGGTGCAACCCAAACATCAATGCAATCAGATGATGTTACTCATCCAATCACGGGCTGTAAATGGGTGCTCAACTCAAAGTTGAGCAGAAAATCTACATTCACCAAGAAAAACTCAAAAAGAGTCGCATGGTTAGACTTGTCCAATCACTGAGATTTTGGGGATATGACCCATCCATGTGCTGGACCACTGTATTATTGGCCCTGATCACATTACATGTTTGCGACATGTAAGTTGGGGGACTGCAGTTCATACAACTAACATAAATTGCATTTCATGGTAGCATTTCTCTTGGAATTGTATTATCGGTGATTAATCATTTTCTGTCTTCTTCTGATTTTCTCGCAGCAGTCAGGGCCAGCGAAGCCTTGCTTTGCACTGTTACATCCCATTTGCACCTTATTCGGTACTTCTAAATTCCATCCAAGCTTGTAGTTCTTTATTGTAATTGACACATCCAAGTTGGTTCTCTTACTTTATGAAAGTTGTTTATAGGAGAAAACTTTGGTGAGAACTAAGGGAAGGAGGTTTGGAGGCTTTTTGTCATCTGGACACACTCTCACTGCCTAATGAAATTTATTAAGACGGTAATGTCATCTATCAATCTTCTTGTCTTCTCTTTGCTTTTATCCATTTCTTGATCCTTCAAATGAAATAGGATGGTTGCTTGCAAGAGTAGAATTCTGAATGTTACTCTCCTCACGTGCCAATTTGCCACATGTTTGAGATCCAGACCATTCATGAGGTTTTCCACTCTGCGTCTCCAATGGCCTGAAGATGAGGCCTGTCTGGTGATAAGGTCAGCCACACATGTGGTAAAAAAAATGGATGTTAAGAGAATTGAATGAGGATCCATGTTTGACATACACGTGGTTCACAGGATGACCAACTGGCCTACTCTTGGGCCATGGCATGTACACGGTCCAGCCCGCTTGAGGAACAGCTTGTCCCACAAACAAATGCTGCATCATTGTGTGAAGAGAATTGGATTCAAAATCCTACTCTCACAAGTAGCCTTAGCAGGGTTCCCTTTGAATATGTTTTCATATTAGAGCAAAATGCAGTTGATTGTAGCTCCTCAGACGAAAAGCCTCATTTCTTATATGGTAGCTTAGGGCCCGTTTTGACGCACCCTCGAAATGGGCGTTTGAGGCATAATTGCTGTGATGATTGAAATGGCCGTTGATCTTGTGTGTTTGGATGCACTTTGCAAACCCCCGTCTCTTCTCCCTGCTTAACAAAATAGCCGCTAAAGCGCCAACTTGGCAAAAACCAACTCCGAGTTGATTGAAAAAGAAGCTTGAGAACCCCTTTTTCAGCGGGCCCTTGCCCTTATTCTGCTTTCTGCCTCCTACCCCAAATTGCTGGAATATGGGTAAGATGATGATGAGTTTGCTTTCTACCCATTCGTCGTTAATCTTCTGTTGAGGTATTATGCAATTTTGTACCCAACAACATCTGCAATGCCTCGGGATTTCAGTTTGTACAAGTGGGGCTCATGTATCAGCAATCCAAACAGTTGCATGATGGAACCCATGTTGGACTTCCCATACACAATCTCCCATGTGGAAAGATCGAAGTCTGAATCTTTGGCCTTTTCAGTACAATGTGGACTGTTGATGCATTCTCTTTAACTGTCTAGTTGCTAGCCTCTAATTAAAGGATTAGGGTTTTCCCAACTCAAAGATATTTGTGCGTGTGCCATCCAAGTATGCCTATCATACCAATGGTTTGAATCCCTAAACCATGGGCCCCACTTTGTGAAACCTTAAGGGCCTGTCTGGATTTGGACAAAGTTGTGTTGCGACTACCAAATCATGGCATGCCGTCAAAGCTAGCAGGTCACAGACATGTTGTTGCTGACTACTTGTTTCGTCCCTTGTTTGTCAAACACCTTGGATCATGGCATGGATAGATTGTGAGGAACATGTAGGGAAACTAAAATTTATTTAGCAGTACACTTACAATTTGTGTGCATGCACATCAGACACATGTACCCCATTTTTTAATGCTTGAATATTGATGTTGCACATATGTACATGTGAGATGCTTGAACTTGACGCTCACACATGTGGCACATGGAAACATATCATGGACATGTACAGATAAATATGATCCTGATTTGCACCAAAACTAAAAAGTGTCATTGACAAGTAGTCCCACCTCTCCACCAGAGACACCCAATCAATGGTCACAAATCCATAACTACTTGTTCAAATGTGGCATTGGTTCCCATGAACAAGGGTATCGACAAACCATGGACATATACAGTCGTCCATGACTACTAGTCAGTACACAGCTTTGCCAAATCCAAATAGCCCCTCAAATCGGAGCAAACTGAAGAAAGTCTCTGGTTGGATGTTGCGTGTACCGCTTGTTTTTCACCTTTTACTGCTTGTAACTTTTCAAAACATTCTAGGAATAGGAGACCAAGTAAAAAAGCATCAGTTGGATTTTTTATTTAACCATGTGATTGAAGCCAGTACATGGTCTGCTCACAGTAGCCTCACAGTAGCCAAATGTTACCTAGACCACAAATCCTTCTGCTGTTTTCAATCCAGACTGCACGATCTGGTTATGAATCATTTGCCATTCTAATTTCTACTTTTTGCAACCTGAAATTATGGTCCTGAACTCTTTATTATTTCTTACCTGAACTTGTGGTGCTGAACTCTTATTATTTCTTTAGTGGTGATAACTTAAATTTATATTTCCTTTCTAGAATTTTGTACCTTACTTTATGTCGGGATATTATGGTCTGGGCCTGACAGGCCAATGCTTGTCCAAGCTCAGTCCCTGAGCTGAATGCCCGAGCCCAGGCCCGGCCCTACCCACTTTCCTAGTACCCTTCATCTAGCATTAGATAAGTCATGCCAGGTTACTCTCCTGTCCTACCCTTATGCACATTCAAACCCTGGCCAGGCCCAAATAGTTACTGGGCCTTAAAACGCATACCCAAAGCAGGGCCTTTAGCTTCAGATCAAATCTAGCCCAAAGTGGGTTGGACATAGGCTGGACGCATGCCAGCCTGGTCCACTTTCTCCTTGATTTTGGCACCGTTGCATGTATAACAAGACACATGCCTTCCTTGTTTAAAACAATAAGATTCATCACTGCATGTAAAATTACACCATCAACTTCCACGTATAACCATATTGCATGTAGAGCTTTGCTCATGTACATGCCACACATGTGCCAGCATGGAAAGATAGATCTGTGATCCAATCCATCCATCAGAAAAGTGCCACTATATTGATGTCCTAGCACAAGAATCAGGTTGATCCACTAGTCAGGTGGGCCAGAGTTTGCAAAACAAAGGTACGTCTCTGAAAAACTTGGCAGAAGTTTTGCAAAACCAACCACCTGTTTCCAATGTTGCGGCCCACATGCTGTGTGGACCAGATTTATTTTGGAAAAACATGTAGAAGGTCGGACCAACCTTATGGATGGTTTGGATCTCATACATTTGTGCCATGATGGCATCTGTGTGGCATGTACATGAGCTTTACTTCACACGTGTGTATATTTAGCAAAGCTATTGCATATATTTAGTATGTATTTGAGTGATCCCGACGATCCTTCAAGCATTTTAGCAAATCAAGTTTGGAAGTCCGCTTCTCAAGTGCCGAACTAACTTACAAGCACATTGAAGTAAATTCAAGTAGCAAAAATCCACATGCTTGTTGTTTCTGAAATTGCACATCAGTTTGGATATTAGGGGTACAACTGTATTTTAATATATTTCATTGTACTTTTATTGTAGTCATTTCACACATTCGCTATTTTACCGTGGGTAAGGACAGATCTCCTGTTCATAAGAGATGCCTAACAGTGTGCTTTTGTCTGTGGAGTTTGAATAGAATCCAAGGGTGTTGATGAAGGTATCTTAAGTACCAAAGCGTGTCGGGATTCTTCGGTTCGTACGATATCTGTCATCTGCATGTGTTGTCTATTCTCAAGCTATGTCGTAGTGAATTTCCACATGCATGAATTGTCATTGACTGCCATGTTGCTTGTGAAAACCAGGGTTATGTTTCTCTATATAAAGTCCTTGGTAGTAAATTGTTCAGTCAGCTAGCAATGTGAATGCTGACATTTGACTACTTTCTCATTCTACCGAGGGCCTGTTTTGATGTACTTCCCAATTAGAAAACATTTGTTGCAAGTCTAACTTAATAGACGTGATAGAAACATTGGATGGTGATCGTCTCCAGCTAAAGTGGGAGGACTAAATGAACTTTGGAGATTTCACTTTGTTGCGAATTGGGTAGTCTTTGGAAGCACACCCCCTTCGTTGGATTTGTTGGTACATTGTCTCAGTTTGAGCTGACGGAGCAATTGAGGCGGCTCGGAAAATGAAACCCGAATGGGTATATATTAATTTCCTATGGTATGGCCCACCTGATGATTGGATAGGGTTTATTTTCGAACAAGGTGATCCTCAAGGTTTGACTAACCTATTGATGAGGGTGGATGCCTAACCCACATAATAGGTTTTTTTTTTCTTCTTTTTTGCTTGTTAGTACACACCCATGTCAGTGCACACACTCCATGTTAGCCACCCCCACTAGGGATCGATACCAAGACCTCAAGTGTTGAAACGAGTATCTCCACATAATAGGATGGATTGCCCACTGGGTGGACAGTAACTTGTCATCCAACCACTTGGATGTGAGCATTTCTCTATTTTTAAGGAAAGCATTCTGCTTGTACTGATTACTGAAATACTTCCGAACACACACCTGATTATCACAATCTGAGTCAATTGCAGTCCAACACTATCCTAAATTAATGCCTAATTGTGATTCTCTTTATTACTGAAAGAGCAGATATGGGCTTGTGGAATTTAGAAACAGTCAAACATTATACTTTTGGACAACTTTAGCCCTACGATTAGTTTTTAGAGTGATATACTTTGAATATTCAAAGGACATTGGAAGACATTGTAAATAAAGTCACAGGTATTTTGGAAACTTTGAATATGACAAAAGTTCATATTTCACTGGCAAAAAGCTGTTACCAACTTAGATATTGCCCGCATCTTTTCATATCTTAGATATTACCTGCACAATGTGTAGTAATAGGGACACCCTGCAACAAAGGCTATTTGAGGCACAGTTCAAGTGAGCTACAAACACAAGAAAACATGCAAAGGGTCACCTGCTATTAAAACCATGAGTTCTCTTCTCTCTTTCTCTGTATATAGTTTACACCTTTATTGCAATATGTCCCATTTTTTCTCCTTATATATGTAATGCGTGACATTGGGCTCAAGTGGAGTCGCCTGTTGGATGTAGGGGCACACTCGGGGTGGGTGACCCATGTGATTTGGGGCCCACGAAGGGAGTTCGGCCGAGGTCCTAAAACTCATGAGATGTGGGGCCTGGGCTATGAGATAAATGGATTAATTCGACATACTCTAACAGTTCGAGCTTTTAGAGTAAGTGGTTAATTGTCCTGCATCAAATTGGTATCAGAGCGGGAAGTCTCGTGTTCGAGACTCCTCACCGAGGGTGATTAATGCAGAGGCATTTTCACACTGAGCTCGAGTGGGGTCCCCTGTTAGATGCAGGGGCACACTTGGGGTGGGTGACCCATGCGATTTGGGGCTCTGTCACGCCCCGAAATTCACGTACTGAGTGTGCACCCTCAGACATGAGTTACGGACCACGACTTGTACACTTAGTGTACTTAAACCAGTGGGTCACATTATTTACTAGAGGTACAATAAAATCTGAATTCTATGTTCCCATTAACCTCTATCAATACATTCATGTCAACTTGATCTAGTCTCAAACATTTATCACCACACATAAAAAGAAAATAAAAATAAAATAAAATAAATTGAGACTTTTATTTGAGTCATTGGAATCATGAAGTTAGTAAAAAAATAAAACAAAATTTAAATTTATAGTCATTCTAAAACAGAAATAAAATAATAATAGGAAACAGATGTCCCATTTAATTATTCTACTGGTCCAACGACGTAAGCTCGTCTTCAATTAAATATGGCCACTGATCCTGTGGATCATCCACTGGTTTGGCTTCAGATTCTTGCTCTTGAGTCGTTCTATCTGCTTCAATTCCATCTGTACGGTTTTTCCATCAATAAATCGTCAGCTAGCCAGGCCCAGTGAGTGAACCCATCATGGTTCGTGCACAGTACAATTAAAATAATACATACAAGTAAAACATAAAAATCTGAAATACAATACAAATAATTAAAGCGTATGTTATGAATGATAGTGATGATGCATCAAGTGGATATAAATAGAAACAATCCACTTGCTTGAGTTGGATATCGACAACTCGCATCCGCACTCGACAGGCTTCTATCATTGGTAGACATTGGCAAAGCCCGCATCCCTCCCATTGGGCAGGCTTCCACATATAGTGGGCTTCTAGTGGGTACAATAGGCTGTCCCCTAGGTAATCACACACGAGTATTAATGATACCAGGCATGAATGTTTGATGCAGCAGTAATCATATCAGCAGTCAAATATATCTCTCCTTATAAGAGGCCTTTTACATGTTCATAATCCAAGAATATTTCAGCACAAATCAGTTTATAAACAATTTAATCAAGTCATTAACAACAATAAATTATTTTAATCATATGGAGAGGAAACATGTTGGGATTACTCACCTGATGAGTTAAAGAGGAATCCGATGGAGCGGATCAGAAATTACTTATAAATAATTCATATGTAGTACACCATAATATTAAAATTTATATTTATTAAACTCATAAAATATTTGATTTGTTTTGATTACTAATTAAGGTCTTACATGGGAGTGATACTCAAGTAACATACGTAATAGATAGGGTTCATCGTATTTATTTTGGCCCAAAAGACACACTAGATATCTTATAAGATGAACCACCACATGGATGGCTTGGATCTTCTAATAGCATGTCATAATGATACTTAATTTAGCTTATGTATATTTTGTCATAAACATGCATGCAACTTATATAAGTTTTACCGTGCATCAGAAGGTGGAGTTACATTATATTATATATCTAAAACACATTTATTTTTATGTGGGTCCTACTTACAGGGATCTGGATTGACTATATGGTTAACATTGCTATATTGACCTTTGAGAAAAAATTTCAATCTAATCTGAAATATGTGGGACCTGTAATAACGTAAACGATTATTGTACAACTACTACTATTTTCTTTCTGTATGGGTCACACACATTTTAGATATGTCATAAATTTACACTCTTAACCCATAATAACCTTCCAAATCAAATGGATGGATTGGATATAATGTATGCATTACTGTGAGTCCACAATCTGATGACCCAAGATGGTTTTTAACGTTAAAAGCCGCACTTGGTTTCAACGTTGACAATCAAACTTTATTTTTTTTATACTTATTTATTTATTTAATTTTTTTATAGGTCTCATGAAAATCTAAACCATGAATGAGATAGGTAATCTCCTCATAAAGGACAAGCCAAAAAAATCTATTCGAAATAACACTTTTGTGGCCCACAAGAATATTCAAAGGTGCCCATTTAATTTTCACTATTTAAGGTGATGTGATCCACATGAGTTTTCTTTCAAATAAAATTTTCAACTCCAAGACTTTTAATTAGTGACAAGATTATTAGACGGTACGGATTTGATACATACATCAAGAAGCCCCGTATATAAGGCCCATAAATCCAGACTAATTCCGATAACGTAAATAGCCCAATTTCACTTTTGCACGCTGGAGTGTTTTTTTACACCCACTCTATATTGTTACACTTTTATCATGATGACCCATACATAATATGTGTGC
The DNA here is from genome assembly GCA_030180095.1 of Magnolia changhungtana. Lineage (NCBI taxonomy): Eukaryota > Viridiplantae > Streptophyta > Magnoliopsida > Magnoliales > Magnoliaceae > Magnolia > Magnolia changhungtana. Next base: position 2,699,774 of record JASAUF010000336.1, read on the forward strand.
ATAAGATCTATTCTATTCACCACTTTACTAACATAGTTTTAGGACATTGGTAGAAAAATGAAGTAGATTCGTTATTCTGATGGATCATACTGCTATGAATCAACACTGACCGTTCTTCCACTATTAAAACATATACATTTCTTATTTCAAACCCTCCTAACTTTCTATGTAAGATCCAATTTGTTCATTGGTCCATCCAATTATATTTTAATGGTCAAAATTATTGGTATCTCCATCGGAACTCCCTACGGCCCCGATGAATATTCCAACGATGACTGCCTAATGAATTCTATTTTGCATATTGTGGCGTACCAAAATCTTAATTTAGCCTAATTTTTGGAGGTTTCTCATATTTTGGTCCTTGGAACCTAATGGACGGAATTAATCGGGCCATGTAAGCAAAATAAACAAAAAAGACTTACGTATTTCCTTTGATTTCTTGTTACATGCGTAAGGCGTTCCACGGTGCATTGTGCATATGCTTCCATGCTTCTCGATGTCCTCGCCTACTACAATAGCTGAAGTTGCTAGACTTATGCAACTTTGGATTTATCACTGCAGAACACCATTCTACTGTTGCTACTTTGAGGTGAGGTACTTTCTCTGTCATGGTAAAATGCAAGGTAAATTGCTGTGTTACAGTGCTCCACCCAAACATATCTAGAATACACTTGGATTCTCAGTTCGTACGTCTAGGACCTGCTATCAAGTGATCCAAACAGATAGCATGGTGGTCCCCTACCGTTGATGTCCCATGCACAAAAAATCTCAGATGGGAAGATCACAGACATTGACTGTTTGGCCATCTTTCAATTGAATGTTGGTCACTGTTGTATCATCTTACTCAACAATCTATACCCTGGGCACCGATTGAAGGGTTAGGACTTTTGGCAAATGGACTAACACGGTGGGGCCCATCATATCAACAGTTTGGATCACCAAGAATCTTGGGCTCCACTTGCATTCTGGAGTTGCATAGTACATCAATGATAGAAGGCAAGTAAAAGCATAGGGGATGTAATTTCTCTGGTATTCTGAACTTGCAGACTAGAAATGTACAAATCAAATGTCAGATCTTGGCTCTACGGTCCAGATCGGTGCGGTTTTGATCACAATCTTTTCATGGAGAAGAAGGTGAGAAAGATGACTTTGTGAATGTTGATTGGGCAATCTTTCTTTTTCTTTCTTATGACTATGCAAAGAAAGCAGCCACATGAAGAATCTCTAACGTAGGATTCAGTTGCAGGTGAGATCTTGGCCAGATCAAAAATTTTAACGGTTGGATGACCGTATACACTCAATGAAGGAAATTGTAGACCATTCGCAAATGGCTTTTGTTGATCCTTTAAAGAGAAGATTCAAAAGAAGGCTACGGTGGTCAAAAAGGTTTGGCATTTGATTTTCTAGACCATGGCCCACCAATTGATAGGTCCCGCATGTCCCAAGATAGGAGGAGAAAGGACGGTACTGATGTTTTGTAGGTGAAGATTCGGCGTATAGACATATGAGGCAATGTGGATATATGGGACCCGCATTGACTACCCGACGGTCTAAAGGGTCCCTCCATATGGATTGCCCATGGCTAAAAATTGCTGCAATTGGACGAATCTCACCCTCCAATCGATGGAATTTCTTGGTTGTTGCATGTGGACCGTTGACTACATTCTGAGGAATGCTACTTTCCCTTGCCTCGTTTCACGCACTCCATTGGCCAATTTGGCACGTGTGCACAGGATCAGAGCATTGCTGGTATCGAAAATCTGGCGAGTGCACTCGCATGAGACTTGTCAGAAGCGGATTGGCTGGTGTGTTCACGTCACCAAGTTTTATGGGTCCCAAAATGAGGTACTTGTTATATCCAAACCGTCCGTCCACTTGGCGAGCTCCTGGGACGCGGATTTCATGCAAAAGTAGGAAGTTCCTGCGCAAGTATGCTGGTTGGGGCACACCAAGATGTTTGTGAGAAATCCACCATGTCCATCTGTTTTTCGAGCTCATTTTAGGACGTGCCACCAATAATGAGTTGGATATAAAACTCAAGTGGGCTACGTAAGAAGAAACAGTGGGAATTCAGTGAACGCTGTTGAAGCATTCTTATAACCGTAAAGGTCACGTAACAGGCTATATTTTTTTGTCATTGGGAATGATCTGATAAACCGTTTGGATAGCATATAAACATAAAAGGTGGAGTTCAGGAAGGTTTCAACGGTAGGAATTTCTTTCCCCAATTTTCCCTCTCACGTAACCCACTTGAATTTTATATCCACCTTATTGGTGGTGAACGTCCTAAAATGAGCTCGAAAAAGGGGTGGAGGGGGGTGGATTTCTCACCAACATCTAGGTGGCCCACCCGGCCTACTTGTGCACGAACTTCCTATGAAAGGCTTCTGCAGTAAATCCGCGTACCGTTGACACTAGATCCATAGCTCAAGTGGTAGTAGACGTTTCAACACTGAGGTCTTGGTATCCATTCCCTAATGGACGTTTCAACAGCTATGTGTGAACTAACAATGGGTGCACTAGCAAGCTAAAAAAACCAAAAGAATCTGCATACCCTACAAATAAAACGATACAAAGATAAAAGGGTCACAGAAGTTTTGATCGCTCGTCTTCGCACGGCACATACCCATACCAGCAAATCTGCTTCTAGACTTGTCATAATCCCTGTAACCCTAAGGGCCTATTTGGTTTTCTAAAATACCGGCAGTTGACAGTAAAGAGGGCATTAATTACAATTTACATGTAATAGCAATGATTGGGTAAATTCCGATTGACTACTATCCCACGCTTGATTTCCTGATATGTAATAGTGTAATAGAGAGTCTTTCTCTAATCCTATGTTTGGGCGTGCGGTGTTATAATCCTGTCATCCCAAATTAATGGTACGGTGTCCAGCACTTTAGCTCTACAACGACTGCATACCACTGTTTGATTTCCACAGCAGTATGTACCATGGATGCGTACTGTTTTGTGCCCCAGAAGCTATTTTTGGTGGACTGCGGTCACCGTGACATGCTGGAACCCACTATCTATGATGAATCTAAGTACAGACTGTGTCGTAGTACATGTGGGGACCATATAGATGTATGTATTTTTATGCCCACACATGATATACTAACGTACATACGAAATTATCAATTTTTCCAAAAACTTAAACAAATCTTCACTGACTGATTATTGGTCAATCACCTAAGCCTAGATAAACGAATTATAAACAAATATCAGCTTCAATGTCGGTATGTTCTCTGACCGTTTATCGGTCAATTACCACATCTTCTTACCGTGTGATCCACTTGATATTTGAATCTACCTCATGTCAAAGATGAATCTAATCCGGAAAAATGCATGAAAGTCATAGTTGCATAATAGACATTAAAAGTGCCCTAGTTTGTCAAGTTACGTGAGTGGTAGGTCAGACCATTTACAGAGCTCGATAAAAAGATCAATTCAAGCGTCTGCCTCATCAGGATGTGTGGAAGCTCGTCACAGGTGAATCCAAAGCCTCACATCCCATAACCCAAAACACTAGGTAAAGAAAAATCCTTAAAAAGAAGTTAGAAATCATAGGGTTTTGAGGTGAGAAAACGTTTTCAAAATAGGAAAATCTCTAAGTTTTTCTCGTCTTGTCGATCTTATTGGAACACCCTCGATATGATCGACATGCTCTGTCGATGTCCTCGATACCTTAACGATATTATCGATATGAGGACCAAAACGTCCGGCAACTAAATATTCATCTGGACGGATTTATCAATGTATCGATACACCTATCGATATCATCGATATAAGCACTAAATAAGTCCAGCAACTTCACAACATATCTGTACAAATCATCGATATATCGATACACTCATCGATATTCAAATCTCGAGTCCATCGAAGAGTGGCTCAATAAGATCGCCAGGCAGATTTTTGGCGCCCCTGTTTTTTTAATGAAAATCTCAAATTCCTTCGATATATCAATGACTGTCCGATATGATCTGAATTCAAATATCGATAAAATCAGAGGTCCATCGATGATATCGATCGTGGGCGCGCATTTCTTACAGCAGATATTTCAGGTTGTTTTTAACTATGATCAGGGGCCCTTCGATAAAATCGATATTCAAATGTCGATGATATCGGCACTAGGTCGATTGCATCGAGCAAGGTCATAAATCGTCCTGCAAGCTTAAAGACAAATTCGCCGGATTTATCGATGCATCGACTCTGATCCCGATATCATTGACATTCAAATTCCGATGATCTCGACGGTTCCCCGATCATTCATGAAAACTTGAAATATTTCAAAGTCAAGTCTCTCTCATTTTTCAAGTGTCGATGGATCGATCCTGTCATCGATGGAATCGGAGTTCGAAATTCGATGATGTCGACAATAGTTTCGATTCATCGACCAATTAGCAAAGAGTTTCAAAAGCGTATGACATTGAGTTCGAGTCATCGAGCAGACCATCGATGCTATCGAGAGTATACGCTCGATGATATCGAACTCTGTCATAAATGTGACCGTTTTATATCTGTTGGAACTTTTTGCCTATATATAGAGGACTTGTCTTTTCTTGCTGTGAGAGAAAATAGAGAGCTTTTGAGTATTTCAACTTACACCTTATATCTAAAGCCCTTTCTCTCAAGGGAGTTCATCCTCTAATCCACCCTCACCATTGACATTAAATAGAGTGGATTGGGGAATGAACTTCTGCATTCAAGGATCCTCCAGCTACTACCTTAATGGCAAATCATTAAGCCGGGGTGCCTTGAATGCATAAGATTGGAATCGCTCTATATTCCTTATAGGAAAATCTTTAAAAAGTAGGATTCCATTATAACCTTGACTCAACGCGAAGCCAAGTACTGGTACATCTTTTGTGTTGCGGATCAAGGAAGCTGAAGACTCTTTAACAACAAGGAGGAGATTTTCGTCATTGCGCTAAATGGGACTCATCAACTTATCTGTAAGTATCCAGAGTCCAAGAGGATACTTATGATCATTCCTTTCTAGGATTGGGTCTTAAGTGGTTCTCGCCCTTTGAAGTCCTCAAAGAGGCCTCCGGCGGGAGTGTATGTAGTGGGTGCGTTGTATGGACCCTTGCTCTGTGGAGAGCATAAACATCCGGGTGCGTTGTGTGGACCCTTGCTCTGTGGAGAGCATAAACATCCGGGAGCGTTGTGTGGACCCTTGCTCTATGGAGAGCATAAACACCTGGTTAGGAGTGAACCAGTAAAACTCCAGGGTTAGAGGTGAACCGAGTAGAAACCTCCGTGTAAAGGTTGAAGGTGAAACTGATTTAAAACCTTAAGTTTGAGGTGAACCCTGGGAAACCTCCTTAGTGAAATTCGGTACACTCAAGGGTTGAGTGCGGCAGCCGAGAGTGGAGTAGACAAGTAGTCGAACCACTATAAAAATGACTGTGTTTGAGATTGTTACTATCTTTCAATTATGTGATTTCCTTATATGTTTTTATATCTGATTGCCTGAGATCACACCTCATACACACACACAGTCATATCCATCATAAGCTAGCTTGCATACTGCTTACTTCTAAAATAGTTTGTGATTGGATCCTCTACCAGGCTTGGAAGCCAGTAGAGTTACTTTTGAGTAATCCTGATACTTGCATGATCACAGGATTAGTGAAATAGGATTTTTAGATAAAACTTAAATCTTTTAAAAAGTCCTATTCACCCCCCTCTAGGAGATATTGGCATATTCCGACTTCAACTCAAGCGGTCTTCACCGCTATTTCAATTGGTATCAAAGCGGGTCTCTCTTTAAGGGCTTCACCGCCTAGAGAGTGATCTTGACTAAAGTTGGGAATATGGCCAAAGGAGAGGGCTCATCAGTCACTAGACCTCCAGTATTTGACGACTCAAACTATGCATACTAGAAGGCTAGGATGCACTACTTTTTGAGATCTTTGGATCATGACGTTTGGGATATAGTTGAAAGTGGATATGTGCCACCTATTGAACAAATTGTACTTGATAGTGGCACAACAATCACAAAGCCCAAATCCAAAGAAAAGTGGACAATATTCGACAAAGAAAGGCAGACATCTGAAGCCAAGGCTATGAATGCTATCTACTGTGCCTTGTCCCAGGATATATTCAATCAGATAAGTATGTGTAGGACATCCAAGGAAGCATGGAATTTATTAGAAACAACTCATGAAGACACAAGCACTGTGAAGTGATCCAAACTTCAACTCCTGACTTCACAGTTCGAAAGTCTTAGAATGGAAGAGCATGAGACGTTTATGGAGTTTTTCACCAAGTTGAATATTATTTGCAACTCCATGGGTGGATTGGGAGAGAAAGTTCCGGTACCGAAAATTTGTAGGAAAATTCTAAGATCCCTACCGAAACGATTTAATCCCAAGGTAACAACAATTGAGGAGTGTAGAAACATAGATGAAATGAAAGTAGAATAACTGGTAGGTTCTCTACAAACTTTTGAACTACATTTTAAACAATCCCAAAAATCCAAAAACATTGTCCTGAAAACTTCAAAGAAAACAATTCATGAGGACAGTGAAAGTGAAAAGGAAGATGAAGATGAAGAAGTGGCTTTGCTAGCACAAAAATTCAGAAGATTCTTTCATAAGAATCGCGGCCGTCCTTTTAGAGGGAGAAAGGTGAACAACAAACCGCCTGTAAATTTGGTAGAAGAACCAAAGAACCATAATGTTATGCCTGTCAAGAGTATGGACACCTATCAACCGAATGCCCAAACAGGAAAAACTAAGGGCAAGGCAATGGCCACCACGTGGGATGATACAGAGGAGTCGAATTCAGAATCCAGTGACTCAGAAAGCAATGGAGATCAGAAATTATTGAAAATACTTATAGTTTCCACTGCTTCAATTATTCCCACCGAATCAGAAAATGAGAAAGAACAGTCATCCACTGAATCATTTTCATCTGACAATGAGGAAACTGAAGAAAAAGAAGAAGAAATCGAAAAGGATAAACTGCAAGATGCCTATAATCAACCTTATATTCATAGCATCAATATCCTTAAAAGACTCGAAATAGCGGAGAACAAAAGCAAGTTGCTGCAGAAAGACTTGGATAAAGCATTGAAAATCACCACACATTTGATAAATGATCTGCAGCGATATCATATGGATAATGATAGACTTGAGCAAGTCAATACTCATCTTAAAAACGAGTCTGAAAAACTGAACAAACAGGTTAAGCAATTAAAAGACAAAAATATGCTTCTTAAAAATGAAAATCATACACTCCTGTTTGATTTGGAAGAATCCAAGAAGATAGCCAAGATAAATTGCAAGTTTTCCCAGAGTGGCGTAAAGCTAGAAAAACTGTTAGGAATGGGAAGACCTGGAAAGGATAAAAGCGGTCTTGGATATGAAAAATATAAATCAAAGTCTGGAAATGCAGCTCCCAGAACTGAAAAGTCTGCTGCTTCTGGAAGCAAAACCAGAACAACTCCAGCATGTTATTTGTGTGGTGATCTAGGACATTATAATTTTGAATCCATAACTCCTAGGAGGACTCAACTTAACTCTGGTCAGAACAAATTGACAGCCAGAGAAATATAGAACTTCAAGAGTCCTCTTAAGAATATGGATAGAAGCAATGTCCTTACATCACCACCCAAATCAATTAACAAGGTAAAATGGGTAAGGAAGAATTAGTTCAGATCATGTATCAGAATATGAACCGGTGCTAAAATGAGGAAATATTTTTGCTGAGCTTCAAATAATATATCTGAGGTACTTCACCTCCACTTTTTGTATAAACATTCAAATGTTTATAATTTTGTTATGTACAGTGTGTGTGTACATAATTTTTGCTGAGTATACTGTTGATAGAGATACGAAAAGTATACTTGAAGATCCGTCTGAATGCTGAAAATTGAAAATCTTCATCTTCGATATGGCTATCGATATGACTTTCTCGATATATCGATAAAAGGATGATATCATTGACGTCTCTTGAGAATATGAATAGTCGTGTGACTAAGATTGATATCAAAGACAGACTCGATAGAATCGATCAACAACATCTCGAGGATATCGAACCAATGATCGATAATATCGACAGATGCCTCTCGATAAAAGTCAGCGAAGCGAAAAAGGGATTCATTTTCTCAAGGTTTTTTGGTCATCCTCTCCACACGATTCTCTCGACCAAAACTGCTGAAAGCCACGTCGGACTACTCAAACTCCTCCACAAATCGGATACTACCCTTTTGACACGTCAAGAGTCCATTCTCATTTGGGTTTTTTTTTTCTGTTCTTGTAAGGTTTTTGTCGTTTTTTTTCTCAACTTGTCCCCATGGGAAAAGACAAAGGGAAAGGATCCGGACAAAGGAAATCTTCGAAAACGTCCCGACAAAAGGTACTTGCCTCTAAGGCTAAAGCAAGTGCTTCCGATTGTGGGATCCCCACAAAGCAATGCTCAAAACATGATGGGTCCCAGTCGGAAGAGCAGATACCTCCACCAGTGCAAGTCAATCCTGTCTTAACAAGATTTGCAAGCAGGAAAGTCATTCCCGAAAGGAAAGTCGACAGAAGCTGCTTGATTCCATATAATCTGGAACCTCTATTTTTAGCTATAGATTGGTCATCAGTTCTCGACTTTAGAGGATCATATCAACTTGAACGAACTTATCATTTCTTTGCTGCCCGCCATTCTCCGACATCTGATTCTCCATCCATCTCCGTAACTGTAGATGGTGATGATGTGCTGATCACTCCAGGGTCTGTTGCAGGGATATTCAATCTTATCTTATCTCTTGTAGGAATCCCTGATATGGACATGGAAGACCCTGAAGTTCGGTCCAAGGTCACTAAATTTCTCTGCCATAATCGTGATATCGAGTGGTATCAAGGGAATGCCCTAAAAGTCAAGTTCATAGAACCTCGTTATCGAGTCCAGCATGGTATTCTTGCTTCGTATATTTACTCTAGAGATTCCAACAGAGCTGACGTCATTGGCTTCATGACTATGATAATCTATTCAATCGCCATTGGGATCAAGATCTGCCTGCCTACCCTGATTGTGTATCAATTGGTGTATGCTTATCATAGGGCTAGGGACATTCTCCTACCATATCCCTGGATCATCAATACAATTTGAAATACCATAGGGTTCCAAACTACAAATGATCCAGTCCTTCCTCTCCAAGCCTTCAACAAAAGCAACATCCGAAGGATGGATCTGAGGTTTCACAAATATCCTGAGGAACTCCTGGAGGAAGGAATTCAAGCTGAGGAAGAAGGGAGGGCTGGTGACGCTCCTATGGGAGGGACCGGGATGACTGAAGAAGCTGCTTTTAGACCTCAACATGCTTCATCAATATCAACACCTGGGCGTGCAAAGAGGTTTAAGCCCCATCCAGACAAGCTTGACGCCATTTAGCATGAAGTCTCTCAGCTCAAGGAGTCAATGAATGAGAGATTTACTGTTCTGGAACAGATGGTGCTAAGTGTGCAGCAAGTTGTCCAACAATTAGTGAACGTGATAACTTGTCACACGGATGACACTGCACCATCACACTCTGCACCATGATGATGGTCACTGCACACTACACATACACTCCACTCACATTTTTTTGCGTTTAAATATTAGTATCTTTTTGAATATTCTACATCTGTATGAGTGTGTGTGATAGCTAACCATTCTAGGGATTCTGATGTTTTTTTTTTTTTTTTTTTTTATGTTCATGGAAGGATCTGTTGTCTTTTATGTTTGGTTTGCTTGGGATTTACTGCTGTCTAGGGCAGTTTTGGTTCTTTTATGGCTAAATATAACGCTCAATCTTTTCCTGCCATATTTGTGTTTCGTTCCCCTGGTTTATCAAGTTTTGGAATACATGTGATGTCATTAATGAATATTTTTCACTGTTATATAACTTCTATATTGTATCTAATATGCATTCATGAATTCGGATGTTGATGTTTGATTGGATTAAGTTACAACTTTTATACATCAATGATCTACTTCTCCCTGATTGGTTCTCCTATGCAATTCACTCTTCAGTCAATATCAACTGAGATATCATTGTCAATGACTGACAAAAAGGGGGAGAACATTTATAAACACCCCGGATGGAAATTGTGCATCTACTGGAATGTTGTTGCAGGTGTTAGGTGGAGCAGCTGCATCAAGTAAGGGGGAGTTTTTGAAGTAAGGGGGAGCAAATACTGGGTTGTGTACATGGTTCATTAGATTTTGTAAAATTGTGTAAAAACATGTACAACAATTTAGGATGTGTCTGTCTAGATATTATTCTAGGGTGTTTTGGGGGATTTTGTCATATAATTGACAAAGGGGGAGATTGAAAGTGCCCTGGTTTGTCAAGTTACGTGAGTGGTATGTCAGACCGTCTACAGAGCTCGATAGGAAGATCAATTCAAGCATCTGCCTCATCAGAATGTGTGAAAGCTCGTCACAGGTGAATCCAAAGCCTCACATCCCATAACCCAAAACACCAGGTAAAGAAAAACCCTTAAAAACAAGTTAGAAATCATAGGATTTTGAGGTGAGAAAACATTTTTAAAACAGAAAAATTTCTAAGTTTTTCTCACTTTGTCAATCTTATTGGAACACCCTTGATATGATCGACCTGCTCTGTTGATGTCATCAATAACTTAACGATATTATCGATATGAGGACTAAAATGTTCAGCAACTAAATATTCATCTAGACGGATTTATCGATGTATCGATACACCTATCGATATCATCGATATAGGCACTAAATATATCCAGCAACTTCACAACATATCTGGACGAATTATTGATGTATCGATACACCCATCGATATTCAAATCTCGAGTCCATCGAAGAGTGGCTCAATAAGATCGACAGACAGATTTCTGACGCCTCTGTTTTTTAATGAAAATCTCAAATTCCTTCGATATATCGATGACTGTCCGATATGATCTGAATTCAAATATCGATAAGATCGAAGGTCCATCGATGATATCGATCGTGGGCGCGCATTTCTTATAGAAGATATTTTAGGTTGTTTTTAATTATGATCGGGGGCCCTTCGATAAAATCGATATTCAAATGTCGATGATATCGACACCAGGTCGATTGCATCGAACAAGGTCATAAATCGTCCAGCAAGCTTAAAGATAAATTCATTGGATTTATCGATGCATCGACTCTGATCTTAATATCATCGACATTCAAATTCCGATGATTTCGACGGTTCCCCGATCATTCATAAAACCTGAAATATTTCAAAGTCAAGTCTCTCTCATTTTTCAAGTGTCGATGGATCGATCCTGTCATCAATGGAATTGGAGTTCGAAATTCGATGATACCGACAATATTTTCGATTCATCGACCAATTGGCAAAGAGTTTCAAAGGCATATGACATTGTGTCTGAGTCATCGAACAGACCATCGATGCTATCGAGAGTATATGCTCGATGATATTGAACCTGCTCGATGATATCAAACTCTGTCATAAATGTGACCGTTTTATATCCATTGGAACTTTTTGCCTATATATAAAGGACTTATCTTTTGTTGCTGTGAGAGAAAGTAAAGAGAGCTTTTGAGTGTTTCAACTTACATCTTATATCTAAAGCCCTTTCTCTCAAGGGAGTTCATCCTCCAATCCACCCTCACCATTGACATCAAATAGAGTGGATTGGGGAATGAACTTCTGCATTCAAGGATTCTCCAGTTACTACCTTAATGGTAAATCATTAAGCTGGGATGCCTTGAATGCATAAGATTGGAATCGCTCTATATTTCTTATAGGAAAATCTTTAGAGAGTAGGATTCCATCACACCTTGACCCAACCCGAAGCCAAGTACTGATACATCTTTTGTGTTGCTGATCAAGGAAGCCGAAGACTCTTCAACAACAAGGAGGAGATCTTCGTCATTGCGCTGAATGAGACTCATCAACTTATCTGTAAGTATCCAGAGTCCAAGAGGACACTTGTGATCATTTCTTTCTAGGATTGAGTTGTAAGTGGTTCTCACCCTTTGAAGTCCTCAAGGAGGCCTCCGACGGGAGTGTACGTAGTGAGTGCGTTGTGTGGACCCTTGCTTTATGGAGAGCATAAACATCCGGGTGCGTTGTGTGGACCCTTGCTCTGTGGAGAGCATAAACATCCGGGTGCGTTGTATGGACCCTTGCTCTATAGAGAGCATAAACATCTGGTTAGGAGTGAACCAGTAAAACTCCAGGGTTAGAGGTGAACCGAGTAGAAACCTCCGTGTAAAGGTTGAAGGTGAACCTGATTTAAAACCTTAGGTTTGAGGTGAACCCTGGAAAACCTCCTTAGTGAAATCCGGTACACTCAAGGGTTGAGTGCGGCAGCCGGGAGTGAAGTAGACAAGTAATCGAACCACTATAAAAATGAATGTGTTTGAGATTGTTACTGTCTTTCAATTATGTGATTTCCTTATATGTTTTTATATCTGATTGCCTGAGATCACACCTCATACACACACACACACAGTCATATCCATCATAAGCTAGCTTGCATACTGCTTACTTCTAAAATAGTTTGTGATTGGATCCTCTACCAGGCTTGGAAGCCAGTAGAGTTACTTTTGAGTAATCCTGATACTTGCATGATCACAGGATTAGTGAAGTAGGATTTTTAGATAAAACTTAAATCTTTTAAAAAGTCTTATTCACCCCCCTCTAGGAGATATTGGCATATTCTGACTTCAAGTCAAGCAGTCTTCACCACTATTTCAAACATAAAGTTGACAGTCCCAGCAGCTCGGACGAGTCCGATGTCTCACCTAATCCCATGAAGGACTCGAAAATACACCAGCACATCTACCTACCCAATTACCCCATTGCAAGTAAGGTCATAAAGTCATGCTATTCTGACCATTGGTAAACAAAAATGGAGAAGACACAATCCTCCCTACAAACATTAGGACGCATTTTCAACATCCTAACTAACGTCCAAAACAGTACATCTTAAGAAGTTTGAAAAAAAGAAAAAGAAAAAGAGGAATTTAAAGTACCCATATCAAACAGGCCAGTTCAGTTAACACCAATACATGATCTGAAAAGTGATAATGAAAACCAGGCAACCAACAATAAGCCTAATCAGTGCCTCAAATGACTCTGGTGTATCTTTCATAGCTTCTTGCTGTTTCTCGTTGTAATCGCTGAATGGCCGGAAACTGTATGATGCTGGGGCAGTCGCTAGAGGCATTGGGTAACTGCAAGCGGAACCCATTCCATCATTCGCCATATGATTGTCCTGTTCCTGCTCGACAACCAGTTCATGTACATTTCTTCGCTCCAAAGACTCGCAATACGATGTCCACTAAAAGAAATCCTCAGACGTTGATTTCTATCCCCGGAAGCGGGCCGTTAAATAACCCTCGACATTCTCCCAGCACTCTTCTCATGTATAGTAGATGTTTGGTCGCCGTCCATTAAAAACAACATATATCTTCTTACTCATCTGTGCCTATAACGAAATTATGATAAACAGCATCAACCAGATGGTTTTACTACTGTAACATATTAATATGAACAATCGAAATTTCAATCTAAGTATATAAGCAATTCTTCAATTATGTAAAGATGATTCAATACCTGAAACACGGAGTGAAACTAACTTTGATATACCTGTGTATGTATCCGGTTCATTGTGTACATATAACCATTATAGTCAACAACATCAAACATGCAATTAATATGAGGGAGATTATAAGCAAGTTGACAATCATTCAAATGATTAAGCAGTGATCGAACATCAATATCCCAAAAAAAAAAAACACCCATAAAATCCAAAAATATCAATATATCAAGAGCTAGTATGCTTCACTAGCAGCAGAAAACCATAAAGTACTGTCCAAAAAAACCAAATGGCTGTCCAGCCATATCAAGCATGTTATAAACAAAAAAGGGTGGGGAATCTGTGATCAGTCAGAAGACTTATCTGGTGCAAGCAGCATCAACACAAAGTCCAGCCTCCTGTGCTCAGGAAGAGAAAGGAATGAGGCAGATTGTTGTTCATCTTTTGACATGATCCTTGTTGCACGTAGGATCTTGTTACTTGTGAGGCCTTCAATCTGCTCCAGTGCAGGTACAATCTGCTCCATACGTATCCTGTGATTTCCTTTGTGTATGGTTATAGCTAGTAACTTGACAGCTTCTGCAATGTCACTCATCCCTTTGCCAATGACGCCACAAGGACGTTCCAATCTGGCTCTCTTCCTGGAACTGTTTGTGCTGCCTGTGTTCACAAAGTGGTTGTCATTGAGATTCAGACTACAGTTTGCAACATGAGTACCATCATGACTTTGAAATGACCACTAGATGTTATGCCCACTGTCTCCCAACTCGTCACTGGATAAAATAAGTGTATCATCATTAAGATCAACCGACGCTGTCAGTGTAACATCGTCATCGCGAGACTTTCTCGAACACATCTTACATCCCATATTCCCCGTCGAAGCACGCAATCCAGTAGCTCGGTCATTTCCAAATAAGTACATGAGGTCATTATACCTTTGCACAGGTTTACCCCGAACATGTTGCGCATAGGGATGTGACTATTGAAAACGACATAGAAAAATATTTGTTTGAGAAAATTTAAAAAATGATAGGTACACTCACAACTGACCATGGGTCCCATAAGGCTATTAGATTGGAAAATTAGCAAGGAAAGGAGAATAAGAAGAAGAGGCCGTTTGGATGGAGGTTGGATATTTTTCAGCAACACAGTCATAGTAAAAGTAATGGGAGAATAAGAAGAAGAGGCCGTTCGGCTCCCTATAACAACATCGGATGACCCACAATTCTTGTATAGAAGCATGAATGTTAAACGTGTGGTCCACGTGTGCCCGATATCCAGAACAAGACGATTCTTCTCTTTCTACTAACCACATTAGGCATAATAACTGTATGAAGACATTGAATACAACAATTACCTGTTCTGAAGTTGTCGTAGCTGGTGGATGGGGGGGATGTCAGTCGCAGACGACAGAGAAGATCGCTGCATGATAACGGAAAACATTTTCCGTAAATGGTAAAGACTACGGAAAGTGGAATAAGCGATTTTCAGCCGTAGTCAGGTAGATTTCATACCTGTTATGGACTCGCCGTAGGTTTTGGAGAAGATGTCACTCCCAGACAGCAGAGAGAACCACTGATGGAGAGAGGAAACATGTACAACAAGGGGTAACAAAGATGATAAAAATGGAATAAACGAGATTCCAACAACATGCAAGGCTGCTTACTTCATGTCATATGTAATATCATGGATGACAAGAACGATGGAGTAACATGCAAGCCTGGATCTTTCGAACAACATATGAAATGTGCAAAACTGAAGAAGATGAATCCAAATGCAGTGAATAATTTGAATCAAGTTGAAAAGGTACCTGCAATCGGATAGAGGTGATGCGGAATCTGCCAATGAGAGAAGCTCCGAACCCCTCACTCTTTGAGAATGGAAACAGAGCAGAGGAATGAGAAGAAAAGAAAAAAAAATATCCCTACAAGATAACAGAAGATCAGATGCATCGACCCAAAGCCAGGAAAATGATCGGCGTTTACCTTACGGCTACTCTTCGTTCGCTGTGACTGGTTCGGTGTCTCAGCCTCAAACGATGGAAATGAAGTCGGTTTCGTTTTTAAGATCAGCTATTCTGGTGTGAATCTTGCAGTCGTGCTCTTGCGTACCACATTATCTGATTTACAGGTACTTATTACATCGATTGTCGATCCCTGTATTATGCAGAGAGATGTAAAATTGGGCGGCTCTTTTACGCCGGATTACTGCCAAATCGGACGGGTCAGTAATGCGTCCGAATGCAGCCATTTTCAAACAAGCGTCATATGTAATTATTACTTTTTTTCCGCTAACTGCCGGTATTTCAGAAAACCAAACCGGCCCTAAGCTTTGTGGGTCCACTGTGATTTCTGTGTTATATCCACTCCTTCCATCCGTTTCGCCGTACCATGCCAGGACGTGTATAAAAGATGTAGATCCAAACGTCCGGTGGGCCACACCAGAAGAGACAGTGAAGATTGGACGCCTAGCATTAAAACCTTCTTTAGGGCCACATGAGGAGTTTATGTCCGTGTTTTACCGTTATCCGGTTGGAATCACCTTCTTAGCGGTTTGCATGTCATATAAACATGGTGGGTCCTAAGAATCTCTGGACAATGGGTGTTTGGACGGAAAGATCTAGCTGGTTTGTTGACGTCAACAAGTTCTGTGAGTCCCATCATGAGGTATATGTTATATCCAAACCGTCCATCCATTTGGCGAGCTCGTCATAAGGCTTAAGCCGAAAAATAGTGGACCACACTATAAAAAGTAGTGGGGGATTAAATGTCTACCATTGAAACCCTTTTGAGGTCACAGAAGTTTTGGATCAAAATGATATTTGTTTTTCCACCTTATGGAAAGATTGGATGGAAAACGAAAGTTATGGTGGGCTTATGAATGTTTTAAGGGTCAAAATCATTATCCACCGCTCTATTTGTGGTGTGGTCCAGTTAAGCTTTGGATATGATTCATTTTTTGGCTCATGCTCTAAATTGATCTTTAAAAAAAAAAAAAAAAAAAAAAAAAAAAAAAAAAAAAAAAAAACCATCATTTTGGGGCCAAGTAACTTTTGATTTCTTTTGAACCATTCATACAACTCAGAGCTCGAGGAGCGTCAGTGCTCCTCTTCTCACAACACGTGCGGTAAACCAGCCAATCCACTTCGACTTAGTTGCCTCCATACATGTGACATCAACCTGTTGTACGAACTGGACACGACTTGCCCCGGTCAATGGAATCCCCTCTAACCCTAAGGGGGTGTTTGGCGCATGGTATTGGAAAGGATTAAGTGAGATGAGATTCAAAAAATGTAATTATTACATGTGACATGGATTATCCCCTATTAGCATGGGATACCATGGGACAAGCTTAACTCCATACTATGTTTGTATTAAAATGGCATTCACTCTTTGATTTGTTGTCCATTGAATAGATATACCTATCATCATTTGAAACCATTTAAAATAACATAAATGTGTTATGTCTACACCGTTTATCTGTTTTGCAACCTCATTCTATGACATGGACCTAAAAATAAAACAGATCCCTCGCTTAAGTGAACCACAACACAAAAAGCATTGGGAATAATGATGCCTACCATTGAAATCTTCCTAGGGTCCACCATGATGTTTATTTTCCATCCAATCTATTCATAAGGTCAAAAAAACTTAGATGCGGGGAAAACACAAATATCAGCTTAACCCAAAACTTATGTGGCTCTAAAGAAGTTTTCAATGGTAGGCGTTCAATCCACGCTACTTTTTGTGGTGGGGTCCACTTGAGCTTTGGATCTAGTTGATTTTTGGGCCCATGGTTTAAAATGATATTGAAAAATAGGTGGACGGTGTGGATATAGCCCACACATCATGGTTGGACGTACACAACTTACTACCATCGACAATCTTTTCAAAATTTTCAAATCAGCAGGCGGGAAACAAAAAGCTACGCCGCCCTAGACCAAATGCAATTCCATGTGATATAATTCCAAGCTTTCCCATTCTCCCCAGACAGTGGGTGAAATTGTCCCGGGACCAAATGCAATTCCATTCCCCACCTAATCCCATTTAAAACCATGCGCCAAACGCCCCCTAAACTCTGCGGTCCACCTGGTGTCGTTGTAATATCCACTCCTTCCATCCATTTGGCCAGTTCATGTGGCCAAACAATAGGCAGATAGTAAACTCATGTGGGTCCACGCACATGAAAAAAGTTAAAGATTAAAAGGCAAGGATAGGGTTTGACTGGCGATGAATGGAAAACACAAATATCAGCTTATTCCAATATTCCAAAATTTATATGACCCCCTTAAGTTTTCAAGAATAATCATTAAATCTTCACTCTTTCGTGTGGCCTGGTTTACTTAAGCTTTGGATCTGCTTCATTTTTAGGCTCATGCCTTGAAATGAATGAGAAAATGGATGGAAGGCATGGATAAAATACATGTTATGGTGAAGCCCTGAGCTTTGACACCATCTAGCTGGCTGGTGTTGGGGTCACCAGCCAAACTGCGTCCTAGCTAAGTCGTGTAAAATAAAAATAAAAATTCATAGCCAACCGTCTGCATTCAACATGCACGTGCATGTGCTGCTGACCTGATGAGTGGGCTGCCCAGTATTGGATAGGTGACCCTTAGGGGGGCACGGGGTATTAGATGGGATTAGGTGGGATAGAATTGCTCTTCACCCCGTGCAATTCCATCCAACATTTAGAGAGGATGGGGAAGGTTGCGATGGGATGGAATTGCATTTAGTCCCAAGGATTTGTTCCATGCAGGATTTCACATGGATTTTGAAATCTACTACACATGTAGGCCCCACATTGATGCATGTGTTTATCCATGCTATCCATTCACATACACCATTTACATATAACATTCTAATTATATATGTGTACAAGTGAACGACATCCGTTTATGAATTTAGTTCATGGATTACAATTCCATAGTCCACCAAACATGATTTTACTTAATTAGATATTTTCCCGTAGCAAAAATTTTATCCCAAACATAAGATTAAATGGCTACAATATCATTATATTTCCATACACACAATCATTGTACACTAATGATGTTAATCCCATCTAATACGAACAATTCAGTACCATTCAATTCCACGGACCAAACACGAGCTTAGATGGGCGGGAGTAGATTAGGTGAGACCCCAACTAACCTGGCCCTTACCGTGGGGCCCACCTTGATGTATGTATTCTATATCCACTGGGTCCATCCGTTTTCAAAGATTATTTTAGGTCATTATCCCAGTGACCAAGATGATCCAATTATTAGGTGTACTATACCACAGGAAATAGTGGTGATTGACAATTAATGAGCCACAAAAGCTCTGGATCAAGCTGATATTTGTTCTTGCCCTTCAACCGGGCTTGTATGACATTATCAACAGATTGGATGGAAAATAAAGAGAAATTTGTGAGGGTACAATCCATTTATGGCCCATTTGCGAGACCAAGCCCACCTCATTTTTCCTTGCAAAAATCAGCCCCAGCTGTACAGACACCTTCCCAAAGGTCGAAAATGCCCCCTGCTTTTTCCTTCAAGCGGGAAGACGGACGCGGATTTCCTGCGAAAGCCTTTCCCAGGAAGTTCCTGCGCAAGGATTTTGGATGGGGCCCATTGTGATGTTTGTTAAAAATCCAACTCGTTCATCCGATTTTTGAGCTCATTTAGGACATGAGACCAAAAATGATTAGGATAAAAAACTCAAGGGGGCCATTCTAGATGAAACAGTGGGGAAAGGAATTCCTACCGTTGAAATCTTCCCAAGTTCCACCTTGATGTTTATATTCCATCCAAACTGTTTATAAGGACATTTTCACTGAGATGAAGTGAAAAAGCTAAAAAATTAAACTAATACAAAAGTTTTGTGGCCATATAAATGTTCCAACGGTGGTCACTAAATCTCCACTGTTTCCTCTCGTGTGGCCCACTTGAGTTTTTGATTCTCCTCATTTTTTGTGGCATGTCTAGAATGAACTCTAAACATAGATGGACGGAGTGGCTTTCTCACAAACATCATAGTAGGCCCCACATAGAATCTTGCGCAGGAACTTCCTGCGAAAGGCTTTCGCATTTCGCAGGAAATCGGCGTCCCGGGAAGACGAGCGCTGACGCTCCTCGAACTCCGAGTTGTACGAACGGTTCAAGAGATATCAAAGTTACATGGCCCCACAGTTATGTATTTATTATATCCACAACGTTCATCCATATTTCGAGATCATTTCGGACCATTATCTATTTAAAAAAAAAAAAAAAAAAATTCTATCCAAAGATCAACTGGACCACACGACAAAGAACAACAGAAAATTGACTTTCACCGTTAAAAATTTTGTAGGGCCCACCGTAACATTTATTTTTCATTCAATCTATTCATAAGGTCACAAAGACTAGGATGAAGAGGAAAAACAAGTTTCATGATGATCCAAAACTTCTGTGACCCCTAAAAGGGTTTCAATGGTAGACGTTCAATCATCCACAGCCTTTAACAGTGTGGTCCACTTGATAGCTAGATCTGTCTTATTTTTGGTCTCAAGCCTTAATAAAAGTTCGCCAAAAATATGTACGGTTTGGATATAACACATACCTCATAATAGGACCCACAAAAAGTGGTGGGATTACAACAGTAAAAAAAAAAAATTTTAATAATATTATTAATAAATAAAAATGCAAAAGTCTATTGAAATGTACTTCGATGTATCGAAGGTCTTTCGATTAATCGAAAATGGTCCAGAATTGTCCAGTGAGTTTTCCTCAAAAATCCTACAATTTAGAAAGGTATTTTACATTTAGCTACGGATTATAACCGTAGCCATAACTGTAGTCTGTGCCAGTCTATGAAATTTTTTTATTTTTTTTTATTTTTTACATGGAGAAATTTATTCTACCTAAATTTTTTAAATACATATTTATATAAATATGTATATATAAGCATATGAAAATTTTTTTCCCTCTTTTTTCATTTATTTCTTTATTCATTTAATAAGATATCTTCTAAACCAAAACTAGTTACTTGACGTACAATATATGATTTTGGAGTAGAAGAAGCTTATTTAGCCAACTAACCTTGTTATTTTCCAAGATTCCATCAGGTCGATGGTCAAAAATCCATTTCATTCACTTCGCAGACAATTTTAATAAGTTTGCGGTCAATTTCATTCATTTCACGGTCCAATCGCTGAACTTCAAGGTCATTTCCAGGCATATCACGGTCATTCCCACATATTTTGTGTTGATTCACAGTCATTTCGACGTATTTCACAGTCATACCCCTTCACTTCACGGTCATTTCGACGCATTTCACGGTCAATTCACTTCACTTCACGATCATTTCCATGCATTTCACGGTCATTCCCACATATTCCGTGTTGATTCACGGTCATTTCGACGCATTTCACGGTCATACCCCTTTACTTCACGGTCATTTTCACGCATTTCACGATCAATTCGCTTCACTTCACGATCATTTCCATGCATTTCACGGTCAATCCCGCATATTCCGTGTTGATTCACGGTCATTTTGACGCATTTCACGGCCATACCCCTTCACTTCACGATCATTTTTGCGTATTTCACGGTCAATTCGCTTCATTTCACGATCATTTCCATGCATTTCACGGTCATTCCCACATATTCCGTGTTGATTCACGGTCATTTCGACGCATTTCACGGTCATACCCCTTCACTTCACGGTCATTTCGATGCATTTCTCGGTCATTTCGCTTCACTTCACGATCATTTTCATGCATTTCACGGTCATTCCCACATATTCCGTGTTGATTCACGGTCATTTCAACGCATTTCACGGTCATAACCCTTCACTTCACGGTCATTTCGACGCATTTCACGGTCAATTCGCTTCACTTCACGATCATTTTCATGCATTTCACGGTCATTTCGATGCATTTCACGGTCACACTCCTTCACTTCACGGTCATTTTCGCACATTTCACGGTCAATTCGCTTCACTTCATGATCATTTCCATGCATTTCACAGTCATTTCCGCATATTCTGTGTTGATTCACGGTCATTTTGACGCATTTCACAGTCATACCCCTTCACTTCACGATCATTTCGACGTATTTCACGGTCAATTCTCTTCACTTCACGATCATTTCCATGTATATCACGGCCATTTCCACATATTCCGTGTTGATTCACGGTCATTTCGACGCATTTCACGGTCATACCCCTTCACTTCACGGTCATTTTCGCGCATTTCACGATCAATTCGCTTCACTTTACAATCATTTCCATGCATTTCACGGTCAATCCCGCATATTCCGTGTTGATTCACGGTCATTTCGACGCATTTCACGGTCATACCCTTTACTTCACCGTCATTTTCGTGCATTTCATGGTCAATTCGCTTCATTTCACGATCATTTCCATGCATTTCACAGTCATTCCCACATATTCCGTGTTGATTCACGGTCATTTCGACGCATTTCACGGTCATACCCCTTCACTTATGGCCATTTCAACGCATTTCTCGGTCAATTCGCTTCACTTCACGATCATTTTCATGCATTTCACGGTCATTCCCACATATTCCGTGTTGATTCACAATCATTTCGACGCATTTCACGGTCATACCCCTTCACTTCACGGTCATTTTGACGAATTTCATGGTCAATTCGCTTCACTTCACGATCATTTCCATGCATTTCACGGTCATTCCCACATATTCCATGTTGATTCACGGTCAATTCGATTTACTTCACGATCATTTCCATGCATTTCACGATTATTCCCGCATATTCCGTGTTGATTCATGGTCATTTCGACACATTTCACGGTCATACCCCTTCACTTCACGGTCATTTTGATGCATTTCACGGTCAATTCGCTTCACTTCACGATCATTTCCATGTATATCACAGTCATTCCCACATATTCCGTGTTGATTCACGGTCATTTCGATGCATTTCACGGTCATACCCCTTCACTTCACGGTCATTTCCATGCATTTCACGGTCAATTCGCTTCACTTTACGATCATTTTCATGCATTTCACGGTCAATCCCGCATATTCCGTGTTGATTCACGGTCATTTCGACACATTTCACGGTCATAGCCCTTCACTTCACGGTCATTTTCGCGCATTTCACGGTCAATTCGCTTTATTTCACGATCATTTCCATGGATTTCACGGTCATTCCCGTGTATTCTGTGTTGATTCACGGTCATTTCGATGCATTTCACGGTCATACCCTTTCACTTCACGGTCATTTCGCCTCACTTCACGGTCAATTCGCCTCACTTCACGGTCATTTCCATGCATATCATGGTCATTCCCGCTTATTCCGTGTTGATTCACTGTCATTTCGGCGCATTTCACGGTCAATTCCCTTCATTTCACGATTATTTCCATGCATTTCATGTAAATTCGCTTCACTTCATGGTCATTTCCACGCATATCACGGTCATTCCCGCCTATTCTGTGTTGATTCACGGTCATTTCGGTGCATTTCACGGTCAATTCCCTTCATTTCACGGTCATTTCCATGCATTTCACGGCCAATTCGCTTCACTTCATGGTCATTTCCACCCATTTCACGATCATTCCCGCCTATTCCGTGTTGATTCACGGTCATTTCGGCGCATTTCACGGTCAATTCCCTTCATTTCACAATCCTTTCCATGCATTTCACGGTCAATTCGCTTCACTTCACGGTCATTTCCATGCATTTCACGGTCATTCCGCCGATTCCGTGTTAATTCACGATCATTTCGGCGGATTTCACGATCAATTCCCTTCATTTCACGGTCATTTCCATGCATTTCGCGGTCAATTCGCTTCACTTCACGGTCATTTCCTAAACCCTAAACCTATAACATTAACCTAAACCTTTAACCTAAACTTATAACCTTAACCTAAACCTATTCTCAAATCCCAAAACCTAAACCTTTAACCTATAACCTAAACTTAAACCTTTAAACTATAACCTAAATATATAACCTTTAACCTAAACCTAAACCTAAACCTATAACCTGTAACCTATAAACTAAACCTAAACCTTAACCTATTCTAAATTCCCTAAATCTATAACCTAAACCTAAACCTAAACCTTATCCATTTCACGGTCAATTCGCTTCACTTCACGATCATTTCCATGCATATCACGGTCATTCCCACATATGCCGTGTTGATTCACGGTCATTTCGACGCAATTCATGGTCATACCCCTTCACTTCATGGTCATTTCTGCGCATTTCACGGTTAATTCGCTTCACTTCACGATCATTTCCATGCATTTCACGGTCATTCCCGCATATTCTGTGTTGATTCACGGTCATTTCGACGCATTTCACAATCATACCCCTTCACTTCAAGGTCATTTCGACGCATTTCACGGTCAATTCGTTGAAATGACCGTGAATCAACACGAAATATGCGGGAATGACCGTGAAATGCATGGAAATGACCGTGAAGTGAAGTGAATTGACCGTGAAATACATGAAAATGACTGTGAAATGAAGGGGCATGACCGTGTTGATTCAAGGTCATTTCGACGCATTTCGCGGTCATGCCCCTTCACTTCACCCCCATTTCCCTAAACCTAAATATACACCCTAACCTAAACTTATTCTTATAACCTAAACTTATTCTTAAATCCCAAAACCTATAACCTAAACCTAAACCTTAACATAAACCTATAACTTTATAACCTAAACCGAAACCTATAACCTAAACCCAAACATAAACCCGAACCCGAATTCCTAAACCTAAATCTATACTTATAATCTAAACATATTCTCAAATTCTAAAACCTATAAGTACAACCTAAACCTTAACCTAAACCTATAACCTATAACCTAAACTCAATTCCCTAAACCTTAACCTACAACCTAACCTAAACCTATACTTATAACCTAAACCTATTCTCAAATCTAAACCTACAACCTAAACCTAAAACTAAACCTATAACATTAACCTAAACTTATAACCTTAACCTAAACCTATTCTCAAATCCCAAAACTTAAACCTTTAACCTAAACCTAAACCTAAACCTTTAACCTTAACTATAACCTAAACCCAAACCTAAACCTATAACCTGTAACCTATAACCTAAACCTAAACCTTAACCTATTCTCAATTCGTTAAATCTATAACTTATAATCTATAACATAAACCTAAACCTAAACCTAAACCTTAACCTATAACCTATAACCTATAATCTAAACCTATTCTTAAATCCCTAAACCTGAAATGCACAGAAATGATCGTGAAGTGAAGCGAATTGACTGTGAAATGCACAGAAATGACCGTGAATAAAAACAGAATCGCCGGGATTGACCATGAAATGCATGGAAACGACCGTGAAGTGAAGTGAATTGACCATGAAATGTATGGAAATGACCGTGAAGTGAAGGGAATTGACCGTGAAATGCATGGAAATGACTGTGAATCAAAACAGAATCGCCGGGATTGACCGTGATTTGCATGGAATTGATCGCGAAGTAAATGAAATGAGCGAAATTGACCGCGAACTGATTGAAATTGATCGTGAAGTGAATGAAATAGATTTTCAACCATCGACCTGATGGAATCTTGAAAATAACCAGGTTGGTTGGCTAAAGTAGCTTCTCCTACCCCAAAATCATATAGGGTACGTCAAGTAACTAATTTTGGTTTAGAAGATATTCTTGTTAAATGAATAAAAAAAGAAATGAAAAAAAAATTAATTTTATATGCTTATATATACATATTTATATAAATATGTATTAGAGAAAATTGTAGGTAGAATGAAGTTCTCCATGTAAAAAAATAAATAAATAAATAAATAAATAAATAAAAATTCATAGGCTAGCACAGACTACAGTTATGGCTACGGTTATAATCCGTAGCTATAGCTTTCGATGCCATCGATGACATCGAACACTAATCGATGACATCGAGCTTAAGTTGTCGATAACATCGAAAGTCTTTTGATATGTACTTCGATGTATTGAATATCTTTCGATTAATCGAAAAAGGTCCAAAACTGTCTAGCGAGTTTGCCTCAAAAATCCTGCAATTTTCGATTAATCAAATGTCTTTCGATTAATCGAAAAAGGTATTTTATCGTTAGCTACAGATTATAACCGTAGCCATAACTGTAGTCTGTGCCACTCTATGAAATTTTTTATTTTATTTTTATTTTTATTTTATTTTTTACATGGAGAACTTTATTCTACCTACAATTTTATCAAATACATATTTATATAAATATGTATATATAAGCATATAAAAAAATTTATCTCTTTTTTTTATTTCTTTCTTTATTCATTTAAAAAGAATATCTTCTAAACCAAACTTAGTAACTTGATGTACCCTATATGATTTTGGGGTAGGAGAAGCTACTTTAGCCAACTAACCTACTTATTTTCCAAGATTCCCAACTAACCTTGTTATTTTTCAAGATTTCATCAGGTCGATGGTCGAAAATCCATTGCATTCACTTTGCGATCAATTTCAATCAGTTCGCGGTTAATTTCATTCATTTAATTTACTTCACGATCATTTTCAATCAGTTCGCGGTTTAGGTTTAGGCTAAGGTTTAGGTTTAGGTTTATGTTATAGATTATAGGTTATAGATTTAAGGAATTAAGAATAGGTTAATGTTTAGGTTTAGGTTTAGGTTATAGGTTATAGGTTATAGGTTTAGGTTTGGGTTTAAGTTATAGGTTATACGTTTAGGTTATAGGTTAAAGGTTTAGGTTTGGGTTATAGGTTAAAGGTTTAGGTTTTGGGATTTGAGAATAGGTTTAGGTTAAGGTTATAAGTTTAGGTTAAAGGTTTAGGTTAATGTTATAGGTTGTAGTTATAGGTTTTGGTTATAGGTTTAAGTTAAGGTTTAGGTTGTAGTTATATGTTTTGGAATTTGAGAATAGGTTTAGGTTATAAGTATAGATTTAGGTTTAGAATTCGGGTTCGGGTTCGGGTTCGGGTTTATGTTCGGAGTTTAGGTTATAGGTTTCGGTTTAGGTTATAGGTTATAGCTTTATGTTAAGGTTTAGGTTTAGGTTATAGGTTTTGGGATTTAAGAATAGTTTTAGGCTGTAAGAATAGGTTTAGGTTAGGGTGTAGATTATTAAGGTTTAGGAAAATGGGGGTGAAGTGAAGGGGCATGACCGTGAAATGCATCGAAATGACCGTGAATCAACACGGAATAGGCGAGAGTGACCGTGATATGCATGGAAATGATTGTGAAGTGAGGCGATTGGACCGCGAAATGTGCAGAAGTGACCATGAAGTGAAGGGTCATGACTGCGAAATGCGTCGAAATGACCGTGAATCAACACGGAATAGGCGGGAATGACCGTGATATGCATGGAAATGGGGTGAAGTGAAGCAATTGGACCGCGAAATGCACGGAAGTGACCGTGAAGTGAAGACGCGGTACCGTGAAATGCATCGAAATGACCATGAATCAACACGGAATATGCAGGAATGATCGTGATATGCATGGAAATGTGGGCGACGATTGGACCGCGAACTACGCGGAAGTGACCGTGAAGTGAAGACGCGAGACCGCGAAATGGGTCGAAATGACCGTGAATCAACACGGAATATGCAGATATGATCGTGAAATGCATGGAAATGGCCGTGAAGTGAGGAGTGTTATTTCACCGTGAAGTCATGGAAATGGCCGTGAATCTGAAGTGATTTGACCGTGAAGTGCATCGAAATGACCGTAAATGTAAAAGCGAATTGCTTGGATATGATCGTGAAATGCATGGAAATGACCTTGAAGTAAAAAGAAATTGACCGTGAAGTCCTTGAAATGGTAGTGAAGTGAAGTGAATTGACCATGAAGAACGCCGAGTTGAAATGCGTGAATGAATGAACACTAATAAGGAATGACCGTGAAATGCTTGGAAATGATGGTGAAGTGAAGTGAATTATTGCGAAGTGCATGGAAATGGTCGTGAAGTGAATTGACCTTGAAATGCGTCAAATTGATCATGAATGAATGAATAATCGCCAGGAATGACCGAAATGCATAGAAATGTGAAATGACGGTGAAGTGCATGGAAATGGAAAGTGAAGTGAAGTGAATTGGCCGTGAAGTGCGTTAAAATAACCGTGAATCAACGTGGAATTAGTGGGATATGACCAGTAAAATGCATGGAAATGGTCGTGAAGTGAAGAGAATTGGACCGTGAAATGCTTGGAAATGGTAGTGATGTGAAAGTGAATTGGATATTGTGAAAATGCGTCAAAATGACCATGAATCAACACGGAATAGGCGGGAATGACTGTGAAATGCATGGAAATGATCGTGAAGTGAAGCGATTAGATCGCGAAATGTGCGGAAATGACCGTAAAGTGAAGGGGCATGACCGTGAATTGTGCCGAAATGACCGTGAATCAACACGGAATAGGTGGGAATGACCGTGATATGCATGAAAATGACTGTGAAGTGAGGCGAATTGACCATGAAATGCTCGGAAATGACCGTGAAATGAAGGGGTATGACTGTGAAATGCGTCGAAATGACCGTGAATCAACACGGAATATGCGGGAATGACCGTGATATGCATGGAAATGATCGTGAAGTGAAGCGAATTGACTGTGAAATGCGTCGAAATGACCGTGAAGTGAAGGGGTATGACCGTGAATCAACACGGAATATGCCGAAATGACTGTGAAATGCATGGAAATGATCGTGAAGTGAAGTGAATTGACCGTGAAATGCGTGGAAATGACCGTGAAGTGAAGGGGTGTGATCGTGAAATGCGTCGAAATGACCGTAAATCAACACGGAATATGTGGCAATGACCATGAAATGCATGAAAATGATCGTGAAATGAAGCGAATTGACCATGAAATGCTTGAAAATGACCGTGAAGGGGTATGACCGTGAAATGCGTCGAAATGACCGTGAATCAACACGGAATATGCCGGAATGACCGTGAAATGCATGGAAATGATCGTGAAATGAAGCGAAATGACCGTGAAATGCATCGAAATGACCGTGAAGTGAAGGGGTATGACCGTGAAATGTGTCGAAATGACCGTGAATCAACATGGAATAGGCGGGAATGACTGTGAAATGCATGGAAATGATCGTGAAGTGAGTCGAATTGACCGTGAAATGCTCGAAAATGACCGTGAAGTGAAGGGGTATGACCGTGAAATGCGTCGAAATGACCGTGAATCAACACGGAATATGCGGGAATGATCATGAAATGCATGGAAATGATCGTCAAGTGAAGTGAATTGATCGTGAAATGTGTCGAAATGATCGTGCAGTGAAGTGAATTGACCGTGAAATGCGTCGAAATGACCGTGAATCAACATGGAATATGCGGGAATGACCGTGAAATGCATGAAAATGATCGTGAAGTGAAGCGAATTGACCGTGAAATGCGTCGAAATGACCGTGAAGTGAAGGGGTATGACTGTGAAATGCGTCGAAATGACCGTGAATCAACACGGAATATGCGGGAATGACCGTGAAATGCATGGAAATGATCGTGAAGTGAAGCGAAATGACCGTGAAATGCATCGAAATGACCGTAAAGTGAAGGGGTATGACCATGAAATGCGTCGAAATGACCGTGAATCAACACGGAATAGGCAGGAATGACTGTGAAATGCATGGAAATGATCGTGAAGTGAGTCGAATTGACCGTGAAATGCTCGGAAATGACCGTGAAGTGAAGGGGTATGACCGTGAAATGCGTCAAAATGACCGTGAATCAACACGGAATATGCGGGAATGACCGTGAAATGCATGGAAATGATCGTGAAGTGAAGCGAATTGACCGTGAAATGCGTCGAAATGATCGTGAAGTGAAGGAGTATGACCGTGAAATGTGTCGAAATGACCGTGAATCAACATGGAATATGCTGGAATGACCGTGAAATGCATGGAAATGATCGTGAAGTGAAGCGAATTGACTGTGAAATGCGTCGAAATGACCGTGAAGTGAAGGGGTATGACCGTGAAATGTGTCGAAATGACCGTGAATCAACATGGAATTGCGGGAATGACTGTGAAATGCATGGAAATGATCATGAAGTGAAGCGAATTGACCGTGAAATGCGTCGAAATGACCGTGAAGTGAAGGGGTATGACCGTGAAATGCGTCGAAATGACCGTGAATCAACACGAAATATGTGGGAATGACCGTGAAATGCATGGAAATGATCGTGAAGTGAAGCGAATTGACCGAAAAATGCATCGAAATGACCGTGAAGTGAAGGGGTATGACCGTGAAATGCGTCGAAATGATTGTGAATCAACACGGAATATGTGGGAATGACCGTGAAATGCATGGAAATGATCGTGAAATGAAGCGAATTGACCGCGAAGTGCGCGAAAATTACCGTGAAGTGAAGGGGTATGACCGTGAAATACGTCGAAATGACCGTGAATCAACACGGAATATGCGGGAATGATCGTGAAATGCATGGAAATGATCGTGAAGTGAAGCGAATTGACCGTGAAATGCACGGAAGTGATCGTGAAGTGAAGCGAATTGACCGTGAAATGGATTTTCGACCATTGACCTGATGGAATCTTGAAAAATAACTAGGTTAGTTGGCTAAAGTAGCTTCTTCTACCCCAAAATCATATAGGGTATATCAAGTAATTAAGTTTGGTTTAGAAGATATTCTTGTTAAATGAATAAAGAAAGAAATGAAAAAAAAGAGAGAAATTTTTTTTTCAATGCTTATATATACATATTTATATAAATATGTATTTGAGAAAATTGTAGGTAGAATAAAGTTCTCCATGTAAAATGTAAAATAAAAATATAAAAAAAATTCGTAGATTAGCACAGACCACAGTTATGGCTACAGTTATAATCCGTAGCTAATGATAAAATACATTTTTCGATTAATTGAAAGACATTCGATAAATCGAAAATTGCAAGATTTTTGAGGCAAACTCGCTGGACAGTTTTGGACCTTTTTTTATTAATCGAAAGACCTTCGATACATATAAAAAGACATCGAAATGGCATGCGCGAGGGCTATGGCTACGGTCATTATCCATAGCTATAGAATGACCCGTAGCGAAAAGTTCCTGGTTTATTTATTATTATTATTATTATTATTTATTTTTATTTTTTGTTGTTGTTATCCCACCGCTATTTTTGGGTCCTATTATGAGGTATGTGTTATATCCAAACCGTCCATCTTTTGGGGGAACTCGTACTAAGGCTTGAGACGAAAAATAAGATAGATCTAGCTATCGAGTGGACCACACTGTTAAAGGCTGTGGAGGATTGAACGTCTACCATTGAAACCTAGGGGTCACAGAAGTTTTAGATCATTATGAAATTTGTTTTTCCTCTTCATCCAGGTCTTTGTGACCTTATGAATAGATTGGATGGAAAATAAATGTTATGGTGGCCCTACAAAAGTTTCAACGGTGAAAATCAATTTTCTGCTGCTCTTTGTGGTGTGGTCCAGTTGATCCCTGGATATGATTTTCGTTTTTTGGATAATGCTCCGAAAAGATCTCAAAATAAGGATGAATGTTGTGGATATAATAAATACATAACTGTGGGGCC
Organism: Magnolia changhungtana; assembly: GCA_030180095.1. Taxonomy (NCBI): domain Eukaryota; kingdom Viridiplantae; phylum Streptophyta; class Magnoliopsida; order Magnoliales; family Magnoliaceae; genus Magnolia; species Magnolia changhungtana. Next base: position 2,730,827 of record JASAUF010000336.1, read on the forward strand.
CATGTAACGTTGATCTCTTTTGAACCGTTCGTAGGAGTTCGAGGAGCGTCAACGCTGGTCTTCGAGCACCAGCCGATCCGCTTGAAGGAAAAAGCAGGGGCATTTTCGACCTTTGGGAAGGCGTCCGTACAGCTAGGGTTTATTTTTGCAAGGTAAAATGAGGTGGGCTTCATCTCGCAAATGGGCCAATTTCTCGAAAATAAACACCACCGGAACGGAAACATTAAGGAGCACCCTAGGAAGTTTTTAAAGTTGAGGTGTTCAATCACCACTGCTTCCTATGGTATGGTCCACCTGATAATTGCATCTGCTTCATTTTTAGCGTAATGCACTAAAATAAATTTTGAAAACGGATAGACGGAGTGAATACAGAATACATACATCATGGTGGCCACACAGAAAGGGCGGTACCGTCTATCATCTTCGACATAGGTTCAAATCCATGATTTTTACGGTCTTCAGGCCACGTATCAGGTCAAAGTTAGTTGATGACAGGAGAACGGTCCAGATCAAGGGACCCACCTGTACAATCAGCTGAACCTCGACCATACGTACGATAGCGAACAGTAATCCGTGGATTCACATTTTCACCCGTGACCCTAAAAAGTTTCCACTATCCATCGCGTCACAATCACTAGGGTACGATTCCTACTCTCGACCTTTTTCCCTTCCTGATTGGAAATAGCAAATTCCTTGGTAAAAGTGTAATTTTCCTGCAACATAAGATATAGCAAAAACTTTAATACTCCGGCAGAGTGTCATGTTCCATACTCCGCCACTACAAACTTTCAACACTTGCCACAATACCAACCAAATAAAACGATACAAAATATGATCCCCGACTCAGATGGATAAAAAATCGAAGCTAAGTACTGTGATTGCCCAGCTATCGATTACATATATATTCAACGGTCCATATTCATGAAACAAATATCCAACAACCACCGGTCAGGATCGTTCAATCAAATTATTATATTCTACTTATATACACTGAGTTCCAGAACTTGGACGGTGTATTTAAGTTGAGATATGCCATATATACCGTTTCCAAGCCCGTGAGTATCAACTACTACGTTCTGCCAGTGTATCAAATAACATCAGATTAGATAATGTGAAAGAAATCGCCGGTTGTTGCGAAGACCGCATCGAATCAGCTTGAAAATTCTAGAAAGTTCATAGATTCCCCCGACCCTTGAGCTTTTGAAGTATATATAAAAATGCATTTTTTAAAATTCCAGATTATAATAGAAATACAGGGCCCCTGCTTTGTGGCTACGCACATGAAAATAAGAGCAACAGATTGGAGTTTTCTATGCTCTCTCTTTTGCCTTTTTTTTAAAAAAAATATTGTCTCCTGGCCTTGCTTGGAATTGACTTTTCACAGGTTTTGTAATCCTACACGTGTGTATCTGATGTCTCGAGGACTACACGTGTGATGGCACGGATCATTTTCTGATATCTGAGCTACCTATTAGGTGGGCCATCACCTGTATTTTCCATAGCCCAATTATCAGGCACTTATCCAATTGGGTGAATTAATATGTTGAATTTATGGACCATAGGATAATTTTTTAACCATCCGTTTGTTTTGAAAATTGGGACCCACTTGATAAGTGGGATGGCCCAGTTCTTGGGACATTGGACCCACCTAATGTATGGCTTGGATTCTTCATGTGTAAGACATGTTGTAATGTATAGGAAACCATATAGGGGTTTTGGATTAATATCTCTCTCGTTTTCAATGCCTGGTATTAAAAAATAGTGATAAACTTATCATCTTTCATTTTATTAAAGAAGTTGATGTAGATTTCTATAGTGGATTAGTAACTAATATATATATTTTTAAGTGGGATTGGATAAGGTAATGTGTAGAACAATGCATTTGACCTTGAGAGAGATTATGGGGAAATACGATTAGATTTTTTTTTTACCGTTTTCGTTGTCTTCGTCGGAAAATGTTCATGGTCCATGCATTATGGCATTGAAGAATGGCAATGATAATTAAGATGCATATGGGGGTGTTGATTATGGTGGGCCATTGACATAAGAGGGATAGAGATGGGTGCTCTAATCGCCATTGATACTTGATACATTGAATTGCAAGACATGAATATAGAGAGTTGGTACATAGATATGAAGTTGAATCAATGGCCTAATTCAAATTGTCTTGCTCAGGCCATTCAACCCACTAAGGGCGGATTTGATTTTCCTAATTACTGGTAAATGCAATATAAATGCATCATTTTTATCTTTTATAATTGTTTTTTTAAGAAATTACTTTCTCAAAAATTGTTATAATATTTGTAATTGAATTTCTTATATTTATACATGCATAAAAATGTGACAGCCAGTGTCGTGAAGATATTATATCCATGCCATCCTTTGGTTTCACAAGCTCATTTTAGGGCATGCATCCAAAAATGAGGCAAGTGGACCACATGTTATAACATACCTCCATCTTTGAAAGTTAATACCTTCCTAGTTCCCACACTGATGTTTATTTTCCATCTGACCTATTCATAAGATTATACAAAAATAGATAAAGGCAAAAAAGTATCTGACTCATAATTTTTGTGACCCCCAAGCATTTATTAACGGTAAGAGTTCAATTCCCACTTTTTAATATGGTGCAGTACACTTAAGCTTTAGATCTACTTCATTTTTGAGCTCATGCTCTGAAATAAGCTGGCATAATGGATGGACAACCTAGATATGATCTATGCATCAAAGTGGGTCTCATAGTTTTTGTGCCCCAAAATTTTCCTGGCCTCTGTTGTCCACCAAAAGTTTTAAACTCTCAATGTCAACTTTCGAATAAGAAAAGGAACTAGTGATGCAAATAATGATGACTATTTACAATGTATTTGCATTGTAAAATAAGAAATCAAACCTATTAGGTTTACCATTTGGTTAACTTATGGTAAATGTGCAATAATTATTTACAATGGCAAATTCAAGTAGAACTAGAACCAACTAAGCCATACGGTTTGGTCCAGTTCTAAAGTTTATCGGTTCCAGTTCTGGTTCCAAAAATCAAAGAACCGATTAAAGTTTAGTTCGGTTCTCGGTTTTGGGGTATGTAGAACCAAACTGAACCGTGAACTGATCCGTAGAACCGAACCGAAGAACCGAATCCTAGAACCGAATCAGGAACCAGATCATATATTTCAAAAAATAAAAATGAAAAACCTTAAGTCCCTTACTATTCATTTCATTCAGTCTTCACGCCGCCCCTACTACAGTGTTGTAGCTGCCCCCATCCATCTCTTCTTCTTCTTCTTCTTCTTCTTCTTCTTCTTCTTCTTCTCTCTCTCTCTCTCTCTCTCTCTCTCTCTCTCTCTCTCTCCCCTTGGTTCTCTCTCACCCAGAACCATAGAACCGATCCTGGAACCAAACCATTTTAACGATCCAGTTCTGGTTCGGTTTTAGGGTGGTAACGGTTCCGGTTTCGATTTTCCTGGAACTGTTAGAAACGGTTCGGTTCTAGTTTCACCCCAGGACTAAACCGACCCCTGTGCACCCCTAGTTTTGACCTTGGCATCTTCACCAAAAATGTGGTAAATAAGAATAAGTTAGAAAATTTTATAAGCCATGTGGTGATCTGTTTGTCTCATCCATGTCGTCCATCTATTTTATCAGCTCGTTTTAGAGCGTGAGCTAAAAAATGAGGCAAATTGAAAATGCATATGCAACATATCTCAGGGTACAGTGGAAATTGAACACTTATCCTTGAAAACTTTTTCAGGGCTAAAAAAGTTTGGTATCAAGATGATATTTATGTTTTTGGAGTTCATCCATGTCTTTATGACTATATAAATAAGTTGGATTACAGGCACACATCACTGTGGGCCCTACATGAATTTCTACTTTTAATAGTGGACATCATTATCCCCTCTATCTCCTGTTGTGTAGTCTAACGGAGCTTACAATCTGCCTCATTTTTAGGCTCATGCCCTAAAATGTGGTATTAAAATGGATGAACGGTGTGGATGATCAGACATATCCATCATGATGGGACCTACAAATTTTACATATGTACCAATGTCCAAAGAAATCTCGCTTATGGAGGCATAATTACCTCTATATTTTCTTGCTAATCCAACACGAATGAAATATAATCATCGTTTGTTTACCACCCTTTAGCGTCGAAAATGGTAAACCACTTACGTTGCGGTTGGAGGTCATTTCCAGTGAAAATGTTTTGAGGATATTTTGAACAGTATGGAGAGTATATTTTGTATCGAATGGGTTTATTTATTTCTATTAAGCAAGCTTAGAATAATGATTTTTGAATAATTTCAGCCCTTGATTATCATTAAAGCCTATGTTAGGAACAATCCATTACATATTTCATCCCTTCAAATCTTAATAATTAGATTGATATTCTGCAATAGCCAATGAGATGAATTCTAGTGTCACCCATCTCTCAACATCCCTTAAACAATTCCAATCAATTGAGATTTCCTCACACATAATAGTTGTGTTTATTAATAATTATCATTGCACCCAGATTAAGGGTCCATGCACCCTACTTTGGTAACATCAAAATCATTTAATTCTTTCATCACGTGTGGTCCACTCTTACCAATTTATCTTATGGTGTTTTTTTCCTAGTAACTTTGATTGAGATGATGAGCAAGTGCTTTTGGGCACTTAATCCATCATGTCCCTTAGATTTATGGGGTTATTTGATTGCCACAGTGTTTTGTAGATGAATCATGCCTAGTAGTTGTTTAAATACACCTAAGCAAGCTCTTTTACCCATGTCATAGCATTAAATCTGCCTATGGTCCTTTCTTTCACTAAATAAAACAAGCACAAATTAAGTTTCAATGAGGTAGTGCTAATTAAATTTATGTTTTAAATTTACCAAATTATTATAGTCATTATTATCTACCCCTTAGTCTAACTAACGGTTAAATTCTCTTGATATACATTGATACACTAACCTCTAATAGCTCGAGCTTTTAAAGAAAGTAGTTATTTGATATGGTATCATGGGGCAACAAATATACCTACATAATATATTCTCCCACGGGGTGCTAGGAAAATCAAGTCTGGCTCAAGGACTAGAAAATCAAGCCCAACATGTGTTATGGTGTGAGTATCCCAGCAACAAATATGCCTCTGTAATATATTTTCCCATGGAAGAAATAAAATTAAATCTGGCCTAAGTGCTGGGAAATCAAGCCCAACTTGTTTATCGTGCATGTGTCCCTCCACCCATATCCAGTATGTTCTCGTGCATATCTCCACCTCACATGTGGTAAGGAGTATTAACATCCATTTATTTACATTGATACAACATCATCTAACAGTTTGAGTTTTTAGCGATGGTGGATGTTTGACACTAACATGGCTAAGTATATGAATCTTGCAACACCGTATTCTTTTAAAGAATCATGATAAAAGTAGTGGCAAAAGTTTTAACAAGACACAACTCTCCTACTTAATTTGTACTTGGGATTGGCAACAAAGCACAAATCTCCCACTAGTGTTAATTTTAAATTTATTGAATGAAATCTCAAATTGTGATATTTTGAGAATTTGGAAATGTGCAAAAATTTGGAATTAAAATTGGTTTAATTGAAAATCCATTTTTGGGGGGTTTGAGTAAAAAGGGGTAGAGTTGGAAACTTGTTTTCATTTCACAGCTGTAAAAAACCATTTATGAAAAAGAGAAAAAAAAAAAAAAAAAAAAAAAACAAAGCCTTAAGACTTAAACTGATTTAAGTGTTAAAGAAGAACATAGGCAGAGAAGGCATCCGGAAGTCACCGTAACGAAAGACAGGTGGTCCACTTCAAAATCTTACTCCACCTTTTATAGTCCTTGACCATCCTTTGATTTCATTTCTCTATAATAAATTGGATGGATAGAATACTCTAAGCAATCACAGTATTTCAAGGCTTATTCAAAATGGGATTAGCCTACTGAACGGTTCACATCATCTGTGCACATGAGGGGAACGGATTACGTGCAGTCCGGGCCACACCAACCGCAGTGCGGCCCTTACCATGGGCCCACCTTGATATATGTATTATATATCCATGTTGTCCATCTGTTTTGTCAAATCATTTTAGTTCATAAGTCCAAAAATGAAGAAGATCTAACTCTCAGGTGGACGATACTATAGGAAACAGTGGAGATTTCTTCTTGGGGCTAACAGTAATTTTCCATAATATTCATTTGCTATATAAGCCGTTGATGAGGTCACACAAACCTAAATAAATTTTAAAAACAAACAACAGCTTGATCCAAAACTTTGTGGCCCACAAGAAGTTTTTAATAGTCAGTCGCCATTGTTTCCTATGGTGTCCACTAGAGATTGGGATCTGTTTCATTTTTCGGCTCCTGGAATGATATGGAAAAACTGATGGACAAGGTGGATATAGAATACATACATCAAGGTGGGCCCCACAGAAAGGGCCGCACATGAGCCCATCAAGCATGCTAAGAACACTTCAGTAGTCCACAAATAGCGGATTATTATATATTAATACTTCATTAATTTTGTATTTACATTTAGGTACCTAACTAAATAAATTTTTCATTATACTACCTCATTTCTCTAAGGCTCACACCTAAAATGACAAAAATACCCCTCCACAGACAGATTGTGACGTCAACAACCATCTTCTATTCACACACACGCATGCAAGATGGTTGCTTTGAAATTGTACTCTCATCACATACTTTAAAAAATAAATAAATACGCACATTATTTCATGGTAGATGGCAGGGCCCACTAATCCTCATATCTGAATTAGTAATCAAGCACTCAACCTCTCTACGCATCCCATACATGCGTGATATTGAGATTGTTTCATCTAGTCTGTTATACTGTAGATGGGCCATACACCAATCAGATGATCCCAACCATACATCCAAAAACCACACCAATTGGATGATCCTGACCAAAATACTTTTGCAGGGGATCTGTGGAGCCCACTGTGATGTATATGTTTACGCCGTCCATCCATTTTGACAGGTCATTTTAGGGCGTGGGCGCAAAATGGAGACAGATTGAATTCTCAAGCGGACCACACCACAAGAAGCAGTAGGGATTGAATTACTATTGTTGAAAACTTCCTAAGAGCCACCATGATGTTTATTTTATATCTAACTTGTTGATCATGTCACATTGACCTGTATGAAAGGAAAAGATACATATCAGCTTGATCCAAAACATTTGTACACCCAGATAAGTTTTCAACGGTCAGCTTTCAATCCCCATAGGTTCTTTTGGTGTGGTTCTCTTGAGCGTTCAATCCACCTACTTTTTAGTCTTATGTCCAGAAATAATATGTCAAAATGGACAGCTTGGATGAAACACATATATTACGGTGGACCTCAGAGAGCCCCTGATAGGACCATCCGTCTCTAGTTAGGTGCTGGTGGGACTGTGCCCAATCGGCACCCTACAACAATCTTGTGATCGGTAGGTACGGCCAAACAAATGGAAGGTTTGGATCTCGCATGCACTTGTACAATGTATACACAGGTATTGAATGCCTGTGGATACAGTGACTATGAAAGCTATGCTAGGCATACGGTTACGATGAGATGGAAGGAAGATTTTGTGACAATGTACTTAAAAGATGACGTATTCATTAGTGAGGCCCACCAGTAACATGACATAGCCAAACAATAATTAGACCAAATATATATATACCAATTTGGGTCAATTTTTTGTGAGAGTGTTGCAAGCAAAGCTACCTAATTATGTGGAATTTAAAAAAAACTACTTCAATAATCAATATAGTTGTCAATTCATTAGCTTCCGTTGCATTTCTTTAAGGCAGGTCGAGTAGGCATGTGAGCAAATAAGTCAGTTTTTAGTTGGGCCCCACTATAATATTTATGTAAAATCCATCCCAACCACTAAGTGTATCATCTCATGTTAGGCTAAAAATCATCCTGTCCTTGTTTTAAGTGGCTCACACAATTAAAAACAGTGTGAAAATGCGTTGATTATCTACCATGGCAGCGGAAGCTTAACGAAGCTTAGAATTATGGCTAAGTCATAGAAGGGGTGAATAGTACCACTTAAAAATTATTTGCCTAATTAATTAATTTATCAATTATGAACAATTAATGCATAAGGGTTTAAGTACATAGACTACAAATGATTCAATTAATTGAGCTACTAGTCTATGTGATGAGATGTGAAATATCAATTGTGTGTGTTATAAGTTAAGTACCTAGAATACATTCTAATTATGCAACCAGATGAATTAAACACATTCAATCATAAGCAAGAATAGACATGCATCTACATAAGCAATCGCAAACACAATGATGTATAGTGGTCAGCTACATGCCTACTCCACTCTCAGTGGACATACTCTCCTCGAGTGTACTAGATTTCACTATCTCAAAGATTTTAAATAAGGTTCACCTCTAACCTTTACAAGCGTACACTCCCACCAGAGGCCTACATAAGGACTTACGTATATACCCATGTTAGTGTACCACGTACACACCTGTGTTGGTGACGGTCCTACACAAAGACCTATGCATACTCACCCTTGTTGGTGACATACATTTCCACCCGCGTCGATAGATCTCACGGAGTTTTGGTTGGTTTTCTGTCAGCTAACCAATAACTACTACTGTCATAATCCATGGACCTATGTATACTCCTACCGGAGGCTCCCAAGGAAACTAACACGTACACACCTGTATCCGGTAGTGGTCTTACATAAGAACCTACGTACACTCTATTTGGAAATGGTCCTAAACAAGGATCTATCGAGTTTAGGTCACAAACTCTATACTCAATCATACACAAGGAAAGAGTATACAGACTATAAATTGACAACATTACTTGTCGGATTGAGTCTCGTTGATATGTCTTACTTGAGATACTAGATCGATGCTCTCATATGATTCAATTAGCTTCTCAATTACTCCCACAATTATTGATGCGGATCATTCAGCTCATACGATCAATTGCCTCGCATTTGATGTTCAAATGAGGTGACCAAGGTAATGGGAGATTAGGTAGAATCTCCTACAACTAATGGTTTTAGTTGATTACTAGTAAGGACTCACCTAAATATGTATTCTAAATGATATAGACAATGATAGAACTGTAAGCTTAGTCTCTAATCTCTAAAAAAATGACTAATTTCATTACATCTTCATAATAGATTTTGAAATGCTCATTAGAGTGGTTAATCACATGGAAGATGACACGGAACTCTTTGGTTTGGACTCTAGGAGAAGGATATTGAGTGAGGAATCACCTAGGCTTTACCTACATGAAAAAATTTATCAAAATGTCTAAGATCTGAATTCCTTTTAAAAAGAAATCGATTTAAAATGGTTTTAAAAAATGGGTAGGAAATGGCACATTCGATCGATCGAGCAATGCCTTCGATCGATCAAATGCCCCTTTGATAAGATCAAAGGTCTTTCGATATGATCAAAAATTTTCAAAAATCAGACAGTTAACTTGCTTGACATTTATACCCATGTTTGATCGATCGAGACCTATCGACAACCTGTCGATAGGATGGAGCTCCAATCGAAAATTGTTATTTTGGGCTGTTTGTTTTTCTAATGCACATGATTTTTGCCAACTTGAGAATTTGATGTCCTTAGGCGTTACCTATGATTTCTCGATTTGAATACATATCCGTGTATATATTCGTACGTGTTTGGGACCAAAAGGAGTATTTTGAGGTCCACCAAAACCGCCCGACCGAGTAGAAGTTGTGAATTTTGGGGAATATGGACAACAGCCTACGGTGGCACCACGAGATTCATAGTGCCATCATGAAAAATAATGAATTTTGGAAATTCTTAACATCAACCCATAGTGCCACATTGGGATTTACGGTGCCACCATGAGATTCTGGACAATGGTAGACTGTACCACTGTCATCATCTGTCAACAATGTACAACTACTAACAACTTAAGTAATCTAACTTCAACATAACGTATCTTTTTTTATACAACTCCAATTAAGGTGATTCAAAAGCCATATTGAAGTTTGATGAGTCTAGTTTTATGAAAAATAAATAAATAAAAATAAAAACTAAAATAAAATAAAATAAGATTGATTTTAGAATGTTTTGGAAATTATGCAGAAAATTATTAGTTTTAGACAGTTGTTACTTCTAGAATTTTTATAATTTTTCTGGAACTTGAAATAAAATAAAATTTTATAGTACAAAATCAAACTTAATGATTAATTATTTTAAAAAAATAATATTTACAAGTACCAAAAAATATTACAAGTAATAAACCTATTGAAACTAAAATTATCTGCAACTACAATTTGCCAATGAACCAGATGTATCTATTTCATCTAAGAGTTTTAGTGTTCAGTGACTTCTTAGGAATTACTTCTAATCATACCAGGAATCATTTTGTAAGATTTAAATATGATTTTTAATTTTTAATTTTTTTTACTATTCTGAATAATTTATAGTTTAATCAAATTAGGAATCTTGATTAGGGTGATTAGAGCCAAATCACTATTTTTGCTAGTTGTGAAAAAGTCATGATGCGAACTTAGCCAATCCAAACTCTATTTGTTAGTTGATCCAAACCCTAGTTGCCATGCACGAGAAATCTCACAACCCAATTCATTCCAGAGATGCCATAATTAACCAAACTAGCTCAAGGCTACTCGTTAGTGGGTTGTTAAACTCAAAACTATAAGAACATGTTTATCTTGGAGCACTTGACATCCATCATAGAGCAAACTATGGAGATCGCGTCTCAAATCGTTCAACTTGGGGTCACAAGGTAAGTGCATAACAAGTGTGAATGTCCTTGAAAATAAGTTGAAACTTAAGTTATTTATCCACATCCGATCTTTATTAAAGTTGTGGCTTTCAAACCGTTAGATTATGACCAAATTTAGGACACTGACCTAAGTTAATATCCTACATATATCCGTATAGCATCAACCTTGATCGATGATTCGTAGCTTTCAAACTGACTTTTTATCATAATTGTCGATCGTCGCATCCAAATTGTGGGGCGATCAAAGTCTCACATAAATCACCACTAGGGGAAACTATCCTACGACGTAGATCGAATCGTACATCTCCTAGTGGGTCCCAATAGCTAAAAACACATTACTATATGGTTATATTAGCAAAAACCATGTCATTAGGCCCATTTGTGTCCCTTCTTACACTATAAATACCCATGCATAAGTAGCCCCTTTGCTCCATACTAATTGCCCTAGCAAGAGAAGAAGAAAAGAGAGAAAGAGGAAGAGAAAGAGAGTGAGAGTAAGAGGGATAAAGTCTTGATGTTGGCTTTGCTAGTATTTCATCAATCCATCCAACTACTACCGTTTTCCTCCACTGAATCCACCCATACTCGTGATTGAAGGTATTAAAAAAAAAAAAAAGCATCCTACCTTTCGATTCCAGGCCCGTAAATGTTAAATTCAATAAATCTTATGTAAGCCCTCTCGATTTGATGTAAAAAATCAGTTTTTTTTTTTTTTCCAAAACCCTAACCCTAGGTGCTTGGAGATTGAGAAATCTTTTCGTAAGGTGCGGACCATTGTTTTAGGCTTCCTTTTTATCAACCCTTAATATATTAGATAATGATTTTTTGTTGATTATAAGATTCATATCATATTTATGCTTAAATTGGTTTATTATTGTAACCATAATGTTATATGTTGTTGGTAGCCAACGTGTTCGATGAAATGCTTAAGAAATATGAAACTCCTATGGTTATAACTCTTCGTACTATTTGATAAGTATTATTGATATACATTGGGTTGTATTAAAATACATTGGATTGCACTGATTTGTACATGTGTTCTATTGATCAAAGCCTTCTGTGGCCTGAAAAAATCTTCAACAATAGACATCCAATCTCATTGTTTCATGTAGTGTAGCTCACCTGGGCCTTAGATCTGCCTCTTATTTTCTCTCATACCCTAACATGATATGAAAGATTATATGGACGGTGTGGATCAGACACATACATCATGATGAGGCCCACGAAAGTTCCGCTTGTCACCGGTTTGTATTTCCTTCTCCCTGAAATATGTTGCACCACACAACAAGCAACATAATTTCTTAACGTGCGAAATTTAAGTGGGTCCATGATGATGTATTTCTTAGATCCACACTGTCAATCCATTTTTTTTCATATCATTCTATCATATGAGCCTAAAAATAAGGCAGATTCAAAGCTTAAATAGACCACACCACAGGAAATAGTAGGAATTAACACATACCATTAAAAGCTTTTTGGGGCCACATAAGGCTCTGGTCAAGTTTATATTTGTTTTTCCCTTCACCCGGGTCTTTGTGACCTTATGAAGAGTTGGGTCTTTGTGACCCCACTCTGGTCAATCCCCACTTCTTTCAGTGGTGCAGTCTACTTGGGCTTTAGATGTGCCTCATTTTTAGTCTCATGCTCTAGAATGATCTGTAAAAATTGATAGGCATTGTGGATCTAACACATAAATCATGATGGGGCTGGAGAAGTTCCATATGTTAAAAGTTGTGTTGTATAGTGCATAATCTATTCGGGAGAGAGAATCAGCGTGTTTTGTGAGCTGGTGTGATAGAAAATGACATGTACCAATGAGAAGCAATGGCATAGGAATTCCTTATTCCTTTAACACAAACAATCCGCACTCGCCCACCGTTGAAACCTTCCTAGGGCCCACCAGGATGTTTATTTGTCATCCAACCTATTTATAAGGTCACAAAGTTCTGAATGAATGGAAAAAACAAAATACTAGTTTGCTTCAAGACTTCTACGGCCCCCAAGAAGTTTGTGAGGCTAGTCATTCACTCCCTACTGCTTTTTGTGGTGTGGTCCACTTGAGGTTTGGATTTGCCTCTTTTTTGGTCTCATGCACTAAAATGATCTCATAGAATGGATGGACGATTTTGATATAACACATACATCATGGTGGACCCCACATAACTTGGTGATTTGTGGCACACCATGCAATCCGCTTTCACTACTAGTAGCGTCATATGCAATCTGGGACGTGGATTTCCTATAAAGCCTTTCATAGAAAAATCCTACACTAGAATGTTAGGTGGGGCCCATAGTGATGCTTGCGGGAAATCTACCATGTCCATCCATTTTGCGAGCTCATTTTAAGACATGAAACCAAAAATGAGGAGGATCCAAAACTCAAGTCGGCCACACTACATGAAACAATGGGAATTATACGCCTATCGTTGAAAACTTCTTGGGGTCACAAAAGGCTCTAATCAAGCTGATATTTGTGTTTCCCTTCATCTAGGTTTGTGTGACCTTATGAAGAGTATAGATGGCAAATAAACCTCACAATGGACCCTAAGAAGGCTTCAACGGTAGTTGTTCAATTGTCGTTGCTTTTTGTGATGTGGTCTACTTGAACTTTGGATGTGCCTCATTTTTTGTCTCCTGCTCTATAATGATCTATAAAAGTTGATGGATGGTGTGGATCTAACACATAAATCATGGTGGGGCCTAAAGAAGCTCCCCATATTAAAAGTTGGGTTGTGTAATATGCAATCTATTTGGGCGAGAGAAAATGTTTGTGGGTGGGGGCAATTTTGAAAGTAACTCAAAAAATAAATAAATAAATAAATAAATCTGCAGAGTGCATTCCATATTAACCCTTAAGCCAAGCCTCCATCACTAGAAAAAATCAGGGAAAATCATGTAGCATTTTACGGGTTTGATGTTAACAAACAATATTTGATGTGGAGGCTTTATGGGTTCTACATTTAGTTATTTTTTTCAGTATTAACAAATAGGCCCTTAGTTAAGCAATTATCAAGGATAGGGTAATTGTAATTGACTTTATAAGGTTTAAGAATAATTTAGTTGATCCACTAATCAAAGGATCATCCAAAGACTTAGTGATGAATACATTGATGAGACTAAAGTTGAGTCTCACATAAATTAAAATACTAGTAATAGAAACCTAACATATATAGCTGGAGATCTCAATAAATAGATTCAATGGGTAACAACAAGTTGCACTAGAGTGATTTGATATCAACATTGCAGCTTGTATTTGAGGGTTCCATTCCTATAATGTGACCTATAGCGAAAAAGGTTGGAATATGTCTTTAATAAGCTCCAAATCTATGGTACAGTGGAATATATAGTCGTGGGTACATTCTTATGGACTCACTTATATAAGTGTAATAGGGTCACTTTCTATGAGAATTGGGACATTCTTTAGAGCACTCATGAAACTGAATATAGCACATAGTCGTAACATGCTGATTTTATAAGATCTTAGAATTACCATATAAAATGTCCTAGCCGTCCATAACCAATAAATGATGTCACGCCCCAGACTCGATGATCAGACTCACAAGGAACCCGATAGTCGGTTCCGGCCACAACAGCCTCCGTGGTGCCCCATTCTTAGCTCCTAGGATCCCACAATGAGGATTTATAACATAAGTCTGAATCCAATAAGAGTATCCCCAAGATCATAACATAGTAACGACAAATAGTAACCATAGGAACACATAACAAATCCACCAGGAATTAAAACTTTATACAGGTACAAGGTTCAAAAGGGGAAATACATAAGCAGAATAAGGGAAACTCCAACAGGTCCTTGGCACGCTCCGAAAGCTCCTCAGCTACTGCAGCTGCCTAGACTCACCTGCACACATTAATCGTGCATAAGCTTATAGAAAGCTTAGAGGGCGGTGTAAGTGTGTGTAATACTAGTGCCGGAAAGAAATATCAGAGAATGCAGAAGCTTGGCATAGACCATGAACACTATCAATGCCACTAGTTATACCAAGACTAAGCTATAACAATCATGAATGCAACAAGCTGTGCCAAGGTAATGCAAAGAAATACATGAGTACTGGGTGTTATACCTAGGCGATACACAAAAGGCCTATATAGTCAATGCCAATGTAATACATTACATGCCAGTCCTCATATCAAGTCCATGTATCAATATAACTGCTCTACAGGAAAATCACCGGGGTTAAATACACTGCCAGCTGACTGCTGCTCTCCTAGCCGCACAGTCTAACGAATGTAAGAGACCTCACTACCCGCCTGTGGACAGCCAATCACCAGCAAGGCTCGAAGGTAGCAGACCCATTTACGAGCTGGTCAAACTCAGCTTAGCTATTGCCCCCTCACTTAGGCGGGTAAGGCCACACCCCATCTCAACCGACCACACTATAGTGGGAGACGTGGCCTAACGGTATAAGGCACTCAGGCACTCATGTTTTCCACTCGGTCTCGGCGTTGAGGCGTCTTCTGGTACCATGAAGGTTTAAGGGCTTTCACCCAAGGACATCCTAAGTGCCTTATATGCTTAAGAGATATTTTCGGTGTCTAATATAGCCATCCACGACACTCCTGTGGAGGCTACAGCCCTGATGAAGCAAGGGCAAATATAAACCATGTAATGAAATGTCAGATGCATGAATCACGTATACCAGTCAAGCATCAGCCCCAAGCATCCTAAGTGCTCAAGAGGGGAACTCCATCACTCTGGGAAGCCATAATATCTTGCCCAATGGCACAACCATGACCACACACACACAATGTCAACCAAGCATACAATGATGTACATGGGTCATGAAGATGAATAAGATGCGTCATGCGGCGATGTACGATGTTGTTCACTCCTCCTATCCAAGCAGGGACTAAATCTAGGTACTTAGACAAATTCTACAAGGGGTACAACCTCTAATAGGGGCCCAATAGTCTGAGGTAGCCCACAAGGCTAAGGAATGACAATGACATGGGCCTAAATAAATGAAAAGGGCCTAGTAAAGGTCTATGGTGGACCTTTAACCACTCATAGAGGCAAGTGGGTCTACCTTAGGGCCATAAATGTGGACATCCAGCCACTATTTGTCCCAAGAAGGTAGCCCAAAGAAATAATCTTTCACGTATCAGGGCCCAAGGTCCACACATCACCATAAATAAAACAAGGGCAGCCATAACATTCCGCATACATACCATATCGGGCCTCAAGTAGATGGCCTAAGGCCTATTTAAACATGGGTCCAAGGGCAACACACATTGCCCAACCCATATACAATACTATGGGCCCATAGGGAATGTTAGGGCCCAACATAAAGGTCACCAATCCTAGTGGGCAGCTCATTACTCAAACCACATGGGCAAAAAAATCATGCTCTAGTCAAGTAAGCTGGGCCCACAACCCGGCCCAAGAATATAGTTGATTTGGTGGGCAACCAATGGCCCAACCATTTGTGTAATCCAGCCCACTAACCCAGCACAACATTATAGTGAAAATCGCTCAAGAGTTCACTGGGCCTAGCAAAAAGGTTCTAGCCCATTTGGGCCTAAAGAGTCCAACAATCTAACTACATACATGGTCCCAAATAGCCTAACTATGGTGGGCCTCAAGGGTGCATTAATTTAGCCCAAAATTATGGGATTAAGGGCATGAATTAATCCCTCCAAGGTCCTCACAATGTGGTGGGCCTCACTCCTAAAAAATCTTAGGCCAAAAGCAATATACATTTACAATATATTGCTGGATTTTTCTTCCACCAACTTTATGGGCCTGTTGGAGTCCAAAAAAAAATGCTCATCTGATTGGGACCCAAGTCCAAGTGGCCCAGCAATCAAGCCAGAGGGTCCCACCACATAGGAGTATACCAAGGGCACAAAGAATTAGGTGAGCCATACCGCTGGACCAAGGTCCAGCATGCAGCCCACATGGGGCGTCCCACAATGGGTTGGGTGGTCCAATGGGCTAGACGTCCAGCCCTATGCAATGCACATGGTGGGCCCCCACCTTGGACATTCCTGTAGATACCCCACCCAGGCTAACACCTTGAGAAGGCTAAGACAACTCATGAACCATGATCATATCCTAATCCTATCCTAAACCTAAAACCCTGGGCCAAAATTCCCAAACTTCCTATCCGCAACCAGAAACAGTAATCCAAACCGTTCAATCCACATACAACCCCACCTTTACCCTACACCCTGGTTAGAACCCTTTACCCGAACTTAAACCCACTTATTCGAGCCGCAAAAAAAAACAGAAAGGACCATCGAACGAACCAGCGCGTCACGTAAAGCCCACACGCTCGGGCCCGGCCTGAATGCGGCCCGGGAGGTAGTCTGACTACCGCGAGCGGTAGTCTAACTATCACCTGCGGTACTCCAAATGTCGCCACTCGTGGCCCGCGTGTAGACAGTTGTCCCAGCATCCAAAAGTCAACTTTCTCCTGGATTTACCCCTCCCATCTCTACTATTTACAGTTTTACCAGCCTCAAGAGCCAATGAGATGTGTCATGTGGCATCTCTCTCCCCTCCACTAACCACCACTTGTCACCTCACCTTTCAACCCTCTCAAACCCAATAATCACAGCAATGTCATTGGAGAAGGCTATAAATTGCCCTCTCCTCTTCTCATTACAAGACACCCAACACCCAAGAGAAGAAGAGTGAGAGAGAAAGAGAGAGAAGGAGAGGGAAGGAGCTCCCAAGCCTTCCAAGTTCAAATCTTTCAAAGCCGCCCCCTTTAGCCTTTCCTCTTGACCTCTCCAACCAATTTAACCCAGCCTAGTTTGATCATGGTTCAGTCTATGCCTATTCAAAAATTAAGCCAAAGATCCATTATCCTATAAGCATTCATCATGAAATTTATTCCCTTCTCAACCCCCCTACTTCTCTAGATCTCTAGTGAACGTATGCTCTGTGACTTGTCGTATACCAGATCTTGTCACATCAGAAATTTCTAGTGATCTAGTCCATTTTTCTTACCTCTTTGCATAAGAATCATCACATCCGCCTTCTAGATACGTCGTTGGACGTATGCTCTATGGCTTGCCGAAATTTCGGATCTTATCGCATCAGAAATCCACATGTGTGTCTAATCTTATCTCGACCATATCATCCATTCCTTGAGATTATTTTACCACACTAAGTAGAGACCGTACATTTGTACGGGCAGAGAGGGTGCCTAACCCCTTCCCTCTTTGTAACCGAGATCCCTTACCCGAAATCCCGGATCATAGACCAAGAGTCAATCTAAGGTAGGAGAGTCTTCGGATTTCTTTAACCTTACATATTCCGCGGGTTCTGGCCGACTGCGGGATTTTGATATTAATTGGCCAGTGGCGACTCCAACATCCACAAATCAGCCTAATCACCCCCACCATAAACACCAAACAAAAATATATAAATCAGCATGGGCGCCGATTTCCAGTGTCTACAGAATGACGACTCCGCTGAGGACTTGTTAGCTCGTACTAGCTGAGACCCGACTCAAAATAGTGTGGTAATATAATCTTAGGGGATATTCTACATTTGCATTCATACCTTGCATTAAACCAAAAAAAAAAAGGATCGATCTTTGGCTTGCACTCATTCAAGGCTTTTACTCACATCATGTTTATCCAATCCAAAGTTGTCATGACAAACCAAAAGGAAGAAACCATTATGCCTAAAAGACACCCCCGAATGACCTGAATTCATGGCTGATAATACCGAATTCACCTCGACCATAGACGAAGTAGCCCAAAATTTTAAGGCTTTACGGGCCCTTCTTGCCCAATGTGTTCAAAAAGAGGCTGTCCAAACCATGCAAGTGTCATCACCTAGTACCCCAGTCATCTCAACTTTCCAGCATCATCCCCATAATAGGAGTCACCTTCAAGGCCAATTTTTCACAACTGAGAATCCTTTCCAGTAACCTCTCACTGATGAGAACCGCTATCAAATACAATCTCCCACAGTTAGGAATCCCAGCCAGTTCCAACATCTTCCTCCTAATAGGAGATCCAATCAATTTCAGGGGGCAAAACCCCCCTCGACCGATCTCTCCAAAATTGAAAAGCTCCGGGAGCAATTGTGAGAGGTGCAGAGGAAACTACAAAGGCAACAAGGAGTAGATTATCCATCCACCAAATTCAGCTTATGTCCCTTTCCCGATGCCAGGGTACCTCAAAACTTTGAGGTACCAAAATTCAAGAGATATGATGGTATGAGGTGTCCTATGGACCATTTAAGAACATTTTGTGAAGAGCTTAATACTATGACAGGTAATGACGGAGCGCTGATCCGTTTGTTTCAAAAATCCTTGAAAGGCGATGCGTTAGATTGGTACACGTCATTAAACTACCATCGAATTAAGACTTGGGAACAACTTTCCCAAGCTTTCATTGATTGTTTGTAGCACCCAAAAGGGCGGATCTTGCTGCCCTAAGGCAGAGGAATGATGAGTCATTGTCAGCTTACGTTGGACGGTGGCTGGCAATGGCCACTAGAATGAAAACACTCATTGATGACGAGGAGCAAATTTACATGATAATCCACTCGGTAAACCTGAGTATCTCTGGATACCTCGTCTCGTATCCATATACTAACTTTACCCAACTCATCCGTGTCGGGGAATAAGTCGAAGCCGTAATAAGGGCTAGGACAATCTCCCCCTGGTGGCCTCATCAGGCCTCCCCAGTACAACGGATAGTGGAAGGAAGGCTTACTGGATACGAGAATGATAACAAAAGTGTTCCTGACCTCCATCTAACAGAAGAAAATAATCTTGTCGCCTCTACCCAAGGTGCTCAATTCGTTCCTCAAGAAGGACAATGGCAATAACAACAGCAAAGGGAGATTCCTCGGCACCCCAATCATGGTCAGCAGATGAGGATGACCCGGGAACCTAGGCAGTTTACACTGATAGCCCAAACTTACAATGAGATACTAGCCATGCTAGTCCAAAGGCAAATACTTACTCTGCTACTACCAAGGTCCCTACCAAACCCTCTGCCGCCAAACTATAATGAGAATGAGTACTGTGCATACCACTAATCCCGAGGCCACACAACGGACCATTGTTTCACCCTGAAACATGCGGTCCAAGATCTAATTGATAACCAAAGGATTGTGGTTACCCCTCCTGCTGTCGCCACCACCGGCTACATCCTCCAGAATTTCCTGTCATCGTATCAAGTATGTTCCAGTTCATCAGGAACCCCTACTAACAATATCAGTCAAGGAGAGCCACCCCCGGTCAATCCAGTCCAATGCATCCATTCAATCATTGTCGGTCCAATCTTCATTCCCCTAAGTCTACAAAGGGCACACCCTACCAGTCTAATCTATTCGCTCTCAAATACGCAAGGGGCATCTCCAACCAGTCCAGTCTCGATTCCCTTAAGTCTACAAGGGGTACACCCTGCCAATCCAATCTCTTCACTCTCAAATATGCAATGGGCATCTCCACCTGGTACAGTCTCCATGTCCCCAAGTCTAAGGGAGCCACCACCGATCAATCCAGTCCATACATCCTTTGCCTCACAAGGGGCACCACCTGCCTATCCAGCCCCTACTCCAACCCTCGTGATCTAAGAAAATGCTCCTTCTACGATCAACATACCGCATGCCCTAGTAAAATCAGGGCCCAACTTCAATCATGTGGTAACTTTTAAAGAAGAACATTCTGCTACTCAAAGAGATTTTCCTAGCTCTGATCAGTCTTCGATCCTTTAAGAGAAGAGTCTAGGACGAGTGGTTCCCGCTTCTAGAAGAAAGGTCGAGGAAGAGATTAACGTCGAGATCTTGATTAGCCTCAAAGCATCAACCATCACTTTTCAGGTCTTTAACATCATAGCTTCATTTCATCTCCTCCCTTATTGGTCTTGGATCTATAGAGTCAAGGCTCTCTCTTCAACTCTTCACCAAAAGGCCAAGTACATGTTCAGAGACAAGGCGCTGATCATTCTGGATGATCCCGAACAAATCTTTCTAATAAAAGCAGTCAACCATCAAGAACTAGATATCCCGATCATAGACATACGATGCTCTGATGAGGATATCCCATACCATAGTCTTGAGTTTGAGACTATGAATTGCATGCCTCTTTCATGTCCCATCGGATCAAACTATATCTTCCCTTCAGTCGAGCACCAACATTTTTATTATCAGTTCGAATATCAAGAAAATGTAGACATCAGAGGACTGCGATATCAACCTCCTATGGGTGAGATAGCAAAGCACAGATGTATCAAAGGAGGGCAAGATTAGCAAAAGAAGGATGATCCCTTCATCCACACATCAATCAAATCCATCAGAGAAGGAATCATCTGTCCAGTTGGCAGGCTGAGATCCACCGTGGAGGATTAAATGAGCGAAATGAGTCTAACTGAGCTATTTGAAAATGACTCAGGCAAGGGGCAAGAATTGTCCCTGATTGACTGGACCATAGTCTGGGTCCCACCCAAGCTGGAAGAATTCAAAGAGTCACAACGCATCGGGGATGAGCTGAGAAAAGTGACATCCAACACCAACTTAGACCCCAATCTCAAACTCATCGCGACATTTAGGCACGACGATGAAAGCCCACCTACTGATCCGTCTGGCGCTGCCTCCTAAGGGGAGGGAGTACATGGCAATAGCTCGTTCAAAGTCCCCAAGACGGCACAATAAAAGCAAATAGTGTTTCGCTCCCCCAGCCGAATCAGGCAATTCTTGGTTCACATCACCGTCTTTCTCAAAAAAAAATCAGAAAATTCCCAAAAGCCAAAAAACACTAGATTTTTCCGAAACACCAAAAAACAAAAATCATATACTTGTCAAAATCCAAAAAAAAAATAGAAAATTCCCAAAAATTAAAAATATTTCCGAAATACTAAAAAATTCAAATACTTGTCAAAATCCAAAAAAAAAAAATCAGAAATTTCTCAAAACACAAAAACAGTGGAAAATCTTTCAAAACTCACAAGCAATAATGTGCCAAATGCGTCTGTTACAACACCAGAGTTTAAAGTCATGGGTTTGAATGAAGCCCAGGATGGGGAAAATGATGATCCGACTCTAGAGCTAGAAGATTCCCTCCGAAAGTTTGAGGCAAAGGCCGATGTCATCACGGTTGATTTTGAAATTGTGAACTTGGGATCCCTTGAGCTCCCTAGCACGGTACGCATCAAGAGATCCTCGCCTCCTAAATACAAGCAGAGGATGACAGAATTCCAGAGGCCCGGGCCATCCAACCTCACATTCTCCTATGGAAGCCTTACCCAGGTCGAATAAAGAACTACTCATACACCATCTGCTATGAAGCCTGAAGAAAAGTCCATCAAGCAAAGCTGTCAAGATCATGTCTAAAGTCCATGACGAAGTCCTACTGATGAACGATGGAGATAAGTTATTGCAGCATGTCAGGAAGTGCTTCAAGTATTCGAACCTTGCATAACGGATCCACGTGCATGCTTCGAGTCTTTATAACATGACAACACTCTAGCCCTTGTTCATTATGGGGTGCGTACATCATCGAAAGAATGAACCCAAAGGCATCCAATGGTCATGAGTATATTCTCATGGCAGACAAAAGCGGGCGCCAACAACATCCTATATCATCGGTATAAATGAAGAAAGAAGTCAAGGAAAATGATTGGTGGTAAGCTCGATGCAACCAACTACATCTCGCAGACATAAAGCGCATGACGATCGCTAGAACCAACGACAAGTAAGTCTGAAAGAAAGGTTAGCAACATGGTAATCATGCACATCTTATCATTGCGCCTACTAGATCCAGGGGGCAACTCCAAGCCATCCTGAGATGGTCCGCTGATCATCCGCGAGGTTCTTCCGGGAGGTGCCCTTCGTCTCACCATCATTAGGGGCAAAGATCTTCCAGAGCCCATCAACGCCAACAACGTGAATATCTATCATGAGTAATCCTACCTGACTATGTCAACAACCACAATCATAAAGCTAAAGTCAAATGACAAGAGATTAGCATCCTGAGGTACATTCCATCATCATTCCTTCCCTCCAATAAATGTTCCAAAAAAAATAAAGGGTTAAAAAAAAAAAGTTTTTTAAAATGGACGAATAAAGCGTGCTGTCTAAAAAAAATAATAGAAGAGTTGAACCCCAATGAGTGAGAACATAAGTCACCAACCCATTTCATAGTTTAACCCAATGTCAACAGCTTTACGATCGTGATTGAAGACAAAGTCAGGCAGCTCACCAGTCAGCCGACAATGAATGGAGTTTAGTCTCCCGCCTCTGTACAAGAAAAAGAAAAATCAAAAGAAAAGTAACGTACCTAAGTAAAACGAGCGAGGTGAAAACCCAAAAGGGCGCCTCGAGTAAAAACAGTGGGCATGTAGCGGACTTGGTGAAACCTGAACAGGCACCAAGGGTAAAAAGAGCACAGTTGTCAAGGGGCAGGCAAGAACAAAAACTCGGGACATGGTAAAAATTTGAAAGGACGCCATGAGCAAAAATGACGAGAAAGCCGGTCGTGGTGAAAACCTGAAAAGCCGCTACGGACAAAAATGGCTAGAAAAGAAAAAAAAAATGTGCAGGAACAGGAGAAGCCAAGGCAACAAGCAAAGTGAAGAAGCATAAGGAAAAGATAAGTCCCGGATCAGAATTCTGTCAGATTCTACCCAAATCCAATGGGCATGATCCTAGTATGCGCTACTCTCAGGGAATCGGGATCCCTAGTAAACAACTCAAAATACCAGATTCGACATGGGCTAAGTTTAATATTCTGATTCCACCATCTAGGCACAAGCTTAAACGCAAGCAAACACTGACAAATTTGGCACAAACAAAAATTTTCATTACTTTAAAACATCTTTTTTACAAGTACATTATTTTCCTTCCTTTACAAGAACAAAAATAAAAACATACATGCATATACAGGACAAGCAGCCAACAAAGTCGGGGATCCACAAAGTCAGTTCAAAGCCCCAGAGGCCTACAATTCAAAACCCCAGAGGCCCACATTTCAAAGCCCCAAAGGTCCACCAGTTCAAAGCCCCAAAGGCCCATATTTCAAAGCCCCAAAGGCCCACAAATTTCAAAGCCTCAGAGGCCCACATCTCAAAGCCCACAAGGCTCACATCTCAAAGCCCATAAGGCCCACAAGTTCGAACCTCACAAGGCCCATATTTCAAAGCCCCTAGAGGCCCACATCTCAAAGCTCACAAGGCCCACAAGTTCAAAGCCCCAAAGGCCCACATTTCAAAACCCACAAAGCCCACAAGTTCAAAAGGCCCACATGTCGAAAGCCCACCAAGCCCATTGTTCAAAGGCCCATGGTTCAAAGCCCATATTTTCAAGCCCATTTCCTAGGCCCACATATCCAAAGCAATACCCACTACACAAACCCGATTTCAAGGCCCATGGTCCTAGGCCCACATGTCCAAATCAGGCCCATGTTCCACAATTGCCCCATTAATTCATTAGTGGAGGCCATCTGGTTATTTAATCCAGATCACTACACAATAAAAACCAGATGACGAGGCCCTCCCACGAGATCGGACGGATCTTTCAAAAATTCAAAAATATTTCAAACCGTTAGCCCCGCCAGCTCACCAATGGAGGCAACGCGACTGTTTACTTAACTTATGCAAATAAAAACCGAATGATGACGCCCACCTGCGAGATCAAATGGATACGTTTCAAAAAATCTAAAAGTATTTTCAAATAAAATTCCTAAGGAGTCTAGCTCCAAAGAAGATAATTTTTAAATAAAAATTTTCGAAAAACGCATATGCAATGCCTGTAAGATACCGAGGAATCTTCTATATTCTCCGGTTGCGGTCGGTCTGGCTTGACAAATAAGATTCGATCTCTTCCGATTTCCCCGGATGATCGAATCCGTACATGATATATGTACGATTGGCCTGATTTCTATATCTGGACAGTCATACGGATGTTAGTAAAAAATGATTGGATCTATCTCTGGGAAGAATAATCAAACTCAAAGTGACAACAATCCATTATAACCAAAGTATCAGAATCAGCAAAATGCATGGCAAAATATTACCCGCACATACCTAGTCCAGGATGTTCGAAAAATATAATCGAGTCCAAGTCGGCGTAGTCAGTTTCCCATAAGGCCGCACCCACGTGCAAGGCAGCTAACCAATTTGATGATCAAATGGAACGAATACTCCTAGGGTGATTACATAGCAAAGGAAACGACAGACCAAACAGTATGGGAATCCTCGTAAAGCTATGACAAATGCGCAAAGGCCCCTTACTTTTCAGACTTACTCTCCAATGTTATCAACAATCTGATGTGAAAGGGTTGTGATTGGTGACTCGTAAAGCGGCGACGAATGCACTCAATCACAACATTTTCCCCAACCCTTATGATATGTGCAAGTTATCTTTTTCTAAATAATCAACTGACAATGATACAATGGCAGGCAACAGATTCGAATCACTACCCTTTCTGACCAGAAGGGTGGGGTGTCCACTCGCTTTGGCCTTCGGTTGCTTACAACCTCGGTCAAAGAAGGGCATCTGTAGACACACCACCCAGGCTAACACCTTAAGAAGGCTAAGATAGCTCATGAACTATGATCATATCCTAATCCTATCCTAAACCTAAAACCTTGGGCCAAAATTCCCAAACTTCTAATCCGTAACCAAAAACCGTAATCCAAACCGTTCAATCCACATACAACCCCACCTTTACCTTACACCCTGGTTAGAACTCTTTACCCGAAACTAAACCCACCTATCCGAGCCACAAAAAAATTAGAAAGGACCATCGGACGAACCAACGCGTCACGTAAAGCCCACACGCTCGGGCCTGGCCCGAACGAGGCCCAGGAGGTAGTCTGACTACCGCTGGCGGTAGTTTGACTACCACCTGCGGTACTCTGAATGCCGCCACTCGTGGCCCGCGTGTGGACAGCTGTCCCAATGTCCAAAAGTCAACTTTCTCTTGGATTTACCTCTCCCATCTTTACTATTTACAGTTTTACCAGACTCAAGAACCAATGGGAGTATGTCATGTGGCATCTCTCTCTCTCCTCCACAAACCACTACTTGCCACCTCACCTTTCAACCCTCTGAAACTCAATAATCACAGCAATGCCATTGGAGAAGGTTATAAATAACCATCTCCTCTTCTCATTACAAGACACCCAACACCCAAGAGAAGGAGAGTAAGAGAGAAAGAAAGAGAAGGAGAGGGAAGGAGCTCCTAAGCCTTCCAAGTTCAAATCTTTAAAAGCCACCCCCTTTAGCCTTTCCTCTTGATCTCTCCAACCCATCTAACCCAGCCCACTTTGATCATGGTTCAGTCTATGCCTATTTAAAAATTAAGCCAAGGATCCATCATCCTATAAGCATTCATCATGACATTTATTCCCTTCTCAACCCCCCTGCTTCTCTAGATCTCTAGTAAACGTATGCTTTGTGACTTGCCGTATACCGGATCCTGTCACATCAGAAATTCTTAGTGATCTAGTTCATTTTTCTAACCTCTTTGCATAAGCATCATTACATCCACCTTTTAGATTGCCGTTGGACGTATGCTCTGTGGCTTACCGAAATTTTGGATCTTGTCGCATCAGAAATTCACGTGTGTGCCTAGTCCTATCTTGACCATATCATCCATCCCTTGAGATTATTTTACCATACTAAGTAGAGACCGTATATTTGTACGGGCAGAGAGGGTGCCTAACCCCTTCCCTCTTTGTAACTGAGGTCCCTTATCCGAAATCCAAGATCGTAGACCAGGAGTCAATCTAAGGTAAGAGAGTCTTCAGATTTCTTTAACCTTACATATTCCGCGGGTTCTAGCCGACTACGGGATTTTGATATTAATTGGCTAGTGACGACTCCAACATCCACAAATCAGCCTAATCACCCCCACCACAAACACCAAACAAAAACATATAAACCAGCGTGGGCGCCGATTTCCAGTATCTACAGTTCCACACCAAGGTGGGCCACGTCCAAGTGGGTCCCACAATGGATGGACAAGTGGATAAAACACACATCATGGTGGGCCACAAATAGGTAGGGATGGTCAGCCTTGCTAGACGTCACCACCATGAACGTCCAGCCAGGTGGGCCAGTCCAGCCACTATACTCTAATTTTCAGTGGCCTAAATGGCCCCAAATCTTATAGGTGGGTCCCATCAAGGGTGAGCCACCTCAAGAATAAATTTCAAATTTTTATAAGCACGATAAATATTTTTAAAATAAAATGGCAACCATACATGTTACATAAATCTGGTCGTTGCAAAAATCTTGTTGTCTCTATGTTTGGGACCACATGGAGTGGGCCTAAACATACCCAAACCCTTGGAAAATTTATGGAAATGGTGTTCCTACTCATGGACAACAAGTGGGGTCCACTGGGGTGGCCCACTTATTCTAAAAAATTAGGTAAACATACACATTTCCACCTTGTTGTGTTGTTGAACTGTCCAGAAATTTTTGGATAGTTAGCCTACTTTGGCCCATCCCATGGGCCTCAATCATGGGAGATAGGGTGTGGGCCCCATTCCACATTAAAGTGGGATCCACACATAACAAAACTCCTAAAAAAATTTGAGATAGAAAGGCTTGCAAACAGGTCTAAACAATAGCTCAAAACTCATGCTCCAACTGGACCCGAAATCATGACAGCAACATAGATTGTCCATATTTTAGCCCATACAAATTAATCAAAGGGTTTATGGCCCTGATTCAATATGTGGAGTCCACCTTAATAAGTTAACAAAATTTCAGACCCATGAGTTCACTCAGACTTCCATGAAAAAGCCATTTTGGAGGCCATCCAAATCATGCATGCATGGTGGGCTTAGACGTCCAATTAAGGTGGGCTTGGACGTCCTATCTAGCTAAGGGTTTGAGATGATGCTGACCTCTCCTTGGTGGGCCATACATCATCAGAATACACAGGAAAAAAAATAGAGAGAAAGGGGGAGAGAAGAAGCAAATCAGTCATTGGTAGAAGGTCCCGCACTAATGGACCTCCCACACCTAAATCTACACCGTCCACTATGTAGTATGATACATGCATGCTATAATACATCAAAGGAACTTGTTAAATAGTAGGGATCCTTTTTCCAAGGCCTAGATGGTCCATGGGGTGCAAGAAATGAGAAGGAGAAAGCATCATGTTGGGTCCATGAATAATGGCCCACCATGGATGAAAATATGGAGGATCTAGGCTCATGGCCTCATTCTAGGAGTCACGTAGGATCTCCACCATGGATTGGTGTATCCTACATGCCTCCATGCATGTAGAAACAAGAAAAGAAGAAAGGGAAGAAGAAGAAGAAGAAGAAGAGATAAAGAAGCTTGATGGGGCACTCACCTTGAAGAAGGCATTCAAAACTCCAAGATCCAAGTTCTAGACTTTAAGAGGAAAATGATTGAAGGGTGTAGATGGGTTGCTAATAGCTAGATGGAGGGGAGATTGGGAAAAAAGGGGCTGGAGGAGAGGAGAATGCTTGAACATTTTTTTTTATTATTGCAAGGAGGAGAGGAAGAATGGAAGAATGAGAAGGAGAGATAGAGAGAGAATGGAGGGTATATCCATGTCATGATTTCTCCCCTTGCTAGAGAAGAGAAACCTCATGATGTAGCATTGGGGTTGGGGATCAAGGTAAATGATTACTCTCTAGAAAAGTAAACCTAAGCTACGCTATAATGGGTGTAGCTAGGTTAGGTAGAGGCTAGGTATAGGCTTTCTAGGAAATTACAACCAGTTGGGCCCACCTTGAAAGATGTGTAGGGTTAGGAAGTGGGCCCCACCACATGATGAATGGCCAAGAAATGCTCCGGTTGAAATTACAAGATGTACATGTCGGATTTATGCATGAGACGCGGCATTGGAATCGCGGTGCCGATGCGGACTCAATAACATAAGTTTCGGGTCAATCTGGGTCGGGTCTATATGACGCGACTCAAGGATGACCGCAAATGCTATCCACAGGTCGCGGGTCACCAGAATTCGACCGGTAGGACCGCGAGACCTAGGGGAATGAAATGGATACTCGAGGTAGGGTCTTACAGATGATGATAGTGTAAAACTTGTAGCATTGGGGTTGGTTTGTTTAATGTAGTAATGAATGAAAGAGAATGGAGAAAAATGAGAGGAGAGAGGTATTATTGAGAAGCTTGAGAACATAAGAGTTCCTACACACATTTAGGATTTTCTTTATTATTAAAAATAAAATAAAGGGGTGGTGAATGGGCCCCAACAGCCCAAGCCCACAATGCACATACACTACAACACACATGCACCATATATGAGTCTACGTAAGGCTACATACAAAACTTAATATACATACTATTTTCTACAACTTGGAAATATTGTTTGTAATGTATAGGATTGTTCTTTAAAGGTTTTAGTTCAAGTTCTAGGTCACTAACCTCGTAACTAACAAGATATTTATGGTGATGCACAATGTTTCATTGATTTTTTCACTTATTTTTCGACTAAGGCACTTTTTAGTTTTTCAAATTTTTTTTAAGTGTGGGGGATTGTTGGAAATTTTTTATTTAAAAATGAAGAAAAACTATGTTTTATTTATTTTTTGTAGAGGTTTTATCCTAAAACAAATAGGGAGAGGGCTTAAAAAAGCATATATATTAAGTTCCTCTTTTAGAAGCTTATATTGGAAATCAGAAGAATGTTACGAAGACATCCTCACATGTGCACTTCGGGCCACGTTCGTGGCAAGTTTAGTATGGAGTGGCGTGGTCAAGTTGTGCCTGAGCATATTATATTTTTTATTCTTCTCTTGCTGCCACATGTGCATATAAAGCCGAAGTGAGTCACCATGCATGCACTGAAAGTTGTCACGCATGCGTTGACATGTTACCACTGTACTCTTTGTGCTCCACATTTCCTAAGTTGTCTCAATGCAACTTTTTCTTTAAAAAGAGTTTCTATTTTTAAAAACAAAACTAGAATACAGAAAACTCTCTTCTGCATCTTATTTTCTTTCTTCTGCATCTTATTTTTTTCTTTCTATGAACAAATTAGTAAAGCATCTCTACCTTTAAGAGGCTATAATTGTGTATGCACTTGATTCAAGCGATCCACTACTAAAAAGAGTTGTTGTATCCCGAAGATGAAGGTGCTACGACCTAGTGCATCGAGGCTTAAATTCTTGTGAGAGCAAATATATCTTAAAGACGGCGTCCGTAACATGCCGATGCTATTTAGTTTTATTTTACTTTTATCTGTCTCCGAAAAGACCTTTTTTTGTTATCTCTGTTATTTAAAACAATATATTATTGCACCAAGGTGTTTAGACACTTGGATGATCCTGATGAATGGCTTGGATCTCGATGGCTTTTTCTGACAATGTACTATGTTTGAATGATCGGATGGCTCCACATTTGTCATTTCCATTTGCACATGGCCAACTTGATATTGAAGTAGCCTTATTTTTATATTATGGAACATACATGATGAGGCCCCTTAAAGGGCTTGAATCTTACCCATAAGTGTTAATTTTCATTGGAATCATTGAGTAATTTTCAAGAAGGATTGTGAATCTAGACTTGGGACTCGGTTTCGACGGCAACCCCTTTTGTACCAGGCTTGATGATGGTCGGTGCTAGAAAAGATCCATAGGCCCCACCATGATGTATGTGTTTCATCCATGCCACCCATCCATTTCCTCAGCTCATTTTTTGGCATGATCCCAAAAATGAGGTAGATCCAAATCTCAAGTGGACCACAATACAAGAAATAATGGTAATTTAACACCCACCATTAAAAACTATCTAGAGCCTGCTATAATGTTTATTTGCCATCCAACCTATATTGATTAAGTCACATATACCTGGATGAAGGGCAAACACAAATTTCAGCTTAATCCAAAACTTTTGTGGCCTAGAAGAAGTTTTAATAGTGGGCGTTCAATCACCATTGTTTTCGATGGTATGGTCCACTTGAGATTTGGATATGCCTCATTTTTTGCCTTATGCCCTAAAATAGACTATAAAAATGGATCAATGGCGTGAAAGAAATATATGAAATTGCACGGTTATCTAACATGATATCACGACATGCGGAAGCTTGCAGAGCTTACAATTATGGCTAAGTCCTAAAGGGATGTGAATATGACATTTTAAAATATTTTCCAATTTATAAAAATTAATCCATAAGATATATTAAGCCTAAGATAATAGGCTATAATGATACAACTAATTGTGTAACTAATATATGATGAGAGAATCTAGTGTGTACAATGCACTAATCAGTTAGCATACAATCTAATCATGCATCCATATGAAATATACAAATTAAAACACAAGCATAATAGAATTTCATACACATAAATAATTACATACACAATGATATATAGTTGTTCGGATAAATCCCTACTCTGCCCGTGTCGGTGGCGGTCCCACACAAGGACCTACACGTACACACATGTATTGGTGGCTCACATAGAGATTATGTACACTCTTGTCGGAGATTCACACAGAGACTGCGTACATTCCCGCCAAAGGATCATACAGAGACTAACAAAGGTTTTATATAGGCTAACCAATAACTTACACGTATGCACCCATGTCAGTGGCTCCCTATAAGACTAATAAGGTTTTCTATAGGCTAACCAAGAACTGATACAGTCCTACACAAGGACCTACATACACTGCCACCAGAGACGGTCCTATACAAGGACCTACATATACTCTCGTAGGAGGCGATCCTACACAAGGACCTATTTGAGTTTGGGGTTCAAACTCAATAGACTCTAATTAAACTCTTACAAGTTCTGCATGAGCCCCATTAATAGTGCTTTCTTGAGATGCTCGATCAATCTTGATGTGGCTTCTCTTTTGCTCCATTGATCTTTGAAGTGGATCTTCTTCAGGTCATTTAATCAGCTACCTTTCAATGATCTTCCTATTGAGAGTTCCAAGGTGATGGGATGGTGGTGAAATCCCCTACAGCTAATGAGATAGTTGGTTCCAATGGGGGATTTAACTAAATGGGAATTCTAGATGATGATAGACATAAGGATTTACCTATAAGATGAGTGTCTAACCTCTAGAAAATGCTTGAGAACATGTACATCTTTAAATGGATCTTGGAATGCTTATTAGAGTGATAATTTACAATAAATATGACATGTATCTCTTTGGATTGAAGCCTATGAATGAAGGAAAAAAGTTGTATACACTAGGGCTTCTAAAACATCCAAAAACGTTCCATTTTGCAAAAGTCTGAGTGCTTCTTTTATAGAGAAAAAGCTCCAACGGACACATAATGGCTAACTATTGATTTGATCGATAACTCTGTCAATTCAATCGACTCGAATCGATGGTTGTCAATTTGAGTTTCGATTTGATTGAAAAACTCATGCCTTACATGTTTAGCTCGCTACACAATTTTGCTTGCTTTCGATTAGATTGATAGGTCATGTTGATTTGATCAAAGTCAAATCAACTACAATCGATGAACTGTCGATTCGATCGATGGAGATTCAATTTCTCCTGTTTTGATTTCCAACCATCAGAAGCTCTAAACCTCTTACAAGCCTAGCTTAACTTGTTCATTTAATGCCTAAGGCTTGGGATGATAGAAACAAGGTTTTCCTATTAAAGGTTTATCATCTAGAGGTAAGTTGTTTTGAAATTTGAAGGGGTCTAAGACTAGTTTCACCAAGGCACCCCAATTTACCTGTGTCTTCAAGCATTGATGCTATAAGTCTTCAAGTCTTCGATCTTTCAATGTCTTCCAATGGGCATGCAACCGACTCAAGACACACAGACACACATTATCATCAAACCGGTGCACTTACAATATATACATCATGGTGGGGCCCACAATAATTACTAAGCTCAGTACTGGAGGGGTATTGAATCTGAGTCCCTAAACTTGTTAGCTCTCTTCCATCTCTATCACATGGCATGTCTAAAGTTATCACATGTGGTACTGTAAACACCCCACCTAAAATGAAAAAGAGCGACTCTTCAGACATCAGCTAAGTTTTGATAAAATCATCATTGGGCAATTCGATGACCATTGAAAATCTAATTGATCAAAGGGGTAGGACTCTCGATATGTCACAAGAACAATTGGTGGAATTGATCGATAGATATGAAACCAGTTATATCAAATCCTGACTTATCATTTAGACTCTCCAAGAAACCTTGTTTATGCCTTATTTCTTTTTTTTTTTAACACACGCACACGCACCACCACACACTCACGTCGTAGTGGGATTTCACCACCTATGGGTACTCAAACCCCTGACTAGGTGTTGAAACTCCAAAGAGTCTACCACCGAAGCAAGAGCAAGGACCCAATTTATGCCTTATTTCGATAAAAGTTGTCTCTAATTAACACAAAGTATCAAAATCCAAATGAATCACATATTAAGGGTCTCTGACATCCCTAAAAGCAACCAACAGACACGATCAATGAAATAAAACCACAGACTTGCGGCGAGCCAACAGTAACGCCATCACCCCTACTTTGGTTTTTCATTCCAACAAGTGTTAAGGAACTTGTTTTGTTGAACAGAATAGTGTCAAGTGAACTGTCGGCCTGCTACAAGCCGATGACCACCTGAGATGCTTTATACCTAACCAAGATCTTGTCCCGGCTTCCTAGACGTCGAAATCTCAAAGGGCATGTGTTATACCATTGTCTCACCATAAGTTGACAGTATCAATGTATAAATCTAGCACCGCAACTATCATTCAAGGGGGTGCAGAGGCATAGAAACTCAAGAGAGGGGTTGAAAGGAGCGTCAGGAGTAGGTCCTCTTCTCCAAAGTCTTCCGAGATTCTCAACTAACGCTGAGGCCTACCCAACTTAGGAGGCCAACTCTGAGTAAAACAATCTACTAAAAAAGTCAGTAACATCAAAAGTATGGTTAGAATCTAGATTATCTTGCCATCCCTTTTGAAGAAAATGAGTATCTAATATCTTATTTTCTTTCTCACATTTTAATCAAATTTAGATCGTATTCCACTCCACACATTCCTAATATACATGAATCATCAATTTTCATTTTTATTTTTCTTCCATTTGCATATCTTTTTCTTTATTACATTACCCATCCAGGATTATTTGATTCTATGCAGTAAGGTTAGGATTCTTTTATTTTTTATTTTTTTCTAGACCCTCATGGGTTATGCGAAGCATGACTAGAAATATAATATCAAAATTTCTACTAATTCCTATAAAAATTATAAAAATCATATATTATAGAATGTGCACATTGTGTGGCAAAAGAGGATGCTTAATTCTTTTTTCTGTTTCAACGAAACCTTTACTCAAAATTTAACGAGAAGTCACTTGAAATGGGGAATCCAGTGGTTCTTGTGCCAGAGCATTTGTAGGTACTAGGGTTGAAAGTTGGGCAGGTTGGGTTGGGTTGGTGCTCAACCCTAACCCAACCCAAGGTTCCTATACTTCAACCCTAACCCAACCCAACCCAATCTCGGGTTGGGAATTCTCAACCCAAGCCCAACCCAAGCGGGCTCGGTCGGGTTGATCGGGTTGGTCAGGTGTATACGTGCTAATATTTTCGTTATTATATTAGTTTACTATATTTCAATATAGGATTTATTTTTTTATATCTATGATTTTATTAATTATATATGTGATTATTCATCATAAAGAACTTCATTTTTTTTCTTTAAAAAAACAAGCTAAAATATAAGACAACTACTCATTTAAAAGTCATGTAGCGTAGCACGCAATCTATTTGGAAGAGAGAAATCCGGCATATCTTGTTAGCTTGAGTCCTTAAAAGTGATGTAGATAAATGAGACCCGACATCACTAGTGTGCCTTCGACATAAACGATCCATACTCAATTATAATTTATAAGTAATTTATATATTGATCGGGTTCAGGTTGGGTCGGGCAACCCAAGACCTCAACCCGAGCCCAACCTAAGTTTTATCGGGTTGGTGTTTGTATAGCCCAAGGTTGAGATCGGCCAGCCCAACCCAATGTCGGGTCAGTCACGGGTCGATCGGGTTGAACCCGCCCAACTTTCAGCCCTAGTAGGTACATCCACTCAATCCAAACCATCCAATTCAAATGGCTTATCATGTATTTCTTTTGATCCCCGATGATGCACACCAGATGAATGGATTGGTTGGGCATGTAAACACCTTGGCGAGCCTTGTGCAAAACTAATGGTTGGCGACCCACTCAACCATATCGTAGGGTGTGGCCTACCTAAGTTTTAGATGGTCATCATTTTTTTGGGTTGAAGGTGGACATGAGCCATCTTATCCGATGGATAGAGTGTAAATTCCACCTATGTGGCTCTCGTGTGCGTGATATCTAGCTGCCCTCTTTGCGGGCTAAGGGTGCGTGGCTTTGTCGTTTACAGCATAAAGCCCTTTGTTGTTTTACGGAGGGTACTTTAGTCTAAATAGGTACCCAGCTGTAAATACAAATATCATGAGGGAGTATTATATAAAATGCCTCTTTTTAAAAAGATTTATAGTAGCCGTTGGCTGCAGCAGGAGCGGATTAGGTGGGCCAAAGACAGTGCTGCCCTTACTGTGGGGCCCACCTTGATGTGTGTATTCTGTATCCACACCGTCCATCCATTTTTCCAGATAATATTAGGGCATTATACAAAAACAAGCAGATCAAATTATCAGGTGGACCATAAGAAGTTTTTAATGGTATAGTGCTCAATCACCACTATTTCCTAGAGTATGGTCCACCTGAGAGTTGGATCTATTTCATTTTTTTTGGATAATGCCCTTAAAATGGTCTGGAAAAACGGATAGACGGTGTGGATACAGAATACACACATCAAGGTGGGCCCCACAGTAAGGGCAACACCGTCTTGGGTTAGGCCGGGATCTCACCTAATCCACTCCGGGCCGCAGGCGTGGGTGATCGCCGCAGCGGGTCTGTTCGGAGCTTCAAAAGCTGCCCAACAACGAGAGGGTACGGTCGTGCGGTGGGGCCCACCATCGATTGAGGTGCCTAATTGACCAACAGTCAACCGACACAGCACGCAACAACCGTTAGCAGTCAGCATCAAGTGGGTCCCACTGCGTCTCTCATCTCGCCTTTTTCTCGTGAGAAATCAATGCAATGCGAGTATGCGACGTACTAAGTAATTCTCGTTATTTTATCGGCACGATACCTTCATCGGATCCTCTGGTGCGCGTTTGCCACGCCGATTTAAACGGCGGCCCACTTATCCACCGTGTTCCACCTGTTTCAACTTCCGTCAATCCAAACCGTAGAAATGGAGTAGCCTGATTTTTTATTTACCGTCCATTTTTCTGATACATATGCAGCTCATCGGATGAATGGATCAACCTGATTTTTGGTCAGGGGATGTGTGCGGTGTGTTTTTTTTTTTTTTTAAAAAAAAAAAAGGGGTTGATGTGTGCGGTGAGCACCGTCTTATAAATGGCTTGGATCTTGCTCGAGTGGGTTAATCAGCACCGTGCCATACCCCTATTTGATCAAGAGGTCACAAGTTATAAATTGGGGCTACCAAAATCGGGAAACAGATTGGCTAATCCCCTTCCCACCAGCCCGGTGGCTGTCGTCGGTGCTCTGATGGGCCCCACCATGATGTATGTGTTTCATTCATGCCGTTAATCCATTTTTAAAGATCATTTTAGGGCCTTATCCAAAAAATTAGGGGAATATAAATCTCAGGTGGACCACAACACAAGAAAACAATTGTGATTGGATATCCACCATTAAAATCCTCCAAAGGCCCAATGTACTGTTTATTTGACATCTAATCTGTTGATTAGGTCAGATAGACCTAGATGAAGGGAAAAAACAAATATCAGCTTGATATGGACCCAAAAAGTTTTTAATGATCGACGTTCATTCAACATTGTTTCCTATAATGTAGTACATTTGAGATTGGTGCATACCTCATTTTTTGTCTCATAACATAAAATGATCTAGAAAAATATATGGACGGAATGGATGAAAGATATACATCATGGTGGGGCCCACAGAGCACCGACCATCAGCAATTGGCTAGTGGCAGGGGGAGTAGCCAATCCGTTTCCCAAAAGGGGAGCGGATTAGGTGCGGCCCCGGCCTCAGTCAATACGGTGCGGACCTTACCGTGGGCCCACCTTGATGCATGTATTCTATATCCACACTGTCCATCAGTTTTTCCAGATCATTTTTGTGCGTGAGCCGAAAAATAAAAAAATATATACAAATATCGTGTGGACCATCTTATCAGAAACAGTAGTGAGTGAACGTCCAACCATTAAAAGCTCTTTAAGGCCATGGTAATGTTTCCCTAATATTTATTTACCAAACAACCATTAAAAGCTCCCAAGGCTCATGGTAATATTTACCACTCAACCCTATTTACAAAGGTCACATAAACATGGATAAAGAGCCAAAGATATCAGCTCAATCCAAAACTCATGTGGCTCATTAATGGTCAATTGCCACTGTTTTGTATGATATGTTCTACCTTAGGGCCGTTTGGCCGGGTGGATTGGAAGGGAGTGAATGGTATTAGGGTGGATGGAGTGGATTTCTAGGTAATGATGGTGTTGTCAGCGGATTGTCTTAAGATTCATGGGATTGCTATATCCCTGGATTCATACATCCAGTACGTTTGGCACGCCCTGCCAATCCGGAGATTAAAGCTTCCGATCCCTTCCAATCCCACGAACCAAACACGCCGCGGGCTAATTTGAACGGATTAGGATGGATTGGATGGGATTTAAAGGTAATGATGGTGTTGTCAGTGGATTGTCTAAACATCTATCGGATTTGGATCAAATCACCTGCACTGTTTGGCACGCCTGACCATTCCCGGGATTTACCTTCCAATCCCTTCCACTACCATCTAATCCCTTCCAATCCAACCAGCCAAACGGGCCCTTACTGTAACAAATTTCAGACCTTCAGGCCCGTTTGGCCGGTCGGATGGGAAGGGATTGGAAGTTAAATCCCGGGATTGGCCGGGCATGCCAAAAGAGTAAGTGATCTGATCCCAATCCCATATATCTTAAGACAATCCACTGACAACACCATCATTACCTTTAAATCCCATCCAATCCACCCTAATCCATTCAAATTTGCTTGGGATGTGTTTGGTTGGAGGGATTGGAAGGGATGGGAAGGTTTAATCCTGTGATTAGCCTGGCGTGCCAAACAATCCGGATATAGCAATTCAGGGATATAGCAATCCCATGGATCTCAAGACGATCCACTGACAACACCATCATTACCTAGAAATCCACACCGTCCACCTTAATACCATTCAATCCCTTCCAATCCACCCGGCCAAAGGGGCTCTCAGTTAAATCATAGCCCGTCAAGCCTTTTCCTACTACTCCCGTCCACATACTTTTTTATCTACCTATTTTTCCCTTTTTACTGCCTTCAACTTTTACGATAGAATTTGTTTGGCACGGATTTGAAACCCTAAAATTCAAATCTTGAATTTTCAGTTATGTTTAGAATTCTAGATTTTGAAAATTCAAATATTTAGAATTGTATTTGGCAGCCTAAATTTTGACATGCAAGTAAATATATTCAACCGTATGAACTTACATAAATAATCTAACAGTCATTTTGATAGCTTGTATTTGAAATTCTGAGTTATGACGCATCCGATGAATTCTATGAATTCTCACATGTGACACATCTTGATGTTTATGAAATCCACTCTAATTATTAAGTGTGTTACTCTGTTTTAATCATGGGTCTAAAAATCAGTCTAGTCCGTGATTCAAATAGACCACATAATTGAAAAGAATACACGGGACAATGCTCACACTCCAAACTCTCTCTTAGTGTGGTCCACTTGAATCATAAATGAACCTGATTTTTTGTTTCAATGCCTAAATTGTAGCCTGGCATCTAACGTTTGGAGTATATTTCATATAATCATCTTGGTATGCCCTGGAAAAAATAAAAATAAAATCAAGGGTAGGTATCCCTCTCCCAACTGCTTTCCATTATATGGCTTCCATGAATGATGAATATGGTTAATTGTTAGGCTTTATGGCTAAAAAGGGGACATACCTAGTGATCGAGACGGACTTCACTTCAGAGTTATGGTTTAACCTACTACTTCATAGAGTGGATTTGGGGTGATTTCTCATAGAAATAACTGACCCTGCATAATTAAAATATTCTCACAATTGGTTTACTATGATGTTTATGTGAAATTTGCTCCAACCAATTAGCGTGTTAATCTATTTTAGCCATGAAGTCTAAAGATCGGCCTTGTCAATGATTTAGGTTATCATCATGCCTAAATTTTATCTTGGCATTTAATGATTAAGTGGATTTCATATAATCATCACGGTGAGTCCTAAAAAAATCAAGGGTGGATGGTCCTCTTCCAACTATTTCCTTTCCGGTAGATTTCACTTAAACATTGTAGCGTGGCTGATGAATTCTTGAAGTAGAATTTGAGTGATTTAGGTGCCTGTGGTCATCACATGAAATCTGTAGTAATAGGTGTTAAAATCGCCTCTCCTCTCAGTGATTTACAAGTGGATAAATTTTTGCCAAACATGACTACTTTTTTTGAATACCACCTACTGTCATTGAATCCTTGCTACCAAACGATCCATTAAAGAAAGGATGAGAAAAGGGTAGATATCAATATTGGAGATGTTTCAAAATTCAAAATTTTATAAGCTATAGGTCTCCTTTAAAATTGATAAAGATATAAAAATACTGAATTTTGAACCACCCTAAAATTAAAATCTAAATTTCAAGGGTGCTAAACGATTTTACATATCACAAATCCTGAATTTCAATTCCAACCACCTACATGATTTTGACGGTGCCAAACAACCCCCTTACCCAAAAATGAGAGTTACTCGGTACTCTGGCTGCGTGTGGCACTTGATATACAGGCACCCAAATTTTGGACAAAGCTAAACCGACTAAATTGTGAAGCTCACTATGGCTAAAGTCACCGTCCCAATATCAGAATGATTGAACAATCCCAACCTTTAATTTATGGACACTTTGTTTTTGACATAGGACAGTTGGATATTTGTCATTTTAACTGTCCAATAATCAGATAATCAAATAAGGAGAATTTTGGATTTCATGAAATACTGTTTTAGTTTGTACGCAATTTGTGAGGGTAATTTAAGTGCCTGCGGGATCCTTACTCATGCTGGGGTGGTAGACTCTTGAGGGCGTGTTCGGGCAGTGAGATTAGGTGGGATGGGATTCATCTAGTCCTGTGCCAATTCCACACCTTGTTTGGGAAGAATGGAAAAGGTTGGAATTAGATCAGATGGAATTGCATTCGTCCGTGCCAATTTCACTCAATTTTAGCAAGTTGTGTAGGTCCCACCATAATGTGTGGGCTATATCCACACCGTCCACCCATTTTTTAAGATTATTTTAGAGCATGGGCCAAAAAATCAGGTAAATCTAAAGCTCAAGTGGACCCCCATCATAGAAAATAACGGGGATTGAATAATTATTGTTGAAACTTCTTTAGTACCATATAAGTTTTGGATCTACCTCATTTTTAGGCCCATGCCATAAAATGAGGTTACAAAACAAACGAACTATTTAGATATAACACATGTGTTATTCTCATTAATTTCAAATGATGGTGGGTATATCCATTCAATATACCACCATATTACCAACAAAGCATGGAATTAATCTTATCCCATGGCAACAGGGGACAATCCCTGCGGATTGCGTCCTACCCCCGCCCGGACGGATTAGCAGGGCTCTCTGGGACCACCTTGATGTAATAATTTTATCCACGCCATTGAAATGTTCTCTCAAATCATTTTAAGGTATGAGATAAAAAATGAAGTAGGTTCACAGCTCCATTGGACCACACCAAAGGAAGCTGCAATGATATGACACTCACCGTTGAAACATTTCTAAGGGCCACCGTGATGTTTTTTTACTATACAACCTATTCATAAGGTCATGTAGACATGGATGAAGCGAAAAACATAAATATCAGCTTGATCCGAAACTTCTCCTGCTCAAAAGAAGTTTTTAATGGTGAACGTTTAATCCCTTATTTGTGATCCGTTTAGGCCTTTTGCATGGTTATTTTTTTCTGTCATAGCTTAAAATTATTTGAGAGAAAATTGCAATGGAGTGGATAAAATTATTATATCACGGTGGGTCTCAGAGAGCCCTGCCTGGACGGGGATTACCGTCCGGGCGGGGTAGGACGCAATCCGCGTCCCAATCCCTGCCATGGGTAATAATTATGTTTTTTGAATCTAATCCTGCCTAGTCCCTTCTAATCCCAACGCCCAAACACGTCTCACGAGTTTTAACACCCGGTCAAGGGTGCGAGTATCCATAGGTGGTGAAATCCCACTATGGCATGAGTGTGCGGTGGTGTGTGTGCGTAGAGCTGTACACGAGCAGACTGAGGCTTGAGTACTCGCTTGACTCGACTCAGAATACTCGACTTGTACTCGACTCGCCTGAGTTAGAGTCGAGTATGAGCGGGTTTTCACTGCTCGTTTAAATTATGAGTAGAGTACGAGTCTAGAGGTACTCGACTCGGTACTGGACTCAACTCGGTACTCGGTACTCGACTCGCTACCCGTATATATAAGTTCGCCCGAAAAAAAAAAAAAAACCCCTACTCCACCCGTCATTTTCATTTTTCCAGCCCGCCCAAACTCTACCCCACCCGTCATTTTCCAGTCCGCCCAAACCCTACCCCACCCGTCCTTTTCAAGCAACGCCCAAATAGCCAAACCCTTCCCTCCCAGCGAGCGTTAAAAAAAAACTCCCTCCCGGCCGTCTCTCTACCACTCGTCCCGTCGTCCGTCATCGCACGCTTACCGCACCCTCGCTGCACCTTGTACTGCCGGCCGTCGTCCCTCTGCAACTCGTCCCGTGACTCCCGTTGTCCGTCATCGCCCTGTCCTGCACCGCTGCATGCAGTTGCCGCCGGTCGTCCCTCTTCTGCTCGCCCGGTAAGGTGTGGCTGTGTGGGGTTGATTTTTTTATTTTTTATTGCTAATATATATTAGAAATTGTTAATATAATTTTGAGATTATCCCCACAGGGACTTAAATAGAGACAGACGGTCCACTCAAGCCTTCGAGCTGCCTTCTTTTGGGTCTCATGCCCTAAAATGATCCGTCAAAATGGATGGACAGTATGGATAAACACATGCTCCACGGTGGGTCCCACAGCCTCTGCGAGGACCGTCCGTCTCTAACTCGAGTGCTCAACCCTGGTGGGGTAGGCATGGCCCACTGGCAACCTCAACTTTTTTAGTCGTTCAAACAGCACCTCCACTAATTTTTTTGGGCCCCACTTTGATTGATTATGGTTCTAATGAAACACTTTGGTCGGATGAAACACTTTTATAAATGATGAAACTGCCCTTTGCAAAAATAAGTATTCGTAAATCAAAGCTTAGGACTGTTTACCTGATCATGTTTCAGGCAATTATTTCATCCCAACGTAGAAAATCAAATGAATGGATTGGATTGCATATAAACATCATAATGGACCTATAGATACACACACATATATATTTATATTCCATTTACAACTCTCCCTATTCCATCTACTTGTTTACTACTCGTATTCGCTCGTACTTGGGCGAGTAGAGTACGAATAGGGGGGCCCTGCTCGTTGGCCGAGTAGAGTCGAGTACGAACAACACTCGGGCATTAAGAGTACGAGTGGGGCGATACTCGACTCGACTCGTGTAAAGCTCTACGTGTGCGTGTGTTTTTTTTTTTCCGAAGTGCCTGCGTATCATCCTCGCTCTTTGCCAGAGTATCGAGAATCCAAAATATCGTGCGAGTATAGGAAAAGAAACGCACGTAACAGCGACTGCTCTGAAGTGGGCCCCTTCATGCGCTGGAAACAGTAAAAAGGTGTCGTGGCTGGCAATTTCTGCGTGAACTGATTCGCCCCAATTACTCGGAATCTGTTCCGTTCAATCATCCCGCCGATCGCGCACGCCGTCAGAGAATCCGTTAATGGGACATCCTACGATTGGACGGTCATCTGTGCCCGATGCTACAGTAGCAAGATCTAGCCACTGGAGAATGCCACGTCTATGACGGAACTGTAGATCCGTAATCTCGGTAGGACCACCCATCTTAAATATCTTCCACCCAAAAACTGAAAAATACAAAACATGAAAATATTGCCAGTAAAGGTAAGCTGGTAAAGGTTGAAAGCTGCTTTTTCATTCTTTGGGTACTGTGCTGTAGTCCGCGGCCTACTGAAGTTAACTTGTACGTATTTAGTTAGGCCATGCGTATGTATGATCTGAACCGTTCGGTAGGTTTGAATCATTATGATTAGGCCATTGGTGAGGAATGAATTTCTAAGAATGATCCCAACCGTCCGATCAACGCTTCACGTTCAATTCTATTTTTGCAATGGCTAGGATGCTTATTTTGGCAAGTCTACCTCCCCTCGCTTGTATAACAAATACGCATACCTACCCTTCTTGATACGCATTACTGTAGGTTGATTCATTGCAGATTCCTCTGAACAAGAAATCACGATCTATTAATACCCTTGTCCTTCAGCAAATGATTGTTTTACTCTCATCTCACACGCTACTAGTGGGAGATCCATGTGGGGCCGATCATGGTACGTGTGAGTCATCCAACACGTCCAACTGGATCAACCCAGCATAAAAATGAGATGACTTGGAAATCAAGACACTCACAACTTTTAAGTTGGGCACCACTTAAGTAGATTTAAATCTTGAGTGGACCATACCATTAAAAAAAGTTGGTGAATGATCATTAAAAGTTTTTCAGGTCTCAAAAGTTTTGAATCAATCTAAGATTTATATTTCCCTACATCTCGTTCTTTTTTTATTCTTACCGATTTAAGGGGTTGGATAACAAATAAACATTATTGGCGTTTTGGTCAGTGGGATTAGATGAGATTAGGTGGGATGGGATTCATCTTGTCCTGTCCCAATTCCACTCCATGTTTGGAAAAGCTTGGCATTAGATTAGATGGAATTGCATAGGATCCTATGCCTATTTCATTCAATGTTAGTAAGTTGTGTAGGTCTCACCATGATGTGTGGGCTATATCCACACCGTCCACACATTTTTCGAGATTATTTTAGAGCATGGGCCAAAAAATCAGGTAAATCTAAAGCTCAAGTGGGCCCCATCATAGAAAGCAACGGGTATTGAATACTTACCGTTGAAAACTTCTTCGGGGCCACATAAGTGTTGGATCTACCTCATTTTTAAGCCCATCCCATAAAATGAGGTTACAAAACAAATGAACGGTTTATATACAACACATGTATGTTATTCTTAATAATTTCAAATGACGGTGTGTATATCCATTAACTGTACCACTATATTACCAACAAAGCAGAGCATTAATCTTATCCCCCAGCAACCTCCGACAATTCCTGACATCCGTAATAATTATGTTTTTTTAATCCCATCCCACCTAATCCCTTCTAGTCACACCGCCCAAACACGCCCTATGGATATATCATAATTGTATCTTGTAGTGTGGCCCACCTAAGGTTTGGATGTACTCTTTTTTACACACTCACCGACACACCCCACACACTCCCCCACCCCATATGCACTCTCGACCCAGAGTTGTAACATGGCCTATCTACCACTGAGCTATGCAGTCTAAAGTAGGACAAGGATTTGGATGTATTTAATATTTGACACTGCATCTTAAAAAAGAGTTAGAAAAATGAATGATCAGAGTGGATGTACAACATATCTTAATATGCATCACTCATTGGGATGGTATCTGCAACACTCAAAGATATAAAATAAAAGGAGATATTACAGAGAGGGGTATGCATAATTTTCATATAAATAAGTTCAAATCTAACTATCAACCCTTGCGTGGGCCACCAAATGAATTCGTAGCTTAAGTTCAACCAGAAAGAAAGAAGAAAAATACAAATGTACGAATATACAAGGCATGTCTAGAAATTAGGGATTTCACTTCTTCTTTTTTTTTCCTTCTTCGTCATATTTGATTTATTCTTTAAGATTTAATTAGAATTTGATTAGATATTTAAATTATTATTTTTTGTTACTTGTCATATTTAATTTATTCTTTAAAATATAATTAGAATTTGATTAGATATTTAGATTCTTCCTCTCTATAAATTTATTGTATT
This sequence comes from Magnolia changhungtana, assembly GCA_030180095.1. Taxonomy (NCBI): domain Eukaryota; kingdom Viridiplantae; phylum Streptophyta; class Magnoliopsida; order Magnoliales; family Magnoliaceae; genus Magnolia; species Magnolia changhungtana. The sequence continues at coordinate 2,775,645 of JASAUF010000336.1, forward strand.
GTAATAATAAAGACATCAATTAAATAAAACAAATAAGGAAAAAAATGTACAAGCTGTAATTTCTAATCTTCTTACGAATTTTTTTTATTTCTTTTCTCATATTTACGATGGTTCACGTGGCCCAAATGGAGGGCTGTGACTTAAATGATAAAATTAAGAAAGTGATCCATTTTGGGGTGGCTTGTACTCTCCACCTTCCTGCATTCTTGCTTCAATAAAGAGGTAACATTGCTATTTTTATCTTCCCTTTTATTTAATCTTAACCGTCCATTTTGAGGATTGATGATGCAATGGTAGCCGTACTGCACATGTCTTTGTTCCATATTTAAATATCCGCATCTCGTCTATATAAGAATCCAAGTATAGGCCCATCATGTGGACCAGCCTTGCTCATAAAACGCTTAAATATGAAATTGGAAGAATCCATCAACAGGGGACACGGATTTCCTGCCAAACATTTTGCAGGAAGTTCCTGCGTTGTGATGCTAGGTGGGCCCAACGTGATGTTTGTGAGAAATCTACCGTGTCCATCCACGAGATTATTTTAGGACGTGGCTGAAAATGAGGTGGATCTAAAACCCCAGCGGGCCATACGAGAGGGAAAATTGGGAAAAGAGGTTCTTTTCGTTGAAACCTTCCTGAGTTTTACCTTGATGTTTACCTGATATCCAAACCATTTACAACGTCATTTCCACTCGGATGAAGTGAAAACATGAAAAACATAGTCTCATACAAAACTTTTGTGGTAATAAAATGTTTCAACGATAGTTATTGAACTCCATTGTTTACTCTCGTGCTACCCACTTGAGTTTTGAATCTACCTCATTTTCAACTCCATGTTCTAAAATAAGCTCACAAAACGGATGGACAGTAAATTTCTAACAAACATCTTGGTGGACCCCACCTAGTATCCCAGCACAGGAACTTCGTGCCAAAGACTTTAGCGGGAAATCCCCATCCATCAGCAGGCCTCATACTACTCATCATTGCCATAACCGGAGTTGTTCCTCATGGCACTTATCTGAAATCGTACTAGCTAGAAATAAACAAATCCTCTAAATTGCAAAGAAAATACTTCATAATGGACATGCAAGGACCAAGAAATTATATCATGTAAAGTGTACAACTCATGTTAAGCTTTCCAAGCTATGGGTCTGTTTGGCTCGAATTCAGTCGAGTCACAGGTCTGCTTGGGCCAAATGTAGCCCAATCCAAATCCAACGCCTTTAATCTCAAGTGTTGAGAGATGAATTGGTCATTTATTCAATTAATTGTTTAGTGAAATTAGATGTTTTGCGAAGGAGAGAGCTCCTCTTTTATAAGTTTTTTTGTCTTTTAGATAAAAGACTTTTTCTAACAATAACATGGTAAGAGTAAACAAAAGAACTAAAGTTAGATTTATAAATATTTATAAGAATTAATACTTACAAATAAAAATAAATCCTTAATAATTCAGTAGTTGTTACATAGATGGCAAAGTAGATCTTTTTTAATCCACCAATTGTGGTGTAAATATAGGAAATTACAAAAAAAAAAAAAAAAAAAAACAGAGAGAGAAAGAAGAAGAAGAAGAAGAAGAAGAAGTTAGTCTAGCGTTGGTAGCATAAACAAGCAAGATTACATTAAGCTAAATTAAGGTCAATCCAGCATGATAGTGTAGACGAATGGGATTACACCGTCAAATTAAGATCAGTCCAATGTAATAGCCTAGGCAAACAAGATAAATCTAAACAATGATAGGCAACGTTGGGTTATTGGTTTGAATGTGTTGGCAAGGGTCTTGAGCTCTTCAATCTTTCTTTTATTTATAAAGTTTCCAAGTGGTTGCTCAAAAGTGGTATATATAGTCATTTTATACGTTCGCTAGCATGGAATAACCATCCTAGCCATAATGGGTCATATCCCATTGTATTTTAACATGTATAAAGAGCAATTTTTGTAAATATTGGCCATCAATTTGCACACATATTCTTGATATTACGTGGATGGGACCCTTTCTCGTTGTTGCCATGTAAAGACAATTATCTTCTCTTCTGATTGAATATGAATCTTGCACCATTAAAATCAACCAACTTGGCATTGCGTCTTGTGACATTAGCTAGCTAGACTTAGTTTTTTACATGCTAATTATGACTTTAGATATTTTGATCAACTTCAGTCATCAAAATAATTGAGAAAGATCATCATTTTGTCTCACCCCGAGATATCGCTTCCATGTGACATCATCTGTATCGCTTGATTTGATACAGTAAGATCAAGTGTCAATAAGGGTCCCAATTTAGTAGATGGTGTTGTTATGAATTCAGTCAAACTAAGCAACGTGTGTGATTAGTGAGGGCCTAAATTGATTGTTCGTGTGAGAGTAAGATGCACATGCATGCTAAATTTTGCTCAATTCAGATGTTTTGATTGAAACACTGGTGTCCTCCACATCAAGATGGACAAATTGAAAATTAGACAAGGATCCAGTTATCCTCTCAACCATCGATTTGCACTCCACTCAGGTAATTTGTGAAAGGGCGTGAGTTGGCCCTTCCAAATGAGTTTTTTTTCCCTTGTGACAATACAAGTGAGTCTACAACATTAAAGATTTTTTTTTCTTTCACTAATCTTTAGATTTGTATGCCTCTCAAATGAACAAGAATGTACAAATAAACATAATAAGGTTAAATATATGTTGACTTTATTGATATTAAAATATGCAGTCCATTACAAATAACAAAGTAACAATCAACCCAATAAATAGACGAAAGCAAAACAAAACCAAAATAAATACCTGATTCACCTATTGGAGCGGATGATCAAGGTGGGTAGTTAGCAGGATGTGACCGGTTTAGTATGATCAATTGAATTGAAACTCAATTGAACATGATCCTATATATAACTTAAGGTTTAGAATATTTATTCATATTCTTAAGATATTGTAGTGGACTCACTATGTAATAGCTACCTATTCTAAGCTAAGTCAAGAAAAGATAAACGGAAAAGTAGATAAATGTGTTTGGCATAGGCCCCTAGCTCTTCTTCATGTGCTCCTTTTATAACTTGTCGATGTGGCAAAACTTCTCGCTAGGCTTTCTCATTGCTTCTGGATCATTCGTGCTCACGTCGCAATTATGAATATGGGAATCCCTTTGATTGCTTTGGAATTAGCCAATTGGATTGGGAAAAAAAATAAAAAAATGACTCCATTCAAATCTAGACCCACTAGCTTTTCAAATTTTCTTCTCATAGTTGATCTATCGTGAAGATATTCGTGACTCACTAAAGATCAAATCTGAAACCACCAAAGTTTATCTGATGAAGACAACGAGACCAAAATCCATGAACCTCAAGAGATGGACTTGGACTAATCATGACCAGTCAACATCTCTGTTGATGGTCCACATTGTCGACTTTAAGGTGTCGGACGGTCTAAATCAAATCACATCCTACATTAACCATCCATAAGGTGATGGTCTAGCATGAGGTGGGGTTTGACACCTAATATCGATCTATTATCAGGTCAAATTTGATATAGTTCTCTCATTCTTTTAATTTTGATTAATGTACCGAATAGAGACCTAACCAAACCGATGTATCTATTTCTCTCGACTTGGTCCGAACAGTAGTTATATTGGTTTGGACATAGGTCCAACCTCCTTATGTTCAAAACATTTTTCAGTGTCGCTGGGTCCTTAGATGTCTCCGGATGAATTCCCATTTTGAAAGGATTGCCAGAGACGGCCTCATCGAGAAGGCGTTCAACACGTGTGTGGTGAGGAGTCACGCACTTTATGTTGTGCGTGCAGTATACTGTCAGTAAAACTTAAAAACATTTCCTGCCGTCCAAGGACACTGGCTCCAATTCTCGCCGTACATTTGCCGTTGTGTAATCAGGAGATTGGTTTCCACCTACTACTTGTGTAAATCAGTTATACAATGTTCATGTGGGGCCATGGTTTAAGTGATCAAAACCGTTGATACCATTGTAGATAGCCCATGTATTAAAAATCTACTACTAGGAGAGTCCTAATATTCGTATTGTTGGCCAGCAGATAAGACCACTGAATGGAGAAAAGGCCAAAAAATTGACGGTGAGGATTTTCCTGTTGGAGATTATTTTGGAACTTTTGGTGGGGCCCATCAAATTAAAGGTTTGAACCACTAAGTTATGGGACCCCATTTCTACAAGCTTAGCCAAACCCTCCATAGTCTCAGTTGGGGCATTGTACATCCTAGGATCTTCTGTCATGGGAAAGCATCTCCACCTTCTAAGAACAGTATACATATTGCTAGTTGAGGGACCATATGATTATGGTGGGCCACATTGTAAGTGCGAATTTGACCGATTCCTAAACGGTGGTGATACATCTGGCATGTATGTGGTGCAAAACGAACTATAAGTCTATATCCCCAACAGAACTGATCACCTACAGGTAAGGTAAGCCCACCACGTGGGAAGTGGATTTGATGGTGTACAGCACCCCACCGACGGAAACGGATTGGCTACTCACCCTCACACTACCCAATGGCTAGTCGTCGGTGCTATGTGGGACCACTATGATGTATGTGTTTCATCCATGCGGTCCACCTACTCTTCCGGATCATTTTTGGATTGGCTAGTGCCGGTGCTCTGTGGGACCTACTATGATATATATGTTTCATCCATACCGCCCACCTATTCTTCCATATCATTTTATGGCATGAACCCAAAATTGAAATTGATGCAAATATCAAATGTCGAGTATTAAAATTTTCTTGGGGTGACAAAAGTTTTGGATTAATCTGATTTTATTTTTTTTTTCCCTTCATCCAAGGCTATATGACCTAGTCAATAGGTTAGATGTCAAATAACCATTACGGTATACCTTAGGTGGTTTTTAATGGTAGACATTCAATCACTACTTTCTTCCTATGGTGTGGTCCAACCGAGCTTTATATCTAACTCATTTTTGGGATCAAGCCATTAAATTATCTTTCAAAATCGATGGACGGCGTGGATAAAACATATGCATCATGGTGGGTACACATAGCAGTGACCACTAGCCACCTGGCTGGCGGCAGCGTCACTAGCCAAATCGCTGCCGCTGACGCTCCTTGAGCTTCGAGTTGTACGAACGGTCAAAAGTACATCAAAGTTACAGGCCCAACAATGATGTATTTATTATACCCACACTTTTCATACATTTGGCAAGGTCATTTTAGAGCATTAGGCTGAAAATAATTAATATCTAAAGTTTAAGACCACACCGTAAATAGAAGTGTGATAATGATTTTCACCGTTAGAACATTCTCAGGATTACCTTAACGTTTATTTTCCATCCAATCTATTTACAATATCACACAAACTTGGATGAGTAGTTAAAATAAATACCAGATTGATCTAAAAATTATATGACCCAAAAAGAATTTCAATGGTAGACTTTCAATCCCTACTGCTTTTTCAGTGTGGTCCACTTAATCTTTGGATTTGTCTTATTTTTTGCTCAAACCTTACGGTGAGATCGCAAAATGTACGGACGGTTTGTATATAACACATACCTCGTGATGGGATCCATCGAATCTGGATAAAGCCTTGCGCGAGATCGCAAAATGGACGGACGGTTTGGATATAACACGTACCTCGTGATGGGATCCATCGATCTTGGTGACGTAAACAAACCAGCCAGGTCGGTGGTGTGTGGTACATCAGCTAATCCGCTTCCCACAGTTCTCGGGCATGTGTGTGGTGTCACTTTTTTTTTTTACACGCGCACACACCCCCACACACTCACGCCACGCACACACACACCCCACTTGGGCTTGCGTGTGGTGAGCCAATCCGCTTATCGTGTGGTGGGTCCGTACGGTACCGTAGTTCTAGCCGGCAAGCCACTTGTGCAGGAGGACATCAGCACCATTAAATAGGTAGGCCCCGCCACGAAGATTATAAAAAAATGTCGGCTTATCAACTGCTCCACACTATTGGAATCGACGGATAATGGACCGCTTGGGTAAGTGGATCAAACTGATTTTTTGTAAAAACAATCTTCATGGTGGGCCCTATCTTTTTAACGGTACTGATTTCCTTAAAAGGAGGAATTTTGACGGTAAAGATGGCGCGGTTCCACAAGTTGTGGTACGGTTGCCCATCCGAGATCAGTTCTCCATCCCCAAAAAAACGCCTGATTGAGAAATTCACATTTTAAATGAATATAATCATCTCATCTCCCAGAGTTCAATGCCCGGTGCCGAATCCATGAATGCGATTTTTATTTTTATTTTTTATTATTATTAGTTTTTATTTTTTTTGCCATAAACGAGGGTCACAAGACTTGGACGGTCCGGATTATGCGAATAGCACCAAACTTTGGTGGTCCACATGCTGACAACTTTTATCCGTACGTTTTATGTTGTTCACGGCGACCAATCAAAAGAGCGAAACTGCCTGAATTTTAGGCCTCTAGATCTAAAATAATATCTCCGACGTGATGGAAAGCTAGGATCTTTCACACGTCTTTCATATATGGCAATGCGCTTGTCTGGATGGGCAGGGTTTCTCCGTGTGGCAAACGCAACACAGAACAGCAAAATCCGAGCCGGAGCGCGGATTAGGTGAGGTAGGAGTAACAGCTTAGAGGGTGAGGCTCTGGCCGTGGCACCCACATTGATTTACTTTTCGCCGTCCATCCATTTTTCCTGATCATTTTATGTATAGTTCTAAAAATAAGGTATATACAATTCTCAGGTGAACCACACCACAAGAAAACGTTGGCTATTGAACGTCTACCATTAAAAATTTCATGCAGTTTACTGTAATGTTTATTTGCTATCAAAACTGTTGATAGGATCACAAAGATCTGGATCAAGGAAAAATACGAATAGAAGCTTGATCCATAGCCTATATGGTTCCCAAGAAGTTTTAATGGTGTAAATTCAATCCCTAATGTGTGGTCCAAATGAGATTTAGATCTGACTAATTTTTGGGACCATGCACTCAAATGATCTGGAAAAACGGATGGACGGCGTCGATATATAACTCGTACATCAATGTGGGTCCCACGGTCAGGGCGTCACCTGCTTAGCTATTAGCCTATCCGCGCCCTCCCAGCCGAGCCGAAACCATTAATAGAAAAATGGAATCTCCAGGCAGGAAAATATCTTGCTCTTATCCTCAAGGAGGCCAAAAAGCGAGGCTCGGCTAACACGATTGGCTCCAAGTGCGCCACCAACTCAGCCATTTATATAGTGGTAAGGCCACATCGAGCGACTCACCCAATCACGCGTGGCCCGGATCGTCTAAAACAACTGTTTTACTCGCAGCGTAAAACACTTAATCTTTGTGGGTCCCACCATATTTTTGAAGTAAATCCAGTACGTCCATCAGGTATTAAGTCTTGTTTTGACCGTAAATACACAATATCAGCTGATAAAAAAAAAACTTTTATTAGCCACACCTATGGGAACAATGTAAACTTGCTCCAAAACTTCTAAGATCATGCGAGTGTGACTCGCATTAGTTTTGAATCAGGCTGATTTTTGAATCTTCACTTGATCCTGGTGAGATAACGCTTACTATTACTAACGGTTTTGATTAAAGACACGCCATGGTGACCCAACACACGAACCTACCGTTGGCATCATATCCTTTTGGTTTCTCTTGGTGTGGCCCACCTGAACTGTGGATCTGTCCTATTTTTACCCTACAGGACTGGAATCAAGAATAAAACTAATGGACAGATTGGATTTTACATATGGAATTTCTGGGCCCCACAGAGAGTAGGTATTTTACACGCTGGATAAACACAGGAGCCACAGAGGATTCTGGTCCAAGTACATGGACCCCAGCGACTCAACAACCGATGAAAATCTGTCTTCAACAGCGACACGTGTCGCTTTTCTCTCAATATATGTTTTTTTGGCTGTGATAGTCACAACTCACATGTCCGAAATATGATATGAAATAGCCCATTGACCTTTGAATTTAAGATTGATACTGTGGCAGAGTACGACGCCTGATACGCAGGCACTCAAATATTTTACACGTTGTATATAGTAATTCAATTAAACAGATTAAATTGTGGAGCTATGTCACCGAGGCACAGTCCAAAAATCATATTACTCCAGTGATCCTAACCTCTAATTCAGGGAAGCAAGCTTATTGAAATTGGACGGTTGAATATTTTCATTTTCAACCGTCCAAGAAGTGCCCACTAATCCAAAGTTTGATTAAATAAGCTTAATCTCTCACACGGTTTGGGCAGTTTAAACTGGAATATTTATATAAGACACGTGTGCAATTTCTTAAGTGCCTGCATATCAACTGTCAGACTCTGTCAGAGTATTGCCCACTCAATCCAACATGGCAGAAGGGGGAATAAGCAGCACCTTGAGCTGGAGCCAACCAGCAGTAGGGGCCATAACTGGGATTGACATGAGCGTCTCCACGTGTCCAATGGAAGGGTTGCCACGCTTCGGTAAACGGGGTAATATTTGAGGCAGTTATTTCATTTTCAATGAGGGTGGGAGGGCGATTCGCCTCATGATAGCGCCGATTTCCAACGTCGCCAGCCGGTGCAACGCGGATTTAAGTTCCAGCGCAAGGATGCTGGTTGGGGCCATTTACATGTTTTTCATAAATCCAATCCGTCTATCCATTTTTTTAGATCATTTAAAGACTTGATATAAAAAATTAGGTGTATATAGAATTAAAGTGGGACACATGAGAGGAAACCGTGATCATTCAGTGAGCACCGTTAAGCATTCTTATGCCCAAAAAATTATTATATCAGTATATATTTTTGGTTTTTTCACTTCATCTCATTGACAATAATCTTATAAACAGTTTAGATAACATATAAACATCAAGGTGGAGCTTGGGAAGATTTCAACAGTAGCAATTTCTTTCCCTAATTTTCTCTCTCGACCCACTTGAGTTTTTTATCCTTCTCATTTTTTTGTTGTGCTTCCTAAAATGAGATCTCAAAACGGATGGACGGAATGGATTTCTCACATACATTGTAGTGGGCCCCACCCAGATCCTTGCGCAGGAACCTCCTGCGAAAGGCTTTCGCAGGAATGCTCTTGGGGGTCCACCATCTGATCCTTGGGCATGTGGATCTAACATTTGGTTTCTATTCCCACTTCCCAATGGTGCAGCTCACTTGCGTTTTGGGGAGTTGATGCAGATGATGGACGGAGAGGATGTCACACACTTCATGAAAGGAGCCACAGCGTCCGCCCATTTTGCCGGCATGAGCATAAGAATCAAGCCTTTGCCTACATTAATGCCCACACTGTAACGTTTGTTTCCCATCAAGGTCACAAACATGGATGAAAGGGAAAAAAAAAAAAATCAGCTTTTGTGGCCCATGATAATTTTTTATGGCTAATAAATACTGTTTTCCAGTGGTATGGTCCACTTGTGATTTGCATTACTTTATTTTTGAACTCTTATCCTAAAATGATATGGAAAAACAGATGAATGGCTTAGATATACAATATATATACTTCAAGGTGGGCTCCACAGTTATGGCCTCACTGTGTTTGGTGAGGCACGGGTCGCACTTAATCTGCTCTTGCTCTCCCATCTCATAAATAAAACTGATACAAATCTTATGCGGCACATAGCACACAATAGTAATTGAATCCCTATCATTAAAAACTTCATGGGATATGGGAATGTTTATTAGCCATCCAACCTGTTGAAAGGTCACAAAGATCTGGATGAAGAGACCACACCCATATCAGTTTGATACGAAATTTTTGTCCCATTAAAATTTTTTAATATCTAATTACCATTGTTTCCTGTATTTTGGTCCACCTGATATTTGGATCTACTTCATTTTTTGATCACGTTGGAAAAGGAAGTTTCAATATAGATGGATGGCATGGATGTAGCCACATACATCACAGTGGACCCCACAGTCAGGGGTCCCACCCACCCCGGTAGATCCGGGGTCTCACCTCTCCGATGGGCTGGCCCGGCTGGCCCTGTACAAACAGAAACGGATTGGCCACTCCCGCCACTAGCCAGGTGGCTGGTGGTCGTGCTCTGTGGGCCCCATCATAATGTGTGTGTTCGTTTATCCATTTTTACATATCATTTTATAGATTGATTCGAAAAATAAGAGGTATATAAATTTCAGGTAAACCACACCACGGGAAACAATAGTAATTAGATATTCACCATTAAAATCATCCTAAGGCCGGCTGTATTGTTTATTGGACATCCAATTTGTTTATTAGGTTATATAGACCTTGATGAAAGGGAAAAAATAAAGATAAGCTTGATCCAAAACTTTTATGGCCCCCACCAAAACTTTTATGGCCCCCAAAAAGATTTTAACGGTGACATTCATTCAATGTTATTTTCAGTAATAAGGTCCACTTGAGATTGGGATAAACTTCATGTTTGGTCTCATGCCATAAAATTATCTAGAAAAATAGATGAACAGCATAGATGAAACACATCCATCATAGTGGGGCTCATAGACCACGCTGGGGAGTAACCAATCCGTTTCCTGTACAAACAGGCCACGTTGGCATGTTTGGCTCCACGTGGATATACAGCTCACGAGTCGGGATCCTCTATTATCTGGTCAACGGGGATTTACTGTTACTACTTAACGTCACCACTCACTTAAAAATAAAAATAATAAATAATAAAGCTTCGGACGCCCAACCATTAGGGTAAGAGGAAATCCCTGTTGATTAGATAACAGAGGATCCGGACTCACAAATCATAGACCGAGGTAGCCCCACGGTCAAGGTCCCACCAACATCGATTCGGGGTGGCATCTGGTCCCCGTTCCTCAAAATAATCCACGGTCAAGATCATCTGATCGGCATGCCTATGACACCACAAGTTAGGAAGTCTTGATGTGACTAAATCTGCATGCTACATGAGTTGTTACCGTTAAACATAAGGTAAAAAAACACCAGAGGCAGGCGGCCAAGCGTACACGTGGGATTACAAAATGACTAAAATGCCCCTAGACGGTGGTGAAGTATAAAATATGAAGACCACACGAATTGTGTATGAAATATTTCAGCAAGTCCCAGCTACCATGATGATTTGATGGACTAAAATTCAGCTAATGCAATTATTAAGTGGCTACATCATAAGAAAAAGACATAAAAACCCTTAAAATTCTATAGATTTACCAGCAGTCCAGTTAATGATCAGATGAGCATGATGTCTTGGCGACCCATGTTATTGGCTTGGATCTTGTGCATGTACTTGAACTGCCTCGTAAGGTGGAACGGGGATTAGCTACTGACAGGTTGAGTAGCAAGACTGGCCACCCAAGTGATGTAATCCAGTTATGTGGGCCATTATGATGTATGTGTTGTATCCACACCATCCTTCCATTTGGAGAGATCATTTTAAGGAATGAAACAGAGAATGAGGCTGATATAAATCTAGAGTAGACCCACCACAAAAAAGAGTGGGGAGAGTGATGCCTACCGTTGAAACCTTCCTAATGTCCACCGTGATGCTCATTTGAGATCCAACTTGCTTATAAGTATGAAAGAAGGGAAAACACAAATATGAGCTTGATCTAAAACTGTTATGGCCTTTGAAGTTTTTAATGGTGGGTGTCACTCTCCCCACTGTTTTCTGTGGTGGGGTCTACTCCAACTTTGCTATGACTCATTCTTTGTCTGATGCCCTAAAATGATCCCTCCAAATGGATGAACGATATGGATACAAAACATACATAATGGTGAGGCTAACTCGGTGACATCACTTCAGTAGTGACTCCCGCTACTTAACCTATCATTAGCTAATCCGCGCCCCATAAAGTCTTCTAGGATAAAAAGTTATAAATAAATAAATAAAGATATCCTAACCAAACTTAGTGATGAATGAAACAATGTGCTAAGAAGTGGATCAAGCTAGATGACCCAACTAGTTTTGAGTAAATTGGCTGCCAAAATAGGTTAGATTTGTTCCAATTGAAAATTTAGAGCTTCTTTAGTGTTGGAAATTCATTTTTAGTTTTTTCATGTTTCTTGAGAAACGTTAGAGTTGACCTAAATTTTTTTTTTTTTTTTGATATCTTTAAGTTTTTAAGAAAACTTGAAAAAAGTGTAAATTTCTTCTCTTAAGCATTTCATTTTCCAACTAAATGTAATTGGAGTATATCGAAGGAATAGAGAAATTGCCAAATATTACAAAGTTCTTTTTTCCTTACTCTTATTAAGCAAGAAATATTGTCTTGTATGGAATAAGGGAGGATCAACCAAAAAAACAATTAACTAAGCAAATATGCACAATACTCACATGCAAGGGGATGTAAATTTGGCTCCTACAAGCTTGAGCATGTCCCCTCCTAAGACCATTTACTTATGTGAAACGTGTCACCTCAAAATTGGGTGTATCTCAACTTCATATATTTGTGTAGAGGTGATATTGAGACCCACTATCTCCGTCAATAAATAAAATAGGGGGTGGTCTCTTAAGGCCTATTTGGTTAGATATGAATGCATGTAAATAGTGATATAAATAAGCTTGATGATTAGTCCAACTAGAGTAGGTAGATTAGTTGGACTAATCTGCCCATAAAATCAAATTGGGATCTACTTCATCTCTTATAACATTAGAGTGAAATTTAATTAAGAATAGCATTTTGCTAACTCAATATTTTGAAGTAGTTTGATAAGGCAAAGGCAAGTGCTTTTCCTACGACCCTCATTGATGTCCCAAATAGAAAATTTTGAGTGCATTTCAAAATTAAGCATCAAACATATGAGCAATGGCTTATAGATGAATGGTGGAGAAAAAAAGGTTGGGCTAACAAATATGCAACCCAATGAATGAAACTTGCACAAACTAAATGTTTATGATTGGAAAATCGTTATGTTTTTGAATTGATGGATTATTTACTTGGTAAGTGTGAACTTGTTCAGATGAACGGTTGCTTTCACTTCTGCTTTTAATTATGTAAATGAGGTGTAAATTTAACTCAGATGTAAAAATACATTTGATTTTTGAAATTGTCACTAGTCAAATAAAGCTTAAAATCTATAGCCGGCTAGAAACTGTATAATCATTTACGGGTCAAGGAACCGCGAGATTCCTTAATGTAAGTGACTTTTACAGTTGATCTGTGACTGTAGATTCTAAGTAAATGTCTCAGTGATGAAAGAGAAATGTTAAGCACTCTCTTCTGTTTGCACAACAACATGTGATTTTTTACTTTACAATACTATATAATTTTTTAGGAAATTCAACAAAATTTCTGCATTATATATTTAGACATGCTTTCCTGTAACACATCAACCCTCCAGTACTAGGGTATTGGATGCCCCCCGAGTGTTGCTGATAAAAATTTCGATCGAAATAGGCAATTACACGCACTTACATGTGCATATGCTCGAAGACTTAGCGATTACAAGTTTAAACTTAAACCTAGAAACCTATAACTTAATTGAATTTGTACCATAATAGATCGAACCAAATTGTAATGCCAATGGGATCAGGTTATCAGATCCCTAATCTATTAAACATTATTACGTGCATAACTAAATAAGAATTTGTGCTTAGGTGCACTAGCGGAATGCTCAATTTAAAAGATAAGCCAATAGAGAGTTGGAACCCTGGGGTTGTAGAACAATGGAAAGCCACATTTACTAATAAAACATATGTTTTATCAGTTAAACCTACCACCTTGCCGGTCTGACTGACCGTGTTAGCTTGAAAATTTGAGAAAATTATATACAGTCGATTCTTGTCTACGAACAATAGTACCCGAATTTCAATACACTTTCAAATCATTGACTTTCTAATTAGGGCTATAAAAGCCTATTTCGCCATTTTCATTAATTTTTTATACCTTGAGAGGAGTTGATTAAGTGAGAGAGAGAGAGAGAGAGAGAGGAACGTGAGATCGAGAGTGAGGGAGAGTAGGTTGTTGTGCATGCTTATCGTATGCCCTTCGTTAGCACAAGCATGTCGCTTATGCTCTATCTGGCACATGCAAGCAGAGTTTCTGATGTCAGATTCTTATGTGGTAGCTTCCTAACTGCATGCTTGAGCTTCGTAGCGGCATAGTGGCGTTGGATCACCTGTGTTGGCTGAATTCGAGGTCGTGTCATCAAATCGAGTCAACCTAGGTAATTAGGTGAGTGAAAAATCATCATTAGCATATAACCTAACGTTATTTTGAATTAATTTAGGTGTTAACCTCCAATTATAGTATTGGGGTTGGATTTTTATAATTTTCCACCATAAAATCCGCCGCAATTAAAGTATGTCCTGGTTAGAGCACTCGAAGCCTAAAAGCCTTGATTTCGAGAGGTGAAGATCTACCTTTCAAGCTTTTCCCAACATTCTAGTTGGGTATTTACTTAGTATACGCATTGTGTTATCGCATTGTCTTTTATATGGCATGTGTTGGGTTATTTATTTACTTAGGATCATAGAGATGTAATTCGAATTATATTTTTATTCGTAGAATCATGAATATATAATTTGAGCTATGTTAGTATGCTTAGAATGATAGATATGTCGTTTGAATTAACCTTGGTATGAACTGTTTATGTGCTTGAACTATCGCTTTGTGCACTATCTATGTGGTTTTATCGGCCACTTTTATGAATTATTTATGTGGGTTTTAACTTCTATTTTCATGAATTATATGTGGTTTGTCTTGTTGCTTATATAAACTGCCTATATGAATTTGGTTTCCGCTTTTATGAATCGATGAAAGTATACTTTGAATAAGTAGCATGCTTGACGAATTGATGAATTCCATCTTCGACATTTGTTCTCTCATACTTTTATCTGGAAGAAACCTTTATTTTTGTCCTTTATTGGACTTTTTTCAGCCCAAGCTGCTTTTCGAGTTGAACCCATTTGTGTCTAACCTAATGAAACTTTCGATGGAAAAGATCTTTAAATATAGTTTGTTGTTATCAGTTTGAAATGGCCACTAGTCGAAAGGTTTTATTGTAGAATAGATTATCTGTAAAATAAGATTAATGATGGTTGTAGATATGCATCCGATGCATGAAGATTTTACTGGGTGGTACTTTTCTCTGTATTTTACCGATTGGTTAGCCATTATGGGCATCGCACGCCAGCTAGACGTGCATTCTCAACCTGGCATTATCGGTGAATTGAGTTGCTTGTAAATTAAATTGCTTACAAACATGATTAATAATAATTGTACATATGCATTCGAGGCATGAAAATTTTATTAGGTGCCTAACTAGCATGGGCATATTTTTGTCTTTATTTTATTGGCTAGTTAGCCACTATGAGTGTTGCATGCCATCTAGATGCACATCCTCGAATTGACATTGTCGGTGAATTTAGTTACTTATAAATTAGATTGCTTGCAAACATAATTAATAACAGTTGTGGATATGCATTCGAGGCATAAAGATTTTTTCGAGTGCTTGACTAGTATGGGCATACTTTTGAGTATTTTAATGACTAGTAAGTCGCTACGGGCCGTCACATGCCAGTAAGAATCTCCCTAACTTTGAATGTGTTTCTTGTGTCCCAGTACTTTAATATGACTTAATTGGTGAAATTATTGGTTGTGTTGTTCAATTTTCTTTTCATGTGAGAATAACATGTTTAGCCTGTATGTTGTGAATTGTTGCTTTTGTTGTAATCTATGCTCAAATATTATGTCACGTGTTCAATCTTTAGGATATTTCTTCACCATAAAGGCCATTGACACTTCCATTTAATATATACAGGGGTTTAGGGGTAGCGTGGCAAGTTAAGCATTAGAAAGATCAAAGAGATGATAAGCATTTCTTTTATTTGTTTGATTTGTGTCCTATACATTATGTTTATTGTGATTATATATCCCTAGCTGTGAGATTTGGAATTATGCATTCTTGGATTTAACCTTAATATTTTATGGTTTAGTTATCTCGCTCACATTTTTATATCGCTGCATAATAAATGTGACTCTTATTATTGGTTGCAAGTTGACTGCTAATTTGACTACGTAAACATGTGGAAAATACTCACACGTGCATTACTATTTAATTCACACCCCGAACTCCGGATCTGTGTCTTGTTACTTGGGTGCCCGGGTTTGGGGTGTGACATTTATATAGACTACAGGGGTTGGACATGCAAAAATAAAAATATCTTAATTTTGCATAATTAAATAACTCAGAGTAGGCTAGTGTAATAAAGAAAAATAAATAAATAAAAGTCTGAGTTAAAGATGCGAATATATTAAGAATGTGTAGAGTGGAATACAATCTTGTTGGGAGTGTTGCACAAAAATCTTAAGATCTCGCCTCCCCAAAACACTAGAATTATGGATGTAATAAAGCAATGAAATAAATCAAAGCACAAACCACATGATATAAGAGATTTTCACGTGGAAAACCCTCGAGGAGGTAAAAACTACGGGACCTAGTCCAGAGCAACAATTCACTATGAAGTAGAATATTACAACCGATCACATGCACATACTGCTTGGATCAAACCTTCTTCACTCACGTAGGAGTTGATGAATAATAAGAGAATAATGAAAATGGAGAGATCTCACCGATCACGAGGACGTAGAAGTGTTGAGACGTCGACTGTGCAGTAGATCACCTCTATGAGCAGATCCTCCCTCCCACAAGCTTCCTCTTCTTCTGTTTTTTTCCCTCTATTCCTTTAGAATCACTTTAGGAAGCCTTAACATGGCCTAGAATAGCCCTAGGGACCACTATTTATAATTTAGGCAACTCCTCTTCCTCAAATTTATGAAATCGCCTCAAATTTACGCAGTCTGCACAAAATCTGCGCAGAATCTGCGTAACCCTCGACTAGTCAAGCCAGGCCCTCGACTAGCGAGGCCAAAAAATAGAGCTTGCTGGACTTTGAGTTGAGCGAGCCTCAACCGGTCGAGCAGCGTGGTAATGCTAAGATTCGAGGCATCCGATCTGCACTACCTCTCCTCTGAACTGAAGAGGAAAACTCCATCAAATCTCTCCCTTTCTCACTCAGGAGGAATTCACCTTCTTCAAGCTAACCAGGTTTCTACAAACCTCAAACTTGCCCTTAGCAATGCCTTGGTCATCATGTCTGACACATTATCATCCATGTGGACCTTTTCAAGTTGTAACACCTTCTGTTCTAAAGTATCCTTGATCCAGTGATATCGAATCTCTATATGCTTTGACTTGGAGTGCTGACTTGGATTCTTGCTCAAGTGTATAGCACTTTGACTATCGCAATAGACCACGTGTTGCTCCTACTTCAGGTTAAGTTCTTATAGGAACCTTTTCATAAAAAACATCTCTTTACATGCCTCTGTGACCGCAATGTACTCGGCCTCTATAGTCGACAATGCTACGACCTTCTGTAGCTTGCTCTGTCAAGAGACCACTCCCCCTGCAAACGTGAACATAAACCCTGATGTAGACTTCCTAAAGTCTATGTCACCTGCCATATTTTCATCTGTGTAACCTTCTAACATAGGTTTTCCATCACCATAGCATAAGCTCAACATGGATGAACCTCTTAGATACCGCAGTATCCATTTCACTGCTGCCCAATGTTCTTTGCCAAAATTGGTAAGATACCAACTGACAACACCAACCGCATATGCTACGTTTGGGCGTGTATACACCATAGCATACATCAAACTTCCTACCGCTGACGCATAGGGTATCTTCCTCATCTCATCCACCTCTGCCTTCGTCTTTGGACACTGCTTGTCGCTCAATTTGAAGTGACCATTTAGTGGAGTACTGACCTACTTCGCTGCATTCATATTGAACCGCTATAGGACTTTCTCAATATAGCGCTCTTGTGACAACCAAAGCTTTTTGCTGCTTCTATCACGTGTTATCTCCATTCCTAGGATATGTTTAGTCGGGCTTAAGTCTGTCATCGCAAATGACTTGCCCAACTCCTGTTTTAGACTATCAATCTTCTTGATGTCTTTACCCATGATGAGCATGCCATCAACGTATAACAACAAAACTAAGAAATCACCATTTGAGAACTTGCATGTGAACACATAGTGGTCCGACTCCGTTCAGTCATATCCATGCTTTAACATGAACAAGTCGAACCTCTTGTACCATTGCCTTGGAGCTTGTTTCAGCCCATACAAGCTCTTCCTTAGCCTACACACCATATGCTCTTTGTCCTTGACTTCGAACCCTTCTAGTCTCTTCTTCCATGTCACCATGGAGAAAGACAGTTTTAACATCTAATTGCTCGATCTCCAGATCCATGCTAGCCGCCAACCCAAGCAACACCCGTATGGATGTCATCTTCACCACTGGTGAGAATATCTCTTCGAAGTCTATACCTTTCCTCTGACCAAACCCTTTCACCACAAGTCTGGCCTTGAATCTCGTTTATGAATTCTTTTGCTCAATCTTCTTTCTAAATACCCACTTGTTGCTCAGAGCTTTCTTGACCTTAGGCAATTTTGCCATATCATAGGTGTAGTTCCTATGCAAGGATTTCATCTCCTCTTGCATAGCTTTCAACCACTCCCCTTTATGCTCATCGGTTAGGGCCTCAGAATAATCTTTTGGCTCTCCCCTATCAGTGAGCATAATGTACTCATGCGGTGAGTACCTCTTGGACGGGTGTCTATCCCTAGATGTCCTCCTCACTTGTAGCTCAACAGGTGGATCAAGTGGGGGCTGATCCCCTGGTCCATCTTCTGTAGGAACTCTCTTATCCTCTGCATCTTGTTGTACTCCCCCATCATCAGGCACTACAGGAGGAATAACTGGATCCATGTCCTTTAGGTCACCTGAAATAGGCTGGGACTTCTTTGGCATACAAATGTCTTCTATACATTGATCTTCAAAGAAGACCACATCTCTGCTCCTGACGAGCTTCTTCTCGGTCGAATCCTACAATCTATAGCTGAACTTTTCATCACCATACCCCAAGAACACACATTGCCCGATCTTCGTATCGAGCTTGGACCTCTCATCCTTTGGTACGTGAACGGATGCCCTACATCTAAACACCCTGAGATGACTGTACGATGGATCTTATCCAGTCCACACCTTCTCAGGTACTTCTCCATTCAACGGGGCTGATGGAGACCTGTTTATCAAATACACTGTCGTGTGTATTACTTCTCCCAAGAACGTCTTGGGCAACTTTGTATGGGATAAGATGTATCTGATTATATATATAATGGTGCGATTCATTCGCTTAACCACACCATTATGCTGGGGGGTTTTGGGAACTATTTGTTCATGTCGTATAACCAGGGACTTACAATACTCATGGAAGTCACTAATATATTTACCACTATTGTCAGTGTGGATGCACTTTAATGATCTACCTGTCTCTCTCTCGACTATAACATGAAACATTTTAAACAAATCAAAGACCTCATCCTTGGATTTCAAAGCATAAACCCAAACCCTCCTAAATGCATCATCTATAAAAGTAACAAAATACAATGCCCCACCCAAAGTTTTTGTCCTTATAGGACCACAACCAAATCTAATGCATGCATTTTATTAACATAGGAATCAGATTTAACAAATAAAACTCTATATTGTTTTCCTGATAAATAGTCAATACAGGTTTTGAGAGGTATATCTGTCACGTTTGGAAGAAACCGCTTCTTTGCTAATAGCTGAAGCCCTTTCTCACTTATGTGGCCTAGACGCCTGTGCCACATATTAGTAGCTGAATCTTCCACTGCGTTCAACCCACCTTGACACACACTGACACTTACCTTGTAAAAAGTGCAACACTTCTTCCCTCTGACTGCGATCAATGAACCCTTGATAAGCTTCCAACGCCCACCAACAAATCGGCTTTCATAGTCGTCATCATCCAACCTTTTCGTCAACATCAAGTTGAGGCGAAGGTCTAGAATATGCTTCACATCCCTGAGAACCAATGTGCAACCCACATCGGTCTTCACACAAATATCACCGACCCCTACGATATTCGATACGCCAAAATTTCTCATATTCACAGTCTTAAAGTCACCTGACTTGTAGCTTGTGAAGAAATCCTTGTGTGGAGTCGCATGAAACGAGGCTCCCAAATCTATCACCCAGTTGGTGTCCTGACTCATAGCCGTGAGACAAGCATCGTGATCTGCTGAAAGAATAACCACAACGTTGCCATCTGAAGCGACCGCAGTGGAGTCTGATTCATCTTCCTTTTCCTTTCCTTTCATTTTCTTGTCATTCTTCTTCTTATGACATTCATGCTTGTAGTGGCCCTTCTTGCCACAATTTTAGCATTCAACATCCTTCCTGACACTTGACTTGCCTCTTGATTTATCTCGGGCCTTCCCACCCTTTCTGTTCTTTCCTCTCCTCCGATCTTGTGTCACAAGGGCCTCTTCTTGAGTAGACTCCTGAAACTTCATCTTTGTCTCCTCATTGAAGAGACAACTAGTTACATGTTCCATAGACACATTTCCGTCTGGCACGGAGTTACTAAGAGACACCACCAATGTCTCCCAACTATCAGGCAATGAGCTAAGCACTAGCAAAACTTGTAGTTCATCGTCCAGGACCATCTTCATAGCAGAGAGCTGGTTCAATAAGTTGTTGACCTCATTCATGTGCTCAGCCCGTGAACCACCATCTTTGAACTTGAGGTTTACAAGTCATCTTATCAGAAAAATCTTATTGTCGGTTGTCTTCCTCTCATACAACCCTTGCAATTTCAGCCATTGGCTAGCGGCTGAGGTCTCCTTAGACACATGGTGGAATACAGAATCGTCCAGCCATTGTCTAATAAACCCCACCGCCTTCCAGTCCAACTTCTTCCAATCATCATCTGACATATCCTTTGTCTTTGCTGATATGCCTAGAATTGGAGCATACAAGTCCTTGTAATAAAGCAAGTCCTCCATCTTAGCCTTCCATATGGTCCAGTTAGAACCATTGAGACTGATCATCCTTGATGAGCCACCTTCCATAATTCAGAACTGATCCCACTCCGTTCAACCAACCTGAACACTCTGATACCACTTTGTTGGGAGCGTTGTACAAAAAACTTAGGATCTCGCCTCCCAAAAACACTAGAATTATGGATGTAATAAAGCAATGAAATAAATCAAAGCACAAACCACACAACGCAAGAGATTTTTACGTGGAAAACCCTCGAGGATGTAAAAACCACGAGATCTAGTCCAAAGCAACAATTCACTATGAAGTAGAACGTTACAACCGATCACAAGCACACACCGCTTAGATCAAACCTTCTTCACTCACGTAGGAGTGGATGAACAATAAGAGAATAATTAATATAGAGAGATCTCACCAATCACGAGGACATAAAAGCGCTGAGACATCGATTGCGCAGTAGATCACCTCTACGAGCAGAATCCTCCCTTCCATAAGCTTCCTCTCTCTTTTTTCTCTCCCTCTTCTTCTAGAATCACTTTAGGAAGCCTTAGCATGCCCTAGAATAGCCCTAGGGACCCTTATTTATAGTTTAGGCAACTCCTCTTCCACAACTTTGCGAAACTGCCTCAAATTTACGCAGTCCGCACAAAATTCGCGCAAAATCTGCGTAACCCTCGACTGGTCGAGGCCAAAAATAGATCTTGCTGGACTTTAAGTCGAGTGACCCTCGACCGGTCGAGCATCTCCCTTCGACTGGTTAAGCAGCCCACTCAACCGGTCGAGCAATGCGGTAATGCCAAGATTTGAGGCATCCAATCTGCACTACCTCTCCTCTGAACTGAGGAGGAAAACCCCATCAAATCTAAGCTTGATTGAGATGTGAGAAAGAAAATGAGATATTAAACACCATTTTTATTCAAAAGGGATAGTCGGATATCCTAGATTCTAACTCTACTCTTAACTTTAGTGGATTATTTTATCCGGATTTAACCTCTTGAGTTGGACAAGGTCTTAGCATCGTTCAAGAAATCTCCAAAGTATTGAGCACTTGACTCACACAGTGTCACTCCATCAATTTCTCACCACTCTCTATATCTAAGCCCCCATAACCTCTCTCTATTTGGAATAGCAGTTATCACACTGCATTTATAGACCAAGACAATCAGCTCAGGATGAGCCGATGGTGTGACATATCTCCCTACTTTGAGATTTCAGCATTTAGAAAGCCGAGATAGGATCTTAGGTAGGTATAAAGCATGTTAGGTGGTCGTCAACTCGAGACAGGTTAACGGTCCACTTGGAATAATTTTAGTTAACAAAATAGGTTTCTTGACGTATGTTAGAATTAAAAAAGTATGGATGATGATGTCATTGTTGGCTTGCTATGAGCCTGAGATTTTATTTTATCGATTGTGTCTGTTGGTTGCCTCCAAGAGATGTCTAAACCCTTATTATGTAACTTGTTTGGATTTGTGATGCTTAACAGGTCAGGTAGAGAACTTTTATCAAAACAAAATGTAAATAGGTCTCCAAAGAGTCTGGATGATCGACGAAACTCTAATTTGTTAGGTTTCGGATATGGCGATTAGGTTCGATGGTTGCTTTCGTGACGTACTGAGAACCCTACCCATTTGACCCATTAGATTTTCAATAGTTCTTGGATTGCCTAAGGATGGTTTTATCAAAGCTCAACCAAAGTTTGAAGAGCAATTCAATCTCATTTTGGGTGGGGTGTTTATAATAAGTTATATATCAGTGATTGTTTTTAGTATACTTACGATATTTACGATAAAGAGATTAGAAACAAATGACTCTCCATTGTAAAATAATCTTTTTTGAAAGTTATAACATTTTTTTAAATGGAAATTGTAATTTACTCGGTGCTATTTGGATGTTTCCTTAACATAATTTAATAACATTATTAAAAAAATAACTGACATTGTGTTTTTTTAGGAATGAGCCTGGAGGCATTATATTTTAACATTCTTTCACATATGACAATGTGTATAATATGTTCAAGATCCAATTTGTCCATGTTATTAGATGTAGACCACCAAAGGGCACACTCTATGGCCGCACATATCTTATGTGGCAAGGCCACCATTAGAAACTATTCATGTTTTTAAAAAAAAATTAAAAAATAATTTACATGCCACGCATATGCCTTATTATGATAGGGAGCCTTTACAATAAAAGAAACTGGTATGTTTTGATTTGACCTTTTATTATTTGGAGTACAAATTCTATAAAATGATTTTTAACCATATTTTAAAATATAGTTTTTGAAAATCTAAATGTTTGAAGTGGAAACTTATCATTGAACATGAAACTTTTAACTTTTTCTTATGAAACAAACACAACCCATAGAAATAAAATATGTTTTTTTAAATAGTATTGATGAAAATGATAATTAAGAATTGACTACTTTTTCTACATTCACACTTGCTTCGCTTGTCTAAATAGGGCCTTAAAGAGAAAAATTTTCTTTTAGTATATTACCCCTTTAAATTATAACTTTTTCTTGCTTTCTCGTCGACATCCATACATTATAAGAGTTTTATACTTTGGAGAATCCTAAAAACCATCTCTATGTGAAAGAAAAATGAGAAAAAAATTGAGACGCTTTCACTTCATGCTATGTAGATTGTGGATTACCACATCACTTCATCTATATTTTGTGGCATTATTCTTAAATGATTATTGAAGTTAGCCACAGATTTACATGCTCACTCAATGATTCACGATGTGACTCACACATGTGTCATGCCATATAATTGAGGTATACCATACCTAAATTTAGTGCTCTTCTTGAATCTTGGTATGCCCTACTATACAAAATAATTATGTTACTACATTCCGTAGCTAATTGGCTATGGAGGCTAAAACGTGTCTATTAACCAAATATTAGTCTAATCATTTTTTATATGTACACATATATGATGTTATTTGTCCCTAAATAAATTAATTCAATCAATTCTTATTTATTACTTGTGTGTGTGTATTTAAAATGATAAAACCATGCTTTGCAAATCATTCTATAGTGCATTAACATTTAAAAAGGCTTTACACTTGAAAAAATGTGTGAAATGAATTTTGCATTAGATGAGTTTTTTTTAATCCATTGAACCATACTTAAATATTGACTTGGCCTATTTCATCTTCATATATGAGGTACTGCTTGTTTAATAGAGCAAGTTTTTGCATACCAATAAATGGTATATATGCTAAAACTATACATTCTTAAAAGATATAATATTTCAACTTAAACAGAGGACATTCATGTAATTTACTAGGTGGAGCCATGTGTTAAATAAATTTCTCTATTAGAGATGGTCTCTTTTCAAGACTTACAAATCACTCTCTCTCCCATTTATTATGCACATGCTACATCTACTAGCCATTAAAATATTATTATCACCCCATGTCTAATCAAAGTGAAAATAATTTGTGTCAAACTCTATAGGAAATATGAAAATGTACTTGCATATTTAAATAATATATAATAGATTTCTAAAGTAGGGAATGGTCTAATATTATAGTAGAGTGTGATTATTGATACTCGAGCACTTTGAGATTGTGCACATAGCATATGTTAATTTAATTAAATTGTTCTATTCATATAACTAACTTTAAAATTATAATTTGAATACAAGTTTATTTAAATCTCTCATTATTTGATTAATAAGCATTTGTATATTTAATTTTGGCCACTGGTAGTTTTCACCTTTGTCAATAGTGTTGTATTCGATGTCCGATCACTTGAACACTAATTTTGTTAAAGTAAACTCGAACCGGACAACGTACATGTTACCTTTTGCGATGATGACTCAAACAAACTTCTAATGTATGCATTCTACAAGAGAATGATGAAACAATTTACACATCTAGCAACTCCGGCTGCGATGGAGGCCAGTGCAATGACGAATGGAGGTCAATCGGCCCATGTTAATAGTGGTGCGTTAATGGTTGAATCCTACAAAAGAGAAAAACCCTAGAGATTGTGTGGAATGTGCATCCCTATGAATGCCATCTCATTTCATATATATACCCCCATGAAATTTTCTAGCAAGAATCATGCTGGCCCTCATGGGATTTCTTGCCTTTTAGGCATTACATTTTGCTTTAATATTAGACAAGAATCATGTTGACCGCTTACCTTTTTAGGAGTCCTAATTTGAAGCTTAAATCATGCAACCCAATCTTAGACTTGCCATGTGTGTGGGTGCTCTGGTGGGCCCCACTACACGGGGTCCACAACCAACAATTTTAATTGCCCATTAAACATTCATCAATTAACCAGTTAAGAGATTATGTGAATGAAAATTTTAGTTTATACATGTAATTTAGAGTTTGTAATTTTTATATTTTATTTTGAGTAAATTCCATGCCTTGCAATCAATTTCTTAGTGTTTGCATATATGAACTACAATATTTTGATTGTGTCAAAGTTCATCTCATTGGCACTTGTTTGGATTCATGAAAGGGAAGGAAATGAAGCACTGTTTTCGTAAGACTCATTTTTATTATTGGTTAAGCCTTTGTTTATAAGAAGTTATAGGAAATGTTATTGTTTGCTTTCTTTTTTGAAAATAAATAAATTTATTTTCTCACCTATACCATTGAAAGAAAAAAAAAAAAAAAAAAAAAAAAAGACATTTTCTAATGGTAGAAGAAAAATAAGTTCTTTAAGGGTTAAGACCAAATGTGTCACCATCCATCTTCAATCACCCCACACTTGCTAATATGCTAAATGAATTATTTTCATCTTTGGTTATATCCACACGTGTTGCTATGCCATATGGACCAATGTGCCACCATTAATCTCCCCCCACACTCCACATGTTTAAAACATCCCACATGTATTAATGTACCACATGCGCTACTGTCCATCTTCCGTTATGCCATGTGTTAATGTCTCACATGTATTACTATTCATCTTCTCTTTGCCTCACACGTGCAGAACACTCCACGCGTGCCAATATGTCACATGGGCATAGAGTTGTACATGAATCAAGATAGCTTGGTTAGCTCACTCGACTCGACTCGAAAAAGCTCAATTTGACTCGGTTCGAAGCTAAGTTCGAGCCGCGTTCGAGCTGGCCCTAGCTCGACTCAACTCGCCTCAGATCGAACCCAGCTCGAATCGAACACGGATCGAACCAGTTCGATGACTCGGTTACTTTGATATTGATGTTGCTCACCAAGTGTTTGATGAAATGACCCAACGAAGTGTGGCTGGTGGCAAGGAAGGTATGTATATGAAACCAATACCTTTTTTTTCTTAAGTTTTATGTTGCTTAGAAGGTGTTTGATAAAATACTTGTAAAACCATTGCTGCTATCTTAAATATAGTGAGATTTTAAAGGTGCAGTCTAGGTGTTTGTGAAAATGTTGCACATACGAACTCGGCTCAAACTGGCCCGAGCTGCTGACCGAACCGAGCCAAGCTGGCCAGTTAGGCTCAAGGACCGAGCCAAGCCGAGTTCAAGATGAGGTCAGCTAGTGGCCGAGCCGAGTCGAGCTGAGGCCCACTCGACTCGATTTGACTCAATGTACACCCCTACACGAGAATCTTCTATCTCTAATTATTTTAGATGTGCCAAATGTGCCAATAAGCATAAGTGTTGCCATCTAGCTTCAAGTGGGCACGTGTCAAATATACCTATGTTTATCCTATGCCACCGTACAACTTTAAGCACTTCACATGTACTTTTGTCACGCCCCAAACCCAAAAATCGGGCTCACAAAATTTTTAATTACCGAATTCGATGCCGATAGCCTCCGTAGTGCCCCATTCTCGGCTCCTAACGCCCATACGCTAGATTCTGATCTTGGGATCCTACAAGGAGGATTTTCCAACGTACATTTGTCTCATAAGAAGCATAACTACAAGTTCACCAAAATCACAAAGGCAACATCATCATCACATATCCATTAATATAAACAGTTGAATACAATGCTGAAAGGGAAATGCATATATCGAAAATCAAAGCTCCAGAAGACCACTGCGCGCTCCAAGCTCAATGCTGCTGCAACCTAACGACACCTGCACGCATCTATCGTGCATAAGCTTATAGAAAGCTTAGAGGGTGGTGAAAGTGTGTACTCAAGGTAAGTGCCAAATATGCAATAAAATATCATAAATCACACGATATCGATAATACTAATAAGATCATGAATCATACGATATCAGAGTAACCGAAAATATACTGGTAAGTCCATGAGTGTCATCAGCCATACCAAGGCTATGCGATGCAAGGCATGAATGCTAACGGCCATATCAATGTAGAAACATGGCAACCCATAATGTTAAATGCTGCGGATGCAGTGCAATATGTGGTGCAAATGAAATGACCAAGTTGGAGTGAAGTCGGGATAATAGTACGTAGTATCGCAGGCTATGGGGCCCATCACAAGGGACTTCTATCCAAACCAATCTCATACCTAAATTTGGATAGTCAGACTCAATGTAGTAGACTCCTGATCTCAAGTTAGTCGTGCGCCCCAACCAAAATCCTTGTCATTACGAAGGTACACAACAATTAGTTGTGCACCACTAGCCTGAGTGGATAGAATGAGTATGCAACTTTTACTCAATAAGTCCACATATCAGTACCGTACATCTCTGGGATCATCATCGGGGTCTAGTACACTCCAAGCTGGCTATTGCCCTGGCCGACCGCGTAGCCCAGCGAGTGGAAAAGACCTCACTACCCGCCTGCCAGTAGCATACCAATGCCTATGCGGCTCGTCGATAGTGGACCCATTTGGGAGCTGGTCAAACTCAGCCTTGCTTACAGCCCCCTCATTCGGGTGAATAAGGTCACACCCCTCCCAACCGACCACAACACAGTGAGAGACATGACTTACTAATATTCAGTACTCAGGCGCTCATGTATCCACTCAATCTAGACGTTGAGGCGTCTCCTGGCCACGGAGGTTTAGGGACACCCATGGACATCCAAAGTACCCAGATGCTTAAACCAAACATTTTCGGTGTCCCGTCTAACCATCTACGACATACCTGCGGAGGCTACGGCCCTGATGTCACTAGGGCGTATAGTAATCACAACACACAATGCAGGATGCATGAGTCATACAATCCAGTCATGCATTAATCCTGTGCATACCGTGCGCTCATATGAGACAATTTTCACCTATCAGGGAGTCTCATAACAACCTACCTAATGACATATGCAATTGTTAACCACATCTCATAATAAACATGCAGATGATGCGTATGGACATGTACATGATGCTATGCTGTCACATACTCATACTCGATATCGATAATCGGCACCGATAATTGGCATTAATAATCGGCCTATACAATCGGCCTCGACAATCGGAATCGGCCTCAACAATCGGAATCGGCCTCGACAATCGGAATCGGCCTTGACAATCGGAATTGGCCTTAATAATTAGAATCGGCTTCGACAATCGGAATCGGCCTCGACAATCGGAATTGGCCTTGACAATCGGCCTCGGCAATCGGAATTGGCCTCGATAATCAGAATCAATTTCGATAATCAAAATCGGCCTCAATAATTAGAATCGGCCTCGACAATCAGAATCTACTTAACAAATGGCCTAAGGGAACATCACAATGAGCACATTTAACCATCATTGCCCATCAATGTGGATATTTAACCAACATTACTCCCAAGGAGTGGCCCACATAGAGTGAAACGTATCGTTGGCCCATGGCCTCACAAGGGCCTAATATACATCACTTGGGCCTCATAAAAGGGCCAAATACACATCATAATGAGCCGCATCACACGAGCCACATATACATCAAGTGGGGCCGCATCTCACAGGTTTAATATACATCACAATGGGCCACTCACACGGGCCTAATATACATCAAATCAGGCCTAGCCATATGGGCCAAAAATATATCACAATGGGCCATGTCCCATGGGCCTCGAATATATCACAATGGGCCGCACCAGCTGAGCCTCGAGTGCGTCACAATGGGCCATAACCCATGGGCCTCAATACATTACAATAGGTCACAACCTATGGGCCTCAAATACATCAAGTGGGCCGCATCAATGGGCCGCACCAATGGCCCTCATAAACATCAAGTGGGCCGCATCAACAGGCCGCACCAATGGGTCTCATACACATCAAGTGGGTTGCATCAATGGGCCATACTAATGGGCCTCATACACATCAAGTGGGATACATCAATGGGCTACACTAATGGGCCAAATATATACATCAAGTGGGCCACATCAATGGGCGGCATATATATACGAAACATACATCACAGCGAGCCGCACAAATGGATGACATAGATATACAATATATACATCACGGATGGCGTCCCACCGTCCCAATCCAGCGGACAATGTGGATATAAAATAAATACATCAAGGTGGGTCCCACCCGAAATTTAGATC
The DNA here is from genome assembly GCA_030180095.1 of Magnolia changhungtana. NCBI lineage: Eukaryota > Viridiplantae > Streptophyta > Magnoliopsida > Magnoliales > Magnoliaceae > Magnolia > Magnolia changhungtana. Next base: position 2,804,843 of record JASAUF010000336.1, read on the forward strand.
TATCACATCCTCTTTGTAATGCCATAAATGATCTCTTCTGATGGTTGGGCGATATAGATAAAACACATATATCATGAGGGACCCATGTCCCTGGACGGTGAGGATGAAACCCATACATCAGGGCCCCACGATGTCTGGATGGTACTGATCAAACACAAACATCAAGGTGAAGCCCCCTTGTCCAAGATCAAGACGGATAGATGGACAGCGTGGAATAACACATACATCATGGTGAAGTCCATGGTTTGTACTGTCCATCAAGGCTGGTCCCACTCGACACACTTCCCAGAAATGGACGGTGTGGAATATACAACACATAAATCAATGTGGGCCCACCCCCCACACGTGCTACACGTGTGGGGTGGCCCTATGTCCCCCCAAAATGGATGGTCAATGTGGAAAATACATGCATTAAGGTGGTTAATCAAAGCTCCTGCCCGTCCCAACTAAGTGGATGGACGGTGTAGATAAGACCATACATCACAAGTGTTGCCACTGTCCAGAAGATCTGGACAGTGCAGATACAATAAATACATCAATGTGGATCCCACCCACACGTGCCAGCAGGTGTATCCAGCACATGAGGTGGGTCCCACCCTCTAGATGAACAGGGTAGATACAACATTGCATCACGGTAGGCCCCACAGCTTGCTGACGTCAACCAGCAATAGGACCCACCGTCTTATCGTTGGATGGTGTGGATGGGACAAATACAACATGGTGTGGCCCACATAACTTAGTGGCGTCAATACATCGAGGTGGGCCGTGAATGGACGATTTGGATGAAACCCACGTAATTTGCTAGCATCAATACATCAGGTACAAAGGCTAATCTGCTTTCTATAGCAGTGGGTCTCACATGATGAGTACAACACATCTTTAAGGTGGGCCCCACGTATTGATCGAGCTGATATTTGCATTTTCACATCATCCAAGCCCGCTGGACGGCCTGGATAAAGCAAATGGATGGCGCTGATAAAATACATACAATATGGTGGGTCCACATGGTGGCCCACCCGAGCCGGGATCAAGCTGATATTTGTGATTCCCCTTCATCCAGATTAGGCAGCGGGGCTGGCCCAATGGCTGGACGATCTGAATCACACATGCACAAAATAGGTGGGCCACATCAACAAGGAAGGAGAGAGAGAGAGATAGAAACATGAGAAGGGGAGTGACCTCGCCACTATGGGCCCTCCCTATACAATGCATACATCAAGATGGGTCCCACTACATGTGGGCCCTCAAATCATCAAAAATCGAGATGATAAACACCCACCTTTGATCTCCTCTTCCTTCTTCTGCCTATAGCCTCTAAAGCTCCAAGGGAACGATTTCAACGATCAAGATGATCTTTGGATGGTGGAGATGGGAGGTAAGAAGGTGGGCCACACTAGCTTCTCTCATGGAAGCTTAAACGATGGACTCTCATGGGGTTGCTTGAAAATGGAGAGAGAGAATGAGAGAGAGAGAGAGGTGATGGGAGAGAGGGATGGTGAGTGATGGATGGGTGTACTTGATGGGTAGAGAGAGAGAGAGTTGACTTTAGGGGTTGCTTGGGGATGGGTGTTGTACTTAACATGATAAGATGAAGTACTTGACATTTGATGTGATTGATGAGACATTCTTTGGGATTGTAATGCGTGGCATTTTCTTCGAACCGAACGCTGGCTCACATCTCCTGACCTGGGTATCGCCTCGGCGCCCGAGACGCGGCGACAGCACGGTCACAAGGGTACAAGTTTCGAGTCGAGCCGACTCTCATATACAAGATATGACTCAGGATCGCGCACAAACGTCGATAACAGATCACGGGTCACCGGAATTCGACCGGGAGGACCGCGGAAGCCTACGGGACAGTACAGGCTAGGATACGGGTCTTATACATGTTGCCACAATTCATCTTCAAGTGCTCATGCATGTCATGTACATCACATGAGCAATTATCCATCTTTAAGCATCGTCTTACATATCCCGCTTGTGTTAATTCGGCATACACGCTAGTGACTACTTTCATTTTCTGCAGTTTACTGGAAATAAGGTTTCCATATAACTATTTCATTTCAATAATTTACATGAATTCAAATATATTTTTATAAGAAATATGGATGTATAGTAGCCTGTGAATGATTTGTTTCCTTTTAAATTACTAAACACCTTTCATTTTAGTTTAAATCCCTTCTCATATATTAAATAAGATATAAGAAAGTAATTTATTTATTTATTTTATAGACGTTGCATGAGTGGCATCATTTACTTTTTTGCTTCTTAATTTTTTTTTTATCCCCTCCATTTTTTTCCCCTCATTGATACATGTACACTCATAAAAGAATAATCTCGCTTCTTGCTCTCCCTACATGGTTGTTATAATCAACCACATATTTTAAAAAAAGACAATTCTTATTTAATCTTTTTTTTTTTTATCTCATTTAAAGTTTTGAACTTATATCTTTATATGTAATTCCTTAAAAACTTTTAAATCCATATACTTCTTTAAGTTTTTTTCTCTTTTCTGTCCCCTTCTCAAATAACGGATCATTTATCCAATGAGATCGTTTAATGGGCCTATTGTGCATGCGCAATGGTTAAAAAATTAGAACCACTTCACAATTGGAGGGTAGGCATCATCACATTCAATTTGGTATAAGACATGCTCAATGTGAAGTGAAAAAAATCATTATAGCAATGTAGACACCCCACTTAAAACAAGGATAAGCCACTTTTTGATCTTCAACTTAACTTCCATAAATTATCTCATACTAACTTAAAAATCATTAAAAATTCAAATGGGTTGAACATGATGTATACTTAGCACGCCCCAGAGACAACCAATGGACCTAATCGGCTAGCACCAATCTATTACCGATTCTATCATGACCGTATATCCGAACTATAAAGCCCCGAGAACTCTCTATATGTAGCAATTGATGTGTGAAAAAATGATAAAATGAACTCTCTACCTAAGAATCACTCTGTATACTACTTAGTCGTCCTGAATAATGTTGTGTTGAGCCATGAAAGGTCACATTTTCAAAATTGAGGAAAGTATGGTCGTTCTAGTACACAAAGTGACCATGGAGTTATTGAAAGCATATTTTGACCGATCAAAATTATTTATAGTTCATTGAAAATGTGGTCAAATGATTTTCCTAACAAACTTAAGTTTTTTCTAATTCGAATTATGATGAGGAAGATCTAGTCCATTTACTAAAACCACGCATTGCAAGCGACCAAAGCCGTAAAAACATTGGCTCGCACTTTAGACTAATCAAATGAGATCCGATTGAAGTGATTTTAGTTCCATTGAAAATCTTATCAGGTGATATTTCCAATGACCCTAAGATTATCGAAATCAGACAATCGATCAAATTGCAGTTAACTTATTCACATATTGAATGATCATACTTTCGATAAGTCAAACGAGATCCGATCGAAGTGATTTTAATTCTGTTAGAAAACTTATCTGATTATCTTTCCAACGAGAGTAAGATTACTGAAAACGGACGAACAATAAACAAGATACAAGCATTTAAAAATTTACATTAAAAAAAAGAGACAAAAACTAACAATTAAGTTTCATGTTTTATATATATATATATATATATATATATAATGATATAAACAGCGGGCACACACAATGCAATCAACGCTTATAAAAGAAGTTTGTTATCGAACAAAGGAAAATGAAGACTAACGGAAAGGAAAGTGAGATAAAAAGGGAAATAGTGAGAGAGAAAGAAACAGAGAGCAGAAAGAGAGATGATAAAATATTGAGAAGGTTCAATGGTTGGAGTTCATTTCACTCCCCAAGTATGTGGTTGTGATGTAGTAATAATTTCGATGAGACCGAGGTCGAATCACAGGGACTGAAACCTGTACGTATTCTGAAGGTAACTAGGACTAGAACTAAAATAAGATGAATTCTGAATATAAGGGAATAATGGTTAAATAATTATTTAAAACTTTAGAGAAGTTAGGGGAAAGAAACTAGGGATTCAGAGGATCCACTTGTAGAGATTAGGAAGATCTTAAAATCAAGATTGAACTTCCTTTGATATAGTTTTCAAAAGATGAAAGGTGTATGAATTAGAATAGATTCCATCACTAAACCATGCCCAGGAGACAAAGTAAACAACAAAATTAAACTAATTACCAACCAATCAACAATGTATGAAGGTTAGGAAGGGTACCGTCATCCAACCATGACCAGGAGACGATGGTGAACAATAGGGCTTCCTAACGTCATAAACATAAAAAAGAAAAGAACATGCTCAAAGCCATTGCTGCCCCATTGTAATTTTAGTCACAACAGACCATTAAAGATTAAAAACATTCCCTTAATAATCAAACTAAAATCAAATTCAGTTCATAAATTTAATTGAAGGCATAAAATAGAGTCTCCTATCTCACTACAAGCTTCACCTCTTAGCCCTAGCTAAGAGGTTTAGCCAATCACAACCATGGTTGAACTAAAGATCTCAACAAAGCATAAAAGAGAAAGAAATAAGAACTACAAAGGAAGAAGAAGATGGTCGGCCTCCACCTCTGCTCTCTCTCTCTCTCTCTTGCTCCCACGTCCCTGATTTCTCAGATCTGAATCCTTAACCCATTCTTCTCTTTTCTCTTTATAACAGAAACAGGTCGGTCGGTCGAACTTCATACGTGTGTTTTCTTTACGCAGCGCAGTAGGCGTGCGTTTTCCTTACGCACAGTAGCGCGCGTAACAGAGCTTACGCTGGTTGTTTGGTGGGGCCCATTCCTGATTTCGGTGGAAGAATCCAATCCGTCCATTAGATGAAGAACGAAAAACCAGTCAGAACTGACGTAGTATGGCTTGCATTCGGTGTGGCCCACAATGCTTTTTCTTGCACTGTTCGTCTTTCTTTTAGACAGTTGAAAACTGATCTTCATTACTTCCTGCAGTTCATTCATCTAGGCTTAGATTATAGAAAGCATGGGCTTCTGATGGACGATCCAGATCAAACTCTTGAAGTACGGTGGTGGCCCACAAGATTCGTCTGCAGGCTCTATTTGCGAAATAGAGCTTGTGCGACTCGTGTTGTGACGTTCGGTGGGTCCCTGATCATCTTTATATGAAAAATTCAGTCCGGCCACTGGATTTCCCTCGTAAAACTGGTTGGACATGCATGGCTGATTTTTGGGTCTGTTTCGGTGCGGCCCACGGAGTTTCTATTCAGCTGTCCGTCCCGCATTTTGAAAGAGAAATTCACACGATCGCTTGCATGGGACCAAAAGGGAACCTAGGTGAGGTTAATAACCCCCCCTATGTACACAATGGACGGTCCAGATTGATGATATGTATGAGGAGTGGGGCCCACTAGTCAGAAACGGACGGACAATGGGAGGACGCTGTGTCCTTTTTTGAGTTGGAGAAGATGGAGTCGGTCAGCGTCAGCGTTAGTTGATCAATTTTGAGAAATCCAGTGCACAGTTAGTGCACTTGTGCACCGTGCACACGTGATATACATGAGGTCCTATGGAGATGTTTGTGAGAAATCCGCTCCATCCATCCATATTGTCAGCTCATTTAACGCGTTGAGACCAATTTTGAAGCATATCCAGATAGCAGGTGGGCCCAAAATCAATGGTTTATGGGCTGATCTATCCGTTGGGCCACTTTCACAGGGATTGAACGGATGAAATTCTACGTGTACGGTTAATTTATGGTCCTCAGGCTATGCATGAAGTTTCAAGCTGAATGGATGGCGGGAACCCTGTGATCTTATATTCTGGACGTCTTTCAGGCCTATTTAAGGTGAGTGGCTGGAATTTCTCTGATCCCCGGCGTGTAAATCCTTGATCTTGGTCTCATGGAGTCCCGTCCAATGCTTTGGTGATGCCTGAGCGTTAAATCCATACATGAAGTTTCAAGCTGAATGGATGGCGGGAACCCTGTGATCTTATATTCTGGACGTCTTTCAGGCCTATTTAAGGTGATGCCTGAGCGTTAAATCCATGCTTTTAGCATCCTTTCTAGTCCACGCTCCTTAATATACCTTGTAATACAAACACGATTAAAATAGGTCGTTAAACACTATTATATTCGTAAAATCAGGTAATAAATGGAGTCTGATATGTAATATTTGACCCTCAACACAACCCCCAACCAGCATTTTACTAGTCCCGAGCAAAAGATGCGAAAAATAAGTTGAGACTTATAGGGAAATTTTATAAACTCGAGTGATTTCTGAAAAACAATCCAGATCCTAGAATTCTAAGATTCATGAATGTTGGGCATTACTATCTCCTAGACTCGAGCGCACGGTAAATTCCATAGTCAAGTTTAAGGTATTAATCCACCAATTAGAAAACTTCTAAACATTAAGATCCATGGGTGTATAGTGTAATCTCGGCTTAACAACATTAAGATATCCATTTGTCAATTTCCATGATAACATTAATGATCCAAAGAGCATTCAAGATAACCAGAACTTGCCTTACAGTTCTTCTTTTCATTCTTCCAGCTTTTGATTTTTCTATCGAGGGGGAGGGAAATCGAATCTGCACCTGTAGGGAGCAAACCTATGGTGAAGATCGTACACCCAACCCTTTTCTGATAATAACTGTTTTTTAGCCTGGGTATTCTTTTTTCCTTTCATTCATTCTTTCATTTTTTTTTTCAAAATCTTCTTTTTCTTTTTCTATATTCTTCTTATTGAACATGATGGACAAATTCTGCAGGTTGGTTCCTTCCATGCTTAATGATCACCAAGTTACAATTCAATATCGAACTAAAACCTTAATGTGCAAGCGAGATGTGTCCTGTGAAATCATGACTCAATTAATGTTTAAAACTTCTAATCATGAATTAATAATTCAAACTTATTATGAAATCTAATAAATAACTGAATTCAAGAGTCATAAATTACCAACATCACTTATCTTGTAATTCTAAAATTAAAGATGGCCGTTAAAATCACTTTGAATTCACAAGAAATTTCAGAAGAATTAAAAATTTTCACAATTTTTGCTCAAGATCAAGAAAACACTGATTAGGAAACCTAATCTCCCACCCCAACCTAAAATCTACATTGTCCTCAATGTAAAAGATATGAGCATGCAATGCACATGGGACAACAAAAGTAAAGGAAAAGTGATGGGAAGATGGTACCTGGATAACGAATCGAGAGAGACTTTCCATAGAGATCTCAGCATAAGAGCAAGTCAGCACAAGAGAGAAAACATCAAAAGCAAATTATCCTAAAACAGCATAAAGCAAACTACCCTAGTCCTATGAAAGCAGGAAAACTACCTATACCTCCATCAGATTAGGAGATCAATCCGGGTAAATAGGATCAGTCAGAGGCATGGACGTGTCCTCTACATCAAATTTCTCAACAAATGGCTTTAAGCGATGTCCATTTACTTTAAACTCCTTGCCATTGTCAGGATCTCTTATCTCAACGGCCCCAAGAGGATACGCAGTGATCACAATGTAAAGGTCAGTCTAATGAGATCGAAGCTTACCAGGAAAGAGATGTAATCGAGAGTTATACAAAAGTACTTTCTAGCCTGGCGTGAATGATTTCCGTAGAATATGTTGATAATGAAACGCCTTCATCTTGTCCTTAAAGATTCTCGCATTCTCGTATGCGTCATTCCAGATTTCATCAAGTTCATTCAACTGAAGTTTACGTAGTGAGCCAGCGTTGTCAAGATTGAAATTCAGATTTTTGATCGCCCAGTAGGTTCTATGTTCTAACTCCATAAGCAAGTGGCAAGCCTTCCCATAGACAAGTCTAAAGGGAAACATTTTAATAGGGATTTTAAAAGTTATACGGTAAGCCCATAAGGCAATGGTCAATCAGATTGACTAATCCTTACGGTCAGGGTTAACCATTTTCTCCAAAATATGTTTGATCTCCCTATTGAAAATCTCAACTTGCCTACTTATCTGTGGGTGGTATAGGGTGCTCACCTTATGAGAGATACCGTTTTTCTTCATTAAACTCTCAAATGGCCTTTTACAAAAGTGTGAGCCCCCATCACTAATGATGGCTCGAGGCGTTCCGAATTGGGAAATGATGTTCTCTTTAAGGAATTTAATGATCGTGCGATGGTCATTAATCCAACATGAAATCGTTTCGACCCATTTAGTGACATAGTCTACGGCGAGAAAAATATATAAATTTCCAAAGGATTGGGAGAATGGTCCCATGAAATCGATGCCCTAGCAGTCAAATGCCTCTATTATAAGAATGGGATTAAAGGGCATCATATTTCGATGGGACAATGCTCCCAATTTCTGACAACGCTCACATGCTTTACAAAACTCATGAGTGTCCCTGAACATAGTGGGCCAATAAAAGCCACACTACAGAATCTTGATTGTGGTCTTTTTAGCAGAAAAGTGACCACCACAGGCTTGTGAGTGACAGAAGGAGATGACACTCTGATGCTCATCGTCTGGTACACATCTCCTTAGGATTTGGTCTGGGCAATATTTGAATAAATATGGATCATCCCAGAAAAAGTTGCGCACCTCGGTGAAAAATTTCTTCTTATCTTGTGCGGTCCAATGTGTCGTTATGGAACCTATGACAAGATAATTAACGATATCAGCGAACAAAGGTGAATGGGAGACTCTGAACAACTGTTCATCAGGGAACATGTTATTGATATGTGTCGTCTCAAGGGAATCAGAAAGATCAAGGCGAGAAAGATGGTCAGCCACTACGTTTTCTACTCCCTTTTTATCTTTAATTTCTAGCTTCAATTCTTGGAGTAGGAGGATCCATCTTATCAGGCGAGGCTTAGCATCATTCTTAGACAGAAGATACTTGAGCGTCGCGTGATCCGTGTAAATAATGATCTTAGATCCGATCAAGTATGACCTAAATTTGTCTAAAGCAAACACTACGGCTAAGAGTTCCTTTTCCATAGTCGAGTAGTTCACTTGGGCAGGATTTAGAGTCTTACTCACATAATGAATAACGTAGGGTTTCTTATCTTTTCTCTGGCCTAGAATCGCCCCAAGAGCATAATTAGACGTATCACACATAAGTTCAAAAGGAATGCTCCAGTCGGGTGGTTGTATGATGGGTGCGCTAGTTAACATGCCCTTAAGCTTCGTGCAAGCTTCCTAACATGCTTCAGTCCACTCGTATGATGCATCCTTTTGAAGTAGATTATATAGAGGATGAAAGATAAGACTAAAGTCCTTTATGAATCTTCTGTAAAACCCGGCGTGTCCTAAGAAGGATCGCATGTCCCATATGTTCTTGCGTGGAGGTAGGTTAGAGATAAGATCGATCTTAACCTTATCCACCTGGATTCCTTTAGACGAGATAATATGTCCAAGGACAATTCCCTTATGAACCATGAAATGACACTTCTCCCAATTAAGTACCAGATTCTTTTCTTCACATCTTTTCAGCACACATTTAAGACTTTCTAAGCACTCGCTGAAAGATGGACCGAAGACAGAGAAATTGTCTATGAAGATCTCTAAATATTGCCCCACCATGTCAGAAAAGATACTCATCATACATCGCTGAAAGGTGGCAAGGGCATTACATAGTCCGAATGACATCCTTCGGTAAGCAAAGGTGCCGTAGGGACATGTAAACGTAGTCTTTTCCTGATCTTCAGGGCGATTTCTATCTGATTGTAGCCCGAATACGCGTCAAGAAAACAATAATAGGAATGATTAGCTAACCTTTCTATGATTTGATCAATGAAGGGCAAAGGAAAGTGGTCTTTCCTCGTGATGGTATTTAACTTCCTGTAGTCAATGCATATTCTCCAACCAGTAGTAACTCTAATTGGTACGAGTTCATTATTGACATTGGCTACGATGGTGATTTCGGACTTCTTAGGAACCACCTGAGTTGGACTCACCCATTGACTATCAGATATAGGTTATCTGATACCTACATCCAATAGTTTAAGAACCTTAGCCTTAACCACTTCTTTTATGTTTGGATTTAATCTACGTCGTGATTGCCGAGAGGTCTACGCATTATCCTCAAGGTAAATGTGGTGAGTATAAATTGAGGGGTCAATTCCCTTGAGGTCCACAATCGTCCATCCAAGGGCTCTCTTATGCTCAAGGAGAGCAGATATGAGCATATTCTCCTGTTCTTTCTCAAGGTGGGCAGAAATCACCACCGGGTATATCTTATCTTTACCTAAGTATGCATATTTTAAATCAGAGGGTAAAGGTTTTAGGTCAAGCTTCGGTTGCTTGAGGTTAGACGGTAGAGGCACTTCATCAGTTTGGGGCAACTCTTCAAATTATAGCCTCCACCGGTTAACTTCAAGTATCGGCGCAACATCAAGCATGACACCCATCTCCCTAATCATGTCATCATCAAAATCATGGGAGTGAGCCAAACATGTCTCTAGAGGATCAGAGGATAAAGTAAAGGGTGTCCTATCTTCCACGAAAGTGTCAATCATGTTAATATCGTGGATGTCGTTATCTTCCTCTAATCGTCTGCTAGTGTTGAAAAAGATATTCATTTCTAATGTCATATTCCCGAAAGACATACTCATGACACCATTCCTGCAATTAATAATGACATTTAAAGTGGCAAGGAATGGGCGACCAAGAATGACGGGAATCTGAGTGCTCATGTTACCGATGGGTTCGGTATCCAGGATGATGAAATCTACTAGATAGTAAAATCGATCAACCTGTACCAACAGATCCTCAATTATCCCTATTGGTACACGAACAGAGCGATCAGTAAGTTACAGTGTGGTTAGGGTGGGTTTTAATTCACCTAAATCGAACTGTTTGTATACCGAATAGGGGATAAGATTAACACTTGCTCTTAAGTCAAGAAGTGCGTGCTCAATCCAATAGTCCTCGATTACATATGATATGGTTGGGCTACCGGGATCTTTGAATTTTTACAGCACATCTTGCTTTAGGATGGCACTAACTTTTTCTATTAGGAAGATTTTCTTTTGAATATTTTGTCGTCTTTTAGTCGTACATAAGTCTTTCAGGAATTTGGCATATGAAGGTATGTGTTTCACGGCATCAAGTAGAGGAATGTTGACCTTCACTTGTTTCAACACCTCTAGAATATCCTGAGAGTTAGAGAGAGGTTTTGGTGTAACCAACCGTTGGGGAAATGGAGCAACCGGCTTCCCTTGAGGTTCCAGTTCTAACTATGGTGGGGCATGGCTAGATCCATCTTCCTTATCCACTTCCGGGTCCTTAGGCTTTTCAACCCTAACCAGAATGGTTTTGTCAATGATCTTCCTACTCCTAAGAGTAGTGATGGATTTAGCTTGCTCCATCTGATTTGAAGAGCTTAGGTCGCCAACTTCATATTACAGTTTAGGATTGGGAAGAGGTTGAGCTGGGAAGCTCCCCTTGTTCCTAACCGTATTTTCAACCTTAAGTCCTTGTATCGCTTTTGTAAGCTCTTGAAAGGCTTGTAGCATGCCCTGATTGAAAAGCTCTTGCTTTTGAAAGTGTTTTAGAACCGAATCCTCTTGAGGTTTCTCTTGAGTTGGAATTTGATTTAGGAAACCTTGAGGTGTAGCGGTTTGTCCATTCTTCTAATTGAAGTTTGGATAATTTCTCCAGCCAGGACTGTATGTGTCAGAGGTGGGCCCACTGAAAGGTCTTTGGTAATTGCTTACGACATTGGATTGCTCATTCAATACCTCTTGAAAGACATATATAGTTGGGTAATTTTTAGTAGTGTGAATGTTGCAACCACAAATACTACAAACAATTTCCTTAGCCTTATCCTTCTTTAATTCCATGGCCTCGAGTTTTCTAGTGAGATTGGCTACTTTAGTATTAATATCATCATCCTCTTTCAGGAGATACATTCCACCCCTTTCCTTGGAATGAGTCAGCCTAGACGTAGTACTCGGTCTAGGGGAGATGTCTCATGATTGTGTGTTCTCAGCAAGTTTATCAAAGTAGTCCCACACCTCATCGACACTTTATTCATAAACTCCCCATTACACATCATTTTGATTAATTGGTGCATGGGAGATGTCAGTCCATCATAGAAAAAGTTCGTGATGCACCACGTTTCAAAATCATGTTGTGGGCATGAACTGACAAGATCCTTGAACCGCTCCCAACATTGGAAGAATGTTTCATCTTCCCTTTGGGCGAAGTTCATGATCGATTTCCTAAGGGTGTTCGCTTATGGTATGGGAAAAACTTCTTAATAAACTCCCTTATCATGTCATTCCATCTGCCAATAGATCGAGGACGTAGTGAATGTAACCATGTCTTGGCTTTCTTTTTCAAAGAAAAGGGAAAGAGTTTCAACCTGACCGTGTCATTAGACACGTTAGGAAAGTATAAGGTAGCTATGATCTCATCAAACACTTTCAAATGTAGATATGGATTCTCTGACTCAAGCCCATGAAATTTAGGAAGGAGTTGGATCACCCCTAACTTGATATCCATGTGTCCTGCATTCTCAGGAAAAACCATGCATGAGTGCGTACTCACCCCCGCCGGTTGTAAGTAATCTCGTAAGGTACGAGGCGGGGGTGCTTGATGTACCTCATTCTCATCTTGAGTGTCCTCTACCCTGGGTTGGGGTAGAAGAGGTTGGTTTTCAGCCATCACTTCAGTTAACTTAGGGGATTTCGAGTGGTATCTAGTCCTGCGATGGATAGTTAACCCCTCAACCAATCCTCCTTTGGTCAAGAGACGTCGAGTGTTGTCAAGGGCCTACTTGGGCATAAAACACTCGCAGCCCTCAACCTGATTCTAAACCTAACCTAAAGAGAATGAAGGAAAAAAAAAGATCTAGAAAGAAAGAGAGGGTTTGGAGAGAAGTTACCAAATTGGAGTCCTTAAGTTAAAAACCTGCAAAACAAAACAAAACAAGTTAGTTTCTAAAAATAGTAAGTCTAAGATTAAAAAATTTCTAAAAATAAAACCCTAATTCTAAAAATAAAAAAAATAAAGAAATTAGAAAGATATCACCAAATTAGAAGTTTCTATCTCAGAATCCTACAAAACAGGAAAGTTAGGTTAGTTCCTAAAAATCAGAAAAACCTAAACCTAAAGTAGAAAACCCTAGTCTTAACCTAATTCTAAAACTAGTCAATTTCAAAAAAATGCAACCGTCAGTCCCCGAAAACGGCGCCAAAAACTTGTTCACTCCCCAAGTATAGGGTTGTGATGTAGTAATAATCTCGGTGAGACCGATGTCAAATCCACAGGAACTGAAACCTGTACGTATTCTGAATGTAACTAGGACTAGAACTAAAATAAGATGAATTCTGAATATGAGGGAATAATGGTTAAATAATTATCTAAAACTTTAGAGAATTTAAGGGAAAGAAACTAGGGATTCAAAGGATCCACTTGTAGAGATCAGGGAGATCTTATGCCTGCTTCAAGAACTCAACTGGACTTAGAGTCCCATCTTCATCCAGTTGAAGAGTGTAACCATGGAAATCAAGACTGAACTTCCTTTGATATAGTTTTCAAAAGATGAAAGGTGTATGAATTAGAATAGATTCCATCACCAAACCATGCCCAGTAGACAAAGTAAACAACAGAATTAAACTAATTACCAACCAATCAACAATGTATGAAGGTTAGGAAGGGTACCGTCATCCAACCATGCCCAAGAGACGATGGTGAACAATAGGGCTTCCTGACGTCATAAACATTAAAAAAAAAAGAACATGCTCAAAGCCATTGCAGCCCCATTATAATTTCAGTCACAACAGACCATTAAAGACTAAAAACATTCTCTTAATAATCAAACTAAAATCAAATTCAGTTCATAAATTAAATTGAAGGCATAAAATAGAGTCTCTCATCTCACTACAAGCTTCACCTCTTAGCCCTAGCTAAGAGGTTTAGCCAATCACAACCATGGTTGAACTAAAGATCTCAACAAAGCATAAAAGAGAAAGAAATAAGAACCATAAAGGAAGAAGAAGATGGCCGGCCTCCACCACTGCTCTCTCTCTCTCTCTTGCTCCCACGTCCCTGATTTCTCATATCTGAATCCTTAACCCTCTCTTCTCTTTTCTCTTTATAACAGAAACAGGTCGGTCGGTCGAACTTCATGTGTGCGTTTTCTTTACGCAGTGCAGTAATCGTGCGTTTTCCTTACGCACAGTAGCGTGCATAACAGAGCTTACGCTGGTTGTTTGGTGGGGCTCATTCCTGATTTCGGCAGAAGAATCCGAGCCGTCCATTAGATGAAGAACGAAAAACCAGTCAGAACTGACGTGGTATGGCTTGCATTCGGTGTGGCCCACAGTGCTTTTTCTTGCATCGTTCGTCTTTCTTTTAGACGGTTGAAAACCGATCTTCATTACTTCCTGCAGTTCATTCATCTAGGCTTAGATTATAGGAAGCATGAGCTTCTGATGGACGGTCTAGATCAGACTCTTGAAGTATGGTGGTGGCCCACAAGATTCGTCCGTAGGATTTGTTTGCGAAATAGAGCTTGCGCGACTCGTGCTATGACGTTCGGTGGGTCCCTGATCATCGTCATATGGAAAATCTAGTCTAGCCACTGGATTCCCCTCGCAAAACTGACAGACATGGCTGATTTTTGGGTTTGTTTCAGTGCGGCCCACAGAGTTTTTATTCAGCCGTCCTTCCCGCGTTTTGAAAGAGAAATTCACACGATCGCTTGCATGGGACCAGAAGGGAACCTAGGTGAGGTTAATAACCCCCCCCCCCCCATGTACACAATGGACGATCCAGATTGATGATATGTATGAGGAGTATGACCCATTAGTCAGAAACGGATGGACAATGGGAGGACGCTGTGTCCTTTTTTGAGTTGGAGAAGATGGAGTCCCATCCGTTTTTTGAGTCAGAAACGGATTTGGAGAAATCCAGTGCACGGCTAGTGCACTTGTGCACCGTGCACACGTGATATACATGAGGTCCTATGAAGATGTTCGTGAGAAATTCGCTCCGTTCATCCATATTGTCAGCTCATTTAACGTGTTGAGACCAATTTTGAACATATCCAAATAGCAAGTGGGCCCAAAATCAATGGTTTATGGGCTGATCTGTCCGTTGGGCCACTTCCATAGGGATCGAACAGTTGAAATTCTACGTATACGGTTAGTTTAGCTCTAAGTGACTCCTACAGTTGGTACGCGGTCATATATTCTAAGGGCCTTGGTGATTTAAAAAAATGAGGGAATTAAGCATGATTTTTTGCCCGCACAAAGTGCGGTCTCTACTTTACAAGATTTTACAACATTTAGGGTTGCAAAAGAATTTATCTAACCTTACATCAAATGGCATAATGGATGAACGGTGTGGATAAAAGAAATGCATCACAGTGGGATCCATATATATATTTTGTAATGTTTTCAGTTTTCGTGTAAAAAAGTAAGTAGTCAAATCAAGTATGTCGTAAATACACGGGGAAATAATTATTAATCTTTTACCTGGTATTTACCAGTGCACTGGAAAATCAAACAAGCCCTTAAGTTTGGGAATCGTGAGATTCCCTGACACTTAAGCGATTCTACGATTTTTAGATAACCATAGATTTTAAACTTTATTTTGCTGGTGGCGATTCTAAATCAAATATATTTTTATATTTGAGTCAATAACATACTCTGCCTATACCAACTAATCAATACCAAAACCAAAAAAGTGAGGGCACTAATGCGCTCATGTGAGAGAAAGCGTTCACAAGCAGTGAGCACCAAAATGGTAACATTTAACTAGAATTGTGATACAAGCTACAAAGTGCTAGTACTCTTGGCCATTTGTTGTTTTATCATATTGCTTACTTTCAATATAACAATTCATATATGATCTCAATAAACCATTCATAATGAGGCCCATTGTTTAGATAACTTGATTAGGTGAGCTCCACCCTTAGTGTTGTAAGTGGTCACCTACTACCTACTGAACAACTCAAATCTTGCTATATTTTTATTTTTTAAGGTCCGTGATTATTTGACTATATCAAGGTCTATAACTTTAGTCAAAGCGTAGATCATTAAGGGCCTGTTTGATTTTCTAATTACAGAGGTAATTCAACGTAAATGGGTAATAATTATTTACCACTGAATTTCTGGTTGAATTTCCAAGGTGATTTGATTGCCACCTTTCATTTATAGCACTCCTCGCGTTACCTGAGGAGAAAAAAGTTAAATTGTGGGGCCCACCTTGATGTTTGTATATTATCTACACCGTCCATCCCTTTAGCCAACTCATTTGAGGGCATAAGCCAAAAAAAGAGGCAGATCAAAAGATCAAGTGGACCACACCACTGGAAACAATGAGAATTGAACTCTTACCATTGAAAGCTTCTTGAGGACCCCACAAGTTTTGGATCAAACTGATATTTTTGTTTCCATTTTATCCAAGACTGTGTGACCTTATTAATAGGTTAGATGACAAATAAACATCACTGTGGGCCATAGGGAGAAAACAACTTTCAACCATTGACGTTTTAATGATCATTGTTTCCCAAGGTGTAGTCCACTTGAGCTTTTGATTTTCCTCGTTTTTGGGTTGATGCCTTAAAATGTATTTTTTTAAAAGGATGCATGGTGTAGATAACTCATATATATTATGGTGGGGCTCACATATTTAAATCAGTAATAACAATGTTTGTATGGACCGATTTTTGAAACGGATATCTTGGTGACTTTCAAACAAGTGCAATAAATAATAATCAGGTAATTCCGTGTATTGACCAGGAAAATTAAAAATCAAACAGCCTCTAAATGTTTTTTTAAATTTTTTATTACTTAAGATCCAACCCACAACTCAATGGTAGACAAAGTGCGATTTCAATATTGAGGTCATGGGTTTGAGTCTCATATCAAAATGTGTGTTAAAAAATAAAAGTCTAGAGTTTTTTATTTTTTATTTCCTTATGTCCTCTACTCTCATCCTTTAGAACCTTTTAGCTTATACCAGTTCACCCCCATTTAATTAAAATAGTTCCTACTCTGTAATGCACATGCCAAACCTATGCATCTTCAATGTAAAGTCTCTCTTTAAAAGTACAAGGACCACTCACGTTGCATGTAGTAGAGTGGCTCTATAGGTCATCTCACCTGACCATTGGTCTGTTGCCTCCTACTATAGATGGACAATGCCAGAATACTTTCACACAGCTATCTTAACTTTTTGATTACCTAATAAGAGAAATACAGTAATGGTCCATACTCAGATAAAAAAAAGAAGAGAGACACGAATACAGGCTTTTTCTGACAGATTTGGGACATGTTCCATCCATGGGGGCACTCAATGGACTGGGTCACTGGGCCATGGTCCATACCATTGTAATCAAAGCCCGTTCATACTCTACAAAGAAGCATATTCCTCCCAACAACAACGATGAATCTCAACCATCCAATTTAGGTAGCTTTCCACTTTGATAGTGGATGTGGGCTATTGTCATTTTTTTCTTGAAGCAGTTCATTTAATGGTCCATGCTAATCAAATTTCTGACCTTTTCGCACTAACCCAACACCATGGGTCCCACCAAATAGGCAGCAGATAACGAACTGAGTCACAACCTTGGGTGGCCACGACGGTTCGGTGCTATTTTATTTTCTCCATTTCTGCAAAAGCGAGAAACTCTATCCACTATTTTTGATAGACAGGCCCTTCATTTTTACTTTTAGCAATACAATGATACAATGACTCACCGGCGCAAACAGCAAAACAGAAAAAACAAACGAGATCGGTCTAAATATCGGAAAGCATAAAACTCATTGAAATGACGAAAAAACCGAGCTACCATTCGATGTAGCTGAAGGGTAGTTTTGTCATCTTTTAGTTAAAAATTAAAATGACAAGAAAATAGATACAAATCTCAAAAACCAACAACTAGTTAGGCTATAATCATTAATTATCACTAATTTAATACGACAATAATAATTGTTCATCGAGGCAAGACCAACGTCTAGAAAAATACAAAACCCTTTATGGTTATGAGGAGTTATATATACTCGGGCAGCATAGGGTACTTGATACACGGTCACTTAGTAATTGTAGTCGTGGCATGCATCAGTCCAAATTAAACCGACTGAAGTGTGGAATCTACTTTTTCTAAGTAAACTTCCTAATGTCAGGTTGGATTAACTGACCTTTAATCAGGAGAAAATTGTTTGATGAGTTACGACCCATTGGAAATTTTTTATTTTTAACCGTCCATTAAATGTACACCCATCCGATATTTAGTTTATAAAATAATTTTAATTTTAGGTTCGTAATACATCCAAGGCAAGACCCATAATTTGGATAATTTAACTTGATTATTTGAATTCCAGCTATGCACTTTTTAAGTGCCTGTGTATCATCAACAACACACAGCCAGAGTATCAAAAGTTCTCTCTTCGATTATCTAGACCAGCCGTGCCCAATCATGTGACGCCTGCCTCGTCGGGACGTGGAACGGTGGAGCCGGAAGAACGGGAATCTCGTATATCCGTCCATCCAGCGAGAGGAGATATCAATCGGGACCGTCCATTTAGTGGTCCTTTTGATGGATGGAATACAGTCCGAAAAACTCATTCATCGGAGAATCACAGGCATCTATTATTTGAACATTCCTCAGTGAAACTTAACCGTTAAAAACTTTGTTTCATGACAGATATATTCGACTGTCCATTTGGTGTCATTTTTTAAATATTGTCCGTACAGTTTGTGGTCCACTAGATGGAGGGATCTGATTCATAATTAGAATTTCCACGTGGACTGTGATCAGATGGCTCTTCTATGACCATATTCTTCCGATTCCACCGTATCATTCACCTCCTCGTCTGGCCGCACTAACTATGGAGGGAAACCACGTAGGATGACACGTCATCCTATGGAAGCTTAGATTAGTCCACGTCCACTCTCGATAGTGCCACGTCATCTGCCATTAGGAGAGAGAAAAAGAGAGAGAGAGAGAGAGGCGTATGGGCTTTTACCCAAATCCACCCTTTTAAATACTGTGAAGAGGACCGTGAGAGGTTTTTCCTCACGGCTTTGAAAGCGGTTTTTCTGAAATTACTTGCCTTGGACTGTACGACTCTCTGAGGAAAAGGGGAGTGGAAAAGCGGTTTCCCGAAGCGGTTTTCAGGTATACATGCTGGTTTAGGGCTCCATTCGTGGTTTTCCTTCTGCAGAAGAGCGGTTTTACTTCCTTATCCCTCGTTTCTCTGGTTTTATCACCTCTGTTTTCGCTTTTTCTGTAGATCTGTGGATTTTGACGTCAGACGCGTGTGATCTTTGAGTAATCTGCTATTCTTTTTTCATATCCGTTTCTGATCGATTTCTTCCGTTTTTACCGGTTTTTAGCGGATATTTATTTTTTTTTCTATTTTTTTTTTCTGACGGATATTTATTTATTTCTATTTTCTCTGAATATTTGTTGCACAGATGAGTGAGGATGAGTGAATCTTCGTTTTTTTCTCCAGACATTTGAAGATAAATAGATTTTAGATTATTTTCTTTGCTTATAAATTTTTTTTTTTTTTTTTGAAGTGTATGGTTTTAGATATCGTTTCATGACTAAGCGAGAGTAATCAGTGTAATGAGCTGTGATTACGCATCTTTAAGCGAGAATAAATGGTAGAGTTAGGTTTTTTTTTTTTTGGTTCTTCTCTTTCCTGACATGTCATTTTGCTGGAAGTAAGGGTTTCTGGTTTAGAGATGGTCGATTTGTGGATTTCTGTCAACAGTCTCTGATCTGTACTTTTCCTTTTTTTTTTTTTTTCCCTTCTTTCTAGGGTTTTGAGTAGATCTATAGTCTCTCTCTCTCTCTCTCTCTCTCTCTCTCTCTCTCTCTCTCTCTCTCTCTCTCTCTCTCTCTCTCTCTCTCTCTCTTCCGCCAGTCTCTGAGCTTTGGTTTTTTTTTTTTTCCTCCTTTGTATGTCGCTTTTAAGGTTAGGGTTTTATCATGGTTATTCTTCTTCGGCATTTTTTTTTTTTTGGGGGATTTCTGGGTTGAAGACGAGTTTGGAAATTGCTACGATTTTTTTTTTTTTTTTCTTTAGTCTACGCCATTTCTGTTGGTTCTAGTTCATAAATTGATGCAGCCAATGAGCATTTTGCTGATATTGCAGTTTGTTTTCTTTTTGTTACTTTCAGCATTTGGTGTTACAAGGTAAATAAAAAAAAATAAAATCCTAAAATAGACGATTCACTCCTTTCTATTGCCACCGAGAATCGACTCTATTCTTGCTGATGTTGTAGAACTTTCGGGGTCCACAAATGGTTTCCGATCTGGGGTTTCTGTTTGTGTTCTTTTCGCTGGTTTTAGCTATTTCTTCACTGCGAAGCATTGAGGGCTTGTTTTCTAGCTTTGATTTCAGAACTATTTCAGTATGAAGAAAAAATTCTGTTATTTCCAAGCAATTACAGCCATGGAAAAATATTCTGCGTTTTGCTTTCCTTATGGGACCTTTTGTTTAACTGCACTGTGCAGCACTCATAATCATGGTTAGAAAGAGGAGAACTGAACTTCCCACTGGGGGTGAGGGCTCTGAACCTCAAGAAGCTAGTAGTAGCACTGGACGTGGGGCCCAGCGTCCGGCTGAGAGGGCTCCTCAGCCACAACAGGGAGGTGGGGGAGGATATCAAGGTGGTAGGGGTGGAGGTCCCTCGGGCCATCAGTCTCAGCAAGGTGGCCGTGGCGGTGGTGGATATTATCAGGGTGGCCGTGGTGGATCCCACCAACGGGGTGGGATGCCACCGCAGCAAGGCGGTGGCCCCCCACCCGAGTACCAGGGCCGTGGGGGATCTCACCCACGCGGAGGAGCGCCACCTCAACAATCTGGTGGTGGGATACATGAATCTGGAGGAAGGCGCAGGGGCGGCAGTGCGGGTGGGCGTGGTGGTGGCCCTTCTTCCAGGCCGTCAGTTCCCGAGCTGCACCAAGCTTCCCAGGCGCCTTATCAAGCGGCTTATCCCAGCCAGCAACCGCCGTCTGCGAAACCAGTGGAGTTGTCGTCACAGCCCAGTTCCTCATCTCGGCTGCCTGAGGCAGCTCCATCTCCATTTCAGCTGGCGCAGCAATTTCAGCAGGTTACGATCCAGCCGGAGGGGTCTTCTAGCCAGGCTATTCAGCCTGTGACCCCAGTGCCAGGGTCGAGCAAATCTGTGCGATTCCCACTTCGTCCCGGCAAGGGCAGCACCGGTGTCAGGTGCATGGTGAAAGCAAACCATTTCTTTGCGGAGCTGCCAGATAAGGACCTTCATCAGTATGATGTAAGTATTTTTTCTCTTTCACTGTTTCTATTATTGTTTTTTTAGTCTAGTATATTAATCCGTAATGATTTTTGAGCAGGTCTCGATTGCACCAGAAGTTACTTCACGGGGTGTGAATCGGGCTGTCATGGAGCAGCTGGTGAAATTGTATAGGGATTCACATCTTGGGAGGAGACTTCCAGCTTATGATGGGCGGAAGAGTCTCTATACAGCTGGGCCACTTCCCTTTACTTCGAGGGAGTTTGTGATTACTCTTGTTGATGAGGATGATGGTCAAGGCGGACCTAGGTCCTTTTACAAGCATTTCCATATATAGATATATATAATTTGGCATATCTATGCATCAATCTCTCTTTCATAACAATGTTTGCTGACATGTGCTTATGTAATGCAGGCGAGAGAGGCAATTCAGGGTTGTCATCAAACTTGCTGCACGTGCTGACCTGCACCATCTGGGATTGTTCTTGGCTGGGAAGCAGGCAGATGCACCCCAAGAAGCTCTTCAGGTTCTTGATATTGTTCTGCGCGAACTTCCTACTACTAGGTAATGATGTTCGCTAGATGTTCAGAGTGCGTTTGAAGTTTCTACCTGATTGATCAAGTTTGAACGTGCTATTTGTTGTGTCACTGGCTGCAGGTATTCCCCAGTTGGTCGATCATTTTACTCCCCTGATCTGGGGAGAAGACAGCCACTCGGTGAGGGGTTGGAAAGTTGGCGTGGTTTTTACCAGAGTATCCGTCCTACCCAGATGGGATTGTCGCTAAATATAGGTATTACCAGTTTTCACTACATAAAAAATAAATAATGGGCCAGTTGGAATGCGAGATCTGTTGCAATTAATGTGGGCCCAATGGTGGCATGTAATAGATTTGGGCACCACTTGTGTAGAGGATCCACAAAACCCTATGTAAAGGGGTTGCCTTTGAATGGAAATTATGGATGAAGCTCTCTAGTTGCATTGTACGGGATTCTCCCTCCAAAGTCCCACGTGCATGTTGCTGCATTGCACTTACGAAGAAATCCCAGTTTAAGGTCTTGCTTCCAAACTGGCCCTGCCCTTAAAGAGTGTTCATGTTGAGGTAATTTTATTTCTGCCATAATGAATGAGAGTTGCATTCATTAGCTTGGAAGGTAAACATCGAGGAGAATTCCTCCTTAACGAAGGGTATCCATCGGTTATCGCAGGTTTTCAGTAATGCCTCATTGCTTGCTTTAATCATAGTTAGCAGAACTCCTTTCTAAACTTGTTACTTTGAGAAATACACGTATAATTGCTTTCATGTTTAAAACTTTGTATATTTCAGAAGATCTGTTTTTCTTTTTCTTTTTCTTTTTTTTTTTTCCTGTGAAAACAGAACAATACTCATTTTTCAGAAAAAGAAAAAAAGAAGAAATGTCCTTTCTTTCAAAAAAAATTTCTAGGGTAATTTAAAGTTAGTGATTGGTTGTCATCATCCATTGATAGAAATATGTGGAAAGTTAGAAAATTTAGTGGAAGGATCAGTTTATTTTTGTTGATTACTTGAAATGAAGGATTTGAGAAAGGTAATTTGCCCATGTTAATAACAAACTTCTTCGTCTCCCAATTTTGGCATCTTCGTTTCTTTGACTGTAATTATCATCATTAAAGATTGGAACTGAACACATACTGCCATTTTGCTATAAGTTGTTTCGCGAACTATGAATATAATGTGCCTGTTGTTTTTTCTTTTCGGTGAAATTTTCTCATCATTGTTAAGAAAGCTGTATATCTTCATTAAACATATATAGTTATTTATATATTTTTAGATCTTGTTTAATTAATATTACTTCAAATCTGTAAATATACACGAGTACAAAGAATTCTATGATATTCTGCATACATTTTTCAAATTGCTGTAGTTGTCTGATCATTGTGATTTGGGCGCTATGGTGTATCCATGATTGGGTCCACAGAATAGTCGGGGTCACCATGTGCCATCTGCACTGCACTTTATATTGCTACCTTGCTGGTTGTATAATAGGTAATTTGCAACACGCATGCCTACTAAAATACTGCACTATACATTATACAATACTGGCGTATTATAATGTATGCTGTAAAATTTTCTTGTTACTAAGAAATTGTCTCTGCTGCAGATATGTCATCGACTGCTTTTATCGAGCCACTTCCAGTCATTGATTTTGTAACTCAGCTCTTGAACAGAGATGTCTTAGCCAGACCATTATCTGATGCTGATCGAGTGAAGGTCTGCTTTTCTTTTGTTTCTTCTGTTTGGATCTTGATGGTTTTCTTTTTCTTTTTTCTTTTTAGATCATTATTTTGGCATATTCCATGGGTGTGTCAAATTGTCCCAATGAAGTTTAATGGGACAATTTTGCAATTTTTTTTCAAACTTCTGATTATAGAATTTTCCTCAGCTATTGAAAAACTAATTTAGTGTTTTTTCTCTTTTAATCTTATTGTACTCGTTTATGATTGTCAACAAGCTCCTTGGCAGGTGTGCTTTTCCTTTTTTCCTTTGCCTGAAACCATGCAGTTTTGTTCTATTTTCAATGAAACTCAATTTTTTTTCTTTTACTAAATTGAGGCAGGTGGTCTCAGGGTGGAGTTTTTTAAATTGTGTTTTTTTTTTTTTTTTTTCCTTTTTTCTTTTGTCACTGTTCTTAAATCGATTTTTCTACTGTGGTATTGACAGATTAAGAAGGCTCTTAGAGGTGTGAAGGTTGAGGTTACACACCGAGGGAACATGCGCCGAAAATACCGAATATCAGGTTTAACATCACAGGCAACTAGAGAGCTAACGTAAGGATCTTTTTGTCTTGATTTAAAAAAAAAAAAAAAAAAAAACCATTAGTCTTTGTTTACCAATATATCCTGTCTTATGGGGTGTCTGTTTAAGTTTTCTTTATGTCTGTGTTGCTGACATGGATCATGAATTGTCTTGTTCATGGAAAATTGGAAACATCAATAGTTTCCCTGTTGATGAGAGAGGCACAATGAAGTCGGTTGTCCAATACTTCCAAGAGACCTATGGATTTGTTATCCAACATACCACGTGGCCATGTCTGCAAGTTGGAAATCAGAATAGACCAAACTATCTGCCTATGGAGGTCAGTACGTTCATACACTCTTCCCATGTTTTCTATGTATGAATCTTCTGGACTCTTCCCTTGTTTTCTATGTATGAATCTTCTGGACAAGTCTGCTACGAATTGTTACAGGTCTGTAAGATTGTGGAAGGCCAGAGATATTCCAAGCGGTTAAACGAGAGACAAATAACTAATCTGTTAAAGGTGACCTGCCAACGTCCTCAAGATCGGGAGCTTGATATTGTACAGGTGATGTGATGTCCTACAACTTTGCATGTCTTACATCTGTGTATGTTTATTCCATCGCTTTCACCTCTGTACATTGCTTGTTCTTTCTTTCTTATTCTGGATCATTGCTGAAAAATGACTTATGGGTATCATACACATTTAGCAGTTACTTCCTCTCACTCAGTTTATCATACTCAGTTAAATGGAGTACTATTTCGTTTATAAATTATATATGAATTGTCTTGTAGGTAAATTATACATGGAAATAATTTTATATACAGAGGTAATTATTTTAAAGAGACAATCCATTGTTCATGTATCACTATAAGATAAGGCAACTCCTAGTTGAATGAAGAGACATGGATTATCCAATCAATAGATCTAGATTGTCCATTAGGTTCAGCCACACTTCATGGACCACCATGCAAAATACACTGATTGGATTTTCATAACTGTCCAAAAGTTGAACTTTCATTTGCTGACATTCTGTTTTCCAAAACATGGATGTGTTGGTTAGAGTCATCTGGGCAAGGTGATTGTTTGGAATCATTAACAAATGTGCCCCACCAAATGGGTGGTTAATATGTTAATTGGACCTTTTTCATAGCAATCTCGACTCTCCATTTTATGGTTCTATTAATTGGATGGCTTGATTCGTGTCCCAACGAAGGGTGGGTTGGGTCAAAGGGACTGTCAAAATTGTTTGATTGGTCTGTCTAGGTAGCCCTATGCAATTGGGAGCACATAATTTGTAGAGCTGTGGGAGCACTGGATCATTTCTCTAATTAAATTTCAGTTTACTTAGTTCATAATTTCTGTGGTCAGATATCCCAAATACCAAAAGCATAAGTTGATGCATACAAGAAAGTAACAAGAAGGTAGGAGGTAAAAGTGCACAAAAGATGTTCCAATGTCGCACAAAAAAAATTGCAAGTTATTCTTACCATGCCTCGAGAACATTCCAAAAGTATGCAGAGCAAGCGCATGAAATTCCTGGAAACTATTCTTTAGTGCATCAACATGTTGATTGGCACTGGCCTTATAGTTTGACTTTGTTAATGCTTGTGTTGGAATGAAGTACCCTGAAATTTCATTTTTCTTTGGTTAGACGGTTCACCACAATGCTTACCACGAAGATCCTTATGCAAAGGAGTTTGGCATCAAAATCAGTGAGAAACTTGCTTCGGTTGAAGCACGCATTTTACCTGCACCTTGGGTAAGTAAATTGGTATTTTTTAACAAATGTGGGATTTGGTTCATTGACTAGCTAATTTAACCACAGGAATTCCCTCCTGTGAGTGCTTTATAATTTTCCATCATTGCTTCTGGTTGGTTTTGCAGCTTAAATACCATGACACTGGTAGAGAAAAGGATTGCTTGCCCCAAGTTGGTCAATGGAATATGATGAACAAGGTATACTCCTTCAGAAGTTGAAACTCTCATTTTAACTGTGAATTAAATATGCATGTTGGTTCTAATCGATGGCTCCAAATTCTTAGGCTCCCTATTCTTGTTGTTGCGATTAGAAAAAAAAAAAAACTATAGCCCTGTCCTAGTTTCTGTTCATGTCTGAAATCGATAGAATAAAATCAAATGATACAAGAAAGATGTTATTCCTATAGATAAAAAAGGGAAACTATTATGAGGTAAAGGAAATTAAAGGATTCAGCGTTTGACCTATTATTATGTTTAATTTTTTTAAAAAAGCAAATCTGTTCATGGCTTTCAGGTAGGATGGGTTTTTCATTCATGATATTGAAATATGTTTTTCTATGGCATATTGGGACATGGTTATTGTATTGCTTCTATAATTTCGATCCTCACATGTATTCTCTTTCGATTATTTTGTTTCAGCCTGTGCAGATCTAGATTGGACTTCTTGAGTTTAAATTTCTTATTAGTAATTGGTTTTCATGTTACGTAGGATGCCTTGAAATGTTGTTACTGGAGCTTGATACTGATAGCATCTGTGACAGATAATTTGTCAAGGCAATTTAGGGAACTGTTTACCGCATTTACATTTGCTATTCCATGATAAATCTGCATGTAACTTGTTGCAAATTACCTTGTTTTTCTTCTTCTTCTTCTTCTTCTTCTTCTTAGGTCTGGTGTTACTGGGATTATTTATTTCAAGTTTTGTGGAACCAATCATTATTGTTTAAAGTCAATGCATAAAATCGTGGTTGGTACAGCATATAAATCTGCATATAACTGGCTGCAAATTGCCTTGTTTATTTGTTTTCTTCTTTATTTCTTATGTCTGGTGTTACTGGGATTTATTTATTTCAAGTTTTGCGGAACTAATCATTCTTGTTTATGAAATCAAGGCATAAAATTGTGGTTGGTAAAGCATGCTCCATGCTGCTGTTTTATTTTGTTTTGTTTTTTTATGACGACAGGGTGTCCCTGCTCCATTTTTAAGGCGAGACTGCTGTTTTATTATGATGCCGTGTTATTGAATTCTTTTTATTTTGCTGCAGAAAATGGTCAACGGAGGAACTGTGAACAACTGGATGTGCATAAATTTTTCACGTAGCGTGCAAGATGGTGTAGCTCGCGGATTCTGTCATGAGCTCGCTCAGATGTGCCAAATTTCTGGCATGGTAGGGTTTCAGTGTGATTGTATGTTGGTGTTGGATGCATAAGATGCTGGTGTGCACGGTTCTTATTTTTATATAATCCTCATTCATAATTCCAAGTTTATTTGAATTTATGCAGGCGTTTACATCTGAACCTATACTTCCACCATACTCCTCTCGCCCTGATCAGGTGGAAAGAGCCTTAAAAACACGCTACCATGATGCGATGACCATTCTCCAGCCCCAGGGCAAAGAACTTGACCTGCTGATTGTCATTTTGCCTGATAACAATGGTTCTCTTTATGGTATGCATTTCCACTAATTCACATGAATGGAATGAGGCTGTTTTTTTTTCTCCTTTTAAATTTTTTTTTCTATACCAATCCTAATTTTCTGTAAATTTGTATTGCAATTTCTGCTTCACAGGAGATCTGAAAAGGATATGTGAGACAGATCTTGGATTGGTATCTCAGTGCTGCCTAACTAAGCACGTGTTCAGGATGAGTAAGCAATACCTGGCAAATGTTGCCCTCAAGATAAATGTAAAGGTAGGTGCTGTGGTGTTTTGAATTCCCGGCTATATTAAGTTTATGAATTTAAAATATCTTCAACATGATTAGCTTTCTTTTATTGACTGATGTTAGGTTGGGGGAAGGAATACTGTGCTTGTGGATGCATTGTCTAGGCGCATACCTCTGGTCAGTGATAGACCAACTATTATCTTTGGTGCAGATGTGACTCATCCACATCCAGGCGAGGATTCTAGCCCTTCCATTGCAGCGGTATGATGCTCGGCTTCCTTTCATGTAACTGAAATTTCACTGGTTCATTTATTTTCCGCACAGATTCTTATTTCTAATTCTGTAATATTTGCATCCAAGAACTGCAGTTCTTCTGTGTTTGTTGCATTCATCTGATCAATAAGATTCGGTGAACTTTTTGGCAGGTTGTGGCTTCACAAGATTGGCCAGAGGTCACAAAGTATGCTGGTTTGGTTTGTGCACAAGCTCACCGCCAGGAGCTGATCCAAGATCTTTTTAAAGTCTGGCAAGATCCTGTACGGGGCACCATTACGGGTGGCATGATCAAGTATTCTCTTATTTTCCTTTAGCTTTAAAAAAAAATGGTAGATTTATTATTTATGATCGATGTGCTCTTGTGGGGTTTTACACGTGGCCATCTTAAACAAGATCTATTTAATGTAGCTGCTTAAAATAAAGAGGGGGATTTTAATATCACTCACTGTTCTTTTAAATCCAGGGAGCTTCTGATTTCTTTCCGTCGGGCAACTGGGCAGAAACCTCAGCGAATCATATTCTACAGGTGACCGTTATTAAACATTTCTTTTCCATATTGAACGACTGCCCCATTTTTCACCAATAGGCTGATGATGCTGTGTATATGCAGGGATGGTGTGAGCGAAGGCCAGTTTTATCAGGTCTTACTGTATGAACTAGATGCAATCCGGAAGGTGACATCCTCAGTTTTTAAAGGGTCCTGTCCTTCTCTGTTTTTGTTTGTTATATAATCTCAACTCACCTTACCTTTTCTGATGTTTGATCTTTTCAGGCATGTGCATCACTTGAGCCAAATTACCAACCTCCAGTAACATTTGTTGTTGTCCAAAAACGCCACCACACCAGGCTTTTTGCCAACAACCATTCGGATCGCTATTCTGTTGACAAAAGTGGAAATATATTACCTGGTAAGATGGCGATTAATAGCCTAAATATCGTACATGCCTCAATTTTGAGAGATTAATGTAGGTGTTTGGTAACTCAGCCTAAATATCGTACATGCCTCGATTTTGAGAGATTAATGTAGGTGTTTGGTAACTTACAATTATACAAGTGCTAGTGATTTTCATGGATTAAATGCTTTAGTTTTCCCCAGCGAAACACAAGTAATTCGTCCAATTGATGCCTTAAATTCAATTGCTTGAAACCTGTTTCCTTAACTCACAGGAACTGTGGTGGACACGAAGATATGCCATCCCACTGAATTCGACTTCTATTTGTGCAGCCATGCGGGCATCCAGGTAAATTTGATCCCCGTCTTTCCTTTAGTAAGTTGACTTTTAAAGCTGAATCTATTTTTTGTTGATGGTATGCTGATTATTGTGTTGTTGTACTTAAGGGCACAAGCCGTCCAGCTCATTACCATGTCTTGTGGGATGAAAACAAATTTACTGCTGATGGACTTCAATCTCTAACTAACAATCTTTGCTACACGTGAGAATCTTTCCTCTTGGTTTTTTTTCCTTTCTTTCCAATTGAGTGTTTGGTGGCCAATCCAGCCTCTCAGTTCCCTGTTTCAGAGTGCAACTTGACTTGGGACAGTTTACAGGTCTTGATTCCTTGTGATCAGTTTATCTTGATCTAATCTTGTTTGCCCTTTGTTATACAGATATGCCAGGTGCACCCGGTCAGTATCAATTGGTGAGTTTATCCATTCATTAGATTTTTGTGACATTTTTTCAATCTCTTTTTATAGTTACCTACTGAATTTGTGGAGGAAACATCTTTTGCCTTACGATGCCTTTATGTTTGTAAAATTGGCAGTGCCACCGGCATACTATGCTCATCTTGCTGCCTTCCGCGCTCGATTTTACATGGAGCCGGAGACATCTGACAGTGGCTCTCTAACAAGTGGTGCTGCTGGCCGTGGTCCTCCGGGCGGTGTTGGTGGAGGTGCACGCAGTACTCGTGTCCCGACAAGTGCTGCAGTCAGGCCGCTCCCCGCACTCAAGGACAACGTGAAAAAGGTGATGTTTTACTGCTGAGGCATGTCCACCTCAAGAAACAACCTTCCAGACTCAAGAAAAAAAAGAAGGAAATACTCTAATAGGAGAAATGTGAGCCTTGCCTAGAGAGTTTTTGCATGAAAATATTAATTTAGACGATTGGTGGATTGTAAGAACATTGCCATTCTAACATTCTTGGGGTAAAGGAGAACTTTCGAAGTCTTGCTCGGTCTTAAAGTGAAATATCTTGGGAGCAACCAATATGGATCGCTAGTTGCTGGACTCTGCTCTCCTGATGGGGCTTTCAAGGTCCAGATAATGGGACCATGGCGATGGCCTTATCACATGCTTTATTGTGATGGCCATAAGCACTGAAGCACTGAGGCAGACCAATCTATCAAAAGATGGCATGTGATGGACCCCACCTTGGACTGATCATGGAACCAGACAACTTCCAGTCAAATCTACTGGAACGGCATAGCCTTTTATAATCACAGCCCAGAGTGTGGTTTGATGTGATAACACCCAATCTCTTTAGGGCCTGTTTGGCCGGACTGATCCCAAGGTATTACGAGGGATGGGATCTCGATATCCCGGGATATGCATGACGAGCCAAACAGACCCGGTGAACTTGTCACGGGATATAAGCAATCCCATGGATCTTAAAACAATCCACTGACATCACCATCATTACCTTAAAATTGATCCCATACCTTGGATGGATTTGAAGGTAAAATCCCGGGATATGCCCGGTGTGCCAAACAGACCCAGTGAACTTGTCCTGGGATATAGCAATCCCATGGATCTTAAACCAATCCACTGACACCACCATCATTCCCTTAAAATCCATCCTATCCCTCCTATTCCCATGGGATTTGCCCGGCCAAACAGGCCCGTAGGTTACTGCTACTGATCTTTATGTAAGGATATATCTGCGATGAACTTTTTGTTAGCATGGAGGTGGTGTCACTGGGCCACCTACATGATATCCTTGTGATATTAGATTTCATTTGGATGTCGTATCTTGCAAATGGATTGGATTGATGATTAGAAAAATTGTAGAGATGGGTTGTTGATCGTTTATACCCAGTGGGACAAGCGCCCCCCCTCCCCCCTCCCGTGTTGCTTTTGAGTCTTTTATTGTACGTGTTACTTGGGTTGTTCTTTGCTTGCACAATGTTGGTACAAGTTTCTATTCTCTGGTTTCTGATTATTAGGAGGATCATTCGCTAGACTAGAGCAGCATTTCTCCTGATTTACGGACATGGACTTGGGCTGAGAAGTAGCGCTTGAGGCCTTAGCAGCTGAGTATTTGTCCGTTCATTAGGAGGATGAAACAACATGCCTCTTGTTTAGTCGTACTCTCTCAGCTGCTGGGGTCCTGACAATTTGATTCTTGGGCTGAAGTCCTATCACAGCTAGACTTGGTCGGAAATTGGGTTGGTGCAGGATGTGGTGGGTTGATCCTGTTCCTTTGTAGTCTTTTTACTCAAATAGCTTACATCTATTATGGGAAGTAATCGCCTATAGGTGGTTGCACTGCTATTCGCCTATAGGCCGACCTGGATGATTATGTAAAATTCACTCAACCCTCAGCTACCTTGTCGAAATTTTATACCTGGGGCCACTGTTATTAGGCTCATTTGTGATTTATGTGGGCCATACCAAGGAAAAGGGTTTGGAGGGTGGCTACCCTTACATTGTTTCCATTTGAATCATTGATGTGGTTAATTTTTGAGCCTTCCCTCTCACATGGGTTGAGGCATAAAAGTAGAGAGGATTTTCATGGGAAAATCATTCTATGAATCAAAATACCAGGCAGTGTTTTTTGAGAAGAGAAGTTACCAAAGTTTCCTTTTGTATTGTTTTTCTTTAAAAAGAAAAAATAATGAAGCAGAATGGAATGTATGACGGGCGCGGATTGCGCCCCCCGTTCTCTAGCCCCGGACGGGCAGTTCTGTGGGCAGGCCCACCGTGATGTATCTGTTTGTCCAAGCCGTCTATCCCTTTTCTCATATCATTTTAAGTGAGCGTTGGACCACACCAAATAATAAACTTGGTTGCATTACATGCACCAAGCATTAAATGCCTGTTGCATTAAATGCAAGAGTCTTCTGTGGTGTGGTGTATTTGAGCGTTGGATCTGCCTCATTTTTGTGCTGATGCATTAAAAAGGCTTGGAAAAGAGATAGACGGCTTGGATAAATAGATACATCACGGTGGGCTCGCCCACAGAACTGCCCGTTCGAGGCTAGAGACGGGCGGGAGTAGATGCAATCTGCGTCCATGTATGACATCCAACCTGTCACACATATGCATCGATAACCACATTAACAACAAAATCTCTTTGAATCATGAAAAGCCTTATTTGTTAAAAATCATAATTTTCAAGGAATTTTGAGTAAAAATCCATATATATATGGGAAAAGGTACTATGCGCTCGAGCGTAAAATGGTCGTACCGTCGAGCGTAAAATGGTCGAGCTGATGTGGGCCCCACCGTGATGCCGTTCGAAAATCTACCCCCTCAGTCAGATGCAGCATTCCAGAGGGGCCCCACGCGGCTGAAAATCAAGTCAATCCGTGACTTTTGTGGGCCATACCATGTACAGAAGTTGAGAGGGGCCGTGCACCATTGAAACATTCAAAACCATTTGTGGGGACCTTTCGAGATGTGTTTTGATGATCAACACCGTCCATCATGTGTGTCCCACTTGGATGTAATTTTAGACCAAGTTTTAGGTGGTATCCACAACTCAGGTGGGGCCCACCAAGTGCTTTTACATGTTTGTGCTTGTATACTTATGTTTTTCGATGGTGTGGCCCACCTGAGTTACGTGGACGGCTGATTTTGGACCGGGTGGGCCCACCCTGGGCTCGTGCGTCTGGTGGACGGTGTGGATCTTCGAACGACATCACGGTGGGGCCCACACAGCTCAACCTTACGGACGACCGCTTTACGCTCGAGCGCATAGTACCTTTTCCCTATATATATATATATATATATATATATATATATATATATATGGCAAAAGGTACTTTGCGCTCGAGCTCATGATATGCTTATCGTGAGGTCGAGTTGTGTGGGCCCCACTGTGATGCTTGTTGACCATTAACACTGTGCATTTGATGGCTACCCTTTAAATTATGGGATATCCCAAAAATCAGCTTTATATGGAACTCAGGTGGGCCATACCATCTAAAAATATGTGAAGACACTGTTAAAACATATAAAAGCACTTGGTGGAGCCCACCTGAGTTTTGCATGTGCCTGAAACTTGGTCTGAATCCTCATTCAAGTGGGACACACATAATGGATGGGCTGGATTTGCAAACCACATCTCGATGGGCCCTCAAAAATGATTATGAATGTTTTAATAGTGTACGGCCCCTCTCCACTTCTGTATGTGGTGTGGCCCACAAAAGTCACGGATTGACTTGATTTTTGGGACCTAGGCCCACGATGAAATGGTGCATCTGACTAATGGGATAGATGTTCGAAATGCATCACGGTGGGGCCCACACAGCTCGACCTCATGGGACGGACCCGCGAGCTTGAGCGCATAGTACCTTTTCCCTATATATATATATATATATATATATATATATATATATATATATATATATATATATATATATGTTATGGGAAGATCTGAGCCCTTTATGATTCTGAGGACTGACGTCATGCTGATCCGATCGGACGAACGAATACCAGCTCGGCTCGGATCATAAGTGCGGACATTCTTCGGAGAGGGTTGATAGCCACACTGACTGAGATTTTATGCTCCTAAGGGACAGAGCCGAGGTTAGCTCCCGAGGCAGATGCTCCATGAACTAATCTTAGAAACTACCATAAGTAAACGTGGCCGGTTACTTCGCTCGTATATACGCACGACGTGCACGATGCAGTACACAATCCTTGGATTACATGCAGTATCTCCATGATTCGAAAATCTTCCTGATTGTGTGAATTGTGCCATGATTAACGGGCTCAGACCATCATACAGTCAGATATAAATACATGAGGACCCCATTACTACAAGTACGCAACATCTGACACTCTCTCTACAATTCTACTTAGACCCCGATTCTCTTGACTTGACTTAGGCATCGGAGGGTCCCCCGGCTTAGCCAGGGTCTCCTTTGTTCATCCGTTGTGCAGGACCAGGGTCTATTCGAGGATCGTCACACGGAGGGAGGGTGGTCCAAATTTTGTCATCAATAATATATATAATGTATTATGAGGTGAGCCTCTCACAAGGGTGGAGCACATCCACCCCCATCAATCAAATACATCCTTGCCTCTCACAAGGGTGGAGCACATCCACCCCCATCAATCAAATACATGGGGCTAAAATTAAGCCACTCCATAACTTAGGCCACACCACAAATAACCTCATTGAAACCTTCTTGATTGTTTATATGCCTACTGAGATGTGGCTTACACATCTAACCAATCTATTGTGTGTCCCATTTGGATGAGGGGTCACTCCAAAATTTAGGCCATTTCAAAACTTAGGTGGGCCGCATCAAGTGCTTTTAGATGTTTCAGGCATGATTTCACATAGTTCCGGATAGTGTGGCTAACCTATTGGCATATCCCATAAGCTAGAGCAGATTCACAAAACGGACTGTGTTGATGTCTGCAGTGGGGTCAATACAACCAACTTCATAGTACCTTTTCTCTTATATACGTGTGTATGCGCACGCTCCCCTTCTTTGGCATCTTGTGGGTAAAAACGCCCTTAACTCACAGCCACTCATAGATGATTAGATCTCATCCATCAGTACTGCTTAGCCATTCTTGGCAAATCCTATCCCATGTCAGCCTACTGCTAGCCACACGGCCCACACCCAGAGAGAGAGAGAGAGACGTGTTTGGGGTCTTTTCCTTGATAAACGAAATATCATAAATGCACATCTGCATCTTTTTTATTATTATTGATAGAGTAGATAATATAAATGCAAGTTACAACATGTAATTTAAAGAGAAACAAACTGCAACACTTGTGACCTTATTTTCTTATATGGTCTTGACAATGACGCAACATTCAGTCGTTTATTTTGTTATAAATGCTTTTAACGGTTTCCCTCTGGTGTAATAGAAATGAAATGAGCAGCACCAACCAAGCCAACCAGAACCAAAAAGATCGACTCCATTTCCGATCTTTAACCTCTTCAGTGTCGTCCTCTGTTAGAACCTCATCCTTCACGCCTTGAGTGTCGTCCTTTGATTGAAGCAGTTGGCTATGATGGTCAATCGGCGGAGGTTCTGGCGTCAACCTAGAAGCCTAAAACTAAGTTATATGAATCAAATGAGTAATATATAACTAGCTGACTACTGCAAAAACAGACATAATACAACACTCTGGCGATTCTATTCACCTCGGCAGTCGGGATTGTGTGCGTCTGTTACCATGCAACAACATAAATTGTTAGATCAAAATATTAGATTAGGAATGATCAGGTGTGCATAAATCAGGTATAGGAATTCAGTAGAGATAAAAAGAACATAAATAGTTTATTATTATTATTATTATTATTTTTAATACATAGTTTAAAATGGAGATTTGCTATGTGATTGAATGATGATGAATCTGATTATCATGTATGCATTATCAAAAAATTTTATGGGCTAAGAATCTGGATTTGTTTTAGTTTACTTGCCTTGGTGGTGGTTGCACTACTGCTTTTGAATCAGGTTGTTGGGGTTCCTCACGCCCCACCGGTACCGTTTTCACCTGGATTAAGACACATAAACGACTGTTAGAAACTGTTGAAACCCAGCAATTTTTTTAAGCCATACCCATAAATCAAATCCTCTCAACTCACCAAGTTCCTGAACTGGAGATTGTAAAACATCTCCAGGTATCGTTTCTTTGCTTGTTTCTCTTCTTTGTTCAATTGCCTCCAGAAGCTGTAGATTGATCCCATGTTCAACACCCTGTTCGCATAGATCTTCCATGTATAGCTGCAAAAACAAGATCCCATTAAACTTCACAATCTATTCGACAATGTGGGATTAGAGATTGTTACCGAAAGCTAACATAAACACAAAATGTAAAATCAATGCAAGGAATGTTGGTTTGATGTAGCAACGGAGAGTCTGGTTTTGGGTAATTTGAATGATGGAGTTTGACAATGTTATTATTTGATTTGTGGGTTTTTGAATTACCATTCATAGATGCGCTGGAGTCCACCTGTAGACATCTTATTCCAATATTCGCTGTCTTTTTTGCATTTCTCGAAGAAATCAGCAATTTTGTTGCTAGCTTCATCTCCATTGTTGGGATCAATATGGAAGCCAGAGACCCCATCCACGATTATCTCAGCTGGCCCTCCTTGATTGGTTGCGAAGGTCGGAAGTCCACAATTCATGGCCTCGATGACTGTAAGCCCGAATGCTTCATACAGGGCAGGCTGTAACCAACACAAGATTAAGCTGATATAATTTTGAAAAAGATGTTGAAGAAACTAGTTTCTACGCACTTGAAGTTGCAAATAACGAAAAAGTAGTGTCGATCAAACCTGCACGAAAGCACCCTTTGTGTCAGCGATGCATCGGTATAGCTCACCGTTCCGGATTCTATCGTTTTGGGCTGCAATCCACCTGATCTGACCCTTCAATTGGTATTTTTCTATCAAGGAATGCATCTTCTTTATTTCACTAATCTCTTCTCTGTCTTTCGATTTAGATGCATCAAAGAAGCCTGCAACTACGACAAGATTAACCAAGTTCCTTAGCCTCTTGTTCTTCCCATACCATTCTGTCAATCCACTGATGTTCTTTACTACATCTAATCTTGCCATCGAGAAGATGATGGGTTTCTTCCTGTCCGCGAGAAATCCACTGTTTCCAACCGGAATTCAATTCAGATGTTAGTAACATAGTAGACATTAATTGATTATGCATCTAATTTACATATGGTGTATAAGTCTATCTGGTACATAAGTAATTGTTGAATGTATGCAATGAGCCATTCATGCAATGTTAAATCGAGCATTTTGCTTGACCTGAAAACTCTGATGTGGGGCCCACTTTTGGTTATCTAAACCATTCATATGATGGGCCCATTGTTAATGTTAGCTACCCAAAAAATCCCCATGGGATGTCCCTAAGCATCCAGTTGGGCTCCCATTATGTGTGGATTTTCATCTCATGGCTAAAATCATCCAATAGCAGAGATGTTAAGGTGTGGACCATCCCATGGTGGGGCCCACCAGTCAGCGGCGTGTGCCACTGAAGCAAAGTGGGTTGTTTTTTGAATCAAACGCGATGTAAAACCCAGCATATGAAGAGGGCATTTTTTAGCCACTCAGCGAGGATTATCATGGTATCAAAGCTGGAAATGCATCCTTTCAGTTGAGATTAAGCACCATACATGTGTTCGCTGTTATCCTCTTTACTGTACAGTAGCTCTTCAATGGCAGGATGGAATGATGTTAGTCGCTTCTGTTTCTGCGTGTAAGGGAAGTATACAGATTGATCGGCGCCAGGCGAAGCTATGTTGAATTTGGGATCGAAGACATTAATGCCTGAGACCACCCGGCATAGGCCTGGGAGTGTAAATGTATAATGACTTTCATACTGCCCTGGCCGATCCTTGCTGTGGTGGAAAACATTCAAAGTCAGTTAGAATTTCAGATCAGATTTATTTGTATCTAGCATTCGGTTTGTTCCCTAACCTGCCCGCAATCTCTTGGAATGTGCTTGTGATGACAAAATCGGTAGCGTTCATGGCAATTATGTCGGCAGTGAACTGGCATGAGAAGTGATATTTCTGGTCCTTTTCCTTCCAATTGATGTCCGAATCTTCATACTTTGTCTTCTCTAGAGCATGTGCTATTGTTCCCTAGATTAAGAGCATAGAGAGAGTAAAATTTGACTAAGCAGGAAAAAAAATCAAGCATTTTGGATCAGTGGACCCGATAGCAAATTAGGGGGACCTGATAGCAAATTAGGGGGGCCCTGATCAATGGTTCACATTCAATAGACAGTTCCTCCATGGAGCAGTTTGGATTGTCTGAATGTTGCAATTTTTACAATGTGGCCCATTACGCCTATTTCCCCATGGAGTCAGTAGCACGCTACGGTTTTGTCTGATATTAGCATGTTTGTACATTGCACCACAATATGATGTGCTTGAGTGTAGTAAAATTATAATGAAAAGAGAAGAACTACAACACACCTGAGTTATCCCAAGCTTGCTTGCCATTAGGGATGCTACCATGTTTCCGTCGGTGTAATTTCCAATGATAAGGTCCGGCTTTCCTTCCAAGCGTTCGATGATTCTTTCAGAGGCATCCTGATAATTCAAGAAGAACGGTTGTTCTCAACAAAATGAATGATTGTAAAGCAAAAGTACCAATGGTAGTTTGACAAAAGAAGATTCGTGGGGAGCAATGAGTGACGTGCCTGAGCAAATCTTTCCAGGTATGGATAGATATCGAAGCGAGAAACCCACTGCTGTAGGATTCCCTTCTCTGTCTTGAATGGCACTCGGAGTATGTGCGAGTGTTTAGTGTCGAGGATCGGCTCCAATTCTACATTGCACTTAGTCCCCCGAGCTTCCGGTATAAGCCGTGTAACCTGTTCATGCATTTTGGGCTCAGATTTAGAGGTCTATTCAAAACATCCTGTATTCCATTTTCGTCCGTCTGATTACCAGTAACTCACCACAAGAATTTGAGGCTTCACAGTCAATCCTTGCTGCTTTATTCTGAGGAGCATTTCCTCCTCCATGGCTTTTACTTGATCAAGAATGTAAACAATCTGTTTAAAACAGCTGAAAGATTACTCACTGATTTGTGCAGATGTAGGTGGGGCCCACCTCTTAGCAATCCAAGCCATGGATATGGGGTTGGCCCAGTCATGAGATGCCTGAATCCCAATCTCTCTACCATAGCAGATGATCCTTCCCATCTGATTGATGACTTGCCAATGGACAGTTGCAGCCAATGGTCTACATTTAATTGGGTAAGATGGAGAGGCTCAACAGAAGGAGATATTTTATGGGTGTCTTCCATCCATGAAGGCCTCATACAAATGTCATGGATCACCCAAATTCGGCCGCTAATTTACAGTTTGTTGGGCTTGAGCAATTGCTCAAACTTCTATTTCCCTGGATGCCATACCTGTCCGCCGGTATCTGGCAAACCGAGAACGTCTGCCTGGCCGAAGTAGCCGTGAGGAGAGAAGATAACCACACTAAAGATTGTCGGAATTCTGCTAAAGAACTTCTCCATGTTCAGAGGATCTGGTGCTTGAAGGACCTCTGAAAGCGCATTTATCGTCTCTCTAGCACGTTCGGCGGTATCGCCCCATCCTCTCTCCAATCCCCATTCCTGAAATCTGAAATTTTGGAAACACACAAAAAATCAGGCTCCAATGTCCCTCAAACAGTTATTTCAATCCATGTAAGATACAATTCCATCAAAAAGACACCAAGAAATCACCTGATCTCAAACTGATGGTACGCTGTTTCTTTTGGCAGTGCGCTGAGAAACACCTCGGCTAGGAGCAATGCTGTTTGAAGCTTAGACACATTGTCGAGGCTTTGATTAATCATAAGATTCTGAAAATTCAGCAATAAAAAAGAGAAACCCGTTAATCATCGGATTGTGCTGATTGGAGAGTGAATAGTCACCTCCCATCTGAAAACATTGTATATGTTCTGGTGGCTGAAACTGAAAGAATTGTAGCGGTTTTTGTTGTAAGGAAAAGGTTTTCAAAACCTTAGTTTTTTCCATTTCTTCGTACCTCTCCCTGATGATTAAGAGCGATCAAATAGTCCAACAAAGGCTTCATGCTCTCAGAGCCTTGTGTCATGAGTTTCGAAGACAAGAATTTTGCGACGTACTGGACACCATTCCCGATCGAGGAAGGTAAGACCGTGTGTGGTGTGGAAAACTCGAAAGCTCCAAAATCCACTTCCAATGCGTTTTCGTCATTCGCCCTGCACGTGGATTGATACAAACACAATCCTTAGTCCACAAGGTGAAAACTGCAATCCATTCAATTCATTTTGTATTGATAACAAATGTACCATTTCTCATCAAAGATGATTTCTTTGCATTTTAAGAAATCTGAAGCAGTGATTCCTTCTACTTGCAGATCTTCGGAGTTCACCTTAACAAATTCCCAGATTCCAGGATTGGGTCTTACTGCAAACGCAATGTAGGGAGGAACAACAGCTGCCTCCTGCAATTTGGATGTGGAGATCTCTAAATTTCATGATGAACACGAAAGGTCTAAAAAGAAAGAAGAAAGGGAAAAGTTAAAAAGAAAAAAACCTGAGTAGAACTTATGATATAACCAAGGAGGCCCTCTAAGACCTTTGTTCTTTCAACCTTATCATCTATTGATTTCTCTAATTCCTCCATCAATTGCTTGTTTTTCATTAGCCTTTTTCCCTGTGAAATGTACCTGTTTTTCAATCAGAAAAAATAAAAAATCAGTTTGTCACTTTTGGATTTGCGATATTTTGAAATAACAGAGAGAATTTGCGGACATACCTTGCGAAACACCTCTTCATCTGATACCTGCTCTGCTTCAGAGCTTCTGGCATGCCATCGGCAATGCTGTCTGATCTTTTGAAGCTCATGCTCTCTGCCTTTTTGAAGCTCGACGAAGAAGCCATTTTGATTTCTGAACAAAACCCAAAAATCCCGATAAAATTCAAACGAGACTAGCTCTTGAATTCCTTCGGTCTGGGTTGTCGAATGGCAGCGATGGCTATTTATAGGCGTGAACGTTGCTTCATTAGCTGGATTTTCCTTTTCCAATTATCGACATCTAACGGTATGCTTTTCATCTGGACAAGCCATGTGATGGCAACTGTGGAATTCTTTCTGAAATCAACCTAAGGACTGCTTTGAAGAGAAAGAACATTCTGTAAAGAATCTGCAGGACTAAACATAGAGTGAAAGAAAGGAATTCATTGCAGACAGGAGATTCCTTTGTGGGTCTGAAAGATCTGATTTGGTTGAAGCAATTGGCCTGAGAATTCGTAGATTCGGCATTAAGAAAAGGGGTATTGAGATTTTCTTTTTTCTGTTGGATTGAAATATTCATTTATATTTTGAAATTGCCTTTTATTTTGTTTTTGGGAATTGGGTCTTCTTCTTCGGAAATGGGTATTCTTTTCTTCTGAAAGAGAGTTGAAGCTGCTCATTCTACTCTCTTTTATATCAACTTTTTCAAAAGAACCTAACAACAGATTACCCGCCAAAAGGCGGGTGCTCCCATGTGCGTTTGATAGCTTATACACCGGACACATGGGACATATACAATCTGATCCAGACCGTCGAAATCATGGCCCACAATGTGGATGGAGCATTGACAAAAAATTACACTTATTGGAGAATCCTAACCATTTATTTTATGGCCATTAAATCGAGAGTTGGACATAAAATGTTCTGATGTATGATTTTAATGGCAGATATTGGATGGCTAAGATTGTCCGATGAGTGTGTCGCAGTCCATTCTCCATTCACAGTGGGACGGATGACATGTATGAGATTTGTGGCAAACTCAGACGGTTGTCGTGTCGGAACTTTGTGGGGCCCACCGTGATGTATGGGTTTTATCCACGCCGTCCATCCGTTTTAAAAGATTATTTTACGGCATAAGATAAAAAAATGAAGTATTTTCAATGCTTAAATGGACCACACCACGGGAAACAGTGAGGATTGAACACCAACCGTTGAAAACTTCTGGGGGGCTACAGAAGTTTTAGATAAGGCTGATATTTCTCTTATCCGTTCATCCAGGTCTGTTTGATCCTATGAACAGGTTGGTTAGGAACAAAACATCGCTGTGAGCCATAGGAATGTTTCAACGGCGGACGTCACTATCCCTGCTTTTTCATGTGGTATGGTCCACTTGGGCTTTGGATATGCTTCAATTTTGGAGTCATGCCCTAGAATGAGCTGGAAAAACTGATGGACGGTTGGATAAAACATATACATCAGGTGGGGCCCACAATCCTGACCCATGTAGCTAGGTGGTTTTGGGGTCACACGCAATCCGCATCCGTTGCGACGTGGATGAATTGCCATGATCTGAGTTTGGAGCACACCTACAAACCACACCGATCAGAGATCTTAACCGTTTGATATCTCGTATTGTATCGGGACCGTTGATGGATTGTCCTTTAGGTACTGGATCCAGTGGATCTGAATGCACGGAGCGAATCGTGTGTCCGTGTCGTACCTGTACAGGTGGCAGATATGGGTTAGACGAACTAAAAACAGTTCATTTGATATGTCAAATGATCAATGGGTCATTATCCAAAAATCACACCGTTTGGGCAATCCTAGCCCTTCAATTTGTGACGAACAAATGGACATTCAAAGACAAAAGCCAGCAACGGCTCACAGTCGCTGAGAAAAAAGGTTCTTTTAGATGGTTAGGATATGGAGGCAAAAAATTGCTGTGCCCATGGAGGCAGTAGATCAGCACCCTCCTTCTTAACTGTCCATTTCACGGCCAGCAATTGGACGGCTATGATCATGCTGATTATTGGTTCTTTCCTTCCTAATAGTGTCCAACGTTCGTAAGCTTTAGGCTGGGGTGCATGCATGTCAGGTATACTACCGGATAATACACAATACATTTACATGAAAGTACACTATTTCTTGTGGTTTGTGGTTTGGTCTACTTGAGCTTTGGATATGATTCAATTTTGGATCATTTCCTAAAATGATATGTAAAAATAGATAGATGGCATGGATACATGACGGTGGGCCCATAAAGTTTACTCAGTATGCTAAAACGGAATTCGAATTTGCTGGTGACCATGTAGTCGGTGTCAAAGCCCTGTGGGCCCCACCATGATAAATTCAACCAGTCGTTAAAAATTTTAGCTCATTTTATGATATGAGACAAAAATAAGGAAGATACAAATCTCCGGTGGACCACAACACAGGATCTAAACTTGTTGGGGGACAAAAGTTTCGGATCAATACTCTTTCATGTGGTGGAGATTACCTCAATGTATTGATGCATATCCATGCCGCCCATCCATTTTCCAGCTCATTTTATGGCATCGGCCAAAAAATGAAGTAGATCCAAATATCAGGTGGGCCATACCATATGAAACATTGATCATCGAACGACCGCCATTGAAATCATTATAGTGTCAATATCAGCTTGATCTAAAACTTTTGTGGCCCACACAAAGTATTCCATTGTCAATCACATTTCTCCACGTCTGTGTGACATTATTAGCAGTTTGGATGATGAATAAACGTTACAGTAGACCCTAGTGTTATCTTTGTACAAAAAGTTCATATTATGTATACTGTTTATTAATAATAATTAAAAAAAATGAGCCTAGTATTATCTTTGTATAAAAAGTTCATATTATGTATATTGTTTATTAATAATAATTAAAAAAAAAAAACGAGCCGACTTTGTTCGAACTTGGCCCGTTCATCTTGGCTTGGATATTTGGACCAAAAACCAAACCAAGCTCAAGCTTGTATAAACCAGACAAAACTAAGCTCAAACATTAAGGATAGACTGGAAGCTTGGCTTGTGTCGAGCTTGAACAGGAGTGTCACATAAACAAGCAAACCAAACAAGGGTCAAACTCGGTTCGGCTTAGCTCATGTACAGCTCTACATATAGGTCTTTGAACCT
The DNA here is from genome assembly GCA_030180095.1 of Magnolia changhungtana. Lineage (NCBI taxonomy): Eukaryota > Viridiplantae > Streptophyta > Magnoliopsida > Magnoliales > Magnoliaceae > Magnolia > Magnolia changhungtana. Next base: position 2,848,279 of record JASAUF010000336.1, read on the forward strand.
AGGTCTCGAGTTGAGTTTTCGTTGGGCCCAAGTTAAATGAGAAACTTACACAATGAAGACATTTGAGGGATGGATTAGATTTCACACGTGTCACTTTGATGAATGCACAATAAATAATCAAGTTCTTTTAGGCGCCATTTGGATTCTTGTAAAATCTTTAGGTTGTAGAGGGATTGTTGTGTTTGTATTTCAAAACAAAAAGATTTTTGATTTTTGAATTTTGATTTTTTTTTTTTTTTTTGATTTTTTTGATTTTTTTTTTAAAAGTTTTCTCTTCAAAATTTAAATTTTGTGTTACTTTTGTCATCGGTTTAGTCCCACATCAGATTTGCCAAAGTAACATTTCATGTTTATAAGAAGGATATATATATATATATATATATATATATATATATATATATATATATATATATATATATATATATATATAAATTATTATTTTTACCTTGGGGCTTAAGTTCTATGTGAATTTAGTCCTGTGGGCGTTATGCTAATAGCTCTAATGTATGTTGTTGATCACACGTGCTAGGACGGGTCGAGTCGTGGCCGCGGGTGCAGTTGTGGGTGTACTCGCACAAGGATGTGTGTATATGTGAAATAGAGAGACACCTGATCCGTTGATCAATTTTCCTTCCTCTTCTAAGGACCAAACCATTTCAAAAGAGTGCCTTCTAAAGACCAAACAATTTCAAAAGGGTGCTTAAGGCACCACTCTCTCTGTTTACAACTGTTTTAAGAAGTTTTCAGTACTGAGTTTGTCGCTGAGTCAACTAAGAACTTTCAAGTTAAACTGCAAGTGGTTCAAGTATGTGTACAGTGAGCGCATCGTTGGGACCGGGTCATAGCCATTGTATCCTAGAGGTCGATTGCTCTGAAAACCTGTTGCACTTCGGACATAATCCAAGGGGAGCAAATTTGATTTCAAGCTAAGTGACTCACGTCATGCCTTGACTAAATTTTTTAAGTTTTCTTTATTTTTTGTTTTAATAATTTATTTAATTTTAACTAAATAATCTAACGGGGATTATAGATAATCAAATTGTAGGAGTTGTTTGGATACTTACATTTTCTTATAAAGGCTTTACAATTGTAAACACATTATAACTTTTAGCTGTAATCTAAAACCTAGCAAAATGCTATATTTTAAATTACAAATAAACTCTTTACAACTAAAAAGACATTATTAAAATTGAACATGATAGTTAATACACATTTGTGATGTTTGGGTACCACCATAATGTGAACGGTACATCTAATTTACCCATCATGTCCTTCCCTTGATGGTCTCTTGATGGTCTCCTGTAGCCTCAAGTTCTGTGGTGTGAATACCTACCATATGTATTGTAAACACTTCATAAGTTAGTAGGTATGACCTAGCTCAAAATACAATGACAAAAATGGTCATTGCCCATATGGGATAACAATTTGTGGGGTTGTGAGAACTGAAAAGTACTAACTATAGAAAATTATACAAATTGGGCTATGGAGATGAAGATATTGACACCTATGAAGAAGAAGAAAGAGAAAAGATGAAGGAAGAGGGTGTAGAGAGAGAGGACAAAAGTTACTTTATTAATCGGTGAAAACAATGGTATGAGAAACATTAGAACAATAATAAATTAATGAAATATATAATGACACACTTAGACAATTATGAAAGCAATAATTCCGGTCAACGAATAAGTTGTCTTCTTGGTAGATAAGGCGTGTACTCAGTTTAGTCACTTTTATTGAGATAGTTCGTGTTAGGGATCACGCGGAAGCAAACTCGAATTCAATTAAACAAGATAAAATTAAACGTGAACAAAACATGCAAAGAACACACGAATTTTACGTGGAAAAACCTTCACGGGAAAAGAAACAACGGTATAATGTGACAAGCAATCTATTATGAAATAATATTACAAGAGATGTTGCACATAAAACGATGAGAACCTCATTTGAATATCCTAAACCCCTATATTTTCTTATGTAAAATTCTTAGGAACGTCTTAGCAAGCCTTTATTATACTCTCATCTCAATTACACCTGATATATATACTATCACAATCGGAATAAGAAATAAATTGCGCACTTACGCTGTTTCACGCGCATCATCGATCTTAATGTCGATCGATTGACACTGATCGAATACTCTTCAATTGATCGAGCAGACCAAAGCTCGAGTCATTGAACTAATAAAAAACTGCTTAGAGAGTAAATAAGGTTTTTTCTGAATATTATTGATTGATCGACCCGAAGGCTCGATCAATCGAGTATGGTCCAAAATTGTTCAGTGAGCAATCTGATTAATTCCGAAGAGGTTCAATTGATCGAGCAAGGCTGTCGATTGATCGATATCCCTTGATTTTGCATAGATTAAAGACATCTATTCAACAATCTCTACAATGGATTCAATCTTTATACTTAATTGCTCCGTTGCTATCACTGTCTCTAATTGACTTTCATCATAGCTTCATAGTCTCCTCTCATGCACATTTTTCCTTTATTAAGCCTTCGCTAAGCCCAAAGAAGTATCACAGAACTTGAACTTATCTGTAGGAACTACCTTAGTAAGCATGTCAGCCGGATTTATGCTTGTGTCGATCTTCTCTAGAGTCATGCCATCTTTCTCAAGCACCTATCGGATAAAATAATGACGAACCTCAATATAGTTAGTACGCGAGTGATAAACTGAGTTTTTGGCCAAATTAATCGTGATTTTTTTGTTACAACTAACCGACATGGCTTCCTTCTGAAGTCCAAGTTGATTCATCATTCATCTCAACCAAATACCTTCTTTGAACACTTCTCTCACCGCCATATAATTTGATTCAGTTGTGGAAAGAGCCTCCTCAGACTGAAGCTTTGACATCCAATTGATTGCACCACTTGCCATATAACAATTCGTTGATTTTCAATGGTGGAAACCATAACTCACAGTTTTCTTTAGTGTCACCCACTTGAGTTTTGGATTGTCTTCATTTTTGGGTGCATGTCCGTACATGGCCAGGCCAAATTGTTGGACATAGTAGATTTATCATGGCATCAGTGGGGTCCACCACATTAAAAAAAAAGAAGAAGAGAGAGAACTGGCATAATGATGTGTGAAAGCACGTTATCGCTTGCACCCTCGACTTTCTCTCCTCATCTCCTTCTTCTTCATTTCGTAAGAGGCGGCCTCAAACCCATCACCACTCCTCTAATATCCATCATAAAGGGATCTCAACCAATCTAAACCGTTTATAAAGTGGGTAATTGATTAAATTAGTAAATTAAATTGAAGTTTTCTAAGTAAATTGTTTAACTTTATTAGAATATAGGATATAACTTAATTAAATTCATAATTTTATTTATATTTATTAACTTAAAGCTGAATTTAATTTAGTAATCACTTCTATTATTTAAGTTCGGATCAAATTTTAATTTGTTTAATATATCATTTAATAAAGATATATATAAATTTTCTTATAAAAATTTTTAACACTTAGAATTTATCAAGGTCAACTGGAATTATTCTTAACATTTTAAACTTGTAATCAAATGATAGTTAATCGAAATTATGTGAGTTTTATTTAAGTAATTATATTCCAATTTAGGGTTTATTATTACTAATTCTTGATATATATTATTTGTTTAGAAATTGTAAGTTATATTTAAATATAAAAACATTATATTTAAAACATTAAACTTAGTTGGTAATTAAATTATTTAACTATTTTAATATTAAATAATTAAATTTACTTGTTAATATGTTCTTTTATTTTAAAATTTTTGATAAATATTAAATTTGATTTAAAATATAAATAATAAAATTGTTAGATTAGATGTCACGCCTCGAAATTCGGTGCTCGAGTTGGCCAGACTCGACTATGAATCCCAGGTTATGATTAAATTTTTTAAAACATTCCTAAGCACAAATTTAATAAAAACTACATTACAATAAATCAAACATTCATCCAATATAATGTTAGACTCACTTTTGAGTTTTTTTTTTTTTTTTTCACTATACCTTTTTTTTCTAATACAAATAGAAAAGATCGTTACGACTAGATAAATGGTTAGATTTTGCTCCTCTTCGCTCCTGACTAATTTCTGAACCTTGAAACACTGTTAATATGGGTGTGAGCATAACAGCTCGTGGGATCATATCCAACCCAAATATGAAATTTGTATAATTATACAAATGTACAAATAATGAAAATACTTTGTTTAAATTTTAAAACACGAATTAAAATACCGAATCTTAAAAGATAATATGAATGCAATATGGAATTGTAAAAATGTTACGAATGCCAAACTTTTTATGAATTTTACAAATAACAAAATTAAATAACTATAATCTTTTACAATATCGTACCCAAGTGGATGACCATGTTACATTAACGCCTACGTACTAATACTTCGAGGTGAGGGACTCATTTATACGTTAGCTGGTTAGACTACTACTCCAGTTGTACTTCAGACGTATGTCTGCGCACACAATTATACTCATATGTCGTATACAAATGAGACTCCGAAGGATCTAGTAGGTTCTAGGGTTTTTCACTCAAGGGACACAATCGCCCTACTTGCTGGATTTAGGATTTTCCACTCAAGGGACACAATCACCCTACTTGCTGGCTTTAAGGACTTTCACCCAAGGGACACAGTTGCCCTATCTGCTTATGCCTTTTAGGGACATCTTCAGGGCAGCGCACCCGTATTCCAACATTCATTAAAATAAATATGCACATGATATGGTACTCACCATCCAATAAAATCAAAATTTATTAAATATGTAACTTACTGCAATTTAGCTACAAACTATATAATTATACACATATTTTTCGTTATTATCAAATTATGCATAAAAGTCATTATAAGGTTCGATCCCTATTAACTTAGTAATTATTTTAATTAGATAATTAAAATATTTGATTATAAATTTAAAATTAATTTTAATATAACTTAATAATTAATTTATCAAAAGGAAAATTTTATTTAAATTTGAAATAATTTTTTTTTATAAAATTGTAAATCAGTAAAGCATAGGCACTCCTAAAAATAACTCATGTTAAATCTTAAATTCAAATAAATTAATATATGATTTAGATTTAACAATTTTAATTTAATTAATTTAGTAATACATGAATAAAATTTAACTATTTTATAATAATTATTTACTTCCTTCTAATAAATGAAGGAAAAATATATACTAAATAAATTAATCAGATTATCTATTTATTTCAAACCCTAATAATTGAATTAAGATATATATCAATAAATCTTAATTCAATATCATATATTAGTACACTTCTATCTATTATAGTTAGGTAATTAATTAGATAAACTAAAAATCTATACAAATCACTAATTTTTAAAATTTAAAATTCAATTATTAAATATAAATATAAAAAAATTAGAATAAGTTATTATCTGTTTTGTTTATTTAGAATTAATTTTAGAATTAAAAATTTTCTAATTAAAATTAATTCTATAATCCATAAAATTTATAATCAAAACATAAAGTTCATAATATAATTAAATTACTAGTAATCAAATTAAGTTAAACACTATTAAAGTAAATCTAAGTTTAAATTAATTAATCATATGTCAATATTCCTAAACTAAAATTTTACTTGATTTATTTTTAACTAAATAAGCTATTTAAAATTATTAAGTTTGGACTTTAATTATTATTAAAATTTACTTAATATTATAAATATAGTTATTTTTAATTATTATGAATTATTTTGATATATTATTTCTAACTATCCTAAAAAATATCTAGAATTAATAACTTAAGTCACTTTACAGATTTACTTCAATAAAATTAATTTAAAATATAATTTAAGTAGGATTTAGAATAATTTCTAATTTAATTCATACATATTTAGATAATTAAATTTTTTTCCTATTAAATTCACTAATTTAGAAATTTAATTTAAATTTTTCTTTACTTTTATTTAACAAAATCTTTATTTTTCTAGATATGTCAGTAATAAATTATTATTTTTTATATCAATGATAAACAATTATTTCCTACAAATTTCAAATTTCAAGTTAATTAACTATAATAATAAAAAACAATAATTTTAAATAAATATAACTATAAAAATTTCAGATCGGGGATGGATCACCCTCCTTGATAAAATCTTTACAAAGTTTTTATTATTATTTTATTTTCTATTATTTTTTTCCCACACTTTCTTTTATCGTGCCTAACCCATGCTCTATTTATAATACAAGGGTCCCACCATACATAATGTGTACATGTGGGAAAAAGAACAAACCGTTCTCTTTAAGTGGCCCCTCATGTAAGTGAAACATCCATCACATTTAATTCATTTGATTACAAAAATACCTCACGTGTGTATACGAAGTGATGCATGTGGTGCATGGTTGTGCATGTGTAAGTAGTGTACACATGAGCATACATGTAAAATGATTAATGTACTATGGATGGTTGATCAGGTGGGTGGGTTGATGGATCGAATGGATGGATGAATTTGGGTGGTGAGTTGAAGAGCTGTTTGCAATGTGTTGATTTGTTTATGAATTTAATAGTTTCATTCCATTGATTTAAATTAACAAATGGGTAATTAGTTGATCTTGTAATAAAACTTGAACGATTTGAAATTATTGGGTTGGTCATTGTGATGGGTGGTATAGAATAGTGACCCTTAGTGATAGTCATATGCCTTTTTTTGTTTTTCATATCTAAATCCAATACTCATGTGATAATAACTTTAATACTAATTAATATATAGTTATATTTTATTAAAAATTAATAATATTTAATATATGTTATTAACTCTTTAAAATGTTAAAATTTAAATGGGTATGCTACACACGTTTAATACATAATGCATTAGAGAATTATACCGTACATGAATGGATGGTTGGAATGTATTGAAAATAAGATTTAAGTGGACCATATGGTAACTCAATGAGTATAGAGATAGATATACGGTTGATTTTATGAATGAGTTATCTGATTATGAGATATGAGGCGTCGGATTTACGATTGTACGTATGGATACATGGATGGTTTTATACTCTTTTAAAATTATGATTTTACCACCAAAATATGTATATGGTTTGTGAGCCTCTAAAACTTATTAAATCATGTTCCGATGTAAGAAATACTCCAGTAAATTTGTCCGGAGAAATGAGAGAATCATCACAACAATTTTTGTTTAGTTTTGAGTGACTCAATTGGCAGATCTAGGTATGATGTATGATTAGATGATAAAATATAGGTAAAATAACCAAACGATTAAGATTCTAATCTGATATACACGTTAATATATAATTTCTTTCATATTTAGATACGTGTAAGATGGGTTTTTAGTTAATAATATAGGTGAATTGTCAGATAAACGACCTAAATGATTAAATTACAATCTTAAAAAATGAATATACGAGTGGATGACCGCATACCTTATAGGGTGTATGAACGGTTGAATTTAGTGTATGTTTTACGGTTATATTGAACTACTTAATAAATGAACGGTTGATCTTAGGTGTATGAGTAAAGAGAGTGCACGTACACACACACACACATACACACACACACACACACTCTCTAAAACCATACAATTGTCAATCAACGATACACTTTAAATAAATCAATCACGCATATTACAACTTACATACTTATGTACGTATGAATGTATGGATGCATAAATAAATGGAAGGATTATGCATGAATGTTTAGATGGATGCAAGTGTACATGTATGCATGTCTATGATGTGCACCAAAATCTCAGGTTATTACATTAGATTTGGTTCTAAAATTCTAAAATGGTTGAATTAAATGAATAAGTTAACTAATGAATCGATTAAAAATTAAAATTTTAGGGTTAAAATAGGAATTCTAGCAAATTAGGGATTTCTGGCATAAATTCCCCGACTGTTAAAGAATGCAGCATGAACCTTCCTGAAAATCCAAATTTTAATTTTTTATAATTAACAGTTTGATTTCCAAACAATTTCGGGAGTTAATTTCTAACAACACCAAAATTATGCAATATTATTTTAAAATCGTGAATTCACTGCATTTTGTTTAAATGAGGTTGTTTGTTGTAAATATATTCATTGTGTGAATTTTATTATGTTCACATTATGCATTATTATCCTTTGATTTATATATAAAAAAAGAAATGCTATAAGTAAGTAGGGCGATTGTACCATTGGGTGAAAGACCCACAAAGCCGGTAAGTAGGGTAATTATGTTCCTTGGGTGAAAGACCCTAAAACCTGTTGGATCCTTCAGAGTTTCCTTTGTCTATGACATATGAGTATAATCGTGTACGTGGACATACATCAAAAGTACAAATAGTTTGATTAACCAACGTATAAATGGGTCCCCCACCACGAGGTACTAGTGCATGAGTGATAATACAATGTGGCCATACAATGAGTACAATGTTGTAATTAATGATTGATGTTTATTTTGGTTATTTATGGGGATTTATGGTTAGTATCACATGTATATCATCTTTGCATTTCCTGCGCTCAATTTTATTATAAAATATGTTGCTTACTTTTGTTTTAAAATTATCTATTTGCTTAATGAAATGTGTAAAAATATAAAAACTTTGAATTTATATATGAGACGATCTTACTGAGTTGTTATAATCACATTAATTTAAACCATATAGGTGCTAAGTTGGATTATTTTAAGCAGGCGGACCTTTATTATTAGTTGCTTTATTATTAGGTCTAGTTTAAAATTTCAAAGGTTGATGCAATAAGTTAAGTGATTCAGTTTGAATAGCAGTTTAAGTTGTAGACAGTATGGTACAATGTTTCATTAATTAACTTTGGAATTAGTTGTTATCATCTTTTAATTTTAATGTTCTTTAATTAACTTTGGAATTAGTTGTTATCATCTTTTAATTTTAATGTGCATGTTTATATAAGATTGAATGCCTACACGTGTAATGATGAATTCATTAGATTTAGCTCATGTGCTTGGAATTCGGATATTGAGTAGTCTTACTCCGGTACCCGGGTTTTGGGGAGTGACTACTAAAACAAATAAATAGTTGAAAGTCAACATTCTATTATCTACATTACATATGTAATCGATGTCCATATAACGTACCAGCTTGTTTTCTAACTTTTCAAACGTTAAGACATAGTTCATTGTACCTCATATATCCTAAGTAACCATTTTACTATCTCTTAATGTTGCTTGCAAGGATTAGTTACGATCTGCTCATAATACCAACTTCATGTGAAATATCTGTTTTCAAAGAAACCATGTCATACATCAAACTCCTAATGACGGTCGAATAGGGTACATGAAATATCACTTGCTTTTCTTCATCTATAGTAGGAAATTGTTACGAGGAAAGTCTAAAGTAAGCAACATGGGGTGTATTAACCAGTTTCGCCTTGTCTATATCGAACTTAACCAATACATTCTCAGGGTATTCTACTTATGATAACAGTAACCTGCTTCTTTGTCTGTCTTTGTAAATATCCATAACAAGAATTTTCTTTACAGCTCCGATATCTTTCATTTCAAATGTGCCTGACAATTGAGTCTTCAACGTATTGATGTCAGACATGCTATGACTAACGATAAAAATGTCATCTACGTACAATACTATTATAATGAACTGTCTATCATCCAGTGTCTTGTTGTTACGCCTCGAACTTTTCAATACCCGAGCATTGAAAATTCTCGAGTGTTACCATGGAATTTAACCTAATACTTACATGTGTATGATACCAATCTAACTATCCTAACCTTACATCTATTCCCTGACGCGAATCTAATCGTTGAGAATGATCTCCATTCAATAGATCAAGCCATCTGACTGTTGATTTTAAGACAAGACCATCCATCATGTGATTTGACGTAAGTACCTTCCCTTGAATGAATTGGCAAATAAATCCCTATCTATGATAATTTAAATGTAAGTTCTTTTGTAACGATTCTTTAGAAATGAGCATATAACCATGTAGAACCATTAGATTTCACAAAACTCCTATATCCATAATAATTATGAAAATGCCATTAACCTAGAACCCTGATGTAATGCCCCGTGTTTTCAGGAACCGAGTATATAACCTGTTTCCCAAAAACCCAAGTGTTAACCTTGAAAATTCAGTGTAAATTTGAACCGCTTGTCATCAACCAGAGTTAACAGCAATGAAGTTAAAATAAACCATGCATTGAATAAAAACATTCTGATCATCACCAAATTTCCAAATGTAGCGCCCATACAGGACTTATACAATCCCAAATACAAAGTTCATTAATTAAAAACAAGAGTCTATCACCTAGTGGTGGAACTCAATATGGGCCGCAGGGACTCCGTCTAGCTCTTCAGCTACCCGGTCTGCTCTATCAACCCAGTGAATGGTGTCGACTCGCCCTACACCTGCATCAACTGTTACGGTTCGATAGCGTCAATGACTATTGCAGTGAGGGACACTCTTTAAGATTGGGCACTCATCATTCATAATCCAGTATAAATCGCAAGTTATGAGATAGATATATTAAACAGGGCAATTCATGAGAATATATTAAAAAATTATGTCAATCAACATAATCTTATTATAAGCAAAATATAATAGCAATCACAATGTAAGAAAATATGTCCAGATAATCAAATAATCAACCATATGACTTTTTATTACACCCGAAAATCACATTGTACGTGAACTCTGTAAGACGACTAGAAAATTGATAAGTGAACTTTAGCTCCACCTGGAAATCATGGTATAAGTGAAATGCATAAGGTGAATAGAAAATCAACCTTTAAACCTCTACTTCTCCCGGGAATCATATCGTACGTGAACTCTGCAAGATGACTAAAAAATTGATAATCGAACTTAGCTCCACCCGAAAATCATGGTACGACTGAACACCGCAAGATGAAGAGACAAACAACATACAAACCCTAGACCACTCGAAAATCATGTCGTACGTGAACACTGCAAGATGACTAGATAATCGATAAATGAACTTCAGCTCCACCTGAAAATCATGGTACAACTAAATACCGCAAGATGGTTAGGAAGCAACAAGATACATGAATGTAACCATCAAGCCACAAGAGGGCACCAATAATTCATCAACGCCATGAAGGCAACTAGATGATCTAAGCCACATAGGCATCATGCGGTCTAAGCCATGTAAGGCAAAGTGTGACCCAAGCCATGTAAGGCAACCATGGACCGCAAGATGGTAAGACCTTAACATGTTCCATTCAGTCCATAAGATATTCACAAACGACTACATTTAATTAATTAACCAACCCTACAACTTGAGATAACATGTGGTAGCTAGTTCATTCATGTTTGCTAACATTAAAGAGACATAGCAGTTGTTCATTACATGGTTCAGTCACACAACATATTGGCAAAATTATATAATAAGACAAGTAAACTATGAGAGAATTTAGAGCTACTAACTTCATGGAATTAAAGTATCATATATGTCCAGATTGGTGATTTTAAGTGGGAAGCTCAAAGGGTGAGTCCTCACCTTAAAGTGCAGCTTCAATCAAGTATATATATACTCTAATATGAACAAGAATGAGAAAAACTCCAAATTCCTACATTTCGGTCAAAATTTGACTTAATTAAACCCAACTTAAACCTTAATATGAAATCTATTAGAAGCTTGGAGACTAAATCACCTTGATTTATGATTCAACTTGCCTTAGGGGCGATTTGGCCTAGCTTCAACTCAATTGAATAAAGTCATAACAGAGGATTTTGAATATCTTACTTCACTTGAACCAATGCGATTTAAGACCGAACATCACTCTAATAGAAATGATTTTACCTACTAATTAAGGGGAATAAGTCACTTGATTTGACCCAACTCGGTGTCGAGTTCAACCATGAACCGGTGAGAGAGCGCTAACCCTACAAGACCATTAGTACTCTAATTAGGAGTAGATCAAATCTAAATAAAATCTAATCAAATAGTTTTAGGTGAGGGTTAGAGAATCTAAATTTCTCAATTTAATATGAATAATTCTAATTAGTTCAAAAATGTGAATAAAGTTCTATTTCCACACCGTGGAGAACGAATTGCCTTAAGTTGAGTGATTCGAGTTGATTCGACCCTACTAAATTCGTTGTTCAACTCAGCTCCATTTGGTGAGCCGGCTCGACAGCTCACCCAATTTGACTAGACAGCACCATCCCAAACTCCCCTTCTTTTCTTTACCCTCTTTCATTCTTTGCTTATCCATTTCTTTCTTTTCTTCTTCCTTTCACTCTCTTATCCTCTTCTTTTGCTGGGATGTCCAGCTAGACTTGGACCAAGTCAGCACCCAAGTCGCGCTTGACTCGATTGAGATGGAGCATGCCTAGGGCTATGGGCTAGGGGCTATAACTAGGGTGATGTCACCCTTAGGGTGACATCATGGTGACATCATCCTCATGATGATGGTTGCAAGGGAAATATGAAATCTGGATAGGTGGGTCCCATAATCATGTGATCAATGGCTGGAATAATGTGTCAGCCATAACTTACAATCTGAGCGTCAGATCGGTGCACGAGACCCGGCATTGGAACCGTAGCGACGGCGGGGTCGCAATGACACAAGTCTCGGGTTAAGTCGAGTTAGGTTTATAAGATGTGACTTTGGGTCACGTGCAAATACAATTTATGGGTCACGGGTTGCCGAAATTCGACTGGGAGGACCGCAGGATCGTATGGAATGGAATGAACACTAGGACATGGGACTGACAGCTCTCCCCTCCTAACAAAAATTTTATCCCTAAAAGTTACTATCATACATGACAAAATAAGGGAAGAGAAAGCAACATCACATACATATATATAACAATTAATATAATACAAAACATAATCAATCTACAAACAAATGGGAATAGTGCTCTCTAATCTCAGCCTTGCGCTCCCAAGACGCCTCCTCAACAGGATGATGACCCCACTGAACCTTCATTAAAGGAATGACCTTGGTCCGGAGGACCTGCTCCTTCCGATCAAGGATACGGACTAGCTGCTTAATGTACGAAGCATTTTCACGGACCTCAAGAGGCTACCAATCAATCACGGGAACGACGTCTAACCCACACTTCCACAATATCGAAACATGAAAAACGTTGTGGATGCCAGACAACTGAGAAGGTAAGGCAAGCCTATAGGCCACGACGCTAACACGTCCAGTGATCTCGAAAGGTCCAATAAACCTTAGGGCAAGCTTGCCCTTCGCTCCAAATCGAACCACCCCCTTCATGGGCGAGACCTTGAGATACACTCAGACCCTAACAGCGAACTCTAAGGGACAACGCCAACGATTAGCAAAACTCTTCTACCGGCTCTGAGTTGTGCACATCCTTTGCCTGATGATGTCGATAACCTTTGATGTCTGCTGCACAAGTTCGGGACCTAGGAGACGGTGCTCTCCAACCTCGGCCCAACAACTGAGGGATCTACACAACCTGCCATACAAAGCCTCGAAGGGAGCCATACCAATAGTTGTTTGATAGCTGTTATTATATGCGAACTCAGTCAGGTGTAAATGCTCATCCCAGCTACCTGAGAAGTCGATCACGCAAGCATGACGCATATCCTTAAGAATCTGGTTGACCCTCTCAGTCTGCCCATCGGTCTGCGGATAATACGCGACACTGAATTGCAAGGCAGGCCTCATAGCCTTCTGAAAGCTCCTCCAAAACTGAGACATGAACCTCGGGTCTTGATCAGAAACGATTAAAATTGGAATACTATGTAGTCTCACGATCTCATTAATAAACAGTTTGACAAGCCGGTCCAAAGGCCAAATCGCACGAATTGCGAGAAAATGTGCCGATTTCGTCAGACAATTCACGACACTCAGATGACATCATGACTGCGCTGAGTCCTCCGTAAGCCCATAATAAAATATGTGGATTCGTGCTCTCACTTCCACGTCAGGACGCTCAACGGATGCAATGGACCTGCGGGTCTCTGATGATTGGCCTTGACACGATGACATGTGTCACACTTGGCCACAAAACTGGCTATTTGGCGCTTCATCCCGACCCAAAAATACTGACGCCTCATCACGGTACATCTTCATTGAGCCAGGGTGGATAGAAAACTGCGATCGATGTGCCTCGGTCATAAGATCACTACGCAACTCTGGAATATTTGGGACATATAATCAGCCTTTGAAGCGAAGTCCACCATCAGAACCAATCTGTTAATCTAACTAACTCTCAGATGTTGCTTTTGCCCGATAACTTTGCAACGACTTATCTGCCTGTTGAGCCTCGATCACCCTTGCGACAAGAGAGGGTTGAATCGACAGGCTCGATAATTGCACAATAGAAGGCTGCAAGATGATCTCGAAGTCGAACACTGACACATCCTTGAGCATCTTCCACTCCTGAATCATCATGTGCACTACCAGGCCTAGTGGTTGACGGCTAGGGGCATCCGCCACCATGTTCGCCTTGCCTAGGTGGTACTGAAGATCAAAATCATAATCCTTCAGGAGCTCCATCTAATGTCTCTACCTCATGTTCAGCTCAGACTGAGAGGATAGATACTTCAAGCTCTTATGGTCGGAGAAGAGCTCGAACCTGACCCTATAGAGATAGTGCCTCTACACCTTCACTGCGAAGACAATTACTGCCAGCTCCAAATCATGCATAGGGTAGTTCAGCTCACGAACCTTAAGTTGGCGAGACGCATAAGCTACTGGCTTCCCGTGCTTCATCAGGACAGTACCCAAACCAACTCGCGAAGCATTGAAAAATATAACAAAGCCTTCACTCTCAGAGGGAAGAGTGAGGACAGGAGCGGACGTGAGGTGGTCTTTCAGCTCCACGGGATTCGACCGGGAGGACCGCGGGATGCTACGGAACGGAATGGACACTAGGACATGGGCCTGACATTTAGTGCTTCTTGATAGGTAGACGGATTCCCCTAAATCGTAATGAGGGTGAATGCAACATTTGAGTCATATCTGTATCTGGCCAGTAATTTGCGACCTCTCAACAGATTTCTTTTAAGAGGGGGGATGCTCCACCTACTCATATACCTCTATTTGCAGCTCAGCTTTAAACTGTGTTTCACACATTTCGATTTTAACGTCAATCACTGTTGATTTTTTCGGTTCCTTTCTTTCGTCCATGCAGAACAAATAATCCTCATTAAACTTGACGTCATGGCTTAAAGTGATTTTTTAAGTGATTCGATCGTATAACCTATACCCTTTCACGCCATCACCATGGCTCATAAAGGTAAATTTCTTCGCTCTTCGGTCTAGCTTATCTCTCTCAATTCACAGTACATGAGGGTAAGCATTATAACCAAATACCCACAACCCTAAGTAGTCAACATCATGACCACTCCACACTTCTTCAAGAATTTTATAGTCGATTGACATATATGAGGACCTATTCACCAGATAATAAGCTTTATTTATGGCCTCAATTCATAGCTCTTTACCCAATCCAACATTACTTAATATACTTTGGGCTCTTTCCAAGAGAGTCTGATTCATTTGTTCTGTTACACCATTCTGTTCAGGTGTATGCCTTACTGAATTGTGTCTTATAATCCATTCATGTTTACAAAACTGGTTGAATTCCTTTGAAGTGAATTTACCTTTATCGTTTGTACTTAAAACCTTTAGTTTCTATCATGTCTGCTTATTAATTATTACTTTTGACATATTAAATGTGGCGAATACATCGAATTTATTTTTCAGGAAATAAACCTATACTTTTGTGGAGTAGTGATATATGAATGAGATAAAAAACGATGACCCCCTAACAGAAATAATGGGCGACATGCCTCATATATTTGAATGTACATACTCAAGCACTCATTTACATACATGCTTTTCAGTCCTAAAAGTTAACCAAGATTATTGACCATATATACAATGTTCACACATATGAAAACCAACATTTTTAAATATAAGAATTAAGCTATGATTAGAAAGTACCTTTAGAACGTGCTCACTCATGTGGCCCAGACACACGTGCCTCAAACGTGCCGATGTGGATTCTACTACAAATGCGACAGCTTCACTTGATACGGTATTCCCGATCAACTTGTAAAGATTGTTATTTTGCTATACTTTCATCACTATGAGTGCCACTTTAGAAACTTTAAGGATCTGATCAAAACTAATAAACTTGCACCCAAGTGCCTCTAACACCCTAAGAGAGATCGGATTCTTCCTGAGGTCATGAACGTGCCTTACATTCCTCAGGATATGCTCCATCCCATCGAACATCCAAATATGCATTGAATCGATTCCAATAACATTACAGGCAATGTCATTGCCCACAAACATCTGTCCACCTTCACATTCATTATAGCCGGTGAACCAATCTCGTTGAAAAGTCATGTGCTATGAGGCCCCCATATCTAAAATCCACTCATTGTTGAGATACCCAGATTTGGATATGGCGAGAACATCACCACCATCTACTTTCTCACTGGATTCCACTATGTTGGCTTCCTTCGAAGTATTATCTAATTGTTCTCCCTTTTGAGTATCCTTTCTTTATGTGTCCTATCATGCCACAATTGCATCACTTTATTTTGTCATTCCCTTTTGATTTAGATTTAGATCGAGAATTCCCTTTTTCTTATTTAAAATTCATTCTCCTGACAACCAACGCAATTATAGAGGTACCTTCGCCATTGTCTTTCCTTCTCGGTTGCTTCTCATGAAGGGTTGAGATGACAGTTTCAACATCGATAATATCTCTATCGCAGATTAGAGTGTTTATGAGATTCTCATAAGACGGTGGAAGCGAATTTAGCAGAATTAAGGCTTGATCTTCATCTACGATCTTAATCTTCATATTCGTTGGTTTATATAGCAATTCGTTGAACATGCTCATTTTTTCATTGATATAAGATCCCTTTGTTATCTTAAGATTGTAGAACTATTTCTTAATATATAAATAACTGCCCATGGATTTCTTCATGTATAAAGTATCAAGTTTCGTCCATACCCATGCGACAGTCTTTTGATTTAGAACACTGTAAAGAACGTTATTTGCTAGACACAATTAAATCAAGGTTGTAGTCCTCTTATCAAGTTTATCCCACTCTTTATCACTCATGGATGCAGGACGCTTCGCCTTACCAAGGAGAGGGTATTGCAATACTTGTTAAATTACAAGGCCTCTCATCTTCACCTCCATAGTTCAAAATTATTTTTACCAGTAAATTTCTTCGTTTCGTACTTCACATTATACTCTTTTGTCGATATATTTTATATTAGAACTCAAAACCCCAACGTTAGCTTTGATACCACTAATTGGGGATCACGAGAAAGCAAATCCGAATTCAATTAAACAAGATAAGATCAAAGGTAAACAAAACACGTAGAGAACACACGACATAGAAAAACTCTCACGGGAAAAAAATTACGACACAAAGAGACAAATAATCCATTATGAAATGATTTTACAAGAGATGATGCACCTACAATGATGAAAACCCCATTTGAATCTCTCAAAACCTACGTTTTAGCAAACCCTTGTTATGCCCTAATCCCAATTACACCTTATATATATATATATATATATATATATATATATATATATATATATATATATATATATATATATAATCACAAGCAGAATAGTAAACAAATTGTGCAGTTATGCAGTTCTACTCTCACCATCGATCTAAGTGTCGATTAATCGAAACTAATCGAGCACTCTTCGATCGATGAAGCAAACCAAAGCTCGAGCGATCGAACTAGCAAAAAACTATCAGAGAGCAGATAAGGCTTTTTCCTAATATTGTTGATCGATTGACCTAAAGGCTCGATCGATCGAGCATGGTCCAAAATTATCTAGCGAGCAATTTGACTAATTCCGGAGAGGTTCGATTGATCAAGTAATGCCATTGATTGATCGATGTCCCCTGACTTTGCATAGATTGAAGACATCCATTCGACAATTCGTGCCCCTCTCTAGAATTTCTTTGGTGTAATAGGTTTGTAATGGCTTATCCCTAGGATACAATTGCCCAATGTATGGTCTTGATAATATACAGATATTGTGCAAAATCCAACACTGAAAAATATCACCATACTTTCTTTGCACATCTAGAGATATAAAATAGACGATGCATTTTTTAAAGAGAGAGAAACAAGCCTAACCCAACTACAATAAAGAAAGGGACCTGCTTAAGCTTCCCGAGCCTAATTTCCCCTTCCTGCACACGAGTATCATGTGTAGACACCCAGTTTCCTGGCTAGTTTTCCTACCAAGCCAGTGAACACGTGTACTAGAATATAACGTAGCACATTTTCAAAAGACCCAGGCGAGGAAAACTTTATAAATCTTTCACAACAATTTTCCCTATCCAAGATGGGACTAAACTTTTGTACAATAAAAGTAAAAATCCACTTTTCTAAACGCCTCTCTCTCTCTCTCTCAAAATATCCCAACATTAAAGTAGTGGGAGAGAGAGAAAAGTGAGAGAGCTTTACTTTTGTGTAAGTATTATCTATCCCTTATATAGAAGAGGGTTTCTTATTTCTTAAATAAACTAATGCCACGATTTTAAGAAGAAAATTTTTTTAGTTAACTACTTTCTTAATGTGACTCAAATAAGATTGCTTAACAATTATCCTAATTAAATTAGGACTTTAAAATTATTTTAAACACTCTTCATTGTTAAGTGTCACTTGCTATTATAATTTTCAAACTTCTTTTGAAGATATTAAACTTATGTATGTTAGATGTAAGGCCCGTATCCTAGCCTGTACCGTTCCGTAGGTTTCCGCGGTCCCCCCGGTCGAATTCTGGCAATCCGTGATCTGTAATCGGCATTTGCGCGCGATCCTGAGTCATATCCCGTATTTCAGAGTCAGCTCAACCCGAGACTTGTACCCTAGCGACCGCGCTGTCGCCGCAGTTCTGATACCGCAACTCGCGCGCCGAAGCGATACCGTGGTTAGGAGATGTGAGCCAGCGTTCGGTGTGAGAAAAATGTAGCGCATTTACTAACCCAAGAGAGAACATGTCAAATCAATCCCATCAATGACATTAATCACTACTTAATGTCAAGTACAACCACCCCTCCCCTAAAGTCAACTCTCTCTTAGAAACCCATCCCTCACATGTCAAGTACACATCACCCATCACTCACACCCATCCCTCTCTCTCTCTCTTCACATCCCATCCTCTCTCTCTCTCTCATTTCTCCATTTTCAAGAAAGCTCCCAAGAGCAACCGTCCATGATTTTCTAAGGTGAGGAAGAAATCATGTGTGGCCCACCTCCCTACCACCCAATCCAACCGTCCAATCTCCATCATTCTCCGTCAAAGTCGAAGCCAAGGAAATTAGCTTGCCATTGATCCAAATAGAAGTGGATAAGGTGGGTGCTCATGCCTAAGATCTTAATATTTGATGTAAAGTCCATTTGTGATGGGACCTAATTGCATGAATGTGATGGATGTGGCCCACTTGATCTCTGCCATACGAAACTATAAGGGCTCACCTAGACATGTGTAGCTGGTGGGCCATGTGCATGTGGACCCCACCTTGATGGACGTATGGAATCCACCGTTCAGTGGTGGATCATGAATGAAAAATATAAATATTAGCTTGATCCCATAACGGAACGGTGGAATCACCGTAATGTAAGTGTTTTATTTGTGCTGCCCACCCTGCACGTGTGCTGCATCCATGCAGCGTGGGACCCACCTTGACGGTAGGTAACTCATCCCAGCCGTCCGTCCGTTTCTGGATGGTGGACCCAATACAGAGACGTCAGTAGCCCAGTGGGTCCAGCCAGATGTATGTGTGTTTTTTTTTTTTCTTCCACCGTCGATTGGAAAACCATCCAGACCGTACATCATCTGAACGGTGGAAACAGGTGGGACCCATTGTTATACTGACGTCAGCAAGTTTTGTGGGTCCCACTAGCAGTCTAGCTGCTGTACATACGTCAGATAGTTCTGTGGGCCTTATCTGTGGCAGGAGTTTAATCCATACCGTCCAAGCATCTGCAGGGTTTGCATTGCAAAGAGAACGAGATATATCTAAATTTCAAGTGGGACCCACCCTCTGCACGTGTGTCTTGACGGTGGGATCCACCTTGGTGTATGAATTCCATCTGTACCGTCCATCCAGGCGTTGGCTCTGGACGGTGGAAGATCCAAATCTCTGGTGGGCCACACCCACGTGGACCCACATGATATGTGTATTACACCCAGACCGTCCAGCAAAGGACGGTGGGGCCTCTTGATGTTTGTATTGTATCCTCACCGTCCAGCCCTTGGACGGTGGAAAGGTGCTAACGCACCTGAGGTATTGTTGCATCCAAACCCTCCTGCCACATGTGTGGGGACCACACCATGATATATGCATTCTATCTTAGCCGTCCACCATTTCCATTCATCTGGGCGTGGCCCCATGATGCATGCGTTTCATCCAACTGTCCATCTGTGCTGTATATGGATGGACGGTGCTGTGGGTTGCATGGCCTTAGCACGTGTGTTGCATCCCTATTGTCCACCGTCCAGCAAAGGACAGTGGAACCCACATGATATACCAGCTGCTGTTGCAGCTGGGTCTCCCAGCTGGTGGGCCACCACGTGGCTCCACCTTAACAATGTGTTGTATCCAGCCGTCCATCAGGGACGGTGGTACCCACCGTAATCTATGTACCTTATCCACACTGTCCAATGTAAGGACGGTGGGCCCTCTACTGGCTGACGTCATTGAGTTATGTGGGTTTGATCAGGAGGTGTGTTGATCCAAACCATCTGTCAGGTGGACCACACTCCATTGATCAGTGGAGGAGTGATCGTCTACCATTGAATCTGTTTGGGGGTCACATAGGTGCTGGATCTTGCTTGCACGGTGTCGTGGCACCCGTCATCATGTATTTATTATAATTGCACCGTCTATTCATCTGGACGATGGGCCATCTTGCTGTACGTACATATCTCTCACCGTCCAGCTGTCTCGACGGTGGGCCCTACTAAGATGTTTGTGTTTTATATCCTGCGTTGTTCATTTGGACGTGGGACGGTGGGGGCCCCACCTGCTGTGTAATCAAATCCCACCATGTTGTACGCATTCTATCCAGGCCGCCCACCTGTCTATGCGCCCATCAGGTCCAGCATGTAGCTGACCGTCCAAAGTGGCCCACCTGCTGTGCAATTTACATCCAGGTTGTCCATATTCATTTGGCGGGCCCATTTGTGAGGTGCAGGCTCACCTGTTGGCTGTAGAGGGCCCCCTGCTATGAGGACCATTATGATGTACACTGGGCCTTTGTGTGAGGCCTATATGATGAGGCCTGATGTGATGTTTATGTGGCCATGAGTGAGGCCCATTATGATGTATTTGAGGCCCATGGGTGAGGCCTATTGTGAAGTATTTGAGGCCCGTGGGCGTGGCCTATTGTGATACACTTGAGGCCCTTGTATGAAACCCAATGCGATATATTTGAGTCCCATGAATGAGGCCTAATGTGATGTGTGTGTGGCCGCTACGTTGTGTATGAATCCCTTATGTGGGCCACCTCTTAGGAGTAATGTGGTTAGATATCCACATTGTTGGGCAACGATGGTTGAATGTCCATATTTTGACCTTCCCTTAGGCCTTGTTAGACTCACTCTCATCATTTTTTAGTGGGTTAACCCAAATTATTGGGCCCCATTGACATTGCTTGATCCATCATCGACCGTTCATCTATGGACCCTGCCTTACGTCGAGGCCGATTGTCGAGGCTAATCCCGATTGTTATGACAGATTGCCGACTCCGATTGACGTGATCGATTTGCCGGTTTTGATTATCGATCGATTTCGATCATCATGACCGATTACTGATTCCAATTAACGTAACTGATTTACCGATTTCGATTATTGACAGATCCCGATTGTCGTGGCCGATTGCTGATTAGCGATCGAGGCTTATTATCATGACCGATTGCCGATCCCGATTGTCATGACCGATTGCCAACTCCGATTGACGTGACCGATTTGTTGATTTTGATTATCGATCAATTCCGATCATCATGATCGATTACCGATTCCGATTGACGTGACCGATTTGTCGATTCCAATTATTGATCGATCCCGATTGTGGTGGCCGATTGCCGACTAACCATCGTGGCCGTTTATCATGACCGATTTGTCGATTTCGATTGACGTGACCGATTTGCCGATTCTGATTATCGATTGATTTCGATTGACTTGGCCGATTTGTCGATTCCGATTGATGAGGTCGATTACCGACGTTGATGCCGATTGTTGATTCCGACTCCGATTGTCAAGGCCGATTCCGATTCTGATTATTGAGGTCGGTTCTGATTTGTCAAGGCCGATCATATAGGCCGATTCCGATTGTCGAGGCCGATTTCGAGTGTCAATCCTGATTGTTGAAGCCAACCTCGATTGTCGAGGCTGATTTCATTGCCAAGGCCGATTGTCGTGACCTATATGATGTACATGCGACCCATAGTTGAGGCCCATTATGACACGTATTAGGCCCATGATGCATGGTCCATTTGATGTATTCAAGACCCATGTGTAGGGCCACATGTCATGTATTCGAGGCCCATGAGCAAGGCCCATTGTGATGTATTCATGGCCTATGGGCAAGACCCATTGTGATATGTATTAGGCCCATGAGCAGGGTCCACCTGTTGTGTATGTGTGGCCCTTGAGAAAGGCCCATCGTGTTGTATATTAGGCCTTTGTGTGAGGCCGTGGGCCCATTATATGTTTAGTTCTATGTGGTCATTCCTTGGGGGTAATATTGGTTAAATATCCACATTGTCGGGGCCGATTGTTGATGTCGGTTATTGATACCGATTATGAGTATGTGACAGCATAGCATCATAATACATGCCCATACGCATCATCTGTATGTTTATTATGAGATGTGATTGACCATTACATATGCCATCGGGCAAGTTGTTCATAGGACTCCCTAGTAGGCGGAGTTGCCCCCATGAGAGCATGACATGCACAGGATTGATGCATGATTGAACTGTGTGACTCATGCATCTCGCATTTGTGTGACATGACCACCATATGCCCTAGCGACATCAGGGCCGTAGCCTCCACAGGTATTTCTTGGATGGCCAGATGGGATACCGGAAATCTGTTCTACATGGAGTTATATAGATATCCTTGGGTGAAAGTCCCAGAACTCTCTTGGTTCCAAAGGTTGCTCCAACGTCTAGACTGAGTGGATGCATGAGCGCATGAGGGCCGTATACCGTTAGGCCGCGTCTCCCACTGTGTCGTGGTCGGTTGGAAAGGGGGTATGGCCTTACTTGCCCGAGAGGAGGGAGCAATGATAGGCTGAGTCTGACTAGCTCGAGGAATGGGTCCGCTATCAACGAGTTGGGCCTGATATTGACAGGTGGATAGTGAGGTCTCTTCCACTCACCTTATTGCACGCGATGAGGCGGCAATCTGGTTTGGAGTGTAATAGACCCCGGTGATTTTCCAGAGAGGAACCGTACTGATATGTGGACTTATTGAGTAGGAGTTACATGCTCACTCATCTATTCATTCATTCACTATCTACTCGGGCTGGTGGTGCGCAACTAATTGTTATGTATATTCGTTTGGCAAGGATTTCGGTTGGGCGCCCGACTAACCTGAGGTCAGGAGTTTACCACGTTGAGTCTGACTATCCAAATTTAGGTATGAGACTGGTTTGGATAGAAGTCTCCTGTGGTGGACCCTATAGCCTACGATACTACGTACTACCATCCCGACTTCACACTCCAGCATGGTCATTTCATTCGCATTGTATATTGCATTGCATCCTCGACACCTGATATTTTACTCGTTATGACTTCTTATTGCATAGCTGTTCTATATTGCATATTCTGGTATTGATTGACTATGGACTTGTCCATACTTCCGCTTACTTTGTTATTGTATAATTTATGATCTTGTCAGTAATTCTGCTTACTCTGATAATTTAGGATCTTGTCAGTATTTCTGCTTATTTCGATAATGTACGATTTATGGATTACCAATAATTTCGGTATTGTATGATGACATTGTATTGAATACTTGGCACTTACTTTGTGCACCCACTTACACCACCCTCTAAGCTTTCTATAAGCTTATGCACGATAGATGCATGCAGGTGATGTTAAGTTACAACAGTGTTGAGCTTGTAGCGTGCAGCGGTCTTCTGGAGCTTGATTTTCGATTTATGTATTTCCCTTTCAGCATTGTACTCAAATGATTATATTAGTGGATGTGACGATGATGTTGCCTTTGTGAATTGGGTAATCTTATGGTTATGCTTATTACGAGTTAAATGTACCTTAAAAATAAATAAATAAATAAAAATCCTCCTTGTAGGATTCCAGGATCGGAATCTGGCGTATGGACGCTAGGAGCCGAGAATGGGGTACTACGGAGGCTGTCACCACCGAATTCGGCAATCGGGATTCCTATGAATCCGATTTCTGGGTTTGGGGCGTGACATTAGAGCTTTAGTGAAAATATCTTCGTCATTTGTTGAGAGATGAATGGACTCTATTTCATTACTCGTAGCCCGTTCGCAAGTGGCAACGGAACTTCACTAGCTTCGTGTGGGCACAAAAACTTCATATTTAATGCACGCATGATTTAGTTAAACTGCCCGCTCATTATCGAAATGGAGTAGTTGACTTTTTCCTCCAATGTCTCTTCATAGTTGTGTTAATCACACACTTATATATATATATATATATATGTATATATAGGGAAAAGGTACTATACGGTCGACCTTACGGTAGCACTCCATAAGGTCGACTGGTGGCAGCACTTTGAACGTCGGATTTGAATTTTTGAAACCAACGGTTGAGATATAAGCGCGGATTGAAGGAAGAAAACGGGTGAAACCGGTTTTGGTAAGGTCGAGAACGTACACGACCGTTTAAAAGCTTGTTTTACCCTACCCGACCGGCTCTCTCTCTCTCTCTCTCTCCCTAAACTTCTGCAAGCGGCCCTCTCTCCCTCAATTCGTCACCAGACGCCCCGTGTAGCCTCTCTCTCTCTCTCTCTCTCTCTCTCTCTCTCTCTCTCTCTCTTCCCTCTTTCTCCGATGGCGGATTCGATGAGCAGCGACGATGAGCAGGATTACTACTCCGATCACAACTCCCTCAAGGAATCGAAAACGACGATGAAGACGATTGCGATTGGCCTTCTCCAAATGTGCCCTCTTGTCAGGTTTGTAACCGCATCAGATTCTTCTCGAGAAGATTGATTTACATTTAAAATCTGGATTCTTGCTAGCTTTGAATCACAATAGTTGGTTTTAGTTTGGTTGGTTGATTCTTTAGATCGTGGATGATGATTGCTAAAAAAACGGATTTTTAGGCCTTTTCTGTTTTTACTATCAGCTGCTGCCGCGGCGGATCCAATCCTATGGAAATTGGGAGAATCAACGGAAGTGGAATATTGATTTCTGTTGTAATGCGTGCAAATTATTTCTGTGTAGAAGATTGTTTCTTGGATTGGGTGTGAAATTTGCAAATTGGAATGTGTAGGATTGAAATATGCTCCATATTTTAGGCGGAAAATTAGTTACATGATGGAATCTTATTCATTTTTGGGGATTTTAATTTTATTGATTGAAGATAGTTCGATTGAAAAGATGCCCTTTGAATTGCATGGATGATCTTCGACCTGTTTGACGAATGGGATATTATGAAGTATTACACGATGCTCAACAGAATGAATTGTGTGTTTTCTCCCACAGTAACTTTATAGATAGGCCCACCTTTTTTGTTGATCCAGACTGTTCATCTGGTGAAGCCTGTGATGGATAGGACATGGTTCAGCAATTTCCTTTGTCTGGTGATCTTAACTGCTTTTTTTGGTGCCTGTGAATAAAGAGTTTAAACAACCGTCCACATTTAATGGGGAAAAAAGGAAAACTGTTAGTGGTATGGTAGGTATTTCTATCGCAACCGTGCAGGTGGGCCACCTTTCTTTGTTCCATCCCATTCAACTGATGTGTGGCCCATGATGAATGGTTATATATTAAAATTTCAGTTACTACTCCCAGAACCCATGCATAGCCATGCTTTTGTTCCACCTCCAGATAGCCAGATCTGTAACGTTTGGCATTGGCCTTTATAGGCAGAAAATCAGAAGCTAATCTCATCTCAACTTTTTCATTGAAGCAGTGTCTCTATGATCAACATGTATGTACCTGTGATGGTGGCCATGAATACCATATTGCAATGGACTGCTTGAATCCTTCCCTTGATGGAGATGGCCTGCTGTATGTCCTCCTCACAATTTGCTTGCCTTTTCTCCTCCAGACAGTTAGTCGAGATGGATACTATTCAGGGAAGTAGTAAAGTAGGGAAGATCATTATTCTTCCCTTCAAAGATTCCTTCCCAAACAGGTCTCCACATAGCTGTGAATATTTTCCCATATGCACCTTGGAACTTTGTAATTAACATGAAATGATCAAACATAGAAGAGCACCAACCCATTCTCACACTCATGTGATCACTCCAAACTAGGTCCCACCCAGCAAGCTCATATCTACAAGATCAGTGGTATAATTGATTTGATTTTGACAAACTAATCACCCATTTTGGCCACAATGACTTGCTTGAATGCTAATAGTATTTACTGATAAGATGATAAATTGCATCTAATTAAGTTTGTGGCCTCTGAGGAACTTTAACATGTTCTAGTTATCCTCTTGGAATTTTGCAGTTTATCACAAGAATCGCTTTTGGCTTCGCAAGTTATAAATCCACTCCATGTTTTCCCCCTGTGAATTCATCTCCAGACTCTTGGTGTAGTTTCCCATGTTTGATATTGATATAAATTCTTGTAGAGAGAAGACTTGCATAGGGTAATTGACTTGCTAACACTGAGTGAACAACATGTGCGGACTCTACTCATCCATCACCATTGGGATGTTGAGAGACTGTTAGCAGTACTCGTAGAGAAGGGAAGAGATGGGTTATTTTCTGACGCAGGCATAATGGTTGTGGAGCAGCAAGGGCTTTCCTCATCGCAGTCATCATCTTCAATTACTTGCAATATCTGTATTGAGGATGTTTCCCCAGATGCAGTTACAACAATGGACTGCGACCATTGCTTTTGCAACGATTGTGAGAATTCACCTTCTTATCTCTTGTATCTTCAACCATGATTGTAAGAAAAGAATGGTGATGGCTGCTTCCATGAGTTGGATTCTGAATCCTATTCTTGCTGCAGTTTTGTGTGACACCTGGATTCTGGGCAGTTAATCAGGTGTGCCCTACTGTGTACATGCCACATCTAATTAATTAAGAAAAATATTTGCGTGCATGTTTCAAGGACAGTGAAACATTTAACTGTTGTTGATTGGTGTTTGAAGGTCATTGAAATTTTGAATAACATTTTCTTTTTTCTAATAACTTCCTCCTCGCTTATGAAATGAATTGAGAAATTTATAAGGTTGAGTTTGAATGCATAGATGAACTGAATTGCAATAATTAGTTATAAGGTTGAGATTTTTTTTATTTATTTTTTTCATTTCTTGAGAATTGATCGGTTTATCATCCCATCCACATGACACATTGCAGGTTTATGTATTGATCAGGTCCACACATATAGACAAATTGTTCACATTTTAAAATAAAAGCCATGAGTCCATGCACTAGAAAAAAAAAAAAACTAATACTATTGGATGAGAATGTTGTTATCTTCAGGAAATATTACAAGTTCATTTTGCTTGTGTCTGCAGGTTCTGGGTACACCTACTCAAGAAGAAATCAAATGTATGAATCGAAACTACACAAAGTTTAAATTCCGTCAGATGGTGAAGATTGGTAGATTTGGGATCCTAATCCTAACTGAAACAGCTACAAAGCTGTCATTTCAGGGATGTTTATGGTAGCAGCAGGCCTGACTCAAGTTTCAGACCTTGTTTTGTTTTGTTTAGTTTTATTAATATTATTATTATCATTTTTGAAAGCTAGTTTCATGGACAAGATAAGGATATGAAAAATAAAATCAAAGTAAATAATATCTGATGGAAGAAATGTTAAAGAGCCAGGTACCGGTGCTAATACTGCATGTGCATACAAATGCATCTTTAGTGTTAAAGAGCCAGGTACTGTACTAATACTGCACCAGCAACATCACCAAAGAGGATACAAGTACCTCTATCTTTCCAATCTACATATCGGGAAAGCGCATCAGCACCAATTACTAGAACATTTCGAAGGCCACCCGTTGTGATTTAATTAAAGCAGTACTGTTTAGTTGATAAATCATGAGAAACAGCATAGCAACCCACTTAAGGCAAGGAGCCCTTCCCATATTTGGGATTTCTTTTTCTTTTTCTTTTTGGTTCTGTGTTCTTCTTGATGGGATGAAAACAACACTTCAGAGGGAACTGAGATGTTTCCAAATGGGTTGGTTGGTTTTTTAATTTATGTTTTTTTACTTTGCTTTGCCTATAAGAGAGTCACCGAATTTTCCAAGAATCTGTTAGACTTAGCACTTTTAAACTGTTTCGTGGATTTTGCAGGTATGCTTGACTGTTGCAATTTAAAGTTTCATACTGCAAAATGTGATTTGTGCATTTTAGTTTGATGCCTAGATTTATTTGGTACTGAAATAATGAGATTTTATTTTGTTCACTTCCATCAGGTTTTCTGGAGCAGATAGGGAGTGGACTCTCTCAAAGTAATTTAAACAAAGAAACCCCAAACTTACAAAATGCTTTGCCTCTCTCAACACGCCAAAGATCCCAGTTTTGTTGCTTGGTTATGCATCATGACATGCTCTGTGGTCTGTGCCATGCATCATGCATGCTTAAACAAGGAGTAGAGCATAGAGGATTTATTTATTTATTTTTCATGTATTCAAACGATTGTAAACTTATTGTTGTAAACATAGGTAATTTTTATTATAAAGTTGTACAATAAATATATATAAATCCATAAGGTAGGGCATGCTTAATGTGCATGTATAAATTTTTGCTGCTGTGGTTTTCTTTCATAAGGAGATGGAAGGGTGGTTGCTGCTGTGGTTTTCTTTTAGAGGGAAGAGTCCCAATGAATCTCTTCTTTAGCTTGGTGTTCCAATAGTTCTTGATATCATTGTCAGTACTGCCTGGCAACTGAGCATCTATGATGGACCCCCTGAATTTCTGCTATTTCAGCAGCGGATCACACTTCGTTGTGTGATAGAACAAGAAGATGGATGGTGTGGATGATAAAACACATGCTTCTGGGTGGCCAGCACTGAAGGAGTGCACTTTCACCTATAGCTACGGTTATAATCCGTAGCAATTGTTACCGTGCCATAAGTTTCGAAGATATAGTTACATTTGCAGCTAAAACTAGAACTAGTGCTACAACTATAATTTCAATAACTATGGTCAAAATCCGTAGCTATTTCCAATGTTAAAAATTTATACAATAGTATTGCTTTTACGATTGCTAGTACATGACCTGGTAGACCATACCCAACACCAGAGAGACAGAGGACCCTAGAGATCTGTATAAATATGCGGTCAGACATGTTCACTGTGGAAACATAACAGTGACATATCCATACAATAACAAGATAACATTTATTGTAATATATTTCCTTTTAGATCCATAAAAGCAGGATCTAAAAAGATGAAAGCTGAAACAAGGCTATGACGGTGGAGATTACCGACTCCTTTTCTAATAAAATTCATATTGATCAAAGAAAATAAAAATGGGACTCATTTCTTCTTATGCTGTTGAATTCACTTTTCAAGGGCAAAATGCTTCTAAAAATGGGTTGAGGTTAAGTTCGCCTTCAACTAGTTGTAGATAAAGTACAAATTTCAGCAAGCAACTTGAGTCACTCTGAGGGCCATTTTCTTGATCTTGTTCATAGCAGAGAATTGCTTCATGCGACTTAGAACTGCAGAATCAAGAGGCTTATCAGGAGCTATACCATCAACCTGAACCCATGGATGGCCTACAAGAAAACCAACTATACATTAAGCACAAGCAGAAAAAAGAAAAGGACCATCCAGTTTACTAGGAAGGATATGATTTCCAATCTACCCAAAATGACATAACTATCCATAATTTCTGTAAACGGATGAGAGGCCACATGAATTTCCATAGAGAAATATTTCAAGGCAATCAAATGAAAGCACGCGTCGCCTATCTATTTGCGAGTGTAGCTGCAAGATTGTAATGATGATTTTCTGTTTGCCTTGTTAAGGCATAATGACCCGGGCTTATAAGTTATAAGGTTTCATTATCCTTAAATAGTGTGCCAATTAAAGGAAATTTCTGAATACCACTGAATTTTCTAGATTATGGACAGTGGGAAGCACGCGTCACTTATCTATTTGCGAGTGTAGCTGTAAGATTGTAATGATGATTTTCTATTTGCCTTGTTAAGGCATAATGACCAGGGCTTATAAGTTATAAGGCTTCATTATCCTTAAATAGTGTGCCAACTAAAGGAAATTTCTGAAGACCACTGAATTTTCTAGATTATGGACAGTGGGAAGCATGTCCATCATTGGAAGATAACAAAACAGAACGAGAATTGAGAAGTATTTCTGCACTAATAAACAAAACCATAAATATTTCACCACTTTCAAGATCTCTAAATTATAAAACATGATATAGCTATATAAAAAAAAACACTCACACAGAACTTGATGGGCGATCAGCCGCTTTTTTGGGTCTCTAATAAGCATTCTCCATGCTAAATCTTTTGCACTCTCAGAGATACTAGGCCATGGATCGGATGAAAAGTCAAGGTCCCCATTCAAAACTTGTTCAAATATTCCTTGCTCGGATTCTGGATCATCATAGAGAAATGGAAAACAAAGTCAGCCATTGTTGATAGAATCACCCAAAAACTTGACTCCATATTCATCTGGGTCAAGTTGAGTCAAAGACTCGACTTGACTCAGACTCAATAGTTAATAAATATAAATCAAAACTTCTAGAAATACTAAGGAATATTTTAAATAATTGCATATCATATAAGTATTGAAAATTTTGAAATAAGAAATGAAAGTCATACTAAGGTTGCTGGTAGCGAGTGTCTTCCTGATATAAAAGTGCATTTGGTGGCAGCTTCTTTTTTCAAAGTAGAAGCCATTCTATACTTTAAAATACCTTCTACTCTGTAAGAGAAGCTCCAAGAAGTAGCTTCTGGTGGTGTTATCAAATTCCCTATAAAAGCAGCTTTTAAGTGTTGTAGTTCCCTTACAGTTCAAGGGACTGACATATGTATATGGACTTTTTTTTGTTTGTTACTTTTTTTTTTTTAAAACATGGAACCAAAGCTCGTGTAACCAAGTTGACTTTTGTTTTTTTACTTTTTTTTTTTTTTTTTGAACATGGAACCAAAGCTCCCGCAACCAAGTTGACTCTGTTTCACTTGACAGCAAAACAAGTTACCCCTCAGTTCTTTTTCTACAGCTGAACCTCACCATAAGTATATATGACTGAATACTGATTTATGGTTGGTTTTGGCTCCCTATTTGGACTTCTAGATCTTACTTACACCATTCATTTCTATCAGTTCCCCAGCTGCTTGATCAGAAAGAGCATAACGCTGTGGGCTCGGGCTAAATGGATTCAATAAACATACAATTTATCAAGAAAATTCTGCATGATGAGCCGTCATCCGCGCACTAAAACACAAAAGCTACCCCCAAACATACACTGCCCCACTGGCAAACCCATTTGTATTTGTTTTTGTTTCTAAAAGAACAACAAAAACAAAAAAAAAAACAAAAACAAATACAGATACAATAAATAAATAAACCAAAAAACAAAAATATAGCAACCATATTGGCCTGGTGTCCGAACCACATAAATATACAGTGCTTTTCCATTGGTGCTTAAGTGCATCCAACACCCTGTTGGACATGATTTGTGTTCGCCTCCACTACCTTTGCATAGTATATTTGTTTTCTAGTCATAAGATGCATTAAAACAATTTTAATTTTTTAACTCCACCCTTACCTGTTATATGGCTGAAAAAGTAATGTACCACAGATAGTGGTACATGTGCTTGAAGGATGCCAATTCTCATTTGTATTGGTTGTTCACATAAACAATGGCCCACCTATTTTGTGGAGTGGAATTGAGTTTTCAATTTGGCATTTACGGTATAGAACCCATGTGAGAGATGATAAGTATTAAATGTCCATATGAGACCCACCTTTTTATTAGATGATCATTCTAGTATTTGAACAGGGGCTTAAGGGCTTGCTGCTTGATATCTTCCCAAATCACTGCCCAAACCCAGAACCTGGACCCAGATCAGCCAGAGTCTGATCCATGCCCATACCCAGAACCTGATCCAGAGTATCTCAATCTGAAAAAAAAAAACCCAACCAACCAAAAAACAGAGCCAGTAACCTGTAACGCTCAATCCAAGTCTGCACAGCGTGGTGGTAGGGAATGAGGGAGAGAGGGGTGGAGGCGGTCGCGGCTGGTGGTACCGATTGAGGGAGAGGAGTGACGGCGGGCGGGTTGTCCCTACTTGTGGTGGTAGGGATTGAAGGAGGGAGAGAGAGGGCTGCACGGCCAGGGTTGCATTGAGAGAGAGAGAGAGAGGCTACACGGGGCCGCTTGCAGAAGTTTACGGAGACAGAGAGAGCCGGACGGACAGGGTAAAACAAGCTTTTAAACGGCCGTGTACGTGCTCGACCTTACCAAAACCGGTTTCACCCGTTTTCTTCCTTCAATCCGCACTTATATCTCAACCGTTGGTTTCAAAAACTCAAATCCGACGTTCAAAGTGCTGCCACCAGTCGACCTTACGGAGTGCTACCGTAAGGTCGACCGTATAGTACCTTTTCCCTATATATATATATATATAAAAGTGTGTGATTAACACAACTATGAAGAGACATTGGAGGAAAAAGTCAACTACTCCATTTCGATAATGAGCGGGCAGTTTAACTAAATCATGCGTGCATTAAATATGAAGTTTTTGTGCCCACACGAAGCTAGTGAAGGTCCGTTGCCACTTGCGAACGGGCTACGAGTAATGAAATAGAGTCCATTCAACATCAACACCATCCACCAGATGTACAATTCCATAGTGGGCTTGGACGGCCCAAAATCTGGTCAATCCGTTACTTTAGTGGGCCACACCACATACAGAAGTGTAGAGGGGCCGTGTACCATTAAAACATTCATAACCATTTTTGAGGGCCCACCGAGATGTTTTTTGCAAATCCAGCCCATCCATTATGTGTGTCCCACTTGAATGACGGTTCAGACCAAGTTTCAGGTGCATGGAAAACTCAGGTGGGTCCCACCAGTGCTTTTATATATTTTTGGCATGTATACTTATGGTTTTAGATGGTGTGGCCCACCTGAGTCACGGATTGGCCTGATTTTGTGCCGTTCAGGCCCAATATGGAATGGTGCATCTGGTGGACGGTGTTGATGTTCGAAAGGCATCACGGTGGGGCCCACCCAGCTCGACCTCACGGACGACCGCTTTACGCTCGAGCGCATAGTACCTTTTCCCATATATATATGTATATATATATGTATATATATATATACATATATATATATATATATATATATATATATATAACATTGTAACTCGTGTGGGTCCCATATATATATGTATATATATATATATATATATATATATATATATATATATATATATATATATATATATATATATATATATATATATAGCATTGTAACTCAATATTCATCATTTATATATATATATATATATATATATATATATATATATATATATATATATATATATATATATATATATAGTAGCATTGTAACTCAATATTCATCATTTATAGTAGACAATGTAACTATCGGTTAGTATGCACATCGCAAGTTGTCAACAAAAAGAGTTGCACTAACGGAAGCACTTCCTTTTTGAGAAATGGTTAATGGCCTGATATACCTTTATATAGAACATGGCTCTTTGTTTCTTAATCCTACTAACACTACAATTTTAAAAAGTAAAATTTTCAATTAATTACCTTCCTAATTTAACTAAACTAGAGCTTGCTTAATAACTTAGTATCCTAATTAAAATAGGACTTGACAATGATTTCAAAATTAACAAGTTAGATCCGAACCTAATTACTGGTTTGGATTAAACATTGATAGTGGACCAAAATTGAATAGTTACAACACCTGTTTCACCCCATTGCATAAAACACCTGAGCTTTGTGGGGCCCACTTTGTCTATGTCCATCATCAACTGAGAATCAATGTCTGAACCACATATACAAAATTAAGCACTGCATTGGTTGGGATGTGATGCAGGGATGAATGTGATGAGGATAACTACTCCGAATCCACGGAGCTTCCCTGGACTCCTCACAGAGACTTCTCGAATCCATGAGGAAAGAAAGCAGGAAATAAAAATAAATTCTAATAAATTTGAACTTGATTAATTAATGACTAAAAACGAGTTCACAACCCTTTAAATAGGGGTACCAAGCAATGGGAAAGAAATCAGAATCAAACTACAACTAAAACTCCTAGAATCCGCGACTTTATAAATAGTAAACTTACTATTTATAGATGGTCGTGATGTCTACTAGTGCGCAAGGTTTTCGGCCAAAAATAGTAAGTGTCCTATTTGGCTTCACCAAACCGTTCTCCTAATTATTCTAAGCTCTTTTCACGTTGGGCGCAACTCCTAAAGCCCGACGGATGAAGAGTTATAATCAAACTAAAACTTACTATTTATAGTAAAAACGAAATTAAAGTAGGGAAACGACCGTTGATCTAGGGGTTTTTCGCAATTCCGATCGTCGCAACCCTGTGTAGCTGAGTTGGTTGGCTAAGGTAGCCCGTTCTACTCCAAAATCATATATTTTACGTCAGGTAACTCATTCCGGATTGCGAGATACGCCCGATCTAAGGTTCGACGGTCTGGATCACTTTTGTCGACCCGGCCTTTTCTGGTCCATCTTGGCCATGAAATTGTCCGCGACCGGCTCTAAATCAGGATTGAAATGTGAATTGGTTCAAAGTGAAAGCTCTGACAAGAGAATTGAAAGGCTTAAATAGAAGTTGATGACCTTTATTTTATATGAGAATATGGTCCTTAATGGAGTTGAATGGCATAACAGGATTTTTATTAG
This sequence comes from Magnolia changhungtana, assembly GCA_030180095.1. NCBI lineage: Eukaryota > Viridiplantae > Streptophyta > Magnoliopsida > Magnoliales > Magnoliaceae > Magnolia > Magnolia changhungtana. The sequence goes on from JASAUF010000336.1 coordinate 2,883,310, forward strand.
ACTTAAATGATGAAGAAGTGGGCCTTCATGAACATTTGAGTTCACACTTCCAATTGAAATTGGGAGCACTAGTCAATATGATGCATTGAGTAGGTGATTTTTATTACCAGTGGTAGATGGACCAACCTAGTCAATCAACCTTTTAATTCTGACCTGACACATGTTGGGCTTAAGCATGTAACTAAGTCATGTGGGTCGAGCATGGGCATGTAGCTAGGTTTTGCCAGCTTTGATATCAAGGCCAGACAGTAGTCTGCTTGTGATGTTAATGGGTAGGCTGGGCCCGACATGCAAGGCCAAATTATTAAACAAGACTAGCATGGGCTTGTTTTTGGACCCAATTAATCTCATAATCGGGTAACCCACTACCCGATTTCAATTTTCTTATCAAATAATTAAGCGACCCGGTGGAAGAAAGGTTTCATCACACTCGCTAAAAATCATGGGATGGATATTTAGAAGACTGACCAAAGTCAAATATCCATTTTGTGAAGCACCCTCCAAATGGGCCATGAAAAGGTCGAGTTTGGTTCCACCACCTGGATTAGGGTTGTCAATGGGCCAGTTTGGAATCAATGTTTCGAGTATGGCCCATTTTTTATGGGCTTGGGCTTAAAATAGTAGACCCAAGGGCTAGAACCGGGCCTAAAATTGAAGCCAGTCTATAAATCAGGCTGGTCTCATGTTCCATTTAAGAACCTGTCAGCCTGATCGAGCCAGACCCATCCGCTCGGGCCTAGGCCATGCATAACCATTACCATTACAGATGGGGTTCCAGCTTTTTTTTTTTTTTTTTACCATCATTGATCCGGCCCAACTCTGACCTGGGTTTTACTATGTGGGCTGGGCCTAGACATATCTTCGCATGGGACAAATCCAGCCCCTTGACAGCCGCACTCGGACCGTTAAAATCGGGTTGCTGGGCCGAACAGCCTACGAAGTGGGTGAGGCCCGACCCGACCCACTGCTGCTGTAACATCTCAGATTTTTGCTAACCTGAAATCAGACGTCCTTAGGCAATGGGTCGCTCCTAACACCTTATTAACTTGTCAGAACCCAATCCCGTATTCAAAAAAATCGCTTTTTAACCCATTTCCTTCACAAAGCCCACTTTTCACCACCTTGTTCTTTAAAATTTTCAAAGTACTTTCACATTAGAAACTATCTTAAAAGTTTAGGTGATGAAGAACAATACTTAAACTAAACAATACTGTAAATAGTAAATACATAAATAAAATGGGCTTTTAACCATTACCCTTATGGAATCTCACAAAATGAATAGGTATTTGGAACATCAGCCTCTCCTGCCGTAGGACCTTCTTCTATTGAAATTAGGACGTGATTTAGTTAAGTGTTAATTCTTTGAACCACCTTCTATACAAACTATCAAAGGCCCGAGTATCACCTCAGACATAAATCTTATAGGATTAAATCCTTTAGAAATTAGACAAAGTTAACGACGTACTAAACTAGATCACATACGAAATCCGCACTAATCACTTTAAATCCGATTTACAAGACCCAAAACTTGTAGAATCAGTGACGCTAGGTTACCCTAAAATCTAGGATCAATCTCATTACCCGGTTACTCTCGGGAGCATCACGAAACTCCGTATCAAATCTGGACCCCACGTCGGAAGTCTGATTAACGCGAAGTTAAACAGTTAGGACCACCTTGCTGGGCTTGACAACCATCTCAGAAATCAAATCCAGATAGTGTCCCAGTGCTATTTGCTTGAGCCCGGAGTGAAGAGTGTGAGAAATGTGAAACTAATTGGAAATAAAGTTCAATTTTAAGTAATCTGAGACTTGTCGCTTGCGGGCCAAATACAAGCAATCAGACCATCGGAATCTGACCCAAATACACTCTCGGATCAGGGAAAATTTCATACACATGTCCATGTACTTGTAACCCTGATCGAGTTTCGGTGACCGTTGAACTGAAACTGGTCCGCCACGCGTGATCTGAGAATTCGACTGGAACGAAAACTTAACTCCACCTAGATCCAAGGTTGGTGAGCTTAAGTCCGACCGCACACAGAAAAGGGGCCGCTAAAAGTGCTCCGTTGGATCGAAACGGACCCGCTTTAGACATAACCTAAGTATACCTTGTTCTCGAGTCTATTTTGAGAGTTTCTAGCCTATATAAGGACCTTTACCCGTCACTCTCTCATCCCATACAAATTTGAGAAAAACCAAGGAGAGAGAAGAAAGAAAAGAGAGAGAAAGTATGAGAGTAGTGGGAGCATCTCCCTGCCACTCTACCCTGCCGCTATACAAGCTTAACCATCCATTTCTAATCATTTTTCCGACGATTTCGACTTCGTTTCTAGGTAAGAAACCCTAACCCTAATCTATTTTGGGGTTTTGATAGTTGTTAGTTATGAAATAACTAACTTAAAGCGTATTATAGGTTGCCACATCATCGTAGATAGGAGCTTAACAAATCTATCGAGTTTATTACGCTTCTACGGCGTAAGGTGCAGACTTTAGATGTATAGGTTATGGTTTTCAACGCTTTCAATGTTAGCTAATGATAGATTCATGATCTGGATGCTATTGCACATGTACAAAGTGCTGTCCGTTTTATTTTTCGATTATACGTTAACTATGTTGAATATACTGTATTCTTCGTATTTGTAGAAAATATCGTATACGAACAAATTTTGAAAGTGTGTTTGCTATGATAAATGATTGTATGAACATGCTATATATGAGTGTAATACTTACTCCGTGAAAGAATTCGCCCTAATACATGTTTTGGCTAATGTACATTGTGTATGTTAATAAGTGTATTCTAAGTGTTTGTGAAAATGCTTGTATGAGTAAGTACTTAGATGATTGTGTTTTAGGTAGGTGTTGAGATAGGATTCTCAACTACCTTAGTGATGTGTATGAGTTCCTTCATGTACGGTGTTTAGTTTAACCACTTATTGGTTTATGAAATGTATGTGTTTGAATTTCCTGTTTACACTGTGTTTTATAACATGCTTGTTAATATGTTTGAATTACTTGTTTATTTAATTCTGCTCTGACTACTTCACATGTTTAAGTTGTATTCCATAAAATTCGTAAAGGGTGATGGGGGAGTGGTGTAACGATTCCGTGCAACAGCCCTGGCAGCCCTAAGCGGACAATATTGGATATTTGATTGTATGATTTGAAATCTTAATCCATTACTACTTTAACTGTTCCGTAATTGAATATGATTTGGGCTATTGGATATTTGAATATGATTGGCCACGCGAAGTGCTTATGCACTTCATATTATTCAACTTGTCGTGCGCTTGAGCTAACTGAGCTCGTCAAGTAACCCGATCTGTCTAATGTAGGTTCACCATATTTAGACGCTACTGCTTGAACCTAAGGTACTAACCTTACCATTGGAATCCTGTTAATCGTGGTACCTTGATCTGCTAAGACTCATGAGCTGGGCATGGTGGTATGGGACACCGTGGTTGAGCTGTCGGCCTACGCTGGGGCCACGAGCCTCCCCGTAGTGACCATTGAGCAACTAGACTCGTGAGCTGATTATGGTGGTATGGGACACTATATTCGAGCTGTCGGCCTACACTACTTTGATGGGTGATGGGGGAGTGGTGCAACGATTCCGTGTAACAGCCCTGACAGCCCTGACCGTACCCGGTGTTATGACCTCGAGCATACTCTGAATTTGCGGAGAGGCGATGAGCCTTCTTGTAGTAAACAGAGTATAAACTAGGCCTGTATTGATAAGGTGATGGGGGAGTGGTGCAACGATTCCTGTAACAGCCCTGACAGCCCTTGCAGCGACCTAGAACTACATCATCGTATAAGATTATCTAGGATTGATGACCCTATAATGGATCATTATTTGGGAATGATATAAGGGAGGTACCTTAGTTTTCCAATACTGTTGTATGAAAAGGACTAATAACAACTCGGTAATCATGCTCATCATAGCACTACATTTGCCTGGAAGATGTGGAGCACTGAAGGTGAAAGCATGCCGCGGACGTAAGATGGTGTCGCACGAGGGAGTATGTTGGCGAGGGCATGCATCATGATTACATTCATACTTGCATTAACAAGAGTACTTAGGACTGTTGATTGTACTGCTTTATCATTACTGTTTGACTGTTTTGATAACATGTTAACCTATGCTTTACTGTTCCACTGAGTTGATCACTCACTCCCACGTTACGGGACGGTGTTGTACACACCAACCAGACCCTGTTGTAGCTGCAGGTGCTGGCGATGCTTATGAGGCGGAGCCGGACCTTTGCGATGACGATGATGTTTGCTCGTGTATGCCGTATTCTGGCGGCTTCATGTGAGCCGTGTCTGGATCAACGGGGTTATAGGGATGTTGACTAGAGGACCTTACACATTTGCTATATTTTGAAATTGTACTTGTAATGAATTAACCTGGTAAGATTATCACACCTTGGAGACTCACCACAGTTTATATATTTTATATATCTATCACAATCTTCCGCTTGCAAATTTAGCTGTCTCTGGTGTATGATATGCTGTTTTGGTATAATCCCATCCATGTTTCCATGCTCTCATCATAATCATCATTATCTGTGTTGCATAAGTGATGCGTTGGAACTCAGGAGCTGAGCTTTGCTCGACCCCTGATTTTCAGGGCGTTACAGCTGCCCATAACAACCACAATAATTAGTGAGACGATTAGCCGCTGGAAGCCTGTAATAGAACGTGAAAGAATATCATCCGTTCACGTGGCCTCTTGGCTCCTGCGGATTGGGTACTACCCCCACCCGGACCTAGCTAGAGGCAGAGGGTCTTGTCAAGGGCTCTGTGATATATATGTTTTATTCACGCGGTTCATCCCTTTTGAAAGATTATTTCAGGGTATAAAGGGAGTCAAATTGAAGGCTCAAGTGAACCACGCCACTAGAGGTGTAGACGAGTCGAATTGAGTTGAACTGGGCACGGCTCGACTCGGCTCGGCCACTTGCTGACCTGAGCTCAAACTCGGTTCGGCTCGGTCTTCGAGCCTGACTGGCCAGCTTGGCTTGGTTCGGTCAGTAGCTCGAGCCAGTTTGAGCCGAGATCGAGCCAAGTTCGCTTGTGTAGCATTTTCACAAATACATGACTGCACCTTCAAAATCTCACTGTCTGTAAAATAACAGTAGTAGTTTTATAGGTATTTCATCAAACACCTTCTAAGCAACATAAAAATCAAGAAAAAAAAGGGTATCTGTTTCATATACATACCTTCCTTGCCACTAGCCACACTTTTTGAGTCATTTCATCAAACACTTGGTGAGAAACATCATTGTCGAGCACTGGAGAATGGTGAGAAGTATAGGAGAGGAGAGTAATACTAGTTGTCGGTCGCCGTTCGAGTGTTGAAGAGAGTTGAGTTTGAGCTGGAGTTAGGGTTTTTAGGGTTGGGCGAACGGTCAATACGAGATGACGCTGAGGGGTTAGGGTTTTTTTTTTTTTAAAAAACTCATTTTGGGTGTCCAATTTTTTTATAAATACTTACTCAAAATTCGATCTAATCCGATCTGAGCCGAACCGAGTTGAGTCGAGTCGAATTAGGTCCAGTTTGGACTTGACTCGAAAAGTTTCGAACTCAATAAAACTGGCTCAACTCAGCTCGAACACAGTTTCGATTCGAGTCGAGTTTAGCTTTTCCGAGTCGATCTGAGCAAGCTAACGAGCTAACTCAACTTGTGTACATAGGGGTGTACATCTAGTCGAACCGAGTCGAGTTGGCCTCAGCTCGACTCAGCTTGAACACCGGCTGACCTCAGCTCGAACTCGGCTTGGCTCGGTCCTTGAGACTGACTGGCCAGTTCGGCTCGATTCGGTCAGCAGCTTGGGCGGAGTTCGAGCCAAGATCGAGCCGAGTTCGCCATTGAGGCATTTCCACAAACACCTGAACTACAACTTCAAAACCCCACTGTTTGCGAGTACAAGTTGCCTAAGATTGATCAACTTGGAGAGCGAGGATGGTAGAGATTTCAGATTCGAATCACTACTCAAGTCGAGAACTTGTAGCCACTGCATACGCTCGAAGCTTTCATCTGGGATTTCCGTCAAAGAGCTGCACTTTATTAACATGAGTTGCTGGAGCTTGAACAGCTTGGAGAGTGAGGAAAGCAGTGATCTGATGTTCATTTTAACGAGGTAGAGAAATCGAAGGTTGGTCATGTGTTGAAAGCACTCGTCTGATATTCACATGAAAGGAAGCAGAAACAGACTCTACTTGATTGCACAGTATTCATAGAAGTCAGAGATTGTGTAAGCAGGAGTTAGATGGGGGCAGATATTTGTTAAGAAGGGGTCTGGAATGATGATTTTGAGAAAAAAAAGACATTAGTTTCATGTACATACATTTCGTGCTACAAGCCAAACCTTCTTTGCCACCAGCCACATTTCTTCGAGTCATTTTATCAGCACAGTTGGTGAGCAACATCAATGGCAAAGTAATTGAGTCACCGAACTGGTCGGATCCGAGTTCGATATGAGCTGGATTCGAGGTAGATTCAATCCGAGTTGAGTTGAGCTGGGGCATGCTCGAACTTGGCTCGAACTCATTTTCGAGCTAAAAAAATTAGCTTGACTCGGGCCGAACACAGCTTTGAACCCAGTTGAATCTTTTTCGAGTTGAGTCCAACGAGCTAACCGAGCTAGTTCAGTTACTGTACACCCCTATGTGTACACCTCTACACACCACATACAAAGCAGCGGTGACAAACTGACAATGACCTCCACCGTTGAAACCTTCTTAGGTCCCACGGTGATATTTAGTTACCATCTAATGCGTTGATAACGTCACGTAGACCTGAATGAAGGGAAAACATAAATATCAGCTTCATCCAAAATTCTGTGCCCCTAAGAGGTTATCAGCTGTAGGCATTCAATCCTCACCATTTTCTGTGGTGTGGCCCACTAGAGATTTCTATCTGCATCTGTTTTATCATAATGCCCTAAAATGATATTTCAAAATGTATGGACGGATTAGATAAAACAAATATATCATAGTAGCCCCACCGAGCCCCAGACAGGACAGTCCGTCTATAACTAGGTCGAAAAAACAGACGCCCATATCTAGGGTTTGGGACGCGGATTGCCTGCAACTGCAAGTGCAACCTCAAGCACCGTGAGGACTTCCTTATGGTTTTGTTATATCCACTCCATCCATCCGTTTAAGGTGAGGGAGATTCTAGACTCAATTGGGCACACCATAAGAAAGAGTGGGATAGAAACGACCCCCCGTTGAAACCTCTGTGGGGTCCACCGTGATGTTTAAATGCCATTCAATGAGTTCATCAGCTATTCCAATGTGGAAGAAGGGACAACACGAATATCAACCTCCGATCCAAAACTCCTGTGGCCCCCTAAGAATGTTTCAACGGTGGACGTTCAATTCCCACATTTCCTACGGTGCGGCCCACTTAAATTTTGGATCTACCTCCTCGTATTAGGAGACGCGGTTGGGTACCACCCCTGGCCGTCAATTAGGAAGGTACATTGGCTCCGTAGGGCCACTGTGACGCACATGTTTTTATCTAAACCGTCCATCCATTTTGCCATATCATTTAAGAGTACAGACCTAAAAATGTGATAGACTGGAGGTTCAAGTGTACCACAACACAGGAAGAAGTGGGAATAATGACATCTAACCGTTGAAACCTTGATAGGGCCTAACGTAATGGTTAATTGCCATCCAAACTATTCATAAGGTCACGTAGACTTGCATGAAGGGAAAGCACAAATATCAGCTTGATCCAAAGCGTCCGTAGTCCCCAAAAAGTTTTCAATGGTAAGTGTTTAATCCCCACTCTTTGGTCCACTTGAGCCCTGGAGCTACCTCATTTTTGGACTTCTACTCTAAAATCATACGAAAAAAATGGATGGACGGTGTGGATAAAACCCATACATCACGCGTATCGTGTTTGGGCTCTTGTCCCATAAGACCTGGCGGAACCGATGAACGTAATGGATGTAACCCTAACATTACGGGTGGACGGTGTGGATCGCATCCTAGGGTTTCAACCCAATATCTTTATAAATATCTCATCTTCTCCTATTCCATCCATAGCGACCGCAAGCTTCTTCTTCTTGTTTAGGGTTTTAGACTCTCACCCTTTTTTTCTTCTTAGGGTTCTATGAATTTCTCCATCGCTTCTTCCTTATAGGCTTTTAGGACTCTCTCTCTCTCTCTCTCTCTCTCTCTCTCTCTCTCTCTCTCTCTTAGCGTCGAATACTGATTACCAGCACTCTTTCATCTCCGTGTGTGCCGTGTATGAGCCGACGCCAAATTCACCAGATCTCCATCTCTGTATCTCTAAAATCGACGGCTATTAATGCCTCGATCCATCAGATCTGGAGAAATCCCCTCTCAGTATATTCTATTTCATAAATATTTGAATGTTTGATGGAGTGGAAATGATGATCCTTTCCCCAAATGATCGACTTTGATTATAACAGTGCTGTTTTTATTTCTCTTCGGAGAATCAAGCCAAGAATCTGATCCATCCATCTTTATTCTCCTTTTATTCACCTGTATTTTTTCTCCTCTTTTTAGTTATTTATTATTATTATTATTTATTAATAGTATTTAGATTGGAAAAGAAAGGAAATGAGGATAAATCTTTCCCCATATGATCGACTTTGATTCGAACTGTGCTATTTCTTTCATCTCCCTTTTTTAAGGGACTGAAAAAGCCAGTTTTCTGATCCTTCTCTCAATCTAATTTCTTTTACAATTTATGTAATTTTCTTCTTTTTTAAAGTTGTAATTTAATAACCGTTAGGTATTTCAAAAATAATAATTTATTGTCTGGATTTTTCAAATCCACAGCGTGTGTAAAATCTCTGCTCTCAAAATTGTTGGTTCAAGGCTCTTTTAAGAAAATAATTCTTTCTCGTTTTGTAAGAAAAAAAGAAATTATTTTTTGCTATGTTGGTTTGCCAAAATTAGCCATTAATTTTCAATACCATATCTTCTGTTTATTTATTGTGGGAGATCATTTTTTGGGTAGATCTAAAGCTTGCATTGAACGGTTACGATTTACATACTGGTTGGGCTACATTAGCTTTGCATCAAGTTGGCATGTGATCTTGTGAACATGTTTCAAACTGTCGGTGTCATTAGCCCTGCTGCTTTCTCTCTGTGGTGCACATACCAAAAGACGGTAGTTGTTTATAACACATACCTCCATAAGATTAGGTGTTTTTATAGAAAACTACTTGATACAAATTCAGCTAGCTATTTCCTTTGTTGATTGAAGTAAATATCATTAGAAGCCCACCTTCTTCAACCAATTTCTCTTGTTAATTTAAGAGTTTAAGTAGATATCATCAGAAGCCCGTCTTCGGGAGTTGAAGGATGACATTTTAGTTCTCCACCGTGATGTTTATGGTAAGGGACTAATCAGCGGTGTGGATTTGGAACCCATTGTATTTGAAATCCTCTTGTTTATGTAATGTTTGAGATAATGGTGGTAACAAGTCTCTTGAAATATATACTTTTCCTAAAAATGATGAAATTCAAAGTCTTGGATGTGCTATAAAGCACAAGAACAGATTAGTAATGATTTTTAACTCTTTATTTACATGGACCTTGTTTGGATGGCATATAGATCAATGTATTGAAGTAATTATAGTGATACAATTGATAATCTAATAAATTGTTTTGGGATATCATTAGTGGGCCTTTTACCCAATAGGTTTATGGTCTAGTGACATTCATGTTACGTATGCAATTCTTAGAAGGATTTTAGATTTAATTTAATATTTAACCTTGGATTTCAAACTCTCTGTTGGAGGTTGAAACCTTCTAGATTTGAAACATGTATTTATTTTATGGAGCCACACATATTATGGGATTTGAAATTATCTGCCCCTAATCTATTTTAATTTCATCGAATATTGTAAACAGTGAATATTGAAAGTCTTATCTCTATATGTGATTCAGGTGGGCCAGGCTTACATGCAAGTTGCTTTCTTCATTTGGCTGAATCACAAGTGGCCTTATTTTTATGCTTCAGACCTGAATCTTTGCATGACATCCTTGTTTTGGGTGGACCACCTGATTACTTACTCTCCTGAGGAGATGGAAGGTTTTGGCTGGTTGTGCTGGCCACTCGCGTATATTGAATGATTTACTGAAAGCAGTGGTGACAATGATGGCCACAGTTGAAACTAAACCATTGTTGCTGCATGCTTCAAGGTGGACCCCCTAGGGCACCTTCTAGGTCGTTGTTTTACTCTAGCTAGGTCCTCGGAATAACATATTAAAGTGGATCACCTTAATCACAGCTCAGCTTGATTTATGATGATTATAGGAAATGGAATTTTTAAAGTGGCATCACATAAATGGATGCAGATTGCGTTATAATGCTGTCATTTCCAGTTGCTATCATGGCCATGAGCTCCAAATTGAGCCAGTCCCCAAATCCCATGTGGATCACACTACAGGAAACAGTGATTTAACTTCCCATTAAAATCTTCATGTGGGCCACAAGTTTTTTAATGGAGCTAATATTTGCGTTGTTTCCTTCATAATCAACCAGTTGAATGGCAAATAAATATTGTGGTGTCTGAGGAAGTTTTTGATGTTTGGTGTTCAATCACCGCTGGTTGTATGATTTTGCAAAAATACATATTGATGACATGGATAAAACATGGATGCAAAAATACATATTGATGACATGGATAAAACATGGATAAAATAAGGTTGTGGCAGTCTGTCAGCCTAATTTTTAACCTTCGGACCGAAGTTTAGTCTCATATACAAATAAGGGCTCTGTTTGATTCCTTGTGAAAATTTCATTTCCAAATTAATTCCTAATGTAAGTCTTAGGACCAAACAATCAAGCTTATTTGATGCAGGAAGGACGTGAGGTCAAGCACCTTCTTTCTCAAGAGGATAACTATTCCAAATTCATGGAACTTGAAACTTCTTTGGACTCCTCATGGAGACTTCTTGAATCCATGAATAAGAATAAATTCTAATAAATTCGAAATTGATTGAAATCAATAAAAATGAGTTTACATTCCTTTAAATAGGAATATTAAGCAATGAGAAAGAAATCAGAAGTGTCTTATTTGGCTTCACAAAACTATTTTCTTAATTATTCTAACTTTTTTCACGTTGGGCGCAACTTGTAAAGCCGGATGAAGAGTTATAATCAAACTAAAATTTACTATTTATATTAAAAACAAAATTAAAACAGGGAAACGACCATCGATCCATGGGTTTTTTGCAATTCCAGATATCGGAACCTGGCATAGCTAGACTGGTTGGCTCAAGTAGCTCGTTCTACTCCAAAATCATATATTTTACGTCAGCTAACTCATTTCGGATCTAAGGTCTGATGGTTCGGATCACTTCTGTCGTCGACTGGGCCTTTTCTGATCCATCCTGGCCATGAAATTGTCTGCGACCCACTCTACATCAGTCCCCTCCACTTCAAAAGAACTCGTCCTCGAGTTCTCATCCTGTGCTGGTTCATGATATTCGGTCAGGTCCGCGACGTTGAAAGTCCGTGAGATCGTCATGTTATTTGGAAGATCAACAACATAAGCGTTGTCATTGATCTTTTGCATGGAAATCGTTCTTTGCGCAGATGGACCATTACTTGGTCGCCTACCTCGAACACTTTTTGTCGTCGATGCTTGTCCGCTTGCTCCTTGTACTTTTCGTTCGAGGCATGTAGCTTGGTTTGTACCTCCGCACGAATGTTCATGATCTTGTCAATCATATGTTCTGCTGTAATGCTCATACCTGGGAGCTTAGGCAGAGAGACCAAGTCTAGTGTGTGGCGAGGTACTCGTCCGTAAATAACCTGGAATGGGGACTTCCTTATCGAGCGATTCACCATGTTGTTGAATGCAAACTCCGTTTGAGACAAAGCGAAATTTCACTGCTTCGGTTTTTCTCTTGAAATACATCGAAAGAGGTTTCCCAACGTGCTCACAACCTTAGTTTAACTGTCAGTCTGTGGATGGTAGGCGCTACTAAACTGAAATCGTGTATCGAATTGAGTTCATAAAGTCCGTCAAAAGTGGCTTATGAACTTCGTGTCATAGTTAGAAGTAATAGTCTTGGGAATCCCGTGTAGCCGCACAGTTTCTCTGAAGAATAAATTTGCCACGTGTGTTGCATCGAGAGTATTCTTGCATGGAATAAAGTGCGCCATCTTGGAGAAACGATCTACTACTACGAACATCGAATCCATGTTACGTTGTGTTCGTAGGAGACCAAGCACGAAGTCCACAGATAAATCCTCCTAAGGGCCATCAGGCACGGGTAACGGGGTGTAGAGGCATGTATTATAAGATTGCCCCTTGGAGGTCTGATAAATATAACAACAATGGACTGCCTTTTCCACATCATGTACTAATTGTGTCCAGTAATACCGTTCTTCCATAAGAGCTCGCGTCTTGTCTCGCCCAAGGTGTCCACTGAGGCCACCTCCATGTAGCTCTTAGATTATCTGTTCCCTTAGCGAACTGTTCGGGATGCACAATCCATTTCCCTTGAAAAGGAACCCGTCTTGCATATGTAAGTCACCGGGGTGACCTTTTTGGCATCTAACCCATGCGTCCTTGAAATCGTCGTCATCGGCATATGTCTTTGAGGTACTCAAACCGGACAACCTCATTGCTCATAGTGACTAACAAAGTTGCACGGTGACTCAGTGCATCAACTACTTTGTTCTGTTAGCATGACTTGTGTTTTAGTACGAACGTGAATTCCTGCAAAAATGAAATCCATCTAGTATACACACGGTTAATGTTAGCTTGACTATTAATAAATTTGAGAGCTTGATGGTCCGTGTAAAGTATGAATTCTCTTTGAATCAAATAATGTCGCCAGTGTCGCAGTGCTTGGACCATCGCGTATAACTCGATCTCATATGTAGACTACTTCTTGCGTGCATTGCTAAGTTTCTCACTGTAGAAGGCTACCGGCCTACCTTTTTGAGACAAGACTCCCCCAATTCCGACATATGAGGCATCACATTCAACTTCAAATAGTTTGTCGAAGTTGGGAAGTATAAGAATCGGGGTCGTGGATAATCTGCGTTTGATTTCGGTAAATCTCCTGTCGGCTTCGTCAGTTCACTGAAACTTTCCTTTCTTTATGCAATCTGTGATTGGTGACACAATGGTACTGAAATTTTTCACCAACCGACGATAGAATGTTGTCAGTCCATGAAAACTTCGCACTTCGTGAATATTTGTGAGAATCAGCCATTCTCTGATTGCCTTCACCTTTTCCTCATCCACTCGAATGCCCGTGGATGTTACGACAAAACCCAGAAACAATAGGCTATCAGTCATGAAGCTGCACTTTTTTAAATTGAGATACAATTTATTTTTAGTGAGCACTTGAAGGACCTTCTTGAGGTGTTCCATATGGGTGGTTTCGTCTTCGCTATATATCAAAATATCATCAAAATAAATCACAACGAACTGCCCAATGAAAAGTTTCAGATATTGGTTCATTAATCTCATAAATGTGCTAGGCGCATTCGAAAGACCGAAGGGCATGACCATCCATTCGTATAATCCTTCCTTGGTCTTAAAGGCCGTTTCGACTCATCACCTGACCGTATTCGAATCTGATGGTAGCCGCTCCTTAGGTCCAATTTAGAGAATATTTTTGCACCCTCTAACATGTCCAGTATATCGTCCAACCGTGGTATAAGAAACCTGTATTTTATAGTGATTTTGTTAATGGCTTGGCTGTCGACACACATGCTCCAACTCCCATATTTCTTTGGAGTTAATAGAGTTGGTATAACACATGGACTCATGCTTTCTCGAATAAGACCCTTATGGATCAACTCATCTACTTGTCCCTGCAGAATCTCGTACTCATTCGATAATGAGGATGGTTAGGTAAACTGGACACAGGGACAAAGTCAATATGGTATTAGATATCCCGCATGGGGGGTAACCCATCGGGAAGGTCATAGGTCCAGATTTCTTTGAATTCATGTAGCAGGGGCCTTAGTCTTTCAGGGATGATGGTAGGCTTGAGTTCTTCCCCTTTTACAATTAATGTATAAGTCTGTCCTGTTTCTTTGGATTCTTCTATGAAGTCCCGTATGGTTAAGAGAAAACGGCCCTCCACTTTAGAAGTTTCAGGTGGTCCCTCTGGATCCATAGGAGCCAATATGGTCTTATGACCATCCTTGACGAAGAGATATATGTTATCTCGCCCTTTATGAGTGACGTCACGGTTAGATTGCCAAGGCCAACCGAGTAGTATGTGACATGCTTCCATGTCAACCATATCGCATACTACTTTATCCTTATAATGTTTGCCATTTGAAAAAGATATGGTGCACCGTTCAGTTACCTTTGTTTCGTTGACCTTCTTGATCCAACCGATTGTATATGGAGAGGGATGACGCTCCATTTTCAATTGCAATTTTTCCACCATGACCTTGGATACGATTTTTCACTGCTCATACTATCAATGATCACGCCACAAACCTTTCGATTCACCGTACACCTAGTGCGGAAGATATTATGCCGCTATGGATGCACTTCTTTTCTTGGTGCATATAATAGTTGCCTCATGACGAGCGATTCGCCGTGATCTTGCTGAACCCAACCTGAATCATCTGTCTCGTCCTCGGTGGTATGCTCCTATTCTTTAATATCTGGATCTTCATAAGCGTTATCAACACTACCATCATTAATAGCGAGGTTTGCCACTTTTCGCTGGGGACAAGTATTTGATAGGTGGCCCGGTTGGCCACAACGATAGCAGTTGTTGGGCCTTGGCCGAGCATAGGGGTTCTAGATTCTACTTGGACCAGCAACAGTCGATACACCTCTTTGGGGTCTAGCCTGATCTCGGTTCTCAAACGTAAGAGGTTGAGTGCGTGCTCATACGGGCTCCTTCCCCTTGGGCTGTGCAGTTCCCTAGAGCGGACCTGCCAAAGGGATCCTTGCAGTAGGATAGGTTCGTGTGTTAGGACGTTCAAGTTGCGCTTCTACCCGAGTAGCCAACTTGATCTCATCATTCATCGTCCAGACGGACTGCATCTGGACCCGATCCTGATAGCCATACGTAATCCATCGTTGAATTAGGCGACTTGCTGCGATTCAGTCTCGACCAAATCGTTACGCGCCGGCAGGCGGTAAAATTCTTCTGTGTATTCTCTCACCGACCAACTACCCTGTCGACAATTTTGGTATTGTTAGAATAATACCTGATCGTAATCGTTAAGGAGGAATCAGGCACGTAATAGCTGCTTTATCCGCTGCCAGGTGCAGATTGGTGCTTTCGTCTGTCTGGTTCGCGCGAGTTGCAGTTGTTCCCACAAGCTGAAGCTCCTCATTTCAGCTTGTAGGCCACAAGCTTGACATTCTTTGCTTTAGGGATGTCAATATAGTCAAAAAATTGCTCAACTTCAGAAAGCCAATCGAGAAAATCCTCAATATGTAGTTCACCATTGAAGCTAGGAATATCAACCCGCATCTTGAATTCTCGATCCATTCGATCTACTCGATCGCCATTAAGTTTGGGGTGTTGGAAGTTTATGTCATCGATTTCCTCCTCACTGGAGCTCCTTTCATCAGGAATAATCCTTAGATGCACTGCCGGTCTATCCTGCGATCAGGGCATTTACGAGTTTCAGCAATTGGCGGTGGAGGATTACCACCAGGAACACGGAGTTGCCTTAGGTTTTCCGCCAAGAGATCTGCTATACGGTCGATGGAAGCCTGCAGCCCTTGCATGGCTTGCCGATTTTTTTGTTGCGCTACTTCGAAAGTGTTGAGGGTTAAATATTGCATATCAGACCCCAAATATTGCATGATTTTACGAATATGATACTATTTAACGGCTTGGTTTAACTGTGTATGTGATGCGGAGTGTATTTGCGAGCACAAGACTGAAAATGATACTAAAAGCGTGGATTTAATGCTCTAATGACACCAAAGGCAAGGGACGGACTCTAGGGACCAAGATCAACAGATTTACATGGCAGAGATCCGAGAAAATCATGCCATTCACGATAAACGGGCCTAAAAATCGTCCAGAATGCAAGATCACAGGGTTTCCACCATCCGTTCGGCTTGAGATTTCATACATGGATTTGAACCATAAATTAATCGTACATATTAAATTTCAGCCATTGAAGATCTCGGGAAGTGGGCCAGCGGACAGATCAGCCCATTACTCTTCAATTTGGGGCCCACCTGATACCTGGATATACTTCAAATTTGGTCTCAACCCCTTAAAACGGATGAGAGAGAGGATGGATGGAACAGATTTTTCACAAGAATCACAGTGAGCCCTAAATCAATAGTGCGTGTACATAATATACACGCATTGGACGTGCACCGAACAGGTCAGCCCAGTCAAAGACGGGCTGACCCGTCTTTCCTCTTACGCAGAAACAGCGGACGCTGGTGCGTCTGCCGGTTTCATACAATGGGGCTCACCCATCATTCGGAACATCAATCTGGACCGTCCAAGGTGTCCAAAGGGGGGTAACTACCCTCGCCTAGGTGTTAGAAACTCAGAAGACAGTGAGGATCGCAATCCAGCCGTCCAAACGGAAGATGGACGGTGGACTAAAACGGCTTGTGGACCACACCAAAATCAAACCATAATCAGCCTTCCCTGACGGTTTTTCGCCCTGAATCCAGTGGGTGGTATGGATTCCTCCGTCGACGTCAAGAAGTGGGCCCCACCAACGTCCAGCACCAAGGCTTTGTTACGCACCCGACCGATCTGGGCTATTTTTGCAGGTGTGATGAGGAGCGGTCCGACCATTTGGACCGTCCAAACTTCGCCCATGGCATGGCCGACCACCCCCAAGAAGACTGTATGGATCGGATGCCGGATAGAATCTCGGGATCGCTGTTCTTGAAGGTTGCTGCGAACGGAAGAACTCCGTTTTTGGATTCTACTGCGTAAACAGGGAGTCCGGCTCCATTACAAACTAACTGCGTAAACTCCCAGTCACTGCTCACTGCTATCTATATAAGAAAGAGAAAGTGAAAGGAGAAGGAGGTACACGTGGAGGCTCGGGCTAGACGTGGAGCAGGGAGAGAGACAGGGAGAGTTTATTTCATATAGTTGTTATTTTTTATTGATTTGTTTTTTTTCCTTCTAATTTCATGAGATCTAGTCCACTCATGTGTGGCTAAACCTATTAGCTAGGGCTAAGAGGTGAAGCTTGTAGCGTGATGGGAGACTCTATTTTATGTTTTTTACTTAATTCAAATTTATGAACTGAATTTGATTTTAGTTTGATTATTAAGGGAATATTTTTAGTCTTTAATGGTCTGTTGTGACTAAAATTACAATGGGTCTGTGATGGCTTGGAGTATGTTTATTTCCTTTTTATGTGTATGACGTCAGGAAGCCCTGTTGTTCACCATCGTCTCTTGGGCATGGTCGGATGACGGTACCCTTCCTAACTTTCATATCATGTTGATTGGTTGGTAATTAGTTTAATTCTGTTGTTTACTTTGTCTCCTGGGCATGGTTTGGTGATGGAATCCATTCTAATTCATATACCTTTCATCTCTTGAAAACTATATCAAGTAAGTTCAGTTTAATATCCATGAAGCAGGCATAAGATCTCCCTGATCTCTACAAGTGGATCCTCTGAATCCCTAGTGTCATTTCTTCTGAATTCTTTAAGTTTAGATTAATATTTCACCATTATTCCTCAAATCACACTCATTTTAGATTTCATCTCATTCTAGTTCTAGTTGGTTTCAGAATACGTACGAGTTTCAGTCCCTGTGGATTCGACCTCGGTCTTACTGAGTTTATTACTACATCACAACCCTATACTTGGGGAGTGAACAAAAAGTTGCCGCTGTTAAAGGTAAATTCCCTTGAGCACCGCCCATGGGATTGTTGGCCAACCTGTCGTTAGAAGCCATCAATCCGAGGAGAAATCTCGCTTTGATACCAAACTGATGCAAGGGAGGACGTGAGGTCGAGCACCGTCTTCCTCAAGAGGATAACTATTCCGAATCCACGGAACTTCTTTGGACTCCTCACAGAGACTTCTCGAATCCACGAGGAAAGAAAACAGAAAATAAAAATAAATTCTAATAAATTCGAAATTGATTGATCAATCAATAAAAACTAGTTCACAACCCTTTAAATAGGTATACCAAGCAATGAGAAAGAAATCAGAATCAAACTATAACTAAAACTCCTAGAATTCATGACTTACTATAAATAGTAAACTTACTATTTATAGACGGTCGTGATGTCTACTAGTGCGCAAGGTTTTCGGCCAAAAATAGTAAGTATCCTATTTGGCTTCACAAAACCGTTCTCCTAATTATTCTAAGCTCTTTTAATGTTAGGCGCAACTCCTATAGCCAAACGGATGAAGAGTTATAATCAAACTAAAACTTACTATTTATAGTAAAAACGAAATTAAAACAGGGAAACGACCGTCGATCCAGGGGTTTTTCGCAATTCTGAGCGTCACAACCTAGCATAGCTGGGTTGGTTGGCTAAAGTAGCTCGTTCTACTCCAAAATCATATATTTTACGTCAGATAACTCATTCCAGATTGCGAGATACGCCCGATCTAAGGTCCAATGGTCCGGATCACTTTTGTCGTCGACCGGGCCTTTTCTGATCCATCTTGGCCATGAAACCGTCCGCGACCCGCTCTACATCACTATCCAAATTACTTCCTATGGTTGGCATGTGTCAATTTGTGTGGCCTTATGTAGTTGTGGACCATGTTGATTTTTTGATTGAAGTGTGATGGTTGTTTTAGTGCTGCTTAAAAGAGTTGTTCTAGAGCTTTTGGGTCCCCATACAACCTTCTCTTGCCTTATTGGTTGTTTGGCACTATGGATTTGAGTCGGTTTGAGTAAAGTTCAAATCTCCTAGTTTTTGGCACAAAGTAAATGGGGGTTTCAAAGCCATGGGGTTTCTAATCCCCTCCATTTGAAATCCAAGACAAAAGCTTGGATTACACATAAAATCCTTTCAAGAGTTATATGTGTAACATGTGTCTTATTGGGCTATTAATATATTGGACACATGGCCCACTAATGATATACCAAAACAATTAGTTTATAAATACTATCATTATAATTATTTTAGATGATTTGTGATTGTGGCCTATCCGAGATTTGGTATATATTTACACTAATTAGAGGTTGTTATAATTGATTTGATTTAGTAATTAAATTCGAACCCTTGTAAATACATTGTACATGGCTACTTTTGGGATTGAGGGGATTTTCACTACAGGCTGCTGCCAAATACAACAAGATGATTTCAAATCCAAGGGGTCTCCAATATAGAGGGTTTCAAATTGAGTGGGTTCCAGGCAGCCAAACAACAAGAGGTTTCAAATCGAGTGGGTTCCAGATCCAGGGGTTCAAAATCCATTGTGTGTATAGGCTGCAGCTAGTCTATCATGATATTTCCGCATGTAGTATGCAAGTTCTCTATGCATTCTGTGCACATAAGCTGGACCAAATCCTTGCCGTCTATCAATTGGGTCTCATGGAAATCAGTTATTTATTCATCATGCCCATAAAACAAATTAAATTTTCCAATGTTATATTAAAGGCCATTGATCAAATTGATAGGGACGCTCCTAGTCGTGTCTGACAATGGACTAAGCTTATGTTGTTTTTGGCCTAAATTTCTGTCACACCCTGTCAAAAAAATCTAATATACACCCTGGACCCGCCCATCTAATGTTGCATACGTGTTGTAAAATTTTGAAAACTTCACCTAGATTGTAAAGCCCATTTTAAAAGTTTTTTTTTTTTTTTTTTTTTTTTTTTTTTTTTGGAGTGTTGCCCTTCTGGCACCCTTTGGGCATCAGATGGATTCCATTCCAAAGTGAAATTGGATGGCGACCTTCCATTTTAATCAGTGTTTTGATTGAATGCCCACCTGCAGAACAGCTCCCCACCGTTCCCTCGTCAAATGGCACATGTACTAGAGATCTGGTCCGTATAAGAAACACCGCAACACTGCACTCTGTACAGCCATGAAAGGCTCACCATGCGAGGAAAGCAAAGTGATTGAAGCTATTGCAAAATCAGATGAAAAAAGAGTCCGTTTGGGTGACACTCCATAAATCTATTAAACTAAAAATTTGCGTTATTCGCCTAATCGGTTCCAAGAAGGCTCTCAACAGATATTCTGGCCCATATGAAGGCTAGATGGAGATGGTTTTTCATGTCCCAGCTTTTTGGTTGACTAGGATTGCTGTAGTGTAGCAGACAACATTGATGTCGGTAATCTATGCTGCTGTAGTTCTGTTGGCCCTACCATTAATTATGTAAGTGTTTTATCAAGCTGTTCACCTTGTCCACCCAATTAGCTACTTCCTTTTAAGCCATGAGCCAAATATACTAGTTCATTTTAATTGTGGATGTTGAGTCACCACAGTTTTCTAGTGTGGTCCACCTGAGATTTGGATCTGCCTCATTTTTGTGCTATTGCCCTAAAATAAGCTAGAAAATGAGTGGAGATCATGGATAAAACACATACATAATGGTGTGGCCGACATAGCTTTTACAGCAGCACAACACCTCTCAAAAGTGTATTTCGGCTACTGTCTTTTTATGAAATTTTATTTTTCCAACTGTCATTCCTGACCTTTTAGGCTATAAAAAGAGGCAAAACATCAACACTAGCTTAATTAGTCAAAATTCCTTAATTTGCTTGATATGTGAAGTAGAATTTATTTGGGGGCCACGTTTTGATGTTTATCACCGCCATCGATTTTGACTGCTAAATTGTTTTCACTTAGAATAATCTGCGGCTGTTAGGTAACAGAAACAACTGTCCTGATTTTGTTTTATTCAGAAATCATTTTGTTCTTTACCACCTATTTCTACCTAATTATTAGGAGTCTCCACCGACGACACACACCTCCCTTCATTGCTCTATAATCTTTAATGATGGCTTTTTATTTATTTATTTGCTGAGCTTGGAGGTCAGGTCCAGATAATTGGGCCGTCCAATCTTTACTCGTTAGCTCATGGGCTTGGACTTGGGTCAGTAATTGCTTCAGTTCATTAAGTGAGATTTAATTGGATGGTAGACTGATGTTAGATATGAGGCCATTCAAATACATATCTGTCTTGCCAATTTTCAAAATATTTTTATGCACTGTAACCAATCCAAGTGGCACCATTGAATGAATGGTCTGGATTGGATCTATTTTGTTATAAATGACCTTGATGGTTCATTTTCTGCAAGCTATTGACTGGGTAGATTGAGAGCATGGGGTGGAATAAAAGGACGGTCCAGATGGGCCATTTGACTGACCTCGTAATCGTCTACAATACACGGTTGCACGTGGTTTCTCTCTGATTATAGTTATTTTAAGGAGCTAAAAGCTAGGTTAGGCAGGCCTACGCGAATATAGGCATTTGAAAATTTTAATTTGTGGATGTGGGCTGGACTTTAGAAAGGAAAAGGAGATGACGTAGCCTCTGAAATTAACGGATATAATTAGCAGATGTGATGCAACCATAAAAATAAATTGTCTAGATTAGTCGAAGCTTTGAATCCAAAAGTTGGTTGAACCTAATGCAAAGTTCAAAATGTGTGGCCCGCCTGAGTTTTAATTCAGGCTGCTTTTTGTATCTTGCGTTTATCATTCTGATTCGTATGTGATGAACGGGTTTGATGAAAGATGGCCCACTCACAAAGCTACAGTTTGCATAGGATCTACATTGTTCCATGTGGTGTGGCCAACCTGAGTTGTGAATCTGCTGGAATTTTGGCCCTAAGGCCTAGCATCCAGGAGCTAATCTGATGGACGGAGTAGATGACAAGTTGGCACGCGAATTTTAATTTTTTGGCCCATTTTCATCGATGAGAAAAACATTCCAAGGTGTGATGATGATGATGGACAGCCAAGTTAATGGTCGTCCTTTTTCTTGTATAATCAACATGGCCATCAATTCTTCCTAACCATTGATTAGATGGTTAGGCTTTCGGTGACATTTTAGTGAGATGGGTTATGATTGGTGTGCCACACGTGATGGCTTAATGGTGCAGATCGATGGTAAAACCTGACCATCCATTCTCATAACCATAGATGGGTCTAAGTGATTCTGGGTAACCAAATCCGGGCCACATGATTTGCCGTCTAAATCGATTAGTGCATTTTTTTTTCTGGTATCATCCATATGGACCATCCATTCTTCTAATCATTCATCTACATATGGATAGAATCATTTGATCAAGATTAATTTTTGAGTGAGGTGGTCCACTAAAATAGGCAAGAAATGGACAATACAAATCAATTGAACAAAGTGATTTTCGAGAGAATTAGACCATCAAAGGTGAACCACACATGTTGGAGCCTAAATCTTTATGGATTTTCGAGCCGACCTATACACAGTTACTTGGACCTAATGGATGGTCCAGATACGCGATGTATGTCCTTATGATTCTGGTGGGCCCGTGTTTGAAATTAGTTTAGGTGATTAGTGTGCTACCTCAGCAAAACCCAATCGTTGTTAACAATATCAGATGGATTCGCAATTTAAAGGGGGCGATACTTAAACTTGCTTATGGCGTCATTGACGATATTTCTGGGCTGTGGTCATCTTTGCTAGGGCCACTTCATTGTCTGGATAACTGACCATGGGCCCTGCTTAGATGGACTGAAGATTTAGTATCTTCACCGCATCCTTAGGCCCTTAGTCAAGTGGAGCCCACGGTTTGGTGACCTAAAAAGATTTATCTCTCTTTATATCCCTTTTTATCTCTTATATTATCTCTATCCCTTAATCATTTTTCCTTTAATAAGGGTGATGTAAGAAGAGTTATACTCCAACTCAGATATTAACAAAAAGACATCCTATGTATAATTGAGAAATGGAGAGAGATAGAAAGGGATGATTTTGGAGAGCTTAGATTCGATAAATTTATTATCCCTTTATCATTATTTTTATACATTTAATATAATTTGACTCGATCTATGTAATGAATGGTGTTGATCGGCCACATATTTATTACATTGATATATGAATAAATACGATGTAAAGATGATGGAAAACTAAGATTTCATGTGAAGTTTCTTGTCGTAGAGATCGACTTTGTTCATATGATAAAATCAGATTAGATCTGCATGTTTCATACGATCCCTAAGGCTAAAATATACAAGGGTCCTAAATTTCATATCAATCCGAACAGTGGATGAGTCACATTAGTAAGATCTGAGAGTGTTTAATAATAAAAGTTCAGATTTCTACGCAAGTGTTTGTATCACTTGGCGTAGAAGGTCGAGATAGACCATCGGTGTATGTGTGGTTAGATCCATACAATTTATCTAATGTTTAGAGGTAAAATATACCAAGATCTCAAGAATCTTGATGATCTAATCATCCGGTGGGCTACTCCGATTAATCATTTAACATTCAATTTCAGAATTTATATGTAAAAAGCATATGAATGGTTTAGATTAGTAAATCCATGGGTCTTCTTTGGTATTTGACCAATAAGTGGGCACTGATGGGTGTAGATTGGTTAAATTTCATCCAACTACCTTAAAATATACTTTTTTTTTGATTTGACAACATTAATCGATAGTTGTCTGAATAGAAATTTCAAAGAATCTGAATTTTGATAATTGAATCTAATGAACATATTTTTTGGTCATTTAGGGTTTGGCTACCTAGGATGTTAATCGAAGGTGACCCTTACCATGTAATATAAATAACAATGTAGTGGATATAATTGATATGATTTTTTAATTTAAACCAGCTTGATTAGATTTAGGTGAGTAAGTCCATTGTGTCTCATGTTCATTGGGATTAAAATAAATTGTTTGTGATTATTTGATTGATTGATGTACTGATTAGAGTGTTTTGTTACGATGTTGTTGATTTAACTATTGTGGATGTATGCTATGGTAAATCACATGCTAATCTATGCCAAATTGCATAAATTATGATAATTATATGTTAAATTCACATATAAATATTCTGATCAAGAAAAGTAATTATGATAGTTATGAAAATAATGCATTTATACATAATCCATTATACAAACACATTGCATTGTCGATCCTAAGGACCCTCCTTGGAAGAAATGTCGATTCTTGTATAGTATTACCAGATGCGGGCTATTCCCAAGCTAACTGAAAAGTAAGAAGCCTACCTAACGGGTGGATGGAGGTTGACAATTTCTAACCCTTGGACGATCATCCTATCTGATGCATTCATACATCATTTGCATTCATATCATTGTGCATACTCCGTTTTTATTATATTTCAATAAGCATGAACTATGCTGAGTTCTTTCACTAAGCATGGTCACCTCACATTTTTATTGATGAAAAAATTATACGGATAAGCAATTAAATGATGAGTTGGCGCATGAACAAGAAGTTGTGGCTGACTAGGTGCACGACCCATGTGAAACATGGCCGTATCTATCAGAAAATGAACTGATTGTATTTGGACTGTTTCTAATTATTTAATTAGAAATTTACTTATTAAGATAGTATGATTCATATATAATAAATGCTGATATTAGTTGTATGATTTTAAGCATTTGATTGGTTTTATCTAATTGAATTGTTTTGGGTTTGTAGCAAGTATTCATTGGTAAGTTGTATTGACTGATGAATGGTGCCTAATTTATGTTTATTAAATGTTTATGGATGTTGAGAATGGATGAATGTTGATGATTAAATCATTTTGTATGAATAATTGTAAATTGACTTAATTGGAATGTAAAATGAATATTACTTTTGCCTCTAAATAATTGTATAATGGAATGAATTAAGTACATAATGTACGAGTTACAACTTGAAACTCGGGTTTGAGGGTGCATACTCTGTACTTGAATTTCGGAGCATGACATAAACCATTGTAGAATGAGCCTTGGCCAAAAAGTCTTTTCTATCTATGATTAAGAGCATGTATGGAGGGTTAAGAAAAAAATCGACGTCCTTCATCACTAACCTATGGGCCCTAATAAACTGAAAGTATGTGGATATAATGTATATTAGATCTCTTTTACTACAAGAGCGATGATCTAATATATATCTTTAAGTTCGAGACAACTTATCTCTAGGAGAATAAAGAAAATTCCAATACGGGTTATTCTAACCTTATTTTGGTCCAAATTCTTATTTAAGGTTAAGTACAGTTATGTTTACTAATTACAGTTGGATAGGTGGGGTCTACTTTAGCTTGTTTATGACTTAAAAAATTACCATGTTAGGTTAATTAGTGATAAAACTCGAATCAAGATAAGCAAGAATTGTAATATTGGATAATTGCTTGTATTCTTTCATTGAGAATATCACTATATTTACACAGGGAAATGAAGTCTAAAAAGAAAATTTAGAATTAATTACAAGCCAATCCCTTAATCAAATTTAACCAAAAAAGAGCAAAATATAGTGAGAATGAAATATATGATTGGAGAAATATTATCTTTCCTAATACTCTACTCCAAGTCAGTGCTTGAAGATTTGTAACACTTATTGTAAGGAGTGGGGGCTGCTTACTTGTGGCTCAACAGGTGGATCAAGTGGGGGCTGCTCCCCCAGTCCATCTTCTGTAGGAACTCCCTCGTCCTCTGCACCTTTCTGTACTCCCCCGTCATCAGGCACAATGGGAGGAATAACCGGATCCATGTCCTTTAGCTCACCTGAACTAGGCTGGTTCTTCTCTGGCTTACCAATGTCTTCTATACACTGATATTCAAAGAATACCACATCTCTGCTCCTGACGAACTTCTTCTCAGTCGGATCCCATAATATGTAACCGAACTTTTCATTACCGTACCCTAAGAACACACATTGCCTAATCTTCATATCGAGCTTGGACCTCTTATCTTTTGGTACGTGAACGGATGCCCTGCATCCAAATACCTTGAGATGACTGTATAATGGATCTTGTTCAGTCCACACCTTCTTGGGTACTTCTCCATTCAACAGGGCTGATGGAGACCTGTTTATCAAATACACTGCTGTGTGCATTGCTTCTCCTCAGAACATCTTGGGCAACTTCGCATAGGATAATATGCATCTGATTCTCTCAATAATGATGCGATCCATTCGCTCAGCCATACCATTATGTTGGGGGGTCTTGGGAATCGTTTGTTCATGCCGTATACCCAGGGACTTAAAATACTCATGAAAGTCACTGATGTATTCACCACCATTGTCAGTGTGGATGCACTTTAATGATCTAGCTGTCTCTCTCTCGACCATAACATGAAACACTTTAAACATACCAAAGACCTCATCCTTGAATTTCAAAGCATAAGCCTAAACCCTCCTAGATGCATCATCTATAAAAGTGACAAAATTCAATGCCCCACCCAAGGTTTTTATCCTCATAGGACTACAAACATTAGAATAAACTAAATATAATGCATACATTTTATTAACATGAGAAGCAGATTTTAAAAATGAAACTCTATGCTGTTTCCCTGATAAACAATCAATACATGTTTTGAGAGGTATACCTGTCATGCTTGGAAGGAGTTGCTTCTTTACTAGTACCTGAAGCCCTTCTTCACTCATGTGGCCTAGACGCCTGTGCCTCATGTCAATAGCTGAATCTTCTGCTGCGTTCAACCGACCCTTGCACACACTGACACTTGCCTTGTAAAGGGTGCAACACTTCTTTCCTCTGGTTGCGATCAACGAACCCTTGATGAGCTTCTAGCGCCCACCAGCAAAACGACTTTCGTAGCCATCATCATCCAGCCTTCCCGTCGACATCAAGTTGAGGCGAAGGTCTGGGATATGCCTCACATCCCTGAGAACCAATGTGTATCCCACATCGGTCTTCATGCAATATCATCGACCCCTACGATCTTCGATATGCCAGAATTTCTCATCCTCACTATCCCAAAGTCACCTGACTTGTAGCTTGTGAAGAAATCACTGCGTGGAGTTGCATGAAACGAGTCTCCCGAGTCTATCACCTAGTCGGTGTCTTGACTCGTAGCCGTGAGACAAACATCATAATCTGCAGAAAGAATAATTACAGCGTTGCTATCTGAAGCGACCGCAGTGGAATCTGATTCATCTTCCTTCTCCTTTCCTTTTTCTTTCTTGTCGTTCTTTTAACTACGACATTCATGCTTGTAGTGGTCCTTCTTGCCACAATTCCAATATTCACACATCTTTTCTGCTACTCGACTTGCCTCTTGATTTATCTCAAGCCTTCCCGCCCTTTCTGTTCTTTCCTCCCCCCCGTTCTTGTGTCACAAGGGCCTCTTGATGAGTAGACCCCTGAGATTTCTTCCTTGTCTCCTCATTGAAGAGACAGCTTCCATGGATACCTTTTCATCTGGCGCGGAGTTACTTAGAGACACCACCAATGTCTCCCAACTATCAAGCAATGAGCTAAGCAATAGTAAAGCCTGTAATTCATCATCCAGGACCATCTTCATAGCGGAGAGTTGGTTCAATATATTGCTGACCTCATTCATGTGCTCAGCTACAGAACTACCATATTTGAATTTCAGATTCACAAGTCGCTTTATCATAAATATCTTATTACCGGCTGTCTTCCTCTCATACAACCCTTGCAATTTCAGCCATAGGCTAGTGGCCGAGGTCTGCGTAGACACATGGTGGAATACGGAATCATCTAACCATTGTCTAATAAACCCCATCGCCTTCTGGTCCAACTTCTTCTAATCACTATCAGTCATATTCGTTGATTTTGCTAATATACCTAGGATTGGAGCATACAAGTCCTTACAATAAAGCAAGTCCTTCATCTTAGCCTTCCATATGGTCCAGTTAGAACCATTGAGACTGATCATCCTTGATGAGCTACCTTCCATAATTAAGATCTGATCCCACTCTGTTCAACCTCGCTCTAATACCACTTTGTTGGGGGCTGTTGCACAAAGCCTTAGGATCTAGCCTCCTAAAAAACTAGAATTATGGAATAATAATGCAATGAATAAAATCAAAGCATAAATCACATGACACAAGAGATTTTTACATGGAAAACCCTCTAAGAGGTAAAAACGATGGGACCTCGTCCAGATCAACAATCCACTATGAAGTAGAACGTTATAACCGATCACAAGCACACACCATTTGGATCAAACATTCTTCACTCACGCAGGAGTGGATAAACAATAAGAGAATAATGAAAACAGAGATATCTCACTGATCACGAGGACGTAGAAGCGCTGAGACGTCGATCTCCCTTCCACAAGCTTCCTCTCTATCTCTCTCTCTCTCCCTCTCTCTCCTTTTGATAGACCTAAGCCCTCCTAGAATACCTTTAAGAAACTTTAGAATACCCTAGCATACATCCCAATCCTACATACACCCCTTTAAATAGATTTAGAAAGAGGTAGAATCGGAATAGGAAACAAGTTTCGCAGAATTTGTGTTACCGCAAACGCATCTGCGCAACTCTTCAATGATATCGAAAACGGACCAAAACTGTCCATCGACCTGGGTGAAAAATCCTGAAAATACTCAATGCCATTGACAGGTCTTCGATGTCATTGAATTGGCGTTGATGATATTGAAGCTGGTTCGATTTCATCGAACCTAGCATTGAGGAGAAAATCCCCATCATCCCTAACTCACATCATTGACAAATTGAGGCATTAACATGTAGCAGTGGTGGAACTAGGGGCACCAACCTGTTGGGATGCCTTGCACAAACCTTTGGATCTAGCCTCCTGAAACAAACGAGAATTATGGATAATAAAGCAATGAAATAAATCAAAGCATCAATCACACACCACACAAGAGATTTTTACGTGAAAAACCCTCAAAGAGGTAAAAACCACGGGACCTCGTCCAGATCAACAATCCACTATGAAGTGGAACGTTTACAACCTTCTTCACTCACGCAGGAGTGGATGATCAATGAAAGAATAAAGAAAACCAGAGAGATCTCATCGATTATGAGGATGTAGGAGCGCTGAGATATAGACTGCACCGTAGATCACCTCCATGAGCATAACCTCCCTTCTACAAGCTTCCTCTCTCTCTTTCTACCTCTTTCTCTCACCTTTGATAGCCCTTTTGTATTTTTCTCATCAATACAACATACGTAGAAAAAATCCTAGGGACCCTTTTTTATAGTTTTAGGAAACTCTTTTCCACATCCTAGTTACGAAAGGACTTGCACATCCCAGTTGCGAAAGGACTTGCGCATCCTAGTTGCGAAAGGACTTGCGCATCCCAGTTGCGAAATGACTTTGTGCATCCCAATTGCGAAAGGACAACGGGTCAAAAAAACCCATCAAATCTCCCCCTTTTTGACTCAGGAGGGATTCACCTTCTTTAAGCCAGCCAGGTTTCTACAAACCTCAAACTTGCCCTTAAGCAAGGCCTTGGTCATCATATCTGACCCATTATTGTCCGTGTGGACCTTCTCAAGCTGTAACACCTTCTGTTCCAAAGTATCCCTGATCCAGTGATACCGAATCTCTATGTGCTTTGACTTGGAATGCTGACTTGGATTCTTGCTCAAGTGTATAGCACTCTGACTATCGCAATAGACCACGTGCTCCTCCTGCTTTAGGCTAAGTTCCTGTAGGAACCTCTTCATCCAAAGCATCTCTTTATATGCCTCTGTGACTGCAATGTACTCGGCTTCTGTAGTTGACAATGCTTACGACCTTTTGTAGCTTGCTCTGCCAAGAAACCGCTCCCCCTGCAAACGTGAACATGAACCCCGATGTAGACTTCCTGGAGTCTATGTCACCTGTCATATCTACATCTGTGTAGCCCTCTAACATAGGTTTACCGTCACCATAGCATAGGCTCAACCTGGATGAGCCTCTTAGATACCGCAGTATCCATTTCACCGCTGCCCAATGCTCTTTACCAGGATTGACAAGATACCGGCTAACAACACTAACCACATATGCTATGTCTGGGCGTGTACACACCATAACATACATCAAACTTCCTACAGCTGACGCGTAGGGTATCTTTTGCATCTCATCCACCTCTGCCTTCGTCTTAGGACAATGCCTGTCGCTCAATCTGAAGTGACCATCCAGTGGAGTACTGATCGGCTTCGCTGCATTCATATTGAACCGCTCTAGGACTTTCTCAATATACCGCTCTTGTGACAGCCAAAGCTTCCTGCTGCTTCTGTCACGAGTTATCTCCATTCCTAGGATCTGTCTAGCCGGGCCCAAGTCTTTCATCGTAAAAGACTTGCCCAACTCCTGTTTCAGCCTGTCGATCTTCTTGATGTCTTTTCCCATGATGAGCATATCATCAACGTATAATAGCAGAACTAAGAAATCACCATCTGAGAACTTGCGCGTGAACACACAGTGGTCCGACTCCGTTCTGTCATACCCATGTTTCAACATAAATGAGTCGAACTTCTTGTACCATTGCCATGGAGCTTGTTTCAGCCCATACAAGCTCTTCCTCAGCTTACACAGCATATGCTCCTTGCCTTTGACTTCGAACCCCTCTGGTTGGTGCATGTAGATCTCTTCTTCCAGGTCATCATGGAGAAAGGTAGTTTTAACATCTAACTGCTCTATCTCCAGATCCATGCTAGTCGCCAACCCAAGCAACACCCGTATGGATGTCATCTTCACCACTGGTGAGAATATCTCTTCGAAGTCTATACCTTTCCTCTGACCAAACCCTTTCACCACAAGTCTGGCCTTGAACCTCGTCTGTGAATTCTTCTGCTCAATCTTCTTTCTGAACACCCACTTATTGCTCAAAGCTTTCTTGCCCTTAGGCAATTTCACCATATCATAGGTGTGGTTCTTATGCAAGGATTCCATCTCCTCTTGCATAGCTTTCAACCACTCCCCCTTATGCTCGTCGGCTAGGGCCTCAGAATAATCTTCTGGCTCTCCCCCATCAGTCAAGCATAATGTACTCATGTGGCGAGTACCTCTTGGATGGCTGTCTGTCCATAACCTGTGGCTCAACAGGTGGATCAAGTGGGGGCTGCTCTCCTGGTCCATCTTCTGAAGGAACTCTCTCGTCCTCTGCACCTTGCTGTACTCTCCCGTCATCAGGCACCACGGGAGGAGTAACCGGATCCATGTCCTCTAGCTCACCTGAACTAGGCTGGTTCTTCTCTGGCTTACCAATATCTTCTATACACTGATCTTCAAAGAAAATCACATCTCTACTCCTGACGAGCTTCTTCTCGGTCGGATCCCATAACCTGTAACCGAATTTTTCATCACCGTACCCTAAGAACACACACTGCCTGATCTTCATATCGAGCTTGGACCTTTCGTCCTTTGGTACATGAACGGATGCCCTGCATCCAAACACCCTGAGATGACTGTACGATGGATCCTGTCCAGTCCACACATTCTCAGGTACTTCTCCATTCAACAGGGCTGATGGAGACCTGTTTATCAAATACACCGCCGTGCGCATTGCTTCTCCCCAGAACGTCTTGGGCAACTTCGCATGGGATAATATGCATCTGATTCTCTCAACAATGGTGCGATTCATTCGCTCAGCTGCACCATTTTGCTGGGGGGTCTTGGGAACCGTCTGTTCATGCCGTGTACCCAGGGACTTGCAGTACTCATGAAAGTCGCCAATGTATTCACCATCATTGTCAGTGCGGATGCACTTCAATGATCTACCTATCTCTCTCTCGACTATAGCATGAAACAATTTAAACACACCAAAGACCTCGTCCTTGAATTTCAAAGTATAAACCCAAGCCCTCCTAGATGCATCATCTATAAAAGTGACAAAATACAATGCCCCACTCAAGGTTTTTGTCCTCATAGGACTACAAACATCAGAATAAACCAAATATAATGCATGCACTTTATTAATATGAGAAGCAGTTTTAATAAATGAAACTCTATGCTGTTTCCCTGATAAACAATCAAGACAGGTTTTGAGAGGTATACCTGTCACGTCTGGAAGGAGCCGCTTCCTCGCTAGTAGCTGAAGCCCTTTTTCACTCATGTGGCCTAGACGCCTGTGCCACATGTCAATAGCTGAATCTTCCGCTGCGTTCAACCCACCCTTGCACATACTGACACTTGCCTTGTACAGGGTGCGACACTTATTTCCTCTAGCCACGATCAACGAACCCTTGATGAGCTTCCATCGCCCACCAGCAAACCGGCTTTCACAGCCATCATCATCCAACCTTCCCATCGACATCAAGTTGAGGCGAAGGTCTGGGATATGCCTCACATCCCTGAGAACCAATGTGCAGCCCACATCGGTCTTCACACAAATATCACCGACTCCCACGATTTTTGATACGCCAGAATTTTCCGTCTTCACAGTCCCATAGTCACCTGACTTGTAGCTTGTGAAGGAGTCCCTGTGTGGAGTTGTATGAAAAGAAGCTCCCGAGTCTATCACCCAGTCGGTGCCCTGACTCGTAGCCGTGAGACATACGTCATGATCTGTAGAAAGAATAACTACCATGTCGCTATCTGAAGCGACTGCAGTGGAATCTGATTCATCTTCCTTCCCTTTTCCTTTCTTGTCATTCTTTTTACTACGACATTCATGCTTGTAGTGGCCCTTCTTGCCACAATTCCAGCATTCAACATCTTTTCTGATACTTGACTTGCCTCTTAATTTATCTCGGGCCTTCCCGCCCTTCCTGTTCTTTCCTCTCCCCCGTTCCTGCGTCACAAGAGCCTCTTGCTGAGTAGACCCCTGAGACTTCCTCCTTGTTTCCTCATTGAAGAGACAACTGGTTACCTGTTCCATGGATATCTTTCCGTCTGGCGCGGAGTTACTTAGAGACATCACCAATGTCTCCCAACTGTCAGGCAATGAACTAAGCAATAGTAAAGCCTGCAATTCATCATCCAGGACCATCTTCATAGAAGTGAGTTAGTTCACTATATTGCTGACCTCATTCATGTGCTCGGCCACAGAATCACCATCCTTGAACTTGAGATTCACAAGTCGCTTTATCAGAAATATCTTATTACCGGCTGTCTTCCTCTCATACAGCCCTTGTAATTTTAGCCATAGGCTTGCGGCTGAGGTTTCCGTAGACACATGGTGGAACACAGAATCATCCAACCATTGTCTAATAAACCCCACCGCCTTTCGGTCCGTCTTCTTTCAATCATCATCAGTCATATCCTTGGATTTTTCTGATATGCCTAAGATTGGAGAATATAGGTCCTTACAGTAAAGCAAGTCCTCCATCTTAGCCTTCCATATGGTCCAGTTAGAACCATTGAGGCTGATCATCCTTGAGCCACCTTCCATATTCAAAGCCGATCCTACCCGTTCAATGAACTTAGCTTTGATACCACTTTGTTGGGATGCCTTGCACAAACCTTTGGATATAGCCTCCCGAAACAAACCAGAATTATGGATAATAAAGCAATAAAATAAATCAAAGCATCAATCACACACCATACAAGAGATTTTTACGTGGAAAATCCTCAAAGAGGTAAAAACCACGGGACCTCGTCCAGATCAACAATCCACTATGAAGTAGAACGTTTACAACCTTCTTCACTCACGCAGGAGTACTGGATGATCAATGAAAGAATAAAGAAAACCAGAGAGATCTCACCGATTACGAGGACGTAGGAGCGTTGAGATATAAATCGCAAAGTAGAAAAACCTCCACGAGCATAACCTCCCTTCTACAAGCTTCCTCTCTCTCTCTTTCTGCCTCTTTCTCTCACCTTTGATAGTCCTCTTGTGTTTTTCTCATCAACACAACATACATAGGAAAAATCATAGGGACCCTTTTTTATAGTTTTAGGAAACTCTTTTCCGCATCCTAGTTGCGAAAGGACTTGCACATCCTAGTTGTGAAAGGACTTGCGCATCCCAGTTGCGAAAGGACAACGGGTCAAAAAAACCCATCACAACCAATGATCGGTTGGGTTTTCTCAAATGTTTACGTGAAATGGTAGGTGTAACTACTTTAGAGGCTAGCTGGATGCGGCTGCGATTAAGTTAGAGAAGAGAGGATTCTATTAGGGTTTCAAGACTTGTGCATAGAGGGTTTCAGTGAGATGGTGTTGAAGATGGTGAGGGTGACAGGTTGTTGCAAGCGAAGGTGCAACGGAGATGGTGCTAGACATGAAATATGGTGGTGCTGGGATGGCGCTAGAAGATCGTAACGATGATCAAATTCGGCAGTGAGAGATGTTGTAAGTGTTGTTGGTGGGTTTTACTTAATGATGAAGAGAGGGCAAGGTAGCGATCATCATGGCGAGGTTGTGAGCATCAATTAGGTAAGATGTAGAGCCCGCATGGGGGTGGGTTGCAAGTTGCAACAACAATTAAGGAGTCCTGTCGAATTTTGAGAAGGTGATTTTAAGGGAATGGATATCTTGGATGATTAAAAGCTCTGGATCAAAGGCTCTAACATTAAGACAAAATTGAAAAAAGAGAATCAAGAATTACAATATTGGATGATTGCTTCTATGCTTTCATTGAGAAAGTACTGATATAAGAGGATGGCCTCGAAAAGAAATTTTACAATCAATTACATAATGATCTCTTCCTAATTAAATCTAGCCAAAAAGGAAAAAATACAAGGAAAGTGAAATCGATTATACTAATATATATGAAGAGAGATATCATCTTTCTTAATAATTAGAGAGACAGAATGAATAACATAGAAAGTGGATGGATATCTGATCAGAAAAACTACATGTTGGGTTGATAAGAGATATTCAATTAATGGCATGGAAAAAGTTCCAATAGCCTGTACTGTTTATGTGATGGGTCTCACTTTTTATGGTGTATAGAAAACAAAAGCTACCAATTAAATTATTTCAACCTTTGATAATTTAGCTCTTTTTCTTTAAAAATGGATGGTCAACATAATCTTAGTATAATCAAAGGCTTGAAATATTCATTTTGAGAGTCTCTACAGGCATCTCCCATCCAAAGCTTTAACACATAAATGGCTCACGTGGTTGAAAAAAATTCAAATCCAACCGCTAGAGTCCCAGTACATCAGGATGTATTCTAGCTAACCTCTCTCATGCCAGTAGCTTAGTGATTAGACACCCAACAAATAGAAATAAATGTGGACGGTGAAGTATGGTGAGAAATCACACGTTTGTGTTGATAAATAGCTAATGATAGAGACATGGAAAACTTAGAAATTGGAAATATATGACCCTCGTACGGTTTTTAATTTAAACAAGTGGGGTCCATGGTTCATTGATTCGGACTATGGGTTTCCTGTGGCCCACCTTGGATGGATCATTGCTAAGATTAGATGATACCAATCACCAATCTTGAACCCTTCTTCAGTTGATTGTGGACTGTTTTTTGATTAACTTTTCAATGCCTATTTATTCAACACAAGTTTAGAATTTTATCTTATTGAGTTGGTGGGGCCTATTGCTTTCTTGGGACCCACCTTGGATGGATCCTAGCTAAGAATAGACGATATCGACCACCAATCTTGGGCCCTTCTTCATTTGATTGTGGACTGTTGTTTGATTAAATACTTTTCAATGCTTATTTAAACACAAATTTAGGATTATCATATTGAGTTGGTGGGGCCTAACAATCCAATGGTCTGGATACTGAAGCATCTACCCCCACTTGTATAAAATGAAAACTTTCAGTATAGTCTGAATTCAAAATGATATAAGTTCTTTGTGTGGGGCCCACCGGGTTATACGTCCAATATCCAACCCGTCTATCCTGGTCGGCCCACTGTAAAAGTTTGGACACCGAAGAAAGATGCCGATCCAACCGGACTCAGATTTGGTAGTGGCCCCTCCAGTACCAACGTGAGTAATGGTCAGTGCTGGAAAAGCTCAGTGGGAGCCACCATGATATGTACCTGTGTTTGATCCATTCCGTCCGTCCATTTTTCCAGCATGAGCCTAAAACTGAGTCAGATCCAAATCTCAGGTGGACCACACCACAGGAGTGGTGATTGAACACCCACCAGTAAAAAAAAGTTTTGGATCAAGTTAATTAATATTTGTATTTTACCTTCATCTAGGTTTCGATGACCTAATCAACAGGTTGGTACAGTGGGCCCTATAAAGTTTTGGTGGGCATTCAATCACCACTGTTTATTGTGGTGTGATCCACCTGAGAATTAGATCTACATAATTATTTATTTATTTATTTATTTTTTCTCATGACTTAAAATGAGTTGAAAAGATGGATGGATGGCATGGATAAAACGCATACATTATAGTATATATCATAGAGATTTTTGGATGGTTGTCCATTATCTTCTGTGACGGGGTTTACCATGTATATGTTCTATATAAACCATCCAATCCATGCATTACGTTGAAACTAACAACTATGATGGGATGCCCCAAAAACCAATCCTATTCAATCATTCGGTGGGCGACATTTTAGAGAACCGTGGACAGCCATCCAGCCAACATGATGGTTGGATGGGCCTCCATTGGGCTACCAACCTTCTTAGTAATGCTTGACAGGATCGATGCATGTGGACAGTTTTTTTTTTTTTGTTTGTTTGTTGAAAGACCGGGTGTCACGTGCCTGATTTAGTAGTAACAATTATTATGAGATAATGATGGAGATAAGCGACATAATCCATGCATCTGTACCTAACATAACAATATAAAATAATAATTAAAAAAGGAAGGCATTATCTTTCTCTGATTTCTACTATTTTGACCTTTTCCAAATTACCCACGTCTTAGGTTAAAGATAAGAACCAATCAAATCAACGGCATCGTGTCTCTTTCTCTCTTTCTCCCTTTCTCTCCTTCATGTATCTTGTCACATCACGATAAACAAATCTTCTGGACCTGATTAGCAGGTAGAAAAGAAGTCATTTGATACTCTGGCAGATGTAATACTCGATACGCAGCCACTTACAAAATTCCAAACGTGCCATGCAGGGTGTCAATGGGCCGGGCTCGGGCCTACAAAATCAGAATTTTGAATAGGCTAAACCTGACGCCCGGCCAGAAACAGTTCAAAATCTGGGCCAAGACCAAACCCAGGCTCGGCCCGTTGACAGCCATGGCCATGCTAAGGCCTATTTGTTTCACTTTGGAACCCTTTTAACTATAGAGCCCACCTCATGCATTCATCGTATATCCACACGGTTCATATGTTTTGTTAGCTTAGTTTACGATGTGGTCCCAAAAATAAAGAAGATACAAATTTTAGGTGGAACACACTATAAGAAATAGTGGTCATTGAATGCCTACCATTGAAAAGTTCCTATGGTCCACCGCAATGTTTGTTGACCATTCAACCTGTTGATAATGTCAAACAGACCTGGATGAAAGGAAAAGAATAACATCTTGATACAAAACTTTTATGGCACATAAAAGGTTTTTAATTGTCTATAAGCACACTTTCTTGTAGTGTGGTCCACCGGAAATTTATATTTACTTCATTTTTGGTGACACATCTTAAAATAAGTTCTTAAAACAGATGGACGGCATGGATATACAATGAATTCATCGAAGTGGGTCCTACTGTCACGTCGCAGCTAAGTCGCTCCCTGTGTACGCTTAGCTCTAGGTACCTCCCTGCGTTACTTTCTCTAACGGGAAATGAGTTAAAGGAATCCATGCCATCCATCAGGTGCAACACTCTCTATTTATCTCATCCCAAAAATCATATTGATTCAAGATTGATGTAGACCACCCAAAACAATTATACCTAAAACCCCTAAATTCACATGGTCTGGTACACCTGAGCTTTGGAATACGTTAAGTTTAGGATAATTCTTTTTTCCTAACAAGGCACATCACACGAATGGATTGGATGGCATATAAAGGGCACGGCTTGGGTGGATCCCAATCTGTTGGGTCTACTATGATATATGTGCCTTACATCCATGCTATCCACCCTTTTTTCTAGCTCCTTTTAGGATATATGACCAGAATAAAAATAAAAATGAAGCGCATCCAAATCATAGGTGGAGTACACTACATGTAACAATGGTAATTGAATACTAACAATTAAAAAGTCCTCGTGGGCCACCAAAATGTTCATTTGCTATCCAACTTGTTGATAAGATCACAAAGATCTGAATTAAGGAACTACACCAATATTAGCTAGATTCGAAACTTTGGTAGGCCATGAGAAATTTTTAATGGTTAATCACTACTATTTCATGTAATATGGTCTGCTTAAAATTTAAAATTGCTCACTTTTGGGATCATGCCCTAAAATAAGCCGCCAAAAAAAAAAAGACAATGTGGGTGTAAGGAACATAAATCGTAATGTGCCTCACAGTCATGGATCCACCCACCTTAGTGGGCCAAGAAATCCACCGAAGCCACGCGAGCATACGAACACCCCTTTGGAGCCATACACAAATACACATTACTAATGTGAGTATTTTATCCCAAGTGTTTCTTATGTTGTAGCCTATTTGAGTATCGAGTTGTTATGATTCGTGTATGATTTGGGTGAAACTACGGCTTGAATGATTATTAAGCTTCATGGTCATAGCTTTCAATTTGCAAAAGTAACCCTAATTTCATCATCAAGGCCCTCAATTGACAAAAGTAAACCCGGTAGATGGCTAGCGTGCAGTACATACGCGCGCTTTTTTAACTAAAAAGACTGCATCGGCTCAACTAAGGTAAGGCATGCGGAAGACCTTACTTGCACTACTTGATCACTGAGGTGGACAAACATGCATCATACTCACCCCATCCACACTATGTTTTCACAGTGGATCCTAAAAGTCAGTCTAATACAAGAGTTAGGTGGGTCAGACTGTAAGAGGTGTAATACAAGAGTTAGGTGGGCAAGACTGTAAGAGGTGTAAATTCGCATGACTTTGAGTCTTCGAATGTCCTAATCTTCAGAAAATACATTCATCCTGATATGGCTAGTGCTATGAGTGGATTTGATTTTATAACATTTATACACCATGGTGGGCCACATCTCAAATTCCACCATGAATGGTGGGACTTCCCATCTTACCTGTTTCCGACGGTGTAGCCTACCTGATGATTTTTGGCCCCTATTAGGGTGGCACACCTTATGGATGCTGTGGATCTCATCTACACTAAAGTCATTCTGCCCATGTCAGCACGTGGAAGTCATGCTGGCGGTGTGCCTACGAAAGTCACGCCAACGTTTTCTTTTAACTAAGTCACAATCCTAAAGTCAGATTGGTTGAACAGTTCTAACCCGTGATTGGTAGAATAGTCGGTTGGATCATTTCATTTCCACCGCCAAAAAAATGTCCACCAGTGATAATTAGGTGATTATAGAGGTGGGGTTTTTGTTTGATGATACGTATGCTGGGTCCCACAATTTAAACAGTGTAATGACTGTTGCCCGGGTATCAAAGTCAGTAGAATAGTCCTGACTTTTATCTGTGATGGAAACCTTAGTCTTAAATGGAGAAAATTATAATATAAAAGGAGGTATATATCTTTAGTTTTCTTTTGTCGAATGGGGCTACTCATGATCAAAAGGGTAGGATTGTTCAGTCAAAGTTTTGTACCTCACACCATCTCCAATGGGTCCCAGATTTGAAATGTACTGCTAGATGTGAATGTACTAGACCTTTGCGTCCCATCCACCTAGGGTTGCAGGAATCCCCTGAAACCCTAGGCTCTTTTGAACGTGCCTAATTCTTAAAGATCACTGCCTAACATGGGCTGGCACAATTGATAAATGGAGTAGATATAACACAACATCTTGGTGGACTGGAGTTAATGTGAATTGGGTATGCCCCACCTCATCTCCTTTCTCTCTTGACAGATCTCATTGTATTATATGTTACTATTAGAGATGGGCCCATACAAAGCACGTTTGAAAGTTGATCATCCACTGAGTTTTATTTTTTACATTGACTTGCCATCCAATCAAATCCTGACATCTCAAGAATAGATGGAAGTTACTCCAAACAAAGGTAATATATATCCAATCAGCATCCCGTCACGTATAGATGGCTATACCTTGTTGGTGTCATTCTTTATCTTTATTTTCTCCAATATCACATGGTTGATTTATATTTTTTTACTATAAGAAGAAAATTCGGAATGAGAGTCTGTCTTATCCCCCAACTAGGTTTTATTTGGACAGCTGCATCCTGACGGTACTGATGACAAGCATGTATGGTGATTGAGATTGTTGACTTGGTGGACCATGTGCTAATTTTACGGCAAAGAAAGTGAACACTGGTAACCACTTGTGCAATTTTGGTTGGGCCCAACGTCAACTTGAGTGGCCTGGTTGGGTTGGATTGGTCTTAGGTTGAAAATTCGCCTTTTGACCTTCAAATGAGCTGAGCTTAGGTTAAAACATGACTTTATTTGTTGGCGAAAAAAAGGAAAAAGAAAAACACAGGTTGAACGATGAGTTATTGTCTTCCCATCATGCATGAACTATAACATAGGAAAGAGATAAGTGAATGAAAGTCTCTAAAAACATGATTTTCTCTTCCATTGCTTCTCCTGTAGTTTCTAACAATGGTAAACACCTCTCTTCTTATTTTGATTATTTTAAACATCTTCCCTCTGTTTGCAACCCTAAAAGGCATTGATAATGTCTCTGATCTTAAAAAAGCGCAAAAGATCAAAACGCCAAGTTCAAATGTTGGGCCCCACCTTGCTCATATACATGGCATGTAAGTTAGGAAGGTGGGAAGGCCTTGTTGAACACAGATAGCCTGCAAGCAGGAAGTATAATGTAAAAGCCAATAGCCTACAACTTGTA
The DNA here is from genome assembly GCA_030180095.1 of Magnolia changhungtana. Taxonomy (NCBI): domain Eukaryota; kingdom Viridiplantae; phylum Streptophyta; class Magnoliopsida; order Magnoliales; family Magnoliaceae; genus Magnolia; species Magnolia changhungtana. Next base: position 2,923,893 of record JASAUF010000336.1, read on the forward strand.
GTCTGAACATGGATAGCCTACAACCTCAATTGCATGAAAAATTTTAAAATCGTAAACCATTTGGATTGTGAATCAGAATCATAGTGTAAGGTAAAAGCAACATCATTATGATTTTATGATATTTGTTTTGGGGTTTTTGGCCTGCGGAATCACACAGATCTAGATCTATGATAGCAATCCAATGGCACCAAGCACACAAGAGCACACACAGATTTAACGTGGAAAACCTTTGTGGGAAAAAACCACGGCACAAAGTGATAGATCACCACTATGAAGATAGAAATTACAAAGAGAAAAGACTTATCCGATTTGAACAACCTCGAATCTCACCCTTGCTACACCCGTTGATAACCCTAAACCCTTTTAGGAACCCTTGGAACTACTTTAGAAAGCCTTCCCATACATTCTCATTACCCTAGAAAAGCCCTAGGGATACCTATTTATAGTTTAGGAAACTTCCCTTTCGCATCCCAGTTGCGAAAGGACTCAAATCCGCAGTTTCGCGCAAAATCGCGGAACAAACTGTGTAACTTACGACTAGTCTAGCCGAGTCTTCGACTAGTCGTAGGACCCCTTCGACTAGTCGTACCTACAGTAAAAACAACAAAAACTCACAGGACTTTGAGTCGTGCCAGGGCTCGAATCTACGACCGGTCGAGCATCTCCCACGACCGGTCGAAGCTTCCCACGACCGGTCGAACGACCTCAAAACCTTCAGATCTAAGACTTTTCTCAACAATCTCTACTAAGTCTTCAATCTTCAACCGTGTAGCTCCTTGACCTCTTATCTTATCTCTGCTTCACATCATAGCTCAAGATCACACTCCGTCCTTCTTTTCCGTCATCGCTGAGTCCAGAGAAGTTTCACAGAACTTGAACTTCTCTATAGGAATTTCTTGTTGATCATGTCTGCCGGATCTAAATCCACATGCCCAACCACCTTTGCTCCTATCTTCACATAAGAATGACGTAGTCTTCTTACCATCTCACCGCTACCCAATATTGCTTGCCGGGGTACTTGCTCACAACACTGATAGCCTGTGAAATAACCGGTCTAAACCAGACCATGGCATACACTGCCCACCGCATTCGAATAAGGCTCATGAGATATCCTGCTTTTCCTCATCTGTTTTGGGACATGTCCTGAGGAAAACTTGAGGAGAAATGCATAGGGAACGCTCTCCAGCTTTACCTGGCCCATCATATCCTGGATCAATACCTATACACAAGGTATTCCTCCTGTAATTACCAAAGCCTACTCCTCTTTCAGTCTCAACGTCGAGAACCATCTTCGCAGCCCCCTGATCCTTCATCCTGAACGTCCCACTTAACCGAGTCTTCAGTACACTGATTTCAGACATGTCATAATTAGCGATCCACATGTCATCAATTCCTGACTCACCATGAAGGAATCAAACCATTGCCTAGGCGACAGGTCGAACTACGACCTCCTGCAAAGTCTTTTCTCAGCCCCTTTAACTTCGAACCGCTCTGGTTGCTTTATGTAGATCTGCTCTTCACTTTCCCTTACAAAAGTGCAGACTCCACATCTATCATTCCAGCTCAAGATCACGTTGGCCAACCAGCGCCAAACACGGATCTAATAGACACCTGCTATACCGTCGGCGTGAATATCTCTGAGAAGCCGATCTCTTATCTCTGAGCATAACTCTTCACTACCAACATCGCCTTGTATTTATGCTGTATCCTCCTGAAGATCCACCTGCATCCAACCGCTCTCTAGTCCACTGGAAGCTCCACCCGCTCCCATATGTCGGTCTGGTACAACGAATCCATCACATCACCCATAGTCACCTTCCACTTTTCAGTACCAGGCTCACCTAGAGCCATCTGAAAAAGAAGATGAATTCCTTACGATATTGGAGTCGTTCATGTACCTCGCCGATATCCTACGATCATGCCGTATGATTCTTCTCACAGGTGGCTGCTCCACCTGCTCTATATCTCTATTCGTACGTCTCAGCCTTCCTGCCCTGACGCTCATGTGGCCATGCCCAACATGCCACACACGTGCAGAGGTAGAATCCATTACATCCACTATAGCTCCATCGTTTGAAGTGCTCCCGATCAACTTGTATAAGTTACCGAGTCGTTGCGCTTTCATGATTACCCGTGCCCCCTTGGATATTGTAAGAGCACCATCAATACTTGTGTACTTGCATCCTTTTGCCTCAAGAACACCAAGAGAAATTAGATTCTACTTCAAATCAGGAACGTGCCTGACATCAGTCAAGGTACGCTCCACCCCATCAAACATCCTGATGCGCATCGTACCAACAGCCACAACGTTACAGGCAATGTCATTGCCCATAAATACCTGTCCACCATCGCACTCCTTGTAGCTGGTGAACCAACTCCGATGAGGAGTCATGTGAAAAGATGCCCCTGTGTCTAGCATCCACTCGTCCTTACGATCATCGCATGACCGTCTGAGCGAAGACACAGACAAAACATCACCATCACATCCATCTGACGTGGCAGCGTTGGCCTCCCTCCATGAAGCCTCAGAATCTTCCCTCTTCGATTTAGAATTTCCACAATCCTTCCTCACATGTCCTTCCTTCCCACAATTTCAGCACTTTACCTTTCCTTTGCCCTTGCCCTTGGATTTGGATCTAGAACCTGAAGAACTTGTACCTTGTTCAGAATTCCTACCCATTATAAACAGTGCATCAGAAGACGTCCCCATGTCGCTGTTTAGTTATCTCATAGCCTTCCCTTGAAGAGCTGAGATAACTGTATTGATACTCAGGGTTTTGTTCGTGCTGCACATAGTGTCATTGAATGCCTCAAAAGACACCGGGAGAGAATTCAGCAACATACATGCCTGTTATTCATCTTTCATCACTTCCTCCATATCCAGCAATTTGCAAACCAATTTATTAAAGTTGCTGATGTGAGCCTCCAGATCTCCACCCTCTGCCATCTTGAAGTTCCACTGCCCCTTCAAGTGTAGGCAATTTTCAGAGGACTTCTTTGCATAAACATCCTCTAACTTCGCCCATAACTTAGCTGAAGTTTTCTTCCTCATGACGTTGAGAGAACCTCATCCGTGAGACATAAACGGATCGATGATAAAGCCTTCTTATCAAGAGTATTCCAATCACCATCAATCATAGTGCACTTCCGCTTCTCAAGAGCACCATCTTCACCTTGCTTGATTAAGGAACTCATCATCTTGATATTCCATAACTCAAAATTATTTTTTCCTGAGTACTTCTCAATCTCATACCTGGCGCTCGCCATTATTACTAATCCCTCAGATTCAGATCTGTACCCTAACCGATTGCTCTGATACTACTTATTGGGGTTTTTGACCTGCGGAATCACATAGATCTAGATCTAGGATAGCAATCCAATGACACCAAGCACACAAGAGAGCACACAGATTTAACGTGAAAAACCCTTGCGGGAAAAAACCACGGCACAAAGCGACAGATCACCACTATGAAGATAGAAATTACAAAGAGAAAGGACTTACCCGATTCGAACAACCTCGAATCTCACCCTTGCTACACCCTTTGATAACCCTAAATCCTTTTAGGAACCCTTGAAACTACTTTAGAAAGCCTTCCCATACATTCTCATTACCCTCAAAAAGCCCTAGGGATACCTATTTATAGTTTAGGAAACTTCCCTTCCGCATCCCAGTTGCGAAAGGATTTAAATCCACAGTTTCACGCAAAATCGCGGAACAAACTGCGTAACCTACGACTAGTCTAGCTGAGTCTTCGACTAGTCGTAGGACCTCTTCGACTAGTCGAGCCATCCCTTCGACCAGTCGTAGCTACAGTAAAAAACAGCAAAAACTCGCTGGACTTTGAGTCGTGCCAGGGCTCGAACCTACGACCGGTCGAGCGTCTCCCATAACCAGTTGAAGCTTCCCACGACCGGTCGAACGACATCAAAACCTTCAGATTTAAGACTTTTCTCAACAATTTGTTTAACCACATTTGTTTCCCAATCAAATGCAAATGTAATTGAAGATAAATAATTTATAATCATTACAAATATTTGTAAATTTATTATTATTATTATACAAACACACATCATTTTTGTTATTAACTTGACATTTCACCAGTATAAAAGTATTATCATTATATATAATTTTACTACTCCTAACTAAAAAACAAGAATTACTGGTCAAAATACGTTGGCCTTCATATTGTAATTTGTAATTATATGCTTATAAGACTTTAATAATATAACTTGCAATTTAAACCATCCCTAATATAGCCCAATAAAAGAGCATCAAGTGAATAATTTAAATGTAGTCCTTGCACCAAAAAGTTGAAACAAAGAGCGTATTTCACCGTGAGATGACAATAGCATAAATATTATGATGATAAACTGACTCAATACACTGTAGCACAATGAATTACTTTTACTTTCTCTAAAATAGAAATCCATATTTCAATAATTCTCATAAAAATTATAAATTAATTATTATTTATTTATTTATTTTTCTTTATATTATCCAAACATGCCACGAGTGAAATAATTCTCTCCTTTCTGGATGGATAAGGTTACAGGAGTATAGCAAGAATGAGAGATGCAGAGAAAGTTCTCTATCCAACCACTGATGATGATGGGCCAAATGAATGAAAGGTCCTGATTAATATACACCAACCATATTGAAACACGTAGTCTACGTCATTAGAATCAGGAATGAATGACCTTTCATCCTTCTCTCTCTTTTGTCTCTTTCGTCAGTCAAAAGCCAACATTCATTCATTCACTGTCCAATGCCATCTCCATCCCTTCACGTTATTCCACGTATTCTCTCTGCACACGCAAAAAAACCGGCGTCCTCGAAGCCCTCTCTCCCTCAATCTCAGAACTTTTTTCAAAATAAAAATAAAAAAAACAAAAAAAAACAAGAGAAAGGACATTTTGGTCATTAATGCACCGTGAGTTGCTGTCCAGGCATCGAGATGATCGTCATCATCGTTGGTTGCGCAGCAATTCCCATCATTCCCTTAAATAGACGAAGATTGAAGAAGAGAGACAAAAGGAATTTTACAGCCTCTAAAACTCCTCACATTCCTTTGGACTCTTCTACCCCTTTCTCACCTCCTGTCGCCCTCTTCTGTCATTCCTCCTTCCTACCTCTTTCCGGACATCTCCTTTCCTTTCCTCGACTTTCGTGACGTGCCATCTCATCCGCTCCTGCAACCACCCCCTTTTTTTTTTAAATCTTTCCTTTGCTTGCTACGCACGGTAATCTGAAGCCATCTCCCATCCGTCCCCTCTCTCTCTCTCTCTCTCTCTCTCTCTCTTTTCTTCACACATCTGTCCGTTGAAAACTCATTTCATTTGGTGATTTGATAGGCTGTGAGGCCCATGACTTGAGGGTTTTGCTTTTACGTGGATGTATGGCACTCGGAAATCTTCCTGGCCGTTGTTACAATGGCCCCACCTTGGATTTCTCCTGAAATAAAATATTAAAATTTCTTATTATAAAGTAATAACAATTTAAAGTTTCTCTTACTTAAACACGTGGCATAAATGGATGAAATTACAATATTCAATTTAATATAGACAGAATGCGCATTCAAACACTCAAATGTTTTTAAGGGGGGATGGCCTACTTATCACTTGATTAAGATAGTCTGATCAAAATTCGGCTAGAGGCCAATCGACGGCTGAGAAAATGACTCCCTTCAATTTACATATGATGAGTTCATGTTAGCTGTACCTACCAATCCAACGGTTAGGATTTTGGCATCCTATTCAGACTGGGCCCATCATAGCATCGTTTGAATCTGGCAAACACGACAAGTTGAAAAAAGCGACCCTATTTACAGATGCTCTTGGATCGGGTCAACCTGGTATAATGAGGAAAAGATTGATACTCTGATGGATATGATTGTCCATGCGCATGCATGTATCTTATTCCAAAAGATCTAAATGGTGGCCCCCAGTTAGATGGGGAATGGCCCTGAAATCAGATCCATGAGGTGATCTTAACCTATAACCATGTAAATTTCATTCGTTGATTCTGGACCAGTGGTTATTTTTTCGTTTGAACCGTTGATTTCGTGGATATAAATGGGATAATTAGGACCATTCACGTGGGACTATGATTTGGACAGTTTAGATTTATTTGTCGGTTTTGGGCGTAATACAGTCGTTCGTAGTTCTCATGCCGTGACAACGCGGAGATCACGTGATATCTAGTGACAGAGAACGAAAATGGATGTGTCGCCATTCGATTTGTACGGTGAGAAGTGATCTTTATCCATCGACCAGCGGGTCCCACGGTTTATGGACGATGCAATATTCCCTCAGATTGGAAGATCCTAACCCTCCGATTAATGGACCATGTAAGCATATGTTCAAACAAAAAGTTGATGATTACGCATTAAGATTTGACGGTTGGATCATCCATATGTACGGTGAATAAGGATGGGGCCACTATTTAGGCGAAGTGGGTCCTCTTAGAATGCCAACGGACGATCCCAGCCGTAGAAAGCCTCTCTCTTATTCAATGTGGTTCTTTTTTTTTTTTTTTTTCTGAACACCCATTTGAAAGCTATCCATCATGTGGTTAGGATTGCTTGAGATGTGTGATTTTCGCGAAAATGGTCCACCCATGGTCGAGACTAATTGTATTGGACTCATTGGAGTCTTAAACCATGGTGCACATGGAAATTATTAATTGGGATTGTTCATACATTGGGCCCTAATAAAAGTGTTTTTTTTTTTTTCAAAAATCAAACTATTTGACAACCCATTTATCAATTTCCTTAATTTTGACCATTAATTATTTCCATTTTCTACCATTTATTTAGTAGCCACCCATCATTTGTATAGAAATGTTTAAAGGGTGTAAGTTTTTCTATGTTTTTGTCACTAACTACTCAAAACATCATAAACATATCAAGCCAGGGTTACACCATCTAATCTTTGTTGGGCTTATCATATTACCCATGTAGCATCCACTCCATCTACTGGGTTTAACTGTTTGTGTGTTTCCGAAAGTGCTTAGCTAGAAATTTTTCTTTTTATAGTTGTGGTATTAGCTTCACTAAAAAATAAGGAGCTTTCTTCTGCATAGGAAATTAGGCTAGTACATAAACACAATGTACAAGTTCTTTCTCTCATTCACTTCTTGAATAAAGTAAATTTGTTTTTATTTCTCTTTTCACTCTCTTTTGTATATCTATTATCTTTGTGATGCAGGGATGGATGTGATGAGGAAGGGATAATTACTCTGAATTTGCGGAGCTTCTCTGGACTCCGCACATAGGTTCCATGAATCTATGAGAAAAATGGAAATAAATTCTTATAAAATTGAAAATAAATTGATTGATGATTAAAAAAAGAAGTGAATTTACAAACAATCCTTTAAATAGTGACATCAAACATAGGAAGAAGTTTCAGAATTAAACTCCAACTCAAACTCCCTAAAAAATGTGACTTACTATGAATAGTAAACTTACTATTTATAGACGATAATGATTTCTACTAGATTTCATGTTTTTCAGCCGAAAATAGTAACTGTCCAATTTGGACTAATCATGTTATTCTCCTAAATTTTCTAAGCCCTTTTGATGTTGGGGACGACTCCTAAAACTCAACGGATCAAAAGTTTTGATCGAACTAAAACTTACCATAAATAGTAAATACAAAAATAAAACGGAATTTCGAATGATTTGATGGAATCTCACAAATCCGGAGTGGGCAACCTACCATAGTGGGTTGGTTGGCTAAGTAGCTTCTCCTACTCCAAAATCATATATTATACGTCAAAATATCTCATTCTGACCTGCAAGATATGCTTGTTTTAAAATTCTGATGTCCTAATTACTTCGGCCTTCAAATGAGCCTTCTTTGGTCCATCTTTGCCAAGAAAGTATCATTAACCTGCTCTACATCACTTTGGATGCCAAGACCATTCTTTCCATAACCTTCTTGTATGATTTTCTACAAGTCCAAGTTAAAGGTGGCTCGTGGTATCAAATTAGGCCGGGTGCTACTAGGTTTGAGTAAACTTAGGCTAGCCAATGTGGTCGCATCATTCATATGCAATAGTCAATTCTATAGACCATATACTCCACCATGCTGTACAGGTAGAGCGTTGAATGTTTGGAAGAACTGCAAACAAAGAGTTGTTGAAAAAATGGAGATGGGGATGCTGTTCATTGTTAAAATTAGAAGTCATGAGATATGGATATGGACAAGGAGATAGGTTGAATTATTAATCCAGCCTTTCCATCTATTGGGCCCTAATAAAAATGGCTTATTTAAAAATAAAAACCTATCTAACAACACATCTATCAATTTCCTTTTGATCATTAATTATATTTGTTTTATTCTACTTATTTAGCATCCAACAATCAGTTGGATATAAATGTTTAATGCGTGTAAGTTTTTATGCCTTTTTAATTTGTTGTTGGAAACATACTGAAAATTTCTAAATTAGGTGATGTAGCCAAGGGTTACACCTTCCAATTTATTATTATTATTATTATTATTTTTTTTGAAGGAAAAGATTATATTCAATTGGGAAGCACATAGGCTTCACAGCAGGAACAATTTTAGGCAGGGCCCTATGACAAAAAGAGCTAAGGCCCTCCTATCATATGAGAAACAAAGCAAAATGAAGTTAGACTTCCCAAAGGTTGCCTAGGCCTACTTTATCCAGAAAGGGAAGGCCCCGCTCAATTGCTAGAGATCCGCAAAGGAGTTGAAAAAAAAGGTTCATCTGGCTTTCACTACCCCTATGGGTGAGGCTATCTGTAATGGAATTGGCCTCTCTAGGTGTGTGGGAGATCTAGACCTTCGTGTTACGCTTGAGGGCCTTGATTCTCGCCTTCTAGTACCACATGGGCCAAGAAGGATTGTTGCTGTTGGAGATGGCCTTCACCACCGTAGTAGAGTTGCCAGCCACCTCCACTCTGCTATAACCGAGGTGATCACACGGGGCCATCCCATCAACAATTGCCTTTATTTCAGCTCTGGGATCGGACCGGAAGCCCCGTAGCCATTGGAGAAGGCAAATAGGGCTTCCGCTTTCCAGTTTCTCCCTATTCCACCACCTCTAGATTAGCCCGGGTTCCCTCTAGGCGACCTATCCACGTTAAGCTTGATCCACCCCTGTTTGCGTCTAGTCCATTTGACAATTTCAATTTGGGGTTGCTTGGGAGTAGGCATTTTGATACCCAAAAAATTGAGCGATTGGATCCATGCTCTTGTAAGCTGATGAGAGCGATCCAGGCTTAAATCCCCTTCCAATATCTACAGGGATCATCATGTTGTGTATGCATCATCCACTCCATGCATCAGGGCCAAAACTTAGTCCTGTCCACCACTCAAGTGGGTCACAACACGGGTAACGATGGGGATAGGAAACACACCATTAAACTTCCTAGATGCTGTGTGGCCCATCATAGATTTTATATGCCATCCAACCCGTCCAGTTTACCTTTGGAATGAGTTACTTCTGGAATAGGCTCATGAAGTGGATATTAAAAACACAAAACCCTCGGCCCTATAGATCTCGGGTATTATGGCCAGTACATTCATGATTGTAGAGGATTTTATTGCGTTGCAAGCACGTCTCTCTCTCATAAAAACCAAAAGGAAATAAGAAAAAATTCCTATGGACTAGGAGAATGAAAAGACAAAAGGAGAGTTTATTAGACTTTGGGATGTTAAAAGTCAATTTCTTCGCCACCACGTTATAATTGTTTTAGACGAGGAGGGAATTTCACGTAGAAACTACATACCTACTTAGAAAATTAGTGCAAGATTCATGTGGTTTGGTAGGTGGCTACTTGCACCATTAGGGAAGTGTATGGCCCAAAGGACCATATTGTCTAAATCATGTGTGTTGCTGTGGATGGTCTATTGAGATAAGATGATCTCAACCGTCCGATTGATGGTCAACAAAAATGATAAGAAAGCAAATAGTCAGTAATACCAACACTTCAGTGGTTGCAACCAAAATACCAATTAAATGCGACGATTCTAGTCCTCATTGCCACAATGAAGTTGATGGAGTTCACATTGAGGAAGTCTTTGGTAAGATGGAAATGGAATGAGATGATGCCAACCGTCCCATCGTAAATCTGTCTAAACTTTTGACCATAGCACATACATGTTTGGTCCACCGGACGAATGATCTGATCTTGCTAACTAAAATGAAGAAAAAAATGGAGAGAGAGAGCAATAAAGAATACATATTGTTTAGAGAGAATTCAAAACTTCAAATAAGATATGAAAGTGTAGATAAGGATTAGCTTTTTAGGGATGTGTGGTAATTGGTTATAATAACTGTGTAGAGGAAATGGGAGGTCGGACTATGTTTAGGCTGGGTGTATATAAGGGAGATTAAAAAAGGAGAGGAATTAAAAGGAAAGATAAGATTAAAAAAAAAGCATGACAGATTCTCTCCAAAAGTCACTTTCTTACCGTGTGCTTAAAGAAGGCCTTTGAATAAAAGAGGAAAACATGGGAAGATATGGATATGATTAGTGAGAAAAAATATGAAAGCTTGTTCACTTATAGAGGATAGTGGCTTATTTATTATTATTAATAGAATAAGATTCATCAATCTAATAACCTATGATCTAATTGAAGTTGTGGTCAGTGATAAAATGGAGTGATGGAACAAGATCCGTGTAACTGACCCCATTTATGATTCATTTTGATTGGCATTTCTGTCAGTTCTGTGTGAAATTAGTCTCACATGGGATCCAAGTGGACCATTTACTAGATGGATGGCCCCAACTGATAAGTTAACCTTCTTCGCACAATACGATGAAATGACTTTATCATATTGTGGTGAATCATCTTTACGTTAATTATCTATTTTTCCTTGATAAAATAAGACCTTATGGTCCTTTTATTTCAAAGTTTTCTCCATGAGGTTATTCGTATTTCATATTTAAAGATTTATTTGGAAGCAAGTAAAGTTTTGTCCTGATCAAGCTAATTGGGTCAAGCTGATTTGAATTCGGTTAATCAATTTAATTGGTCTAGACTAACTTAGATTGCTGTTATTCATCAAGCAAATGAGATAAGGATAACAGTGACACAGCACATGTGCACACTTCTAACTTTTCATAAATAACACACAAGGTTCTTAAAAATGCATCGAGTCACATGTGACAAATGTAGGGTGGTTGAGGATGTACAATAGCACATGTAAGAAACTTGGTGATTCATAGCATAAGCAGTGCACGAACAACTAAGTACATGTGGCATGCAACAAATGGAGGGCTGGCAAATTTTTGGAGATTAAAGCTAAGATTGTAGCACTTGTGTTGCACATGTGGCGTATGTGCTCTGCAACTGACAAAAATAAAATACAATATAACTAGAATAAATAGATCATTTGTATTAAGTGGATACCTCTCTGGTAATCAAACTAGATATCAGATGGCCTTTCTTTTTGGGGCCTTTATTCTATGGACCAAAACATGTATAGGGCAACTTTCACAGTACCATCGCTGTTGCTAGTAATTGTATTAACTGATCTTGTTTCGCCATTTTTGTGCCACCAACAAACAGGTCAGATACAACAACATACATAATTTCCTTTAAAAAAAAAAAAAAAAAAAAACAGGAGGCAACTGAGGGGAATTTTAGAAACCTCAATCCATATGACACTGATTTCTCAATATTAATCATCACCTAGTCACTACAAAACTTATGACAGGATCGAGTGGTCTTTTCTCTCTAGGGTGCTCTCCCGTGATAATGCCCTCCTGATGGCTCGCCCCTCCATCCAGGAAGTTCGCGAAGTGGTGATGGCTCTTTAGCTGGATGGGGCCCCTAGCCCGGATGTTTTTTTTTGAGCGTTTTTCATGTCCTGTTGGGATATTATATGCCACGACCTCCTAGCCGCAGCCAGGGTGTTCTTTGAGGGGAGCTGCTTGCCTCGGGCATTTACTTCCTCTCTCATTTGCCTCATTCCCAAAGGGAAACCCCCTAAGCCTTTTGCCGACTTCCGTCTAATTAGCCTATGTAATTGTATCTACAAGATCATGGCCAATATAGTTGCCCATCGGTTGGCCAAGGTGCTCCCAAAGCTTATTTTCGGAGCAAGGCACTTTCATTAGAGGGAGATTTATTGCGGAGAGCATAGCTCTAGCTCAGGAGGTCCTCAGGGAGATAAACAGAAAAGTCTGAGGAGGAAACATTGTGCTGAAACTGGATATGAAGAAAGTGTATGACAGGATCGAGTGGTCTTTCCTCTCTAGGGTACTGCTCTCCCGTTTTGGCTTCGATGCGGCTTGGATTAGAATGGTTGAGCGGTGCTTCTCCAACCGCTTATTTTCCGTTCTGGTCAACGAAGTGTCTGGGGGTTTCTTCAAATCTACTCGTGGGCTGTGGCAAGGGGATCCTCTGTCCCCCAACCTATTTATTCTCTTCGCTGAGGTGATTAGCAGAGGATTTTCAGATTTGATGGATAGTGAGCCAGACATGGCCTATCAGCTGGGGAGAAACGCTCCACGTGTTTTCCATTACTTTATGCAAACGACACGCTTCTATTCTTTAACGGGGGGATCAAATCAGTCCGAAAGGTTTAGTCTTTTCAAGACTCTTATCATTGGGTTTCTGGTCAGCAAATCAATCTACAGAAAAGTACCGTGCACTGCTCCTCCCTCCTATCAGCAACCAGGGCCAGCAACATTCAAAGGTTGCTAGGTACGAGCATTGGGCCAGGAAATCTTGTTTATCTTGGGGTGCCTATTGCTACAGGTATAGTTAAAAGTTCTGATTTCCATTCTCTCATTGACAGAGTTGACAATCGGATCAACGGCTAGAAGTCCAAGTGCCTCTCATAGGCCGGCAAGGCCACGTTGATCGCTCATGTGCTATCCTCGATTCCTATTCATAGCATGGCAGCCTCGGTTGTCCCATTTCTTACTCTTAAATCTTTAGAATCCCGATTAGCATCCTTTTTATGGGGTTTGAAAGATGGGAAGAAGAAATCTCATTGGAAAAAATGGACTGATTTAGCTCGCCCAAAATAAGAAGGTGGTTTGGGGATCAGAAGATTGTCGGAAGTCATGCTTACCCTCCACGTCAAGCTCACCTGGGGTGTGAAGTATAATCAGCAGTAGAGTATGTGGGTTCACTTCATGTCCTTTGTCCACAGGCAAGACTTACAGCCCGCGTGTCCTCATCTCAGGTCAAAGCGGGCCTCCCCGCTGTGGAAAAAAATCAGATCGTTATTCCCTTTCTTGGACTCCAAAGTTCAGTGGATGATTGGAAGTGGTGAGTGTAGTTTTTGGCTGTCCAACTGGACCAGCCATGGGCCCCTCATCTAGCGGGCCTCCCAGCCCATTCCAGCTTACACTGCAATGCTCTGGGTCCGGGATTGCTTGGGACAAGGTGGCCCTCTTCCACCAACATTGGTATTTAATTTCCTCCCCCAAGAGATGATTAATGTAATCTTCCAGGGGGGTTCTACATCTCGGATGGTCTGGACATCCCCTGCTGGCCCTTCCATCCTTCTGTCCAATTTTAAGTTAAATCTGCCTGGGTGAAAAGCAGGCCCCGTAGATCGTCAGTGTTCTGGTGCAAAAAATTGTGGTCTTCCTACCTGCCACCTAAGATCTCCTTGCTGGCTTGGAAAGTCCTCCACAATGTAGTCCTCGTGGAGTGCTCCATCCAATCTAAAGGCATTCACCTTATGTCTTGCTGCGTATGCTGTGACGCTATCTATCCGCAGGGGCCCTCTGTGGAATCCATCAACCATATTTTCTTATCTAGCCCCTGTGCGAAATTCATTTGGTCTCTGTTTGCAGGTATTTTCGGCAAATCCCCCCTTGGTGGTCCCTCCATTGTTGACCGGCTTTCGCTTTGGTGGAACGGTTCCCCTTCCCCCTGGGTCTAGGTTGGTACCATTTGCAATTTGGTGCCTGGGATTATTCTTTAGGAGTTGTGTAAAGGGAGAAATCAAGGTAAGTTTGATGGCAGTCCCCCTGCGTTTCAAGTTCAGGTTGCCTGTATTAAAGGGTGGATTTTCAGCCTATCCATCTCGGCAGATCGTGCCTCTTCTCCTTCGGTTGGCAGCAGCCGCGCTCTCTCCTTGTTGAACGTTCGGCCTGCTTCGAGGTCCTCTTCTTCAGGCTCGATCTAGGTTATTAGGTGGAAAAAACCTCCCCTGGCCTAGGTGAAAATCAATGTTGATGGTTCTACTAGGGGTAATCTAGGTTTGGCTGGCGGTGGAGGTATCTGTAGAAACGAGAAGGGTGACTTCCTTTTCGGGTTCTATGCCGGCTTCGGGAACAGATCTAACATTTGGGCCGAGATAAGGGCCATTCATGACGGTCTATTTCATTGCTTGAGTAGGGGCTTCTCCAAAATTATTGTCGAATCAGACTCTTTGTTAGTGATCTCCTTGCTTTCCAAGGATTTCCAATCTAGTTGGAAATGGAGATACTGGTTGGCCTAGATTAAAAGGATGCAGGATGCACGAGAAGTTAAATTTCAATAAATTTTCAGGGAAGGAAACGGCCCTACAGACTGTTTGGCTAGGTTGGGTAGCGGATTGCAATCTTCCGCCATTCTTGTTCATTTCAACGACCTCCCAAGAGAAGTGAAGGGCAAGATGTTTCTGGATAGATTGGGCCTAGGTGCTCTTAGGCTATGATTTCTTGTCTTTGCTCCATTGTTTGTCTCATTGCCTTTTCTGTTTTCGGCCTCATAATAGGCTCTGGATAGGCTGTGTGCCTATTGAGCCCGAATGTAAAGCGGCTGTACATTCTGATTTTGATCAATGAAATTCCTTTTGTTAAAAAAAAAGGTGATTCATTGACAAAAAGAAAAAGTCACTACAAAACTTACTGCCGAGGTTGGTTTAGTTAAAGACAACTGGATTCATTGTAACAACTCTCTGACTATTGATTTGACATAATAAAGAAAGGGTGACTCAAAAGTCAAGTGAGTCGACTCGACACAGTGAGGTTTCAAGTTGAGTTTATAGTATACTTGTTATGGACATATACTATGTATTTAAGCGGAGGAACCACTAGATATTCTACAAAAAACCCTAAACATATGAACAACCATAAGAGAGGAAGAAGTCCTACGAAAGAGGAACCCCTGCCGGTAAGTTTTCTACCACTTTCCCAGTAAATTTTTTATTTCCTCTATCTAAAATCTAAAGATCTAACTAATGGACGTGGTGGGTTGGTACTACGCTCATCAGTTTGATTTATAGAGAAGTTTTGATAAAAGAGAATTATATTTTCAACTAGATGCAGTATTATGGGAGATCGATCATGGGGAATTTAGTCGGATCAATTTGGGAGAATTTAAAAACCAAATCATGTTATGATTTTGACTCTTAGAGTGTTCTGATTGACAAATATTCTAGAGTGATCTATAAATAATATAGATAATGTTAGACCATGCTGTAAAATAATTTTATTGACAACCATAAACTTCGGGTGTTCAAATCCAAGCAATCATTTGGTTAATCCGAGTTTGATAATGAGAAAAATAATTGGATGTGTTGAACCTAAACCCTAAGATTAACTATAATTGTAAAAGCTATGAAAGAGAGAAATCCTCAAATTTGAAAAATTGGATCTTATAGTAAAACAAATTAATCCTGATCAACTTTGATCGGTCGATCGATCGAGGGGATCGATTTGTCCAGAGAACTCAAACCATTGTTCATAACCCATTTCGATCGATCGAGGAGGTCCTCGAGTGGTCTCAATCGATTGAACTCAATCAACCGATGATGATCAATTTTGTCCAGTGAGCAACTGACTTAAATTTGACTGAGCTTGATCGATTGCCAAACAAGGTTCGATCGATCGAATGTGGCTGAAAGTGTCTAGAGACTGAAATGATTGATTTGAAATTCATCGATCCTTAGTCAATCTATCAATGACATTGATTGACAGTCCCTTATCTTGACTTATAAACTGAATTAATTAATCATTAAGACCATAAGGATTTTTGGTGGGCCATCTTGGAATTAATTCAGTGGGACCCCATTATTATGACATATGGGGATTATATTATGACACATTAAGTGGGACCCCATTATTGATTCATTAGATTAGATAAATAAAGCCCCAAATGGGTAGGTATAGTTGATTTTTCGGTGCTTTACTTTGGGTTTGTGAATGAAATGGATTAAGTGTTAAAAAAAGAACATGTAATGGTATGTATGTTTGTAAAGTTTTGTAATGGAAACCTAAAATGCATTAAAATGCACCTCATAACAATTAATTGATGAGTGAATTTATGTACACTTGATGTACGAGTCATGGGCCATAACTTGGATATGAGAGTGCACAATCTATATTTGAATTGCGGGGCGTGACACGTTAAGTTTGATGAAGGTTCATTATTTCAGAAGGATGAGCGCATGGAAATAGAAAAATCGGATGTTGATGCTGAAACAGACAAATATGAAATACTTGAAGAAGCCGAGTCGCAAATAGAGGTATAGGAAGAGGTGGTGCCACTATCTATAAGAAGAAATCTACCAAGCGATCGCAAGGTACCATTGAGATATAAGAATAACTCAAATATTGCATTTGCTCTTATTACGGATGAGGGGGCTCCTTTTACTTTTCAGGAAGCAGTTGAACATAAAGATGTAGAGAAGTGGATGACAATGATGCATGATGAGATGAACTGATCTTTGTACAAGAGTAAAATGTGGGATCTGGTGGAGCTACTCGTTGAGCGGAAAGCGATCGGGTGCAAGTGAATTTTTTGAAAGAAACTGGATAGGTATAAGACTAGATTGGTAGAAAATCATGCTCAAAAGAAGGGTGTCGACATCAGTGGTCAAGTATCTATCAGATTTGTATTGACGTTGGTTACTCAATACATTTTGGAACTAGAATAGTTAAATATAAAGACCGCGTTTCTACATTAGGAACTAGAACAGATTTACGTCAAGCAACCTTAAGGGTTCGAGGCGCAGGAAAATGAGAATAAGATTTGTAGGTTAAAGATGTTGTAAGGCCTGAAATAGTTGCCTAAGCAGTGATATAAGAAATTTGATTATTTTATTTTGAGTCAGCAATTTATTAGAAGAGAATTCAATCATTGTATCTATTTTAAATCACTAAGTGACTAGGAATTCATTATTCTAGTGTCGTATGTTATTAATATGCTTATTGTCAGCCATCGCATATATGAAATCAATATATTGAAGGCTCCATTATCCAAGACATTTGAGCTAAAGGATCCAGGGGTTGAAGAAAAAATAATGGTGACGTGGATAACTACGGTCATTTAATAGGCTTTAATGTTAATACTGAGGAGAAAAACTAAAATATATGGGGCCCATTGTGATGTATGTGTCTGATCCATGTCTTACCATTGTGATGTATGTGTCTGATCCATGTCTTACGTCCATCCATTTTACTAACACCACGCCAAAAATGGCAATTTGCGACGTATTTTTTGCGACGGACTTCGTCCGTCACTAAAATCTCTTGGTTTAACGACGGATTTAATCCGTTGCTAATGGAAAAAGTCCGTTGCTAAGCCCGTGTTTGTCCAAAATCCGGTCTGAACGTCGCTGAATTTAGCGACGGACCAAAATCCGTCGCGAAAATCTGATTTACGACGTATTTACGACGGATTTTGGTTCGTCGTTAGTAGGCGACGGACTTATCTGTCGCATAATTTGATTTTGTGACCGTCATAAATTCCTGCCCAAAACACCAAATGGCGCGCTTTTCAGTTGCTTTTGCGACAGATCATCGCCCGTCATAAAAAGGACTTTTGCGACGGATCATGTCCGTCGTAAAAGAACTTTTGCCCTAATATTAATTTTTTTTCATTTTTATAGGAATATGGTGGAAAATTAATTTTTTTTAAAGTCTAATAATTGTTTTTTAATAGAATTTCAGTGGTTTAATTGTACATATTTGTATCTAAGATTATTTTTTAACAATGAATGCAAAAAGAAATTTATTTTATTTTTACATCAAATGAGTGAAATTTTTATTTTTATTTTTTAATTTAAAATTAATATTTAAATGATTTTTAATATCACATGAAAAGAATATTGAGAAGTTCAAAAAATTTAACAATGTTTGAGAAAAAAAATTAATTTTGAAAAAATAAAAATAGTGATTTAATAAAAATCTATTTGTGGGAAAAAAGAATTTTGAATAAAGTCGATAAATTTGAAACAAAAAAGCTTTGATTTTGAGAAAAAAATAATATCTTGAAAAAGAAAAAAAAAATTTTAATGTGAAAATTTTCACAATGTGGGCCCCACCATAATATTTTATAAAAACAATGAGATTTTGAAAAAAAAAAAATATCATTTTAAAAAAGAAAATTGAAAAGTTGAAAACAAAATGATGCTTTTAAAGGAAAAAAATCAGCATTTTGGAATTTTTGGGAAAAAAAATTAAAATTTGGGAAATTTTTTAAGATTTTGAAAATAAAAATTCAGAATTTATATTTTAATTTTTTAAAAATATTTTATAATAAAAATGATATTTTGTTAAAAGTTTTCAAAGAAAAATTAAGAGTAAAAAAATATACATTTTGAAAAAAAAATGTTATTTTTAAATAGAAATTGAAATTTATCTTTGAAATAAAAAATATTTGTTAATAAATTATTAGGTACATCCACTAATTGAACCTTTAAACGTTACAATCAAATTTCACTCAAATTGTTGATCAATCTTGTATGCCCAATATCTTTCTCATATGTAGCTTGATTGAGACGAGTAACTAGTTAAATTGAGAGTATTGATCCGTAAAATATAGTGAATGGACCAGACATGTAAAATGAGCCAAATATTCTGGTCAAAATTGTGACCCAACTTACTGACCTCGTGGGAACCTAAGAATTGATGTAAGTTTTGTGGGCCCCATTATAATGTGTCGAACATCAACACTGTGGATTTGATGTGTCCCCTTTAGGTTATGAGATATCTTAAAAATCATCTGTATACAAAACTCAAGTGGGTCATACCTTCTAAAACTATGTGAAGACATCCTAAAAAATATAAAAGCACCTAGTGGGGCCCACATGAGTTTTGGATGCGGTTGAAACTTGGTTTGACCCCTCATCCAAGTGGGACACACATAATGAGTGGGTTAGATATGTGAATCACATTTAGGCAGGCCTAATATATGATTATGAATGTTTTAAGGAAACCCTTCTCCATTACATTTAGGTGAGTTACTCGTTACCCTTACCAGAGTAAACTTTATGGGGTCCACTGTTATTTATTTATTTTATCCACTCCATTCATTCATGTTAACAAATAATTTGAGATCTAAAGAACAAAATGGAAGCATATCCAAAGCTCAAGTGGATCACACCATAGGAAATAACGTGATTGAATGCCTACCATTTAAAATTTCTTGGAGCCCATATAAGTTTTGGATCAAGCTGATGTTTGTATTTTCTATTCATTCATATATTTTTGATATTATGAACAACCTTTAACCATTTTTGGATAATTTGATTAGTCCAGATTGAAGAGTAAATAACTTCAGATGTTTAAATCAAAATTCACTTAAATTGTTGATCAATCTTGTTTGCCTAATATCTTTCTCATATGTAGCATGATCAGGGCGAGTGATTAGTCAAATTGAGGGTAATGATCAGTAAAATAGAGTGAATGGACCAGACATGTAAAATGGGTGAAATATTCTAGTCAAAATTGTGACCCAACTTATTGACACCTTGAGAACCTAAGAATTAATGTTAGTAAGTTTTGGCTAGTCTCCGTATACGAAACTCAGGTGGGCCATACCATCTAAATGAAAATCTCTGAAGCGGATTGGCTAGTCTAATGCACACTAGTAATATGGCTAGTATTAATGTCACCAAGTTCCCTGGGTCCCATCATAAGGTATGTCTTATATCTTAACCGTCCTTTCCTTTGGTGATCTCGTCCTAAGTCTTTAACCGAAAAATAAGATAGAGCCAAAGATCAAGTGGACCACACTACAAAAAGTTGTGGGGGATTGAATGTTTAGCATTGAAATCCTTTTGGGGTCACAAAAGTTTTGGATCGATGTGATATTTAGTTTTCCTCTTCATCCATGTCTATGTGACCTTATGGACAGATTAGATGGAAAATAAATGCTAGTGGGCCCTATGAATGTTGTAATGGTGAGAATCATTGTCCCCGCAGCTATTTTTGGTGTGGTCCATTAGGCTTCAGATATGAATCATTTTTGGTACCATGCTCTAAAATGCTCTCAGAACGGCTGTTATGTATAAGCCATAGATGGATGGTTATAATTGGCTAACAAATGTGATTCTTTACAATTATAAGCAAACCATGATAATCCTAACAAATGGATGAATCGAAATGTTGATTGGACTTATTTTTGTGTAAATGATCTTGACCGTCAATTTTTAATTCCATTTACCGAATGGTCAAATTTACTAAATCAATGTGATATTTTCATGGTAGCTCTTGAAATATGGATTAGACCTGATGAATTGTATTGATCAATGGTTTGGATCGTCTAGGTTCTGAAAAAAATGGGAGCACTATAACTAATTGTGTTCGTAGGCACTGGAGCATTTCTAAATAAATAAATATAAGAGTCCTTGTGGAGCAACAACATTCATGGGAGATGTGTTGGTGTTCTCTCACATAATTTTTTTTTAAAAAGGAAAATAAAATTAGGGCATGATACCAAAAATGAGAGGGATATAATTCTCAGGTGGACCACACCACATGAAAATAATAGTGATTCGATATCCACCATTAAAAGCCTCCTAAGGCCCACTGTACTTTTTATTTGACATCAAATCTATTGATTAGGTCATACAGGCCTAGATGAAGGGAAAAAAATATCAGATTGATCCAAAACTGTATATGGCCCCTAAAAGGGTTTTAATGGCCGACGCTCATTCAACACTGTTTCCTATAATGTGGTCCAGTTGAGATTGGGATATACCTCATTTTTTGTCTCATACCATAAAATGATATGGAAAAATAGATGGACGGCGGGGATGAAACACATACATCATGGTGGGGCCCACACAGCACCGACCACCAGCCACGGGCACTGGTGTCAGCGCGAGTAGAGAGAGAGGGCCACTCTCTCAATCTCTGTCTCTCACTCTCTCAACTCTCTGTCTCTCACTCTCGCGCACCCTCTCTCTCTCTCTCTCTCTCTCTCTCGGTCCCTCTCTCAATCTCATCCTCTCTCTTGGTCCCTTTCTCAACCATGTCCCTCTCAACCATCTGTCTCTCTCTCTCTCTCTCTCTCTCTCTCTCTCTCTCTCTCTCTCTCTTCTCTCTTAGTGCTCTCTCTCTCTCTCTGTCTCTCTCAGTGGACCGTGATCGGGGCTCCAACTCAAACAGGTATCTCTCTCTCTCTCAATCTCTGTCAATCTCAATACCGATTGAAACAATTTAAGGATTTATGGATTTGGGAATTTATCTCTCTCTCTCTCTCAATATTTGTCAATCTCAATACCGATTGAAACGATTTGGGGATCTACAGATTTGGGGATTTAAGGATTTGGCGATTTGGGGATTTAGGGATTTGGCGATTTAGGGATTTGGGGATTTAAGGATTTGGGGATTTAAGGATTTGGGGATTTGGAGATTTCACTTGTTCTATTGATTCTACAGCAAAAAGTTACAGACTTTGATTCATCAATTTATTCAATTGTTGCTGTTTTAGGATAGTATATTTATAAATCTGACGGCATAACTTTTCTGTAAATCTGAGGATAGTGTATTCCTTGATACCTGTTTTTGGTTGCCCATCAGGTTGCTAGAGCCATATTGGAGAATCCAAAAGACAGCACTAATGTACATCTGATTTATGCCAATGTCACATTTGAAGATATTCTTCTGAAGGTAATATTGCTTTCTTTCCTATAGCCTTATTTTCCGCTTCATTTAGTAGTATGTTTCCTTAAGTTTGCTCCATTGTCTTTTTATTTTATTTTTATTTTTTTTATGGTATATATTTGAAAGCGTAGAAATTGGTATGGGTATTGGTATTTTTATCCTATGATAAAAGAACCTCTATCGCCTATTTGGATCGAGGGTAAACGAAGGAAAACTACCGTTGATGTGACATTTCATTAAGTTTGCTCCATTGTTTTTTTAATAGTATACATACACTACAAGAAAAATGGGCAAAGGCTACGACAAAAAACCGTAACAAAAGCCCTTTTGCTATAGATATGATCTGTAGCACGTCCGTCGCTATTGGTGGGGTAGCTAAAGGTATAACTATAGATTATATCTGTAGCAATAGATACCAATAGCTATGGATTATATCCGTAGCAATACCTTTAGCTACCCCAACAATAGCGACAGACGTGCTACGGATCATATCCGTAGCAAAAAAGATTTTATCCGTAGCAATAGATACCAATAGCGCTAATAATATCCGTAGCAATAGATACCAATAGCTACGGACAAAAGCCGTAGCTATAGCTACAAAATATATTTGCAGCTATTTTTTTAAAAATTTGTAATAATACGACCTGTTTCCATTGCAAGAACCTGCTGTGATTGATAACTCATCTAAGCTTAATGCTAATAGAAATAGTACATAAAATGCAATAATAATAAAAACGATGCATTTATTACAAATAACAATCAAATCATACAATGAGTCCTACATTCACATTTCTAAATAAACGATACTTCACTTTGCTCAACCTATCATAAGAATTACAACTAAGGCGTGCCCTCATGTGCAAGAAACAAATACACTCCAACATAGTAAACACCCTCCATATGCATTCAATATGCTCACGTTTTTACAGAATTTTCTTTCTTCAGACGATCAATTTCAGCAATGCAGAAGATAGAGCTTCTTCTTTCCCTGAAACTGCAGATGTAACTTTTATGGACTTCGACACAAGATCACTTTCAAGTTTTGAAACGCTTCCCTTGAGAAAATGAATTTCATCCTCCACTGACTTCTTTAGCTTGTCAGCTTGTATAAAACAACATTTGTGGACACAATCAAACAAGCATGCCTTTGTACACATCTCAAAAGGAAGAAAGACAAAAAAAATACTTATATATGAAGAAATAAAAAATGTACCTACAAATCTTCTAAACTATGGAAAAATCCAACATGAGTAATGTGTTCAAACCTAGGATGGACTTTTTGTTGAGAAGTGGAGCCACATTTGGGGCCGCCCACTACCAGTTGAGGTTGCGCAGATTTCTTGTCACAAGTCCTTTCGCAACTGGGATACAGAAAGGAGTTTTGCGAATTTCGTGTCGCAAGTCCTTTCGCAACTGGGATGTAGAAAGGAGTTTCACGGATTTTGTGTCGCAAGTCCTTTCGCAACTGAGATGCAAAAGGGAAGTTGCCAAAACTATAAATTCGGGTCCCTAGGGCTATTCTAGGGTTAAGGTGAATATTGAGAAATATTTCTAAGGTGTGGGCAAGGGATTTTCTCTGTACTTCCAAGGGAGAGGTTAGTATATTGCCTTGTAATCTTCGTTCTTCATAGTGGAAGTTTGCATCCGTGGTTTTTTACCCTAGATTAGGGTTTTTCCATGTATATCTTGTCTTGTGGTTTATTTTAGATTGTTTTGATCTGTTTCTAGTTTATATTTCTTCCTGTTTATCATTTGTGGGTGAGGCCTGAGATTGGATCTAGGCTCACTGCGTTGTTGTGTGCTGCGCAACAACTGGTATCAGAGCTATTAGTTTAGTTCTATTGGGAGTGATGGCGGAAGATGGAAAAATTAGAATTGAGAAGTTTGATGGTTCAAACTTTACCTTCTGGAAGATGCAGATGGAGGATTATCTGTATCAGAAGGACCTCTACATTCCTCTAGGAGGAAAAGAGAAGAAACTAGCTAAGATGATAGATGATGAATGATTTTTACTGGATAGGAAGGCTTTAAGAACGATCTGACTCTCTTTGTCTAAGAGCATCGCCTTCAATATATCCAAGGTAAAAACTACAAAAGAATTAATGGAAGCCCTAGCCACCATGTATGAAAAGCCCTCAGCATCTAACAAGGTTCATCTTATGAAATAGCTATTCAACGTGAAGATGTCAGATGGTGGGAGCGTGGCTGAACATCTAAACGAGTTCAATACAGTCACGAGCCAATTGGAATCCATTGGCATTGTTTTTGAGGATGAGGTCAGAGTGTTATTGATCTTATCCAGTTTACCAGATAGTTGGGATGGTTTGGTGATTACTGTGAGCAATTCTTCAGGGTTGACAAAGCTAAAATTTGATGATGTGGCCGGTCTAATTCTCGGCAAAGAATCTAGAAGGAAGGCATCAGGAGTTTCAAGGGATTCAGGGAATGCTCTAAACGTTGGAGGAAGAAGAAGATCGTTGAATAAAGGAGGCAATAAACACGGGCGTTCTAAGTTGAGGAAGAAGTCCAAGGGACCGAAAGACAAAGACGGGTATTGATATTGTGGTAAGAAGGGGCACATGAAACGTGATTGCAGAGCGCTTAAGAAACAAGAAGGAAACTCTCAAGGTGGGAAGGATTCAGTGAATCTATTTGAGGAGAGTGACACAGAGGCGTTGATCTTGTCTCTTGATGCGAGGAATGAGTCTTGGGTTATAGATTCAGGTGCTTCATTTCATACCACTTCATGCAAGGGAGTTCTGCGTAATTATGTGTCAGGTGACTTTGGGAGAGTATACCTGGGTGATGATGAGCCGTGCAGTATTGTTGGAAAGGGAGATGTTTAGATAAGTAAAAAAGATGGAACAACTTTGAAATTGAAGGATGTCAGACATGTACCGAGTTTGAAACGTAACTTGATTTTAGTGGGGTAGTTGGTCGATACCGGTGTAACATCCCAAAAATCGAGAGTCGAGTAGTAACTCAACTCTCGAGTTCCAGAACATCACTTATGCAACATAGGTAATGATGATTAAATATTATTTGTGTTAGTACAATAAACATGAGTGAGATTCTACCAAAATAGTAATTCATACTCCAGATCCATGTATAAAGGGTAAGCGGAAGACTGAAAGGTATATATAGATATATATAAAACAAAACATTCTCGATCTCCAGAGTATGAACTCTAATTGAGTCACCGTATATATATATTTTGGTTCTGAATCAAAATGTTAAAATAGTACAACTGAAATTATCAACCCTGTAGCCCTGTAGCACTGGACAGCCTATGTGAAGCCTCCAGCGAACTGCATGTAGGAGAACTTCTCCTGATCGTCATAGAAGTCGGGCTCAGTCTCCTGTGCTCCAGTAATACTTGCATCTGATACAGGGTCTGGTGGGTATTTTAAAATACCGTCCCGTAACGTGGGAGTGAGTAGCTAACTCAGTGGAGCAATAAAGCATAGGTTAACATGTTATCAATGCAGTCAAGCAGTAATGATAAAGTAGTACAATCAAACACTTCTAACTACTCTTATTAATGCAAGTATGAATGCAGTCATGATGGATGCCCTTACCACACCCTCCCTCGTGCAACACCATCTTACGTTTGTGGTATGCTTTCATCCCTCAGTGCTCCACATCTTCCAGGCACATGCAATGCATGATGAGCATGATTACTGAGCTGTTATTAGTCCATTTCAAACAGCAGGATTGGGAAACTAAGGTACCTCCCTTGTATCATTCCCAAACATGATCCATTCTAGGGTCGTCAGTCCTAGCTAATCTCAGACGATGGTGTATTTTCTAGGTCACTGCAAAGGCTGCCAGGGCTGTTACGCACAAAGGTTATACCACTCCCCCATCACCTCTTTAACGATTCATCACTATACAGAAACAGGCCTAGTTCATACTCTCTACACTGCGGCAAAACTCGTTGTCTCACCGTAAATTTAGAGTATGCTCGAGGTCACTCCACTAACGTCCTACCAACTGACAGTCTATTTTCAAAGCCCGACCAGTTCACTTATTGATAATGGGACTCGGATGCAACCCGATTGGGGACCACAGCCAGGCTATGCCAGTGTAGGCCGACAGTGCGAATATAGTGTCCCATACCACCATAATCGGCTCACGAGTCTGGTTGCTCACTGGTCACTATGGAGAGGCACGTGGCCCCAGCGTAGGTCGACAGCTCGACCACGGTGTCCCATACCACCATGCCCGGCTCATGAGTCTTAGCAGATCGAGGTACCATGGTTAACGGGATTTCACTGGTAAGTTTGGTACCCTAGGTTCAAGCAGTAGCGTCTAAACATGGTGAACATACATTAGACACATCGGGTTACTTGATGAGCCTGACTAGCTCGAGCGCACGATCAACTGAACGACATGAAGTGCATAAGCACTTCGTGCAGCCTAACCACCGTCGCCAACCGAAGTACGACTCGGGTTCGTTTGACACATCCTACGTGGCGAAATGAATCCTCAACCACGATCTCGAGTCTGGTACCGATTGTCTGGACTATAGACATAGTACCAAACTCAATCAATCCTTATTCATAGCATGTGGAGTAAAGCATAATAAACAAAGTAATTCAAGCATGTTAGTAAGCATGTCATAAAGCATGTTATAAAGCATGTTATAAAGCACTACATAAATAGGAATACAAACACATATATTGCACAAGTAAGCGGTTTAAGTAAACAATCTCATGGAGGAAATCATACATGTCTCTAAGGTAGTTGAGAATCCCATCTCAACACCCACCTAAGGCATCATCATCCAAACACTTACTCACACAAGCATTTTCATAAACACTTGGCATACACTATTTCAACATACTTGGTGTATGTTAGCCAAACATGTATTAGGGCGAATCCTTTTACCAAATAAGTATTTTATCCATATATCATATATTCATACAACAAATAATCATGACAAACACATTTTCAAAATATATACGTATACGGTATTTTCTACAATACACTATTTCTACATAAATAGTGTATATTAACATAACATGTATTAGGGCGAATCCTTTTGCCAAATAAGTATTTTATCCAAGTATCATATATTCATACAACAAATAATCATGTCAAACACATTTCCAAATATATATATATATATATATATATATATATATATATATATATATATATATATATATAAAAGGTATTTTCTACGAATACCTAAAATATGTAAAATTCCATATTCAACGTCTTTAATCGAAACAGAAATCAGAAAACACTTTGTACATGTGCAATTGCATGCAGATCATGAATTTATCATTATCCGACATTGAAAGCGTTGAAAACCATAACCTATACACCTAAAGTCTACACCTTTTGTCGTAGAATCATAACGAAGTCGATAGATTTGCCAAGCTTCCGTATTCGGCAGTTTAGTAACCTATAGAATGAAATAGGTTAGCTATTTCATAACCTACAACTGTCTAAACTCCAAAACAGATTAGGGTTAGGGTTTCTTGCCTAGAAATGATGCCGGAATCGCTGGGAAAGCGATGAGAATAGGGCGGTGCAGCTTGTGTAGTGGCAGGGGAGCATGACAGGGAGATTCTCCCACATTTCCCACACTTTCTCTCTTTTCTCTCTTCTCTCTCTAGGGTTTCTCTCAAATTCGTATGGCTGTGAGAGAGAGGTTTCTAAGGTCCTTATATAGCCTAAAAACTCTCCGAAATAGACTTATGGACAAGATATACTTAAGTTATAACCAAAGTGAGCTGATTTCAGCTCAACGGAGGACTTCTGGCGGCCCCCCTTGAGCCAAAGGTCGGACTTAAGCTCACCGACACCAGATCTACGTTTAGTTAAGTTTTTGTTTCGGTCGAATTTCCAGATCGCACGTGGCGGACCAGTTTCAGTTCGACGGTCAGTGGATCTCGATCGGAGATTCCGAGTACACTGACACGTGTATGAAATTTTTTCTGATCCGAGGGTGTAATTTGGCCTGATTCTGACGGTCAGGTTGCTTAATACTGACCTGCAAGCGACAAGTCTCAGATTACTATTTCAGATATTTATTTTGTAAAGAAAATAAGTGTTTTCACACTCTCTCGCTCCGGACTCGAGCGAATAGCCGCGGGACACTGTCTGGATTTGATTTTCGAGATGGTTGTCAAGCCCAGCGAGGCTGTCCTAATTCCTTAACCTCATATTATTCAAACTCCCGATGTGCGGTCCAGATCTGATACGGAGTTTCAACGTGCTCCCGAGAGCAGTCGGGTAATGAGTTTGATCCGAGATTTTAGGGTAACCTAGCGTCAATGATTTTATAAGTTTTGGATCTTACAGATCGTATTTAAAACAATTCTAGCAGATTTCGTAGCTAATCTAGTTTTGCACTTAGTTACTTTGTCTCATTTCTAAAGGATTTAGTCCTATAAGATTTCTGTCTGAGGTGGTACTTAGTCCTTTGTAGTTTGTATATAAAGTGATCCACGTTATACTACTTAGCTAGTTTAAGATAGTGTCTAGGGTGAAAGTACTTAGAAAAATTAGAAGAACAAGGTGGTGAAGGGTGGGATTTGTGAAGGAAATGGGTTCAAAAGCGGTTTTAGACTTTGAGATTGCGTTCTGACAAGTTAATAAGGTGTTCGGATCGACCCATTGCCTAAGGACGTTTAATTCCAGGTTGGGAAAAATCCAGGCTGTTACAACCGGTTATGTGACGACATTCACCAGTGATTCCTGGAAGATCACAAAAGGTGCCTTGGTAATATCTCGAGGCAAGAAGGAAGGTACTTTGTATGTGACTTCAGGATCGTATTGTTCACTTGCAGTCATATCAACTGGAGTGAATGAGCAGTTATGACATCAGAGGTTGAGACATATGAGTGAAAATGGAATGAAAGTGCTATTGTCAAAAGGGAAGCTACCAAGGCTGAAGTTTATTGACTTGGAATTTTGCGAGGACTGCGTGTATGGTCAGTAGAAGAGGGTAAGTTTTAAGAAGACATGACGTGCTCCAAAGAAGCATCTGTTGGAGCTTGTACACACTGATGTGTGGGGACCGACACAGGTATCATCTGTTGGTGGCTCACGTTATTTTATTTCCTTTATTGATGATGTTAGTAGAAAACTATGGGTCTATTTCTTAAAGCATAAATTTGATGTATTTGATATATTTAAGAAGTGGAAAGTCATGGTAGAAAATGAGACAGGTAAAACAGTAAAGTGTCACAAATCTGATAATGGGGGAGAGTATTGTGATAAGAGGTTTGAGGAGTATTGTGCAGTAAATGGAATCAAACATCAGAAAATGATTCCAGGGACATCACAACATAATGGTGTCACTTAGCGCATTAACAGGATCATCCTTGAGCGCGCCAGGAGCATGAGGTTACATGCAGGGTTGTCCAAGACTTTTTAGGCGGATGCTGTAAATACTGCCGCATATCTCATCAATAAAAGTCCCTCAGCACCATTGGATGGTGGGCTACCAGAAGAAATGTGGACTCGAAAAGAAGTGAACCTAGCACTTCTCAGAGTGTTGGTTGCACTTTATACGTTCACATTGATGCAGAGCACAAAAACAAGCTGGATGCGAAGTCCAGGAGGTGCATGTTTATAGGCTACGAGCAACATGATTTTGGCTATAGGTTTTGGGATGCAGAAAATAGGAAAATCATCAAAAACAAGGACGTAGTCTTCAATGAAAAAGTGATGCATAAGGACAGTGTGCAAGAAAATAAGGCTGAGGAGAAAGAATTTGTGGAGTTAGAAGAGTTACTGGACACGGGTGTTATAGCGCCACAGGATGATCATGAACAAGAGCATTATGAGGCAGGGCTACAGACACCGGTATTGAGGAGGTCTACTCAGGAGAGGAGACCCATGATCCGATACTTACCCTCCTTATATTATCTACTACTGACAGATAATGGTGAACGAGAGTGTTTTGAAGAGGCATTACAGTCAGATACATAGGTTAAGTGGGAGCAGGCCATGGATGAGGAGATGGACTCTCTTGACTCTAATCGTACATAGGAGCTAGTCACTCTACCAAAGGGTAAGAAAGCTCTTCATAACAAGTGAATTTACAGATTGAAGGAGGAACATGATGGTTCGAAACGGTATAAGGCCAGATTGGTTGTGAAAGGGTTTCAACAAAAGGTAGGTATCGATTTCACTGAAATATTTTCACCAGTAGTGAAAATGTCTACGATTCATATGGTCTTAAGTATAGTGGCTACAGAGGACTTACATCTAAAGTAGCTATATGTTAAGACAACCTTTCTTCATGGAGACCTTGAAGAAGAGATATATATGCATCAGCCGATAGGATACGTGACATCAGGAAAGGAGAACAAGGTGTGCAGACTGAAGAAGAGTTTATATGGCCTGAAGCAGGCCCCGAGGCAATGGTATAAGAAGTTCGACAGTTTCATGTCGAAAAATGGTTTTAGGAGATGTCATGCAGACCACTGTTGTTATTTGAAGAAGTTTGATACGTCGTGCATCATCCTTCTTCTGTACGTTGATGATATGCTTGTGGCTAGTTCAAGCATGAAGGACATCTCAGATCTCAAAAGACAACTGTCTAGAGAATTTTCCATAAAGGATTTAGGAGCTGCAAAACAAATCCTAGGCATGAGGATAAAGCGTGACAGGGAAAATAAGAAACTTGTGTTGTCACAGGTAGAGTACATAGCCAAGGTACTTGATCGATTCAATATGGGAGTTGCTAAGCCGGTTAGCACTCCATTAGCCAACCACTTCAAGCTATCTAAGGAGCAAAGGGCAAAGACGTAGGAGGAATGTGATTACATGGCTAAAGTCCCATATGCGTCAGCTATAGGGAGTCTCATGTATGCTATGGTGAGCACGAGGCCAGACATTGCTCAAGCAGTGGGAGTTGTTAGCAGGTTCATGAACAATCCCGGGAAGGAACATTGGGAAGCTGTGAAGTGGATTCTTAGATACCTGATAGGTACTAAGAATGTAGGGCTATGTTATGGTGGATTGGAAATCAAGCTACAAGGCTACGTGGATTCAGATTTTGCAGGAGATATCGACAACAGAAAAAGCATTACAGGTTATGTCTTTACTCTGGGAAGTGCTGCAGTCAGTTGGGTCTCTCAGTTACAAAAGATAGTATCTATCAGTACGAGAAAAGCAGAATATGTTGTGGTTACAGAAGCATGCAAGGAGATGGTGTGGATGCAAGGTTTTATGGAAGAGTTGGGTAAGAAGCAAGTAGATTGTAAGCTGTACAGTGACAGTTAGAGTGCAATACACTTGGCTAAGAATTCAGCCTTTTATTCAAGGACCAAGCATATTGCCATCAGATATCACTTCATACGTTCGTTACTAGAAGATGGATCGATTGCTCTGGAGATGATTCATACAAGTGAGAATCCTGTGGATATGCTGACCAAAGTGGTCACAAGGGAGAAGCTGAAGCTCTATTTAGCTTTGATTGGTCTTCAGGCTTGAAGACGGGGTAGTGGTGCACTCTAGATGAAGAAGATAAATGTTTATGGCGATGTGTCTCCAAGTGAGAGATTGTTGAGAAGTGAAGCCACATCTGGGGCCGCCCACTACCAGTCGAGGTTGCGTGGATTTCGTGTCGTAAGTCCTTTCGCAACTGTGATACAGAAATGAGTTTCGTAGATTTCGTGTCACGAGTCCTTTCCCAACTGGGATGTAGAAAGGAGTTTCGCGGATTTCGTGTCGCAAGTCCTTTCACAATTAAGATGCGAAAGGGAAGTTGCCAAAACTATAAATTAGGGTCCCTAGGACTATTATATGGTTAATGTGAATATTAGAAAATATTTTTAAGGTGTGGGCAAGGGATTTTCTCTGTACTTCCAAGGGAGAGGTTAGTATATTACCTTGTAATCTTTGTTCTTCATAGTGGAAGTTTGCATCAGTGGTTTTTTTACCCTAGATTGGGGTTTTTCCTCGTATATCTTGTCTTGTGGTTTGTTTTGGATTGCTTTGATCTGTTTCTAGTTTATATTTCTTCCTGTTTATCATTTGTGGGTGAGGCCTAAGATTAGATCTAGGCTCACTACGTTGTTGGTGTGCTGCGCAACACTTTTAAACTCAAAACCTAAGTTTAGGTTAAGGTTATAGGTTTAGGTTTAGGTTTAGGTTTAGGTTTTAGGTTTAGGTTAAGGTTATAGGTTTATGTTAGGTTTAGGTTATAGGTTATAGGTTATAGCTTTAGGGAATTGAGAATAGGTTAAGGTTTAGGTTAGGAAATCGGGCTCGAGTTCGGGATCGAGTTTAGGTTTGGGTTTTCAAGTTTAGGTTAGGGAGTTGAGATTAGGATTAGGTGTAGGTTTAGGTTTAGGGATTTGAGAATACATTTAGGTTATAGGTTTAGGTTTAGCTTTTAGGTTTAGGTTAAGGTTAGGTTATCGGTTATAGGTTATAGGTTATGGGTTTAGTTTATACGTTTAGGTTTAGGTTTAGGTTATATGTTATAGGTTATAGGTTATAGCTTTAAGGAATTGAGAATAGGTTAAGGTTTAGGTTTAGGAAATCAGGTTCGGGTTCGGGATCGGGTTTAGGTTTGGATTTTCAAGTTTAGGTTTAGGTTTCAGTTAGGGAGTTGAGATTAGGATTAAATGCAGGTTTAGGTTTAGGGATTTGAGAATACATTTAGGTTTTAGGTTTAGGTTTAGGTTTTAGTTTTGTAATGCCTTGAAAATTGGGGGTCGAGTATAAACTCAACTCCTGAGTTCCAACACATCACTTATACAACATATATGCTGATGATTGAATGTTGTCTATATTAGTAAATGAAACATGAATGAGATTAAGTCAAAACAGCATATCATACTCCAGAGACAGTTAAATTGTAAGCGAAAAACTGTGATAGATGTATAAAAGATATAAACTGTGGTAAGTCTCTAGAGTGTGATAATGTTACTAGGTTAATGAATGACAAGTACATTTCCAAAATATACAAAATTATGTAAGGTCATCTAGTCGACATCCTTGTAACCCCGTCGATCAAGATATGGCTCACATGAAGCCGCCAAAAATAGCATATACAAGAAAGCATCCTTGTCGTCGCAAAGGTCCGGTTCCACCTCACAAGCATCGCCCTCACCTGCAGCTACAACAGGGTCTGGTTGGTGTGCACGACATCGTCCCCGTAACGTGGGAGTGAGTAGCTAACTCAGTGGAACAATAAAGCATAAGTTAACATGTTATCAATTCAGTCAAGCAGTAATGATAAAGCAGTACAGTTAAACAATCCTAACTACTCTTATTAATGTAAGGATGAAATGTAGTCATGATGTATGCCCTTGCCAAACCACCCTCATGTGACACCATCTTACGTCCGCGGCATGCGTTCATCCCTCAGTGCTCCACATCTTCCAGGCACATACAGTGCTATGTTATGAGCGTGATTACCGAGTTATTATTAGTCCTTTTCATACAGTAGTATTAGAAAACTAAGGTACCTCCCTTATATCATTCCCAACAATGATCCATTCTAGGGTCGTCAGTACTAGATAATCTCGTACGATGGTGCAGTTTTAGGTTGTTGTAAAGGGCTGTCAGGGCTGTTACATGCACTCGTTGCACCGCTCCCCCATCACCTTATCAATGTAGGCCTAGTTTATACTCTGTTACTACGGGAAGACTCGTTGCCTCACCGCAGATTTAGAGTGTGCTCGAGGTCACTACACCGGGCACGGTCAGGGCTGCTAGGGCTGTTACACGCACTCGTTACACCACTCCCCCATCATCCATCAAAACAGTGTAGGCCGACAGCTCGAATACATTGTCTCATACCACCATATTCAGCTCACGAGTCTGGGTTGCTCACTAGTCACTACGGGGAGGCTCGTGGCCCCAGCGTAGGTCAACAGCTTGACCACGGTGTCCCATACCACCATGCCTAGCTCATGAGTCTTAGCGGATCGAGGTACCAAGGTTAATGGGGTTGCATTGGTAACTTTGGTACCTTAGTTTCAAGCAATGGCATCTAAACATGGTGAACATACAGATCGGGTTACTTGACGAGCTCTACCAGCACGAGCGCACAACTAGCTGAACGACATGAAGTGCATAAGTACTCCGTGTGGCCTAACCACTGCCGACAACCGACGTGCGGCTCGAGTTCGTCAAACACGTCCTTCGTGGCGAATGAATCTCAATCGTGAACTCAAGGCCTGTTACCGATTTCCTGGACTATACAATAGCCCCAATCATATTAAATTACGGATAGGTAAAGCAGTAATGGATCAAGATTTCAAATCATACAATCAAAGTCTGATATTGTCCGCGTAGGGCTGTCAGGGCTGTTGCACGCACTCGTTACACCACTCCCCCATCACCCTTCACGGCTTTGTTTGTACAGTTTATGGAATACAACTTAAACATGAATTTAATCATATGCATTACATAGATAAACAAATCTTATAATATATGGTACATGGAGGAAAGCATACACATAGTTAAAGGAGTTAAGAATCATATCTCAACACCCTTATATATTGCAATTTACTAACTACTTACTATTCAGACAATTTTACAAACACTTAGACTACACGTTATAACATACATGACATAGGTTGATAACATAAGTATTAGGCCAAATCCTTTCACTAGGGAGCTGCCTCATTTATAACACGCGTGCACTCATGGCGGATAGTCAAGTCAAGTATGAATCCAAGTTCCATATTCATTCAATCATTTCCACAAATACTTGGGCTACACACTTTAACATATATAGCGTATATTGGTCGTGGCATAATTTAAGGCAAGTCCTTTCGCTAGGGAGTTGTCGCATACGTACAAGCATATAGTCACGACAAATAATCATGTTAAGCACAAATCCGTATTTCATACATATATGGCATTTTCTACAAATACGAGGAATACAATATATTCAACATAGTTAACGTATATCTGATAAACGAAATGGACAACACTTTGTACATGTGAAATAGCATCCGCGTCAGTAATAAATCATTAACTGACATTGAAAGCCTTGAAAACCATAACCTATACATCTAAAGTCCACACCTTTTGCCGCTAGATGCGAAATGAAAATAGTTTGAACACAACGCCTTTGTCTACGGCACAATGACAACCTATAACAAGGAATAGATTAGTTATTCCACCTTCTATTCTAGTTGAATCTCCAAAACAGGTTAGGGTTAGGATTTCTTACCTAAGAACAAAGTTGGAATTGCCAGGATAGTGATTGGAAAGTGATGGTTAAGCACGTAGATCGGCAGAGTAGAACAGTAGGAAGATTCTCCCACAACTCTCACACACACACTCTCTCTCTCTCTCTCTCTTCTCTTTCCTAGGGTTTTCTCAAATTCGTATGGGATGAGAGAGTAAGGGTTTAAAGTTCTTATATAGGCCTAGAACTCACCAAATTAGACTCAGGGCCAAGGTATACTTAGGTTATGCCAAATACGGACTGTTTCGTCTCAACGGAGCACTTCTGGAGCCCCCCCTTGAGCCAAAGGTCGGACTTAAGCTCACAAACTATGGATCTAGGTTGAGTTAAGTTTTCAGTCCAATCAGGTTTCCAGATCACACGTGGTGGATCGATTTCAGTTCAACGGTCACCGAAACTCGATCAGGGTTACAAGTATATTGACTTGTGTATGAAATTTTCCCTAATCTAAGGGTGTATTTGGGTCAGATTATGACGGTCTGATGGCTTATATCAGGCCTGCAAGTGACAAGTCTCAGATTACTTAAATTCAAAATTTATTTCTAATTATTTTCACGTTTCTCACACTCTTCACTTTGGGCTCAAGCGAATAGTCATGGGACATTATTTGGATTTCATTTTCGAGATGGTTGTCAAGCCCAGCAAAGTGGTCTTAATTATATAATTTCGTAGTAATTGAACTTTCGACGTGCGGTCCAGATCCGATACGGAGTTTCAATGTGCTCTAGAGAGCAACTGGGTAATGAGATTGATCCTAGATTTTAGGGTAACCTAGCGTCGCTGATTCTACAAGTTTTGGGTCTTGCAGATCGTATTTAAAGTGGATCGAGCGGATTTCGTAGCTAATCTAGTTTAGCACTAGTTAATTCTCGCCTAATTTCTAAAGGATTTAATCCTGTAAGATTTCTGTCTAAGGTGGTACTTGGGCCTTTGTAGTTTGTATATAAAGTGATCCAAGTAATTAATACTTAACTAAATCACGCCCTAATTACAATAGAAGAAGGTCCTAGGGTAGGAGAGGCCGATGTTTCTAAATGACCTATTCATCGATGATTCCATAAGGTTAATGGTCAAAAGCCCATTTTATTTATGTATGTACTATTTACAGTAATTTTGAGTTTGAGTATTGTTCTTCATCACCTAAACTTCAAGATTAATGTCTAATGTGAAAGTACTTAGAAAGATTTAAAGAACGAGGTAGTGCAAGGTGAGATTTGTGAAGGAAAAGGGTTAAAAAACGATTTTAGACTTTGGGATTGAGTTCTGATAAGTTAATAAGGTGTTTGGATCAACCCATTGCCTAAGGACGTCTATCTCTAGGTTGGCAAAAATCCGGGGTGTTACAAGTTTATAGGTTTAGGTTATAGGTTAAGGTTTAAGTTTAAGTTTAGGTTTATGTTATAAGTTATAGGTTTTGGGATTTGAGAATAGGTTTAGGTTAAGGTTATAAGTTTAGGTTTAGGAAATCGTGTTCGGGTTCGGGATTAGGTTTTTAAGTTTAGGTTTAGGTTTAGGTTAGGGAGTTGAGATTAGGATTAGGTGTAGTTTTAAGTTTAGGGATTTGAGAATACGTTAAGGTTTAGGTATAGGAAATCAGGTTCAGGTTTGAGATTGGGTTTACGTTTGGGTTTTAGGTTTAGGCTAAGGATTTAGGGATTCAGATTCGGGTTCGGGATCGGGTTTAGGTTTAGGTTTAGGTTTTACGTTTAGGTTAATGTTATAGGTTTAGGTTTAGGTTATAAATGTAAGTTATAAGTTTAAGTTTAGGTTAGGTTATAGGTTACAGTTTAGGGAATTGAGAATAGGTTAAAGTTTAGGTTTAGGAAATCAGGTTCGGATTCGGGTTTAGGTTTGGGTTTTCAAGATTAGGTCTAGGTTAATGAGTTGAGATTAGGATTAGGTGTAGGTTTAGGTTTAGGGATTTGAGAATACATTTAGGTTTTAGGTTTAGGTTTAGGTTATCGGTTATGAGTTTAGGTTATAAGTTATAGGTTATGGGTTAAGCTTTAGTTTATAGGTTTTGGTTTAGGTTAAGGTTATAGGTTTAGGTTTAGGTTATAGGTTTAGGTTAGGGTTAAGGTTTAGGTTTAGGTTATATGTTTTATGTTATAGGTTATAGCTTTAAGGAATTGAGAATAGGTTAAGGTTTAGGTTTAGGAAATCGGGTTCAGGTTCGGGATCGGGTTTAGGTTTGGGTTTTCAAGTTTAGGTTTAGGTTTACGTTAGGAGTTGAGATTAGGATTAGGTGTAGGTTTAGGTTTAGGGATTTGAGAATACATTTAGGTTATAAGTTTAGGTTTAGGTTTTAGGTTTAGGTTAAGGTTAGGTTATCGGTTATAGGTTATAGATTATGGGTTAAGGTTTAGTTTATAGGTTTTGGTTTAGGTTAAGGTTTTAGGTTTAGGTTTAGGTTTAGGTTAAGGTTTAGGTTTAAGTTATATGTTATAGGTTATAGGTTATAACTTTAAGGAATTGAGAATAGGTTAAGGTTTAGGTTTAGGAAATTGGTTTCGGGTTCGGGATCGGGTTTAGGTTTGAGTTTTCAAGTTTAGGTTTAGGTTTCGGTTAGGGAGTTGAGATTAGGATTAGGAATAGGTTTAGGTTTAGGGATTTGAGAATACATTTACGTTTTAGGTTTAGGTTTAGGTTTTAGTTTATAGGTTTAGGTTATAGGTTAAGATTAGGTTATAGGTTAAGGTTTAGGTTATAGGTTTTGGGATTTGAGATAGGTTTAGGTTAAGGTTATAAGTTTAGGTTTAGGAAATCGTGTTCGGGTTCGGGATCGGGTTTAGGTTTGGGTTTTCAAGTTTAGGTTTAGGTTTAGGTTAGGGAGTTGAGATTAGGATTAGGTGTAGGTTTAAGTTTAAGGATTTGAGAATACATTAAGGTTTAGGTATAGGAAATCGGGTTCGGGTTCGAGATCGGGTTTACGTTTGGGTTTGAGGTTTAGGCTAAGGATTTAGGGATTCAGATTTCGGTTCGGGATCTGGTTTAGGTTTAGGTTTAGGTTTTACGTTTAGGTTAAGGTTATAGGTTTAGGTTTAGATTATAAGTGTAGGTTATAGGTTTAGGTTTAGGTTAAGTTATAGGTTACGGTTTAGGGAATTGAGAATAGGTTAAGGTTTAGGTTTAGGAAATTGGGTTCGGGTTCAGGTTCGGATTTGGGTTTAGGTTTGGGTTTTCAAGTTTAGGTTTAGGTTAAGGAGTTGAGATTAGGATTAGGTGTAGGTTTAGGTTTAGGGATTTGAGAATGCATTTAGGTTTTTGGTTTTGGTTTAGGTTATAGGTTTAGGTCTAGGTTATAGGTTATAGCTTTAAGGAATTGAGAATAGGTTAAGGTTTAGGTTTAGGAAATTGAGATCGGGTTTAGGTTTGGGTTTTCAAGTTTAGGTTTAGGTTAAGGAGTTGAGATTAAGATTAGGTGTAGGTTTAGGTTTAAGGATTTGAGAATACATTTAGGTTTTAGGTTTAGGTTTAGGTTTTAGGTTATAAGTATAGGTTATAGGTTTAGGTTTAGGTTTAGGTTTAGGTTAGGTTATAGGTTAAGGTTTAGGGAATTGAGTTTAGGTTATAGGTTTAGGTTATAAGTTAAGGTTATAGGTTAAGGTTTAGGTTTAGGTTAAGGTTTAGGTTTAGGTTTAGGTTATAGGTTTTGGGATTTGAGAATAGGTTTAGGTTAAGGTTATAAGTTTAGGTTTAGGAAATTGGGTTTGGGTTCGGGTAGAGGTTTGGGTTTTCAAGTTTAGGTTAGGGAGTTGACATTAGGATTAGGTGTAGGTTTAGGTTTAGGGATTTGAGAATACGTTAAGGTTTAGGTTTAGGAAATCGGATTCAAGTTCGAGATCGGGTTTACGTTTGGGTCATACATTAAGGGTATGGTACCTACAAATACAAATATAAACACGGCCTATCCAAATGGCCAGGCCCCTCCAATGTTGTCCATAGGAAATGGACAGTTTCATCATGGTCATAACAGCGGTTCCTACCTTCCATGGACCCCCGCTCATCTGGATAGCTCCGATGCACATCCGGGTCTGCTCCATTAATTTCGAGCAAATACATAAACATGGTCTGTCCAAATGGCCAGGCCCCTCCAATGTTGTCCATAGGAAATTGACAGCTTCATCATGGTCATAACAGCGGTTCCCACCTTCCAGGGACCCTCGCTCATCCGGATAGCTCTGATGCACATCCGAGTCTACTCCATTAATTTCGAGCAAATACATAAACACAGCCTGTCCTCGGGATCCATCGAATTTGTCTGATCCAGGGATCCAAGGAAGCCGGATACTATAATTTGGGCCATAGTTTCAGCCATCTGAAACACTGAAATCACTCACACTAACATAATTCGGAAAGGAAATTTCTTTCGCTGAAATATACTAACAAAAGTAAATGGCATTCTTGATTTTCAACTAGAAAGCACAAAATATGAGCTGGAACATAAGAGAAGAGAAGTGTTGACTCACTTGTTCACTTTAACCCAAGTAACTTTTAGTGTTTCCTTCTTCTTTTCATCAAGCTCTTCAATCACCTTCTTGATTTTTGACTTATCATTCTAAGCAAGAGAAGAATACAATAAACAAACAACTTCAGACATAAACAAATTCAATTTAAAAAGAAAAGAAAAGAAAAAGATGAGAACCTTTACAGGCTGAGAAATACAACAATATACCTCAATGATGTTTTTCTTGGATAATAAGTCATTGTATTCATCTTTAGCTTTCTCGAACATTGCCATAACTTTTTTGTTGACCCTCTTCCCAAGGATGAAAGCAATCAATTAGATTAACTGAGATGCATGTCCATTAACCTTCTTCTTTAAAAAAAAAATGCAAAACTAAACATCAATTAGGTGTTGAATCATACTATTTCATTGTCATGGAAAAGAAAACAAAGAAGCACAAGAAACAACACAACAAGTAATCTAATCACACACCCAGATTGTTCAGCTTGAAGTTTCTCAAGCTCCTCCCTTGATTTACGAGGATCACGAGATGAGAAGTCATATTCTTTCCCACTTTTTCCAAATAATTGTTTCTCAGCTGCAATCCAACTATGCCTTTCTAGTAGTTTATCTACCTTCAGTGAGCAATCTTTCTGTTCCATCTCCATTCGCTTAATCTGTGTGAATGGAAAAGAGTGGGTTTCTATCAAGAACACATACACAATTTTATAGATCAAGCAAGTTAAATAAAATGGGAACAAAATAACCACTGCAAGTACCTCATTTTTCAATTTTTTCCTCTCAACATTTGCATCACTAATTTTATGTTGAAGCTTTTGTTGCTCCTTGACAATGGCACTGATCTCAGCGTCACATTCTTTCATCTTTGAACGACTCAAATTTAGCTCAGATTGGGCTTGATCATATTCTTTCTTTATGGAACTAACCTACAATAGGAAAGGCAATAAAGACATGTGCATTTTACGTACATCTTAAAGGGTTAGATTGTAAGTTTAAGCACCTTGCTTGTAAGGTTATCTACTTCTGCAGTGAGGCTGTTTATCTGTGTCTGTAAAGAAACCAATTGATTTTCCAGGGAAGCATGCTCTTGAATGACTGCCTCCTTCTCCATAATGAGCCTCTCTATTTCATTTTCAAAGTCATAAATCCTTTCTCTATTGAATGCATCGAAATTTAAAAATAAACATGTGCAAGAATGCACTAATTACAATAAGAAGCGTGTGCAAGAATGCACCTTGTTGTCTATTGAAGATGGAATTGAATTAGTCTTGTTTTTGTTGGGATTGTTTTTGCTTACGTTGTTGCTCAAATGCGAGACACATCCCATGGAAATATCTGTAGTTCCAGATCAAACCTATAAATCAACGACAAAACAAAAGTGCAGTTTAGGTAGTATCGCACAAGTGAGCAATGTACATACCAGTGGATTTATCTATGAATTCAGTCTCCCTTGTAGAAAAATGAGATAAAGCCAAAAAACTACCATCTGATCAATGTACATACCGGCTGATTTATCTAGTTATTTGATATTTTAAGTGGAAATGAACTAACCTTGAGAGCTTTTTTCCTCATTAGTATACTGAAATACCGACATAGAGAAAATGTCTCCACTGAAAATGTAGTCCTCAACCAGAGCTTGCATCCTATGAGAAAATGCCATAATGAAATAGATAAATTAAACTATGAGAATAAAAACATTGGTATAAAGTAAAAGGAATCAGAACAAAGAAATCACTGCTAGAAAAACATCCTACATTTGAGAAACTCACTGATATTGAATTCAATGGAAAAAAACTGCATGCACAAAGAAATCAGAACATCCAAATGCAGACTCTAGGGGCTAAGGACAATAATATCTATGACTGCTAGAAGTGCCACCTTTTTTTCTTTTTCATTTTCTTTTTTGTCAAAAGAATGAGGTGGGTTGGTGATCTTGTAACATTGGAATGGACAACTGGTTCTGCACCTAGGCGACATCAAACATATCCATGTCAAGTCCATGAGCTTGATATGCTGACGCATTTGCAGGGTGAGATTGCATGGGTGGTTTTTTGTGCATTAAAATTATAAGCATATATGATGATTCAAATGCGTGGATTGCAAAAACTCATAGAATATCTATACACATCTAAATCATAATATAAAGGAAAGAAAGCATATCTGAATCATGTGTAGCCAGGCTGCAAGCCCCAGCCTCATCCGCATCCTCAGGCTCAGCAGCAATTTCAACAATTTCATTTTATTTAATAGAAAATGTATGGTCTACATGACAGTTAACTAGCCTGAAATGAAATACACTCACTACCAGAAAATAATCTGATGACTCAATATCTGAAAACAAGGTAGCATAAAACCTACACCAAACTGAGGCTTGCATTCAATAACTATAAGTTTATAACTAAGATGGTGGCTTTTGAGCCCCAAAAGCAACTTTACACATGTCACATGTTGCCAACCAACCACGTGGATGGACATCTGATGGAATATAAGATGAGAGAGACCAACCATGCAGGTCACATGGTTCAAGAATATGCCACTCGATTAATAAGTGGCTTCATGTGGATGTCAAATGTGGACTGTAGGCAAATTTTTGACCGTCCATTTTTTTAAAAGGGTGGCCAATTTGATAAGTGAATACCCTGATTTTTGTGCCAGGTCATCTGCAGTGTGGGTCCCAAGACATGCATAGATCAGATGTGCCACACACATCACTATTTGACATATAAGCCACCTGTGGAAGTGTGTGTGTGGCTAGCAAACATCTGAATAAGATACAGAAACCTCTCAAAGAATAAATATTTATGAAACAAAGATCTCTTTCAGACATTGTTAGATTAAAACAGAATTGTCTTCCTGACAAATTTTCCATTATAACCCCAACTTTGGATCTATGAACTTTTCAAATCAACAAGAAGGAAGCTGTTATTGCAACTTATAGCAAATAAAAGAAAACATAGCATCAGCAAAATCCTGATATCATTTTGACTTGCGAATCCAAGACTATGAGAAACAAAACAGCCAACTTATTCGCATGAAGTTACTTCCAGCTAAGTGGTTCAATATGCAGTTATGTATAAAATTAAAGTGCTTTTTATTTCTCAGCAGAAAATAGTTGGTTTTCTTGATGAACAGGTATTAAAAGCAACCAACAAAGCATCTAGCAACCATCCAACAATCATTTCAGCCTTCTGTAAGATTGATTTAGATCCATTAATATTATAAAAAATAAATTACTTCTGAGGAGAGAGCTAATTCCAACCATTTCTCACTCATCAGAATCATAAAAACCAAGTATTAGGCTATATGCATAATATTCCCTGAAAATTGAAATACTAAAACCAGGAAACGTTTTGGAGAAAAAGCTAACCTGCATGTATTTCTAGAAGCTGCACTTTGGAATCAGGTATTGGAACACTCTGAAAGGCTTTCATTGGATAATGAACTTGTACCAAATTGTAATTAGATTGCCAATTTTTTCATCCAACTGCATATTGATTAGTCTTGGATAAATAACAAGAGAGTAACTTTTTCTTAGAAAAAAATAAATGACAATCCTCATCAATCTATTAAGCTGTCCAAGTAAACAAAAGTAAAACCACTGCAAGTGTGAGTGATCCAGGTTAGATCCCTGGTTATCTTACCTTATAATACCTTACTTGTAGGCCTGCCAATAGGCTAGGAAAAAGAAAAAATTTTAATATGCCTGACTCAGAAAGTTCAGAATCTAGGGCAAAGCTAACCCCAAGCTGGCCCCTAACAGCCTTACTTGGCCCAAAAAGGAAAAAACCCACCTTTCAACAAAACAAAATGTATCAAATCCGAAAGATACATCTTAAAAATCCTTTTATAAAATAAAAGAGTGGAATCTGCAGCTTAAAACAAACCTAAGGCCCTGTTTGGTTGCCACTTAAAAATGAGCTCATCTCATTTTAGTTGAGATTTTATTCGACCCGGTAATCAGTCTTTAGATGTCTGAGTTCGACCCAACCAAGTGAATGAAAAGCACATCAGTTATTCTTGTGGAATAGGATTTGGCAAAGGCAATGGTCATAGACCAACCAAACTGAGTCAACTGACCAAGTTCCCAATGGACGATTCTTTGTTGAACATTGCTAAAAAGGGCTGCGCTGCAGGAAGTGAGGATGGAGTAGTCACCTTTTGAATTAGAGAGCAGTCACAGCCAAGTTTGTGCCTATACGATGGGCAGGAGGGTATTTACACAATGCATTGTCCATCTTACATACATAACTCCATATACCCTTTGCAAAAGCTAGTTTTGCCATCTCGACGTTGCACCATTGCAATCTTGCAAGCGTCTCTACCAGGGACTATGATCAAAATCACAAACTAAGCAGCATTAGAAAAGAGAGGCAGGGTGCACGTGGGGGAGGGAGAGAGAGAACTGCCATGAAACAAAGAAATTGCAAACCTGAACACTGATTTCACAATCATCATGGTCCACTGAATGTCGATTTTCCATTTCTCTATCATCAATTAAACAAAATTGCCTAAGAAAAAGTTCTAGTAAACAATTGATAAAGGTTGTTTTGACAGGACCAATGATGTGCAGAGTACAGGCTGGACTAGGAGACTATTCTTTCAGTTTCAACATTTGGCTTGGCCGTGTCAAAATAAAACTTGTAATAGAAGAATAATTGACTTGGGCTTGGCCAATCAACATCTTTTTTCAGCCACCACATAGGACAGTTCCGGTGAATGATGCATCATGAGTCACCATGAACTGCAACATGTCATGAGATGGATTGATTGCAAAACGTAATCAGTCGTCTTCTCATTTTGCAAATTGCCAGAGCTAAATGAATCATAAAATTCAATGGCATCAAAGAGCGACAAATGGCATAGTGATAGAACTATAGCAGAGACAAAAATGAACAACATATTGGTACTTCAAAACATAACTAATTGGCTTTTTTCTAGAAATAGATGTAAGTTCAAACTTCAAAACTCAGGGTTCATTCTGGAAATTAAGTCTTTCAATTTCCAAATTCAAATAGGTCAATTGGTGAAAGAGTTGCCTATCCTACAAAAATGGCCATGCCCCACCTTTGACACAGATGACTTTTTATGAAGTCCATGTTCACTATGCACATTGAGCAAGGGTGAACCGAGTCCTAGGGGAGCTTTAATCCATGGTACACAGACACTTAATTGTTTCTAAACTAAAAGCTATAGTCCACATTCCAGTTCAAGTTCAGTTCACAAATGAGTTCCAGTTGACAGATTTGTCTGGAGTTTAATCTATGAATCAGTTGAAAAATTAGATTAGGATCTGCTGCAATCACATGATACAATCCAGTTCACATGAGTGCATGAATCAGTTTACAAATGAGCGCAAGAAAGAAAAGTAACCGTTGATTTGGAAAAATAACCATTAATGTGCATCACTTCACAAAAACCTGCAACCCAT
Organism: Magnolia changhungtana; assembly: GCA_030180095.1. Lineage (NCBI taxonomy): Eukaryota > Viridiplantae > Streptophyta > Magnoliopsida > Magnoliales > Magnoliaceae > Magnolia > Magnolia changhungtana. The sequence continues at coordinate 2,968,784 of JASAUF010000336.1, forward strand.
CACTGCAATCACAGAATAAGTCAATGAATCACTTCACAACCATCCATCGATCTGCATCACTTCACAAGCATGTGCATTAGTTACAAAAGTCTAAGACCTATTGCAATAAGGAAAAGTCAATTAGTTACACAAATGAGTTGATGAATCAGGCTACAAATGAGTGCATGAAGCCCAAGTACTACTCCTACATGTGGTGACAGGTCTGCATCGATGGCTATCAGTTTAGAAATGAGTGCACAAAAGGAAAGTAACCATTGATTTGAAAAAAAAACCATTGATACAAACCACTTCACAAAACCTGCTACCAAACTCAGCAATCACAAAAAAAAGGTTAATCTATGAACCACTTAGCATGCATCTCCACTGATCTACATCACTTCACAAGCGTCTGCATTAGTTTCAAAGTCTAGGATCTACTGCAATCACGAAAATTTGGTCAATGAATTAGCGCATGGATAAGTTTTTACCATTTCCATTTACAGTTTGTAATAGGAATTACAGAACTTTCACAACCACATTTGCATTCATTTTAGTGATTCTGAAATATGTTCATTTCACATTCCCAACCCTATTTACATTTATGAATTAGAAGTTTCACATTCCCACACATGAATATAATGGCAATACAGAGAACTTAGTCCACATGCATATTTAAAGAACCATGCCATCTTCACTATCTGTTATCCTTAAACAACTATGAAGCAAAAAACATGAGATTGTGCATTTATGCTTAGTATAGGTAACTTGACCATGATCATAGTTTTAAAACTCGCTGACCACCCCAACCAGCAAGGCCTATTGAAAGAATTTGTCTGCAGGCTTTTAATCCTAGAAGAACTGCGCTGATGTGCTCTACCAAAATCTAGTCATTTCATCAAACAGATAACATGCATGAAATCTAGTCATTTCATCAAACAAATAGCATGCCATTTCATCCAGCCATTTTAACAAACAGATAACATGCCATTTCATCAAACATTTAGCATGTATCAAATCTGAAAGACAGAAAAAGCAACACAAAGAGAAGAAGATATCAAACCTATGGAGAGGAGCTTCATGGCGTGTGTTTCTTCAGCCAGGAGCTTCACGGCTGCTGCAATGGAGAGAGATAGAAGAGACGACAGAGAGAGGGACGAGAATGAGAGATGGAGTAGAGAACGGGAGGGAGAGAGAGGATTGGGAAACAGAGAGAGGGAGAGAGAGAGGGGATTAGGGAACGAGAGAGAGAGAGAGAGAGAGAGAGAGAGAGAGAGAGAGAGAGAGAGAGAGAGAGTGAAATACCTGTGTTTGGGCGCGGCTCTGTTTTGAGCGCGCGCCCAAATATGGGGTCTTCCGACGAACGGAAGGACGTGGACGGACATAGATCAAGGGCTCCGTGGGGCCCACCATGATGTATTTAGTTAATCCATTCCGATCCATAATTTTAATAAATTATTTTACTTTAATTCATAAAATTTCAGGTATATTGAAGGCCCTAGTGGACCACACCATAAGAAGCAACTGTAATTTAATATCAATGTTTCCTACAGTGTGGTCCACTTGAGCCTTTGATCTAGCTGATTTTTTTTTCATCCTCTAAAGTAATATTTACAAATATATAGATGGCTTAGATAGAACTTATAGTTTTTTTTAGGCCTCATAGAGCCCTTTACAACACTATTAATTATTAATGGTATATCAACTCTTTAGCTACATATTAAAACCGTAGCAATAATAGCTAAGGTTTATATCCGTAGCAAAAAAGTAACGTGATCTGAATCCTTTGCCCCTTTTTTTGGTAGTGATACGAAAGCGTAGAAATTGGTGTGGGTAATGGGTATTGATACTGGTATCCTATGATAAAAGAACCTCTCGCCTATTTGGATTAAGGGAAAACAAAGGAAAACTACCATTGATGTGGCATTTCCTCTATTGGAGAAACTCAAAAAATAGAAGGAAATTGATATTTCCTTACAAGGGAGTAAAACTTTTTTTTTTCTTCAAAAACTCCAATTGGTGGGAAAAGGGGTTTCCTCTCATTTGACATTTTAAATGGTAAAATTGGAAGGAAAAAAAGGTTTTCCTTAGAAATTGCAAGCCAAATACCGGAAAAGGGAAAGAGAAGCATTTTCCTTCATTCTTTCTCTAGCAAAACAAACAGGTACAAGGTATTTCCTTTCTTCTATGCTTATGTCAACTTTACACTTGCTTATGTCATCAACTATGTTTTACTTTCCCTTGACCCTTGTTTTGTCAACTTTTTAGGTGGTTTGCGATTGGGTATGGTCTCGCTATGTATTACTATTGCATACTACAATTATTATACTATTTTTTGTATTTTTTTTCATGTATTGTTTTGTGTTGATGTATATTGTATAATAAAAATCTATATATTATAAGAGATGTGTGTTTAAACATTAGGTGTTGGGATTTTTAATTTATATTACAGGAATAATGTATTTGTCATACCTATTAGGCTATTAGCTATTACATTGAAATACTTGCATAGAAATTGCCTACGACATTGTTCATTAGACTCGCTATCATAGATACAAGTGCAAATTTCATGCCTGTTGGATACTTAAGGAGGACACTATATTAAATTCTAGCTATTGGTATGCTTTCATCAAGCATTGACAACGCCCGTTGAGAGAACAATGCATTAAAACACATTTTTCATGACATCCAAATACACTCTTAGTGTATCAGGAAGGGTTATTTGCCTACCCAATAACTAACATGTGGCAGATGTAGTGAATCCACACCATCCATCTAGTAGGTCCTTTTCATGAATCGTTTGTAGTAGAAATCCAAAACGAATGGGTGATCCTATTCATATGGATGATGTGACCTTCACATGGACAGTCGAGATGAAAATAGATTCGACTAAAGAAACTGATGGCTAGGCATTTTCCAAACATGGGATATATATGGACAGGAACTGCTAGATGGGCAGATCGGATCCTCTTCCCAACCGAATGTTCGTTCTTGATCCTGCTCAACCAATCAGAACCATCCTCTTAAGCCTTTCTTGATTGTGCTCTTCTTCATTTATTTTATTTTATTTTGTGTGCCCACTGATGAAACTTACACTTTTTACTTGCAGGAGTAGCTGGATGGCCTTGCTAGAAACTATCCCAATCGCTTCAAATTATACTTTATTCTGAATCAGGTCGGTTGTTGCTCTCTTTCTTTTTGTAATTCACTTTTTGATGTATTTGATCGAAATTAATGGAGCAGACCTAGATGTGCGTCGGACCTATCCGGATGAGCGGGAGTCTCTAGAAGGTGGGAACCGCTGTTATGACCATGATAAAGCTGCCCATTTCCCATGGACAGCATTGGAGGGGCCTGATCATTTGGACAGGCCGTATTTATGTATTTACTCAAAATTAATGGAGCAGACCCAGATGTGCGTTGGAGCTATTCGGATGAGCAGGGGTCCCTGGAAGGTGGGAACTGCTGTTATGACCATGATGAAGCTGTCCATTTCCTATGGACAGCATTGGAGGGGCCTGACTATTTGGACAGGCCGTGTTTATATCTGTATTTGCAGGGACCATACTCTTAACCTAAACCACACCCTAAACTTATAACCTAAACCTATTCTCAATTCCCTAAAGCTATAACCTATAACCTATAACCTATTCTCAATTCCTTAAAGCTATAACCTATAACCTATACTTATAACCTTAACCTAAACTTATAACCATAACCTAAATCTATTCTCAAATCCCAAAACCTATACTTATAACCTAAACCTATACCTTAACCTAGACCTAAACCTATACCTATAACCTATAACCTAAACCTTAACCTATAACCCAAACCTTAACCTATAAACCAAACCTAAAACTTATAACCTAAAACCTAAACCCAAACTTAAACCCGATCCCGAACCCGAACCTGATTTCCTTGACCTTAACTGTAAGACCCGTATCCTAGACCGTACCGTTCCGTAGACTTCCACGGTCTTCCTAACTGAATTCCGGCAACCTTTGACCCTTAACCGATAGTTGCACACGACCCTGATTCATACGTCGTCAACCCGAATCGACCAAAACCTAAGACTGGTACCTTAGCGACCGCACTGTCGCCGCGGTTCCGATGCCACGTCTCTCGCACCAAGGCGATACCCTGACCAGAAGATGTGGGCCCGCGTTCAGTTCGAGGAAAACGTCGCGCGTTAAATATCGAGGGAATCTCTACGACACATCACATCAACCCATCAATCAAAGTACACATCACACTCCATCACTCACCCATCCCTAAGTACAACTACCCCTCCCCTAAAGTCAACTCTTTCTTACACAAGTACACATCATTCACTCACACCTATCACACCCATCTCTCTCTCTCTCTTACACCTCTCTCTCTCATCTCTCTCTCTCTCTCTCACTCTCCCAAGCAACCCATGGGAGTCCATCGTCCAAGCTCCATGAGATAAGCTTAGCATGGCCCACTCCCTACCACCCAATCCCACTCTCTAAAACTAATCTCGACCGTCGGATCTCAACCATTGGACCTCTAGAATGCATTGGCGAAAGAAGGAAGTCGAGATCTAAAGGTGGGTGCTCCTCTTCCTCTCTTTCTCTCTTCCCTTCTCTCTTTCTATCCCTCTCTCTCTCTTTTTCCTTGAGGGACGTGGCCCACCTGATGATGTATATTGATCCACGCCGCCCATCGGGTGGGCCCACACGCTGTCTAATAGTGGGACGCCCACTGTCCGCCAGCAGCTGGGCCACCTGCTGCCCGTTTTGGGTATGGGTGAAGGGGAAAACCAAGGATATCGGCTGGTCCGAGACCGAGTGGTCCATCGTGGTGGACCCCACCTTGATGTAGGTGATTTATATCCTCACAGTCCAACCTGCTGTCCAGCAGCATGCCTGGGAGCAGGGTAGAATACAAATACCAGCTTGATTCAACTCAAGCAGGCCACGTGTACGTGGACCCCACCCTGTGATGTATAAGACTTGCATCTACACCGTCCATCTACAGCAGAGTTCTGTGAGCTGCACCATACCAACAGCAGAGGCGTCCATACGCCACAGCCCGAGCCGCCGTCCGTTTGAACAAGCGGAAAACACAAATATCAACCGTCTAAAGCCGGTGGGCCACGCCGATGTGGATCCACCTCGATGTGTTTATTGACCGCGCCGTCCGGCCAGACCGGACGTTGGAGATCACCCATCCGATGTATGAAACCCACCCGATTGCATGTGTTCGGCCAACGCCTGTCCATCTATTTTATCGGACCGTATGGTGCTCGGGACGTGATCGTGGCCCACCCGGCATGAATGGATGGATGGCAGGGACCACAGCCTATGAAGCGTGGTATTGACGTCAGCAAACTCGTAGGGCCGCACGTGATATATCTATGCCGCCCAACAGCGTGGCCCCACATGCACGCGTGGACTCCACCGTGATATACCTGTTTGTCCACGCCGTCCATCTGCTAAGGATGGGTCCCCGATGTGTTTGTTACATCAACGCCGTCCGTCCGTTTTGTCGTATGGTGCTGCACCTTGATGTATTTGTCCCATCCACACCGTCCAGATGATCTGGATTATCTTTGGACCATTTGCACGGCGATTTGGGACCCATCAGACCATCCAATGGTGGGAAACCACCTTAAATTAATGTAATTCACCGCCTGCTTGAATATGTGGGCCATCCAGACCGTCCAGGTCACGTGGATCCCACCTAATGTAAATATGTTATCTAAGTCGTCCATCTGTTTCTTACATGGGACAGGTGGCACCCACATTGATGTACGTGTCCTATCCACGTCATCCACCTGTAGGCGGTGGGCCCTACCCTTTGATGCATGTATTCTATCCCACCGTCCATCTCAGGGACGTGTGGACGCATCTGGATGGTGGACCAGTAGGCCACATCACGCGGCGGCAGCCTGCTTGCCAGAAGTCGCCGAGTTCTCGTGGCCCCCACCGTGAGGTACGTTCTATATCTAAAACGTCCATCCGTTTTGATGATCGTGTGGACCCACCTTGATCACCACGTGTGACTCCACCGTCCAGCAGCTAAGACGGTGGGTCCCACATGGAGCTCATATCCCAGCCGTCCGTTGAATGGACGTCCAGGGCTGGACGATTGAGTTTATTAAATTAAAATATTATAAGTATATATATATATACATATTTATATTTATATCTCTGGTGGGCCACACGTGTGGACCCACCTGCCACGTGGGCCCCTCTGCAATGTGTGTTATCTGCACTGTCCATCTGGACGGTGCTATGAGGGCCATTGTGATGCATGTATTTATGATCACCGTCCATCTGGACTGCTGGATCCCCCCTTCCCACACGTGATGTGTGGATTTAATCACACCGTCCCTCAGGTGGACTCCACTATGACATATGGGATGTATTTGGGCCATCCAGCAGTGCTGGACGTGGCCCACCTTGATGTGATATATTCAACCGTCCACCTGTTTTGCATCCATTTTTGGACGGGTGGGGCCCACCTTGATGATGAGTAGTATTTGTATCGTCCAGCATGTGGGACGTGGGCCCCATGTAATGTACATGTTGTATCCACTCCGTCCATCTATGCTAGGCAGTTTGGACGGTGCTGTGTTGCTCCACCGGGATGTATTTGTTCATCCACACTGTCCAGATGATCTGGATGGTGCTCGACGTGGTTGGACGGCGATGAGGACTCCACCATGATGTATGTATTTTATGTCCACGCCGTCCTCTTGTCGGTTTCCCCCTTGATGGATGTGATTCATCCACATCGCCCAGCCATGTGATAGGGGCCACCTGTTGTGTATATCGGGCCCATTAATGCGGCCCACTTGTTGTATTGGAGGCCCATGGGTCGTGGCCCATTGAGATGTATTTTCTACCCATACGTCGTGGCCATTGTGATGTATTCGGGGCCCATGTGATACGACCCATCATAATGTGTATTAGGCCCATGTGATGCGGCCCACCGAGATGTGTATTAGGCTCATGTGATGCAGCCCACCGAGACGTGTATTAAGACCATGTGATGCGGACCATAGTGATGTGTATGTAGCCCTTGTATGAGGCCCAAAGCAATGTATGTATGGCTCGTTACGTCGTATATGAATCCTTTGTATGGGCCACTCCTTGGGAGCGATGTTGGTTAAAAGACCACATCGATGGGCAATGATGGTTGAAAGTCCTCACGTGACCTTCCCTTAAACCGATTTTATAAGTTGATTCCGATTGTCGTGACTGATCGTTGATTCTGATCGTCGTGACCGATTGGCGATTCTGATTGACGTGACCGATTTGCCGATTCTGATTATTGATCGATCCTGATTGCCATGACCGATCACCGATTCCGATTGATGTGACCGATTTACCGATGCTGATTATCGATCGATTTCGAGTATCAAGGCCAATTCCGATGATTTCGATTTGTTGAGGCCGATTGTATATGCCGATTTTGATTGTTGAGGCTAAGTATCGAGGCCGATTCTGATCTGTCGAGGCCGAGTATCGAGGCCGATTGTCGATGTCAATGCCGATTGTCGATTCTGACTCCGATTATCGAGGCCGATTGAGGCTGATTCCGATTATGATTATCGAGGCCGATTCAAATTTGTCGAGGCCGATTGTGTAGGCCGATTCCGATTGTCGAAGCCAAGTATCGAGGCTGATTCCAATTGTCGAGGCCGCGTATCGAGGCCGATTCCGAGTGTCAATTCGATTGTTGAGGCCGAGGCCGATTGTCGAGACCTATATGATGTATATGCGACTCGTAGTTGAGGCCCACTGTGATGTATTCGTGGCCTATGGGCAAGGCCCATTGTGATATGTATTAGGCCCATGATGCATGGCCCATTTGATGTATTCGAGACCCATGTGTAGGGTCCACATGTCATGTATTTAAAGCCCATGAGTAGGGCCCACCCATTGTGTATATATGGCCCTTAAGTAAGGCCCATTGTGTTGTATATTAGGCCTTTGTGTGAGGCCGTGAGCCCATTATATGTTTGGCTCTATGTGGCCATTTCTTGGGGGCAATGTTGGTTAAATGTCCACATTGTCGAGGTCGATGATTGATGCCGGTTATTGATACCGATTATGAGTATGTAACAGCATAGCATCATAATACATGCTCATACGCATTATCTGCATGTTTGTTATGAGATGTGATTGATCATTCCATATACCATAGGGCAGGTTATTCATAGGGATCCCCGATAGGCGGAGTTGCCCCCATATGAGAGCATGACATGCACAGGATTGATGCATGACTGGATTGTTTGACTCATGCATCTTGCATTGTGTGTTATGATTACTGTACGCCCTAGCGACATCAGGGTTGTAGCCTCCACAGGTATTTCGTGGATGGCCAGATGGGACACCGGAAATCTGTTCTACATGGGGTGCTATAGATATCCCTGGGTGAAAGTCCCTAAACCCTCTTGGTTCCAGAGGTTGCTCCAACGCCTAGACCGAGTGGATGTATGAGCGCATGAGGGCCGCATACCGTTAGGCCGCGTCTCCCACTGTGTCGTGGTCGGTTGGAAGGGGGTACGGCCTTACCTGCCCGAGAGGAGGGGGCAATGCTAGGCTGAGTCTGACCAGCTCGAGGAATGGGTCCGCTATCGACGAGCCGGGCCCGATTTTGGCAGGCGGATAGTGAGGTCTCTTTCACTCACCTTGTTGCGCGCGATGGGGCGACAATCTGGTTTGGAGTGTAATAGACCCCGGTGATGATCCCAGAGAGGAACCGTACTGATATGTGGACTTATTGAGTAGGAGTTGCATGCTCATTCATTCATTCATTCACTACCCACTCGGGCTGGTGGTGCGCAACTAATTGTTGTGTACCTTCGTTATGGCAAGGATTTCGGTTGGGCTCGCGACTAACCTGAGATCGGGAGTTTATCACATTGAGTCTGACTATCCAAATTTAGGTATGGGACTAGTTTGGATAGAAGTCCCTTGTGGTGAACCCCGTAGCCTACGATACTACGTACTACCATCCCGACTTTACACTCCAGCATAGTCATTTCATTCGCATCACATATTGCATTACATCCACAGGCATATGACATTTTGGGTTGCTATGTTTCTGTACTTATATGGCCTAGACAGATTTAGTAAGATTTGTATATTGCATTGTATCTTCGGCATCTGATATTTGACTCTTTATGACTCCTTATTGCATATCTGTTCCACATTGTGTATTCTGATATTGATTGACTTATGGACTTGTCCGTATTTCCACTTACTCTGTTATCGTATAATTCATGATCTTGTTAGTGATTCTGCTTATTTCGATATTGTACGATTTATGAATTATCAGTACTTTCAGTACTGTATGATGATGGCATTGTGTTGAATACTTGACGCTTACCTTGTGCACACACTTACACCACCCTCTAAGCTTTCTATAAGCTTATGCACGATAGATGCATGCAGGTGATGTTAGGTTGCAGCAGTATTGAGCTTGGAGCGTGCAGCGGTCTTCTGAAGCTTGATTTTCGATTTATGTATTTCCCTTTCAGCATTGTACTCAAATAATTATTAGTGGATATGTGATGATGATGTTGCCTTTGTGAATTGGGTAATCTTGTGGTTATGCTTATTTTGAGTTAAATGTACATTAAAAAAAAAAAAATCCTCCTTGTAGGATCCCAGGATCGGAATCTGGCGTATGGACGCTAGGAGCCGAGAATGGGGTACTACGGAGGCTGTCGGCATCAGATTCGGTGATAGGGATTCCAGTGAATCCGATTTCCGAATTTGGGGCGTGACATTAACCTTAACCTATAACCTATACTTATAACCTTAACCTAAACCTACTCTCAAATCTCAAAACCTATACCTATAACCTAAACCTACACCTTAACCTAAACCTAAACCTATACTTATAATCTATAACCAATAACCTAAACCTAAACCTTAACCTAAACCTATTCTCAAATCCTAAAACCTATAACCTAAACCTAAACCTTAACCTATAACCGAACCTAAATCTATTCTCAAATCCCAAAACCCATAACCTAAACCTAAACCTTAACCTAAACCTATTACCTATAACCTAAACCCGAACCCAAACCCGAACCCGAACCCGAATACATAAACCTTAACCTATAACCTATTCTTATAACCTTAATCTAAACCTATTCTCAAATCCCAAAACTTATACTTAGAACCTAAACTTAGACCTTAACCTAAACATAAACCTATACTTATAACCTATAACCTAAACCTAAACCTTAACCTAAACCTATTCTCAAATCCCAAAACCTAAACCTAGACCTTAACCTAAACCTAAACCTATACTTATAACCTATGACCTATAACCTAAACCTAAACCTTAACCTATTCTCAAATCCCAAAACCTATACCTATAACCTAAACCTAGACCTTAATCTAAACCTTAACCTATACTTATAACCTAAACCTAAACCTTAACCTAAATCTATTCTCAAATCCCAAAACCTATAACCTAAACCTAAACTCAGTAACCTTAACCTAAACCTAAAACTTAACCTATAACCTAAATCTTAACCTATAACCTTAACTTATAACCTAAACCTATAACCTAAACTCAATTTCCTAAACCTTAACCTATAACCTAAACTAAACCTAAACCTATAATCCGAACCCGATTTCCTAAACCTAAACCTTAACGTATTCTCAAATCCCTAAACCTAAACCTACACTAATCCTAATCTCAACTACCTAACCTAATCCTAAACCTAAACTTGAAAACCCAAACCTAAACCCGATCCTTAACACAAACTTGATTTCCTAAACCTAAACTTATAACCTTAACCTAAACCTATTCTCAAACCCCAAAACCTATAACCTAAACCTAAACCTAAACTCCTAACCTAAACCTAAACCTAAACTTAAAAACCTAAACCTAAACCCGATCCCGATCCGAACCCAAACCCGAACCCGATTTCTAAACCTAAACTTATAACCTTAACCTAAACCTATTCTCAAATCCCAAAACCTATAACCTAAACGTAAACCTAAACTCTAACCTAAACCTAAAACTTAAACCTAAACCTAAAACTTAAACCTAAAACCTTAACCTTAACCTATAACCTAAACTCAATTTCCTAACCCTTAACCTATAACCTAACCTAAACCTAAACCTATAACCCGAACTCCGATTTTCTAAACCTAAACCTTAATGTATTCTCAAATCCCTAAACCTAAACCTAAACCTACACCTAATCCTAATCTCAACTCCCTTACCTAAACCCAATCCCGAACCCGAACCCGATTTCTAAATCTAAACTTATAACCTTAACCTAAACCTATTCTCAAATCCTAAAACCTATAACCTAAACCTAAACCTAAACTCTAACCTAAACCTAAACCTAAACTTGAAAACCCAAACCTAAACCCGATCCCAAACCCGAACCCGATTTCCTAAACCTAAACTTATAACCTTAACCTAAACCTATTCTTAAATCCCAAAACCTATAACCTAAACCTAAACCTAAACTCTAACCTAAACCTAAAACTTAAACCTAAAACCTAAACCTTAACCTATAACCTTAACTTATAACCTAAACCTATAACCTAAACTCAATTTCTTAAACCTTAACCTATAACCTAACCTAAACCTAAACCTATAACCTGAACCCAATTTCCTAAACCTAAACCTCAATGCATTCTCAGATCCCTAAACCTAAACCTAAACCTACACCTAATCCTAATCTCAACTCCTAACCTAAACCTAAACCTAAACTTGAAAACCCAAACCTAAACCCGATCCCGAACCCGAACCCGATTTCCTAAACCTAAACTTATAACCTTAACCTAAACCTATTCTCAAATCCCAAAACCTATAACCTAAACCTAAACCTAAACTCTAACCTAAACCTAAACCTAAACTTGAAAACCCAAACCTAAACCTGATCTCGAACCCGAACCCGAACCCAATTTTCTAAACCTAAACTTATAACCTTAACCTAAACCTATTCTCAAATCCCAAAACCTATAACCTAAACCTAAACCTAAACTCTAACCTAAACATAAAACTTAACCTATAACCTAAACCTTAACCTATAACCTTAACTTATAACCTAAACCTATAACCTAAACTCAATTTCCTCAACCTTAACCTATGACCTAACCTAAACCTAAACCTATAACCCAAACTCAATTCCCTAAACCTTAACCTAAGTCCTAACCTAAACCTATATAGCTTATAACCTAACCTATTCTCAAATCCCAAAACCTATAAATTAAACCTAGACCTTAACCTTAACCTAAACCTATAACCTATAACCTAAACTCAATTCCCTAAACCTTAACCTATAACCTAACCTAAACCTATTCTCGAAATCCCTAAAACCTATAACTATAACCTAAACCTTAACCAAAAACCTATAACCTAAACTCAATTCCTTAAACCTTAACCTACACCCTAACCTAAACCTATACTTATAACCTAAACCTATTCTCAAATCCTAAAACCTATAAACCTAAACCTTAACCTAAACTTAAACCTATAACCTAACGCTATAACCTATAACCTAAACCTAAAACCTAAACCTAAACCTACACTTATACCTATAACCTAAACCTAAACCTAAACCTAAAACCCAACGTAAACCCGATCTCGAACCCGAACCCGATTTCCTAAACCTAAACCTTAACGTATTCTCAAATCCTCGAACCTAAACCTATAACTTAAACTCAATTCCCTAAATCTTAACCTATAACCTAAACCTATAATCTACACTTATAACCTAAACCTAAACCTATAACCTTAATCTAAACATAAAACCTAAACCTAAACCTAAACCTATACTTGTAACCTAAACCTATTCTTATAACGTAAACCTATTCTCAAATCCCAAAACCTATAACCTAAACCTAAACCTTAACCTAAACTTATAACCCAAAACCCAAACCTAAAACCTAAACCTAAACCTATACTTATAACCTATAGCCTAAACCTAAACCTAAAACCCAAACGTAAACCTGATCTCGAACCCGAACCCAATTTCCTAAACCTAAACCTTAACGTATTCTCAAATCCCTAAACCTAAACCTACACCTAATCCTAATCTCAACTTCCTAACCTAAACCCAAACCTAAACTTGAAAACCCAAACCTAAACCCGATCCCGAACCTAAACTTATAACCTTAACCTAAACCTATTCTCAAATCTCAAAACCTATAACCTAGACCTAAACCTATATAACCATAACCTAGACCTAAAACTTAACCTATAACCTAAACCTTAACCTATAACCTTAACTTATAACCTAAACCTATAACCTAAACTCAATTTCCTAAACCTTAACCTATAACCTAACCTAAACCTAAACCTATAACCCGAACCCGATTTCTTAAACCTAAACCTTAACGTATTCTCAAATCCCTAAACCTAAACCTACACCTAATCCTAATCTCAACTCCCTAACCTAAACCTAAACCTAAACTTGAAAACCCAAACCTAAACCCGATCCCGAACCCGAACCCGATTTCCTAAACCTAAACTTATAACCTTAACCTAAACCTATTCTCAAATCTCAAAACCTATAACCTAAACCTAAACCTACATAACCTTAACCTAAACCTAAAACTTAACCTATAACCTTAACTGATAACCTAAACCTATAACCTAAACTCAATTCCCTAAACCTTAACATCTGCAACTCCTAGTGCCCAGACTTCTAGATCAAAAACCCTATTTGTTGGCAACCTATGCTATTCAGTCGAAAGAGCTGATGTGTAAGTATTATTTAATTCCAGAGAACTACTCTTGTGACGAGATTTTAATCTTTCAATGTGTATGGGAAATGAGATGGCTACATCTGATAAAATGAGGTAATCTGCTTCCTTTGTTCACCTGCAGAGAGGAATTCTTCAAAGGTGTTGGTGAAGTTGTTGATGCCCGACTTGCATCAAATGAAGAGGGTGTCTTCAAGGGATTCAACCATGTTGAGTTTGCCACTGAGGTAGCAGCTCACAAGGTAAGGGCCATGTGTGCTGAAATTGATATGGTTTTCTTGGTGCATGTATATGTAGACGCCTGATTTTTTTTTATTTTTTTTTTGTTCCTTCACATGGGTAAGGTTCCTTCTACTCGATAGTTTCTTTCATGTATCATATAGCTTAGGCCAGATGTGTGAACCTTCCAATAAATCCATCCATACAATCTTTGGTATGAATTTAATCACCTTGGCTTCCCTTTCATAGATTCATTTTGCCGAACATATCAATGTATTCGAGAGTTCGTCAAGCTTTCAAATACAAAATAGGTGAACAATCGATGTTTATAGTCATGGTTCATGGGAAACTTGAACCCCTTATTTTCTTTTCTTTAATAACTTTCATGTTCTTTCCATATTGTTTGTAAATGGCAATGATATTGTAAATGTTATTCATTGGTGGATCAGAGCATTGAGAATGCTTGGAAGGTGAGGAAAAATTCATATTTGAATTTGAATTTCCAGTAGCAACAACAAGATAAAGAAAGAAATATGTACGGCTACATTTTAGTATATTGCGCTATCATTTTTTTCTCTTTTTTTTTTTGGCATATATTGCAGATATCCATAATCACAAGTGGCTGGGACCTTGAATAATAACTTCTATAGTTGGTGCAACAGTATTTGTAGTAAGCTGTGTAGCGGCCCTTGTTTCAATCCACATCCATATCTCACATAAATGTAAGCTTAAGAGATTGGAGATTATCCACCGCACTTCACATCGTCTACCAATCAGTACACCAATTAGAGGTAGCATTTTCCCCTCATAACTCTTATCTTCTAAATAAGAAACTAATTTCTCTTTGAATAGGCTTTACTCTATAGATTTTGCTTTCCTTCATCCATGAAAGGAATCATGATGCGAAGGGCGTTGTACTCATTACAAAAGATCAAACGTACATTTAATTCATCATGTTTCAGTACATGGCTATCAGGAAAAATGTCTAAAAGTTTTGAAATAATTCTTGGAGCATCAGTATATAGAAGAGGAATGGTTCAATCAACAAGTATTGAACAATTCTTATTCCCCTTCTATGCAAAATAAATTAATGGTGTGGATATGGGCACTTTCAATGCACTTTCGATGGCAAGGGTGGCTGATCTTGATGGTAAATTCTTCAACTATGCTTTTATGAGATGGTGTACATGCACATAACTGAAAAATTGGGCACAATAATTTTCTTTTGCAGCGGTTGGAGTGGGTTTGCCCACGTGATTCTAAAATTTCTTATGCTACTTTTCTTTACAGTTTCTCGAACAATTGGTGTAATCACAAAAGTTAGTTTCTCGAACAATTGGTGTAATCACAAAGGTCAGACACCTCTCTGCTGCAGTTCTTAATTTATTCCAACACTTCGGTAATGTTTACATGTTGTCGTCTACAGTTATCTTGGGGCATGGAAATGATATCTTATTTTGTGTTTATTTGGATGTCATGGATAGAGGTATTGATGCCCACAATTTTTTGCTTGGAAAAGTGATCCCTCTTCAATTTGGTTATGTTGGTGTTGTGAATCGTAGTCAGGAGATAATCCCTTTACGAAACACTGGATGTTGAAATTAGCAGGTGTGTAGACTTGAATATGATATTAGAATTGACAAAAACAACACTGTTTTAGTCAGTTGTGATGGAATGTGTCAATGTTAACATCTTTTTCTTCTTTCTCCAGTGCATTTTTCTTTTCACTGTAGATAACTAAGAAGTTGAGAGCTACATAGAATTGATTTCAACATCTAAAGATCTTTTCAAACTGTATTGTGCTCTCCCAGTGAATGCTATGAAGTTAAGAAATGCTCTTACCTGAACCTCTAATGGGTAGGATGAATTCTAATCTTTTATTTTGTTAATTGGTTTCAGTTAATTAAACTATTCACTTTCCATGAATTTGAGCTGGTTATTTGAAATATATGAAGGGTCAACTAAACTAGTCTTTTCTTGGATTGAATCTGGTTGTTTGTAATATATGGAGGAAGGGCTCAAAAGAAGGTTGAACAAGAGCAAATACTAAGTAGCCGATACAAGGCAAGGCATAGCCAACAGTTGAAGTTCCGGGTAATTTCTTTTGTATGCTTTCTAGTTTAGGAGGGGGAAGTGTTTAGTTAGGAGGGTTGAGTGAATTTTTGTTGGGGTGGGCCACTTGGGTCATTTCCTCTTTTATTGAATTGAGTTGTTACCAAATTTGTGAATAGGATTCTCATTAAACAATACCGTGAATTATTTTTTGAATGATTATCAGGTGCAAGATTAAAAAATAATAATAATAATTCATTGATATTTTTTTATTTACAGATATTTTAGCGACGGACCACATCCGTCGCTAATTTCTGAACATTGAAAATAAACGACGGATTCGAGGTCCATCTCTTACTCATATTAGCGACGGACCTTATCAGTCTCTAATTTCTGACCGTGGGAACAATGACGGATATGAGGTCCGTCGCTTACTCATATTAGTGATGGACCTTATCCGTCGCTAATGTTTTTAGTGACAACTAATTTTTTAAATATTACCGACGGATTTTTTTATTTTTTACAATGGATTTTATCCATCGCTATTTGGCGACAGACCTTATTCGTCACAAATTAAATGACGGATTTTATCCGTCGACAAAAAAAAGACTCAGTAAACAGCGACGGACTCAATGACGGACGAAGTCCGTCGTTTATTTGGTTTTACGACAGATTTGGTCCGTCGCAAATTAGTGATTTTGGCGTAGTGTCATTTTAGAGCTAGCAATTTTGGCGATGTCATTTTAGAGCAAGAGCTTAAAAATGAGAAGGATCCAAAACACAAGTGGACCACATCACTTGAAATAAGAGAAATTGAACATCTACCATTGAAAACTTCTTAGGGGGCCTTAAAAGTTTTGCATAAATTCATTCATATCCGTCTGACCTTGTGAAAAGGTTGGATGATAGATACAAATCACTATGGGCCATAGGAAGGTTTCAACTTTCAATTTTAAATGCCATCATCCACCTTATTTCCAAATGTATGGACCACGAGCTTATTATATACATAATTTTTGGTCTCATGCCCTAAAATGAGAAGGTAAAATAGATGGACGACATGTATCAGACATATCATGGTGGGACCCACAAAATTTACTCAGGTAATTCCATCCAATTTTGAAAAATGTTTTCTCATTTTGTAAGCCATAAATATTCGTCTACTTTCCTATCTTCCAAATGTTGGTAGAAAGTCATATGGCCATCATCTACCATGAAAAAAATGGATCCTTGCTCTTGCTCGGGTAGTAGACTCTCGGGAGTTTCAACACCGGGTCAAGGGCTCGAGTATCCATAGGTGATGAAAGCCCACTACGGCGTGAGTGTGTGGGGGTGTGTAAAATAAAATAAAATAAATAAATAAATAAATCTACCATGAAAAATGAAAAAACAAACATGCCCTAATAAAAATTCTGTTTAATGAAAAATTTGGAAGAAGTGTTCACTTTGGGTCTGAAAATTAAAAAATGATGGTAAAATCAAATAAGGTAGCCATTACAACTCTAAATGATAAAATAAAATTCTTGTACATAGGGTAATAGCCACGATGGAAATGAATATTTATATATACAATGGGATAAAAGGAAAGGAGAGATGCCACTGAATTAGAATGGATAATCTTTATTTTTTATTTTTTATACATGTACTATATATTATATATAGACCTTCTCGGTAACTAACGAAGGGTGAAACCACTCATTAATGGGAAAACTTTATACCATCGGCCCTGATGGTTAAGTAGGTTGACACGTGTACAAGAGTGTGCTTGTGTGGCCATATGGCCTCACTTTTTCTCTTTTTAAAAATGTTTCCTTCTAGAACACAGGAAAAGATGATTCATGTTTGAATCCGTCTTATAGAAGACTGATTAAACAAATTTATAGCTTCTCTAACTAGCAATTAAAAACTCCAAAAATAGTGGAAATTAGATAGAGCGTATATTTATAGCATAGCTATGATGTGAAGAGCAGAAACCAATATTAAGAAGTAAACAACATAGAAATACAACAACAAAAAAAAAAAAAAAAAAAAAAAAAGCACGAAAATTACTAGAGATGGTCATGAGAGAGATCATTTTGTTGCTGACGATCCCGTGTCTAGCGACAATTCCACTTCATCTCTGCACCGCACTCTGCAAGTTACACTCGATCTTCAAAGTGAATATAGTGCACAGCTCAAAAGTTGAACTGATCGAATCTATCCTGGCCACCCAATTAACAGTTAATGAATTGATGAGGGAAAAATCAGATGGTTCTTGTCTCCTTCTCAGTGATTGAGGGTTGAGAATTGGAACTGTACTTACTGTTACTGCATCACAAACTGAGTTTTAAGAAATAAAGAAGATTATTATTATTATTATTATTATTATTTAAAATTTAAATTTCATCCCCCACAAGTAATTTTTGGTTAATCAGTTTTCTGGGGGTTATGTTCCATTCACAAGTGAATGATTTAAACGGTTTGGATTGCCGTGCAACGTTGTCATGTGTACGGTGGTGGGTCATTATCATTTTGAAAATGGTGATCAAAGAGGACCATCCGGTTGGAATACAAGTCATCTCCACCCACCGGATAACTTCTAACCTTTCATGTGCTTGTAACATCCAAACCATCCAATTAGGTTGGCCACATCATAAGGACCCAATCATAGAGCGTCCCACAATTCTAATTTTCTATTTATCAACGATTAGATATTCTTTTCTATGTATGGTGTGTGCCATCTGACGAGTATGTAGGGCTGATTTTCACACTAATCAATTCTCATGGTGTGCTAACCTATTTGAATGGTTGAGGATTTCGCAATGACTTGACGGGATGTAAGTTATCTGATAGGTGGATTATAACTTGTGGTCAACCGGCTGGATTTAGACCTCATGTTTTTTAATCAAAGTGAAAATGAAACCCTGGCCATTGGTTTTTACAGTTTTACGCCTTCATATTGCAACAGGAATCTGCCAATCCTGATGCGGAAAGTACCCTTCTCTAGAACAACTCCGGCCCCTCTCCTCTCCCCTCCCAATTCAACATGCAAATGTGATGGTTGATACGCAAGCACTCTCATATCATGCGGTTGACATACTCTAATTTAAATCAAAAGCGTCCAAACTTCAGGACTGGCCATGTATTGAGAGACCCTGAACTCTGATTGGTGGACCATGGTTTATTGAATTCAAAGAATAGTGTGTTTTCATTTGTACTGTTGTGGATGCGGGATCCTGGGTGTATCGCGCTCTTTTACGGATTACCTTTCTCAAGGGCTTTGCATAGGGTGTTTATATTAGACTGGAGTTTCCATTAGCAAATTACTCTGTCTCCACGGTAGGTTAGATCCCCTAGAAACACCAAGAGAGAAGATCCTAAGATCTTCCACCTT
Source organism: Magnolia changhungtana (assembly GCA_030180095.1). NCBI lineage: Eukaryota > Viridiplantae > Streptophyta > Magnoliopsida > Magnoliales > Magnoliaceae > Magnolia > Magnolia changhungtana. The sequence continues at coordinate 2,988,125 of JASAUF010000336.1, forward strand.
AAAGTGACTCTTTCATATGTGACTAAAAGTTTGGAATAAGGGACCATAGTTAGATAGAGGGAAGGTGTTAGGCACACACTTTGTCCGTACAGATGTACGGTATTTACTTTATAAGATTTAATAAAATTTCAAGGATTAGTTCCGATTCTTGCATGTTGATAATGCAGATAGTGTGTGTATTACTGTGTTTAATGCCATTCTTATGACAAGCTTTGATTCGGGCTAGATAATCTTCCCTGACTTCTCCACTTGCCAAAGCGATAAACCAACTAGCACAAGTTTTTTTTGGGTAGGATCTGATGACGTCGGCAAACCACAGAGCATACGTTTGTACTGATTGAGTGCTTAGTGCTACGTATGTGATGCGATGCGTATTATGTATGCAGTGTGATGTTGTGTTAAATGTAATGTGTATGACAAGCTTTTGTTCAGGCTAGATAAATTTACCCTGACTTCTCTACTTACCGAAGTGATCAACTAACCAATACAAATTTCTGATGGGTAGGATCCAACTAGTCGACAAGCCACAGAGCATATGTTTGTATTGACAGGATATCGTATGCCATGTAATGTAATGCAGATGGATGAGACAAGTAGGGGGTTGAGAAATGAGTAGATGTTGCACAATACCAATGCCGAGGTCAACCGAAGTTAATTAGAGATTGGATAATTGGATGAACAATAATGTCGCAAGAATTGGCTTGAGTTTGAACTTGGCTAGCTCTAGAAGCTTCGACTATGGCTAGACTAAGTTGGGCCAAGGCTAGACTCTTTCCTTCACACTTACTCTCCTTCATAAATGGATGAGATGGCTCTACTATCTAGGGGATTTCTGGATGCTTTGATCTCTGACCCTACTGAATCTCTGGATCTAGATGGTTGAAACAAGAAGGAAGGGGGTATATTTATAGCCTCCAGATCCCCCCCCCCCCTTTTTAGTAATTCTTGTAAACACTAAGGTTTGATATGGGTTTGAAAGCTAAAATTCTAGATCACCACGTAGCACAATCCAGGTAGCTTGATTGGCTAATAGTGATTTTGGGTCATGAAGGGACACAGAGGTCTTTCCACAAATTCCACATGATTGTCCTTCACAAAAGGGAATTTCACATGGGTTGGAGACCCCCCGCCGAAGTAGGGAGGTGTGCTCCTGAGTCACAACTCACCTCTTGTTTAGGTAAGTAGTATCCCACAAGCCTATGAGAGCTTTGATTGCTTTGGGGTTTGTTTGCTGAATACGATTGCTTTAGACTTCTGGTAGGCCCATTTGTTTGGGCTTGGACTTGAGCTTGGTTTTGAGTTGGCTTAGAGTTGGTTTTGACTAGGTGGATTGACTGAGTTTGACTTAGCGAGTTGACTTGGTATAACTTAGTGAGTGGACTCGAGGTTCTTAGGGTTTAATTTTTTAAAGTTTTAGGGGTTGAGATTTGAGTTTGGATTAGGATTTAGGATTGAGGTTTGGATTGGGGTTTAAATTGAGCTTTAGATTAGTATTTGGATTAGGGATTGGATTTGGGGATAGAATTGATGTTTAGTATGGGAGTTTGGATTAGGGTTTAAGGGAGTTGAAATGGTCCAACCTATGATCTAACATAACCAGCTTGTCATCCCGAGTGGGGTGTCTACAACCGTCAATTAAATGACCACCAATCCATTGCTTAAAATACTAGAATCAATCTAAGTTGTGGCATACTATTAATGGTATCATTTACGGTGTCAGATTCAAAAGCTGTGGAGAATAGACTGAAGGTTTTGAAGCTCGGACTAGTCGATAAGCCCAAGGATCAAGGCACCTCCATTCTAAGATTAATCGATGCCATCAGGTCTTCTCCTTTCTCCTCCTCTGGAATTGATGTGGCTAGAATTTCTCCATCTAAGTTCCTCATCACCCTGAAAACCAAATCTGAATACACAGAATTTTTGAACAAGTACTACGCATTACACGAGCAGATGGGGCTTATGTCGGTTTTCCCCTGGTCTCCGGATGAGGTTTTGGGGTGTGATGGAATCTGGCTCAAACTTTTTAGTGTTCCAGCCCATGCGTGGTTGGAAGCAGTGATCCTCGATCTTGAAAGCTATTTTGGTAGGGTCACGCAAATTGTCTCCAACAACAAATACGACATTTTCCAAGTCTTCGCTCATGTTAAGATCTTTCTCTGGCCAGGAACAAATCTGAAACAGGTGCTGAAACTTCAGGTGGCAGATAAATGTTACCCGATTCATGTTGAAATGCAACCTATTGTGTTCATCCAAAGCCCTCCACCTCCTCATCCAAGCACCACAAATGGCCTGACAGATAACGAGAGCACAAGAAATTAGGTTGATATGAGGTTTCACAACATCCATCTGGGCACATTAGCCAACTCGGTAGATGTTTGTGATTTGGAAAATAATGCACTGGCTAATTCTAAGAATGCCACCCTTGTTCCTCCAATGCAGGCATTCTCGCATTGGAATTTCATCCCTGCCCACCAGATGCTCGACAGTCTTCCTGTAACTTGGATACTAGACTGCCGTGTTCTGCCATTGGATGAAGGAATGCCCAGACTGGCGATCGCAATCCCAGCCTTATGCTTAGCAACCCCTTTCAAATGTCAGAGTAGATCCATGAAAATGTTCAACTCAGCCTTCAACCAAACTTGGAATTTACAGGGAAGCCTGTAACCCCCTTACAGGACCTTCACTCTAATGATTGTCAAGGCCCAATGCCAGCCTTATGCTCACCAGCCCCTGCCGTGCCTATAGATATCCACCCACCCTGTCAACATCAGCCTCCTTCCCCAAAGCATAATGCTTCTTTTTCTGCCTCTACAGAGTAGGTCTCTTAGAGTACTTGACCAAAGCGGTCTAGATCAGTGGGTAATTCTCTGTTTAACTAGGTAATGCAAAGGCAAGATCTAAGGGATTTGTTCATTTTGCAACTCATTTACAAGCCTCGTACGCACTCAAAAAACATCCCTCTGTCACTCGATCCTTGCCCAGCTGCTTCTCCGATCGATCCTATTGTTTACAAGTCTCCTGCTTGCCCTTCCCCTGATGCTCCACAGTCACCTGTCCAGCCCCTTGACTTCAGAGACAGATTAGAGGTGGATCTCTCTCCTTTTTTCTCCTCAGCCATCGAAACCTTGGTAAGCAGGACCCCAGTATGGTGGCTGACCTCTCGACTGTTAATCCAAGCAATCATGACTCGTAAGGTGAAGTCGGAATTACTCTAGCCCATGTTGGTTTGGAAAGATACCAGAAGCCTATTGAGAAGACGGTATGTAGGAGTAGGATTCTTTTCTCGAGAGGAGACTGGAACTCGTGACTACATAGGCTTAAGAGAAGGGCCATGAATACTGGGTGTGTTATTGATGGATAAAATTATTGTGTGGAATGCCCGAGGAATTGGAAATCAAAAAATAGTCAAGACCACTAAATGACTTATCAAGGAACACAATCCTTAGATAGTAACCATCCTCGAGCCAATGCTTAGAGACAAGAGAAGAGTGGGAGTAGGTCTCCCTTGATTTTCACTCATCTTGCTCCAATGATGAGGAGGGAGGAAAATTTTGGGTGTTTTTCAAAAACCTAATCTCATTGTCGGTTTTAAATAAAGCTAACCAATCCCTTTCCATTGCGGTTGTTTTTCAAAATGGCCAGGCTCCCTTGTCTTTACATTTGTCTATGCCAGCTGTTCTAGGATCCGCAAAAGACCCCTTTGGGACAGCCTGACATCGATATCTGCATCTATGTAGGGTCCATGGGTTGTGTGTGGAGATTTCAATGCTATGGTTAGGGCGTAGAGTGTAGAAGCCGCAATGATCTGAACATGGCTAGCATTACAGATTTCTCCAATGTCATTAACGTTGTGGGTCTAATTGATGTTGGTTTCTCATGAAATTGTTTCACTTGGACTAACAACCAGGCGAGGGCTGCTCGGGTCTGGGCAAGACTGGACAAGGTCCTCATCAACTCGGCCTGGTCTTCTTCCTTCCCCCAATTCCAGGTCGACCATCTCCCCCGTGTGAATTCCGACCACACCCCTCTGCTTTTGTCGTCCCCCCTCTTTGCCGCAGTGGGCCGAAACCATTTAGATTTCTACGTATGTGGACTCATCACGGGTCATTTTTTTAGGTGGTTAAGTTGGCCTGGGACAGTGGGAAATCTGCCCACCCAATATACAATGTGCTATCCAAGCTGAACCAGGTCAAGCAGGCCTTTAAAACTTGGAATAGGGAGGCTTTCGGCAACATCTTTAATCGGGTGAAGCAAGACATGAAGAATCTAACTGACCTTGAGCTACAGATGTAGAATTCTCCATGTAACGTAGGGCAGGACAACTCGCTCCAGAATGAATTCTTAATAGCCTCCTCAAACCTCCAACAGTTAGAGCTTATGCAGGAGGTTTTCTGGAAGCAAAAATCCAGAATCAACTGGCTGGCCGAGGGCAATCGTAACTCTAGTTTTTTCCACACTACAGCCATAGAGAAGTAGAGAAGGGCCATTATCCATAGTATTCATTCAGCTCGATGATGATTATATTATTTGTAACACCCCATACCTCTAGTACACGGGTGTTGCCCCTTTAAAACTACGTCTATGAGAAACTAAGGTCGACTAACTAGACGACTTGAACTTTACATGCATAGGATGGCGATTCTAATCAGCATTAAAGCCATCTATCAGGGGTCTTGGGGGCTGAGCAAGGACTCCACGACAATCGAGAAGGTAACTCTGACCAATCCCCTTGAGTTTGAGCAGTTCTTAAATCGACTAATGATAAAATAATGACCCAACGTTCTAATAACTGATCTTCAAGGATTAGTAGGTGACAAACCAAACCCCCACTACGCCCAGGCCACACATTTGGCTGTTGAAATACAAGGCCAAGTCAATCCAGCCACTGAATTGACTACACTGGCTGTAAGAGGGCTTGATGAGCTTAGTATGGCCCACCTGGGCCTCGGCCTTGCCCCAAACTAGGTCGGGACCCTTATATTTGGCCCCCAAGAAAAGTGGATAGTGTAGATTTGCGACAAACATCAAAGTAGATCCCACATATGGTGGACGTGCACCCTAGCGCTGATGCATGAGGTGCAGTGGACGTCCTCTGCTTGTCAAACATGCTTTGACCATGCTAAAATAACAAAGAAAATCAAAAACTCCTCCTGCCAACGAAACATTCAAATCTGACCATTTTTTAACCCTAAAGTGGCCCACCCTGGGCACTTTCCGAAGGATCCAAACCGTTCATTATTCTCGTGGGCCTCGACTTAACAAAACGGTACAGGCTTTCAAGCCCACGTAAAGGGACCTGAAAGATAGGTTGCCACCATTCGCCGTCTTGCACGTGGCGTATACCTGCAAGATGGAACCCATCTGGGGCTGCATGGGTGGCCCATGATCGTCCTAATTAGGCCATCCCATCCGTCCATCGCCAAGGAGAGCTAGGCTCTCTCTTTTCTGAAAATGGCGGGGCAAAGCCTGAAAGTGGAAAAGTAAAGGAGGAGACTTTTCTCTCTAGGAAAACTGGTACTGGCACGATCTTAGCCATCCCCTGGCCACGTGGAGAGATCCCGACCATCCTCCGTAAAGCAAGAAGGGATTTTAGGGAGAAATACTCCATCTCATGAGGAGCGGTGAGAACTTGAAGATCTCATGAGATCTTCCCAAACTAACATTTGGGGCCCAAAAAGTGGACCCCACATTGATTAGAGATCTCATCTGATCCGTCCAAATGGACCAGATCTCAGGAATATACTACATCTGGGGAGTTGCCAATAATGACTCCCTCATCTTCTCCATTAAATCATCCAAACCCAACCATGAGATAGGCCCCACCAGATCATAAAAGTTACTTTTCTGGTGGGCCTGGGTGTTAGCCGTCCATCCTAGCATGTGGATGGGCCCCATGCAAGGCATATCTTAGATCACAGCCATTGCAAGATGGGCCACTTCCAACCGTTGGAGCTCCCTCCTCCATGACTATAAAAAGGGTCCTATACACCTTGAGATTCGCACCAAAGAGAGGAGAGAGAGAGAGAGAGAGAGAGAGAGAGGGAGAAGAAAGAGTGAGTGTGTGGCTGAGTGAGCAAGTCGGATGACCCAACCCGGTTGCTCGACTCGGCCAAGGGTCGAGTTGTAAGAGACCATTAGGTATGGGTCCCTAATCGAGTTAATCAGCCTCTCCTCATCCCTTAGGCTTTCTCTTCTTTTAACCAAAAACACACTGACCAGGGAGTTGAAGCCGACCTCCTTCAGACCATAAAGGCAGGTCATGCCGAACTCTAAAGAGCCAGTGAGTCCGGGTCAGAACTAAGCTAAGCAATGATTGTGTTCGGGTTGAAGTCTGACCAAGATAGAAGCTGGGTCTCAAGGCTCAGACAGGCCAAGAAATGGCCTCGTATGCAATTAAGAAACATTCTAAATAGCACCTAGCTGTTAGGGCCACATCCGGATGTAAGTAAGGGCCAGTTCTAGCCCTTGCAATGGCTACATTCCGGACTAATGAAGAAGCCAAGTGACAGGTCAATTCCAGACTGAGACCAGGCCAATAAATGCCCACGTTTTAGACCGACACTATGGAAAAAACCACACCTGTGGTGGGCTGTAGATGGGTCTCTAAGAAGGCCTTAAACTCAGTTAATGACAGACCCTGAACGAGCACCCCATCCAAACTGAAGAATGCCTTTCATTCTGCCCTCAGTCGGGCTCTGAACCAGGCTAGAAACTGGCCTCGGTAGAGAACTATCAAGGCCGTGAGTGAAACTTGCAATGGGCCTTCACCAGTCCCTAAACGGTGTTGCAGGTGTCTTTTGTTTGGGCCCTGCAATGGGCTCGAATCTACCTCTGCTGAGGCTCTGAAAACCAGCAGAAACGGGCCGTTGAGAGTTCCTATTTCTGGGCCGCAGGCGCTCCAACAGTGGGCTTTGAACCCAGATGGTGGGCCGTACCTGAGAGGGATCTTAGCGGGCTGCACTGCTGGGTGGGCCACACCTCATTTGGTCTCAGATGGGCCACATCTCTCACCTTGGACCTAAGCCAGTTTTTATGGTGGGCCACTCCCTGCACCAGGAAGGTGGGCCGTCCTCTCGGTATGAGGCAGGCCAAGGATCTGCTGGGCCATGGGTTCTGGGCCTAAGGTGGCCAGCCCAGCTAGCCCTTGGGCTGCACTGTGCATTGCAGTGGGCCTTACTTAAGTTGCAGTGGGCCTCACTTGAATTGTTGAGGGCCGCATTACAATGTAGTGGGCCTTAATGGGCAGCAATTTAGAGCTGTCCAGGCTCAGTTTAGGCCTTATCCTCAGGGATGTTTGGGCGTACCCCAGGCCCGTTGATCAGGTCATGGTAGGTGGGCCTAGTCATCATGAATCAGGCCCATGTTCCCTTAATCATCGAGTCCTTACCAGTCCTATTTATTCTACAGGTGGGAATGCCTTCTAACACCAGTTATTGTGTGGGAATGACTCTAGGAGGCTACTCTTGTGATATTGGCCAGCTAGGTACTCGCGATCACTCGAATCAAGAGGCACGCTGCTATTTGTCTAATGATGATTCTCTTCCCTTTGGGCTTTCCATTCCCAACTAGACTAGAAGTAGTTGTTATAGTGATTTAATGGCTAGTTAAACTTATGATAAATTATGTGGAGATAGACTATATTTAATTGATATAATCATTGATGACTCCCATGCTTTATACTTGCTTATCTCGTTTGAACATGTGTATTAAATTATCCAAATGATTAAATTAGTTACTCATTACATGCGCCATGTGTTAACTCATTTAGTATGTATTTGTAATCTCAAGGAATACATGTGTTGTTCTCTATTTCTTACTCATAGTAGGATCCATGCTGCTGTTATGACACACACATTCTTAAAATCTCTCGATGGAAAACTCTAATAAAGGAAAGTCTATGCTTAGGGTATAATTAGATTGGTTGCAATACGAGTAGGCCCTGACATGGAGGTTTTGGTTATTGGCATTTGACTATGGGGTTTACCATCCATGTGTGGTTTCACGTAACTGATTTGGGATGAACTTTGCAACCTTTTAAATATCGTTGCCTACTCGTCTTTGAATCATTCATGCCGTCATGTTTTAATCGCCGTGTTGAGGCATAAAAAATGATGAAGAAAGGATTGAAGCAAAAGAAGATTAAGAGATAGAAAGAAAATTGGAACAGAAGAAGAATGAAGTAACTTGAGGGTGGTTTGCACGGGTCCGCGCAACCGATGTCCGTTGTGCAGGACCGCGTAACCAAAATATCCGTTGCGCAGGTTCGCACAACGAAATTCAGAACTGGTTCTTTGTAAAAAGATCTAAATCATTGATAGTGGGTCCTATGGCACCGAAATCGAAGCACCACACATGTGAGGGCCTATAAATACCCCCTCACCTCCTTCATTTGGACGGATTGAAGATTTTGGAGAGAAAACAAAGCGAGGAGGAAGACTCAAGGTAGGAGAGGATGTTCTGGTGGTTTGCGCGGGTCCGCGCAACCAGACTGCTTTGCGGTTTGTAAAGCTAAGGGGTCGACATGCTACTAAAATGGCCAATCTCTAGATTTCTTCTATTCAAGCTTCAAGACTAAGAAATCATTAGAAGAGATCTATGTCATATTCCTCTTAAAGAGATGTTCAAATCACAAGACAAAATGCTACCGAATTTGATATCTGACTTGGATATTTGAACTTTGTTAATTTGTACATTCTAAATAATCTATCCTAGAATCAAGGGATGTTTGAGGATGCAAATGAACTCAGTGTTAATAAGATGTAATGATTGTCTTTAAATACTCTCTTCATTATGTTTGAATAAGATAATATCCCAAATCTAATGCATTTGTTTTTTGTTTCGAAATAAAATGGTGACTCTGCTGGAGATAGTTATCTTATTTAGTATTAACATCAAGATAGTTACAGAACTTTCATCATATTTTGGCATCTTTCTAACGCCAAAATGACGACTCTCAGTAGGAACATCCTCCCCTTCATCTCTAAGATAGATTATTTAATTCTTCAAATGCTAATGTTTGAAGGTTTTTGAATTTAACCACAAGTTACAACTAATGATAACTCCTGCAAGAAAAGTGAACTTTCGTGTCACTCTAACCAGATTCACAATAAAGTACGCACCGAACCAAGTCCCCGTATACATGACTCGACTTCATGCAAACAAAAACAACATGACCCGAGCGATAGCTGGGGTTGTTTCTACTTCACCACCACCGCTAAAAGGCGATGAAGGTTGGACTATCGTAATGTCTCAAAGAACGAGAGCATGAAATGCAAGAAGCCTCGGGATGGATCTGCCCTCGCCAAGAGTTAGGGGGCCGATAATACATAATACAACAAGGAAGAATCCTGAACTCGCTCCTCCTACGATATATCCTGAACGAGTAGTTTCACAGTTAGCATCGCGCGACTTCCCAACTTTGATCACACCAAGAGTCAAATGGACGAGACAACAGAAAGGTAAAGCGTTAATGGCAAACTCACCCGTATCCGTATCACCCTAGACAAGTTCATCGATGTCTATATCACCCCAGTCGATCAATAGCACCGAAAGCGTACAGAAGTCGAATGGAACTCCATACTCCCCTCTCTTTATAAGTCCTATTACATTGACCTATTTCCGCCCCACTCCAACCACAACTTCATGAAAGAGTGGAGAAGCTACAGTACATATGACTGGGACAAATCAAGATAACATGCCGACTACAGAGGATCGTATCAATGAGATGGTAGAAGCACAAAGAACACTAATAGAAGAGTGTAGAATTCTTAGAGAAGCCTTGGTAACTCTCACGCACAATGTAGCCCAGATAGCAGCTCATCCAATGATGGGCACAATAAATGGACAAGAAAATCAGCCTAAAAATTCCCGACCACAGGGGGCAGGATCGTGAGGGTCTATTCCAGCTGCGAGAACCATAACACAAGACGAAGTGAGACAAGTCGTTGAAGAAGTTGTCAGAGTAGAAAGATAACGTGAAAATACTGGCCTTCAGATACCGGATGCCATATCCGAGAGAGGTAGAAGATATCCCATTTCCATCCAACTTCAAGCATCTAGATTTTCAGAAGTTTAATGGGGAAGGATCACCATAAAAACACTTAATGCACTTCATCACTAGCATGAGGAATTTTTCTACAATACTACAGTATTGCTTGCGATTGTTCGGGTCATCACTGACACACAAAGAATTTCGATGGTATTCCAGCTTAGCCCTAGGGTCGATATGTACTTGGGAACAAATGCAGGATGCTTTTATGTCAAACTTCTTCTCTTCGGAGCGTGATGTTAGTATTACAGAATTGGCTTTTGTGCGGCAAAGAGAAGGAGAACTGGTAGAAAAATTTATAGATAGGTGGAAGACATTGGGAGCCTTGTGTAGGCAGTTGCCAGAAGAAAGGGAACATATCAAGATGTGTCTGAACTCTATGGAAACAAGAATCGCGTTTGGACTCACCAGCGCCGATATCAAAACTTTCCGTGACCTAGCCACTAAAGCTCATGCTTTGGAATTGATGACTCGTATGATGCCAGCATTTCACCATGAGACAGCTAAGAGAGTACCCAGCAGGATGTCCGTAAATACCATCGATCATGATAAGAGAAGTAAAGATACAAGGGACTCCAAGGAAAAGAGGCCGGAATGAAAAGAAGAGTGGAACCAATTAAGAAACATATACAGTGGATAGAGGCCTAGGATGCTCAATTCTCACGAGGGGTTTACGTTCGACAGGGAAGATGTCACCCCAATGATGAACCAACTGCTAAAAGCCGGCATGAAAGAGTTACCAGAACCTAAACGCCCTGAAGATGTGATAAGAACCAGAGAGAGATTTTTGCCACTATCATCGCCTAGTGGGACATCCAACAGAGAATTGTTATACATTGAAATGTATAATACAACGAATAATAGACAGGGGCGAAATAGTAATTGGTAAAGAAAAGGAGAGGGGTACAATGGCGACGGTGAATATGGTTACAACCAAGCAATTACCAGAAGAGAATCCTCAAACAGTTGAACATCCTAAAATGGCTCCGAAGCAGATGGAAGACGGGGGATAACCGACAATAGACAGTTTGCGAGAGATAAACCTGGGTACTGAAGAAGGACCGAGGAACACATTCATCAGTGCCGGTCTTTCTGAGCAAGAGTTTGAGAAATATGCTCAGCTTCTCAAAGAAAATAAAGACATCTTCGCTTGGACGTATGCAGAGATGCCTGGTTTGAAGCCTTCCGTAGCAATGCACCGATTAAATATCTCTAAAGAGAAAAGGTCGGTTAAACAAGCGCAAATGAGATTTCATCTGGACTTGGTCCCCCTGATAAAAGAATAAGTGAATAAGTTGATAAAGGTCGGGTTTATCAGGGAGGTCAAATATCTCAAGTGGATATCGAACATCGTCCCAGTGAAAAAGAACAGCGGACAAGTTAAGGTGTAACACCCGTATCCTAGTTCGTACTGTTCCGATGAATCCTGCGATCCTTTCCGTCGAAGTCCGGCAATCTGCGACTGATAATCGACATTGCGCACGACATAAGTCGTATCCTTTAGATTCGAGTCAGTTTATTCCGAGACCTGTATCGTTGTGACCGCACCGTCGCCGCGGTTCCAACGCCGTGACTCACGCACCGATCCGATACCCTGACCAGAAGATGTGTCGGTGTTTATTTCGGAGAAACGTCATGCTTTTACGATCCCGAGAGAATCTCTACACAATGTCAAATCAATCCCATCAATCAATCAATCAATCACATCAATCAATCAATCACTTTAATGTCTAGGTTGAGTTTGACCAGCTTGAGGAATGGGTCCGCTATCGACGAGTCGGGCCTGATATTGGCAGGCGGATAGTGAGGTCTCTTCTACTTACCCAGTTGTACGCTCGGATAGGGGCGGCAAGCTGGCTAGAGTGTAATAGACCCCGGTGATGATTTCAGAGAGGAACCGTACTGATACGTGGCCTTATTGAGCAAGAATTGCATACCCATTCATTCATTCATTCATTCACTATCCACTCGAGCTGGTAGTGCGTAACTATTTGTTACGTATACCATCGCATGGCCAGGATTTCGGTTGGGCGCTCGACTAACCTGAGATCAAGAGTTTACCACATTATGTCTGACTATCCAAATTTAGGTATGGGACTGGTTTGGATAGAAGTCCCTTGTGATGGACCCCATAGCCTGTGATACTTTGTACTATCATCCCGACTTCACGTTCCTGCATGGTCATTTCATTCGCATCGCATATTACATTGCATCCGCAGTACTTAGCATTGGGTTACTATGTTTTGCACTTATATGGCCTAGATGGGGTTGATGGTATTCGTGGCTCCTCAGGATTTGTATATTGCATTGCATTCTCAGCATCTATTATTGTCTTATTATGTTTTGCATCGCATTACCTTAGTACGGCTGATAATATTCATGGACTTACCAGTATACTTCCGCTTACTCTGATGTCATATGATTCATGATCTTGTTAGTATTTCTGTTTATCCCGATGATGTATGATTTATGTGTTTTATGGTATACTTGGCACTTATCTTGTGCACACACTTCCACCACCCTCTAAGCTTTTGTAAGCTTATGCACGATAGATGCGTGTAGGTGGCGTTAGGTTGCAGCAGCGTTGAGCTTGGAGCGTGCAGCTGTCCTCTGGAGCTTTGATTTCAATATATGTATTTTCCTTTCATACAATACTTAAAGTTTTTAATATAGTGGATATGTGGTGTTGTTATTTTGTGACTTGGTTATGCTTATGGTTATGCTCCATTACAAAAAAAAATCATACTAAAAATCCTCCTTGTAGGATCCCAGGATTGGAATCTGGCGTATGGGCGCTGGGAGCTGAGAATGGGGTACTACGAAGGCTGTCAGTGCCGGATTCGGCGATCGGGAATTTTGTGAGCCCGGTTTCCAAGTTTGGGGTGTAACACAAGGTGTGCGTCGACTTCAGGGATTTGAACGAGGCCTATCCAAAAGATGATTTTCCTATCCCGATAACTGAATTACTGATTGATAGTATAACTTAGTATGCTATCATGTCCTTCATGGACGGCTACACAAGGTATAATCAAATTAGAATTTTACCTAAAGATGAAGAAGCAACAGCGTTTAGAACTTCGCTGAAAATTTATTATTATAAAGATATGTTGTTCGGTCTCAAAAATGCCAAGGCAACATATCAGAGGGTAATGCACAAGCATGTTGAGTGCTATGTCGATGAATTGGTGGTTAGGTCAGGAGATCATCAGGATCATCGCGAACATTTGACATTGGTATTTCGTCGACTCAGAAAGAAACAGTTAAAGATGAATCCAGCTAAATGTGTAATTGGAGTGTCTCTGGGTAAATTTCTCAGTTTTGTTGTCCGGCATAGGGGCATTGAAATCGACCTAAGGAAAGTCAAAGAAATTTAAAATATGCCACCACCGATAACATTAAAGAAATTAAAAAGTTTGTAAGGAAAGTTGACATACATTCGCCGTTTCGTTTCAAATCTGGCAGGGAGATGTCAGCCATTCTCCCATTTAATGAAGAAAGATACAGAGTTTGTATGGGACCAAGCCTGTCAGAACGCGTTTGATTCAATAAAAGAGTTACTGAAACAGCAGCCGGTACTAATAGCCCCGATAAAAGGAAAACCGCTTATTCTGTATATATCGGCAACTGAGAATTCTTTAGGCACTTTGTTGGCCCAGGTAAATGAAGCTGGGAAAGAAACTGCTCTTTACTATTTAAGCCGAATTCTGATGGGTGCGGAATGCAACTGCTCTCTGATCAAGAAAGAGTGTCTGGCATTGATATTTGCAGTTCAGAAACTAAGACATTATTATCTCTCCCATGACATAACTTTGATCTCGAGAGCAGATCCGATAAAATTTTTGATGACAAGGCCGATGTTGTCTGGGAGATTGGTCAAATGGATGTTGTTACTTTCGGAATATACAATTACGTATGAGCCAGCAAAAGCGGTAAAAGGACAAGCGGTGGAGGACTTTCTTGCAACGCACCCTGTGGCAGAATATGAAGCCATCAGTGATGATTTTCTAGACGAGCAAGTTATGTTGGCTGAGTTACAAAGCCCATGGCGGATGTATTTTGATAGTGTTACTCGAGCATCAGGAGCGGGGGCAAGAGTGATATTCATTACTCCTCAAGGTGACTTGCTACCTTACTCCTTCACGTTGAGTAATACGTCCACAAACAATGAGGACGAATACAGAGCCCTCATCATTGGAATGGAAATGGCTCAAGAAATGGAGATTAGAACGCTGTATATCTTCAGAGATTCTAAATTAATTATAAATCAATTAACGACCGAGTTCGAGGTACAAAAGCAAAAACTTTTGCCATACTGCTGGAAAGCACAACAGTTACTATAGCAGTTCTGTCATGTTAAAATTAAGCACGTACCGCGGTCTGAAAATGCAAAAGCGGATGCTTTGGCCAGTTTGGCAGCGGCTCTATGCTGCCCAAATCGAAGCCCTCTCCAAGTAACTATAGAAGAAAGAAGATTTTTGCCATCTTCAGAAGTCATCAATGAAACTGTCGAGATACTTCCCGTATCGTGTTTGGAAATAACAACAGATGATTGGTGTCAGCCTTTCATCGATTATCTCAAGTATAACATTCTACTAGAAGATCCGGCACAAAGATAGCCGATCAAGCAACGGTCAAGCAGATTTATCATATACAGCGAAGTATTGTACAGAAAATCTTACAATGGAATGCTTCTACATTGCTTAGATGAACAAGAAGCAGGCCAGATGTTGCAAGAAGCACACTCTGGAGAATGTGGGGCACATCAAGCTGGTCAAAATTTATTCCATAGAATACACCGAATGGGATATTATTGGCCTACTATGTTCAAAGACGCAATAGATTATGCAAAGTGGTGTCATGAATGTCAGATCCACAAAAATATTATACATGTTCCTCCAGAAGACCTGCATCAATCAATCACTTCTTGACCCTTCTTTGCCTGGGGACTTGACGTTATTGGTCCTATAAATCCGCATTCGTCTAAAGAAAAGCAATATATCTTGACAGTGACAGATTATTTCTCTAAGTGGATAGAAACAGTTGCTTTACACAATGTCAAAGAAAAAGATGTGGTTAATTTCATCTGGCACGTGATAATATACCGCCTTGGTATCCCAAAGAAAATTATTACAGATAACGGCACTCCCTTTAAAAACAAAGGCATAGAAAAGTTGTATCAGAAATTCAGCATTCACCATTCATTTTCAACACCTTACTATCCACCAGCCAATAGATTAGTGAAGGCGTTCAATAAAATGATAGTCAAGATAGTGAAAAAGACAGTGACCGGGAATAAGTGCGATTGGGATGAAAGGTTACAAGAAGCATTGTGGGCATACAGAAATACTCACCGGCCAGCAACAAGAGCGACACTGTATTCGCTAGTCTATGGTGTGGAAGCAGTGATCCTAATTGAAATACAAGTAACGTCACTCAGATTGGCAGTACATCAGTCTATAATAGATGATGAAAATGTAAAAATAAGGCTGAAAGAACTAGATTTGCTTGATGAGAAACGCCTGACAGCCTAACAGCGGTTACAATCATATCAAGCAAGGATATCGGTCACCTTTGATAAACGAGTTAAATATTGTTCCTTCAAGAAAGGGGATATGGTGCTGATGTTGAAAAGACCTATAGTGGTCACCTGTCGAACAAGGGACAAATTTGAGCCTAAATGGGATGGGCCGTACATAATAAAAGAAGTATACTCCAATGGCGCATACAAAGTCGTGAATCAAGATGGGCAAGGTAAAAGTATACTGGTCAAAGCTCGCTTCATTAAGAGATATTATCCCTGAAGATGCTACTGATTTTAATCTAGAATATTATCAAGCATAATTATTCTATATCAAAAGGGGGCAAGAATAAACAAGACCATGTCTATGTAGCGTCAGATGAATGATTAAAGAAATTCGCGAGCATATCAAGACTATGTATCAACAAGTATTGTGAAAAGACAGTGACCATCGTCACCAAGCTGATATATTATGAATAACACAGACGGATCCTCTTGAAGATATTATCAAAAGTGGTGACGTATCAATCTCAATCAGAGATGTCTATCAATCTCGTAGCAATGATGATCACACCTATTATTGTCTTTTAAGGCATTTTAAGGCAGTATAGTTAAGCCCTAAAGAGGGCCAAACCCAAAAAGGGTCAGCTACGCATAAGACCTATTTGTTTCTCCATTCGGGCAGTAATGAGAAGCCAGTGGCCCTAAAAAGCCTGTGAAGGCCATCATATACATACCCATGCAGGCAGCTGACGGAGCCATTGACTAAAAGCCTAAAAGGCCAAAAAAAAGTCTTTAATGGCTAGTCACGTGTAAGACCAATGCCGTCTGTATAGCTTTCTGGCAGCATCACGAGGAACGGAGGAAAATGTCCTCCCTTGAATGGGCTCGACCTTGCAGACGAAGGAAAAGCGGGCTGCAGTGTGAGCTCTTTGGCCATGTCCATAGATATAGGCCAACCATGCGTAAGACCCCCCAGATCTTTGGCTTGATTTCAGTACTAACTCATGAGGAAGAGCTTAAACCTACTCATTGACGGACTGACGGCTCTAGATTAGTACCCTAAAGGTCGCCTTGTGAGCTCTGTGAACTCTAGAGAGTTACTGCGGACAACCCTGTGCGTAATTTCAACCGAGTTCACGGCCCCGGTAGCTTTACTGGGCCTTTCTGATGGATCGCGGTTTGTGAACTCCTCAGGCTATGAGAAGTCCAGTGAACTCCTAAGAGTTATAGAGACCATCACGTGAGACTCGACTCCACTACTCAAGAGTCTAAAAAACTATGTAGCTCCACTACTCAAGAGCTTAAACTGTGTGTAAGTGACAAAATAGAAACTTAGCACCGCCAATTAAGACAGAAATCATATAGGAAATCCCACACTAACAAGCATAAAATGCTAGTGTTTTATATTAGTTCCTCATTAAATGTGATGTCAAAATTGCTATATAAATAAATATGCTTGCAATAAATTATGACATAAACTGTCCCAAAATATTGTCATACTTTTAGAAGAAGATACATGACTAGATGAAATGTTCTCAAAATATGTTGGTTGTTTAATGTAATTTCAACAAGCACGCAACATAAATCATGATTACATTAGGTTTGAATCGAAATGTTCAATATTCAAAACTTTCTATATTGAGTCAAATGCTTCAAAATATGCTTATCTTTCTGAAGAGGACGAATCTTCAATAACAATATGTTTATCTTTCTGAGGTGTGTGACGATGCTCCTCCGCTTTTTGCCTTTTTGACAGTGAAGACTCTTGCAATATTCGCGAAGGAGGAGGAGGGAAGAACTGCAAAGAATCATTAGCCGCTGTCGAAGATTTGTGAGTACCCTTTAAAGGAGTGCCAAAAGCTATCCATCCTTCAAGAGGATCAGCAGGCTTTACTTCATGAGCGTCATCTTCCAGAGAAATTCTTATGCAAAGTTGGCCTGAGGAGGGGGCATTATTCACTTCTTCAAAATAGCCAATACCTTGGTCCTTCTGGTAATCTTTCAGTTGAGAAGGAGGGATCCATATAGCATAGTTCACTGGGTAATATTGATCTACCAAGTAATATTGATGGAACCACCAACGCATCCAACAGAAAGAAGCGGTAACTAGATAATTAAAGCTATGAATTATGAAATGTGATCCAGTGTGAACGTTCAAAAGTTGCTTCCATATTGGGGCCCAATTATATGGCCCAATGCCATAATTTCTCATTGCTCTGGTAACGACATCGCAAGTCTCTGGTACAGTTTGATCAAATCCGAACTAGCGAGCGAATCTATGGGGATAATATGGTTCACGCCAAAATACACTATTCTCTCTTAGAGGAAGGGTACCGGATCTGATATACATGAGGAAACAATGTTTACCAGATGAGATAGAATCATCATCGACAGCTTCTACGTCTTCCAGATAGCTAAACATTGAGAATTGATGAAAGTCGACGGGATTGTTGCTTTCTATTCTTCTAGAGACCCATCCATTCGATTTCTTAATCCTATCTCTCAATTGGTAATATTGAAGAGGAAGCTGGTTAGGGTTCAAGTATGCCCTTTCAGAATTAGCAAATGTCCAAGGAAAGTATGCCCCTAGCCAACCTACGAAGAAATGTCATGGAGTGCAGACAGGAAAAGATTCAGAGACAGGGTCCTTTAGACCAAGAATGACATCTTCGAAAGCGCGATAAAGGGAGCATAGAATTGAAGGAGCCAATGAATATTTGCGGCCTTCTGCCATCGTGCCTGCAACTACAAAGAAGGAAGGTCTGATGATGTCCATATGATCAGAATCTGGGAATACCACCAAGCTTAACCAATAAGCGAAAAAGGCAGCTAATTCGCAAGAGGGACTATATGTCACAATATGCTTAATGTTCTTGCGAATGGCCTTGAGCTCTGGATGATTATGACCTGTGAAGCTGCCAAGATAAAGATACGATGATCCGGTTAAAATCATTCGGCATTAAAATTATAAAAATAGAAATCGAAAAGAGAATGACGTACCACAACTTCCGAGAGAAATAAGCCAACCATTCGAGAGAAGTAACGCGATCAGGATGAGGGAAGTTGTCTAATGCACTAAAGAGTTCAAGGGTGGTTTCAAAAATTTTGGATGTATCTCCTCCCGCCAATGCTAGAGTAAATTCTCCATTAAAAGGCACATATGCATCGAAGATGTCACCCATAATAGGGAGACCCGCTATGCAAAATAGATCCCAGAGAGTGATGCTCATTTCACCTGAAGGAAGATGAAATGAATTGGTGATCGAAGACCAATGGTTGAGAAAGCCCCTGCAAATAGCAGCATCTGCATGGAAATGATCAAATGTGGCTATGATAGTATCTGAAAGAGAAATCTGCTCCAGAATGGTAGAATGCTTCTGAGCAACAGCACAAGCCCAAGCACTATAGTAGTTGTGAAAAGACAGGAGTCCTGTAGTCAAGAAGTTCTCCGTGTTCTAAGGCAACCTTTCAGAGAAGAACAATTGTTGAGCTGTCTCAAAATAATGGGTGGGGAAAGATTAATGAGGAGCATAATGTGGGCGCAAAAATCTCAGCTTATGAATTTTGCCTGCTCTTTGGAAGTGTCCATTCTCTTCCAAATATCCTGTCAAGATCCTGGGTTCTTCCCTAACCCAATTGTCTGGAGAGATAAGAATGTTTTGACGGTCAAAAGGTTCACTGCGCAGAATTGACCAATGACGTTGCAAATTGAGGGGAATAGTAGTTGATCACTGGTGAAGGGGTTATAAAGATCCAAAATT
Source organism: Magnolia changhungtana (assembly GCA_030180095.1). Taxonomy (NCBI): domain Eukaryota; kingdom Viridiplantae; phylum Streptophyta; class Magnoliopsida; order Magnoliales; family Magnoliaceae; genus Magnolia; species Magnolia changhungtana. The sequence continues at coordinate 3,007,455 of JASAUF010000336.1, forward strand.
TCTTCATGAATTTCTACATGTCTCCAAGAGTGTTAAAGATGTTGTTCAAGTCTTGAAGAGGAGGGATCGTTCTTACTTTTTGTAAAAGGGGCTTGGGAGTGATACATGGTAAAGAGAGTTGGATTTATGAAGAAGAAGTGTCAAAAAACTAAGGGATGCCAAGGCCAAAAGAATCCCAGAATTCGGAAATTTTCCAAGTCAGAAGAAGTCTGCGGAGGAATCGGTTGTGCGGAACCTCGCAGACAAAGTTCTTTGCGCAGGGTAGTGCCACAGTTGGGAGTCTTGCACGAACAAGAGATTGATTGCAAGGGTCCATGCAATCAAAGTTGGTTCGCAGGAGTTTGATGGAGAGGCAAAGGTTCGTTACAGGCTGAAGAAGGTACAAAATGAATGTAAGCTTGGGGTATTTATACACCAAGGAGTCGAGTACGGTATGCGGGTCTCGATTGCGCAGACCCGCGCAACCCTGTCAGGATGATTATTTTGATCATTTTCTTTGATTTTGGGGAAAACAAAGATAGGATCAAGGGGGCATCTGTTGAGCCATAAAAAATGATGAAGAAAGGATTGAAGCAAAAGAAGATTAAGAGATTGAAAGAAAATTGGAACAGAAGAAGAATGAAGTAACTTGAGGGTGGTTAGCGCGGGTCTACACAACCAAAATATCCGTTGCGCGGGTTTACACAATGAAATCCAGAACTGGTTCTTTGTAAAAAGATCTAAAGCATTGATAAGTGGGTCCCATGGCACTGAAATCGAGGTGCCACATGTGCGAGGGCCCATAAATACCCCTTCCTCTCCTTCATTTGGATGGATTGAAGATTTTGGAGAGGAAGCAGAGCGAGGAGGAAAACTGAAGGTAGGAGAGGAAGTTCTAGTGGTTTGCACGGGTTCGCACAACCGGTATCCATTGCGTGGGTTCGCGCAACCAGACTACTCTGCAGTCTGTAAAGCTAAGGGGCCGACATGCTGATAAAATGGCTAGTCTCCAAATTTCTTCTGTTCAAGCTTTAAGAGCAAGAAATCAGTAGAAGATATCTATGTCATATTCCTCTTAAAGAAATGATCGAATCACAAGACGAAATGCTGCCGAATTTGATATCTAACTTGGATATTTGAACTTTGTCAATTTGTACATTCTAAATAATCCATCCTATAATCAAGGGATGTTTGAGGATATAAATGAACTCAGTATTAATAAGATGTGATGATTGCCTTTAAATACTCTCTCTTCGTTATGTTTGAATAAGATAATATCCCAAATCCAATGCATTTGTTTCTTGTTCGAAACACGCCGTACTTGGTAATTTCGACATTTTATTCCCAGTCAGCATTGGTGGTGGCCCCTTCACAATAAATTGATTGACCACGTGTTGGTGGGTACTACACACACCCTAAGGCGGTAGTCTCATGGACCGGGGATGGTGGTCATGGGACACTATGCCCGAGCCATCAACAAACGCTGGGCCACGAGCTCCCTGTATTGACCGTGAGCTTAATTAAATTGGTTGAGTGTAATTGGACTAATAACGGATTGACTAATCATGCATACATGGGACATACCGGCATCTATTGCTATCGTATGTGATGTATGTATTCTGTCCGACTGGATGAGTTTTTTCAGGTCGATGATTGCATGGGTGACGAGACCACTGTCCACATAAATGAGCATCCCCGGGGCTATGATTGCATTTCACGCATACATGCATATAATAAGACTGCATCTGTCGTGTTTTGATTTAGTTGGATGTTTTATGTTATTTCTTGTCTATGGCGGCGGTGTGTAATCTTAAGGGGAGATCACACTGAGTTGGCCACTCATTTATCAATGTTCAACCGTACAGATGATACAGGGGCAGATGGACTCACGATGGATCAGGATGAGGCTACGGTCGAGGAGGAGCCTTGCGATGAGGAGCCGTATCAGGAGGCGGCGGCATATTATGGCCTCAACCAGTAGTTTTCTTTTTGATAGTTTGTTGGAATTGTTGCATTTAAACTTGAAGTTTTGTATGTGGCCCCCAGCTAAGGGGGCCAGGATATTATTCACATTTTAAGTAATATTTATGTTATGTTTCATTCCGCTATTTGTACTTTGATTTACATATTGGTTACTATTATTATTTAGTTAACTCCTGGATTTTTGGGATGCGAGTCTTATACTCGGGTCCCGAAAATTGGGGTGTTACATTATTACTGACCAGTCAGAAATTTCAGCGACAGTAGTGGCCCATTTTCAGAACCAGTTCAGCGTAGAAATCTGCAGCCACATCCAGAATTATTAGAGGTCATTCCTCAGCTCATCTCGCAGTAGTAGAATGACTTGTTGTTAGCCCCCCTTCTCTTTTAGAAGTGCACAAAGCCGTCCACTCCATTCCCACTGACCGAGCCCTGGGTCCAGATGGTTTTTCTGGAGTATTTTTCTTCTCATGTTGGGACGTGGTTTGCCATGATCTACAGAAGGCCGTTATTTTTTTCTTCCAAGGAGAAAATCTCCCTAGGAAAGTCACAACCACCCTAATCAACCTCGTTCCCAAGTCGAGTTCTCCTAAGAAGCTGTTCGATTTTCGCCCTATAAGCCTCTATAACTGTTTCTACAAGATCATTTTCAAAATTATTGCTTCAAGGCTAAGTCATGCCCTTCCTTCTCTAATCTCGCATGAGAAAGGGGCTTTCATCCAGGATCTCGCTCTATTGCAGAAAACATAGCCCTATCCCAGGAATTGTTTCGGGAGCTCCACAGAAAGGTTCATGGTAGCAATGTTGTACTAATGCTGGATATGGAGAAGGCCTATGATAGGGTCGATTGGGATTTCGTAAAGCAGGTTTTCCTTCACTTCGGTTTCACCCCTTATTGGGTGAATTCGGTGGAGAAATGTTAGGCCAATTACTGGTTTTCTATTCTAGTTAACGACATGTCATTAGGTTTCTTCAAATCGACAAGAGGGCTTTGACAGGGTGATCCACTCTCCCTCAGTCTTTTTATTATCTTGGCAGAAGTTTTAAGTAGAGATCTCTGATCCTTGGTAACCCAGGGTCGTTGTCTCCCGTTTAAGTTCAAGAAAGGGTGCTCTTTTGTCACCCACCTATTGTATGCCGATGATACTCTTCTCTTCCTCAACGAGGATCACCAACGCTGAAAACTACAAAGGAGTTCTTGGACGCCTACCAAGTAACATCGGGGCAGAGAATTAACCTCCACAAGAGCACTTTCTTTTGCACTGACAAGCTCCCTTCTCCAAGAGCCAGGACCATGGAGAGATTGCTTGAAATTGCGAAGTCGTCGACTCCTCTATCATATCTTGGGGTTCCGATGACTACAAGAAGGCTGAAAGCTAGTGTGTTCCTCCCTCTTATTAACAGAATTGACGCGCTCATCAAGGGCTAATAGTCTAGGTTCCTATCTTAGGCGGGAAGGGTTGTCCTAGTTAAACACGTGCTAGGGAGCATTCCTGTCCATTCTTTAGCAGCAACCCACGTCCCCTCACAAGTTCTGAAGTCCCTGGACAGTTGTATGGCTAATTTTTTCTGGGGTTGGTCGGAAGGAAAGAAGAAATTGCACTGGCGGAATTGGGACTTGATTACTCTTCCTACCGATGAAGGGGGTCTGGGAATCAGAAAGCTGGTGGATGTGATGAAGGCCTTCCGTCTGAAGATGGCTTGGGCAATCAAATACAAGGAAAAGGGCAGCGTTTGGAGCGGTTTTATGGCAGCGAAACATGGGCCCGACCTCTCTCTCACTGCTCCCCCTCATACGGCCATCATCGCATCAGAGAATCAGGTCTCTTTTCCCAATCGTCAACTCGCAGGTGCAGTGGAATCTCGATTTAGGCTAATGCAGTCTACGACATGACAACTGGACCGGTTTGGGCCCTATTCAACACTTAGTTTCATCCCCTATACCTAAGGCAATGTGGCACATGAAGGTGTCTCAGTTTATGGATGACAACGGTCCTCGCCCCCCCTCGGCGGTTTTCAATTTAATACCACAAGATGTGATTGACTTCATCTTTAAGGCTGGTTTTTGCACAACTGAGGGTCCAGACTCCCCTTTCTGGCACTTAACCTCATTCGAAAAATTTTCAGTAACATCAGCCTGAAATTTACTTAGATCGTCTAGGCCGAGGAAAGTTTGGGCAAGGTGGATTTGGCATTCTTCTTTACCTCTGAAAATCTCTCTTTTGGTGTGGAAGGTTCTGCAGAGGGTTGTTCCAGTGGACACTGTTGTTCAGTCCAAAGGCATCCATTTGGCCTCTAGGTGTGTCTGTTGTGGGGCTGAGGCAAACCGGTCCCACTCGACAGAGTTCCTCCACCATCTTTTCATTGGTAGCAAGTTGGCATAAGAAGTTCGAACCCACTTCAATTGCAGGTTCGATATAGCTGTTATGCTAATGCTTTCCATGGAATCTCGTCTTTCCCAGTGGTGGAATACACCTTCTCCCAGGATGTGACACTCCTTGGTTCAAAAACTCGCTCCATGCCTGATCATATGGGAATTGTGGAAGGATAGAAATGCGGCTATTTTTTACAGTATGTCTACCTCGACGCGCTCCCTATCCAACAGCGTGTACAGCTGGTTTTCTCACATCAACAATGCCATCTTGGCTCCTTCCCCTGCTATCTCACCCAAGGTTGAGGCGCAATTTGCTCGGTTCTCTCCGGATTTGAATTTTGTTTCTGTTACCTCATCGTCCAAACATCTATCCTAATTAAATGGTTGAAGCCAAACCTAGATTGGGTGAAGATTAACGTGGGCGACTCGTCCAAAGGCAACCCAGGGAGCTCTGGTGGTGGTGGGGTCTGCAGAGGAGACAGAGGCCAGTTTATCTTCGCATTCGCAGTGGGATACAGGGTTGGATCTAACACCATGGCGGAGCTTCGAGCTATTCATGATGGGCTATCCCATTGTCTCTCTTCAAGACTCTCTAAGGTGATAGTAGAGTCAGATTCCCAGCTGACCATCAACGTGTTGAACGGTCTAGTGCATCCAAGCTGGAAATGGGCCTACTAGACCCACGGGATCGGCAGAATGAAGCTAGTGGGGCAGGTGCGCTTCGTTCACATATTTAGGGAGGGTAACGCTCCCGCGGATGCCATGACCCATTTGGCCAGCGCTGCCCAATCGACAGTTTGGTTCACTTAATTTTTTGCCCTCCCTTCTGAAGTTAGAGGCCTTCTTTTCCTTGACAAGGTAGGCCTGGGTCGATTAAAGAGCAAGATGTCTTTTGATTTCTCCTTGGGTTTCTTTTTTTTTTTTTTTTTTTTCCTTTTGTTTTTTCTGGTTTCACAGTAGGCTCCCAGGTGGTTTTTTTTTGGCCCCCTGGTTAGGCCGAATGTACACTGGTGTTCGTGGATCTTTTTAGAAATGAAATCATACTAATTGTTAAAAAATAATAATAATAATAATAAATGGTACCATTTGACTGTTTAACACCAGAATTACACGTACGCCACATGAACATTGTCTTAGTACCCGCTTATTAACAGTGACGCTTTGCCAGAGTACCGAAGTTAGTACGGGAATGATGGCGGAGAAGCATTGAAAATTTTATTTATGGAATTTCATGGGGTTGGAAAGCATTCACTCCAACGTGTCTGAGTACTATCGTACGCATGGGGGCCTTGGGGTTCGCTCGCTACAAGTTTTTTTTTTTTTCTCTATTTTTCGCCCAAACTACCCATCCTACGTCCTTTTCTGCAAACGGCATAAACAAGAGATGTTCATTGCCGGCCCTCTCTGGATGCAGATACGTTACACGGTAACACGGGTTATTTGATACTCTGCTTGCGTATGACGCTTGATACGCAGGCCCATATGGCATATATTAAGTTATAAACTTGAGTAAAACCGACTGGATTGTGGAACCCACAATCGATAAGTTACAAAGGCTGGACTCGGATTGGGTCTTGACCCCAACACAACCCAGCTAACTGGTGGAAAGGCTCTGTGGGCCCCACCATGATGCGTGTGTTTTATCTACTCGGTCTATCCATTTTGCCAGCTGGAGCATGAGTTCGAAAAGAAAAAAATAGGCAGATCCAAGCCTCAAGTCGACCACATCTAAGAAACAGTGGTCATAATAACATCTACGGTTGAAACTTTATTAGGGCCCACCACGATGTTTATTTGCCTTCCAAGGTCTAACCTAACACAAAATATTAACTTGACCCAACAATTCTATAGCCCATAAGAAGTTTAATGGTAGGAATTCAATCTCTTTCTGTGGTGGGGTCCACTTGAACTTTGGATATACCTCATTTTTGGGTTCATGTGGTGGGGTCCACTTGAACTTTGGATATACCTCATTTTTGGGTTCATGTGGTGGGGTCCATTTGAACTTTGGATATACCTCATTTTTGGGTTCATGCCATCAATTGAGTTGGCAAAATGATGGATGAACGTGGATGAAACACATACGTCATGGTGGGCCTACAGGGCCTGAAAGGACTCAAAAGATCAGATTGGTTCAACAACTCATTTGTGGACACTTGTTTTTAAAGTAAGGCATGGTTTCCATTTTTAGCCGTCCAATAAATGTCCAAACAAGCTCCTACTCAGAAAATCAAGGTAGCACATTTCTTTTTGCTAGCTCATGATGCATCTGATGTGACAATCAGATTTGGAAGGTTTCCTCTAAATCAGTTGTATTCCTGCATGCATGCAATTTATAAGTAATTTTTAAGTGCCTGCGTATCATACTCTGCCGGAGTATCAAATATGATCATGAGGTGGGTTGTACGTGTATCCAGAATTTTAACTATTGGACAATCGATCTTAACCATTTGCTTGTTTTATTCAGTTGTGGTACACACCTTCTCATAGAGTTTTCGGTTTCAATATTGGGGCCATGCTTGGGTAATCTCAACGATTGGTATGTTGAGGCCAACCATGGCAGGAGCATGCATTAAAAACTTCCCAGGTTGAAGATCCATGAAAGCGATGAGGCGATTTTTTTTTAACTCATATGTGGATAGGGAGCAGATTAGGTGAGACCCCGGATCTACCGAGGTGACTGGGAATCCTGAACGTGGGGCTTGCAGTGATGTATGTGCCTTAAATCCAGCGGGAGGGAGAGAGAGAGAGAGAGAGAGAGAGAGAGAGAGAGAGAGAGAGAGAGAGAGAGAGAGAGAGAGAGAGAGAGAGAGAGATGGAGAGATGGAGACGAAGGTGGAGATCGAGATGGAGGGAGATGCCGAGGGAGGGAGATATTGAGAGTGAGTGAAATGAGGGTTTTCGGAAGAATATGTTGTGAATTTTCGGGACGGCTAAAGACCGTCACAAATGGTTGAAAATCAACTAAAAATTATTCGATGGCCCTTGGCTGCCAAATTTGGTGGTCGATTTTTTTAGTATTTTTACAGTGTATGTTAGGCACTTTCATTAGTGGATCGAAGTCAAGTTCTTAGACCGAGAGGTCTATCATGCTTGGACTATGTTTTACTTGAGAATGTATTCTAATTAATCTTTAAACCTAAGGAAGTACGAGGAATTGGGATCTTGATTACATATGTTATGGCTTGGTTTACGAGAACATCATGATTTATCAATATCCATTGGGAATCATACAGTTTAACAAAGGATCCATTAGTTTGGGCGGCTAACATGGAGTGTGTGTACTGACATGGGTGTGTGTTGGGGGCCTTGCACAAAACTTTAGGATCTAGCCCTCCAGAACAAACTAGAATTATGGATAATAAAGCAATGAAAATAATCAATGCAACAATCACACACCACACAATAGATTTTTACGTACAAAATCCTTAAAGAGGTAAAAACCACGAGACCTCGTCCAGATCAACAATCCACTATGAAGTAGAACGTTACAAACTTCTTCACTCACGCAGGAGTGGATAAACAATGAGAGAAAAAAAGAAAAAACGGAGAGATCTCACCAATTACGAGGACATAGAAGCGCTGAGATATAGATTGCACAGTAAATAACCTCCACGAGCATAATCTCCCTTCTATAAACTTCCTCTCTCTCTTTTCCTCTCTCTCTCACCTTTGATAGCCCTAAACCCTTTAGCAAATCCCTTGTAAAGCTTTAGGAAACCCTCTTGTCCTACCTAGAAATCACTAGGTACCTCCTATTTAAGGTTTTAGGAAAATCCTTTTCGCATCCCAATTGCGAAAGGACTTGCGACGACTCGCGCAAAATCACGAAACGAATCTGCATAACTACGACTGGTCGTGACGAACCTTCAACCGGTCGAGAGCCACCCACGACCGGTCGAGCACCTCCCACGACCAATGGCGCACCTCGGAGAAAAATAGCCCAAAGTCGCTGGACTTTGAGTCGTGCCACGACTCGACTCCTATGACTGGTCGAAACCAGCCTTCGACTGGTCGAGCAGGGCTCACGACCGGTCGACGATGGGTCCAAAAAATCCATCAGTGTGTACTCACAAGCTACCCCCCCAAAAAAAAAAAGGATCCATTAGTTTCCTAGCTAAGAACTAATCTATGTATTAGATCTTGGAGATTAAATGTTCATCAAGCGATTTTTTTATGATGGGCCAACACTCAAAATGTTGCATTCTACTTTTACTTTAATATTTAAAATAGTTTTAAAGCACTTGATGATGATCTAACATACATACCGTATTATTTAAATGGCCATTAGGTCTATGGTGGATGACCATGAGATCGGATGTGGATACCGAATACGGCAGGATCACAGACTTCTAATGGAGTGGAGTATATGAAACATTGTAGTGTGGTAGACTACCATAAACTGATATCTCCTTAAAACCATAATTCTGCCTTATATATAAATCATAACTTGGAAGGAAAAGATACTAGATAAGAGAGATCCTTGTACATCCCCCTTTAGGCATCACCAAAAGGAGAGAGAGAGAGAGAGAGAGAGAGAGAGAGAGAGAGAGAGAGAGAGAGAGACCTTCCTGCTTTACATCACATGATCCACATGTGTGGGATCTACTGAGTACATGAGTCTTCCGTCTCTCTTAGCCCTGCTCCAAAGGTTGACATGTGGCTCTCATTCTCTCCTTCAACCAAGATAGATTAAGGGAGACCTCATTGAAGGAACGGCATTGACAAATCAATAGTTCATTGGCGACACTAATCAAGTAAATTCTAACAATAGAAGTTGATTTTTCTTATTTTTTAGAAACTTAAGAATGTATGACATAGATCCATAGGGTTGTTAAAATCATAATAGGTTTTTGCATGCTTTTATTTTCTATTATATTTTGAAAATCTTAACAATTTATAAATGTCTACATTGCCACGTATGCCACATTGTTTACTACTTAAAGATTGATGGTGGAACATATACATGTGTAGATGCTTGAACTCGAACAGTCACACACATGACATATTGAAACTTTTTTTTTTATATAGAAAAACTATGACTTCATTGATTAGGCAAAAATTACAAGATCGAATTTCAGGTAAAGACCAAAGACAAAAAGCGGTGGCCCGCCTATCATGTGCTGTACATAGCAATTTTTTTCTTTCTAATTGATCCCAACCCTGTTTTGTCCCAAAAAAAAAAAAAGAACCTCTAGCAAGAGTAGGGAGATCAGAGGTGACCGAGTAACTGAAATGGCGGTAAAGACTGCACTAGTTGAAGAAGGAATATGCTAATATGTCCTAGAGAGGGGTGAATAGGACTTTTTAAAGTTTTTATGATTTATTTAAAAATCTTACTTTACTAATCCTGTGATCATGCAATTATCAGGATTACTCAAATGTAACTCTACTGGCTTCCAAGCCTGGTAGAGGATCCAATCACAAACTATTTTAGAGATAAGTAGTATGCAAGCTAGCCTATGATGGATATGACTATGTAGGTGTGTGTGGCGTGATCAAAGGTTCAGATATGGAAGTATTAAGCAAATCACACAATCATAAGAATAATAATCTCAAACACAGTCATTTTTATAGTGGTTCGACGATGAGTCTACTCCACTCCTGGTAACCGCACTCAACCCTTGAGTGTACCGGATTTCACTAAGGAGGTTTCACAATGGTTCACCTCTAACCTAAGGTTTTAAAATCAGGTTTACCTTCAACCTTTATAACCTACACTGAGGCTGACTGTTTATGCTCTCACGAGTAAGGGTCAACACAATGCACCCACTTTTAGGCACACTGGCCAAGGATCTTCCATAAAACCCTACTGGAGGTTTCACTCGGTTAACCTCAAACCCAAGGTTTTATACGGTTTACCTCAAACCCAGAGTTTTACTGGTTCACTCCTAACCAGATGTTTATGCTCTCCACACAACGCACCCACCACGTACACTCCCGTCGGAGGCCTTCTTGAGGACTTCAAAGGATGAGAAACGTTTAAGACCCAATCCTAGAAACGAATGATCACAAGTGTCCTCTTGCACTCTGAATACTTACAAATAAGCTAATAAGTCCCGTTTAGCACAATGCTGAAGATCTCCTCCTTGTTGACGAAGAGTCCTCTGCTCCCTTGATCCACAACACAAAATGATGTACCAATACTCGGCTTTAGGTTGGGTCAAAGTGAAGATGGAATCCTACTCTCAAAATATTTTCCTATTAGGAAGATAGAGCGATTCCAATCTTATGCATTCAAGGCATCCCAACTTAATGATTTGCCATTAAGGTAGTAGCTGGAGGATCCTTGAATGCAGAAGTTCATTCCCTAATCCACTCTATTGAATATCAATTATGAGGGTGGATTGGAGGATGTACTCCCTTGAGAGAAAGGGCTTTGTATATAAGATATAAGTTGAAATACTCAAAAGCTCTCTCTTCTTTCTCTCACAGCAACAAAAGACAAATCCTCCATATATAGGCAAAAAGTTCCAACGGATATAAAATGGTCAGATTTATGACAGAGTTCGATATCATCGAGCGTATACTCTCGATAGCATCGATGGTCTGCTCAATAACTTGAACTCAATGTCATACACTTTTAAAATTTTTGCCAATTGGTCGATGAATCGAAACTATTGTCGATGTCATCGGATTTCGAACTCCGATTCCATCGATGACAGGATCGATCCATCGACACTTGAAAAATGAGAGAGACTTGACTTTGAAATATTTCAGGATTTCATGAATGATCGGAGAACCGTCGAGATTATCGAAATTTGAATGTCGATGATATCGAGATCAGAGTCGAAACATCGATAAATCCAACGAATTTGTCCTTAAGCTTGCTGGACGGTTATGACTTTATTTGATACAATCGACTTGGTGCCAATATCATCAATATTTGAATATCAATTCTATCAAAGGGCCCCCGATCATAGTTAAAAGCAACCTGAAATATCTGCTGTAAGAAATGCGCACCCACAATCGATATCATCGATGGACTTCCGATGTTATCGATATTTGATTTCAGATCATATCGGAAGAGCATTGATATATCGAAGGAATTTGAGATTTTCATTAAAAAACAGATGTGCCAGAAATCAGCCTGTCGATCTTATCGAACCATTTTCGATGGACTCGAGATTTGTATATCAATGATATCGATAGGTGTATCGATGTATCGATAATTCGTCCAGATATGTTGTGAAGTTGCTGGACATTTTTAGTTCTTATATCGATGATATCGGTAGGTGTATCGATACATCGATCAATCCGTCTAGATGAGTATTTAGTTGCTGGACACTTTTGGTCCCCACATCGATAATATCGTTAAGGTATCGAGGACATCGACAGAGCAGGTTGATCATATCGAGGGTGTTTCAATAAAATCGACAAGGCACGAAAAGCTTAGAGATTTTCCTATTTTAAAAAAAAAAAGTTTTCTCACCTTAAAATCATATGATTTCTAACTTATTTTTAAGGGTTTTATTCACCTGGTGTTTTGGGTTATGGGACGTGAGGCTTTAGGTTTACTTGTGGCGAGCTTGCACACATCCGGTTGAGGTAGACACTTGAATCGATCTTCCTATCAAGCTCTATAGACAATTTGACTCAACACTTACGTAACTTGACAACCCAGGGCACTTTCAATCTCCCCCTTTGTCAATTACGTGACAAAATCCCAAAACACCCTAGAACACTCTAGACAAACACACCCTAAATTGTGTGTATATGCTTTTACACAATTTTACAATTTCTATCCCATGTACACAACCAGTAGCTGCTCCCATTTTCTTGTAAACTCTCCCTTGCTTGATGCAGCTGCTCCCCCTAACACCTACAACAACATCTAACAGATACATGATTTCCATTCAAGGTGTTTGTAAATGTTCTCCCCCTTTTTGTCAGTCATTGACAAATATATCTCAGGTGATATTGACTGAAGCTTGAAATACTTGGGAGAACCAATCGGGTAGAAGCAGAACATTGATGTATTAAAGTTAACTCAATTTAAGTAAACATCAATTTTAAAATTTTATGAATGCATATTAGATAAGATAGAGCAGTTGTATAGCAATTAAAATATCATTAAAGGCATCTCATGCATTCCAAATCAGAAACTAGATAAACAAGGGGAACTCAATATATAATCATGGTATTAAAGATATGAATTTTATTTAGCCATATTCAAAATGAAACCAAGGTTATCCAACTATCCAAAATAGACTGCCCAAGATTGGCTGCAAATTAACAGTTATCCCAGCAAAAACACCAAGCCCACGCACAGATATCCAAAAAAAAAAATTATATACAACTAGCACAATCAGCTTCTACCGTCTTCGCGAATCATCACGTGTGAGTAAATCAACTACTTGCTGATTTGTTTGTTGAAGAGAATTGACTTTTTCTTCAATCACGGTGAGACGTCTCTCACAATTATGAAGCTTGAAATATATCTCAGGTGATATTGACTAAAGCTTGAAATACTTGGGAGAACCAATCGGGTAGAAGCAGAACGTTGATGTATAATAGTTAACTCAATTCAAGTAAACATCAATTTCAGAATTTTATGAATGCATATTAGATAAGATAGAGCAGTTGTATAACAATTAAAATATTCATTAAAGGCATCTCATGCATTCCAAAACAGAAACTAGATAAACTAGGGGAACTCAAGATATAATCATGGTATTAAAGATATGAATTCTATTCAGCCATATTCAAAATGAAACCAAGGTTATCCAACTATCCAAAATAGACTGTCCAAGATTGGCTGCAAATTAACAGTTATCAAAGCAAAAACACCAAGCCCACGCACAGATATCCAAAAAAAAAAAATGATATACGACTAGCACAATCAGCTTCTACCATCTTCGCGAATCACCACGTGTGAGTAAATCAACTACTTGCTGATTTGTTTGTTGGAGAGAATCAACTTTTTCTTCAATCATGGTGAGACATCTCTCACAATTGTGAAGTCGCTCCTCCATGCTCGCCATACCGTTCAGTAGGTGACGTTCAAGGTGATGAGTTTGGCGATTCGTGATAGACTCCGGACTCAGCAATGGCATTCAGTTGGATCCCCATGGATATGACAGAGCAGCTGACTGTAGGGGGCACTATTCTCGGGAAGAGCTGATGGAAGACACGGCTGTTGTGCCACCTGAGCTGAATCACTATCAAACCACTTCTCTGAATAGACTCTATCAGATGAGGCAGGAATACCAACATGATGGACTAATTTACAGATGAGTACAAGAAAAGCTAGTGTATCCTGATGATTTCCTTGAATGACCAGAATTAGCAGCTTAAGAAGAAGTGATGGGAGGCACACCTGAACTTCCTGATATACATCATACAACACATTTAACACAAAGGGAGACAGATGATTACCGTTCACATCACACGGATAGACATTGGACCCAAAAATGTTATAAAGGATTTTGGTCCAAGATGATTAATATGAAGGAAATTATCATCGTTCCGAGAAATAGTAGTTCCCTGACATAGTGCATGAGTTATCTTGCCCCAAACACCAAGACTATTTAGATTTCGACTAGTAACAGGAATGTGAGTGACTTGGAGATCTAAAAGGTGACTCAAGGTGATGGGAGTGATGTGCTTGAAGTAATGCACTAATTCTACTTGAACACAGGATGGATCATCACAAATAACATGACTTTTACTGAGGAAGTCATGGATCACTCCAATTTGATAAATACCACCAAGATTCAGAATATTTTGTCATCTTATTACTTCTAGAAAGAGGTCTACACCAAAAGACTCGATGACACTGTTAAGAACCAGACGTTCAACAACAGTGGCTGGATGTCTCACCGATGGAGTGAGTTGATGCAAACTGGGTTGTTTCGCTTTCCCTTTTGAAGAGTGAGAAAGAGATTTACCTTTCCCTTCGTTCATGATTTTTCAGTGTAAGAGACAGGCAAAGGTAAGGAAGGTCAATCAAAAGAACGGAAAATACCCGACCAAAAGTGAGATTACACTCTGGAGTGGAAGAAATGGAAAGGTAATATCCATTTCTTTTGAAGCTTGTGGGACTTGTCGATGGTCTTCTGGCCAAGGATTTAAGCAAAGAGCAAAGCAGAAAATTTTTCAGAGAAATAAGATTTTTCCACTCGATCGCCTTTTATCGAGCGGGAGTCTTCAATTTTATCAAACTTACTTTTAATTATATTGATGATCTCCATCCGATGTTATTGGCAATTGCTTCGATAGTAGTCCCAAGCATGTGACTTTTCACATTCTGAAGAGATGTCGATGATATCGACCCATGATCGATTAATCGGGAATGACAGATCGATAGGCATATCGAAGAGGAATATTTTTCTTTTTCAACCCTTCAAGTATACTTTTTAATATTTCTGTGAATCAATAGCATACTCAGCACAATTATGTATAATTACTGTACACATAAAAAATTATAAATATTTGAATGTTTATATACAAAAGATTAAGGTGAGGAACCTCAGATATATCATTCGACACTCAACAAAATTGCATCATTTCAGCAAATATCCAAATCTAGATGCATAATCTGGACTTGTCTTTCTCTACTCAGTACTTCTAGGCATCAGTCCTTTATATGCCTCTGATAATGTAGCAGTGGTTACTTGTGCGATGACCCTTCATTACTGATTTTCCTGATTGGTTTAGGATTTCGCATTCTTGTCTGTTGAATTTGACCACATGCCCATTATCACAGATTTGAGATATGCTTAGGAGATTATGTGTCAGACCTTTTATGCATAAAGCTTTTTCATTTTTAAGCAACTGTATTCCTTTTATGATTCCCTGTCCAATTACTTTAGCAGTGGTTCCATCACCGTAGGTGACTATCCCATTATGAAGATTCTTATATTTAGAAAGAAGGGACAAGTCACCTATTACATGTCTTGAGCAACCACTATCAAGGTACCACTTAGTGTCAGTTCCTGTTAAGTGATTTGAGTGAGTAGCAAGACAGTTCTTCTTTTCTTTAATTATCCATTTTGTGACAGGAATCTTACTTGTAGTAGTTTTAATTTTCTTATCTGATTCAACTACTTGATTAGTCTTTGTGTTGCTACTGGCTGCATTACAGTTTTCAAGCATTTGTTTTCAATACCCAGTTATAGCTCTGCCTTTCTCATATCCTAAGCTATTTTTTTTACTACCGGATTTTCCCATCCCTAAAAGTTTTTCTAACTTCTCACTACTCTGGGAAAACTTACAGTTTTGCTTGGCAATTTTTCTGGACTCTTCTAGATTAAACAGGAGTGTATGATTTTCATTTTGAGGAAGCATATTTTTATCTTTTAATTTCTCAACCTGTTTGTTTAGTTTCTCGGTCTCAGATTTAAGGAAGGAGTTAACTCTCTCAAGTCTATCATTGTCAGAGTGATATTGCTGTAAGTCATTAATTAGATGTGTATTAATTTCCAGAGTTTTATCCAAATCTTTTTGCAGCAATTCCAATTTGTTCTCAGATATTCTAATTCTTTTAACCACTTTGATGCTATGGATATATAGTTGATTGTAAGCATCTTGTAGCTTGTCTTCTTCTTCTTCTTCTTCTTCTTCAATTCCCTCATTATCAGATGAAAATGATTTAGTGGGTTGTTGTTCTATCTCGTTCTCAGATTCAGTGGGAATGATTGAAGTAGTAGAGACTATAAGTATTTTCAATGATTTCTAATCTCCATCGCTTTCTGAGTCACTAGATTCTGAATTTGACTCCTCAGTATCGTCCCATGTGGCAGCCATAGCCTTGCCCTTAGTTTTTCTATTTGGGCAATCAGTAGACAGGTGTCCATACTCGTGACAAGCGTAGCATTGTGGTTCTTTAGTTCTTTTAACAAATTTGCTTGCAGAAGGTTTATAGTTCACATTTCTCCCTCTAGAAGGACGGCCGTAATTCTTCTGAAAGAATCTTCTGAATTTTTGTGCCAGTAAGGCCACTTCTTCATCTTCATCTTCCCTTTCACTTTTATTATCCTCATGAATTGTTTTCTTTGAAGTTTTTACAACAGTGTTTTTAGATTTTTAGGTTTATTTGAAGTGTACTTCAAAAGTTTGTAGGGAACCTACCAGTTCTTCTACTATCATTTCATCTATGTTCCTACACTCCTCAATTGTTGTAACCTTGGGATTAAATCGTTCCGGTAGGGATCTTAGAATTTTCCTACAAATTTTTGGTACCGGAACTTTCTCTCCCAATCCACCCATGGAGTTGCAAATTATGTTTAACTTTGTGAAAAACTCCATAAATGTTACATGCTCTTCCATTCTGAGACTTTCTAACTGTGAAGTCAGGAGTTGAAGTTTGGATCGCTTCACAGTGCATGTGCCTTCATGGGTTATTTCCAATAAATCCCATGCTTCCTTGGATGAACCACACATACTTATCTGATTGAATATATCCTGAGACACGGCACAGTAGATAGCATTCATAGCCTTGACTTCAGATGTTTGCCTTTCTTTGTCGAATGCTGTCCACTTTTCTTTTGGTTTGGGCTTTGTGATTGTTGTGCCACTATCAAGTATGATTTGATCAGTTGGTGGCACATATCTGCTTTCAACTATGTCCCAAACATCATGATCCAAAGATCTCAGAAAGTAGTGCATCCTGGCCTTCCAGTATGCATAGTTTGAGCCGTCAAATACAGGAGGTCTAGTGACTGATGAGCCCTCTCCTTTGGCCATATTTTCAACTTCAGTCAAGATCACTCTGTAGGCGGTAAAGCCCTTAAAGAGAGACCCACTCTGATACCAATTGAAATGGCGATAAAGACCACACTAGTTGAAGAAGGAATATGCCAATATATCCCAAAGGGGGGTGAATAGGACTTTTTAAAGTTTTTATGATTTATTTAAAAATCCTACTTCACTAATCCTGTGATCATGCAGTTATTAGGATTACTCAAATGTAACTCTACTAGTTTCCAAGCCTAGTAGAGGATCCAATCACAAACTATTTTAGAGATAAGCAGTATGCAAGCTAGCCTATGATGGATATGACTGTGTAGGTGTGTGTGGTGTGATCAAATGTTCAGATATCGAAGTATTAAAGCAAATCACACCATCATAAGAATAACAATCTCGAACACAGTCATTTTTATAGTGGTTCAACGATGAGTCTACTCCACTCCCAGTAACAGCACTCAACGCTTGAGTGTACCGGATTTCACTAAGGAGGTTTCACAATGGTTCACCTCTAATCTAAGGTTTTAAATCAGGTTCACCTTCAACCTTTACAACTTACACTGAGGCTGACTATTTATGCTCTCACGAGCAAGGGTCAACACAACGCACCCACTTTTAGGCACACTGGCCAAGGATCTTCCATAAGACCCTACTAGAGGTTTCACTGGGTTTACCTCAAACCCAAGGTTTTACACGGTTCACCTCAAACCCAGAGTTTTACTGGTTCACTCCTAACCAGATGTTTATGCTCTCCACAGAGCAAGGGTCCACACAACGCACCCACCACGTACACTCCTGCCGGAGGCCTCCTTAAGGACTTCAAAGGGTGAGAACCACTTAAGACCCAATCCTAGAAAAGAATGATCACAAGTGTCCTCTTGGACTCTGGATACTTACAAATAAGCTGATGAGTCCCGTTTAGCACAATGTTGAGATCTCCTCCTCCTTGTTGACGAAGAGTCTTCTGCTCCCTTGATCCGCAACACAAAATGATGGACCAATACTCAGCTTCGGGTTGGGTCAAGGTGAAGATGAAATCCTACTCTCAAAATATTTTCCTATTAGGAAGATAGAGCGATTCCAATCTTATGCATGCAAGGCATCCCAGCTTAATGATTTGCTATTAAGGATGTAGCTAGAGGATCCTTGAATGCGGAAGTTCATTACCCAATCCACTCTATTTAATATCAATGATGAGGGTGGATTGGAGGATGAACTCCCTTAAGAGAAAGGGCTTTGGATATAAGATATAAGTTGAAACACTCAAAAGCTCTCTCTTCTTTCTCTCACAGCAACAAAAGACAAGTCCTCAATATATAGGCAAAAAGTTCCAACGGATATAAAACGGTCATATTTATGACAGAGTTCGATATTATCGAGTAGGTTCGATATCATCGAGCGTATACTCTCGATAGCATCGATGGTTTGTTCGATGACTCGAACTCAATGCCATACGCTTTTGAAACTTTTGTCAATTGGTCGATGAATCGAAACTATTGTCGATGTCATCGGATTTCGAACTTCGATTCCATCGATGACAGGTTCGATCCATCGACACTTGAAAAATGAGAGAGACTTACTTTAAAATATTTCAGAATTTCATGAATGATTGGGGAACCGTCGTGATCATCGGAATTTGAATGTCGATGATATCGAGATTAGAGTCGAAGCATCGATAAATCCAACGGATTTATCTTGAAGCTTGTTGGACGGTTTATGACTTTGTTCGATGCAATCGACCTGGTGCCGATATCATCGATATTTGAATATCGATTCTATCGAAGGGCCCCCGATCATAGTTAAAAACAACCTAAAATATCTGCTGTAAGAAATACACGCCCACGATCGATATCATCGATGGACTTCCGTTATTATCGATACTTGATTTCAGATCATATTGGAAGAGCATCGATATATCGAAGGAATTTGAGATTTTCATTAAAAAACAGGGGCGCCGAAAATCAGCCTGTCGATCTTAGCGAGCCATTTTCGATGGACTCGATATTTGTATACCGATGATATCGATAGGTGTATCGATACATCGACAATTCGTCCAGATATGTTATGAAGTTGCTGGACATTTTTTGTTCTTATGTCGATGATATCGGTAGGTGTATCGATACATCGATAAATCCATCTAGATGAATATTTAGTTACTGGACACTTTTGGTCCCTACATCGATAATATCGTTAACGTATCGAGGACATCGACAGAGCAGGTCGATCATATCGAGGGTGTTTCAATAAAATCGACAAGGCGAGAAAAACTTAGAGATTTTCCTATTTAAAAAAAAAAAAGTTTTCTCACCTTAAAATCCTATGATTTCTAACTTATTTTTAAGGGTTTTATTCACCTAGTGTTTTGGGTTATGGGATGTGAGGCTTTAGGTTTACCTGTGACGAGCTTGCACACATCCGGTTGAGGCAGACGCTTGAATTAATCTTCCTATCAAGCTCTGTAGACAATCTGACTCAACACTCACGTAACTTGACAACCCAGGGCACTTTCAGTAACGATTGGAGTTTTACAAAGCACTACTTTGCCTAGCTAAACAATCAGTCGGTCCATTGTCCTCTCTAGGGATGAGGGCAAGGAAAACGAACCACTAAGAAGGAGCTTGTTGATCCTCTCCTTCCATTATTTCCATTTCCAAGCAACGGAGGACTTCCCTAGAACGCAATCAACAACTCATCTAGAGTATGATTCGATGAGGACTTTTGAGAGGCTGTGGAGGACGCATAACTCCACCCCAATGAAGTGCCCAGAGTTTCGCCCTGTTGTTGGATGCAACGCTGTATTCGTTGGAGAATGGGAACTTCATAAGGCCGTTGTGATCTCTGTAAATGACGCCACCCTCGGCAGGCCCTGAATTCTTGATGGTGGAACTGTCGACATTAAGCTTGAAACAGCCAGCGGGCGGTTTGTGCCACCTAACGACCTCAAAAGTAGCAGGTGGGGGGCCATGGCACAATGTAGGGATAGGCTAGGTGGGGAGGAGCCTTACGGATGACCTTTGGACTGAGACTTTCATGCCATCGAATCTGGACCCATTTCTGGCCTTCCACATCTCCCATAACATGAAGGCAGGAGCAAGACGAAAGATAGAGGAAGCATAGCTGTGATGACAGGAAAACAGCCACCACCAGAAGAGCCGATCTTGAATGGAAGAATGAGGAACATTAGTTACGTTCATCAGGTTGGCAACATGATTCCAGACTTCATGCGCAAGGGACCCGTGCATGAACAGATGTGACAATGATTCAGGAAGGGGAGAGGAAGAGGAAGTCAGTCCCAACTCACAACATTCACATTTCAAAGCCAGGGAGATCCCTTTGTGTTAAACGTTTCCGTCAATGGGTAGCGCATTCATGAGGACCTTCCATAGAAAAACAGAGATCTTGGGGGGAAGCAACGGGTATCATACCCACTTAGCCCAGGCCCTTCTCTGGCCATGCGTCCTAATCACGTCCCACCCAGATTTCACAGAAAATTACCCAGAGGGGCCAAGGGGCCGGATGCAGGAATCATTGCTATCAGAAGTGCAGAAACCTTCATGCACGATGTGGGCCCGAATCCAAGCCAGAAGAGTTACTGGGGCGTGCTGCCTCAGACCGTTAGCACCTAAGAAATCAGCCACCACTAGGTGCCGAACATCGGGCGAGATATGAATGGAAGGAATGTCCCGCAAAGGGCCCAATCCCGACTAATTACATTGCCATACATTACAGTTGTTGCGGCCAATTTCCCATTGGGAATGCCTATCCAGTAAGGGGAATAACTTGGAGAGCTTGTTCCAAAATGGAGAATAACCAGCACCAGATCTGAGGTTGATATAATTCGGGGCAGCTAGCCGGTATTTTGATAGCAGAAATTTTGCCCAAAGATTGTCTTCACTGTGAAATCTCACCCTCCACGCCATCTTGAGGTGAAGATCACACATGACATCTTTCAACCTTTGGATTCCCAACCACCTTCAGCCTTAGGGGTAGAGACGGTTGCCCAGTTCTTCCAATGAAGTTTAATCCTATCATCTCGCCAACCCCACAAAAAATTTGCTATGGACTTTTCAATTTGCTGCAGAGTTTTTGAAGGGACAACCAAGGCTGGCATGATTGGGCGAGTATGTTGCACAAGACTGAAGATATTAACATCAGCTTCCCCGCTTGCGAGAGAAGCCGACTATTCCAGCCTTGAATCCTGGCTAGAATCTACCCAGATATGTAAGGCCTCTAGGAGCTTTCCCAAAACCTAAAGTCCGCTCAATGATTTTGATGCTACCAGCAGAGAGCTTAAATGAACAGAAGAACACACTCTTATACATGTTAACACATTGACCTGAAGCTACTTGGTACTTAATCAGGAATTCACGAACCATAAGAAGTGAACGGCGGGACCCGTTCATCAGCAAAATAGTATCATCTGTGTAGAGGAGATGGGAGAGTTAGTAGCAGCCCTACTTCAACTTGAAAGGCTTGCGCAGCCCGTCAACAATTAGCCTAGAAAAGCCTCTACTGAGAGCCTCCGCTGCAATGATGAATAAAATCGCAGATAGAGGGTCACCCTGCCGAATCCTACTGTGAGACCCGTATTCTAGACCGTACTGTCCCGTAGGCTTTCGCGGTCCTCTCGGTTGAATTCTAGCAACCTACGATCTATAATCGAAATTTGCGCGTGACCCTAAGTTGCATCCTGTCAATCTGAGTCGGCTCATCCGAGACTTGTATCATTGCGACAGCGCCATGGCCGCGGTTCTGATGCCACGTCTCGAGCGCCAAGGAGATATTCGGGCCAGGAGATGTGGGCCCGCGTTCAATTTGAGGAAAATGCCACGCATTACAAATTCCAAGAGAATCCATCACATCAAATGTCAAGTCTACTCCCATCACTCACACCCATCCCCAAGTACAACACCCATCCCTAAAGTTAACTCTCCTGTCACTCACCCATCTCTCTCTCTCTCTCTCATCTCTCTCTCCCTCATTCTCTAAGCAACCGTCCATAGCTTCCATGGGAGAGAAACTAGTGTGGCCCACCTTCCTACCATCCAATCCCACCCTCCATGATCAATCTCAACCGTTGAAATTCTTTCCTTGGAGCTCTAACATGCATTGGCGGAAGAAGGAAGAGGAGATCCAAAGGTGGGTGTTCATAGTGCCTCTTCTTTTGATCTAGGGCCCACATGTGGTGGGAACCATCTTGATATGTGTTGTGATCATATGAGGGGCTCATAGTGGCGGGGTTCCTCCACTACTCCGAGCTCTCTCTCTCTCTCTTGATGTGGGTGGCCCACCCTAATGCACCCCATAATGAAGTATTTATTATATTCATGCCATCCATATGTCGACCCACCTGTTGGACCGTCCAATGGCAGGCCCGCTGGCCTGTCCGTCTGGACAAGCCCAGATGAAGAGAAACCATGAATACCTGCTTGATTAAACCATGGTGGGCCACCACGTGGAACCCACCAGATGGTCGTCTGTCCATTGCTGGACATGGGGCCACTTTGGTGGCGTGCCCCATCCAGACCGTCCGCCTACTGGGAGTCCAGCACCCCTGGATGGAGTGAAAACATAAATATCAGTTTGATTCAAAAATTTTGGTGGGCCACTCGTGTGGACCCCACCTTGATGTATGGATCTGATCCCCACCGTTCATCCAATTTCCCAGATCATTTTAGCCGTTGAGCTAAAAAATGAAGCTAATCCAAATCTCTGGTAGGCCACACCATAAAAAATGATATTTTAATAGTGACAAACTGTTAGGGCCCACAGTGATATTTTAATAGTGACAAACTATTAGGTGTAAGAAAATATTGAATATTGGGCTCTTTAGACCCTTCATGAGCCAGAGAATCCAGCCGACGGAACAGATTTTCCTAATGTGGGCCCCACTTATAAAATACCTTAGAAAAACAAAAAAAAATGCATGCAGCTGATGTTGTTGCTGTCAGCGTCCAGAGGATGCTGCAGCAAGCAGCGTCCTGCTTCTTTGTTATAGGGTAGGGACCGTGGGTCCCTGCCTTAGGCCCCACCATGATGGATGTCAAACATCTCCACCATGCATTTAATGGGCCCCACCTAGATAGTGGGGTGTCCCCAAAAATCAGCCGTTCACAGCACTCAGGTGGTCCACACCACCAAACAGCAGAGATTGAACATCTACCATTGAAACCCTTTCTAGGTCTCAGAAGTTTTGGATAAATATGAAATTTATTTTTCCTCTTCATTTAGGTTCGTATGACCTTATCAACAGACGGGATGAAAGATAAACGTTATGGTGGGCCCCATGTGGGACCCACCTAAATGAGGATTGGCTAGTGTATGAATGCACCAGCTATATAGCTGCTGTGAAAGACGTCAGCAAGTTTTGTGGGTCCCATTTGATGTATGTGATCCCCAAGCCGTCCATCTGTTTTGATATGTGTGGACCCATCCCACACGTGTGGCACGTGTGGGTGGGACCCACCTTAATGTTTGCATTATATCCTCACCGTCCAATCCTGGATGGTGGGTATCTAGGCACTGGAGCAGTTTTAAATAAATAATAATAATATTATTATTATTATAATATATATAATATATATTATGGTTATATATGTGAGTTGTAGGGCCACCTCTGATGTACTTATCACTCACACCGTCCATCTGTTTATCTATACCGTCCATCTGATGGACGATGGGCCAATACCCAGCCTGCAACAAATAGCTGCTGTACAAACGGCGACAAGTACCATGGGTCCCACATGATATGTGTTTTATCTATACCGTCCGTTCCACATGTGGGACCCTCTGAGGTATGTGTTACATCCCAAACGTCAGCAAACTCTGTGGATTCCAACCAGCTTTCTGGTGGCCTGATCATGAGGCAAGTGTTATTTCTAAACCATCCATCTGTGGACCTCCAGCAGTGCACAGCTACTGCACTAACATCAGCTAATTCTACGAGCATGATCATGAGTTATGTGTTAGATCCAAACCGTCCATCCACCAATGAGCTCGTCTTAAGGTTTGAGACTAAAGATAAGGAAGATCTATTTATCAAGTGGACCACACTGCCAAAAAAAGTGGGGGGGTAGAACACCTACCACTAAAACCCTCTTTGAAGAGTACAGAAGTTTTGGATCAGTATGAAATTTGTTTTTAATTCAGGTCTTTGCGACCTTGTGAATAGATCGGATGGGAAATAATCGCTATGGTGGGCCCTAGGAATTTTAATGGCGGAAATCATTATCTCCACTGTTATTTATGGTATGGTCTGGATGATCTTCTGATGTATTTTTGGGTAATGTTCTAAAATGATCTCTAAAAAAATAAATGTATGGTATAGGTTGCTCACCTAGAACGGTTGGCCCAATTTGAAGTTTATGACGCCCATTAGTGTAGCCCATTGATGCAGCCCACTTGATGTGTGAGGCCCATTAGTGCGACCCATTGATGCAGCTAACTTGATGTATACAAGGCATATTGCGATGTATATTAGGCCCGTGTGAGCGGCTCATTGTGATGTATATTAGCCCCTTTGTATGAGGCCCATTATGATGTATATGCGGCCATGTTTGAGGCCCAATGAGATGCATTTGAGGTCCATATATGAGGCCTAATGTGATGTATTTGAAGCACATGTAATGAGGCCCATTGTGATATATTTGAGGCCCATAAGATAAGGCCCACCTACTTGAATCTGAAGCCTATGAGCAAGGCCCATTGTGATGTATTCGTGGCCTATGGGCAAGGCTCATTATGATATGTATTAGGCCAATGACGCGTGGCCCTTTTGATGTATTTGAGGCCCAGATATGTAGCTCATTTGATGCATATGAGACCCACGTGTAGGGCCCACATGTTATGTATTTGAGGCTCATGAGTAGGGCCCACTTATTTGTATATGAGGCCCATTGATGTCGTCCACTTGATGTATATGAGGCCCATTGATGCGACCCGCTTGTTGTATCTAAGGCCCATGAGTTGTAGCCCATTGAGATGTATACTCGGCCCATATGTTGTGGCCCATTGTGATGTATTTTCGGCCCATTTAGTAGGCTCAATACGATGCTTCTGCGGCCCATATCATGTGGCCCCTTTTGATGTGCATTAGGCCCAGGTATGTGGCCCATTATATTGTGTATGAGGCCCTTTGTGAGGCCATGGGCCCACTATATGTTTGGTTCTATGCAAGCCGCTCCTTAGGAGCAATGTTGGTTAAAGGTCCACATTGATGGGCAATGATGGTTAAACGTCCACATTGTGACCTTCCCTTAGGCCTGGTTAGGTCCATTCTCGTCTTCTCTAGTGGGTTACCCCAAATGATTGGGCCCCATTAATATTACTTGGTCCATCATCGGCTGTTCATCCATGAATCCCACCTTCCATAGAGGTCAATTACCGATTCCGATTGTCGAGGCAGATTCCGATGGTCGAGGCCAATTGTTGAGGCCGATTTCGATTTTGATTGTCGATACCAATACTGATTATCGAGGTCGATTCTGATTGTCGATACCGATTCCGATAGTCGAGGCCGATTCTGTTTATAAAGGTCGATTCCGATTGTAGAGACCGATTCCGATTATCAAGGCCGATTTCAATTGTCGAGGCTGATTGTTGAGGCCGATTTCGATTCCGATTGTCGAGGCCGATTTCGATTATTAGGGCCGATTGTCGAGGCCCAATGTGATGTATATGGGGCCCATATTTAAGGCCCATTGTAATGTGCATTCGACCTGTGTTTGAGGCCCAATGTGATGTATATGCAGCCCATATTTGAGGCCATGGGTCCTATGTTAAGCTTTATGTGGGCCATTCCTTGGGGGCAACGTTGGTTAAATGCCTACATCGTCGAGGTCGATTGTCGATGCTGGTTATTGATACCGGTTATGAGTATGTGACAACATAGCATCATGATACATGCCCACATGCATCATCTACATGTTTGTTATGAGATGTGGCTGACCATTGTATATGTCATTGGGTAGGTTATTATGAGACTCTCTGATAGGTGGAGGTTATCTCACATGAGTGCACGGTATGCGAAGGATTGATGCATGACTAGATTGTATGACTCATGCACCTTACATTGTATGCCCACCAGGGCCGTAGCCTCAACAGGCATATCATGGATGGCCAGATGGGACACCAAAAATCTGTTATTAGCATCGGGCTGCTATAGATGGCCCTAGGTGAAAATCTTTAAATCCTCTTGGTATCAGAGGACGCCCCAACGTTGAGACCAAGTGGATACATGAGCGCCCCAGTGCCGAATACCAAGAGGCCGCGTCTCCTACTGTTACTTGGTCGGTTGGGAGGGGGTGTGGCCTTACCCATCCGAGCATAGGGGGCATAGCTAGGCTGAGTTTAACCAACTCGTGAATGGGTCCACTATTGACGTGCCGGGTAGATATTGGCTGACTACTGGTCAGGCGGATAGTGAGGTCTCTTCCACTTGCATGGTCACGCGTCAGTAGGCAACGATTTGCATGTAGAATGTACTAGACTCCGGTGATGATCCCAGATATGAATAGTACTGATATGTGGACTTATTAGGGAGGAGTTGCATACTCATTCATTCATTCATTCACTATCCATTCGGGCTGGTGGTGCGCAGTTATTTGTTACGTGTACCTTCGCAATGGCCAGGATTTCAGTTGGGGTGCACGACTAACCTGAGATCAGGAGCTTACCACATTAAGTCTAACTATCCAAATTTAGGTATGGGACTGGTTTGAATAGAAGTCCCTTGTGGTGGACCCCGTAGCCTGCGATACTATGTACTATCATCCCAACTTCACACTCCAGCTTGGTCATTTCATTCACATTGCATATTGCATTACATCCGCAAGCATATGATATTCTGGGTTGTTATGTTTCTTCACTTATATGGCCTAGATGGACTCAACAGGATTTACATATTGTATTGTATTCTCGGCATCTGATATTTAGCTCTTTATGACTCCTCATTTGCATAGCTGATCTGTATTGCGTACTCTGATATTGTATAGTTTATAGACTTATCAGTATTTTCGCTTACTCTGATTACTCTGATATTACTTATAGACTTATCAGTATTTTCGCTTACTCTGATTACTCTGATATTACTTACTTGGCACTTACCTTGTGCATATACTTTCACCACCCACTAAGCTTTTTATAAGCTTATGCACGATAGATGTGTGCAAGTGGTGTTGAGCTTAGAGCATGCAGCGGACCTCTGGAGCTTTGATTTTCGATATATGTATTTTTCTTTCAGCATTATATTCAAATGATTATATTAGTGGATATGTGATGATGATGTTGCCTTTGTGATTTGGTTAAAGTTGTGGTTATGCTTCTTATGAGAAAAATGTACATTGAAAAATCCTCCTTATAGGATCCCAAGATCAGAATCTAACATATAGACGGTGGGACCTGAGAATGGGATACTACGAAGGCTGTCGAGACCGAATTTGGCGATCGAGATTCCTACGAGTCCGATCTCCAAGTTTGGGCCGTGACACCCACGACTGGATTTAGAGAATCCACAGCTCTCCCCATTTATTAGGACTGAGAACCAGTTATTTTTCTAACAAGATTCAATCATCTTAACCCAGGGGGGTGCAAAACCAAACCGAAGCAGGACCTGTTTCAAGAATGACCAGTCCACCTTGTCGTAGGCCTTCTCCATATCAAGTTTTAAAAGAAGATTCCCACCACGCACCTTCCTGTTTATCTCTCTGAAAGCTTCATGGGTAATAACGATATTTTTCGTAATTGATCTCCCTTTAAAAAACGCACCTTGTTCTTGGAAAATCAGCTTAGGCAACACTGAGCTTAATCTGGCCACCACGATTTTGGCAAAGATCTTATAGATGCAATTGCATAAACTTATGGGGTGATAATCTGAGAATGATTTCGGCCCAGTTGTCTTAGGGATCAAGGCTATAAGAGTGGATGTGAAGGCTCGTGGAAGATCTCCCCCTTGAAAAAAATCCACCGCCGCTTTGTGGATATCAGCCCCCACAATGTTCCAATAGCTGAAGAAGAAAGCTCCAGAGAATCCATCGGGCCCAGAAGCTCCATCAAGGGGAATGGCAGTCGCAGCACATCAGACTTCATCCAAGGATGGGATTTGCATGAGGAGGGAGTTATCCTCCACCGAGACAAGCGAAGGAATGGGGAAGACTGCCGGATCGCAGGCCAATCCATCGACAGTTGCAGAGGGCGCAAATAGAAATGTCTGTAAGAAACCAACTGCTTCCTGCTTAATTGTCTCCTGATCAGTAGATGTTTCACCTAAGGCAAGCTTGATTTGGGAGATACCGGACCTTCTAATCCTATTGGAGACCGAAAGATGGAAAATTTAGGTGTTCTTATCGCCTTCCGTTAGCCACCTATTACGAGATTTCTGCTTCCAAAAAATCTCGCCTGCAAGCTCCATAGGGGCCAACCGAGATTTAGCAGCCAAAATGTCATCCGAGCTAATGTTCAAAGAAGGGGATTAGGCTGATGCCTCTAGCTGCTCTAGTGCCAATTCTGCTGCTTTAATGTTTTGGGTGACATTCCCAAAAACATGGCGATTCCAAATCCTCAAGTTTCTTTTGACATTCTTGAGTTTAAGGAGGAGATTCAACATGGGCTGATCTGACAAAGGGATCCTCCAAGCATCTTCAACGACTTTGAGAAAGGATGAATTAAGTAACCACATCCTTTGGAACCTAAAAGGCCTTAGGGCAGAAAGGGAGGGCCTCGGGAAAGATATGAGCAAGGGAGAATGGTCAGAATTCATACGCGGTAGATGGTTTATACGGAAACCAAGAAAGCTGCTCAACCAGTCTTCGTTGCACAGAACTCTATCCAGTCTGGTCCAAACCCTAGCCCTACCAGCCTGGTTGTTGCTCCAGGTGTAGTTGTTACCTATATATCCCGCGTCCAATAGACCCGCCGAATCAATAGCATCTCGGAACTCGCTGGAGCTAGCCTGGTCAAAATTCTTGCTGCCAATTCTCTCTAAAGGGTTCAACACTACATTAAAGTCCCTACCAACTGTCCACGGCCCCATAGTACCTGTTGCCATCAACTTCAAGCTATCCCGTAGAAGCCTACGATCATATCTAGAGCATTTAGCATAAACAAAGGACATCCTGCTAGAGGGAGAATGATCAACCTGACAAACATCTATCGAAATGATCTGGTTAGTCATACTAATGAGGGAAACAGATATAGAATTGCTGCAGAAGACCCAAATTTTACCCCCTTCTTCTATGTTGGAGAAGGACAAGTGAAAACTCAGCTTAAGGCCAATCCCGGTTCATTTATGCTCACGAGCCATGGGTTCTAAGATGGCCAAAATAGCTGGGCTATGCTCCTTAACCTATGTACAATTCGGATAGTGGCTGGTTGGCCAAGCCCCGAACATTCCATATGAGGATTTTATCCATCAAACACACTACCTGCGTTAGCCGCTTTTCCATTAAAACGAGAACAGCTTCCTTTCCTGACGTGCATAAAAATGAGTGTGATCCTCATGTGCACCAGAGTTATAAATTGTCATTTACTGGCAATTCCACATCTCTTCCAAAGACACCCAATGCATGATCTAGAAGTAAAAATTCATAACTAGCTACTTATTCAAAATGCATTAGTCTCCCTGCATAAGGGTTGATAAACAAGAGATGTACTATTGTTATAATAACTACTAGTGAGGACATTCCTTTGCCAAAATCGTTTAGGTTCACTCTGCACTGCAGCCTTGCACCATGATTGCAACCAACAATTAGATGGGCCATCATGTGAAGGGAATCTTACCAAAAAAGGTGATACACTTTACTGGTAGAGCAATCATATACAGAGATTTGGTTCATGAAGTGACTCTTTTTTTTTGGAAATATTATATATATATATATATATATATATATATATATATATATATATATATATATATATATATATATATATAAAGAGCGATATACAAATGCTTTAGGTGGGCATCCCAAAAAGAACGATGCCTCACCTATCATATACCAAGAGGGATGAAACTAGGCCTCCCTCACATAACCCAAGCCCACCCTATCCAAGAATCGACTTATGATAACCTAGATCTCACCTAATGTGCTCACCGCATCTAACCCTTCCATATAAATGTGTTACCTCATAAATTCCCATCCAAAACTTAGGTGGGCCACAAAGAAGGGAACGAAGTGCATGATTGTTGGGGATTTTGACCTGCGGAATCACACAGATCTAGATCTAGGATAGCAATCCAATGACACCAAGCAAACACAAGAGAACACAGATTTAACGTGGAAAACCCTTTCGGGAAAAAACCACAGCACAAAGCGACAGATCTTCACTATGAAAATAGAAATTACAAAGAGAGAGGACTTACCCGATTCGAACAACCTCGAATCTCACCCTTGCTACACCCTTTAGAAACCCTAAAATCCCTTTAGGAACCCTTGGAACTACTTTAAAAAGCCTTAGAATACCATCTTGCCTCCTCAATCCCGAATACACCCCTTTATATAAGAATAAAAAGAGGTAGAATCCAAATAGGAAACAAAATCCACAAAATCTGCATTTCCGCAATCACATCTGCAGAACTCATCGATGTTATCGAGCCACTCTCAATGACAGCCTCGATAACAGCTTCGATATCATCAACTGTCCTTCGATGATATCGAAACAGGACCAAACTGTCCAGCGACCAGGGGTGAAAAATACTATGAATTATCGATGGCATCGAGACCCTGTCGATGACAGCCTCGATATCATTGACGGTCCTGTCGATATGATCGACAGACCACCAGACAGATTTAAGACATCTGTCTATAACAATGATGACACTCACCCTTGATTTTCACAGGGTCCACTTGAGTTGCAAAACAGCCTCATCTTTCGCTTGACCTTTTGTCCAAGCTAGATGAGGGGTCTCCATAGCTTGGATTGCATATATGCAATATGGTGGGCCACCACACCAAATCAAGGATAGGCATATCCCTCCCAACTTGTTCCCCATTTTGTAAGCAATTTGATTTTGAATAGAGCAATTTTTTGGCCTAGGGAGTTTCATGTGGTAACGCATCTGCTGGACGGGTTGGTGTCCCATTTTCATTGATCGAACGGCCATTTCGAACTGGTTTAATGCAACAATACAACTTGGTGGGCATCACCTTTAACATTTGCAAAATAAAGCTTTTTCTACTAATGTTGTAGACATCATGCTTCTCATGGAATTCTCTCTTTTTCTTCTCTCTTTCCCTCCCCTCTCTCATAGATTACTTCTCTACAAGTGCTTGTAAAATAAGCTTAGTATGTCTAAATAACTCTATGGGGCTCACTGTAATGTGTGTATCTAATCTATCCGTAAGGGATCGAGCCACACCATGAAAGCTGCAAGCCCTAAAAAATAGGCCGATCTAGCCATCATGTGGGACATCACATGAATTTGGAAGTTTTTGAATGATTGTAGATGGTTTTCTATGGCGATGCCCATGGTGTTGTTTATTTGCCATCCGATCATTGCATTAGTGACAGCCATGACCTGGATGCCCCAAAATCATAACTACAAAAAATGTTAGGTGGGTCACGTCATTGAAAACAGACATGGAAAAGATGTATAGCCATCCAGAAACTTAAATAATCACATGGTGACGCGATGGTTGGATTGGCTTTAATTTTGTAGCATCCATCTTTGATTGTCCGGCAACCCTTCTAGACAGGTTGGATGCCATACACAAACCACAATGGACCCCGGGTGCAACGACACTTGTAGAATATTCCACAATGACTAGCAGACTTGGTGTAATACCTCAAAATCCCATGCCTTCCTCTGTGCCACGTATAAGATCCAAGTCATACATTGTTGGATTTCAAAAAATCATACATCATATGTTGAAAAAATACAACAAAATATGTTGGCGGGCCACACAAATGAATGGGATAGTTTTTTTTTTTTTTTTTTTTTTTTTGAAGTTTTCGAATGGGATAGTTCGGAATGCTTGCAACTGTACATATTACGCATCTAAATTGAGCCGAACGTTTGATGATCTAGATTCTAGACGGTTGTTCTTACAGTATATGTATTGAAGATCTCTCAAAACCCTTATATGCTAGAGTTTCCTAACCCTTTCATAGTGGTCTGAATCTGTACAACATAAAGATTCAATCCCTTGGTCTGGTTAAAAATAAAATGGTCAGCTGCTCAAATTTAATTGGTGAAATTAGAATATCATAATCATCCAATTTATTCAACTTTTGGGCCACAGTCCATCAGTAAAGGAACCTACAATTTTGATGGTCTAGATTATCATGCATCAATGACACATGTATAGTGAAAGAGTGACCACTGTGTTAAAAATGGTAGTGAAATGTTACACACAGTATAGAGAGAGTTTAACAACGAGTCAGTTGAGAACTTTCCTATCTATGATGACAATTTTCCAGTGTTTGGCTAGTTTTACCTTTATAATTATATATTGTGGGGAGTGGCCTAATTAAACTTTTGAAAAATGGGATGTGTGTCCCTTCAATTAAGGTACTTTAGTCATTTTCCTTTTTCGCACGAATAACTCCACTCACGTCTCCATTTTCGTGTAGCCCATAATAAGTATCAGGGAGACCATATATGCAATAAAGGCAGTATGAGTTTCATAGTAACGACGGCATGACGTTCACTCTGTACAACTGTTGTGCCGCCTAATATCAAGACATTATCCCAAAATTAAAAAGATCAAAAATTCCATGGGGCCCCGGTTGAGGCAGCAGATGTTTCACTGTTCTGAGGTCCTGATGCCTTAAAAAAAATAATAATAATAATAATAAAATTATTAAAGATGAGCACTTTGCATTCATTTCACAAGATTTTTTAAGTGTAGGGAAATAATTTGGGCTACCGTTGGAAGAAAAATGCCTAGCGTCAGCCTCTCGTAAGGGACTGAAAACCATTGAATAAAAAACTAGTACCAGTCTTCTCCCTCAGTCTCCCTCATGATTTGTCTGGAGTTGTTAACGTCTCACCCTAGTTTCTCCGTCTTGAAGTAGTGATGTCTATTAACGTATGATCTTCTTAAGTGATGTGCTGCCTCTTTTTCTGAAAAAAAAAAATAATAAATAAAAAATAAAAAAAAAATAACAACGTATGATCTTCTTAAGTCATGTGGTTTATATAAGGAATACAAGTAGAGGGGTCATTTTCTATATATAAAAAAAAAAAAAAAAAAATTAATAATAAATTTCTTATATAAATGGAGAGTAAAAGAGTTGTAAGACTTGTATTTCTGTATACTATTATTTTAATAAAAATAAAATCTCTATTTTGTTGCCCCCATAGATATGAGCATACTTCTAAATCATATAAATTTTTATGCTTTTTGTCTTTTATTTTTACTTTTACTTCAAATTTAAATTATATTTATTTTATATTTTCTTGTATTCTATAGCTTTGGTTTCCTACGTTAACTGTACATGGATATTTTTTCCTCAAGGCACACGCGCGAAAAAGATCAGCAGATTGCTCGCCACTGAAACTATTCCAGGCAGTGCTCGCTCTCTCTCTCTCTCTCTCTCTCTCTCTCTCTCTCTCTCTCTCTCTCTCTCTCTCTCTCTCTCTCTCTCTCTCTCTCTCTCTCTCTCTCTCTCCCCGTGAATGACTTGACATTTTCCTAATAGCTTTAAAATGAATTATGTTACTTCTAAGTTCTATTACCACGAAACAGCTGATAGTTACCGTTGAAGTAAAGTCACGTGGATTGAAAATGTCTCTATTATTGATTTACGATCCCATCGATCTGTTTAGTTTCCATCAAATGGATGGTGAAAAGTAAGAGATAGAGCGTCTCAAATTAGAAGGGAAAGAGATCAGATGGTTAATATTATCCTGTCCGTGTAATTCTTCTGTTATACTCCAACCGTTGGGTCAGCCATTTGAAGGGCGTGGATTGCTTTCAAGCTATACCAAGTTCACGGTTGAAGGGTCACCACCATTTTGCAAATGGTTCTGAACTAACATACGAATCTACCCTGACAGGTGCAATTTCGGGCGCAACAAGCGTGTACCTAGAATTTCCTACGTCATGAATAGTGCCCTGGAAACCTTATTTTGGTCAAGTGGGCCAACGGTGCAGCATTGAAGATTATTATCTGGTGGGCCCCACCATGGAAAGTATCCTAGGGTGGGCAATCCCAACCACTTGACTAGTGGCCTGCAGGGAATAGGTTGACAGAAAAATGCAACAAGCGGTCCCCATTCAACTGGAAAATGCCTATGCCTGTTTGGGCGGTGGGATTAGAAGGGATTAGGTGGGATGGGATTCATCTGGTCGTGTGCCAATTCCATTCATATTTGGGAAGAATGGAAAAGCTTGGAATTACATTAAATGGAATCGCATTGGTCCTGTGCCAATTTCACTCAATGTTAGTAAGTTGTGTAGGTCTCACCTTGATGTGTGAGCTATATCCACACCGTCCACCCATTTATTGAGATTATTTTAGAGCATGGACCAAAAAATCAGGTAAATATAAAGCTCAAGTGGACCCCACCTTAGAAAGCAACAGAGATTGAATACTTACTGTTGAAAACTTCTTTGGGGCTACATAAGTTTTGGATCTACCTCATTTTTAGGCTCATGTCATAAAATGAGGTTACAAAGAAAATGAATGGTTTAGATATACCACATGTGTGTTATTCTCAATAAATTCAAATGATGGTGGGTATATCCACTTAATGTACCACCGTATTATCAACAACGCATGGCATTAATCTTATTCCATCGCAATAGGGACAGTCCTTGCCGTGAGTAATGATTATGTTTTTTGAATCCCATCCTACCTAATCCCTTCTAATCCCACCGCCCAAACCGGCCCTAAGATTCGAAAACTTTCATCTCACAATATGTGAGATCTTCAGAGAATGGGTCATCCATGGTGCGCCCCATCAAATGAAGGGTTCAGATAAGTGAAACATAGGCTCACTGCTTCGGTGGATCCCTGAATGTGGGGCCCACCATGATGTATGTGCCTTACATCCATGAAGTCCATACATTTTTAAAGCTCATTTTATGGCATGATCCAAAAAATAAAGCAGATCCAAAACTCAGGTGGACCACACCACTAGAAACAGTGGTGATTGACATTTAAAAACTAATAGTAGGCTACAATCATTTTGGATCAAGCTTATCTTTGTATGGTCCTTTCATTCAGATCTTTGTGACCTTATTAACAGGGTGGATGGAAAATAAATATTTTTGAGAGACTCAAGATATTTTTAATAGTGGATACTAAATTACCACTCTTTCCTTTAGGGCCTGTTTGGCCGGCCGGATTAGACGGGCTTAGGTGGGATGAAATTGCATCTGGTCTGTGCCAATTCACTCCTGTTTGGGAAGAGTGGAAAAGCTTGGAAGTAGGTTAGATGGAATCGTATTGGTCTGTGCTAATTTTATTGAATATTAGCAAGTTGTGTACATCGCACCATAATGTGTGGGCTATATCCATACCGTCCACCCATTTTTCAAGATCATTTTAGAGCATGGACTAAAAAATCGGGTAGATCTAAAGCTCAAGTGGACCCCACTATAGAAAGCAATGGGGATTGAATATTTACTGTTGAAAACTTCTTTGGGGCCACATAAGCTTTGGATCTGCCTCATTTTTAGGCACATGCCATAAAATGAGGTTACAAAACAAATGAACATTTTAGATATGTTACATGTGTGTTATTCTCAATAGTTTCAAATGATAGTAGGTATATCCTTTCAATATACCACTAAATTACAAAGAAAGCAGAGAGTTAAGCTTATCACATGTGTAACAGGGAACAATCCCTGCCATGGGTAATAATTATGTTCTTTTGAATTTCATCCCACCTAATCCTCTCCGATGCAAGTAGCCGAACAGGCCCTTAGTCTGGTTCACTTAAGATTTGGATCTACTTTATTTTTTGGACCATGTAAAGGGTAATTTAGACAAGTGGGCCCTACACATCAGTAATACCGACTGTTGACCTGATGGGCCAATATTGGAAGATCCAAATATGCAGAGGTGTTTTATGTATGGCTTTAACTGTTTATTTGGAGTGTACATGACTGTATAACGGTTAGAATTATTCAGTCATTCCACCAATGGTGGGCTATTCGGACATATCATCTGGATTGTTGAAACATGGCCCCACTTGTAACTAATCAAGGCCGAACATGCTACATGCATCATGTCCTAGGAAGATGATCATAATCCTAGTCTCCCCAGATGTACCCCATTCGCACGTTTATACAAGATCCTTGTGTTTGTTGCATATTCAGGTGGGCCACCATTCAAACAATGGGCTACGCCGATAAACCCTCTTGTATATATCTCAGGTTATGCATTTTGTATGGAATTCTAGGGTTTTGGTTAGGTTTGTAAAGTTGACTTTGAGAGAGAGAGAGAGAGAGAGACGGGCAGGGTTTTGACCGGTCTAAGGGAACAGGAAGCGAGGGTGTTATGGTAATTAAGCTTCACACCGCTATAAACGGACCAGAATCCTCTGCAAAACCAGCCCTGTGGACCACCATTGTCTATATTCTATATGTAAAATCTGCTCTGTCCATCATGTTTAATCTTTTAATTTTAGTCCTGAGTCCAAAAGAAAGCAGCCAGATCCACATTTTAGGTGGGCCAAACCACATGGAACAATCAAGATGGGCTGCCAGCCATAGGTTTATTTGTAGGCCAAGATGGTGATTATCTTCCATCAAACCCGTTAATCAGATGTAAATCACCAGGATGAATAGAAAATATAAAATATTAGAATGATCTAAAACTCAGGTGAGCCACGAAAAGAAAACATAGATTAACAAGAAATGTAACACTTTTCCGTTGGTGTGATCCATACGAGCCTTCTATCAGGTTGACCCTGTTGAAACACTGTGAACAGAGGGTTTTCACCCGATGGACGGAGTCGATTTTAGATTTACAAGACGGTGAGCCCTACCGACGGGCTGCGTAAAAAACGAAGGCGTTTGTACGCGATTATGGTCCCCTAGAAACGAAATGATGTCAGACACTCAACAGCCGTTTTTTTTTTTTTTTTGGTTTTTATCTCTTTTCATGTGATTGGGATTTCTGTGATGATGAGGACTTTGGCGTTGTTGGGTCAAAGCTATTCATAATTATTATATTTCCAGAATATCAGAAGCACGTGATGGGAATTCTCTTTGTAGCCTGCTCGCATTAAAAGAGAGAGAGAGAGAGAGAGAGAGAGAGAGAGAGAGAAGAAGAAGAAGAAGAAGAAGAAGGTGAATGAGGAGGTGAGAAGTTTGAGCTTCTAGGGCGTTTTGGAAATAGGTATCTCATGTTTGGGTAGAATTTTGGACTGGAAAATGGTTTTGAAGGAGAGGAGGGAAGAAGACCCAGAAGCTTGAAAAGCTCGAAAGCTACGAAAGGTAGGTGTTACGAGGCTTTTGGAGAAGACCCAAAAGCTCAAAGTTGTGGAGAGTTTCTGGGGGCGTTTGAACGAGAACCCAGATAAGAAAATAAAAAAGAAACTACTGTTTCGGATTTAGAGAGAGAGAGAGAGAGAGAGAGAGAGAGAGAGAGAGGAGTCATTTTATTGGGTTTATATTGGTGTGTTTTGGCGATAGAGCAATGAGTAGCTGTGGAAGGAATGGAACTGTTAGGCAGTATATCAGGTCTAAGGTGCCTAGATTGAGATGGACTCCCGATCTTCATCACTGCTTTGTGCATGCCATTGAAAGGCTTGGAGGACAAGACAGTACGCTTTTTTTCTTTTTTCTTTTTTCCTTAGATAGATTTGTTTGCCTCTTCTTCTTTCTCTCCTAGTTGTTGAAAAGTGATGATTTTATCTTCTTCTTCTTTTCCATTTGTGGTAGAGGCCACACCCAAGCTTGTTCTTCAGCTGATGGATGTGAGAGGGCTAACAATTTCACATGTCAAAAGCCATCTTCAGGTTCTTTTTTCATACATATATTTTCTTCCCTTCATGCTTTTATGGCATGTAAGTCACGATTTCTAGGGTCTAATCTTTTGTTTTCCTTTTTGGGTTTCTATGGGGTTGATCAGATGTATAGGAGCATGAAAACTGATATTAACAGACAAGGTATGGATGGTTTTTTCCCCCTCCTTTTCTCCCTTTTCTTTCTATGCTAGTGAATAAGAAATACCTAAAATTTCCTTTTTTATTGTTTTTTATTTATTGGATTTGTGTGTGTGTGTGTGTGTGTGAACACATATACACCTACCTATGTTTTAGTCAGGTTTGCTAGTATTTTTTCTAATCAGTTGGGGAAGAATAACATGTTTTCAAGTATTCCTTCTTTTCGGTTGGTGAAGAGCAACATGTTTTCAAGAATTTCTTGTAACCAGTTGGTGAAGAATGGCATGGTTTCAAGTATTTCTTCTAATCAGTTGGTTAAGAACACGTTTTCAAGTATTTCTTCTAATCAGTTGGTTAAGATTATGTTTTCAAGTATTTCTTCTAATCAGTTGGTTAAGAACATGTTTTCAAGTATTTCTTCTAATCAGGTGGTTAATAACATGTTTTCAAGTATTTCTTCTAATCAGCTGGTTAATAACATGTTTTCAAGTATTTCTTCCAGTGAGTTGGTGAAATAACCTGTTATTCTTTTGTTGGTATCCTTATTTTTGTTTTTTCTAATATAATTGCTTAGGGGCCAAAAAAAGGTGGAGAGAGAGAGAGAGAGAGAGAGAGAGAGAGAGAGAGAGAGAGAGATTCTCCATTTTTTCTGTTTAAATTACTAATTTAATTCATTAGCCTACTTAATTTCTATTATTTATTAAACTCCTTTCCAGTAAAAAAAAGAAATACTACATTTTTTACAGTTCCTTCTACAAGTGATGTTGTGCGTTCCACCCAACAAACAAAACCATCTTCCAATGATGTTGCTGAAGAAAATGATGATGGTTTTTTCTCCTCTGCAAAACCCACAAAGGAATTCCAGTGTGAATCAATATACCTTTCTCTCCCTCCAAAAAGGTAAGCTTTTCATTCAAAAAAAAAAATAAAAAAATACAAAAAACAAAAACCCCCTCCTTCGTATCTTTTCCATCTTTTTCATTTCCAATTTCTCATTGTTTTCTATTATTATTATTATTATTATTATTAGAGCCCGCATGGAGACGAAATGCATGTCTGATAGCTTTCAGTGCAGCCAAAGAACATATGAAACAGTCACATATCCGTACTGTTTTGATGATTATTATCTGCAAGCTATGGCTGGGAAGAGAGGAATAAAGGAAGGTGGTGCTTTCAGATGGCAGAAAGATGCTGCAAAAGAAGAGATTTTGGCAGATGATCTTTACAATATCAATGCATTAGGATTCACTGTAGAAGAATCTCATTTCTTCAACCTCCAAAAGGTAAAACTGCTCCTCCTTTTCTCTTTTCTTTTTTACTTTCTCCTCTTTTTTCATTTTTTCGAGTCTGCGGACTACTCAAGTGAATCCGTAGTCGCCTCGTTCGATCATACCTGGCATGAATGATCAGAACTGTTCAAGGTGGGTCCCACACCCTGAGTAGATCTTGGGCAATGTTTCAGCTTCCACAGATGATCATAGCCATGGAGAAATAGAGTCAGAGAACTGCCAAATGTTTACATTCAAGCCTACCTTTGAATGGTTTGGATCGTCTTTAAAGAAAAATATGACCATCCATGTCCACTTCAATACTCTGGCGGAAAATGATGGTTGATACACAGGCACTTGGAATTTGCACACTGTGGAAGATAGTAGCTTAATTTGAACTATGAAAATTGTGGGTTCCATCTTGGATGGCCTGTGAACCAGAAAATTAGAGTGATTTGATATCCTGCTAGCTTGCCTACTGCTGGTGGACATCTTAAGGGAAGGTCAAAATGAAAAACATCTAACTGTCCTAATCCATATGAAAAAATGCCCATTGATCACAAGTTATGAAGTTTGGATGATATCCTCCCTGCATTGGGTCCCGCAGTTTGGACGGACACTCGTAAAATTCCAAGTGCCTGCGTATCAACTCTTACACTGCCAGAGTATCAAATTCAAAGTGTCTCGAAGGACTATCCGCCTTTTACCTACTATTAGGCTACTCTTTTCTCCTTTCTCAAGGGAGCCACTGTTTACACGCAGACGCGATCCGTCGGGTTC
Source organism: Magnolia changhungtana (assembly GCA_030180095.1). Taxonomy (NCBI): domain Eukaryota; kingdom Viridiplantae; phylum Streptophyta; class Magnoliopsida; order Magnoliales; family Magnoliaceae; genus Magnolia; species Magnolia changhungtana. The sequence goes on from JASAUF010000336.1 coordinate 3,047,578, forward strand.
AGTGTACGGAAAGCATCCCATGCACCTTGTTGCATTTGGGCTTGTCGGCATACATTTCACATATCATCTCAACCGTCTGTTAGGTCCAGTCCACCCTTTCCCTTCTTCTGTTTTCTGTTTTCTGCAAAATCACAGTCATTGGATGATCCTAAATATCCATGAATGGACCTATTTTCTACGGATCGAAGATCTTGTCCATCCACTTCTGCATGCCACTGACTTGACAGTTTGGATCATCTGATTGGATGGCCCATATAGGTAATGTGGATGCCATCAATCCAAATGCAACTGGTGCATGGGAGGGCTTTAATACGCTGACCCACTTGATCATTTCTGATTTACTCCAGATCTGATGGATTGGATTAGATTGCATTCCCATGTTAGTTCCGGTGACTCATCTCCCCACGCGTGGCACAATGTACATGTCTCCAGCAATCCAAATTATGGGTCCTATTGTAGATGGACCATATCTGTTAAATACATCAATCAATCAATCAATCATAACCGTCCAATTAAAGTAAAGTAGTTTGGGGTCGAAATTTTAAAGTATCTTCCCAATGCAATCCTTTGCCCATTTTTCATGGTGGGTTCGAATATTTGGATAGGGTTGTTAATCAGCTGGGCGGAAATAATAACTTCCATATCTATACCCTCCAAAAGATTACTATGTATTTTAAATGGTCACCCATACCCATATTCTGTAAGGCGTGGATATATGCACTAGGATATCAGTTTCAAAGGTGTATTAAGTTAGATGGTAAAGATACGAAATGATAGTAAAACTGATTTTCTTTTCATTTTCTTGGAACAATGCACTCATTCCTTCTTTTTTTTCTTTTTTTTTCTTTTTTAGCATTTGGGAATGACGAAAAAAGTTTCCCTTTGATATGACATTTTAAATTACAAATTAAAAGAAAAAGCGGTTTTCTTGCCTTACTCTAGTTTACTGCTAATCCAGATGCTAAAAAATAGAAAGGAAAAGAAAAGGTAATTTTCAAGACAAACAAGTACAAGAGGTTCCCTTCCCCAGCACTGATGTCAATATTCCTCGTGATTATATCAGAATCTTGCTTTCCCTTACCTTTTCCTAATTGATCCCCAATCCAAATACACCCATGAATTTAAATAGGCATCATGCATCAACAGATGACACAGCAGGTTGGCCTCAGGCCTGCTTGCTAGCTTGCAGTAGCATACTGGGTTAGTGGGGCCCACAGTTCAATGATCCAAACTGTTGATTTTTCCGTCCCTAATGTGAATAACTAATGTACCAAAAATACCCAGATAGGAAGAATCTTACCCAGCAATTAGTGGTCAACAAATAGTCCATTGCCATAAAAAAATGTTGCACCGGAGGACCGTTCAACCTGAGGGATTTGTATCACACAGACCATCCATGGTGAGGCCCCTCATATTAATGGTTTGGATCATAGAATTGCGACCCCCACTTGCACAAACTGGAACCAAACAATGCTGTATAACCTCTAAATGGAGTAGTGTATAATAATACCTCTTTGTTTATATTATATATACCCAGTTCTAATTAATCCTCTATATTAGTCTCATGCTAAACATAATTTCTTGTGAGTTCTTCTTGCCTCCTGCATGACTCAAGATGTAAACTATAGGTGTAACACAAACGCCAGTTATAGGTGTGGATACCGTGTATGCATGATTTTATCAATTAGAAATCACAATACAAGCGATCTAATCCGTATCTTGAACTATGTGATTCCACAACATGGCAACACTTGAGGATGATCAGTCTTGAAGACAAATTAATTATCTTGGTTGGCGATCCACGCATCCAACACCCAACATGTAGGTACTGAAGAACAATCAGCATGTTGGAGCTAGGTGTGGAGATAGCCAAAAAATCATCACTAGACATTGGATCTTCTGATGTCATCGATTATCACCTCAAACAGTTGTTTGATTTCTCTCCTTCTGTTCTCTTATCATGACTTGCATATGTAGTTACCCTTTTCACCATCCGTTTGGACTTTTTGAACATTCTAGGAGAAACAATTCCCAATTCAAATGCCCTCTCCGGCACGACCAATTCCACTTATGCTTTGGGAGAAAATGGAACTGTTTCAATGAAATGCCAAGGCTATATGGCTATATGGGCATGCGTGTCTCAATATCTCCCACTTGGTCATATAGCCGACATAACTAATATATCATCAGGTTTACTCCCACGACATCATACGACTGTGACGAGGTTTATATTGCTTTCACAGATATATTACTCATGACCAAACAATCAAGCATTTTATAATAAGTGCTAAGGAATTTCATAACTTGGGTATCTCTCAAGTCTCATCAAAAGTATGCTTTGAAGATAATTACACACTTAATCCCATTTTATTAATAGACTAATCACAATATTTATTACATAATAATTTAAAGTTACCTCACATGAATAATCTAACTTGTCGGTTAATTTATCGAGATTGTGTAATTGGTTTCGAAATTGTAAGAGATGTGTTTCGGTTCTTGAATCTACTTTTCATCTCCTCATCCATGGTTACTAATATTGTGGTAACCCATAATTCCTTTTTTATGACCATGATGTGTTCAAAACAAGGGTAACTCATTCTCATTTAGTAGCATCTTTTCTTTTATCCTAGGATATGAGAATATCTTTTCCATCACCTAGTTATAAATTGATGACTTCCTGATCATTTAAGTTATCCAATGAGTTTGTTTTATTCATTTTCATTACACAGTACTGTGATGTTCATTTGCCCCATCACCTATGGTTATTATCCAATAATCAAGGGCTATTTGACCAGCCTATCCATCCAGTCTTTATCCATTACTGATCAATTTATATAAGATACTTATAATTATTTAGGGAACATTCTCCCACTATTTTAAGCATATATATACGTGGCCAAAAAACACTAGCTACATTAACATCTATTGTAGCTTAAACAATAAGAGAATCATCATAATTGACCGATCACTCTCAAGTAATTTATGCCTGGTTATATCAACCATGTAATGATATCTAATAAGATTATATTGTGACACCACATATCTACGAAGTATAATCAAATATTGTCCAATCATCACTATGACAAATTGTACATCAAAATATAGTAAATCTTAATACATTAGCAACCATCAAACTACTTACTGTTTTAGCATTAGAAATATTCTTGTTCCATACTTATAGTAATTTTACTTTAGAATAGAATTTTTTTTTTTTTTTTTCCATCGGCACGCATTCAACTCAAAAATCAAAGAAAAGGATCATCACTGAAGCGTGGTTACATGCAATAGCTTGTTTATGGCACTAAAGAGAAAACAGATGTTTCGGATCATCATACCATCTTATCATGTGGCCCAGTGGACTGATTTCGTGTTAGGATGATACAGATCCTTCTTTGAATTCACATCTCGTTCGTACATGAGAAAATGCAGAAATTTTCACGTCCATTAAATCATGTGGCCTATGCATTTACATGCATGCATGCATCGCCCGGGTTTCCTTGGGGTACGTTTCTCCCTTACCACATTATCATATACCAGAGGCCATTCCACCCCCTGATTGCATCCTAATAATGATCTCAACCATTCATTTTCTGGATTCTATGATATCCTAACCATCATTAAAATAAAATAAAAATTGTAGAACAGATGATTGTACATGAAGATATGTTGCATTTCAATTCATATTTCATATGAACATTTTAACTAATTCTTTTAACTATTTTTATTAATTCAGATTGAGAGATTGGATGATCAACAGCAATGCATATCACTGCGGAAGAGAAAATCTGATGACTGTCAATTTCCATTCGTTTTGAGGCGATTATTCGACGAAGAAGAAGGCATGGAAGAAGAGAAAGGAATAGACAGTCTATCATTATCGTTGTCATTGCATCCTATTCCTATCCATCAAGGGAGCAGCACTTCATTGTGGAACCAGAGCCAAGCTAGCGACGGATTATCTTCTTCTTTGAAAGCGAATATCAGAGAAAGCTTGGGTTGTTCTGGAGGAGATGATGTAAATTTGGATCTCTCCATCTCCATTTGTGGTTCTTTGAGTTGAATTTTTGTAAAATCTCTTTTTGCTTCCATACTTGTTTTTGCTGTTGAAGCATCTCCCACCCTTCATATACCAGTTCATCACTTCTCTATTCCTTGCCTATGAGATCAAGGTGGCCACACACATACATTAACCGTCCATCCTTTTGTACAGTTCTTGTTCTTGAAATATGATGAATGGCATCTTGATGGTGCGACCCACTCGTGCCTGTACAAAGGCCCAACCTGATGGCCAGCCCAGTTTGACTACTTGGGCTTGATTCTAGCCGAATTTACATGATACTGGTTAGAAATGGGCTCAAAATCAGTCGTGTCAGGCACAGGTCTATGCCTGGCGAGATGGTTTTAAACACCTGTTAAACCAGTCATTAGTTACTGAGCTGAGCAAGGACTGGGCCCAGATTGTAGCAAGTGAGCTTCTCACGGATTGAGATGACTCTTTGGCCCAGACGGCCCAGCTCACTTTCAAGTCCAACGGACGGTCCGATGAACATGTGCAGTCCTCAGGTATCTTAAAATAAAAGAACTCTGATTGTCTACCTGGGTGTATTGTGGGCTGATACTCTGGTCAGATAAACCGTCCAAATTATAATTTTTAATTTAAATGTACCATGATCAGTACATAACTATTTGATCAATAGACATTTATATTTATTGGACGGTTAAAACTGAAAAAGATCTAACAGTCCTATTTCAACAGACAATTGTCCACAAATAAAAGGTTAGGACAGTCTAACAAATACGATGTTGGGACTGTAACTTTGTTACACTTGGTTTCACACTTCAGTCGATTTAAGCTAAGTGAACATATGTCAAGTGTACAATTTTTTAGTGCCTGCGTATCAAGAATCATATGCTGCATGAGTATGATATAAGTGCTCTTCTTGAATAGGTATGACTATTGACACGTTAGTTATTCTTATCGAAGGCCGTTTGGCTGTGACCCCATCACCAGCCAGCTAGCTGATGTCAAAGCTCTGTGGGCCCACCATGATGTATGTGATTTATCCATGCTATGCATCCATTTTGCAAGCTCATTTTAGAAAATGATCAAAAAAACACGCAAATCCAGAAGTTCAAGTGGACCACACCGTAGGAAAATGGTAGGATTGAACTCTTACCGTTGAAAACTTCTTGGGGCACGAAAGTTTTGAATCAAGCAGATTGTTTTGTTTTCCCTTCATCAAGGGTTGTTTTACTTTATGAATAGGTTGTATGGCTGCAATGACCTCAAAGATATTTTCAACGCAAGCCTTCAATCCCCACTGTTTCCTGTGCTGTGGTCCACTTGAGCTTTGTATCTACCTCATTTTTTGGATCATGTCCTAAACTGAGCTGGAAAAATGGATGGACAGCGTGGATAAAATACATAGATCACAGTAGACCCCACAGAGCTTTGATACCAGCTACAGCCAAACCACGTCCATTTTTTTCATGCCAGAGTAGATGGACGAACCGGATTGATCATTCAACTATCCACATGTACTTTAAAAATAATAATAATAATAATAATAATAATAATAAATACCTAAGAGTGGAAGCCCGCTCAACATCTCTCCAATTATGTAAAGTGGAACTTGTTTGGTAAACATACATGAAAAACCATGCACTGCCTAAGAATAAGATCCCTAAACAAATCCACATGGTCCAAGCGTTTTAAATAATTCACTTGTTTCTAACATCATGGCTCACCTAATGACCGCACCGACCTGATTTTTGGGTGGGAAACATCTTGACAATTGGATACATTTGATGGACGGCTTTGATTTATTGAAAGTAAGATGAAATGAATATACTATTCCTAATAGATGCTCTTTTCAATTGGGATTGGGCTTGGAAAGATACCATGAGAGGGAAAGAAATTGTTTAAATGTGAAAGCTCACATGCAAATATTGTGTGAAAGATCACATTCATAGAGAAATGTTTTTTTTAATTAGTATAAAATGTACCATTATTAGAGGTTTTACATTATTGGGCATTTCAGTGGCCAATCTGTTTTTGTGCCAACCATCTAACTGGACCAAATAAAATTCTTTATGATAAAACAATCCTGACCATCTCCGCGATGACTACTTTGGATCATTGAAAGTGGACCATTCCTCAATTTCTTTCTCTATCTATCGGCTTGCCTCTAATCACACGGTTGGGATCATCCAGGATATGGATAATCAGGGAATGTCTAATCCTTGAACGATTGTATAGGGCCTGGATTTTGAATTGATCAGTCCTGGCCTTTGAGTCATGGCCCATTTTAAAGATTGATTCTGTTAAGCTCAGGCCTTGCCTTGGGTACTACCCCGCCCATCCCTTGCTAGGAACGAACAGCGGCCATCGTGATCCACACCGTCCATCCATTTTTTCCATATCATTTTAGTATATAAATCCAAAATTGAGGCAATTCCAAGACCCAAGTAGACCACACAGTTGGAATTAAGCATCTCCAACTGAGATCTTTTTGGGGCCACAGACGTTTTGGATCAAGCTGATATTTGTGTTTTTCCTTTATTCAGGTCTATGTGATCTTATGATTAGAGGTTAGACAGCAATTTACCATCACGGTGGGCCCTAAGAAGATTTCGACGGTGGGTGTCATTATCACTGTTGCTTTATATGGTGTGGTCCATTTGAGCCTTGGTAGGGCTGTCAATAAGGGGGCTGGCCTTAGTTGTCCAAGGGTCAGGTTTGGGCTTCAAACTTGAGCCCTGTGTCAACCAGGTCGGGCAATTGGACTTGATTGTCCAAAGGCTCATTAGCAGGATATGTAGATTTTATAAAAATTCATCTCCCTCCTTTCGAAGATGGGATTGGGTTTGTTTATGTAATATTAGTCATTAGAAGGATCATTTGCACCATCAATCTTAAGATCTGTCCGTTGGATCACAAATCCACACCTTGATTATCAATCCAAACCACCTCCAATAGAAATCAACTGTTGAATCTACAAATCTATTGTTAAGATAATCATTTGACAGACAGATCTCCAAGATCTTAAGGATTGATCATTGGATCACTTGATTTTTCCAATGACCACTATCTAAATTATCTCTGAATATGTTAAAAAAACATCATCTTGTTAGAATCTTAGCCCGATCTTGAACAGATGCTCTGATCAAGGACCAAGATCACTTCTGAACTTTAGATACCATTGATTTCTGCATGTTCTAGTGGACCCAAATGAAATATCATGTCTTCGTTATGCACGACCTTAGTGGATCTCCAAATACATGTCATTAAAACTCTTTTAGCATAGATGTAATCATGGGCATTTATGTATGAAATTCTAGCCATACGTCACACATGTGCCACATCTCATCTATTACTCACTTTTGGACTTTGAAAATAATTTTCCAATAATCACTAGCTCTTGATATTTGTTTTTGTATAATTAGTTAATAGTAGATCCTATTTGTGTGGCACATGTACACCCTCGACTCTATGAGGGCACCAGGAAAATATATACCCTTTCGCAAGTGCCAAGATCATTAAATCATTTTCTTTACATTAAGCTCCTTGAGGACTCTTAATCCTTACCCTTGGATCATTGAGAAGCTACCCGTGGGACCCGCATTAAGGCAGCATGTTCACCGTTGAAACATGCACCCACGTACTTCAAAACCCAACATTCCCATCTCTTTAAAAATCCACTCGGTAACACCCACCCCGCATAGACATAGAGAAGTGGAGTTGTACGCAAGTTGAATGAGTTGAGATGGGCCAAGCTCAACTTGGCTCAGTCAGCAGCCAACTCTAGCTTGGACTCGACTCATCTTGGTCATTGAGCTAGGCTGTCTAGCTCGGCCCAATTTGATTAGCCGCTTGAAGTAGTTTGAGCCGAGTTTAAGATCGAGCTTTTGAGCCAAGTACGAGCTCAAGCTTCTGAGACAAGTTTGAGTTTGTCATTTTGAGCTGAGTTCATACTTTCAAGTCAAGTTTGACTTCGTCATTTTAATTCAAGTTTGTGCTTTCAAGTTTAGTTGGAGTTTGATCTATTGAGTTTGAGTCGAGTTTGAATTCGATTTCAAATCCAAGTTCAAAGTTGAACATAAAACTAAAATGCATAAAATATAATTATAATCCATTATAATTACATTGTTGACAACATTAATCTAGTATATTCTATAGGATGAGTGCATTCCTAGCATATAATTATAGGCTCTTGCATCATCGTTAGATCCATTCAAGCTGATATCTAATTTTTCATATACATATTAATTCACCTCTTCTAAATTAGAATGTGAAAAAAGGTTTCCTTCAATTTCTTTTATAGTTTAAATTAGATTTTTTAAACTTTCTTTATGTGAATATGTGTACGCAGTATTCAACGCCTTATAAAATTGACTGAGATAGATGAGAAACTTGAATTTATTACTCTTCTTCTTTTTACTGCTCATACTCGGTTATGCTTTAATATCATATTGTCTTGGAGGACATCGCTGCTGCTTAAAGGCTTCTTCCATACTACGTTTTAGAAAGGCTTGGATAGAGTATAAGGATTCTTATTTGAATAGAGTATAAGGATTCTTATTTGAATAGTTCTCCATGTACTAAAAGGTTCGGATAGAGTATAAGGATTCTTATTTAAATTTAGAAGGGCTTGAAAAGAATTTAGACTTCCTTTAAAGCTTTAGGGCATGGTTTCGCATCATCACCTTGACATGCTAGGTGTAATCGAAGAATAAATATTGAAACCTCTATAAGAGAATTTTCAATTTTCGCCACCTTCCTCCTCCTTATACTTATTTCTTATTTCAAATTGCATATACATTTGTCTACAAGACTGATGCATTGATAAATAAAAATATATATATATTATAATAACTTTAGATAATGCTTTAACAAATGATAGTATAATTTCATGTCTGCGTAACCAGTTTAAGGCAACTGGAAATATATTTTTTTAATGGAAAAATATTCCAAGTCAGGTGTTTTGCCCATATTCTAAACATAATTGTACAAGAATGGTTGAAATAATTAACCACACTATAGAGAACATAAGAGAAAGTGTGAAATATATAAGGGGTTCGCCTTCAAGATTGAATATATGGAGTGACACCATTCAACATTTGAATGTGTCACTCAGAAAACATTGAAGTTAGATGTATGTACACATTGGAATTCGACTTATGAAATATTAGATACGAAAATGAAATTGGAGCTTGCATTTTTTTAAAAAATACATGGTGCGTAACAAAACGTATTCTTGGTTGTTGAGTGCAGATGATTGGCGTAAAGCAAAATAAGTTCACAACTTTCTCAAAGTTTTTTATTATTGCACGGAGATTTTTTATATAAATAAGTATCCATCCGCAAATCTATTTCTTCAGTCTCGTTGAAAAATTAAGGATGCCTTAGAAAAAAATGTCAATGTGGGTCCAGATTTTATATGACAAATGACAATTGGTATGTAAATGAAGTTTGAAAAGTACTAGAATGAATGTCATTTGTTAATACCCTTAACAGTTATTTCTTGATCCTCGTTGCAATATGGGATGGGTGAAGTTTATTTTATGAAACTTTATTATGTTGAAATGGCGGTAACAGAGAACTCCAAGGTTCTTCATGCAATATAAGAATTATACAATTTGCATAACATTAATTTACCCACAGTAGTTGTTAAAAAAGTTAGAGTTACAGATGTTTTTACAGGCTATGTTGATGTGCTCAATTAATACATGTCTTACTTAACGCAAGAAAAAATAAAAGTTTAGACAAAGGAATTAGAGCTAGAATTGTATCTAAAAGAGTCAATCGTAAAATGCTCAGACTTTTATGCTTTAGAATGGTGGAAGACAAGAGTCAATGAATCAAAATACCCTACATTATCTATAATGGCACGGGAAATATTATCAATACAAATTTCAACAGTAGCGTCAGAATCCGCTTTTAGCACAGAGAGTAGGGTTGTAAGCAAGTGTCGAAACTCATTTTCATAAAAAAAAAAATAATAAATAAATAAAAAATAGTCAAAACATTAATTTATACACAAGATTGGTTGCATCCAATATAGGAAGGTAATATTCATGATGAGGAAGATGAAGAGATTGAGAGTCAAGATGAGACTACACCTGCAATAACAAATATATGAAGACAGTTATAAATTATTTTTATTCTATTGAAACTTGAATGTGATGTAATGTTATTTGAGTTGAAAATAACATAATGTAACTTTTATTCATTATTGCTTATTTGTATTTTATCATATTAATTTTGTTTAACTCTTATATCAAGTTTTTCGTTTCTAATTTCTATTTATTTTTATAAATCCTTAACATCCTAATTTAAATAATAATAATAATAATATTTTAATGAGTGTAGATACGTCACCATCCGACGCATCGAGTAATATTTGGAACTATGGTTCCCTAATCGAATTGCAAAGGTCTGGAAGAATGAAGATTGTGTGTGGGGTAAAATCTCATAATCCAATAATAATAAATTTTTTTTAAAAAAAAAAAAAACAACTTACCAATCTAACAAATTAATAAATTAAAAACAATTTAACAATTTAACAATCTAACAAATTAACAAATTAAAATAATCTAACAAAATAAAAATAGTTTAACAAACTAATAAATATATCTATCCAATCATCCAATCATCCATGCATGCGTCTAACCACCCAATCATCCCATACATGATACATCCATCCATCCATCCACCCACCCATCCAACCATCCTTGCTTCCCATCCATCCATGCATCCATTCAGCCATCCATCCATTTAATTTAGATTGTATAATTTATAAATATATATATATATTAGACAATTATATATAATATATAATATACTTTAAAATTATTTAAGGGTTTAGGTGTTTATAATATTATAATAATAATATACATTATTATATAATGTATTAATGTATATTTTCATTAAAAGGACTATATATAATATATACAAATTATATATATATATATATATATATATATAGAGAGAGAGAGAGAAGAATGGTCAGCTATGCACTGGTTCGCACAGCCATACGTGCGCACCTCATCCACAACCGTCGGATGTATGGAACGACTGAGATTTGGGCAAAATTCTTGTTGCGGGAGAGAGAGAGAGAGAGAGAGAGAGAGAGAGAGAGAGAGAGAGAGAGTGCGCATTGCGCGAGTAATAGAAGTGAAATATAGACTCTCTTATATACGCACCCTCACTCACATGCATACCTCTCACGAAGTACTTTCCCATTCCCCTCTCTTTCTCTCTCACATCTTCCTCCATCGCGACCAACGCCATTGCACAACGCACGTCAGCTCTCTCAGCCTCTCTTACCTCTCCCTCTAATGCGACCAACGCCATCTCTCTCCCTCCAACGCAACCAGTGCCATCTCTCTCTCTCCCTCCAATGCAACATCTCTCTCTCTCCCTCCCTTCAATGAAACCAAAGCCTTACGATACCTCTGCTATCTCTTTGTTATGGGCTAATGCTGATTAGGGCTTCTAAGATTTGGGGATTAACTGGTTAGAAATTTGAGTTTTTTATATTTGAAAAAAAAAAACCAAATGTATTATACAAGTACGATCTAGAGAAATTAACAACTATGTCAAACCACGAGGATAGGAGAGGACTTGGAGATTTGGTGGGGAAACTCAAGGCGAAAGAATGTGATTTGCTGAAGAGAGAATCGGAGGTAGTAAAAAATTAGAAATGACAAAAAAAGGAACTTCATATGGTTTGAAGTTCAAGAATTGGGGAATCATATTACTACTTTGTCTATCACAACAGATGATGTTAGTGTCAATGTAACCATGAAGAAGTGAATATCATCTTGTAATTCGGATGATGGATGGTATATTTTAGTCCACTAGCCTGAATGGGTGATTGGTGGAAAGTCCTTTGAACACAACTCTGATTTCTGTTGAAAAGTTAACCATGCAAAGTCTTGCATCTGATTTTTGTTTTTTTTTTTACACAATGATATTCCTGATATGATTGTTGCATTGACTGAGCCAAATGGGCCTTCTCCGACCAAAATCTCATTCATAGATTGTAAATCTACACCAACTGCTAAATATGCATAAATTCAGACCACATCGAGAATGCTTCTCAACTAAAGATTTGAAGGGCCATTGAGACTCTTAGGGCCCACCTGGTCCTTGTAATCCTCTAATGTGGTTGACGTCCACTTTCCTTTACTACATCCCTCATCTAACCTTCTAGGTAGTGTTGCATGTCCCCATTGAGAACATAAGCCACTAGTAATGAAATTGTAGCTGATGAGAGATTATCAAAGGAATGATCAGGCCCGCATGATGCATCGCCAGATGAGCACTGATACTGCCTCCACACATGTGGGATACCAGGCATTGCTAGCTCTATTTCTTAAGGTGCCGATCTTTGATCCATCAAACACACACCTCTTAGTGACAAGATTCTATTTGATGGTGATTTTAGATCTATTCATGAACGTTGACAATTCCCTTGGTGGGAAGAGTGATGTTGAATCGAAAATGGAGGCCATGGCTTCATCGGCCCCACATTAAGTGGCTATAAAGTGTGCGGCTACACACATCTGAAGGGTTTTGATGGTGGGCAGCCCGTGCTCACTTTTTTTTTCTAATGTTATAGCCAATATGATCTTTGGATTTATCTTATTTTTAAGCTGAAACAGATACACACGCAAACCACATGGCATTTGTTGTTAAATGGCACTCTCTCAAGTTTGCATATTGTTTCTTGGCTGAAAACGTCTCCTATGTCGATGCATTCGACAATCCAAAAGGTATTACCATCTTCTCATAACATCTACTCATCACAATCTGGAATCTGAACTTGATGGTACTAGATATATGGTAACTGCATATCATCATATTGCTTGCGGTTGAATGCAGCAAGTTGTATGTATGATCGTTGAATCGATCAGCTTTCGTGATGTGTTTTTTTTTCTCCATTTTTTTTTCTTACCTTGTTGAGTTTTGTACTAACACAACCACCAACAACAATTTCTGCGTTAGAATCAAATACCACTAATGAAACAATCCACCTAATGAGGTTTTTTCCCCATGCTCGACCGGTCATGAGCCTTACACGACCGGTCGAGGGCTGGTGCACGACCAATCATGGAGTCGAGCCCTGACTCGACTCAAAGTCCAGCGACGTTGGACTATTTTTTCCAGGGGTGCTCGACCAGTCGAGGCTGTTGCTCAACTAGTCATGGGTGGTGCTCGACCGGTCGTGGCCTCATCTCGACCGGTCGTGGTTACGCAGATTCGTTCCGTGATTTTGTGCAGATTGCGAATTTTGAGTCCTTTCGCAACAAAGATGCGGAAGGGAGTTTCCTAAAACTATAAATAGGGGTCCCTAGGGTTTTCTAATATGTATCAAAAACACAAGAGGGCTATTAAAGGTGTCAGAGAAAGAGAGAAAGAGAGAAAGAGAGCTTGTAGAAGGGAGGTTATGCTCGTGAAGGTTATCTACTGTGCAATTTATATCTCAGCGCTCCTACGTCCTCGTAATCGGTTAGATCTCTCCGTTTTTCTTTTATTCTCTCATTGTTTATCCACTCCTGCGTGAGTGAAGATGGTTGTAATGTTCTACTTCATAGTGGATTGTTGATCTAGACGAGGTCCTGTGGTTTTTACCTCTTTGAGGGTTTTCCATGTAAAAATCTCTTGTGTGGTGTGGTTTATGCTTTAATTTATTTCATTGCTTTATTATTCCATAATTCTAGTTTATTTTGGGAGGCTAGATCCTAAGGTTTTGTGCAAGGCCCCCAACAAAGTGGTATCAGAGCTAAGTTCATTGAACGGGTAAGATCGGTTTTGAATTATGGAAGGTGGCTCATTAAGGATGATCAGCCTCAATTGTTCTAATTGGACCATATGTAAGGCTAAGATGGAGGACTTGCTTTATTGTAGTGACCTATATTCTCCAATTTTAGGCATATCAGCAAAATCCAAAGATATGTCTGATAATGATTGGAAGAAGATGGACCGGAAGGCGGTGGGCTTTATTAGACAATGGTCGGACAATTCCATATTCCACCATGTGTCTACGGAGACCTCAGTCGCTAGCCTATGGCTGAAGTTGGAAGGGTTGTATGAGAAGAAGATAGTCGGTAATAAGATTTTTCTGAAAAGACGACTTATGAATCTCAAGTTCAAAGATGGTGGTTCTGTGGCTGAGCACATGAATGAGGTCAGCAATATAGTGAACCAACTCTCCTCTATGAAGATGGCCCTAGATGATGAATTGCAGGCTTTGCTATTGCTTAGTTCATTGCCTGACAGTTGGGAGACATTGGTGGTGTCTCTAAGCAACTCCGCGCCAGACGGAAAGATTTTCATGAAACAGGTTACTAGTTGTCTCTTCAATGAGGAGACAAGGAGGAAGTCTCAGGGGTCTACTCAGCAAGAGGCCCTTGTGACACAAGAACGGGGGAGAGGAAAGAACAGGAAGGGCGGGAAGGCTCGAGATAAATAAAGAGGTAAGTCGAGTACCAGAAAAGATGTTGATTACTGGAATTGTGGCAAGAAGGGCCACTACAAGCATGAATGTTGTTGTAAGAAGAACGACAAGAAAGGAAAAGGAAATGAGAAGGAAGATGAATCAGATTCCACTGTGATCGCTTCAGATGGCGACGTTATAGCTATTCTTTCAATAGATCATGATGTAAGTCACACGGCTACGAGTCAGGACAACGACTGGGTGATTGACTCGGAAGCCTCTTTTCATGCGACTCCACGCAGGGACTTCTTCACAAGCTACAAGTCAGGTGACTGTGGGACCGTGAAGATGGGAAATTCTGGTGTAGCAAAGATTGTAGGGGTCGGTGATATTTGTGTGAAGACCGATGTGGGCTGCACATTGGTTCTCAGGGATGTGAGGTATATCTCAGACCTTCGCCTCAACTCGATATCGACGGGAAGGTTGGATGATGATAGCTATGAAAGCCAGTTTTCTGGTGGGCGCTGGAAGCTCATCAAGGGTTCATTGATCGTGGCCAGAGGAAAGAAGTATTGCACCCTTTACAAGGCAAGTGTCAGTATGTATAAGGGTGGGTTGAACGCAGCGAAAGATTCAGCTATTGACATGTGGCACAGGCGTCTAGGCCACATGAGTGAAAAAGGACTTCAGCTACTAGCAAAGAAGCGGCTCCTTCCAGACGTGACAGGTATGCTTTCAAAACCTGTCTTAATTGATTATCAGGGAAACAACATAGAGTTTCATTCATTAAAACTGCTTCTCATATTAATAAATTGCATGCATTAGATTTGGTTTATTCTGATGTTTTTGGTCCTATGGGGACAAAAACCTTGGGTGGGGCATTGTATTTTGTCACTTTTATAGATGATGCATCTAGAAGGGTTTGGGTTTATGCTTTAAAATCTAAGGATGAGGTCTTTAGTATGTTTAAATTGTTTCATGCTATGGTCGAGAGAGAGACAGGTAGATCATTGAAGTGCATTTGCACTGACAATGGTGGCGAATACATTGGCGACTTTCATGAGTATTGTAAGTCCCTGGGTGTACGACATGAACAGACGGTTCCCAAGACCTCTCAGCATAATAGTGCAGCTGAGCGAATGAATCGCATCATTATAGAGACAATCAGATGCATGTTATCCCATGTGAAGTTGCCCAAGATGTTCTGGGGAGAAGAAATGCACATGGCAATGTATTTGATAAACAGGTCTCCATCAGCCCCGTTGAATGGAAAAGTACCTGAGAAGGTGTGGACTAGATAGGATCTATCGTACAGTCATCTCAGGGTGTTTGGATGCAGGGCATCCGTTCACGTACCAAAGGACGAGAGGTCCAAGCTCGATATGAAGATCAGATAGTGCGTGTTCTTAGGGTACGGTGATGAAAAGTTCAATTACAGATTATGGGATCCGATCGAGAAGAAGCTCGTCAAGAGCAAAGATTTGGTTTTCTTTGAAGATCAGTGTATAAAAGACATTGGTAAGCCAAAGAATAATCAGCCTAGTTCAGGTGAGCTAGAGGACTTGGATCCTATTATTCCTCCCGTGGTGCCTGATGGTGGGGGAGTACAACAAGGTGCAAAAGACGATGGAATTTCTTCAAAATATGGACCAAGGGAGCAGCCCCCATTTGATCCACCTGTTGAGCTACAGGTAAGGAGGTCATCTAGGGACAAACAGCCGTCTAATAGGTACTCGCCACATGAGTACATTATGCTAACTGATGGGGGAGAGCGAGAAGATTATTCTATGGCCCTAACCGACGAGCATAAGGAGGAGTGGTTGAAAGCTATGCAAGAGGAAATGGAATCCTTGCATAAGAACTACACCTATGATATGGTGAAACTGCCTAAGGGCAAGAAAGCTCTAAGCAACAAGTGGGTGTTCAGAAAGAAGGTTGAGCAAAAGAATTCACAGATAAGGTTCAAGGCCAGACTTATGGTGAAAGGGTTTGGTCAGAAGAAAGGCACAGACTTCGAGGAGATATTCTCACCAGTGGTGAAGATGACATCCATACGAGTGTTGCTTGGGTTGGTGGATAACATGGATATGGAGATAGAGCAGTTAGATGTTAAAACTGTCTTTCTCCATGGTGACCTGGAAGAAGAGATCTACATGCACCAAACAGAGGGGTTCGAAGTCAAGGGCAGGGAGCATATGGTGTGTAGGCTGAAGAAGAGCTTGGATAGGCTGAAACAAGCTTCACAGCAATGGTACAAGAAGTTCGACTCGTTTATGTTGAAACATGGGTATGACAGAACAGAGTCGGACCACTGTGTGTTCACGCGCAAGTTCTCAGATGGTGATTTCTTAGTTCTGTTGTTATACATTGATGACATGCTCATCATGGGAAAAGACATTAAGAAGATCGACAGGCTAAAACAGGAGTTGGGTAAGTCATTTGCGATGAAAGACTTGGGCCCAACTAAACGAATTCTAGGAATGGAGATAACCCGTGACAGAAGCAGCAGGAAGCTTTGGCTGTCACAAGAGCAGTATATTGAAAAAGTCTTAGAGCGGTTCAATATGAATACAGTGAAGCCGGTCAGTACTCTACTGGATGGTCACTTCAGATTGAGCAATAGGCGGTGTCCCAAGACGAAGGTAGAGGTGGAAGAGATGCAAAAGATACCCTACGCGTTAGCGGTAGGAAATTTGATATATGCTATGGTGTGTACACGCCCAGATATAACATATACGGTTGGTGTTGTCAGCCAGTATCTTGTCAATCCTGGCAAAGAACATTGGGCAGCAGTGAAGTAGATACTCCGGTATCTAAGAGGCTCATCCAGTTTGAGCTTATGCTATGGTGATGGTAAACCTGTGTTAGAGGCCTATATAGATGCAGATATGGCAGGCAACATAGACTCCAAGAAGTCTACCTCGGGGTTCATGTTCACGTTTGCAGGGGAAGTAGTTTCTTGGCAGAGCTAGCTACAGAAGGTCGTAGCATTGTCGATGACAGAGGCCGAGTACATTGTAATCACAGAGGCATGCAAAGAGATGCTTTGGATAAAGAGGTTCCTACAAGAACTTAGCCTAAAGCAGGAGGAACACGTGGTCTATTGCGATAGTAAGAGTGATATACACTTGAGCAAGAACCCAAGTCAGCATTCCAAGTCAAAACACATAGAGATTCGGTATCACTAGATCAGGGATACTTTGGAACAGAAGGTGTTACAGCTTCAGAAGGTCCACATAGACGATAATGGGTCAGACATGATGACCAAGGCTTTGCTCAAGGGCAAGTTTGAGGTTTGTAGAAACCAGGCTGGCTTGAAGAAGGTAAATCCCTCCTAGGTCAAAAAGGGAGAGATTTGATGGGGTTTTTTCCCCATGCTCGATCGGTCTGAGCCTTACACGACCGGTCAAGGGCTGGTGCACGACCAGTCGTGGAGTCGAGCCCTGACTCGACTCAAAGTCCAACGACATTGGACTATTTTTTCCAAAGGTGCTGTTCACTCCCCAAGTATAGGGTTGTGATGTAGTAATAAACTCGGTGAGACCGAGGTCGAATCCACAGGGACTGAAACCTGTACGTAATCTGAAAGTAACTAGAACTAGAACTAGAATAAGATGAAATCTAAATCAAATAATTTTGAAGAATAATGGTGAAATAATAATCTAAAACTTAAGAAAATTCAGAGAAGGGAAACTAGGGATTCAGAGGATCCACTTGTAGAGATTAGGGAGATCTTATGCCTGCTTCACAAATCATGGAAATTAACTGAACTGCCGTTGATAAAGTTTTCAATAGATGAGAGGTATATGAATTAGAATGGATTTCATCACCAAACCATGCCCAGGAGACAAAGCAAACAATATAATTAAACTAATTACCAACAATCAACATGCTATGAAGGTTAGGAAGGGAACCGTCATCCGACCATGCCCAGGAGACAATGATGAACAACAGAGCTTTCTAACGTCATAAACATAAAGAGGAAAAGAACATGCTCAAAGCCATCGCAGACCCATTGTGATTTCAGTCACAACAGACCATTAAAGACTAAAAACATTTCATTAATTAAACTAAAATCAACCTCAATTCAGTATAAACAAAGGCACAAGCAAAGAGGCATCCCATCACGCTATAAGCTTCACCTCTTAGCCCTAGCTAAGAGGTTTAGCCCATAAACATGATTAGGCTAATCTCTTAAACAAATATATTAAAAAAAAAAAAAACAAAACAGAAAAATAAAAATAAAAAAAATAGAACTCCCTGTCTGTCTCTCTCTCTTCACGTTCCTGCCTCCACGTCCAAGCCAGAATCCCCCCCAGGCTGCCCCGTTCTTCCTCTCTTTTATAGTTGCCAGCCTCAGTCAGTGCACAAGGAAGCCGTCTCGAATGCCAGTCGAGAAATCCTCTGCGTAAGGGAGTTTACGCAGCCAGAAAGACTATCCTAAAGAGCGCCACTTTTCATTCTTTTTTTCCAAAAGCTTAACATCACTTGGGTAATTTCTGAACTAGCTACACGATGGACGGTTTGGATCATCCATCTGATCAAAGATAACGGGCCACAACCGCCCGGAAATTCCGGTTTTCACGGGCATGCGAAGGCTTCCGCACGATGCTTCGCTGACGTGATCGGTGGGGTCCACTTCATTATTTTTTGAAGAAATCCAAGCCATCCATTGAGTTGTACTCGAAAAACTGTTTAGACTTGATAGGTTTTAGCTCAAAACCGTGGTGGCCTACGGTTTATTTGATTGCACCGTTGGTTATCTGTTCGGACGGTTGAAAACCGATCGATGTCAACTTTTCAAATTCTATCAGCTAGGTGTTAGTGATATGGGCCGTAGAAGTCTGATGGACGGTCCGGATCATGTCTCCGCGACACGGTGGTGGGCCACAAGCAACGTCCGCAACCTCTGTTCGCACGAAGAGTTTCCGTAAACTCTTATTTTACACTGATGAGTGGTGGGGCCCATGATCGACGTTGGAAAGAAAATCCACTCCGTCCATTGAATTTCCCATGAAAAATCGGTCGGTCATACTCGGTTTTGGGTCGAGTTTGCAGTGAATCACGGAGGTTTGTTTGGCGCCATCCAACCTGCGTCGAAACCTTCATGTACATGCATCATCCAATAAAATCAGTAAACAAGCCGGGGTACGGTCGGTTTTACCCCTTGAAATCACTGAACGGTGTGGATCTTTAAATAATGTGATGATGGTGGCCCACCAGGGGTCGACAGCAACTCCCAGTTGCGTAAAATCGGTTTTTTGAATTCGCATTGAGTCAGCGACTACTGACCGTTTCCGTCCGTCTGGTGCACCTCCTGTGCATGTGTGTTGTGCATACTTTCATCATATAAAGTGGGTCCCACCTCAAATTTTGAGAAATCCTCTTCGTCTATCTGCTTTGCCACCTTATCTTTAATGTTGATACCAAACTTGAAGCATATCCATACATCAGGTGGGCCCCAATTCACTGTTTTGTGGGCTGATCTATCCGTTGGGCTACTTCCACCAAGATCCAATGGTTGATTTTTTACGTGTACGGTTAATTTATGGTCCCCAGGCCATGTATGAATTTTTGAGCCGAACGGATGGTGAAAACCTTGTGATCTTGCATTCTGGACCAATTTCGAGCCACTTGAGTTTCAGTTTCTCGATTTTCTCGAATCTCTTGTGTATAAATCCATCGATCTCGGCCCCCTGGAGTCCGTCCCTTGCTTTGGTGAATTTTGAGCATTAAATCCGTGTTTTAAGCATCCTTTTCAGTCCACGCTCCTAACGTCACATTGCACCACAAACGCGATTAAAGCAGGGCATTAAATAGCACTATGTTTGTAAATCTGGCCAATAACAGGGGTCTGATATACAATATTTGACCCTCAACACAACCCCCAACCAGTATTTTGCTAGTCCCGAGCAAAGTATGCGAAAAATAAGTTAAGAATTATAGGAGAATTTCTATGAACTTAAGTGATTTTGGAAAACAATCCAGATATTTTAGATTTCAACAATTCATGAATGTTGGGCCTTACTCACTCCTAAACTCAAACACACGGTAAACTTCATAATCAAATTCAAAGTATTAGTCCCTCAATTAGAACAATCCTAAATATTAAGTTCCACAGATGTAAAGTGTAATCCCGACCTAACATCATTAAGAGATCAAATTGTCGATTTCATGATATCATTGGTAATCAATCAGAAAATTCATAACTACCATCACCTAAATCAGAACTTTGCCTCACAGATCATTCTTTCATTTTCTAGGTTTTTTTTTTTTTTTTATGTCAAGATGGGAATCAAATTTTCACTTATAGGGAGCAAACCTATGGTGAAACTAGTCGCCCAACTCTTTCCAACTGTTAATCATGGAAAATCGAATCCACACCTATAGGGAGCAAACCCATGGTGTAATTCTCTTTTTTTTGTTTATACCCTGATGGCCAAATCTTTTAGGCTGGTTTCTTTCATGCTCAGTGATTACCAAATTAACCCTTCAGTTTCAAACTGAAATCTTATTGTGTAAGCGAGATGTGACATGTGAAATCATGACTCAATCAATGTTTAGAACTTCTAATCATGGATTAATAATTCAAACTTAACTGTGAAATCTAACGAGCAACTGAATCCAAGAGTAGTAAATCACCAACATTCCATATCTTGTAATTCTAAATCAAAGATGGTCATCAAATCACTTCAAATTCACCAGAAAATCTAAAAAATTTTAAAAATTTTCACAAATTTTTGCTCAAGACAAAGAAAACACTGATTAGGTAATCTAATCTCCCACCCCCAACCTAAAAGCTACATTGTCCTCAATATAAAAGATATAAGCATGGAATGCACATGGGACAACAAAAGTAAATGTGAAGTGATGGGAAAATAGTACCTGGATGATGAATCGTGAGAGACATTTCAAGAGATCGCAGCATGGAATCCAATCAACACGAGAGAGAGAGAGAGAGCAACACAAAACTAACAAAATAAAATAAAAATCCTATCTATACCACTTTCGCAGGTGCTCTCGATTGCATTTAGCGCATGCAACAAGCCTTTAAACCCCTAGGTTGCCCCTAGTGGACGAGTTGTAGTCTCGTGAGGGTTTGCAGTAATGTTACCCACAAACATTGAACTAGCTAGGAAAATGAAATAAGTTGAAAAGCTGGGTTGCCTCCCAGGAGCGCTAAGTTTAACGTCTTCAGCCAGACCAAAGCAACTACCCTAATACTATGTAAACAGGAAACCTACCTATACCTCCATCAGACTAGGAGATCATTCCTGGTAAACAGGATCAGTCAGAGGCATGGACATGTCCTCTGAATCAAATTTCTCGACAAATGGCTTTAAGCGATGTCCATTTACTTTAAACTCCTTGCCATTGTCGGGGTCTCTTATCTCAACGGCCCCATGAGGATATGCAGTAACAACAATGTAAGGGCCGGTCCAACGAGATCGAAGCTTATCCGGAAAGAAATGTAATCGAGAATTATACAAAAGGACTTTCTGACCTGGCGTGAATGATTTTCGTAGAATATGTTGGTCATGAAATGCCTTCATCCTGTCCTTGTAAATTCTCGAGTTCTCGTAGGCGTCGTTCCGGATTTCTTCAAGTTCATTTAATTGAAGTTTGCGTAGTGAGCCGGCGTTGTTCAGATTGAAATTTAGATTTTTGATCGCCTAGTAGGCTCTATGTTCCAACTCCACCGGCAAGTGGCAAGCCTTCCCATAGACGAGTCTAAAGGGAGACATTCCAATAGGGATTTTAAAAGCAGTACGGTAAGCCCATAAGGCATCGGTCAATCGAATTGACCAATCCTTACGGTCAGGGTTAACCGTTTTCTCCAAAATGTGTTTGATCTCCCTATTAGAAATCTCAGCTTGTGCGCAGTATGGGGTGCTCACCTTATGAGAGATACCGTATTTCTTCATTAAACTCTCGAATGGCCTATTACAAAAGTGTGAGCCCCCATCACTAATGATGGCTCGAGGCGTTCCGAATCGGGAAAGGATGTTTTCCTTCAGGAATTTAATGACCGTGCGATGGTCATTAGTTCGACACGGAATCACTTCGACCCATTTAGTGACATAGTCTACAACAAGCAGAATATATAAATTCCCAAAAGATTGGGGGAATGGTCCCATGAAATCGATGCCCCAGCAATCAAATGCCTTTATGATAAGAATGAGATTCAAAG
This sequence comes from Magnolia changhungtana, assembly GCA_030180095.1. Taxonomy (NCBI): domain Eukaryota; kingdom Viridiplantae; phylum Streptophyta; class Magnoliopsida; order Magnoliales; family Magnoliaceae; genus Magnolia; species Magnolia changhungtana. The sequence goes on from JASAUF010000336.1 coordinate 3,070,216, forward strand.
GCATCATATTTCAACGGGACAATGCTCCCAATTTCTGACAACGCTCACAAGCTTTGCAAAACTCATGAGTGTCCCTGAACATAGTGGGCCAATAGAAGCCACACTGCAGAATCTTGGCCGTGGTCTTTTTTGCAGAAAAGTGACCACCACAAGCCTGTGAGTGACAGAAGGAGATGACACTCTGATGCTCATCGTCTGGCACACATCTCCTCAAGATTTGGTCTAGACAATATTTAAACAAGTATGGATCATCCCAGAAGAAGTTGCGCACCTCGGTGAAAAATTTCGTCTTATCTTGCGCAGTCCAATGTATCGGTATGGAACCTGTAGCAAGATAATTAGCAATATCAGTGAACCAAGGTGAATGGGAGACTCTGAACAGTTGTTCATCAGGGAACATGTCATTGATATGGGTCGCCTCAAGAAAATCAGAGGTATTTAGGCGAGAAAGGTGATCGGTCACTACGTTCTCTACTCCTTTTTTATCTTTAATTTTCAAATCAAATTCTTGGAGTAGAAGGATCCATCGTATCAAGAGGGGCTTAGAATCATTCTTAGAAAGAAGATACTTCAGTGCCGCATGATCTGTATAGATAATGATCTTGGATCCGATCAGGTAGGACCTAAATTTGTCCAAGGCGAACACCACATCTAAGAGTTCTTTTTCTGTAGTAGAGTAGTTCACTTGGGCAGGATTTAAAGTCCTACTCGCATAATGGATGACGTAGGGCCTCTTATCTTTTCTCTGGCCTAGAACCGCTCCAAGAGCATAATCAGAAGCGTCGCACATAAGCTCAAAAGGAAGGCTCCCGGTCGGTGGTTGCATGATGGGTGCAGTGATTAACATGCCTTTAAGCTTGGTGAAAGCTTCCTGGCATTACTCAGTCCACTCGTATGGAACATCCTTTTGAAGAAGATTACATAAAGGATGAGGAGGAGACTAAAGCCCTTTATAAATCGCCTGTAAAATTCTGCGTGTCCTAAGAAGGATCGCATGTCCCTGATGTTCTTGGGTGGAGGTAGGTTAGAGATAAGATCGATTTTTACCTTATCTACCTCAATTCCCTTGGACGAGATGATATGTCCAAGGACAATCCCCTTATGAACCATGAAATGACACTTCTCCCAATTAAGTACCAAGTTCTTTTCTTCACATCTTTTTAACACACATTTAAGACTTTCCAAGCATTTGCTGAAAGATGAGCCATAGACAGAGAAATCGTCCATGAAGACCTCTAGATATTGCCCCACCATATCAGAAAAGATACTCGGCATACATACATCGAAAGGTGGCAGGGGCATTACATAGTCCAAATGGCATCCTTCGGTAAGCAAAGGTGCCGTAGGGATATGTAAATGTGGTCTTTTCCTAGTCCTTAGGGGCAATTTCAATCTGATTGTAGCCTGAATACCCGTCAAGAAAACAGTAATAGGAATGACCAGCTAGCCTTTCCAAGATTTGATCGATGAAGGGCAAAGGAAAGTGATCCTTCCTTGTGACGGTATTCAACTTTCTGTAGTCAATGCACATTCTCCAACCAGTAGTGACTCTAGTTGGCACGAGTTCATTATTAGCATTGGCTACGATGGTGATTCCGGACTTCTTAGGAACCACCTGAGTTGGACTCACTCATTGACTATCAGATATAGGGTATAGAATATCCACATCCAATAGTTTAAAAACCTCGGCCTTAACCACTTCCTTCATGTTTGGATTTAGTCTATGTTGTGGTTGCCGAGCGGTCTTCGCATTATCCTCAAGATATATGCGGTGAGTACAAATCGAGGGATCAATTCCCTTGAGGTCCGCTATCGTCCATCCTAGGGCTCCTTTATGCTCAATGAGGTAGATATGAGCATACTCTCCTGTTCTTTCTCCAGGTGGGCAGAGATCACCACCGGGTATGTCTCATCTTGACCTAAATAGGCATATTTCAAATCAGAGGGCAAAGGTTTTAGGTCAAGCTTCGGTGCCTTGAGGTTAGACGGTAGAGGCACTACATCAGTTTGTGGCAATTCTTCAAATTATGGCCTCCACCGGTTAACTTCAAGTACCGGTGCAGTATCAAGCAAGGCACACGTCTCCCTAATCATATCATCATCAAACTCATGGAAGTGGGCCAAGCACATCTCTAGAGGATGAGAGGATAAGGTAAGGGGTGTCCTATCTTCCACGAAAGTATCGATCATGTTAATGTCGTGGACATCGTCATCATCCTCTGAGTTACTGCCGTTATTAAAAAAGATGTTTGACTCCAATGTCAAATTTCCAAAAGACATAGTCATGACACCATTCCTGCAATTGATAATTGTATTTGACGTGGCAAGGAATGGGCGACCAAGAATGACGGGAATCTGAGTGCTCATGTTATTGATGGGTTCGGTGTCCAGGATGATAAAATCTACCGGGTAGTAAAATCTATTGACTTGGACTAACACATCCTCAATAATCCTACTTGGTACACGAACAGTTCGATCGGCAAGTTGTAGTGTGGTTAGGGTGGGTTTTAACTCACCCAACCCTAACTGTTTGTATACCGAGTAGGGAATTAGATTGACGCTCGCTCCTAAGTCAAGAAGTGCGTGATCAATTCGATAGTTCCCGATTACACATGATATGGTTGGGCTACCGGGATCCTTGAATTTCTGCGGCACGTCTTGCTTCAGGATGGCACTCACTTTCTCAGTCAAGAAGATCTTCTTTTGAATACTCTGCCGTCTTTTGGTCGTGCATAGGTCTTTCAGAAATTTTGCATATAAAGGAACCTGTTTTACGACATCAAGTAGAGGAATGTTGACTTTCACTTGTTTCAACACCTCCGAATATCCTGAGAGTTAGAAAGACGTTTTGGTGCAACCAAACCGTTGAAACGAACAAGCGGCTTCTCTAGAAGTTCCGGTTTTAATTTTTGTGGGACATCACTAGATTCATCATTATTGTCTTCTTCCGGTTCTTGAGGCTTTTCAGGCTAAGGAAGGGTTTTATCAATGATCTTCCCACTCCTAAGAGTGGTGATGGATTTAGCGTGTCCCATTTGATTTGAAAAGCTGCGATCATTTATCTCGTATTGTGGTTTAGGATTGGGGAGCGGTTGTGCAGGAAGCATCCCCTTTTCTATAACCGTCATACGTGAATCTATTTTTTGCATAAAGTCTGTAAGTCACGACTGCCTGAGCTACTCTTGTATGAAATTTTGAACCGGTTCTTCTTGAGGTTTCCCTTGATTTGGATTTTGATTGAAGAAACTTTGAGGGGTAGCAGTTTGTCCATTCTTCCAACTAAAATTTGGATGATTTCTCCAACCAGGATTGTATGTATTGGAGGTAGATCCATTGAAAGGTCTTTGATAGTTATTTACTGCATTAGCTTGCTCATTCAACACGCCTCGAAAAGCGATATTGTAAGACAATTTTCGGTTGTGTGAATGTTGCAATCACAGATCCGTAAACAATTTCATTAACCTTATCCTTCTTTCCTTCCATGGCCTCGACTCTTCGCATGAGATTAGTCACTTTAAAATTTACATCATCCTCTTCTTTCGGAGATATACTCTACCTTTCTCCTTAGATTGAGTTGGCACAGGCGTGGTGTTTGATTTTGGGTAATGGTCCCATGATTGTGCATTTTCGGCAAGTCTATCCAGATAATCCCATACCTCATCGACTTCTTTATTCATGAATTCTCCATTACACATTGTCTCGACCGGTTGGCGCATGGAAGATGTCATCCATCATAGAAAAAATTTGTAATGCGCCACATTTCAAAAGCGTGTTGTGGGCATGAACTGACAAGATCCTTGAACTTTTCCCAATATTGGTAGAATGTTTCATCTTCCTTTTGGGCGAAGTTCATGATTGCTTTTCTGAGGGTAATCGTTTTATGGTGTGGAAAAAATTTCTTTATGAATTCCCTCTGTATATAATTCCATGTGCCAATGGATCTAGGACGCAGTGAATGTAACCACGTCTTAGCCTTCTCTTTCAAGGAAAAAGGAAAGGGTTTCAGCTTGATTGTATCCTCGGATACATTGGGAAAGTATAAGGTGGCTATAATCTCATCGAACTCTTTCAAATGTAAGTATGGACTTTCTGATTCAAGCCCATGGAATTTAGGAAGGAGTTGGATAACTCCTGGCTTGATGTCCATCTGTCCTGTGTTTTCAGGAAAAATCATGCATGAGGACGTGCTCACCCCCGCCGGTTGTAAATAATCCCATAAAGTACGAGGCAGGGGTGCTTGATGCACCTCATCATGTACTTCCTCATCCATATGTTGAGGTAGTGCTTGAGGTTGATTTGCAGCCATAACCTCAATTAACTCAGGGAAATTCGAGCGGTGTCTAATCCTGCGATGGACAGTCAACCCCTCAACTAATCCTCCTTCAGTCAAGAGATGTCGAGTGTTGTCACGGGCCCACTTGGGCATGAAACACTCGCAGCCCTCAATCAAATTCTAAACCTAATCCTAAGAAAGAAAATGAAAATCTAAAAAGAAAGAGAGGGTTGGAAGGAAGTTATCAAATTGAAGTCCCTAAGCTAAAGACCCGCAAAACAAAACAAAATAAGTTAGTTTCTAAACAGAAGAAGTTTCTAAAGCAAACCAAATCTAAAGAGTTAGAAAATCAGAAAGAGTTTACCAAATTTGAAGTTCTATCCTAACAACCTACAGAATAGGAAATAGGTAAGTTCTATGAATTAAATAGAAAACAAAATTAAAAAAATTAAAATTAGTAAAATCCTAATCTTAAACTAACTCTAAAACCAATTAATTTCAGAAAATCGTAGCCGTCAGTCCCCGGCAACGGCGCCAAAAACTTGTTCACTCCCCAAGTATAGGGTTGTGATGTAGTAATAAACTCGGTGAGACCGAGGTCGAATCCACAGAGACTGAAACCTGTACGTAATCTGAAAGTAACTAGAACTAGAACTAGAATAAGATGAAATCTAAATCAAATAATTTTGAAGAATAATAGTGAAATAATAATCTAAAACTTAAGAAAATTCAGAGAAGGGAAACTAGGGATTCAGAGGATCCACTTATAGAGATCAGGGAGATCTTATGCCTGCTTCACAAATCATGGAAATTAACTGAACTGCCATTGATAAAGTTTTCAATAGATGAGAGGTATATGAATTAGAATGGATTCCATCACCAAACCATGCCCAGGAGACAAAGCAAACAACAGAATTAAACTAATTACCAACCAATCAACATGCTATGAAGGTTAGGAAGGGAACCGTCATCCGACCATGCCCAGGAGACAATGATGAACAACAGAGCTTTCTAACGTCATAAACATAAAGAGGAAAAGAACATGCTCAAAGCCATCGCAGACCCATTGTAATTTCAGTCACAACAGACCATTAAAGACTAAAAACATTTCATTAATTAAACTAAAATCAATCTCAATTCAGTATAAATAAAGGCACAAGCAAAGAGGCATCCCATCACGCTACAAGCTTCACCTCTTAGCCCTAGCTAAGAGGTTTAGCCCATAAACATGTTTAGGCTAATCTCTTAAACAAATATATATATAAAAAAAACAAAACAAAAAAATAAAAATAAAAAAAAAATAGAACTCCCTGTCTCTCTCTCTTCACGTTCTCGCCTCACGTCAAGCAGAATCCCCCAGTACCTTAGTTCTTCCTCTCTTGTATAGCTGCCAGCCTCAGTCAGTGCACAAGGAAGCCGTCTTAGTAACAGAGTCAGAAATCCTCTGCGTAAGGGAGTTTACGCAGCCAGAAAGACTATCCTGAAGAGCGCCACTTTTCATTCTTTCTTTCCAAAAGCTTAACATCACTTGGGTAATTTCTGAACTAGCTACACGATGGACGGTTTGGATCATCCATCTGATCAAAGATAACGGGCCACAACCGCCCGAAAATTCCGATTTTCACGGGCATGCGAAGGCTTCCGCACGATGCTTCGCTGACGTGATCGGTGGGGTCCACTTCGTTGTATTTTGAAGAAATCCAAGCCGTCCATTGAGTTGTACTCGAAAAACCGTTCAGACTTGATAGGTTTTAGCTCAAAACCATGGTGGCCTACGGTTTATTTGATTGCACCGTTGGTTATCTGTTCGGACGATTGAAAACTGATCGATGTCAACTTTTCAAATTCTATCAGCTAGGCGTTAGTGATATGGGCCGTAGAAGTCTGATGGACGGTCCGGATCATGTCTCCGCGACACGGTGGTGGGCCACAAGCAACGTCCGCAACCTCTGTTCGCACGAAGAGTTTCCGTAAACTCTTGTTTTACACTGATGAGTGGTGGGGCCTATGATCGACGTTGGAAAGAAAATCCACTCCGTCCATTAAATTTCCCATGAAAAATCGGTCGGTCATACTCGATTTTGGGTCGAGTTTGCAGTGAATCACGGAGGTTTGTTTGGCGCCATCCAACCTGCGTTGAAACCTTCATGTACATGCATCATCCGATAAAATCAATAAACAAGCCGGGGTACGGTCGGTTTTACCTCTTGAAATCACTGAACGGTGTGGATCTTTAAATAATGTGATGATGGTGGCCCACCAGGGGTCGACAGCAACTCCCAGTTGCGTAAAATCGGTTTTTTGAATTCGCATCGAGTCAGCGACTGCTGACCGTTTCCATCCGTCTGGTGCACCTCCTGTGCATGTGTGTTGTGCATACTTTCATCATATAAAGTGGGTCCCACCTCAAAATTTGAGAAATCATCTTCGTCCATCTGCTTTGCCACCTTATCTTTAGTGTTGATACCAAACTTGAAGCATATCCATACATCAGGTGGGCCCCAATTCACTATTTCGTGGGCTGATCTATCCGTTGGGCTACTTCCACCAAGATCCAATGGTTGATTTTTTGACGTGTACGGTTAATTTATGGTCCCCAGGCCATGTATGAATTTTTGAGCCGAACGGATGGTGAAAACCTTGTGATCTTGCATTCTGGACCAATTTCAAGCCACTTGAGTTTCAGTTTCTCGATTTTCTCAGATCTCTTGCGTATAAATCCATCGATCTCGGCCCCCTGGAGTCCGTCCCCTTGCTTTGGTGAATTTTGAGCATTAAATCCGTGTTTTAAGCATCCTTTTCAGTCCACGCTCCTAACTTCACATTGCACCACAAACACGATTAAAGCAGTACATTAAATAGTACTATGTTCATAAATCTGGCCAATAACAAGGGTCTGATATGCAATATTTGACCCTCAACAGGTGCTCGACCAGTCAAGGGTGGTGCTCGACCGGTCGTGGCCTCGTCTCAACCGGTCGTGGTTATACAGATTTGTTCCGCGATTTTGTGCGGATTGCGGATTTTAAGTCCTTTTGCAACAAGGATGCAAAAGGGAGTTTCCTAAAACTATAAATAGGGATCCCTAGGATTTTCTAATATGTATAAAAAACACAAGAGGGCCATCAAAGGTGTGAGAGAAAGAGAGAAAGAGAGAGAGAGAGAGAGAGAGAGAGGAAGCTTGTAGAATGGAGATTATGCTCATGGAGGTTATCTACTGTGTAATTTATATCTCAGCGCTCATATGTCCTCGTAATCGGTTAGATCTCTCCTTTTTTCTTTTATTCTCTCATTATTTATCCACTCATGTATGAGTGAAGATGGTTGTAACATTCTACTTCATAGTGAATTGTTGATCTGGACGAGGTCCCATGGTTTTTACCTCTTTAAGGGTTTTCCACGTAAAAATCTCTTGTGTGGTGTGGTTTATGCTTTGATTTATTTCATTGCTTTATTATTCCATAATTTTGGTTTGTTTCGGGAGGCTAGATCCTAAGGTTTTGTCTAAGGCCCCCAACACCACCTAACGACACCCATGGGACGAAATCAGGGATTTGTAAAGAAAAACTTGCAGGATATGGGTTAAAACCTGTTTTGTACTTTTGTTGTAATGAATTTTCAACTAATGAATCTGGGATCTGACAAGACATGTGAGCCAAAAGACTATTTTCTAAATTCATAAAAAATTAAAAATTAAAAATTATATCTTTGTAATTTCTCCCCACCACCATATGTAAAGTCTCCACCTACTCCTTTTTCTTCGATCCATCTTCTCCTACACATGAAAGAGATGACCTATTTTCTTTCCCTTTCCTACACATCATAGAAATGGTACAAACATTATAAAGGAAAAGTGATTTAATATTATAAATAGTGGTGATCCAAATATAAGTTACACTACACCAAATCATTTTATGTCATTATGAGCAAGCATGTCCTAACCTTCAAATGTTAAAACATCATATGGGTTGAATCCCAGGCTACCTAGAATGTTTGGGGAAAAACAAATCCCTAACCGTACGGTACATTTGGGGTCTCCTTTTTAAAATATAAAAAACTCTAATTCCTAACCAGTTAATCCCCAAATCTTGGAAGCCCTGACCAACATCAGCCCATAACAGAGAGAGATAATAGAGGTTTCGTCAGGCTCTGGTTGCATTGAAGGGAGAGATAGAGAGAGAGAGAGATGGTGCTGGAGGGAGAGATGGCTTTGGTTGCATTGGAGGGAGAGGCAAGAGAGGTTGAGAGAGCAGCTGTGCATGGGGGAATGAGAGAGTTCTTCATGAGAGGTATGCATGTGAGTGACGATGTGTGTACGGCAGAGTCTATATCTCACTTCTGTTACTCACGTAGATGTGCACTCTCTCTCCAACAAGAATTCCGTCCAAATCCCAGTCGTTCCTTACATCCAACTGTTGTGAATGAGGTGCACACGTAAGGCTATGCGAACTGGTGCGCAGCTGAGCATTCCTACACGCGCGCGCGCGCGCGCACACACATTGTAAATATATATTGGGAAATGGTATTATGAGGTCGACCTCATGGGAACTTCCCATGAGGTCGAGCTGTGTGGGCCCCACCGTGACGTGTGTCGAACATTAACACCATCAGTCAAATGCACCATTCTAAGGTGGTCCACGTGCTTAAAAATCAAGTCAATCCATGACTTAGGTGGGCCACACCACATACAACAGTTAAGAGGGGTTATCCTCCCATGATGTGGTTCACAAATTTAGCCCATCCATTGTGGGTGTCCATTAGGAAGAGGGGTCATACCATGTTTCAACCGCATCCAAAACTCGGGTAGGCCCCACCAAGTGCTTTTTTATTTTTTAGGCATGTCTTCGCATAGTTTTAGATGGTATGGCCGGCCTGAGTTCCGTATACGATTGATTTTTGGGATATCCCAAGGGACTCATCAAATGCATGGTGTTGATGTTCAACACACATCACAGTGGTGCCCACACAGCATGACCTCATGAGAAGTTCCTATGAGGTTGACCATATAGTAGTGCCCTTTTCCATATATATATTATATATAAATTTATTATATATATAATATAAATTTATTTTATATATATATATATATATATTGTACATAGGGCCAGTGATCGGTCGGGCTACCACTGTTAGCCATTGATATTGGTTGGCCGCCTGGCCGAGCACGAGGAGGGGGTAAATAGAGAGATAGAGGAGGAGGAGGAGGAGGAGGAGAGTACCTATTTTGCTCCCTGCTCGACGTTTGTCAGATCGGAGATGGAGAAAAGCTGGCCGAAAATGGATGGGGTGCTGCTTGATGCTCCCCAGATCGGAGAGTGGCCGGTCGGATGCTAGAGAGAGAGGAGAGGAGAAAGGGGGGTGGCCAGGTGGGGTCCAGAGTTTGGACAAGCGCTTGATAGTGACAAAGGGGGCTAGGTGCGCTCGAAAGACTGAAAGGATTAGGGACTTAGGGTTTTTAGATGACCATATATTTATATAACCAGTAAAATTAGTTGAACCGAGTAGGGTTCGAGCACAAGATCGAGTCAAGTCGAGTCGAGCTTGGTCCAACTCAGACTCGACTCAAATTTTTCGATAAAAAAATGAGATTGACTCGGCCTAAACCCAATTTCGATTCGAGTTAAGTGTTGAGGGTCAAATATTGCATATTAGACCCCAGTTATTACCAGATTTTACAAGCATGGTACCGTTTAATGCCCTAATTTAATCGTGTTTGTGATGCAAGGTGACTTTAAGAGCTTGGATAGGAAAAGGGTACTAAAAGTATGGATTTAATGCTCACAAATCACCAAGGCAAGGGAGAGACCCCAAGGGACCGAGGTCGAAGAATTTACACGCTAGAGATCCGAGAAAATCAAGTCACTCAAGTTAAATGGGCCTGAAAGTCATCTAGAATGCAAGATCACACGGTTTCCACCATCCGTTCTGCTCGAAACTTTATATATGGCCTGAAAACCATAAATTAACCGTACACATCAAATTTCAGTCATTGGATCCTTGTGGAAGTGACCCAACGGATAGATCAGTCTATAAATCACTAATTTGGGGTCCACCTAATCTCTGAATATGACTCAGTTTTGGACTCAAACCCTTACACTATGAGAGAAGATGAATGTACGGTCTGGATTTTCCCAAATACGCCTCAGTGGATCCCATATGGAAGGCATGTGCACATAATATACGGACTCTTGAGGTGCACTGAACCAAGGGAGTCGGTCAGCTTACGTTGTAGGACCGTGGATCCCATACAGAAGGCATGTGCACATAAAACAATTGTAGATTTTTTGTTTTAGAAACTAACCTTTCCTATTATGTAGGTTTCTAAGATAGAAACTTCTAATTCCGTAATTTCTTTCTAATTTCTTTATTAGGTTGTACTTTCTATTTTTAAGATCTCTTTTATTTTTAGAAATTAACTTACTTTCCTAATTTAGGACTTTCTATTTTCTTTTAGGAATTTCTCCCTTTTCAGAAACTAGTTTACTTCTTTTTTTTCTTCTTTTTAGGAACTTTCTAATTTTAGACTTTCCTTTTTTTATAAACCAACTTTCTATTTATATTTTAGTAACTTTCTAACTTTAGACTTTTAACAACTAATTTCTTTTATTTTCTTGTGCAGGACCTTAACATAGAACTCAATCTGGTAACTTCTTTCTAAGTTCTCCTCCTGTTACTTTCCATACTGTTGTAGGACATTTTCTTTTATTTTTCTTAGGATTAGATTCAGAGTTAGCGTTTCACCATGTATATGCACGAGTGGGAACATCAATATGCTAAAATAGCTTTTGAGAATGCGAAAAAGTGTGAAGGGATGTATGATGATTATGATAGAAATCAACCTATGTCTTAGAATTTTCCTGAAACAATCACCGAGAACCGACCAAAGTATAACGCTCCATCGGTTAAGAAGTCCTTATGCGATCATATACGGGAGAACAATTACACCCCACAGACAGTGCGTGAGTGTTGGGGTTATCATAACTATGAGAGTGAGAATTATTATCACCCATCCGATAAAAAGAAAACAATGCGTGATTATATTATGAGTGATAATAAGTATTACCATCAGATTCTCCCACCTATGATCCATATGACTATAATCAGTGGAAACATCAATGTTGGGAAGATGAACCAACAATATATCATAATGATAATTCTCTTGGGTCTTCTACCTTTGAAACCCAATCAGAAACAATCCAAGAGGATTCACTTCAGAAACTTATGAAAGCACAAGAGCAGTTCAATCAACTTGTCATACAATCATGTGAATTGCTCAAATCCTCAATTCCAATAATTTAGTCACACCTTATGGAAAAGGAAGATGCTAGGTTACCCCAGCCTCATCCCAATCTAAAAGCATAATGTGAAGAAAGTGATCATAACTCTCTTGTGGAAGAAACTGAAATTACGAATGAAGAGTTAGATTCCATTAATGAGCATATGGTTCAATTTTCCGATGAGTCGATCTCGATGACTGTCCAAAGGAATGATCAAAAGACGTGGGTGTCTTTCAAATACAATGATAATGACACACTTCACTTACATGAGACACTTGATTTCAATGGCGAGGAAGAGGTTAGTTTATTCGAACCTCAACCTAACCTAGGAATAAAATGTGAGGATTGTGATTCCATCCCAATTGTACACTGCACGGAATTAGACGATGATGAGTATTGGGATGACGATCATGAATGTACAGCCCAAATTCCCCTGGAATCAATCTCAAGTATGGTCCAAATCAGTGATCAAGAAGTATACGAAGTGATCGGTCATAAGGATCTACTCCACTCTTCTGACATGCCTGATTTAAATGTGGAGGATGAGCCCCTTTCAACTAACCCTTCCATCCTTTATGATGCATGTTTAAACTACTCCCCTAAATTGAATGATGATATGATTCGGGAGATGGACGATTTGCTTGATATGACTCTGGAATTTGAAACTACCCAGTTGAGGCCACAATCTAAGCTATACACTTTAGACAATTCAATGCCTCCACTAAGAAGCTTCAATGACCAGAGTCTTCACATCAATTCTTCTCTTTTTATTTTCAATTTGACTATGCAGGGTAAGAGCAAGAGAGCATATGTCCATCCACTTTCAAAGACGATGGATTCCTTGGGCAGATCATCACAAACTTCAATGTGGAAAATGAGTCACTCTCAGCCGAATTTTCCAACTCTTTGAATGAATGCTTGGCACACTTTGCGGATCCCGATGATCCTATGATAGAAGCAAAAGTGGATTCCGTGCAAGACAATATCTCGGCAGTTGTTACTAACTAAGAGAACCCTTACTCTAATGCCCCTTCTTCCACAATTCCTGATCGTTTACCATTAAAGGAGGAGGAGCTGATAGTAGAATCAAAGTCTGAAACTTTTGAATGTGTTGAGACTACATCACTTCCTGAGAATTTTTCTGAATTTTATCTACATGTAGTCTCCGATTCACCATCGAGTACTAACATTGACAGTTTTTCTGTCACAAGTGAATCATATATCCTTTAGATACCTCAAGCGTTTTAACAACCATTTTTTGATGAGGTTCTTAAATTTCTTTAGATATTCATGCTCCAGGGCATCCAAGCCTATTACAAAAAGGGCTTTTGGATGATCTTGTTAAGAAACCTATTGAGAAATTTATCCAGATATTAGCCGAAAGAAGAACTTCGCGACATGACTAAGTAGTTTTTTCCCTTGCTTTCATAGACTAGGATAGTTTGCTTTATGTCGTTCTAGGTTAGATAGTTTTATGCCATTAGGTGATTTTGCTTTCTACATTATTTTAGGATAGTTTGCTTTTGTTAGTTTCACTCTTATGCTGCCCCGCTCTTACGCTGATATCTTTGGAAAGCCTCTCGATTCTTTCGTCCAGGTACTATCTTTCCATCACTCCTCTTTTGCTTGCGTTGTCCCATGTTCATTAAATGTTTATTTCTTTTACATTGCAGACAATGTAGATTTTAGGTTGGGAGTGGGCGATTAGGTCACCTAATCAGTATTTTCTCGATCTTGAGCAAATTTTGTGAAAAAATTTTAAAATTTTTCTAGAAATTCTTATGAATTCAAAGTGATTTTAATGGCCATCATTGATAAGATGCGGAGTGTTGGGGATTTACGTCTCTTGGATTTAGCTGTCTGATAGATTCCACAGTTGAGTTTGAATTATCAATCCATGATTAGAAGGTTTAAACATTGATTGAGTCATGATTTCTGTTACGCCCCGAACTCGGAAACCGGGCTCACAAAATTTTCGATCGCCGAATCCAGCGCCGACAGCCTCCGTAGTACCCCATTCTCCGCTCCCGACACCCATACACCAGGTTCCGATCCTGGGATGCCACGAGGAGGATTTTCAATATCAATTTGATTCGTAATGAGCATAACCAAGCATAACCCATGAACAATAACCACAAGAAGACCATCACAAAATCCACTATGATCAAAAACTTTGAGTACAGTGCGTATAAAGGAAAATACAAGATAGTGGTAATATCAAAACTCCAAAAGCTCGACTATACGCTCCAACTGCGGCAAAGCTACGGCTGCGACCTAGCGTCACTTGTACGCATCCATCGTGCATAAGCTTAAAGAAAGCTTAGAGGGGAAATGACTGTCAATTGGGGGTCTAAGTACCCGGCGTCATCTTACGTTCGCCAATGCGTCCATCCCTCAGTGCTCCACATCTACCAGGCACATGCAGTGCGATGATGAGCATGATTACCGAGTAATTATTAGTTCATTTCAAACAGCAATATTGGGAAACTAAGGTACCTCCCTTGTATCATTCCCAAACATGATCCATTCTAGGGTCGTCAGTCCTAGTTAATCTCATATGATATTATGGTTTGAGAGGCGTAGCAAAGGCATCACAAAGGGCTCGTCACCCATCAGCACGGATACAGATCTCACCGTATGCGGCTCAATTGCTGGCCATCAGCTCAAGTACAGGTCTCACCATACTCGGCTCAATCACTAGCCGTCAGCTCGAATACAAGTCTCACCGTACTTTTCTCTAACTCATACTCTGGTTCTTTGTGAAAGACTCGTCGCCAATCACGGACCTTGGAGTATACTCGAAGATACTACGGAGAACTCGTCACTCGTCGACAGTACGGGTCTCACCGTACTCGACTCTCGCGCAGTAAGTATCGACGGCTCGAATACGGTGTCTCATACCACCGTATTCGGCTCACGAGTTTGGGTTGCTCAATGGTCACTACGGGAGTCACATGGCCCCAAAGATAGGCCGACGGCTCGGCCACGGTGTCCCATACCACCATGCCCGGCTCATGAGTCTTAGCGGATCGAGGTACCATGGTTAACGGGATTTCACTGGTAAGTTTGGTACCCTAGGTTCAAGCGGTAGCGTCCAAACATGGTGAACATACATAAGACAGATCAGGTTGCTTGACGAGCTCGGCTAGCTCGAGCGCATAACAAGTTGAACGATATGAAGCGCATAAGCACTTCGTGTGGCCAACCACTATCGTCAACCGCAGTACGACTCGAGTTCGTCGAACACATCTCACGTGAGAAATGGATCATAGCCACAAATCCAATTCGGGTACCGATTGTCTGGACTATAATCATAGCCCCAAACACAATCAAGTGCAGATAGATAAAGCAGTAGTGGATCAAGATTCAACACATACAATCAAGGTCTGGTATTATCCGTTTAGGGCTGCCAGGGCTGTTGCACGCACTCGTTGCTCCACTCCCCCATCACCCATGACGGATCATACAACGTAAATATAAATTTAAACATATGCATTACATAGTTAAAATCATAAAGCAGTTGAGCATGTTATGAAGCACAACACAAGCATGAATTTGTACATGTTCAATTCCTAATCACACAACTATCCAAGGAGATCATACACATAGTTAAAAGAGGTTGAGAATCATATCTCAACACCCTTATACATTTCAATTTGCTAACTACTACTCATTCAGACATTTCAAGAAACACTTAAACAAACATACATCAACATACATGACATATGTCGATCACATAGGCATTAGGCCAAATCCTTTCACTAGGGAGTTGCCCCAATCATAACATGCGTACACCTACGACGGATAGTCATGGCAAGCAGGAATCCAAGTTCCATATTCATTCAGTCATTTCCACGAACACTTCGGCCACACATTTTTAGCATATATAGTGTATATTGGTCGTGGCGTGATTTAAGGTAAATCCTTTCGTCAAAGGGGTATCGCCAATACAACAATCATGAATCCATGACAATTAATCATGGCGAGCACGAATGAGAATTCTATACTCATTCAGTCATTTTTCACAAACACTTAGAATACACTATTACAACATACATGGTGTATGTTAGCAAAACATGTATTAGGGCTATCCTTTAGCTAAGCGAGTATTTTATCCATGTATAATATATTACTACAACAAATAATCATGATAAATACATCTCCAAAATATACATGTATACGGTACTTCTTACAATGGTATTTTACATACATAGTGTTTATTAGTAAACATGTATTTAGGCGAATCCTTTCGCCAAATAAGTATTTTATCCATACGTCATATATCCATACGAAAAATAACCATGTCAAATACATTTCCATAAAAAATACATATACGGTATTTTATACGAATACCTAGAGTATGTGAAATTCCAAATTCTACAATTTTAATCGAAATGTAAAACGGAAAGCACTTTGTACATGTGCAATTACATGCAGATCATGAATCTACCATTATCTGACATTGAAAGCGCTGAAAACCGCAACCTATATACCTAAAGTCCTCACCTTTTGTCATAGAATCGTAACGGAGTCGATAGGTTCGCTAAGCTTCCGTATACGGGAGTTTGGCAACCTAGAGAACCAAACAGGTTAGCTATTTCATAACCTACAACCTATACAACCCTAAAACAGGTTAGGGTTAGGGTTTCTTACCTAGAATGGAATCGCCAGAAAAGTGATAAGAATCAGGCGGTGGAGCCCGAATAGCGGCAGGGAACAGCAGCAGGGAGTTCCTCCCACAACTCCCACACTTTCTCTCTCTTTTCTCTCTCTCAAATCCAAATTCGTATGGCTGTCATGAGAGAGGGTTTAAGGTCCTTATATAGCCTAAAAATTTACCGAAATAGACTTATGTTCAAGGTATACATACATTATAATCAAATCGGCATTGTTTATTTCCAAAAGAGGGTTTCGCGGCCCTCCTTGAGCCAAAGGTCGGACTTAAGCTCACTAACACCGGATCTTCGTTCTATTAAGTTTTCGTTTTAGTCAGATTTCCAGATCACGCGTGGCGGACCAGTTTCAGTTCAACGGTCAGCGGATCTCGATCGGAGATTCCGAGTACATGTAAATGTGTATGAAAATTTTCTACGATCGAGGGTGTAATTTGGTCGATTCTAACGATCCGGTTGCTTAAAAGCCGATCCATAGCAACGAGTCTCAGACATTATTCAAGATATTTATTTTTAAAGAAAACAAGTGTTTTCACACTCTCTCGCTCCGGACTCGCTTAAGCGACATGTAGTGGAACACCTTGTTTGGATTTGATTTCAGAGATGGTTGTCAAGCCCAGTGAGGCGGTCCTAGTTCCTTAACTTCGTGTTAATTGGACTTCCGACGTGCGGTCCAGATCCCGGAGTTTGAGATGCTCATAAGCATGGGTAATAAGATTGATCCTAGATTTTAGGGTAACCTAGCGTCAATGATTCTACAAGTTTTGGGTCTTGCAGATCATATTTAAAGCGATTCAAATGGATTTCATGGCTAATATAGTTTAGCACTTAGTTAACTTTGTCAAATTTCTAAAGGATTTAATCCTAAGTGATTTCCGTCTGAGGTAGTATTTAGTCCTTTGCAGTTTGTATCTAAAGTGATCAAAGTTATACTACTTAGCTAGTTTAAGATAGTGTCTAGGGCAAAGGTGCTTTGAAAAATTGAAAGAACAAGGTAGTGAAGGGTGGGATTTGTGAAGGAAATGGGTTAAGGAGCGATTTGAGGCTTTAATTGAGCGTTTAAGAAGTTAAACCTGTGTTAGGATTGACCCATTGCCTAAGGACGTCTAATCCCAGGTTGGGAAAAATCCGGGGTGTTACAACATGGGCCCATATGCATCCAAGTGGGCCACATGTGAAGCCCACCATAATGTTTATTTTACTATCCAATCTGTTGATAAGGCCACGTGAATAGGGGGCCCACCAAAACGTTTATTTTCAATCCAACATTTTCATAAGGTCTCATGGGCCTAGGGCCCACTGCAATGTTTATTTACCTCCAATCTGTTCATACGGTCATGTGGACCAAGGGTAGGGTCCACTGGGATGTTTATTTGACGTCCAAGCTATTCGTGAGATCACGTGGGCCGGGACCCATGTTACTTGCACCCAACAGTTCATATTTACTTGCCACCCAACCAGTTCATAAGGTCATACGTGACCTGGGCCTGTCAGGGAGGCCCACTGTAATGTTTATTTGCCAACCGACCTGTTGATAAGGTCACATTGTCAGGGGTCCCACCGCGAGGTGGTTCACAAATCCAGCCCATACATTATGTGTGTCCCACCTGTCTGAGGGTCCAAACCAAGTTTCAGCCACGTCAAAAATTCAGGTAGGCCCCACCAAGTATTTTTATATGATTTAGGCATGTCTACACATGATTTAGATGGTATGGCCCACCTGAGTTCTGTTTGCGGCTGATTTTTGGGGATGCCCTACAGAAAAAGGGGACCCACCAAATGTATGGTGTTGATGTTCGAAACACATCACGTGGGGCCCACGGCTGGAGCCGTGAGGGCCAGCCTGCCTGTCCGCCCGTCGCATGTCAGCAAGCAGCGGCCTGCGCTCTGACGGCTAGCAGTCGGGCGTCATTTCTTCTGTCGCTATATATATATATATATTTTTAAATCCTGTGGTTTTTCATAGGTGGGGCCCACATCCAGAAAATCCATCCCACCCATTGGACTTCTCTGTTTAATACAAAGTAAACGAGCCCAATATTGGGCGTGTTTCGGGGTACAGAAGCGTCAAGGTGGTTTTCAATGGTAAGAAAACTGTTCTCTACACTATGGCCCACCAGAAAATCGGATTGGCCTATTTTTCGACTCAACGCCTCAAATAGTCCGAGGAAAAGGATAGACGGCTTGGATTGAGCACTTACATCAAGGTGGGGCCTGTATGGGCGGCCCACCATTTGGTTAGCTCGTTAGCGCACTCCCTGTCAGTGCACAAACTCCATGTTAGCCACTCCGTCCGGCGTCCAGGGACGCTGGACAGTGTGAATAAACACATGCATTGTGGTGGGTCCCACACGGTCGTGGCCCACACATCAAGGTGGGTCCCACACGAAATACATAATCCATGGTGGCCCACACACACATGTATTAGGTGGGCCACCAATAAGGAAAAGGGAGAGATATAGATGGAGAGAGATCCGCATAGCGGAGGGGCCCCGCCACTATGGGCCCCTCATAGGACTACAACACATACATTAGATTGGGTCCCATCACAAGTGGGCCATCAAATTAAAAACCAACAATAAATCACCCACCTCTGAGGCCTGCTCCTTGCTCCCTTAGGCTTGTATACACCTATGCTCAATGTTCAACGGTGGCGATGGAGTTTTGATGGTGAGGATGAGAGATGAGAGGGTAGGCCACACTTGTTATTGTGGAAGGGAGATTGGGAGAGCTTGGACGTTGGAATCCCTTGGTTACTTGGGAGATTTTAGAAATGAGAGAGAGAGAGAGAGAGAGAGAGATATGGATAGGATGATGATGTAAGGAAGATGGGGTGGCATGGGAGAGTTTGAAATGTTGTAAAAAGTGGTATGGTTTGGTTTGAAAATTGTAAAAAGTGGTATGGTGAGGGGAAAGAGAATATTGACTTTTAGAAAAGGAGGGATGGGTTGCATGTTCACATGGCATGGTGTGTACTTGTCATGATTTGATGGGACATCTCATAGAGATTCCCTCGTAATTCACAATGTGCAGTGTTTCTTCGAAATGAACGTAGACTGACATCTTCTAACCTAGGTATCGGTTCGGTGCACGAGTCGCGGCGTCGGAACCGCGACGACGGCGCGGTCGCTAGGATACAAGTTTCGGTTCGAGCTAACTTTGGTATGCAGGACTCGGCTTAGGATCGCGCGCAACGTCGAAAACGGGTCGAGGATTACCGGAATTCGACCGGTAGGATCACGGAAGCCTACGGAATGGTACGGACTAGGGTACGGGTCTTACAATTTCACATGTCACATCTTGCTTACGCATTGAGGTTTCAGTTCGATATTGAAGGATTAACTTGGTAATCACTAAGCATGAAAGGAACCAACCAGAGAAAATTGAAAGGATTGGGCAAATGCTCTTGACCATAGGTTTGCTCCCTATAGGTGAAGGTTCGATTCTCCAAGGTTGACATTCGGCAATTGTTGGGTGACTAGTCTTCAACATAGGTTTGCTCCCTATATGTGAGGATTTGATTCCCTTCCTTGGCATTACTTTTAATGAAAAAAATTAAAAGCTGGAAGAAAGAAAAAGGATGATCTGTGAGGCACACTTTAGTCTAGGTTTCAGGTGTCCTGAATGCTCTTGTTGGTTACCAATGATATCAATGAACCATTCAAAACACATTTTCTTTAATCCAATGGTACTAAACATCCACAAAAGCCTAGTCGAAAGGATCCCCTACACCTCCTAGAAATAACCACTAAATCCAATTGGCTAAACTTGAACAGGAAAGTGACACAATTAAGTTGCCCACTATAACTCTCATAAGCTCGAGAACCACCATAGACGTCAGCTATTGCGCTAAAAAAGAGCAATCCCAAAAAAAAAAAAAATCCCTTAAAGAGTCAATTACAAAAAGGCACAAAAATAGGCAATTGTAGATACCTTGACAACAAAGTAAACCTATTGCTAAAAACAAAACCTATGGGTCTCAAAATGGCCTGTCAAGGGTCGACTTTGGGTCTATTTAAGGACCACAACATTGATCCATTCAAGGAGAGGATAGAGGGTGAGAGCTGAGGGAATAGCCACAAAAAGCATCTAGAGTTGCCTGGGGGTGTGCCGAGTTGAGCCGAAACCGATGCATCATCACCTAATCGAAGCTATACACACCCAAAATATGCTCTAATCCCCTACCTATTAAGGAGAGGTCCCAGTGCGTCATTATTCTGCCAAACAAAAAATATGAATAATCAAGTCAGAAGAAGCTATTAAATTCGAAGAGTAAAGTTAGAAGCAGGGATATCTGACCATCCATTTTGTTAAATAAATAAATAAATAAGTGTATTAGGTCTTTTATTTTCCTTCTCACATCTCAAATCAACCTGTATTTCAATCCACACATCCCAAGCACATCAAGAGCACACACTCACTTTTTCTTTTTCTTTTTTTTACTTTGCAACACTTTCTCTCTTATTTATATTCTTCCCACCTGGGATCTTAAACTTTGTGAAGTCAGGCTAAGTGTTATTTATCTTCTTCTTTTTTTGTCTACCCGGAGTCTTAAATTTTGCAAAGCACGAGTATGAAATTTTGTTAAAGCTTCCAAATTTTGTAAAATCTCATAAAGCAAATATCGCATGCTTTGTAAGCGGAAAAGAGTGCCTAATCACTTTTCTTTTCTGTCACTGAGACCCTTACATAGAATCTACAGTCATAGACCAACAACAGGAGTCATTTGGATTGGAGAATCCTGCAATTCTCCAACCCTTAAGTGATCCTACAGTTTCTAACCGACCAAAGATTCTAGGCTTAATTTGACTAGTGGCAACTCCAAATTAAATTACATACATTATCTCATCTAAATCAACACCCCCAATAACTCCAACTGCATCGAATTAAACCGGAGCAAGAGAAGAAAGCTAAGGAAGTGAGGGCATTCTCGCTCGCACGGGGGCATTCACATTAGCATTTAGGTAAAGAGAGTTAATTGATTTGGATTGTTAAGGGTCTGGTGCTCTTCATTCTATGTTGCTTTTATAAACTTAGAGAAGAGGTGGCCTTGCATGTGTTTTGTTAGAAGATGTGAATGGTAAGCGGTGCAAATCTTCTTGATCGTTCAAGTGTAACTTATCACGTTCGGCACATGTACAAGAGAAATTATGTATGCTACTCTTCTAATCTTGTAAAGCATAAAAGGACTTTTGTTGGAGAGCTTCACGTTTAGTAGACTCTTGATTGCTTAAAGAGTTGTTTTTGTGATACTCTTAGGTTTAATACTCACTGGAGGTTACTTTGCAGAGAATTACTTTTGTTTTGTTGTTCTCTTAGTATTTAATGCTTTCCAATACGAACCTAGCTACTTCTAAGCTCTTGGCCACCTAATTTATTACGCTGCCACGTGTCATTCTTAATTGTTTTATCTAATTATGATATGCCATGTCTAAACAACTAAATCTGCCTCATTTTTGGAATCGTAGCCTAAAATATTATGGCAAATGGATGGACGATGTGGACAAAAGCCATACATAAAGGAGGACGCGGATTTCCTGCGAAAGCCTTTCGCAGGAAGTCCCTGCGCAAGGATTTTGGATGGGGCCCACTGTGATGTTTGTTAGAAATCCAACCCGTCCATCCGTTTTTTGAGCTCATTTTAGGACATGAGGCCGAAAATGATTAGGATCCAAAACTTAAGTGGGCCATACTAGATGAAACAGCGGGGAAAGGAATTCCTACCGTTGAAACCTTCCCAGGATCCACTTGATGTTTATATTCCATCCAAACCGTTTATAAGGTCATTTTCACCGAGATGAAGTGAAAAAGTCAAGAAATTAAACCGATACAAAATTTTTGTGGCCATATAAATGTTTCAACGGTGGTCACTAAATCCCCACTGTTTCCTCTCGTGTGGCCCACTTGAGTTTTTGATCCTCCTCATTTTCGGTCGCATGTCTGAAAATGAACTCAAAAAACGGATGGTCGGAGTGGCTTTCTCACAAACATCGTAGTGGGCCCACACAGAATCTTGCGCAGGAACTTCCTGCGAAAGGCTTTCGCAGGAAATACGCGTCCCATAGAGGAGGTCCCTCGGAGCCCCTCGCCGTTCCTATGCTGGGAAGGGCGGAGGTAGTACCCAATCCGATCTTTTGTTTTCAATTAATTTCTTTTTCTTTTTCTTTTTGTTTCGAGTTTTATGCCGAAGACGGGTCTGCCGAATTCGGGTATGGGTCATCTGTCATCCATTCTAATGGACTACATACGGAATGGAGACGCATCAATTCACGCTTTTTGGATGTAACTGTAGATCCCTGTTTATTAAGGAATATTCACAGGATATATAGCTCTGTCTATGGACACTGGCCAAAAAAACCCATACTTGCATGTTAAAATAAGTCACACCTTTGTTTGACAACAATTGCAAATGCCTCCTTTCTCTTTTAGATTATTGTAAATACCCCCTTTACTAGAGAAATTAAGAGGGGACATGTAGCCAATTTACAAAAGACATCCTTGCTGGATGAGTTTATACTTTGCATGTATACCCTGGGAATTCATCCACAATAAAACTGCTCCACCGTAAAACTTAGATGTACAAAAAAATCAGACTAAGCTAACCATTATGTGGGCCACACTACATAAAGCAATTTACACCTACACAAAATACTCCAGATTCAGTTGGTAGGCCACCTAATGTTTGAATAACCTTGGGGTATCGATTTTCGTGGTGAACTGACCCTACTACGCATTATGGTAGGCCACGTGTACGACCAGGTGCATGTGAGTTAAGTTAGACAGGTCAACTGCTCAAAGATATCCACTCGTTCCTTTATACGGAGGAATCTGCGAAAAAAACCTTTGAATGAGGGGACAAATATATAATAATATCCACTCGTTTCATAAATTAGAGGAATTGTTTACAATCATGCTGCCTGCCAACATGCAACTGGTGCAGGACAATAAACCGGTAGGGTCCACAAACGAAGACCGTTCTTCTCAAAATTAGGCTGATCAGCACAACAAGTGGACAACACCTGCACGTTTGAGTCAAATGGTTGGTTGTCTATTCGTTTCAACAGTGTGACCCACCTGAAAAAAATGTGCGGTGTGACAAGTTCATGGTACTGAGAGCAATGGTTGATTATTTCACTTGACTCATCAACTGGACATATGATATACAGCGGTACGGTGATCTGGAGCGTCCAACCACTAATCTCATCGTGAATAGAACATAACCCAAAAATCAGACCAAGTAAATGTCACCATCTAATGATGCAGAGCGGGTTGCAGACAATTTCATGGCCAAGATGGACAAGAGAAGGTCCAATTGGAGGCAGAAGTGATTCGGACCGTTAGATCTATAAAATATATATGCATATCTCGCAAACGGAAATGAGTTATTTACCATATATGATTTCGAAGCTACCAACTACACTAGGTTGCCAACGCGGAAAATGCATTTTATTTCTGTTTTTATTATGTTTAATAAGTTTTAGTTTGATCATAATGTTTGATCCATTGAATTTGAGGAGTCGTGCCAACATGAAAAGTTAGGAGAATAATATGGTTAGGCCAAATTGGATACTTATTATTTTTCGCCAAAAATAATGAAGTCCAGTAGATATCATGGCCATCTATAAATAGTAAATTTACTATTATAGTAAGTTATAATTTTAAGAAGTTTGAGTTGGTGTTTGATTCTAAACTTCTTTTTAAGTTTGATATCATTATTTAAAAGATTATAAACTTATTTTTATCATCTGTCAATTTATTTTTAAAATTATTAGAAATTATTTTCTATTTTATTCCTTCATAAATTTGAGGAAACCCTAAAATGAGCCCAGAGAAACACTATGGATTCGATGTAGTTATCTTTGAGGGAGATGGTGCAATATACCTATCTCTCTTGTGTTTCTCACTAGCCATTGAGAGCAATTCTACACGGGGCAGGTAGGCTCCTCCGAATAGAATAGAATGGAGGGCCTAACGCCTAGTAAGACGGGGAAGGAGTGTTATGAAACGGAGGAAGAGGTGCTGGCCTTACTAGACAGGGGCTCAAGACCTCGACCGTGCATAAGAAGGATGGACGGGTTCGAGTATGCATCGACTTGTCCCAAAGACGACTTCCCGCTACCTCATATTGATGATCGCTGTGGACATAGCGGTTATATTACGGTGCTTTAAAATCTATTGTATGGAAAGTCGTTTCGGAGGGACCTTCCTTTTCCGGTAGCTGGCTTTAGCAAGTAGCTCGTAGTTGGTCAACTTTTTGCGCGGGCTAGCTCGAGATAGTTGCCTTGCCTGAAAAGACGGAGCTTGGTTCAGCATGATGCAGCAGTCTCTAGCCCTTTTAAGTAAAGAAAATAGCAGACGACACCGATTCTCGTTCTTATTCTGAGCCCCCCCCCCCCCCTTTTGACTTCGACTTATAGTATGATGAATGAGTGGAAAGATCTTGATAGAAGTCCCTGATGGTGGCTCAGAATCAGCCTCATTAACACCCCCTTTTTTTATTATATTCCCTGAGGCCCCATGGAAACGCTCTTTAATGGAACTTTCTCTTTAGCTGGTCGTGAGCAAGAAACCACCGGTTTCACTTGGTGGGCCGGGAATGCCCATTGCTCGACCTCGTTCATCCTTGCATCATTTGATCAGTGTGATTTTCTGCACAGTGGCATGTGAAATCTGCTCTGGAGTTAATAGACCGTTGATTGATATAATTAGGTTCCAATCATGGCTCAGTGGCAGACATAGGGTATTTCAATGCAAAAGTCATTGGAAAAAAAAAAAAAACAAATAATGCGTTAGAGCTACTGATCAGTGGTATGTGGGTTCTCCCATATATATGTTTTATCCATACCGTCCACAATTTTTTTTGTGCTCGTTTGAAGGGATAAACTGAAAAATAAGGTAGATCCAAATCTCAGCTGGACCACGCCATAGGAAATAGTGTTGATTGAATGCTTACCATGAGGCCACAAAAGCTTTAGGTCAAGCTGATTTTTGTGTTTCTCTTAATCTAGGTCTATGCGACCTAATCAACAGGTTGGATGGAAAATAAACATTACATTGGGCTTTAGGAGGTTTTTAATGGTGGGCATTGAATCACCACTATTTCCTAGTGGTGTGGTCCACTTAAGATTTAGATTTATCTCATTTTTGTGCATATACACTAAAATGATCTGGAAAAATCGATGGACAGCCTGGATAAAACACATACATCTTGTTGGTACCCAAAAACGGTACAGGTATGGTAATCAGTATGCAATCCGCATCCGGTCTGCGAGGACAGGGTATTAAAATAAAGAAATCATATTCCCGTGGAGGCCGGATGCTCTATAAATCCACGTAGAATAGGCTTGTTCTATAACTTATTCACAGTGTAAAAAGTTATTCACCCTTCTGTAAAAATTACTCACATGCTTCTTCACCTACATTTGCACTATTGCACGTGCGGGCCCTATCATATTGTGCGTGCACCATGCTGTCAGCGTGTTAAGCGCTAGGGGTGCAAATGGTTCTGATTCTGGGGTGAAACCGGAACCAAACTGTTCCCAACGATTCCAAGAAAACTAGAACGGGAGCCGGACCGTTTGCACCCTAAAACTGAATTGGACCGGATCGTAAACTATGGTTTTTGGCTTTTTATAATCCAGCACAATTGCATGGTTTTTTTTATTATAATCCAGCTCAAGCTCTTCTATTAAAAATTTCCGGAGTAATCTTGTCATGGTTTGTTTTTATAACCTTTTCATGTTCTGAAAATGATTTTGATGCCAATGTCTATTCATACTGTGATCCATTTTACAAATGGTATAGTTTTTTTTTTTTTATGTTTTTTAAATTTTAAATATTTATTAACGAAGAAGTCCGGTTCCAGGTTCAGTTTCAGGATTCGGTTCTACGGTCAGGTTCAGTTTTACAGAACCCCAAACTGAGAATTGAACCGAGTTACCCTGTTCTTTAATTTTTGGAACTGCTGCACTTTAGTACCGCACCAAACTGTGTAGCCAGTCAGTTCCAGTTTGGTTCACCAGTTCCATGTGTACCCCTAGGGAGCACCACCCCAAAACTTCAAAATTACCGTAGTTATCTACATACTGGGTGCCCATTGTTTGTAATGGGACAACCATATTGGACGGTTCGGATGCCATACACCCACACCATGGTGGGCCCACACACAATAGTGTGAGATTTTTCTGCAAGTGCTTGTTGTGTAACCAGCCTCAAACAGATTTAATATGATAATCTTCTTAGATATAATGGCATTATGGTTTGGCATTGTATAATGCCATTTTTTATGGTATCTGGGATATTATTTTTTTTTTTCCTTGTGGGCCACCTTTTTACCTTTACACGTCGCTACACCATTTTCAGACCGGAGTGCTCCACGACACTTATTGGACTCTGCGGATGAAACTCCTCACATATGTGGGACCCACCTTGTTGTGCGTGTGACATCAATCCCACCCGTCAGGTGGGGCCTCCTTACGTTACACCGTGCGGAATAATGTAAAATCACTACTAAAACTCAGTCTGTGGTGTGACTTGCTTGATTCACGTGGAAACATACGTTCATCCTTACGGCTGATGAACGGATTGGATGGAATATTCGCACAATGGTCGACACCATAACGGTTAGTTTCCTTTCCCACTTTTTTTCCCTTGGTGTGGCCCATCTGAGTTACTAATCACACCAAGCTTCATTCCCAACGGCTAATGTAGAGGGCCACACCTAATGGACGTAATGGATTTCATATGCACTGCATTGTTGCATGGTTAGGTTAAGATCTTATTCTTGATTTTATTTTTATTTTTCTTATTATTATTTTTTTAAATTTCTTGTAGCTATGCTCCTCCACAAGCTAAGCTTATTTAATAATGACCGCGTGGGCCATTTTAAACGTGCCCGTTAATAAATACGAGACTGCCAATATCAGTCTCTTTCTCTCTCACTTTTTGAATTTCAGCGCACCAACCGACTAGCATTGGATATTTTATAGGTTTTTTCAGTTTTTGGGTACACGTGTCACCATGCAGTACGTCATCAACAGTGTGGATCACCTTAATCAGTCCTAACTGATTCTGGTGTCCACATCTAATGCGTTGTGAATTGCCTCACTGCCACGTCATGCATTTGTCTTTTACGGTATGGCCCATGTATCTGATCATGTGCATCTTATTTCAATTACTCGAGCTCATTCGCTTTCAATACACCTGTACTGATCCAGGACCTTCATATCTGGCCTGTATCTGCCACGCCCCAACACGATGTATGTGTCCTATCCATGTCATTCATCCATTTTTCCAGACTATTTTATGTTATGAGTCTAAAAATGAAACAGATCCAAATCTCATATGGACCACACCACAGGAAAGAATAATCACCGTTAAAATTTATTAGGTGCACAAAAGTTTTGAATTAAGCTGATATTTGTGTTTTCTCTTCATCCAAGTGTGCGTGACCTAATCAACAGGTTGGATGACAAATAAACATTACAGTCAGCCTTAAAAAAATTTTAATGATGAGCTTTCAATCTCCACTGTTTTCTTGTGGCGTGGTCCACTTGAGATTTGGATATCCCTCATTTTTTGGATCATGCTCTATAATGATCTTTAAAAATATATGGACAGCTTGGATAAAACAAATATATATCATACGGGGTTACAGAGCATTTTCAGTAGCCACCTGCTACCGACTCTGTCAGTATGCAATCCGCGTCCGTTTCAAATTAGTCAAGACTTTTGGACATTTTCTCTCTGTGGCTCACCTTCAAACTAAAAAAGGTCCGGATATTCCTCGCATTAATCATCCAACTTGGAATGGTGAGGCTCAAAGAACCAATGGTGGGTAGTACTTGTCATTGACCTTGTAGACAGCCTGCAAAGATGTGGCTGGATTCATGTAATTGAGTTCGCCAAGTGAAATGACAGAAACCGAGCCATTGGTTTCAATGCAAATGTGCTTTGAAGCAATAGAAACTATCTTTCCTCTAGTTCATTTTATTTATTTTAGCTTCCTTGACCCGGGGTGTAAGCTTTTCTCCTGCTCTTTGTTTCTTTATACTCTTAGGCTAATTATGGCCATTTGGGATGACCACTTGGAAGTAATAAAATACTACTCATCTTTAAAAAAAAAAAAAACATTCACTATATACATGAAAATGCAATGAAAAATAGTTTAATTGCATTTACCTCTCCTAAGCCATATAACGTACGCAGAGAGAAAGAGGGGGTGCAAAACACTTATTCACAAAAAATAGGTGCATTTGGATGTTCCGGTCCATTCGATTGTTGTAATTTCTTAACCTAATAGATGGTGCAAATAGGTTGTGATATTGTATAGAAACGGGATGATCCAAACAGCTGATATTATGGGCCCATGGCCCATGCACCTAGCTAATTTTCTCAAGGCCTGAAGTGCCATTCAAAAGTGGTCAGCAAATAAACGGTTAGGAGGGAGGTACAACAATCACTCCCAGTTCTGTGAGTTCATGATGGATAAGCATGGGTCTTAGATGGAAGATCCCAAAATCATGAAAATAAAAAAAATCAAATAAAAGGAGAAAAATCTCTTAAATGTCAACTTCTTTTTTCTTCTTTTTCAAAGCCCTCATTAGACTTACAAGAGTTTCAACAAGAGGTCATGGGTTCAAGTACCCATTGTGGTGAAAATCTACCGTGGTGTATGTGGGGTGTAAATGCATGTAAAAAACAAAGACCTTATTAGACATGTGTCCCTAGAAAGCTAATGGTGTGTGTTTTTTTATAACCATCTAATTAAATGGAATATACTTTTGTTTTCATGGGAAAACAATGAAATGGACATGATCTATTCATAATTTTTTAGTACCCTAAATTCTAGAGCCACTTCATTGAGTTTGGATAATTCATAGTTTGTTTTGTAGTTATTTTGTGTTGTGGAACTAACGACGAGTTCAAATCTCCACCATCGGGTATCTTATTCCTATTGTGCTTTTTTACATAAGAGTGTGATTGTTCACTTGCTTACAAACACTCATACTAAGCTTAATTAATGGACAATAACACCGGTGAATCACTTCAAGTACCTAACTAAAACACTTATTATGTTTGGATTATATGGACTTGTTTGTGTGCTAGCTTTAATCCTCAAACCTATGGTCATATAAGGACTTCATGATCCTAGTGTTATGGGTCTTGACATACTTTTTAATGTTATATTAGTGGTTGACACATGGGTGTTGTTGGGTGCACACATTATTAAATAATAAAAGTTTTACATGCACCAACAAGGGATCTATTAGTCTTCATGAAACTTAGTTACGAATAGATTATGTTGATTGTAATGTCCATCAAATATTTTGAAACTAACCAATGCCAATGTCTTTAAAAGATTTTTCTAAAAGTTTACAACTATTGGACTTTAGTGTTTTATCAAACTTGATGGATATTGTGGATACGTTAGCCCCACAACATCGAGCGTGCAAACTTGATAGGCGTCTTACAATGTATGTGACCTAATTTGATAATATATGGGGTGGACTTAGAATAGTGCGTTTGAAAAAGTTGGAGTTGTCATTAGTCGAGGGAGGCTTAGAATCTATGGTCGGCTAGACCCATAAAAACATTTTAGGTTGGGGAATTAAAGACTATCCAAATTAAGATACGACTCTTAAATAAGGCGTGGGACCGGAGATTCTAAGTAAGGACCTCGGTGACGGTGAGGGAACGGATTAGGCACCCTCAACCGCTCACGTTTATGCATGGTCTATACTTTACATGATCTTTTTTTTTTTTTTTTTTTGAGGTTTTTGAGGTTATGAAAAACCTCATATTAATAAACTAGCATGGTTATCAATGGTACTAGAAACCGATTAGTGAGCTACTATCCCAAATCACCACTAAAGAGATCGTGATGTCTCAACCTAGGATATATTTGAAAAAGATAGTAGCTGCAAAGAAGGGAAAGAAAAGTTAATGCAATGTACGAAGAATATAATAATATATATTAATAACTAAATGTATTACAACTTACTTAAGTTACCATATAGGGAAACCATAATATCTAAACCTAAGGTGAACTTAAGGAGGTGGTAACTACTAGTAAAGATACACGAATGTGATATACAAGTGATCAAAGAAAAGGAAAGCCGGCCCAAGCTAACTTGGCTTCTAATGCACCAGGATCTGAAAATTCAATAGGGCACATAGCATATAAGTAAAGATCACCCAGACTATGAGCGGGGGTATATAAGAAGCGAGATATACAAAATGTGAATAAAAAATAAAGAGGATGACCGAATTGCCACAAATGCACTTGGAGATGTGGGAGAAGGAAAGTAGATCTAAGGCATTCCTCCTAAAGGAGATGACTGTAGATCTCGGATCCTAACCCTACTCCGCTAATCTTGGTCGGTTGAGATGGCTTGGATGCTTCTATAGATGGGATTGGAGAGTTTGGATGGGAACAC
Source organism: Magnolia changhungtana (assembly GCA_030180095.1). NCBI lineage: Eukaryota > Viridiplantae > Streptophyta > Magnoliopsida > Magnoliales > Magnoliaceae > Magnolia > Magnolia changhungtana. The sequence goes on from JASAUF010000336.1 coordinate 3,100,877, forward strand.
TCTCACTTTCATTCTCTACTATCACTAATCAATCTCTATTTCTCACTAATCACTTTCTACATTCACTAATCACCTTTAAAAGCATAGTCTTTTTTTTTTTACTAGCTTTTGCTGAATTAAACCAAGTATATAAAAATGAGAGGAGTGGGCCTATATTTGTGCAGGTTGGCCGTGGTAATTTAGTAAATTATAACAACTTAGAGGGCAAACCCCGCCACATGACATGATCTGAACAATTGAATGACACGTGGTATCATGAATTCACTTTGATAAGTGGTAAAATAGTAATTTTACCCTTTAAGAGGATGAAATGACTATTTTACCCTATGGTGGCAATCTGATCATGCCCAGCTGGTAATTTTTCTTTACCGCTATCAAGAGAAATCTTAGAAAAGATCCTAATATCTATCTAGATTTGCGAAAATTCAGTAGGGCACATAGCATACAACTAAGGATCACTCCGACTATGAGCAGGGGTGTATGAGAAGCAAGATATACAAAATGTGAACAAAAAAATAAAGAGGATGGCCAGATTACTGCAAATGCACTTGGAGATGTGGGAAAAGGAAAGTAGATCTAAGACACTCCTCCTAAAGGAGATGACTGTAGATCTCAGATCCCAACCCTACTCCGCTAATCTTGGTCGGTTGAGATGACTTGGATACTTCTATAGATGGAATTGGAGGGTTTGGATGAGGACACTCTCAGTACACTCTTACTCTCACTTTCACTCTCTACTATCACTAATCAATTTCTATTTCTCACTAAGCACTTTCTACACTCATTAATAACCTTTTAAAGCATAGTCTCTCTTCTTTAATAGCTTTTGTCAAATTAAACCAAGTATAAAAATGAGAGGAGTGGGCCTATATTTGTACAGGTTGGCTGTGGTAATTTAGTAAATTATAACAACTTAGAGGGCAAACACCGCCACATGACATGATCTGAATAATTGGAGGACATTCGACATCATGAATTCACTTTGATAAGTAGTAAAATAGGTAATTTCACCCTTTAAGAGAATGGAATGGCCATTTTACCCTAGGGCGGCAATCTGATCATGTCCAATTGGCAATTTTCCTTTACCGCCATCAAGAGAAATCTTGGAAAAGATCTTAGTATTTATCCAGATTTATGAAATTTCAATAAGGCACATAGCATACAACTAAGGATCATTCAGACTATAAGCGGGGGTGTATGAGAAGTAGGATATATAAAATGTGAACAAAAAAAATAAAGATGATTGCCAAATTGCCGCAAATGCACTTGGAGGTGTGGGAGAAGGAAGGTAGATCTAAGGCACTCCTCTTAGAGGAGATGACTGTAGATCTCGGATCCTAACCCTACTCCGCTAATCTTGGTCGGTTGAGATGGCTTGGGTGCTTCTATAGATGAGATTGGAGGGTTTGGGTAGGGACACTCTCACTACACTCTTACTCTCACTTTCACTCTCTACTATCACTAATCAATTTATATTTCTCACTAATCACTTTCTAAAATCACTAATAACCTTTTAAAGCATAGTCTCTCTTCTTTAATAGTTTTTGCCGAATTAAACCAAGTATATAAAAATGAGAGGGGTGGGCCTATATTTGTACAGGTTGGCCGTGGTAATTTAGTAAATTATAACAACTTAGAGGGCAAACACCGCCACATGGCATGATCTGAATAATTGGAGGACACGTGACATCATGAATTCACTTTGATAAGTGGTAAAATAGGTACTTTCACCCTTTAGGAGGATGGAATGACCATTTTACCCTAAGGCGGCAATCTGATCGTGTCCAGTTAGCAATTTTCCTTTACCGCTATTGAGAGAAATCTTGAAAAAGATTCTAGTATCTATTCATATTTGCGAAGATTTGAGCAGTAATGGGATTGCCGCCCATTCATAGTTTGTGCACTTTTAGTCACAGTGAGTAGGTGTGTGTGTGTGTGTGTGTGTGTGTAAAGGCTTTCAAGACTTCCCTTCACCTAAGATAGATCAAGTAGAGACTTTTTACTTTGAATAAGATATAAGTATGGGACTTTTTTAGATCAAGTAGAGACTTTTTACTTTGAATAATCGATATAATGTGGATATGGGACTAAAGAGTCTAATAAAAAGATATATTGTTAGCCTTAGCTTTGTGCCTTTTAAAAATTTGATATCATCTATATGGGAAGTAGATCCTAACCACATAAAATTGATTTTTTTTTTTTTTTTAAAAAAAAAAAAATACTCTTCCTTCTTTAAAAAAGCTCCAATTGGCTAAAGTAGTGGGTTCAATCAATCAATACACACACACACACACACACACACACACACACACACACACACACACACAGAGAGAGAGAGAGAGAGAGAGAGAGTATGAGTGAAAAAGAGGGGGAAAGTCTTAAGAGAGGAGAAAAGGTGTGGGTGTGGACTAGACATATAAGGAGGTAGTAAAATCCAAACCATTGAAGGGCCTTTCACATTTAAAATCTAGAAAGAGATAATTGATAAAATTGTGACCGTTAAGGAGTTTTTTCAAGTAAAATTTGGATCATAGCTTACTAGCCACATGACTCTAAATTACTTAATTTCCTTCACTTGTCCATGAAAATACATTCTTTTCATGTCCCCAGTAAAATCAAAAGCTCAAGTCTCCCCAAAAGATAATCACATAGGTAGAAATGTCCATAAATACTCGCATTATATATAGAAAAGTTATGTACTTTTTCTTTGCTTTTAAATTACTATGGAAATTTCTCCTCTGTTACCCTTTATAAATCGACATTAGAGGAATCTCATCAAATGGTATGAAATGGCTCGCGTGAGGCCTGCAACTAGAGAATCTAAATATTGTAGACTATAGTTTGAAAACTTATCACACCCAATGTTCACCACGATTACTCGAAGACTGAACTTGAGTTGAATAAACATGTAATAATTACATGTTTAAAAAAATTAAGGATCTAAGCATATATTTAACATAGCAAAGTAATATAAAATATAAATTTATCAATAACCTATAACCACACACATGCGAGATTAGATTAGCTATCTTCTTCTTCTTTTCTTTCTTTTGGAATAAAGAATTACATCGACTCAATTTCCTAACTAATCTATTAAGGGATGGTTAAAAATAGGCATTTAACAAACAAATGTCTGGTAATCAAAGATAAGATCATTCAATTATTCTACTTTTGAGATGATGAACTACTTAAGTTGTTTGGATGCCTACAAATTTTAAGTTATAAATAAATTTTGTCAAAAAGCTTAAATGTTGCATGTCTGGATATAAGTAGTAAGTTATTTATAAGTAAGTAGCTTTTGTATTTGTGTAATATGTAAGTTGCTTATAGGTAAAATGTTGTGTATTCAATTCAAATAGAACTTGGATTATGAAATCGTTCCAAAATCTTATAAGCACATAAGAAACCTTGACACGAAATACATCATTGGGTAGAGCCTATCTAGATAAATATTTAAGCTTATTCTTAGGCTAAACCAATTATCAACTAGGCTACAAAAGTGGGTTTACATATTCAACATGCCCGTAATGTAGAGTAATAACTTAATATAAGCAACAAAGAAATTAGAAATATAAATAATAAATCCAGAAGTCTTTATTATCACAATCCATTACCAATAAATAAAGTGTGTCAACATGCCCGTAATGTAGTGTAGGTTTACATATTCAAATAAAAGTAATATTTATTTAGAAAATAAATAATAAATCGAAGTCTTTATTATTAACCAATAAATAAATATGTCAACATCGTAATGTAGTGTAGGTTCACGTAATGTAGAGTAATAACTTAATATAAGCAACAAAGAAATTAGAGGAACATCAATTAAAGTGTGGAAATTATCTTCTTTAACCATATGTCTCTATCTAGGGTTCACTCTATCAAGGAACATCTTGGCTAAATGTGGTCATTCCGTAAGGAATGGGTATGTCCTAGCTATACATAATTTTCTCATCGATGATTATCAAATTTCTCCAATTGCTCACAATTTTTTCCATCATTTTTTATTTAAATAAGATCTATTTGTTTATTGATTTGTAGTGACCATCAAATTTCTACATGACACTTGCTATAAGAGTAGGTTCCTATTCACAAGCTTCGGAGTAGAGGTTTCTACATCTAGTTAATCATTTCCTTTGGAGTATTCAGGTTGAGGTTGTCCCATTTAAATATGCATAATCCATGGGTGCAAATGGTGCATATGATTTGGAATGATATGAGGTTAATGGGATGCCATTCGTATAGTGAGATACCATTCATGTAGTGAGATGACAATGTGATATCTTCTCCTGTAGCTTTAACTGGAGTACATGTTGTATTATCCATAACAAAATCATGTCAACATATAATCTTGAACTCCTTTAATAGTGAAAATAGCTTTTTTTTTAAAAACAAATAATAATAAAAATTGGACTTCAAATTTTGCATGCAAAACACAAAAAGTTTTAAGAATTGAAATACTCCTTACAAGTATCTTATAAAAAATATGTTAAACATTAAATATCTTTTAATTCATGTTAATAAATTTAGCTCAAATTTCTGTTTGGATAGTAATACATTTTCTTTTCCCAACTTAATTGAAACTACTTTTTCTCATTGCGATTTCATCAAATAATAATTTTTTCTCGGTGTTCGTAACTAGTTCATACAATTATCAACAATAACATGCATACAAAATGTATTTTCCACCATTTTTTCGATTTTACTCATAATAGCTTCTTGAAAAAGCATTATTATGCTTTTTCTCACTTACTGGATTAATATGTTTATCATGCATTTATCTATATATGAAGTCTAATTAATTTGTACCTTTCAACCGTTGTTGCTTGCTCTTCAATGTTGTGACATGCATTACAAAATTACATATTTGCAATATATATATATATATATATATATATATATATATATATAGAGAGAGAGAGAGAGAGGTCTCCTGCGCACTGTACCGCATGAGATATTTTACGCACCAACCAACATAAGTAAAAAGGATGGGCTGAGATTAGGCCCCACCATGATGCGTTCATGAAATACACCCCAATCATTAAGTCTGTGATAGAAATTTAGTAGTACATTATCTTAAAAATTAGGTAGATTCGTGATTCATATCAGTCACACCAAGTGAAACCGTTTGAATAGTTGGCATTCCTTTACTGCTTGTTTTTGCTCATGTGGCCCACCAACATTATAAATGTGGCCGATATTTTATACTTATGACTAAATTATTATCACACACATTATGGATGGAGCGGATTCAAATAAATATCAAGGTGGGCCAACCCTAGCCGACTCAAGTAGTGGTTGGGATGAGTCAGAGACGTGGATTGCATGCCGACATTGTCGTAACTAACAACTTTGCTAGTTGTTGGTGCTAGTGGGCCAACGATGATGTATATATTTAATCCAAGTTGTCCATCCATTTGTCTAGCTCAATTTATGGTATGATCCCAAAAATGCATAAGATCCGAATTTAAAGTGGACCGCATCACATGAAAATAGTGGTAATTAAACAGATTAAACGCCCATCATTAAAATTTTTTAGGTATAGTTTATCTGCCATCCAACCTATTGATAAGGTCATAAAGACTTGGATGAAGTAAAAACACAAATATTAGCTTGACCCAAAGCTTACTTTAGCCCAAAGAATTTTCAATGGTTGGCTTTCCAGCAATCTTTCTTGTGGCATGGTCCACTTGATATTTGGATCTGACTCATTTTTTTGGAACATGCCATACATCAGTTGGAAAAATAGATGGATGGCTTGGATTAAACATATATATCATTGTTGGGTCAACTAGCACCAACCAGCTGTTGGGTGGCGATCACGACTAACAACCTAGGACAACGTCCCTGGGTCAAATGGAGGTGGGCCCACCTTGACATGTATGTAAAATTCACTCCAACCATAATGGGTCAATATGCTAATTTAGAGGTATTGATCCAACATTAGCCACATCTATAATTCTAGTGGGCCACATGAGTGGAAACCGTGTAAGGAACACCCACTATCAAAATCACTTCACTTGGTGTGATCAACATAAATTAGGTATCGGATCTAATGTTTGGTCTCCATGAATTAACCTCTACGATGCAATTAATGGATGGAATGGATTGGTGAGCCCTGTAAAAATTCAAAGGTAGGCTTTTTCTCTCTTACTGTTTTCTATTTTGTGGCCTAATAAATCACAAATTAGCAATATTGTTTTAACCCTACGGTTCAATTGATATCATGGACTGATTTGTCGGAATGGATCACAGGAAAACATTATTGTGAGGCTCACAACACACTTGTTTAAGTTGGCATGACCGGGGGTAATTTGGTGCGCAAAAGTTCTCCTGCGGTAGAGTGCGCAGGAGACCATTACTCTCTCTCTCTCTCTCTCTCTCTCTATATATATATATATATATATATATATATATATATAAAAGGTAAAAATGGTGTTTGAAATGTTACATAAAATGCAAAAATAAAATAATGCATTTATATATCAAGTAACAATAAGTTTATAATTATTTACATTTTAAAATAAACAATTTTAAAAAATAATAATAATAATCAGCCAACATTCTATTTTGATTTATAATTTACCCAAATATACAAACCATTGGATGTGGCCCACTCCGTAAGGTCGTTTCTATTATGTGAAAGTCACTTTATTCAGGTATATTTAAAGTGTCGTAGTTGTATTTAATCAAGTCATTGTAATATTTCTTTTTGTGCAGTGATAGTATTGTTGTATGCTCTGGATTTTATAGCTCAAGTCTAGTACTCGTTTTTCGAAATCTCAAGTGTTAACTTTCAAGGATAGCCTACATTTCACAATAAACTTTTTTATTTTTCTTTCATAAGTGGCTGCCCATAGAGCTTATACAAACCAATATCTCAAGTCATTAAAAAATTACATTAAAAAAAAGACTAAATTGATATAAATGAAATACAGAATCTAGAGTCGTAAGATCATCTAATTCCTCATACTCCGCATGAATGCCAACCTGCATATCATCTACGTATCATGCACCAACTGAATATGTTTTGATAGCGTTAATGACTATCATACTAAGGTATACCCCTTAAGATTTATCATACTATCACAATAGTTAAACATAGTTTGCTAAAATAGGTCTACACTAAACTATTCATAAAAATCATAATAAATGATATTACAATCCATCACATTAGTCAATGATAGTTTTAAAATGATGGATGATCTACATTAAAGGTGGGTCTGCATGATGGACAATCCACATCCAATGTTTGATATGATGGATGACCCACATCCAAGGTGGCCCTGCATGATACTAGCTAAAATGGGAGGTGGGCCTTGGAAGGTGGTGGTCCACAGTGAAGGTAGGCCCCACAAAATAACGGCTCACATTAAAGATAGACCAAGGTTGGCCTAACCCAATGAATGGTCCATATCAAAGGTTGGCCCTAAATGATGGATAACGGTTATTAAGGTGGACCTCACAGGAATAAATAAAAATTAGAAGAAATTTTAATGAAAGATATTTTTTAAAAAAATGTTAAAAAAAAGGAAAAGAAAAATTAATGAAAGAGATTTAAAACTTATGCTGGAAACCAAATATATATTTTTGCCTTTTACCCTATAAATATGTTGTGTATCAAACATACTTATCTAGTGAATAAGTAAAGCCAAAATAAGCCATTTGAAATATAAATAAGGTACATGGATTAAATGGTAAGGAATTGCATTAGATAGAATAAACATCATTATTGCACAATGACTGCATGTCTAGAAATATAATGGTATTTTCATCATCCTATCTCATGTTTGTGATCAAATTCTTCCTTTAAGAAAAACATGATATTAAGTGCACCATGGCATTGCAATCAACAAATAAGATTTCAAAGCTAATGCCAGCCACCTGTATACATATACAGCTCAAATGTCACATGTAAAGGGTGTATATGTAAGGCCAACATGGATAAAGCACATGCATCAGTGTAGGGCCCATAGATACAGTGAATTTCAAAATTCACCAAAGATCCTACAGTATCCTACTGTTAGTACTTGGATTGATCCAATTCTCCCGTTGTTTCCAAATGCTGGTTAAAATTTACATGTTGTTTGGCATTGTTTTCTACACTAGGTGAGCGAGTGTGGCAAAATTGAAATTATGGCTTCAATTGAAATCGAACAACAATGACCCCAAGTGCCAAGATAGGTAGACATGTGATGTATAACCGATGTCTAAAGAAATTGGTCTCCTATTTAGCTACTCACTCAGTGTGTAAAATTGAATCTTGCGATATTCATAGGGTGGAGTTCGTCCTCTAATGATGGGTTACACCTTTGCCTTTCGTACAAAAGGACTTTTCGATACAAATCATAAGGAACTGGAAAAGAGATCCTTACAGTCGGTTGCGAAGAATAGCTGAAGAACAACTTTTCGATAGATGAACTGAATCCAGTGCACGGGCATAGACTCAAATTACAGCTAGAGCTTACTCGCTATTCGGTTACTGCTACGAATTACACTACGAAATGTAAAACAGCAAGCTTGGAAAATAAAGATTATATTAATAAATGAAATTTACTTAACAAGGTAAGTAAAATATTACGCTATAGAATGTAATTTTGACAGGATAATTGAAAGATAGATTTGGTTAGTTTGGATTGGTATGAGATACATTCTTTGTTATTTATATTTTTTTATTTGATCATTTGTATCCTTCTCAAGTTCCGATGGTTGCCATAATCATTTTTCATTACTGACTTATGAATGCTTCCCACGTCCTATCTTTATTTACTTCTCCTCTTTGTTGGGGGCCTTGCACAAAACCTTAGGATCTAGCCCTCCAGAACAAACCAGAATTATGGATAATAAAGCAATGAAAATAATCAATGCATCAATCACACACCACACAAGAGATTTTTAGGTGGAAAACCCTCAAAGAGGTAAAAACCATGGGACCTCGTCCAGATCAACAATCCACTATGAAGTAGAACGTTACAACTTTTTCACTCACGCGGGAGTGGATAAACAATGAGAGAAACAAAAGAGAACGAAGAGATCTCACCGATTACGAGGATATAGAAGCGCTGAGATATAGATTGCACAGTAGATAACCTCTACGAGCATAGTCTTCCTTCTATAAGCTTCCTCTCTCTCTCTCTCTCTTTTCCTCTCTCTCACACCTTTAATAGCCCTAAACCCTTTAGCAAATCCCTTGTAAAGCTTTAGAAAACCCTCTTGTCGTACCTAGAAAGCCCTAGGAACTCCTATTTAAAGTTTTAGGAAACTCATTTCCGCATCCCAGTTGCAAAAGGACTTGCGACATGAAATTCGCGCAAAATCACGGAACGAATCTGCGTAACCTTGACTGGTCGAACCGAGTCCACGACCGGTTAAGAGCCACCTACGACCGGTCAAGCACCTCCTTCGACTAGTCGAGCATCCCAGAAAAAAATAGTCCACAGTCGTTGGACTTTGAGTCGTGCCATGACTCCACTTCACAACTAGTCGACCACCAACCTTCGATCAGTCGAGCGAGGTTCACGACCGATCGATGATGGGTTAAAAAAACCCATCAAATGTCTCCCTTTTTGACCTAGGAGGGATCCACCTTCTTCAAGCCAGCCAGTTTTCTACAAACCTTAAACTTTCCCTTGAACAAAGCCTTGGTCATCATGTCTGACCCATTATCGTCCGTGTGGACCTTCTCAAGCTGTAACACCTTCTGTTCCAAAGTATCCCTGATCTAGTGATACCGAATCTCTATGTGCTTCGACTTGGAATGCTGACTTGGATTCTTGCTCAAGTGTATAGCACTTTGACTATCGCAATAGACCACGTGCTCCTCCTGCTTTAGGCTAAGTTCATGTAGGAACCTCTTCATTCAAAGCATCTCTTTACATGCCTTTGTGATTGAAATGTACTAGGCCTCTGTCGTCGATAATGCTATGACTTTCTGTAGCTTATTCTGTCAGGAAACCGCTCCTCTTGCAAACGTGAACATGAACCCCGATGTAGACTTCCTGGAGTCTATGTCACCTGTCATATCTGCATATGTGTAGCCCTCTAAGATAGGTTTACCGTCACCATAGCATAAACTCAACCTGGATGAGCCTCTTAGATACCGCAGTATCCATTTCATCGCTTCTCAATGTTCTTTGTCAAGATTGGCAAGATACCGACTGACAACACCAACCACATATGTTATGTTTGGGCATGTACATACCATAGCATACATCAAACTTCCTATAGCTAATGCGTAGGGTATCTTCTGCATCTCATCCACCTCTGCCTTCGTCTTGGGACACTGCCTGTCGCTTAATTTGAAGTGATTATCTAGTGGAGTACTGATCGACTTCGCTGCATTCATATTGAACCGCTCTAGGGCTTTCTCAATATACTGCTCTTGTGACAGCCAAAGCTTCCTGCTGCTTCTATTACGGGTTATTTCTATTTTTAGGATTTGTTTAGCCAGGCCCAAGTCTTTCATTGCAAATGACTTACCCAACTCCTGTTTCAGCCTGTCGATCTTCTTGATGTCTTTTCCCATGATGAACATGTCATCAACGTATAAGAGCAGAACTAAGAAATTATCATCTGAGAACTTGCACGTGAACACACAGTGGTCCGACTCCATTTTGTCATACCCATGTTGTAACATGAACGAATCGAACTTCTTGTACCATTGCCGTGGACCTTATTTCAGCACGTACAAGCTCTTCCTCAGCCTACACACCATATGCTCTTTACTCTTGACTTCGAACCCCTCTAGTTGGTGCATGTAGATCTCTTCTTCCAGGTCATCATGGAGAAAGACAGTTTTAACATCTAACTGCTCTATCTCCATATCCATGCTAGCCGCCAACCCAAGCAACACCTGTATGGATGTCATCTTTACCACTAGTGAGAATATCTCCTCAAAGTCTATGCCTTTCCTCTGACCAAACCCTTTCATCATAAGTCTACCCTTGAACCTCGTCAGTGAATTCTTCTCCTCAATCTTCTTCCTGAATACCCACTTGTTGTTCAAAGCTTTCTTGCCCTTAGGCAATTTCACAATATCATAGGTGTAGTTCTTATGCAAGGATTTCATCTCCTCTTGCATAGCTTTCAACCACTCCTCCTTATGCTCATCGGCTAGGGCCTCAGAATAATCTTCTGGCTCTCCCCCATCAGTGAGCATAATGTAAACATGCGGCGAGTACCTCTTGGACGACTATCTGTCCCTAGATGACCTCCTCACCTGTGGCTCACCAGGTGGATCAAGTGGGGGCTGCTCCCCTGGTCCATCTTCTGAAGGAACTCCCTCATCCTCTGCACCTTGTTGTACTCCCCCGTCATCAGGGACTACGGGAGAAATAATTGGATCCATGTCCTCTAGCTCACTTGAATTAGGTTGGTTCTTCTCTAGCTTACCAATGTCTTCTATACACTGATCTTCAAAGAAAACCACATCTCTGCTCCTGACGAGCTTTTTCTCGGTCGGATCCCATAACCTGTAACCGAACTTTTTATCACCGTACCCCAAGAACATACACTGCCTGATCTTCATATCGAGCTTGGACCTCTCGTCCTTTGGTACATAAACGGATGCCCTGTAACCAAATACCTTGAGATGACTGTACGATGGATCTTGTCCAGTCCACACCTTCTCAGGTACTTCTCCATTCAACGGGGTTGATGGAGACCTGTTTATCAAATACGCCGCCGTGTGCATTGCTTCTCCCCAGAACGTCTTGGACAATTTCGCATGGGATAACATGCATCTGATTCTCTCAACAATGGTGCGATTCATTCGCTCAACTACACCATTATGCTGGGGGGTCTTGGCAACCGTCTGTTCATGCCGTATAGCCAGGGACTTGTAGTACTCATGAAAGTCGCTAGTGTATTCACCACCATTTTCAGTGCGGATGCACTTCAATGGTCTACCTGTCTCTCTCTCGACCATAACATGAAACAATTTAAACACACCAAAGACCTCGTCCTTGAATTTCAAAGCATAAACCCAAACCCTCCTAGATGCATCATTTATAAAAGTAACAAAATACAATGCCCCACCCAAGGTTTTTGTCCTCATAGGACTAGAAACATCAGAATAAACCAAATCTAATGCATGTACTTTATTAACATGAGAAGCAGATTTAATGAATGAAACTCTATGCTGTTTCCCTGATAAACAATCAAAACAGATTTTGAGAGGTGTACCTGTTACGTCTGGAAGGAGCCACTTCTTTGCTAGTACCTGAAGCCCTTTTTCACTCATGTGGCCTAGACGCCTGTGCCACATGTCAATAGCTGAATTTTCCATTGTGTTCAACCCACCCTTGTACATACTGATACTTGCCTTGTAAAGGGTGTAACACTTCCTTCCTCTGGCTACGATCAACGAACCCTTGATGAGCTTCCATCGCCCACCAGCAAACCGGCTTTCATAGCCATCATCATCCAACCTTCCTGTCGACATCAAGTTGAGGCAAAGGTCTGGGATATGCCTCACATCTCTGAGAACCAATGTGCAGCCCACATCGGTCTTCACACAAATATCACCGACTTTCACGATTTTTGATATGTCAGAATTTTCCATCTTCACAGTCTCATAGTCACCTGACTTGTAGCTTGTGAAGAAGTCCCTGCGTGGAGTCGCATGAAAAGAAGTTCCCAAGTCTATCACCCAGTCATTGTCCTGACTCATAGCCATGAAATATACATCATGATCTACAGAAAGAATAAGTACAATATTGTCATCTGAAGCGACCGCAGTGGAATCTGATTCATCTTCCTTCTCTTTTCCTTTCTTGTCGTTCTTCTTACCACGACATTCATGCTTGTAGTGGCTCTTCTTACCACAATTCCAATAACCAACATTCTTTTTATTACTCGACTTGCTTCTTGATTTATCTCGGGCCTTCCCACCCTTCCTGTTCTTTCCTTTCTCCCGTTCCTGTGTCACAAGAGCCTCTTGCTGAGTAAACCCCTGAGACTTCCTCCTTGTCTCTTCATTGAAGAGATAGCTAGTTACCTGTTCCATGGATATCTTTCTGTCTGGCGCGAAGTTACTTAGAGACAGCACCAATGTCTTCCAACTGTTAGGCAATGAACTAAGCAAAAGTAACGCCTGCAATTCATCATCCAGGACCATCTTCATAGAGGAGAGTTGGTTCACTATATTACTGACCTCATTCATGTGCTCGGACACAGAACTATCATCTTTGAACTTGAGATTCACAAGTCATCTTATTAGAAAAATCTTATTACCGGTTGTCTTCCTCTCATACAGCCCTTGTAATTTCAGCCATAGGTTAGCGGCTGAGGTTTCTGTAGACACATGGTGGAACACAATCATCTAACCGTTGTCTAATAAACTCCACCGCCTTTCGGTCCATCTTCTTCCAATCATCATCAATCATATCCTTGGATTTTGCTGATATGTCTAAAATTGGAGAATATAGGTCCTTGCAATAAAGCAAGTCCTCCATCTTAGCCTTCCATATAGTCCAGTTAGAACCATTGAGGTTGATCATCCTTGATGAGCCAACTTCCATAATTCAAAACCGATCTTACCCGTTCAATGAACTTAGCTCTGATACCACTTTGTTGGGGGCCTTGCACAAAACCTTAGGATTTAGCCCTCCAGAACAAACCAGAATTATGGATAATAAAGCAATGAAAATAATCAATGCATCAATCACACACCACACAAGAGATTTTTAGGTGGAAAACCCTCAAAGAGGTAAAAACCACGGGACCTCGTCCAGATCAACAATCCACTATGAAGTAGAACGTTACAACTTTTTCACTCACGCGGGAGTGGATAAACAATGAGAGAAACAAAAGAGAACGGAGAGATCTCACCGATTACGAGGATATAGAAGCGCTGAGATATAGATTGCACAGTAGATAACCTCTACGAGCATAGTCTTCCTTCTATAAGCTTCCTCTTTCTCTCTTTTCCTCTCTCTCACACCTTTAATAGCCCTAAACCCTTTAGCAAATCCCTTGTAAAGCTTTAAAAAACCCTCTTGTCGTACCTAGAAAGCCCTAAGAACTCCTATTTAAAGTTTTAGGAAACTCCTTTCCGCATCCCAGTTGCGAAAGGACTTGCGACACGAAATCTGTGCAAAATCCCGGAACGAATCTGCGTAACCTTGACTGGTCGAACTGAGTCCACAACCGGTTGAGAGCCACATATGACCGGTCGAGCACCTCCTTCGATTAGTTGAGCACTCCGGAGAAAAATAGTTCACAGTTGCTGGACTTTGAGTCGTGCCACGACTCGACTCTACTATTAGTCGACCACCAGCCTTCGACCGATTGAGCGAAACTCACGACTGATCGATGACGGGTCAAAAAAAACCCATCACTCTTGCCACCTATTATATAACCGTTTGAGCACGATTGTTTTTTCATTGGCCGCTCAAGTGGTACACGGTACCACCTGATATGTTTTGGCTATACTTATCGAGAAATTTTCTCCATACATATCTAGAGATTTTTAAATACTCCACGCATATCCGTACAAATCACACCTAACTCCATCTAATTTGCCGTGCGGAGTACGGCAATAATGGAAATGAACACATGTAACCAAACGCAATTCAATACCAACTAAACCCATCTAATACCATACCTGAGTTACCTTTAAAACAGCCCATAATTTAATAAGCATCCGTAATGCATTTCCATAGTTTGCTCAGTTTAAGCAACGCATCCTGTATCGTTAAATTGTGAGCGTATGTGCACCGAGTATCAAATGGCATCTCCTAGCCAAGTGGCCCAAGTCCATACAAAGTAAGAAGTGATGGAATGCCGATTGCTTCCTATCCTCGCTTGTCTCTAGCCACGAACGGGCAGTTCTGTGAGTGGGCCACCATGATGTCTATGTTTATCCACGCCGTCCATTCTTTCTTTCGTATTATTTTAAGGTATGTATACAAAAATGAGTCAGATCCAACGCTCCAGTAAACTACACTAGCTTAGGTTGCATTAAATGCATAAATTAAATAAGCATTGGATTTTCCTCATTTTTGTGCCCATAATTTAAAATGATCTGAGAGAAAAGATGGACGGTGTTGATAAACAAATACTTCACGGTGGGCCCACCCACAGAACTGCCTGTCCGTGGCTACATACGGGCGGGGTAGGACACAATCCCCTTCCCAAGAGATGTAACGTTTTCTGGGAATGTGCAATCAGACGTGGCAAGCTTAGACCCGTCTAAGACGTGTGGACATGCTCGATGAATGTGGTGTCTCCCACATCTTTAGCACGAGACGACAAATGCCCTTTTTGGGCCCACCACCACCACCACCCTCGGCACTAGATCCTCTGAACCTCTAAGCCCGGCTCACCTTCTCCCCCCCACGTGGCAATAATACACTTTTCCTCCGACCATCGCTTCACCACCTTGTGATAACGTTATCTTTCACGCATTGGCTGTGGATGCCACGTGTCAATCTCCCTGCATTTCGAGGATTGCTCCCCGGATACCTTTGATAGTCTGGTATGGTGTGGTAGATGATACTCAGCCACTAAAAGATTGCTTGGAAGTTGAATACGTGGCACACGTGCTTCAAACTAAACTGTCCGAAATATAGGTCCTATCATGAATTAAAAAAATTAAGATGACTTGCATATCTGACCGTTGACAGGTGGACATTTAAAGGACGGTTAAAAATGAAAAGTATTGTCAATATAAGTGTCCCCCAATCAAAGGTCTGCATCGTTCAATAAATTTATGACTATGACTTAGAGACATTGGATTCCACATATTAACCAGTTTAATTTCAGTTAGTGTATGCCACGTGTACCATTTTTAGTGCATGCTTATCAAGTGTCGGAAGGTGCCAGAATATCAAATAACTCTATACTAAAGACTCCAGCCATCCAATAGTCGTAGGTGGGAATCGTAACACGCATTCCAGAAAGGACTTTTGAAGATTCAGAATTTGAAATGGTTATGGATTCCCGTCAGCTGGGTTGAATGGTGGGAGATAATGAATAATGGGCGCACCGACGTTCATTTGCTCCTGTGGTGCGCTGATGTAAATTTAAATTTTCCCTATTGAAGAGTGGAGAAATAGGTGGCTTTGATTGAGTGGCTTCAGGGCATTTCTTCATCTTGTTTAGATGCTAATGGGCGGGCATTTTTGTAATTTAGTGGAAGTTTGTGTGAGTGGTAGAGAGTAGAACAGGTGAGTCTTCGTTTTGCAATTTGTTCTTTTTCTCATTTGCTGTTGTCGTGCTTTGCTTCTCTCATCATATATGAGTGGTGTATTTGAGCTTCCAAGTAAATACATCTTGCATTTGCAATCTGCAAAAAGAAGAAAAAAGAAAAACCATTTTCTTTTGTTTTCTTCTTCTTGTGTTCTGCTGCTGTAATCTCTGTTAGAAAAGTGGAAGATTGCAGAATTCATATCTGGGTTTTGACTATTGAAGTGGGTTTTAGAGATTTTTGCTTTTTCTAAGAGATTATAGTCTTTTCCCTTTTCAGATATTGCTGTTTTTTTGTAGGATTTTTAGAAGGAGAGTTGGTTGAACTTGAAATAGAAAACCCAGAAATATAGCTGGTTTTTAAGTGTTGGGGTACTGAAATTTCTCACTAGAGGGATTCTTAGAGAAGTCGTTATCTGGTTTGATTTGATTTTGAGTTGTTTTGAGTTGTTTTCGTGTCTCAGGAATTTTTTTTTTTTTTTTTTAAGGCGTTTTATTCAGGGCTCTACGGTTATTTTTAGCCTTTCAAAGCAGAACCCGGATTTTACCAAATTCAACTCTTTTTCAGTAGGAAAGCCTGTAATAAACATCTTCTTCTTGCTTGAAAGCAGACTTTCATTCATTCTCTGTAATTTCCATTAGCTGGTTTTCCCTCTAGGAACTGGCTGTATTGATTTTATCTAGTATGAAGTAGAAAAAACAGAAAAGATAAGAGAAGAAAATCCGAGGAGCGTTCGAGCATCGGGATTTCAAGATGGCCATTGCATTTTTATGGGTTGTTTCGCCTGCGGAGATCTCTGGCAGCCTTGGGTTTTCTGAGTCTATTCGAGATGGAGGGAGGTTCTTAGATAGTTTGAGGTCTGTGGGTAGAGGTGTGAGTTCGAGGTATGGTTGGAAGCTGAAGCAAAGGAAACCCAGTCGGAGTTCTTGCTCTTTGAATGCTGATTTGAAGTATGGTTGTTTGGGATTCGAACCGGAAAACAGCAGTAATTTCCCCATTCTTTCGAGTTTGGTTGCGAACCCGGCAGGAGAAATGGTGATCACATCTGAACAGAAGGTTTATGATGTGGTCCTTAAGCAAGCTGCTTTGGTGGAGAAGTTGAGATCGAACGGAGCGCTTGATGTGAAACCGGACATGGTTGTTCCGGGGACCCTCAATATGTTGAATGAAGCTTATGATCGTTGTGGAGAAGTTTGTGCGGAGTATGCAAAGACGTTTTACTTGGGTTAGGCTTCTTATCTGTTCTTTGATATGCAGTTTGTCTAATAAAGACAGGTTCTAGATATGGTTTCCTTAAGACGCATGCTTTGATTAGATCGGAATTGATACTATATGCAATTATATTTGATTTTCTTCTGTTTATTTTTAGGAACACTGCTAATGACTCCGGAAAGGCGACGGGCGATATGGGCAATCTATGGTAAGCGATTGATCTTCCGAGGAGTAACTGTTGAATGATTAGAGTCTATTTGGTTTTGTTTCTTTTTGAACTTTCAATTAGTAGATGGTTAATCTTGCGTGGTAAATGGGAAAGTGAGAACTTAATGGATACTTTTTTACTTTCAATCAATGGATCGAACACAGACTATTCGCCACATGAAGTGCTCTGGTAACATGATAATACTCCGTGATTACATTATTAATTAAGATAGTATGTTTCTCTTGATATATTTTTTGTTTCAACATCATCAAGAAAACAATGGTTACAATGTTTCTAAAGAACCATGATATTAAGTTTGAGGCCTGGTGTTGTAATCCATGGACTACTAAATTGAATTAGTGATCCACTATTTGGGCCCATAATTAGTAAGAAAAATTCTATTTTATACTTAGTATTTTTAAATTTAAAAAAAAAAAAATTAGGTTAATTGCTTCAACATTTAAAACCCTGTAGTATATTCTAGAAGATAGAAAAAAGTATTTTTTTGGGCAAGCTGAATTAAGCCTCTCTCTTTTTTTTTTTTTTTTCACAAAAGAAGAGAACTTGTTTTATTCAAGTTTGGGGGTGATTTAAAGATAGAGATTGGTTGTCATCGTCCATTGATGGAATTGAGTGGTAGGAAATTTAGTTAAGAGGGATCGACTTGTATAGGGATTGCTTGGAAATGAAGGATTTGAGACTCGAGTGAAACTAAGAATGATACTAACTATTCATCTCTCAGGTAAAAAAAAAAAAAAAAACCTCACTATTTGATTACCTATGTATATTGTTACTCCTGAATATAGAAATGCTAACTGTTGTATTGGAGCTATTTTGATATCATCCACATTTCTTTTTTTAATACACGCACCCACACCCCACACACTCACACGCCCACCCACACAACATGAGCACTCGATCCCATGATCTCAATGTAGAAACAGTGTCTATCTACAATTGAACCATGGAGCGAGACTCAGATATCATACACACTTACATGCGCATATATAGTTTTCTTTTCTTTTCATCTTTTTTAATTTTTCCAAGTCGAAATCGTATAAAACCAGAACTTTCATCCCTCAATTTTTTGGCATGACCTTTTCTTTGACTGAGGTTGTGGACCCTTTTTTAAGGATCAAAATCAAATCAAGTGCAAGAGCTTTCCATACATTCATCTTCTTCATTTTTTATTTTTTTTTGCCTTGTAGTATGGTATTTTGCTAACCATAATTGAACCTTGTGTATGGTTGATGATCAGAACCAGTCAAGAGGAAGGTCCCACCATGAATAGTCCATGGGCAAAGTATCAGTCGCTGTAAAGATCCTAGCCATTTGATCTATAGACAGATACTATCAAAGAATGGTCGATGTTTTACAGTCAACTTCATTTTTCGAATATGAGGAGCATCTTTACAACAAAAGAAATCAGCTGTTGCCTATCCTAGTGGGGCCTATCTTCTGAAGTGGGTCTTATACTGATCCACATGCCCCAGCTGGTGGATTACGATTTCACTTCCGTAATCAGATTACCTTCTATTCAGAAAGTTTAGGCGATCTGCGTCAAACTTTTTTTAAATGGGTACAAACATTCCTTGATTACTTTAGGTCGCCTATGAGTACTGGTCCAATGATCAGAAATGGAAAAGGTATGGAACCAAAGGTTGTCAGTGCATGAAATATTTTTAGCCAACCCATTCACAATGGGACTGCTAACCTAGCAACAGTCTTGGATTTGAGGCTTTTCAAGCCCAGATATAATTTATTCTATGCAATTTAGAGGTAAATTACCCGTAGAAACAAGGAAAACTCGTAACAGTTTGTAGGTCACAGGTTCATCAGTTGATGGATAACGGTCTATTTCTGTGTCGCCGCCTTTGTGTTGGACTAGATGATCTGTACCCAATGCAGGAATGCTTTACTTTCAAGTCCGACAAGTCGGGATTGGAACCAATCATGATTTGGGGCAGAAAAGGCAGTAAAGGAGAATCCCACTTGATCCAGTTCCTGTGTTCCGTAAGCCCGAGTTAGTTTGCCAAAAATTATGAAGAGATTCCGATTAAAAGGTATGTTGAAACGAGCTGTAAGCATTGGAGATGAAAGATCTTTACAAATGAACCTTGTAGCTTAGAAAGCCCTCCGGATGTTTCACACTCAAATAATTTCAGCTTAGAAAATTTCAACTCCATCACACTGTTACCTGAACTAACAAGATCAAAATAACAAAACACAAAAGGCTGCAAATGACTCAAAAGAGATCTTAAAACGCATCCCGTGATAAAGTATCCGAGTGCAGAGCGACCGAATCATAACTACTGCGAGTAACCCACTCCCAACATTCGTCTCAGATGATCAGTACCATCCTTTTGTGATCAGTGCTGAAAAGAGTTCTAGAAGCCCAAACAGCATAACCCTTATACGAAAAATGCACTAGTATAAGATGAGCACCTTCATCTGAGTTGAATGTCACTGTCCGAATTATGTTGCACTGTGTCATGGCCTTTGTGTTGGTTTCAAAAAGTCATGTTTTCCTCAGCCATCCCTCACTTTTGATTAAATCGGAATCTGCTCAATCTAACTGCTACTTTTTTGGATGAAAGACAAACATTTAGCGAGATTTTCTAGTAAACCCAATATTTTCATATGGTAGTATCTAATGTGATCATTTTCAGATTAAGAAGTTAGGAGACATGCAATTGTATGTGTCCTAATCAGTATTTAACACTGTTGGGGATTTGCCTTGCGGAATCACATAGATCTAGATCTAGGATAGTAATCCAATGACACTAAGCAAACACAAGAGAACACAAAGATTTAACGTGGAAAACCCTTGCGGGAAAAAATTGCGGCACAAAGCGACAGAATTCCACTATGAAAGCATAAATTACAAAGAGAAACAACTTACCCGATTCGAACAACCTCGAATCTCACCCTTGCTACACCCTTTGGAAACCCTAAAATCCTTTTAGGAACCCTTAGAATACTTTTAGGAACCCTTAGAATACCCTAGAATAGCCCTAGGGACCCCTATTTATAGTTTAGGAAACTTCCCTTCTGCACCTCTGCGAAACTGCCTCAAATTTACACAGTCCGCACAAAATCCGCGCAAAATCTGCGTAGCCCTCGACTAGTTGAGCCAAGGCTTCGACTGGTTGAGCGGACCCTCGACTGGTCGAGCCAGGTCCTCGACCGGTCGAGTAGCGCGGTCGCATACAGATTTAAGACATCTGTTTACAACAGTCTTAACCATGTCTTTAATCTTCAACCGTGTAGCTCTTTGACCTCTTCTCTTATTTCTGCATCACATCATATCTTCTCGTGCACACTCCGTCCTTCTTTTACGCCATTGCTAAGCCCAGAGAAGTTGCATAAAACTTGAACTTCTCTGCAGGAACATTCTTGTTGATCATGTCTGTCGGATCTAAATCCACATGCCCAACCACCTTTGCTCCTGTCTTCCCAAAAGTAAAAACGTAGTCTTCTTACCATCCCATTGCTATCCAATATTGCTTGCTGAGGTACTTGCATACAACACTGATAGCCTGTGAAATAACCGGTCTAATTCAGACCATGGCATACATTGTCAACCGCATTCGAATAAGGCTCATGAGATATATCCTGCTTTTCCTCATCTGTTTTGGGACATGTCCTGAGGAAAACTTTGAGGAGAGACGCGTAGGGAACGCTCTCCAGCTTTGCTCGGTCCATCACATACTTGATCAATACCTACCTAAGGTATTCTGCCTAAGATAACCAAAGCCTACTCCTCTTCCAGTCTCAATGTTGAGAACCATTTTTGCAGCCCCCCGATCCTTCAACTTAAATGTCTCACTTAACCAAGTCTTCAGTACATTGATTTCAAACATGATATAATTGACGATCTACATGTCATCAACATACAATACCTGACCCACCATAAAGGAATCAAACCACTGCCTAGACGATAGGTCGTACCACGACCTCCTGCAAACTCTTCTTCTCAGCCCATTTAACTTCGAACCGCTCTGGTTGTTTCATGTAGATTTGTTCTTCCAATTTCCCTTACAGAAGTTCTGACTCCACATCCATCCTTCTAGCTCAAGATCACATTGGCCAACCAGCGCCAATCATGGATCTAATAGACACTTGCTATACCGTCAGCTCGAATATCTTTGAGAAGCCTATCCATTCTCTTTGAGCATAACCATTCGCTACCAACCTCACTCTGTATCTATGCTGTAACCTCCTGAAGATTCACCTGCATTCAGCCGCTTCCAGGCCCATTGGAAGCTCCACCAGATCCCATGTGTCAATCTAGTACAACGAGTCCATCACATCACCCATAGTCACCTTCCACTTCTTAGCACCAGGCTCACCTAGAGCCGTTTGAATAGAAGATGAATTCCCTACGATATTAGAGTCGTCCATGTCCCTCGCTGATATCCTGCGATTATGTCGTGTGATTCTTCTCACAGGTAGCTGCTCCACCCGCTCTGTATACCTGTCAGCGCATCTCAACCTTCCTGCCATGTCTGCTCATGTGGCCATGCCCAGCATGCCACACACGTAAAGAGGTGGAATCCATTACAGCCATTGCAGCTCCACCTTTTAAAGTGCTCCCGATCAACCCGTACATGTTACCGAGTCGTTGCACTTTCATGATTATCTGTGCCCCCTTAGATACATTAAGAGTACCATCAATATCTGTGAACTTGCAGCCCATTGCTTCTAGTACACCAAGAGAAATCAGATTCTTCTTCAAATTAGGAACGTGCCGACATCAGTCAAGGTACGCTCCACCCTATCAAATATTTTAATGCGCACCGTACCAACAGCCACAACATTACAGGCAATGCCATTGCCCATAAACACCTGTCCACCATCGCACTCCCTGTAACTGGTGAACCAACTCCGATGAGGAGCCATGTGAAAAGATGCCCCTGTGTCTAGCATCCACTCGTCCTTACGATCATCGTATGACCGTCTGATCGTAGACACAGACAAAACATCACCATCACATCCACTCGATCCATCTGACGTGGCAGCATTGGCCTCCCTGTATGAAGCCTCAGAATCTCCTCTCTTAGATTTAAGATTTGTATAATCCTTCTTCACATTCCTTTCATTCCACTGTTCTAGTACTTTACCTTTCCTTTGCCCTTGCCTTTGGATTTAGATCTAGAACTTGAAGAACCTGTACCTTGTTCAGAATTCCTACCCCTTGTAAGCAGTGCATCAGAAGATATCTTCATGTCAACATTAAGCTTTCTCATAGCCTTCCCTTGAAGGGCTGAGATAACGGTGTCGACACTCAGGATTTTATTCGTGTAGCACATTGTGTCCTCGAATGACTCATAAGACGCTGGAAGAGAATTCAGCAACATATATGCTTGTTCTTCTTCTTTTATTACTTCCTCCATATCCAGCAATTTGCAAACTAATTTATTAAAGTTGCTGATGTGAGCCTCCAGATCTCCACCCTCTGCCATCGTGAAGTTATACCACTGCCGCTTCAAGTGTAGGCGATTTTCAGAGGATTTTTTCACATAGATATCTTCTAACTTTGCCCATAACTTAGCCGCAATTTTCTCCCTTATGACATTGTAGAGAACCTCATCCATGAGACATAAATGGATCGATGATAAGGCCTTCTTATCAAGAGTATTCCATTCATCATCAGTCATAGTAGACTTTCGCTCCTCAAGAGCACTATCTTCACCTTGCTTGATTAAGGAACTAATCATCTTGATCTTACATAACTCAAAATTATTTTTCCCTGAGTACTTCTCAATCTCATACCTAGTACTTGCCCTTATTACTACTCCCTCAGATTCAGATCTGTGCCCCAACGATTGCTTTAATACCACTTGTTGGGGATTTGCGTTGCAGAATCACACAGATCTAGATCTAGGATAGTAATCCAATGACACCAAGCAAACACAAGAGAACACAAAGATTTAACGTGGAAAACCCTTGTGGGAAAAAACCACGGCACAAAGTGACAAAATTCCACTATGAAAGCATAAATTACAAAGAGAAAGGACTTACCCGATTCAAACAACCTCAAATCTCACCCTTGCTACACCTTTTAGAAACTCTAAAACTTTTTTAGGAACCCTTAGAATACCTTTAGAAAACCTTAGCATACCCTAGAATAGCCCTAGGGACCCCTATTTATAGTTTAGGAAACTCTCCTTCCGCACCTCTGCGAAACCGCCTCAAATTTACGCAGTCTGTACAAAATCCGCGCAGAATCTGCGTAACCCTCGACTAGTCGAGCCAGGGCTTCGACTGGTCAAGCCGGGCCCTCGACCGGTCGAGCAGTGCGGTCGCATATAGATTTAAGACATCTGTTTACAACAAACACCCCATGATTACAAGTCATTGGTAGAATGTTAAACAAATAACCATGCCTGTTTGGATTGGTGAGATTATGATTTCTACCATGGAAAAGAACGTTTTCTTCTGATCGTAAGGATAAAGTAACCTGTGGAAAACTATTTTCTTTTCCATGGTTTTCACCAAAAACGGGCATTTTTCTTTTCTTCTAAAAAAACTTGATAATCCGCATTTCCACATTTTGTGAGAGAGATTTCACTTTTTGACCATGGACCATCCTACATTCCCTGGAAATCATGGAAACTAAAACAAACAATTTTTTTTAGGATTCTCGCATACAACTTTCCTTTATCTATGGTTTTCTTCAAATGTGATGTTTTCCTTCCTAATCTACTTTTTGAATTTCACCAATCCAAGTAGGACAAAGGAAACTATTGATAGAAAAGAAACCAGTAACATGCAATTAGGGAGCTCTCAAAGTGTACACCTCCTAAAAGTAATCATATAACTACATCTTGCATAAGAGAGAAGTTGGGCTACAGAAAATATCTAGCCCATGAGGGATTACTTACTTCGCACAAACCAAAATATAACACTTAAAACACTTTAACTGAAAACAGTGGATATTCTGATTGTATTTCATATTCTTAAGACAACTCTTCATTAGTTTGTTAGTTTTGTGTCCTTCAAGTGCAAAGAAAAGCTTAGTGATTTTTTCCGAGCAAACATTACAATTAAATGATATCAATGAATTTATGCAAGCGCATGCTTAAGAGAATATCATCTCGCATGTTTGGTATTGTGGTTTCCGCATTTACAGTTTTGTGGTCCTAACAAGTTCCTTTTCGTGCTTCAGTGTGGTGCAGGAGAACAGATGAGCTTGTGGATGGGCCCAATGCTTCTCATATAACACCGACTGCTTTAGAAAGGTGGGAATCGAGGTTGGCGGATCTCTTTGGAGGTCGTCCATATGATATGTTTGATGCAGCTCTATCGGATACAGTTTCAAAATTCCCTGTCGACATACAGGTTGGCTGAATTCATTTCTTCTGGTTAGTTATAACTTCCATACGTCAATAGTATTCACAACCGCAACTTCTCCAGAAGATGCATTTGTTCCCAATTTTGTACCCTTTCTCTTAGTTATGGTACTTAGCTTTGAATATTACAACTCTTCATTAATAATTGATAATCTTGGACTAGTGTTCACCATATCATGTTGGAATAATTGGATTTTTCTCCATTTACGTTATTTCTTTTGAAAAAGTCTCTACGCTTACATGCACCTCTATAATCAGGGACATGCTGAACCTGATACGTTTTTTGTGACATCTGAGTAGTGCATGAGGTGGGGCCCACCATGTTGATAACCCGGCATGAAAATCAGGGAGTTCCACTCATTAGAAAGTCGTGTATATGTTGAATGTAGACTATTGGCAATCTTTTAAGCCATCCTTTGCTTTGTACATCCTTGGCCTACCTGATCAGTTGATTAGCCTGATTTGTGAGCCAGGGTACATGGTGGGGTTGCCTGGTGCACAGGTTAGATGTCGCATACTTGTCAGGTAACCACATATGGCTGTGTAGAGTTGCTTATGGACTTATTCTCAAACGGGTTCAATGACAAGAACGTTTTTTGTATGCTTCTATGTAACACCAAGTCATGAAATTAAATAGGTTTCTTGTTAGAAGTTCTGCTTGATCGATTACACGGACCAATTTACGGAGAGAGGAGCATGTCAATCATCTTTGAGTTGAATTGGGGTAGCATTTAGCTTATTGGGGACCAGGGGAAGTGGCACATGCAAGTGCAGAGAGATTAGGAGAGACAGAAGTAGGAGAATTTGGAAAAACGGGAGATAGATAAATGGATGGATGAATGTAGAGAGAGAGAGAGAGAGAGAGAGAGAGAGAGCATCTCCACTTTTTCCTGTTTTGTGGCCCATTGAAGCTTCAGATCTGCCTCATTTATGGACTGACGTCCTAACATGAGCTGGCACAATGGATGTATGCTATGGATTTCACATAGTCATCACAGTAGGCCCTGTAGAGCCTTTGTTTCATGGTCTCCCTACTACTAAGCTCCGTGCGAGCTACACAAAAAAAGAAGAGAAGTTTTGAGTGGGCTACTTGCATCAAAGAATGGAAAAGATGCGTGTAAAATCTAATCCGTTGCAAGCTTTTTGCAGATGAAATCTGAAGCATATGCCAATCAATGGCCACATTTTCCAGTTACCAAAGTATCCCTCCATTTAAGATGCCTTCTCATGTCCTTTGAATATTGAAAGCTTTCCTCCCTACAAAACAAATTCTGGGGGCAAAAATGTCCAAAATCTGCTTGCATTATTATATATATTGTAGATAACTACAAGTGTTTCTCTTGCATTTGGTTGTTCAGAAACATTCAGAGGCATTTCTTTCATATGTTCCATTAACTGTGTGCCTCTCATTTGTTACTTAGGATCAATGATTTCATGCATATTATCTTTATCCTTCCCTTTTTTTTTTTTACTTCTAGTCGATCTGTCATGACACTAGATTCACACTTCTCATCCAAAACCTGATTATTATTTTTTTTGGTCTTCCAGCCATTCAAAGACATGATTGAAGGAATGAGGATGGACCTTGTCAAATCAAGATACAAAAACTTTGACGAGCTCTACCTCTACTGTTATTATGTTGCCGGGACTGTTGGCTTGATGAGTGTTCCTGTGATGGGTATAGACCCGGATTCTCGGGCAACAACAGAAAGTGTGTACAATGCCGCGTTGGCATTAGGAATTGCAAATCAGCTTACCAACATACTCAGGGATGTTGGAGAAGAGTAAGTGAAATGCTGTAGAACTTGTTCTTATTATCTTCCCATCTTTCCCTGCTAAAGCTCATCGTTAACTCCAAATCTCCAAGCCATTGATTTAGGTTTTGTTCGGATGATCAAGTGAACCGAATCTCAATTAATTCATTTGGGGGATTGGACCATTTTAATTCATATGTAACCATACCCCTAATTGCAATGGGTGCATTTCGAGTTGGATTTGAAACTATAGAAACTGCAATTTGGGGGTTGGACCCTTTCTATGAATGAAGTGGGGCCCACATGTTGGTCATTCCATGCAACGTCAAAATCTATACAATTTTCTACCAACAACAAAGCCAGTACAATAATTCTCTCTTCTTATGGGTGTTTCTTATTCAGCGCGAGAAGAGGACGGATTTACTTGCCACAGGATGAGCTGGCGCAAGCAGGGCTTTCCGACGAAGATATATTCGCAGGGAGGGTGACAGACAAATGGAGGGCCTTCATGAAGAACCAAATAAAAAGGGCAAGGATGTTCTTTCAGGAAGCGGAGAAAGGAGTAACGGAACTCAATCAAGCTAGTAGATGGCCGGTACGTAAAGATTCTTATGAAAATTTCATTATCAAACTATCCCTAACCTTTTTCAAAATCAAACCAAAGATTGGTAATGTCCATAGATTAAAAACTCGAAAAATTTGACTCAACTCGATGTTCATTTGGGTCGAGTCAACTCGAAGACTCGACCTGAATTGACTCGAGTTGTCTGGATGGTTAACTATAAATTAAAAAGAGTTGGTATTGCAGGAAATATTTAAATAAGTATAAAAAAAATTAAGAAAACAAGAAACATGTTACTGCATGGCTTAGTGGCTGAGTGTTCTAACTCTTTGAATGAGGTTGTAGGTTCAATCCCATGTACCTTTTCCTTTTTTGCGTTTAAGAAATGCTCCAGTGCTCTCAAAGCACTATAAGTTACAGTTTTCCTAGTTACATCGAGACACTTGGACAGTACAATTGATTGACCATTAAGTTCAGAACATATTTTATGGGTTACCATGCGAAAAATCACCCTAATCGGATGATCAATCCATCCTTAATTCCGCCTTATTTTTAGTGGCCATTTTTTTTTCCATGCCATGGATGGGATGGTTACAATTGCCTAACAAAAGTGATTCTTTAGAATAATAAGCTATCCATGATGGTCCCTAACAACTCATTGACTGTAATCAACTTGTTTATTGCAATCAACCTATGTAATAGTCTATGAGTTTTATGCTCTCATTGTTGGTCCCTGGCCTGGATAAAGGAGGGTTGCATCAGGTCAGCAGCCAACATCAAACCTATGCTAAAACTTCCAACATGAATCTAAACAATATGATATTCCAAAACTCATACTAGGTCATTCCCTGTAAGCGGTGAGCTGCATCAAAACCCAGGTGCAGTGAGAAATGGGCAATTGTTGGCTATTGATCAATACGTAAGGACTGCTGGGTGATACTTGGAGAGAGCGCAACATAGGTTAATGGTTATGGATGCTTACATTAAGAGATAGAAGAAAGAATGAAATTAATAGGTGCCTAAAAACTAGGTGGGGGAATTTAAAGTGAGAGAAGACCAATATAGACTTGGAAGTGTCGGGGAGATGTGTTATTTCGGTTGACAAAGTTGTTCAACAAGATTATAAGATCATAGAAAATGCCAGACAAATGGAGGAAAAATACCGCGGTATCTATCTTATAAGAATAAAAGAGACATAGAAAGCTGAACTAATAATCGTGGGACTAAACTTATGAGTCATACTATGAAACTTCGGGAAAGAGTGATTGAACAAAGGCTAAGGCGTGAGATGAATGTATCAGAAAATTAGTTTGGTTTCATGCCAGGAAAATCTTCCATTGAAGCTATTTTCCTACGTAGACAATTGATGGATAAATATAGGGAGAGGAGGAAGGATCTCTACATGGTCTTTATTGAGTTAAAGAAAGCTTACAATAGGGTCCCTAGAGACTTAATCTGGTGGTTGTTGGGAGAGATGAGTTTCGAGAGGATCTATTGACTTGATTTAGGATATGTGTGAGGAGGTAGTAACAAATGTGAGGAACACTAGTGGAGAGACAAGTGAGTTCTCAATTACTGTAGGCTTGCACCAAAGATTGGTATTGAGCCCGTACCTTTTCACATTGGTTATGGATGAATTAATGAAGCATTTGTAGGAAGAGATCCCATGGTGTATGTTGTTTGCAGATAACATAGTTTTGATTGACAAGATGTGGGAGGGCGTAAACACAAAGCTAGATTTGTGGAAAGATGCTTTTGAATTTAAAGGATTTAAAATTAGTCTGACTAAAATAGAGTATACAAAGTGCAATTTTAGTAACAATAGGATTGGGAACAAGGAATCAGTAAAGTTTGTTGACCAAATAGTTTCCCAAAATGAGCAGTTTCAATATCTTGGGTTGATAATTCATTAGAGTGGACAGATGGAGAAGGATGTTGAAGATAGAATTCAAGCAGGGTGGAAGAAATGGAGATTTGCCTCTAGAGTTTTATGCGATCATTGTATACCCCCCAAACTAGAAAGGAAGTTTTATAGCCATGCTTTATGGGACAAAATGTTGGGCAATTTAGGAGCAACATGCCCATAGGATGAGTTTAGCTTAAATGGGGATATTGAGATGGATGAGTGGCAAGACAAGTAAGGATAGAATTAGTAATGAATCATTCAAGGGAATTTAGGAGTAGCACCCATAGGGAAGGTAGACTTGGTTTGGTCATGTGCAACTTAGACCAAGAACTAATTGGTTACGAGTGAGTTCATATGAGTTGAAGGCTCTAAAAGGACAAGGGGAAGATCCAAAAGGCTGTGGATGGAGATAGTAAGAAAATACTTGATGACCTATGGTATAACTGAAGTTTTGGCCCTTCATAGAGTGGATTGGCGGAAAAGGATTCGTTTAGCCAACTCCAGTTAGTTAGGATAAGGCTTATATGATGATGATGATGATGATGATGATGGTCCCTAACAAATAGATGAATCAAATTGTTCACTGGAGCTATTTTTGCATTAATGATCTATACCATCCCATTCAAGGCCATTGATCAAATGGTGAAGTTTGTCATATGTGTGTAATGTTTTCATGGTAGCCCATGAAATGTGTTAGACATAATGAACAGTCATGATTGATGGATTGGACTGAATGTCTGAATGCAACTAGGAGCATTACTAGTTACAGTGCTCTCAGAACACTGGAGCATTTCTCATTAATTAACAACAAAACTAACAAGGTGAGTTGCTCGGCCCGAGATGGAGCTTGTCACTTCGAGTTGACCAAGTTTGCGAGTCGAATCATTGAGTCTTACTATGACTCGGCCGATTTATTCTAAGCTTCGAGATTGCAAGTGACTTGATTCAGATTTGCAAGTGACTCTGCTCGAAATCTCACCTAGTCAAATTGACTTGGCTGCTTGTGAGTTGAGTCATCAAGTTTTCAAAATATGGTAGTACTAGAATCCTTCTCCCATCTTCAAAAGAATAAATCCTTACCTTTGATTTCTCCAAGGACGGAGATTTCGTGAAATGACCAAAATACCATTTCAATGATCGTATGCAGGTATGGGCCTCTTTGCTATTGTACAGTCGGATACTAGACGAGATCGAAGCAAATGACTACAACAATTTCACTAAGAGGGCGTACGTTAGCAAAGCAAAGAAGATAATGGCATTGCCGGCTGCCTATGCGAGATCCCTTGTGAGCCCTTCAAGAACACTTTCGACCCTCGTAAAAGCATGATGGTTAGACAAGAACCATCTTATATGAAAATTCCAAGAACTCCTACTGAAAAGAAATAGAAAGAACAACAAAGGATTATATCTGTATATTAGAATTAGCGTCCCAAAATGAACATCTATAGTCATTCATGGTAGTATTGTTCCTTTGTATAGTCTCGTCTTTTACTTTTATTGAGAGAAGTATGGGAAAATGATGTTTTTGTCACAATGAGCTTTGTAAAAATGGTGTTTTCTCATTCGCTATTATGAAAACAGCTATGGGCAGACACGGATTCCCATTGAGAAAAGGCCCTCTTTTGTAAGTATGGATGTGTTTGGATGTCCATCCCAATTAGGAATGGGTCGGGTGCCGTTTCTCCGTGAACTACATCAGGTATGTTTTGAGCAGGGCCTCAAACGTGGCCAATGTTGATTTGCACGAAAAAACATGGGAAAATGGCATCCCGCCTATTAGAGAAAGTAGTGGAAACATGGTATCCAAACGACGGGTTCCAAATCCATGTCGCACTTATGCTTGTTTGGGTGCATCCAAACATTTTCTGGGAAAGCTTCTGTTCTTCGGGAAATGATGACAAGGAAAATGCGCTCGCTCTGGGTGCATGGAGAGTTGGTGTGCTTTGTTTTCCGCCATTTTAGGGAGCGCTTGGATAGTATGTCACTTTACAAAAGCTGCTTATGCCTCAAATTATCTTGGTTTTTTCTTATCAGCGGTATGTTTGTAAACAATATACTTGTCAACCAAAAAGTAGTATTTAGCCCTCAAGTTTCTTCCGTCCACACTTAATGTGGACCATTCATTATATTGGACCCACTTTGGCCCGTCTTCAATGTGAATTGTCCAACATGTGGGGCTTACCTTCAATGTGGGTTGTTTGCCTCACAAGACCCACATTTGATGTGGGCTATCCATCAGGTGGGGCTTACCTTGGATGTGGACCATATGTCATGCAGGCCCACCTTTAATGTGGATTGTCCGTCATATAGCACCTAACTTCGAAGTGGGTCATCCATCAAGTGGGGCCTGCCTTGGATGTGGGTCATTCATAATTATGGGCTGACCTTATGAACTGTCCTCATGTGAGCCCACCTTTAATATCCATCGTACATCATGTGGAGCCTACCTTTGATGTGGAATGTCCATCATGCGGGGCCCACTTGGATGTAGGTAATTCATTATCAACACCTTTGATGTGGACTGCACATTATGTGGCCCCCTTGTTGTGGGTCATCCATCATATGGGGCCATCGTCAAAATAAGTTGTCCATCATGTGAGGCCCACCTTCAATGGCCACCACCCATCATGTGGAGCCCATCTTTGATGTGGATCATCCATCAAGTTGGCCCCAACTTCAATATGGGTCGTTGCTCATTTGAGGCCTGCCTTGGATGTAGGCCATTCATCATTTGGGGTCGACCATTGATGTAGGGTTGTCCATTATGTGGGGCCTACCTTTAATATTATTATTCATCATGTGGGGCCACCTTTAATATCCACCACCCCTCATGTGCCCAACCTTAATATGGATCATCCATTGTGTGGGCCTGCCTTCGATGTGGGTTGTCCATCATGTGGGGCCTGCTTTGGATTTGGATCATTCATCATTAGGAGCCTACCTTTGATGTTGACAATCCATTATGTGGGCTCACCTTAATGTGAGACCCACCTTTGATTTGGACCCTCCATCATGTGGGCCCTGCCTTTGATGAGGATTGCCCATCATGTAGGGCCTCCTTTGATATGGACAAGAGAGGGGGGAGGAAGAGAAAGAAGGTAGAAAAGTTAAAAGTTGAAAAGCAAGAAAAAAATAAAAGTTTTTACCAAAAAGAATCTTGGGAGTATATGATATTCCTGTAACATTTGATTCTTCATATATATTTATCAAAACATTCATCTAAACGGATGTAAGATTTAAAGTCAAAATTACTCTTAGAGAATTTTGAAGAACCAAAAACCTATCTTTTCTCTCCTCGAAAGGAAAATATGCCTCAGAAGCTATGTTGTGTTTTCAAAAATTCAATCTAACCACCATTTTGAATAACCTAATTTTAGGTGTAGATCTAAAAAAACGAGGCCGACCCTTTATTTAGGTGGACCATACGATTGGAAATAGTGTACACAGCAATGTACTCTATTTCTCTCTGTATACTCTCGGTGTTTCGTATGATTCAATGCGTTACATAAGAAAAGCGCATTCCTTTTTATAACAGAGGAAGGAGAGTTTGGGTGGGATTGGGATAAAGCCTGATCAAATCCCTATCTTCAATTAAAAATCAAATTCATATTTGAATTTGAAATTTAATTGAAAGGAAGAGACCGGAGAATACATGGGATGTACCCACTAGTGATTGCTCACAAGTGGGCCCCACTGGTCTACGTCCAACACCATGCCCATACTTAAAACTATTACCCTCTATATGACCCACCTAAATCATGGATTGTCTAGATTCTTAGCCCTACGCCTAAATATTTTCGTGGAATCTAATGGTTGGAGAGGACTTCTTATAATCTTCACGGTGGGCCCTATAAAAAAAATCAATGTTGGACATCTCTCTTAACTGTTTCTTTTAATGTGGTCTTAGCCTGATTTTTTTTTATTTCCTTGGACCTAACGTGGAATTACACAACTAAGGGTCGGAGTGAATTTCACATAAATATTACAGTGGGCTTAGGTGTACCTTGAAATTGCGTTGATTGTCTAACACGACACCATGCTATGCGAAAGCTTATGAAGCTTAGAATTATGGCTTAGTCCTAGAAGGGGTGAATATAATCACTTAAAAATTCCATCTAATTAAACAATTTTAACAAATAAAGCACAAAGGTCCAAGATCATAGACTATAAATTATTCAACTAATTGAGCTACTAGTATATGATAAGAGATATGAAATACCAACTATGTGTGCTACAATTTAAATACCTAATATACAATCTATTCATGCATTCATATGAATTAACAAATCACTTGCATTCACATAATCAATCGCAAACACAAGGATGTATAGTAGTTCGGCTAATTGCCTACTCCACGCCCGGCGAATGCACTCTCTTCAAGTGTATCGGATTTCACTATATCAAAGATTTCTAATAGGTTTACCTCTAACATTTACAATGGTTTTATAGGTTTACCACAAACCTATACGTATACACCCTTGTCGGTGACGGTCCTATACAAAGGCCTATACGTACTCACTCATGCTGGTGGAACACGTTTCCACCTGTGTCAGTGGCTTCCGCGAAGACTTCCTAGGTTTTCTATTATCTTACATAGAATTTATGCGATTCTAATTCAATGACCAACGTACTTTTCCGCTGGAGGCTCTCATAAAGATTAACACGTACACACCCGTATCTGGTGAATTCGTTTCTACTCAAGGACCTACGTATATTCTCGTCGGAGACGGTCATACACAAAGACCTATTTGAGCTTAGATCTCAAACTCAATGGACTCTAAAATAACAATATTACTTATTTAATTGAGCCATGTTGTTGCACCTTTCTTGAGATTTATCTTCTCTTCTTGAATCCGCTTCTCTTCTGCTCCTCCGATCTTTGATGTGGATACTTTGGCTTCTACGATCGGCTACCTTGCATATGATATACTTATGAAGCTACTAAGGCAATGGGAGAATGATTGAATCTCGTACAACTATTGGGATAGTTGTTTTCCAATTAGGGATTCATCTAAATGGGTATTCTATAGGATATAGAGAAGGATATACCTATGGGTTTGTGTCTAATCTCTAGAAAACGGGAGAAAACATGAACATCTTCACAATGGATCTTGGAATGCTCATTGGAGTGATTAGTCATAACAAGGGTATCATGAATCTCTTTAGTTTAGAGTCTAGTAAAGGGATAATGAATAGGGAATCACGTAAGCTCTAATTACGCAAAAAATCATCAACATGCTCAAGGTCTGAATGCCTATTATATAGAAAAAGGTTTGCAACGACTATAAAACAGGCAAATAACGGCTTTGTCTATAGGATCAAAGAACTCGATTTAGGCAGATTTGTCGATGGATTGTTTTTACTGATCTTCGATGCCATCAAGTGGGGTTTTTGATCAAATCAATTCTTATCGACGGCATGTCGATAGGATCGAGATCCACTCGAAATGCTAAGAGTTTCGTTGTTTTAGGTTATTGATTTACAACAACTCCGAGCTTCTAAAGCTTATCTTAGCATGATCAAATTAAGGTCCTGATGTTATGGGATGATCAAACAAATGTTTACCTATTAGAGAATGGATCATCTTAGAGGCTAAAATTATTTTAGACCTAAAGGGGTCTAAGGTTAAGGTCACCGAGGCACATCAAGTTACCTGTTTCTTTACTCCTTTATGCTTCGTGACTTCACATGTATTCGGTTTTCAGCTTTCAAGGGCTCAACTGACTCACTGATACACTAACACGCATGATTGACAAACAAGTATACTTACACGCCTCTCAAAATTTTATTATTATTATTATTTAATATACAAAAAGCTAGATCTCTTCAATCAATTGCAGGAAGGACACCATCGAAAGCGAATTGTGTGGTGTATCACACCATGTTTGTTGACGTCACCAAGTTTTATGGGCCCCACCATGATGTATGTGTTATATCCACACCGTTCACCCATTTGACAAGATAATTTAGGGCATGATTCAAAAAATGAGATAGATCCAAAGCTCAAGTGGACCACACCACATAAAGGAGTGGGGACAATGATGCCCACAATTAAAACCTTCCCCGAGCCCACCATGATGTTTATTTGCCATCTAACCTATTTGTAAGGTCACACAGACCTAAATGAAGGGAAAGAAATATAAGCTTGATCCAAAACATATGTGGCCCCCAAGAAGTTTTCAATGGTAGGTGTTTAATCCCCACTACTTTATGTAGTGTGGTCCACTTGAGATTTGGTTCTACTTTATTTTTGGGTTCATGCCCAAAAATGATCTTGCCAAATCGATGGACAGTTTGGATATAACACATACATCATGGGGGGGCCCATAGAACTTCGTAACATCAAAACACTACCTAGGTCACCAGTGTGTGACATACCATGCAATCTGCTTCCGACGCCACCGCATATTATTGTGAATGTGGGAATCACGCTCATAAGAGTCTTTTCAAGCTTTTGCTTATGCGATTATGTGGTTTGACGCAAAATATGAAATATTTAATTTGTAGTCACCACTAGCTAGTTAACTCAGATTTCTGCAGTTAACTAGACCCTTTGGAATCCTTAAAAATTAGAGGATCTGAAGATTCCTTATTTTATAATGACTCTTAATCTACATCTTGGAATTCTGAGTAAGGGACCATAGTAACAAAGGAAGGTGTTAGACACCTTCTTTACCCGCATGAATGTATGATCTTTACTTTATGGAACTTAGTGAATTATAAGGAATTTGATTAGCCTAGAGTTAAATAGTGCAATGAATGGATAATATATGGTGCAATAGTGCAATGTCCAACTTAAGAGTGAGTGAGAGCTCAAAACACAAGCGATATGTTAAAACTAAGATAGACAGTAAAGAAATGAAAAAGAACTTTGATCGGTCTGAGTTTGTTATGTGGCGAGATCCAAGAAACCATCATGCCAAAGAGCATACACTCAAACTGACTTAAATAGTAGAAATGTTAAGAAGGGAGATGTTGATGCTTAGAATGCAAGAATGATGAGAATGAAGGAATGCAATGTCCAACTCAAGAGTGGGAGCAAGGGATCGAAACACAGGTGATTTGAAAAAGCCCATTTACCTGAGAGAGATGTTAAATTATGAAGAAGAAGAAGAAGAAAAAAAAAAACAGGTCCCAATCAATCCAATTTTTATGTGGTAGGATTTGGAAATCTAGCATGCCCTATAACATACACTCAAATAGACTAGAGAAGTAAGGGGTTAAGGAGAGAATTATTGCAAATGCTGGTTCATGGATGAATGCAGCTAATTCGTGGCTTTGGTATCCATGAGAGAGGGTGATGAATAGATAGGTTGTCACAAGGATCAACTCGAGAGGGGTGGATCGGCCTTCTGGTAATTCGAGCAACTGAGGTTTGGGCATGGCTCCGCTTGCATAGGGCTGGAAAGACTCCTCCCATTTGCACTCTCTTTCTCTCCTTGGTGGATGGATGTGATGAGCTAAGGCTCTCTTTTCTCTCCTTGGTGGATGGATGTGATGAGCTAAGGCTCTCTCTTTTCACTCCCTCTTTCTCTCAAGGAAGTGTGGTGTGTGGAAATAATGAAGAGAGGGGTATTTATAATTGTGGTGGGAGGCTTTTTAGTAATTTATGAGAAGTTTGGGAGCTAAAGAAGATGGAAGGTTGTAATTGGTTGAGGATATGAGTGTGCCACATGGCCTATCACTGGTTAAGAGATATGGAATGGGGTGTAAAATTTTGAAAGCCCAAGGGTAAACTAATCATTCCGACTTGAGCAATACAATCAAGGTGAGGGTAGAATTCTCCCTCCTCCACCTAAGCAAACCTTTATGATAATCCACTCATCATTAGCTACTTGAACTATGCATTGCACCCCGTTTTCACCAGGAGTTCTGGTGGGACCTTAGTACTTCTTGGGCTTCCTGTCTTTAAGTTGTTAATGGTTTGTAGCTAAATGAGCTTGGGTTTGGTCTTGAATCTGGGCTTTGAAACGGTTCAAAGATTTCAAATATTTTGGATAGATTATGGATTAGTTGTGCTATCCGAGTGGGTTGTCTAACTAAATCTCTTGAAGTAGTTGTAGAAAGGATGCCATTATTAATTTTTAGTGAGGCCCACCGTGATGTGTATATGAAATCTACTCCAGTTGTTAGCTGTGTAATCCGACATTAGGTCCATGGTACAAAAATAAATAAATAAATAAATAAAATAAAAAATAAAAAATAAAAATAAAAACCAGACTGACCTGTTATTTAGATGAGCCACACAAAAGGAAACAATTACAAGAGCCGTCCAACATTGATTTTTCACGGAACTGTAAATATTATAAGAAATTCACTCCAACCATTAGATTCTAAAAAACCAAAAAACATTTAGGCCTTTCGGTGACGCAGATGGGGCAATGCTGCCCTCGAAATTTCCAAGATTGGATGATCCTGACCCTCGCATTAATGGATTAGAAATAGAGGGTGTAGAAAAAACAAAGAGTAATGGTGTTAAAGAAAGGCTAAGATTATATGGCTGGGATCTCTCAATCTAAAAGATTTTTTGGGCACCCGCATTTGTAGCGGGCCTCATCATATTGATGGTTTGGATCACCTAAACATCGGCTCCAGTAGTTCTGATTGGCCCACCACCATGATGACAATGCCTCCAAGTGCTCTAGCAAAATTATACATGCACAGTCCATGATCTGGAAATCCAAACCATCTATGTGATGGACCACACAGTGGATGGTGGATGTCCCAAAAATTTTCCAGATTCAAAGATCCAAACACTTAGATATGGTGGCCAACAACATTTCTTAATAGGGAATTGGCCATGGGACCTTAGCATTCTCCCCAATTGAGGGACTCGGACAAGGTAGTCACCCTACCGATATCTCGCACTGGCCGGTGCCGTGGGCCCCACTATAATGTATGTGGTTTATCCACTCCATCCATCCATTTTACCATCTCATTTATGGAAGGAGCCGAAAAAATTGAAGAAGATATAAATCTCAGGTGGACCACACTACAGAAAACAGTGATGATTGAATGCCCACCATTAAAAGCTTCGTCGCGCCCACTGTAATGTTTATTTGCCATCCAAGCTGTTAATTAGGTCACACATATCTGGAAATGGAAAACACGAAGATCAGCTTAATCCAAAGCTTTTGTGCCCCCAAGAAGTTTTTAATGGTGGCAGTTCAATCACCACTGTTTCCTGTGGTGTGGTCCACCTGAGATTTGGATCTGCCTTATATTTGGGCTCTTGACTTCAAGTGAGCTGAGAAAGTGGATGGACTGCATTGATAAAACACATACATCATGGTGGGCCCAAAGATTTTCCAGCACCGACTAGTACCCACCACCGTAGTGGAGGGGTCATTACCGAAACCGAATCCCCAATCGAGTGGGAAGCTGGTGTACCACACACCAGCTATATAGCTGCTGTAGGTACCTGGAGCTGCGAGTTGTACGAACGGTTCAAAGGAGATCAAAGTTACATGGGCCTCACAGTTATGTATTTATTATATCTAGACCGTTCATCTATTTTTAGAGATCATTTTAGAGCATTATCCAAAAAATGAATCATATCCAAAGATCAGATGGACCACACCACAAATAGCAGTGCAGATAATGATTTTCACCGTTAAAAAATTTGTAGGGCCCACCAAACGTTTATTTTTCATCCAATCTGTTCATAAGGTCACAAAGACCTAGATGAAGAGGAAAAACAAATTTCGTATTGATCCAAAACTTCTGTGACCCCAAAAAGGGTTTCAATGGTAGACGTTTAATCTCCCACTGCTTTTTTAGTGTGGTCCACTTGATAGCTAGATCTATCTTATTTTTCGTCTCAACCCTTAAGACGAGCTCGCCAAATAGATGGACGGTTTGGATATAACACATACATCATGATCAAATTCACGGAACTTGTTAACGTCAATACGCTAGCTATATAGTTGGAGTGAGGTACACCATCGAATCCACTTCCAATAGAGTGGGAGCGGATTCAGTGCAGCCCCGCCCTCACCCAACACGGTGCCGGATGGAAGCGGATTGGTTGGTGTACCTCACACCAGCTATATAGCTGTTGTACTGACGTCAGCAAGTTTTGTAGGTGTGATGAAGAGGTATGTGTTATATCCAAACTGTCCATCCATTTGGTGAGCTTGTCTTAAGGCTTGATATGAAAAATAAGATAGATCTAACTGTCAAGTGGACCACATTGCAAAAAAAAAAAAAAAGTGAGGGATTGTTTTTGGGGTCACCAAAGTTTTGGATCAATATAAAAATTTTTTTCCTCTTCATTTAGGTCTTTGTGACCTTATGAACATATTGGATGGAAAATAAGCGTTATGGTGGGCTCTACAAATTGTTTAACGGTGAAAATCATTATCCACGCTTCTATTTATGGTGTGGGCCAGATGATCTTTGGAAATGATTCATTTTTTGGAAATGTTCTAAAATGATCTCTAAAAATAGATGAACAGTGTAGATATAATAAATACATCACTTTGGGCTCATGTAACTTTGATCTCCTTTGAACCGTTACAACTCGGAGCTCGAGGAGCGTCAGTGCTCGTCTTCGCACGAAACGTACCTACAATAGCTATATAGCTGGTGTGTGGTACACCAACCAATCTGCTTCTGTGCCAGATGAAGACTGTGTACTGACAGCGACAGTAGGGAGGTGCCTGCTGACAGTGCTATGTGGGCCCGACATGATATATGTGTTTTATCCAAGCTGTCCATCTATTTTTCCAGATCATTATAGAGCATGAGCCCAAAATTGAGGAAGATCCAAATCTCGAGTGGACCACACCAGAAGAAACAGTTGCGATTGAATTCGCACCATTAAAAACTTCCTAAGGCTCATTATAATGTTTATTAGTCATCATATTAGGTCACGCACATCCGGATGAAGAGAAGACACAAATATCAGCTTAATCCAAAACTTTTGTGGCATATAAGAAGTTTTTAATAGTAAGCATTCAATCACCACTCTTTCCTATGGTGTGGTCTATATGAGATTTGGATTTGCCTCATATTTTAGGCTCACATTATAAAATAGTTTGGAAAATGGATGTATGGCGTGAATAGGACACATACATCATGGTGGGACCCATAGAGCACTGTCAGTAGCCACTTGGCAATCTGCATCCAATGGTGCCGCCCTAATCATGGCCCCACTTTGATGCATGTATTATATGCACGTTGTCCATCCCTTTTGCCAATATAATTGTATTATCACTGATTTTATTAATTTATTGATTGCAGCCAAATCTTTTATAATCGGATTTCGAGTTAGTAACTTATTTTCTATTTATTTATTTTTTGTTCTTTTCTTCTTAAAAGAGGTTCATGGACAAAAGACATCGGTGGAATAGTTATTTTATAATGTATTAGCTGTGTTCGAAATGATTTCGCTAAAGAATCGCAAGGCATTTTCACATATTGTTGGTAGCTCGATTTATTTTCTATTGTATGGGCATGTCAGAATTAATACAACGACTCGATCCAAACCGATCAACTTTGACCACAAGCACTAAAATAAGCATATATGTCCAATATATATGATCAACTTCTAAGAAGATTGGTTACTTACTTAGCCACTTGCAGAATTTGATCATGATCAGGCGATAATCGAAGGGTGGGGTTCTTCCTCCGAAGATGGGTTACTTTGTGCATTCCAAAAAAACAAGACTTTCAGAATACCAGTGCAAATCAAACAAAGAAAAAACTCACAATCAGTCATTAGAAGCAACTGCAAGACTGCATCTCTTAAAAGAAATGCTTGATGTTGGATAAAGAACAATACCAACGTATGAGTGTAGACTTGAATTACAACTAAAGATTATGGCTAAGAATTATTGCTACTCCTAGGATAAGCTGGGATAAAAGATAAACTGATAGATTTGATTTATTGTTGTGTTGAATTGGTTGTGTTGTTGTTGGTTGTGATTACATTCATATGCTATTTATAGATTTTTGTTGTAGCTTATTCTTCCATATCATTTTTCCATTACAACAACGATTACATTGGTAAAAAAACCTTTCTAGATTCTTCTCTTCTCTAGATCATTCTTTTAGTACGTTTCTCTTTAAGACGGTTCCTCTTATGTTAGTTAAGGCTTTGCTTTGGTTGCCCTCAGTCGCCTTTTATATCTTAAACAACTTGATCGCGCTCCACTTGACCTTTCTCTGCATCTTTTCATGTCGATCGCGCTCCACTCGACCTCTCTCTGCATCTTTTCATGTCGATCGCTTAACCGCGCTTCTTGTATATCGACCACAATACTCCGTCAACTAACCACTGATGTGTAAAACTAGCTTTACGACAGCTGTAATTAGCAAAAAGTACTCCAAATCTTTGAAGATATTTTTATCCACTTCCTATTCCTCATGTAATGCCGCGCATCGCCCTCTTATTGGCTTTCTCAGAATAGCCAGAAATAGGGTACAACATTACCCCCCATATCGCTTCACCTTTGGGAAAAGGTGACAGCAACATTATTTCGTTGTCCAACATCGTAAATGTAATCAATCATTAATTCACATATCGTTTCCTCATTTATTCTACTCAACTAATGTTGTATCAAGAGATATCCTTTATCTCATGCTTTTAGGTTGTCTATGCGACACGTCGCATAAAATCGTATCATACGAGGAGTCATGATAATCTTTTCATTAATGTGCACCTATCGCAGCCGATACATAAGCAACTCTTAAGTTGGTGCTTCTCCCCTTTCACTCTTCTTCTCTTGCATCAAACTCCTCATGATTTCCTTTCCTCAAGTCACAATGGATCCATCTTCTTCTTTTTCTGCTCTAATTTTTCACTTGGAATCCTTCACCAAAGACCTTGATGTCCTATCGTCTGAAGTGCTTAATAATCTTCTACTCAACACTCCAACTGAACCAAACATTGCATTGCTGACGCCTGGTCTTGCTTTTCATCCAGCAGTCACCTATGAACAACTTCGTAAAATCGAGCCCAACTTCCCAAAGTGCTTTGAT
Source organism: Magnolia changhungtana (assembly GCA_030180095.1). Lineage (NCBI taxonomy): Eukaryota > Viridiplantae > Streptophyta > Magnoliopsida > Magnoliales > Magnoliaceae > Magnolia > Magnolia changhungtana. Next base: position 3,143,044 of record JASAUF010000336.1, read on the forward strand.
AAAGTTCTGCTTATCCAATAAGACAATCTTCCAGACCCCTCCAATGCATTCAAGTCTCTATTAGCATGTCCAAAGCCGATGAATGACTGGGTTGAATAATTTACTCGTGTTGAAGCACAATATGGAGATACATGAAAGAGAGCAGGAACTTATGAATGTATCAAATTTTCTTTGCATGAATATCCAGCCAATTCCTCCATTCTTATAACAACATTGACTTCTGGAGTCAATTAACCAATACATTCCATTTTGGATGCGGCCCTATGAGTCCATCAATCAAGGATGTATGTGCATTCACTCACCTTCTACCCTTTGGGGAACCTATCTACCCGAACTTTGCTCTGAAAAATCCACATCCCTTCACTGTCTCAGACAAGATTGGCAAGGCATATTCTACATTCATGGCTCTTTAACGCAAATATCAGGATGAGGTTGATGAATAAGAACACGTGGTGTTCCTGTGGATGTAAATCTGCTGATTTTTGTTATTTGTGAGTGATCTGTAAATCATTAAGGAATACATTCATCTAGCCGAGACGCTCGCTCAATGGCATTAGCTTGCCCATCGCCCTTTTCGTATTCGATCACCTTTATTGTAGCATGTATGAAGCAACCATAAATAGATTTTTACCACTCTGGTGGGCTTATCTGGCTTGTACAAATGTTGTTTTACGAATATTTTGGAATTAAATTTGTGAAATCCGCTCCATCAGAGATAGAATTCACTTCCTTCAACCATCACAACATTCTTTGCTCTAAGATTAATTAATTGTTTGTTGAATGTATGAACTTCTTTCTTTATTTTACTCTCAACAAGTTCAGTCATACTTTTTGCCCCTTCAAGGATAAAGAGTTCAGTCCGACATGGTTCACTGAAGAATATGAATTGCCTGACATCAAATAAAAAAAACTTCAGGGATACCGCTTGGAAAAACTATTTAATATACAGAGACCTATCATATAATGGTACCATAGACATGGGCGTTAATTCCAAGGCCAGCATTGAACAGTACCGTCCCAATCTTCTTACATGCCAGTTTGGTTTAGCTCAAGGTATCCATTTTCCTTCATTCATCAAACTTATAACCATCCTCCAACTTATCGACCAGTCGTGGACTCGGTCACCATTTACCAAACTCTCCATAAAGGGTTTGAGTCCATCAACTCTTCTTTCACACTCACTCTTTTCACCAATCATCCAAATCATCTAAAATCATTCTGATTATGGTGGAAGAATTATTATGGGACTTTGATCAGTAGGTCTCATGAATTAATAATCAGTCGGCTTTCTTCTTCATCAAAGGTAGGAAAAGCTGTGGCCGAGAAAAAGAAAACAAATAAAGAAAGCACCAAGAAGTCGACTGTTCCTCGATCGGTCGTGCCTCTTGTCCAAAGAAAGACAATATCAAGGAAGGCAATCTTGACCACATCGATCATCCTATCTCCAGCACCAGCAAATTGTCAGAAATTGTCTCTTTTCATCTTTATTTTATTGTTTAGCTGTAGGTTATATACATTTCAAAAAAAAAAAAAAACTAACTAAAACCTATTCTTTGCTATACAATTCCGTCTCCTAGACTCATGCTACACTTCCTTATTTACGGGATGTTACAAACTTCAAATGCCTAAAATCTCTCTTGGTTGTTTACAATGATAGCTCATGCCAACAACTCTCTTGGTTGTTTACAATGACAGCTCATGCCAACACTCCCCCTCAAGTTGATGCATAGAGGTCTCGCATGCCCAACTTGTCAAGTGAGTTGTAAAAGTCTTTGCTAGATACAGCTTTTGTAAGGATGTCCGCCAACTGATCTTTAGATTTCACAAACGGAAACCTAATTGTTTTTACTTTAAGATTCTCTTTGATGAAGTGTCGATCTACCTCCACATGTTTAATACGATCATGTTGAATAGGATTGTGAGAAATGACAATTGCAGCTTTATTGTCACAAAAGATATCCATCTCGGAAGTGGGGGCAAACCCGATTTTAGTGAGTAGCTTTCTTAGCCAAAGGAGTTCACAAAGACCCTTGGTCATTCCCCTAAACTTAGCTTCAGCACTTGACAAAGCTACCACCTTTTGTTTCTTGCTTCTCCAGGTTACAAGATTTCTCCCCCAACAAATGTAAAATATCCTGAGGTGGATTTTCTGTCAATGATATTACATGCCCAATTCACATCCGTATATCCATAAACAATCGACTGACTGTTATGTTTTGAGAACATAAGCCCCTTACCCGGGGATGACTTCAAGTATCGAAGCATTCAAATCACTACTTCCATATGACTTTTACTTGGATTATGCATAAATTGACTTACAACACTTATAGCGTATGCAATATTTGGACGAGTATGGGAGAGATAAATGAGTTTACCAACTAATCTTTAGTATCTTCCTTTATCTGTTGGTACTTAGTCTGGGTATTCTCGAAGCTTGTGATTCTAAACCATGGGGGTGTCTGCAGGTCTACACTCCAACATCCTTACTTTGGTTAACAAGTCTAATATGTATTTCTGTTAGGAGAGAAATATACCTTACTTAGACCTGACAACTTCAATTCCCAAGAAATACTTGAGTCCTTCCATATTTTTCATCTCAAATTCAGTTGCTAATTGCTTTTGAAGCAGAGAGATTTTTTCTTCATCATCTCCTGTAATAATCATGTCATCTATATAGACTATCAAAGCAGTTACCTTGCCCAACTGATGCTTTAAGAACAAAGCATGGTCAGAGTTACTTTGTTGGAAGCCATATTTCTTTATTGCCAAGCTAAACTTTTCAAACTATGCTCGTGGTGATTGCTTCAGTCCGTACAATGCTCACTGCAATTTACACACCACTCCATTCTTTGAAGATGCCGTATACCCTGGAGGAACATCCATATAAACCTCTTCTTAGAGATCACCATTGAGAAAAACATTCTTTACATCAAATTGATACAAAGGCCAATCAAGATTTGCTGCAAGTGACAATAACACCCTAACTATATTCAACTTGGCTACAGGTGAGAAAGTCTCTTGATAATCGACACCATACATCTGCGTATATCCCTTCGCTACTAGTCTTGCTTTGTACCATTCAATAGATCCATCTACTTTGTGGTTAATGGAGAACACCCATTTGCACCCCATGGTTTGTTTTCCTTCAGGTAATGGAACAAGAGTCCATGTATCGTTTTTAAGTAGTGCTTCCATTTCTTCCTCTATAGCTCGGGTCCATCTTGGATTTGCCAATGCCTCATGAACACTGGTAGGAATCTCACATATGGAGAGTTCCTATGCAAATTTCTTGAGAGGTTCAGAGAGTTCCTTGGTGGATACATAGTTAGCAATTGGATACCTCGACCTTCGTTTTACAATATCTGGAGAGTATCTATTAGGTGGCTTGCCACGATTGTACCTGCGAGGTAAGACATATCTCGCAAAAGCATCTATATCATCGGTATGTAAGGGTGTAATAACAGTACTTACCTTAGGAGTATTTCTCAGGAGATGATTCGGCTTGCACTTCAAAGAGAGGGGATATATGTTCGGTCTCAGATGTTGCATGCTCTACATTAGGATATATCTTGGCTTCACAGTTCACAACGCCTGAGTTATCATTCGGCCCATTATGCTCCTGCGACTTCTCATGATTCTGCCCCTCTTGTTCACATGGATATATCTTGGCTTCACAGTTCACAACACCTGAGTTATCATTCGGCCCATCATGCTCCTGCAGCTTCTCATGATTTTGTCCCTCATGTTCATGTGGCCCCTCATGTCTGAACCAATCAAACTCATTCGGCATCTCATGTTGGAACAAATTCAACTTTTCATTATGTATCTCCCCCTGAAGAGAAGTACGTGCTGAAGAGAAAAAAAACATATCAGTCTCCAAGAATTGGACATCCATAGTCATATAGAGTCTGCGAGTGGTAGGATCATAGCACCGATACCCTTTTTTTATGGATGTCATAGCCCAAAAATAAACACCGACTTGCACACGGATCAAGTTTAGTGCGCTGGTTCTTGTGGAGATACACATAAACGACACACCCAAAGACACGAGGATGAAGCATCAATGCGGTAGGTAGTGACACATAAGTAGAAAGACATTGGAGTGGTGTCTTAAAGGATAAAACCTTAGAAGGCATTCGGTTGAGAAGATGGACAGCAGTTGGGACAACATCGGTCCAAAACCATTTGGGCATATAAGCACCAAGAAGCAAAGCACGAGCAGTCTCAAGAACATATCTATTCTTCCTCTCGATGACACTGTTCTGTTGAGGTGTTTGTTAGCATGAAGTTTCATGAATTAAACCATGTTGAGTAAAGTACGCTTTAAGGTGCTAATTGACATATTCACAATCATTATCAAAGCGAAGAACCTTCATGGTGGCACCGTACTGAGTACCAACCATAGCATGAAATATTTCAAAGGCATTGAGAACCTCATCTTTGTGTTTCATCAAGTAGAGCCATGTCATATGGGTACAATCATCCACAAAAATAACAAACCAACAAAAGCCAGACATATTAGTAATAGGTAAAGGCCCCCATACATCAGAGTGAATTAACGTAAATGGAGTGTCACTTTTAGTCATGCTTAATGGATAAGTAGCGTGATAGCTCTTAGCCAAAAATACAAGTGTCACATTTCAAATCAGATGTCTGTAAATACTTAAACAGATCAGGAAAAACATGCTTCAAATAAGGAAAAGATGGGTGTCCCAAGCGTCGATGTCACAACCAAGTAGTGTCTCTTTATCAGCATGCGGATAGTTCATGTTATTGGCCTGGCCGATACTGATGTCTTCCACATAATATAATCCCCCCTCTTAGTACCACGTCTAATTATCTCGGTGAGAATATCTTGAGAATAGGTTTTAGTTTTTTTTTTTTTTTGGATAATGTCAGAAATTTGGATAAATAAGTACAACACACATAAGGTCTGCAGTAAGCTGACTTGCAGACAACAATTTATGGGATAGAGACGGAACAAGTATTAGCTAAATGTAAGGATGGAGATAAGGTCACAGAGCCAGCTCCAGTGACTGGTGAGATAACACCATTTGCATTGGCTATGTATTGAGGGTCAAATATTGCATATCAGACCCTAATAATTACCTGATTTTACGAATATGATATTGTTTAACGACCTGGTTTAATCATGTTTATGTTGTAAGGTGGATTTATAAGTGTGGACTGAAAAAGATGCTAAAAGCATAAATTTAACGCTCATGAGTCACTAAGGCAAGGGACAGACCCCAAGGGACCAAGATCAACGGATTTACACGCCAAAGATCCGAGAAAGTCGGGAAACTGAAGCTCAAGTGGCCTGAAAGTCAGCCAGAATGCAAGATCACAAGGTTTCCACCATCCGTTCAGTTCAAAACTTCGTACACGGCCTGAGGACCTTAAATTAACCGTACACGTAAATTTTCAACCATTGGATTCCTCTAGAAGTGGCCCGACAGACAAATCAGCTCCTTGAATCCTTAAGTGGGGCCGCCTTGTACCTGGATATGCTTCATTTTTTGTCCCAACGCTTAAAATGATATGACAAAGTGGACGGATGGAGCGGATTTCAAACAAACATCTCAGTGGACCCCACGTGGAGGTGCATGTACACCATGCACACGAGGGGCGCCTCCCACCGAACGCATAAAGTCGGGTCAGCAGGCGCTGACCCGATCTCCTTCTTAGAACGGGATTTCCCGTTTTTCACTCTGCAACAAGGACCTGCTGCATCTCTTTGTGGGCCACCATCTGAATCCATCAGTCCAATCTGGACCATTCATTCATCTCTTGGGGCGGTGAGAACCCATGCCTATGTAGAAGAATTGTAATAGATCGTGACGATTGGGTTTCAGCCTTTCAAAGCATAATGGATGGCGGAGCAGAGAGATCGGTGGGTCACACCAAAATTTGTCCAAAACACGTCATATCCGAACGGTTTTTTGGGTAGAACATAATGTACGGTGTAGATTTCTCAGATGATTTGAATTGTGGGCCCCGCCAGCAGCTCAGCGGAAGGAATTTGTTGCTGCGAACAGAGCCACTGACTCGTTACAGTGGGCCACCATCTTGATTCGAAGTCCCGATCCAGACCGTCCATTGAATTCCCACAAGCCCTATTACCAAGGCCTAGGTGACAAAACTCCAAAGAACAGCGATAATGGGCTTCTAGCAGTTCACACACAGGACGAACGGCGGCAAGAAAAATCCAGTGGACCGCACCAGAACCCATCCAAAACCGACCATACCCAACTGAAATTTCATGGGGAATCCGGTGGACGGTTTGGATTTCTCAAAAGATTAAGGAAGTGGGTCCCACTGAGAGTCCAGCGCCGACGTCTGCGGATCCTGTTTACGCAGTCTGCGCATGCTCGGCCAATCCGGGCCATTTTTGCAAGCATGGTGAGGAACGGTCCGACCATCTGGACCATCTAAAATTGGGCCATAGCATGGCCGACCACACCCAAGATGACTGTCTGGATTAGATGCTGAACAGAAATTCTGGATTGCTGTTATTGAGGATTGCTGCGAACGGAAGAAAGCTGTTTTGGATGGTTGCTGCGTAAGTCTTACGCACCAGTGCGAAAGTCCCCACCGACCTTTCAGTTTCTATAAAAGGGAGAGGAAACCGTGGGACCGGGGAGAGCTGAGCTCGGCTTGAACGTGGATAGAGAGCGGAGACAGGAAGTAGAGTATTTTTTTCTATTTATTTCTTTTTCTGTTTTTATTTTGAGGATGGTGCAATCATGTCCATGAGAAGCTAAACCTCTTAGCTAGGGCTAAGAGGTGAAGCTTATAGCGTGATGGGAGGATTTATGTTTGTGCCTTTGGTTTAGACTGAATGGATTTTGATTTAATTTTATTATGGGAATATTTTTAGTTTTTAACAGTCTGTTGTGACTAAAATTACAATGGGTCTGCAATGGCTTTGAGTATTTCCTTTGCCTCTTTATGCTTATGACGTTAGGAAACCCTGTTGTTCACCATCGTCTCCTGGGCATGGTCGGATGACGGTACCCGTCCTGATTCTCATATATCGTATGATTGGTTGGTAATTAGTTTAATTCTGTTGTTTACTTTGTCTCCTGGGCATGGTTTGGTGATGGAATCCATTCTAATTCATATACCTTTCATCTCTTGAAAACTATATCAAATAAGTTCAGTTTAATTTCCATGATTCTTGAAGCAAGCGTAAGATCTCCCTGATCTCTACAAGTGGATCCTCTGAATCCCTAGTTTCCCTTCTCTGAATTTTCTTAAGTTTTAGATAAATATTTCACCATTATTCCTCAAATCACAATTGGTTTAGAATTCATCTTATTCTAGTCCTAGTTCTGGTAAATTTCAGAAAAAGTACAAGTATCAGTCTCTTGGGATTCGACCTCGGTCTCACTGAGTTTATTACTACATCACAGCCCTATACTTGGGGAGTGAACACTATGCTAGTGCGTCGTGGAAGAGAGGTTTGAGTGAAGTCTGCGGCAGTAAAGGTCATATGGTCAGTGGCCCCCAAGTCGAGAAGCCATGCACTATAGTCCACATCTCTGCGAGAGGTAAGAAGAGCAAGGCCAGGGGTACCTGAGTTCAAGTTAGGAGGAGCATTCGTGGATGTTACAGCTGATTGTATAAGAGAAAGATGGGGCTTTGCTGCAGCAACAACAGTTGTGCCTGAACTTCCATTGGTTCCGGTTCCATCAGGACGTTTACGGGCTTGAAGATCATGCCAACAATTAGGGTACCCATGCAACTTAAAACAGTTTTCATGTGTGTGTTTCTGGTTTTCATAATGAGAACATTTTTTCGCATCAATAGAATTCCGGGTCTTGGAAGATTTACCAGGGGCAAATGTGCTTAACGTTAGGGCTTTGGAAGCCAAGATAGCCCCCCGGAGCCCATCGGTGTCATGGAAAGTCATAACCTGCTGTCGAATAGCCTCCCATCTAACATGCGCATACGCTTGTTCGACTGTAGGAAACGGTTTCATCTGTAAAACATCAGCCCGTATTTTGTCTAGTCGATCGTCAAGACCATCCAGAAACACATAAACACGGTCTTCCTGGATGATCCGATTATAGTGCTGAATATCAACAGAGCATTCCATAGGATCTGGCCGGCGGAAATCAATTTCACGCCATAAACCCTGCAACTCAGTGTAATATTTTTTCCAGCGAGCCAGCAGCTTGCTTCAGTCGTGTCACACGCCGTCGAAGATCGTACACTTGTGAGGTATCACTACCATCAAAGAAGGTAGTTGTTATGGAATCCCAAACCACTTTTGCCGTAAGAAACCGAATAAAATTGCCAATTAAGGACGAATCCATGTAAGAAATTAACCAACCTTTAACAATGGCGTTATCGGTGTGCCACTTGTGAAAGGAGGATCAGTTGGTATCGGAAGAGGAAAGTCACCGCTAAGGTACCCCAGTTTGTCCTTGTCAGAGATATACATCTCGACAACCTGGGACCACAGTGCATAGTTGGAACCATCCAACTTAATGCTGATTGGAGCAGCGGATGTTTCAGTGGTGATGGTCGGGGTCTGAGCGTTGTTCAAAACTTCGATCATCCTTGTCGTCAATTCAAGGATAGAGTCAAAGAGATTAGACGTGTTGCCAGAGGAGTTCGGATTATCAGAGTCCGCCAAGAACGGAGGTATGGTTAGGGTGCAATACAGGAAGTCAGAACTCGTTTGGCTTTGATACCATGTCAGGAATTCTCTTTTTCATCTTTATTTTATTGTTTACCCGTAGGTTATATACATTTCAATAAAAAAAACTAAAACCTATTCTTTGCTATACAATTCCTGTAACGCCCTGAAAATTAGGGGTCGTGTATATACTCGACTCCCAAGTTCCAAGGTGTCACTTATAACCGATTTTCACTATAATTTGCGTTTAATTAAATGTAAAGGTGCAGCGTGGAATTACTTGGAACATGAAGCACAACCCCAACTAATCTGCTGAAATGAAAGAAGTCAAATACATATACAGATCCAAAAGAACATAAGTGGGTCGCACAAGGCATTGCCCAACAAATCACATAAAGAATGATATATCAAAAAAATAAAGCTGAGTCCACTACTTAGTGATCCAGAATCCCGTCTACTAAGCCGATGAAGACCCGCTCATCAACTAGAAGTAAGAGAACTCGTCCTCCCCGTTGAGGCTCGCGTCACCGGGCTCCTCGTACTTTGCATCACCTGCATCTACGGGCGAGTCTGGTTGGTGTTTTAAAACACCGTCCCAGAGTGGGAGTGAGTGATCAACTCAGTGGGTGCTATTAGTCTCAAGTTATAACAGACATCAATTATATTAAGAATTTAATGAAAAACAGTCAATTATAAATGCCTAACTAATCTTATTAATGTGCTGCATGATGGGTGATATGATGCATGCCCTAACCACAATGCTCCCTCGAGCGACTCCATCTAACGATCGCGTATGACCACACTCCCTCAGAGCGACCTCGACTGCCGAGTCGCCACCCTAGTTAGTGCGATGCAATGCGATGGTATTAACCGAGTTCTTAGTTAAGTCCGTTCATCCAGCCACTTGGGGAATCTGATACACCTCACGTATCAAATGCCCTGAACTAGTTGCGAGGCCAAGGCCCCCCAATGTGTGAGGCCAAGACCCGGCGATCCTTGATCCCGTCGGGTTCCTCATCCCCGACTTCAAGCACATGGGGAGTACCGAGAGAAAGTGATTGCTCGCGGTCACTATGGGGAGGCGCATCACCCCAACGTAGGCCGACAGCTAGGACATAGTGTCTCATTCCACCATGCTCGGCTCACAAGACTGTGGATCGATATTCAATTCGTTATTAATGGACTACAACGGTGGTAGGTTATTACAGATTCCATACATATGTGAGCAAACATGGTTAACAAACAAGGTTGGTCAGATAGTAGGCTAGACCGCACGAGTCAGGCGAGCATGCGACGAACGACGTCGGGTATGAACGACGTCGGGTACAATAGACCCATGTAGTCGAACTACTGTCACTCATACACACCCTCCCAATCCGTGGGTTTAGTCTTAGGGTAATCAAACCAATGGGGCTACCTTTCCACCTCATGTTCCTGACCAATCCAAGGGTTTGAAGATGATTCATAGCATGCCAACATCAAAGTTATCAACTAGCATACGGCATCATGTTGCTTATAACCTATCATACAATTCAATATTCCTAACAAGCTTATTACATTATTATAAATAAGTGCATGTGAGAGGTGTGGGTTAGTTAAGGAATCAAAATGCACAAAGGCAAAACATCATACATGTTATAAGCAACAACATATGAGAAAATCATGCAATAGATGAATAAATAACCATACACTAAAGCTCGAGCATGTGAAAGGCACACACACGATCAGGAGAAAAGAAATTAAACAAACATACAATTTCATACACCTCCCCCAAACAAACACTCAAATCCTAGGGTCTCTCTAGATTCTACAAACGCCTCATCCAACAAGCAAAATCATTAAACTCATGACATAATTGGTGCTAGGCCACCTAAGATTAATAGTTCGCACCTATGGTTCGTTGAGATCTTGAAAATGACCTAGAAATGCCAAACTCGGAGTCGATTAACCAGAATCCCTAAAGCAAAGCATTGTATATTAGAATCTCATGCAAATCCTCCCTCAACATGAGGGGTTTCCAAGAAGATGAGAGATTTACCTATCAAATCAGCGGAGAGGGGTTCTCCCAGTTGTGGATGATAGATTTCCTTGAGGGAGAGGTAGGGTTTTGTAAGATGGGACTCCCTTGGCCCTACTTTGATCTATGACCCACATTCACTCTCCTTCACTCTCCCTTCCTCTCTTCTTCCTTTCTTCTTTCTCCCTTTTCTCTCTTCTCTCTTTCCTTCCCTAGGGCGAATTCGTATGGGGAGAGGGTTGCCCAAAAGAAACCCCTTTTATAATGTTAGATTTGGTGCAAATGGCCCCAAACTTCCACAATTTCTCAAAATATACCACTAGGACTCCCTATTGGTGTTGGGGCAGCCCTAACACCCTTCTAGCTACCAAACTTAGTGTATAGGTGCCTTATGGCCTGATGAGAGGTCATGCAAAGTTTGGGAACAAACGAGTGATCGAGTATGGGGTTTGAGCATACGGTTCCGATCTTTAAATGGCCCTGAGGGGCCCATTTCGGTGATTGAAGTGGCTTTGGTGGCCCTCTGACCATGAAACTTACATGATAGGTGACCCATGGCCCGATGAAGGGCCATGCAAAATTTGGGGACGATCGGATATGGGGTTTGGTCACACGGGTTTGATTCGCGATCAACGGTCACCGTGCCACGATTGGGACCCAGATTTTGTGGGCAATCGTAGAAAAATACATTAGACCTTCACTGTAAATTTGGAAGAAATCCGACGGCTGGAAAGTCTGGTATCTCATTTTTATTTGCAAGTGCCAGATTCTAATTCTGGCATTGGTGGGGTGCATTTGGCAAGTGCCAGATTCTAATTTTGGGTGTCCACTGGGCCTATGGTCTGTAATAGACCATAAACCCATCGAGATCTTCAGTTTCCTAAATTTTAAGATTTTTCTGACCCTTCTCGGTCGCTGGGTGGCTCACACGGGCTGTTGTTAAGTGTAAACAGGCCATCTGGCTTGGCGACCCGCACTTTGTCCCATCATAACTAGACTGGTCCACCCAAGTATAAACTAACATTGAGTGCTAATGGTCATTAAGTGATATTATAAGTTAATTAATAAAAAAATCTCAAGGATTTTTAAAAATCCAAAACAGTGAAAAACTAGGATGTTATAATATACACCCCTTAAAAACAATTTCGTCACAAAATTACCTAAGGGTAATAATCAAAGATTTTATTATTTCATTTGCCTAAATTATTTTATTGATTTCAAGTTTATATGCATGATAAGGTGTATACTATCTATAATAGTTTGGCTCATTTTAGTCTACCCCCTTACAACTTTTTCACCCTGATGGTTTACTAAAAATTATTTAATTATCTAATTATTTTTAAAAAAAAATTTTTAAAAAGATTTGGATTCATGACGACGATTTCCCTATATCTAGAGTAAAAATATTTATTTTCAATGTTAGACTAATACGGAGAGACGGTTGTAGTGGGCTTGAACGTGATACGTCGATCATCTATCTGACCAGGGTAGAAGGCTCATCGTATCCCTTCTTCGTCCTGATGGATCCTGGTCTTCTGCTCGGGCAAAGCAGTGAGTCCATTAGTAGTCGCCTAGGATTGAGAATTGAGTCAAGCCACGAATGCTTCACAAGTGTATACTTCCATAATTCCGTAGTTCGATCAATCTAAATGTTTAAGGAACGACCATTATTGGAAAGTTTAAATCTCCTATTTATAATGTTGCCCTTTGGGTCTTAGTCCAAGAGAGTTCTCATTTTAATTCTTATCTAACTTAGTGATTTAAATCTCCCACGGTGCTTATGGTCAAATGATTATCCTAAAAAGGTTTCTAATAGTATAAAATCTTATATGTTTATCACCATTTTGATCTCATGTCTAGTGGGTTAGGAGCAAACTGCACACTGCACTTCAGTTTCCTAAACTTCGAGAGTGAATGAAGAATCAAAAGTTCTAAGGTATTTTAGAGGTTTGAAGTGCTAATAAGGCTAAGAAGGATACAAAAAGGAAAGACGAAGAATGTCGTCTTCTCAATGTGGTACGAACCTTAAATCTTTAACAGAATAGGAAAACTTCATATATTTTACTATAGTCCGCCTTTAATACGAACTTTCAGAGCCTTAAACTATGAAACCCAATCCTACTCAAGGGTTCTAATTCGATTGCATTGAAAACTACTTAAAATAGAAAAATATATAAAAATTAGTCTAATCATAGGATGATTCCTAGTATTATTAGAAATAAACATTCTTATCTTTCACTGCACATTTGGTTTCTACTACAGACCTATTTAAATTCAATCCATTATAACCTATTTTGCGTTTGCAACAAAACCCATTAATAGATTCAGCTTGTTGTTTAGTTTCTGCTTCTAGAACTATTTCCAACACCCATAGCCTGTCCTGGAACTTGCTTATCAGCTCCTATTTTAGCAGTCTTCACCAGTCAACCATTTGGCCAACACTTAATTCCTAAGGCAGTTCAATAGGAAACTAATAATTCAAACCTAAATCTGTCCACAGTCAACCATCTATCTTCATGACTGATCTGTTTCCTAGCCACTTCTACACCCAACATTGATACCAAAATCTAGCATTGAATGTCCATGGCTACAAAGTATCTGTAATTGTGGACAACACAATATTTAGATGGGGATGTGTATATGGAATCACAGTTTATTTATTTTCATTTAGAGCAACATCACCTATCTGTGATAAAGCACATTAGATGAATGGATTGGGTGGCAGATAAAGACCATGGTAGGCCTCGTATATAACTAACAGTGGATGTTCCTTCTCAACTATTCCATGGGATGGCCCATTTGAGTTTTTGATGATCATATTCTAGTTCAATAGTTGCCTTTGGAAGAAAGAAAAGAAGAAGAAAGGATTGTAGTAATGGGTTTTTGATGATGGATTTGGAGAAGAAGAAAAGAAGAAGAAGAAGAAGAAGAAGAAGAAGGAGATGGGTTTGAGGATGGGAGAGTGAGAGTGATGGAGTGGGAGTAGAGGGAAATGGGTTTAGGAGACGGGTTTAGGAAAGGATTTGAGAATGGGATTGAGAAATGTGGGTTGGATATGAATTTGAAATGGGGTTTGAAGTTTGGGTTTTAGGATGGGTGTTGGGAATGTATTTTGAAATGGGTTTGACAATGGGTTTAGAGAAAATGAAAAGGAATGGGTAGAGGTTGGATGCTCTTGGATGCGTCTCTTGAAAATGGGTTTGAGGTCGGTTTTCATGAATGGGTTTAGGAGTTGAGAGGGAGAGGGTTTTGGTGCGAGAAAAAGATGGTAGATTTGAGAGAGGTATGGAATGATTTGAAAGAAAATGGAGTTTGAGATGGGTTTTAAAAGTGAAAGGGTGAAAATGATGGAGTGAGATAGGTTAGGGAGATAAGAGATGTGAAGGGAATAAAGATGGTTTTGAAGAGGATGATGTGTTGAGGTTTAGAGAAAGAGGTGGGCTTTTCTCTAAAGATTTGGGAGATGGGTTTGTGAAGGAGGAGAAGATAGGTTTGGAGATGTTGAGTGAGATGAATTTGGAGATGAGTTTAAGAAAATGGATTTGAGGGATTGGTGTTAAGAAATGATTTGGGAATGGAGCTTGAGAAGGAGTTTGAGAAAAATTTTGGAAATGGGTTTGTGAAGGGGTGTTGATGTAGAAATGGAAGAAGGCTTTGGAAATGAGATTTGAGAAGAAGAAGAGGACTTTGATGAAGATTTGAGAGGAATTGAAGGATTTGAGTAAGGGTTGTTGGGATGGGTTTCATGGATGAGGAGAGGGATTTGAAAGAAATGGGTTGTGGTTTTTTAGAATGAGGAAGAGAAGGGCTGGGAGAGGGGTCTTCAAGTGACCCCAAACATGTTTAAAACATAAAGAGGGCTACCCATTGGCCGCTTGGGCGGGGGCCATTGTAACGTTTCTTATATATTTAGGAATAGAATAAATTATATATATATATATATATATATTATCATTAAGCTTAAACTCACTCTACAAAATCTTATTTTATTTTGAGTTGTAGAAAAAAAATATTAAAATTCTAAAAGTGACATTTGTCTGAAACTAACGATTTTTTTTTTTTTTTTTGTAAGATTGCATGATGTCTCTATTTCTTGTAAGGTTTCTTATACTTTCGGTAACTAAATTATTTTTAAAATTTTTATAATGTTTTATCATTGAGTTTAAAGACATCTCACAAAATTTCATCTCATTTGGAGTTGTAAATAAATTATTAAAATTCTAGGAGCAACAGTTATCCGAAATTAATAAATTTTGTATAGTTGACAGAACAGTTTAATTTTAACTATATTATAATTTTTATTTTTATTTTCTCATTTTTTATATAAAATTAGACTCATCAAGCTTCAATCTGGCTTTTGAATTACCTATATCGGAGTTGTAACGAAGGAGATATGAATTTTTAAATTTGACCCAAATTTGCAGAAATTTCCGGCGGGGGCAACGCGGGTTAGCAGGGTGACAACGCGGATCGGTGGGGCGGCCACGTGGAATCAACGGGGGCCATGCGGTCCTCTGGACCATTGGCCGGGTGACAACGTGGATCAGCGGGGTGACAACCCAGGTCGGTGGGGCGACCACACGGGTCAGCGGGGTGACCACGCGGATCAGGGACCCGGAGGTCCAAATGATTTTCGGCATTCCCGGGTATCGAAAAAGCTCCTCGGGAAGTGTCATATATGATTTTGGAGTAGAACAAGCTGATCTACGCAATGGACCTATCTATTTCATGAGATTCTTCCTGATTAGAGGCCAAAAATCTAATTTTCCTACATTTCCACTATTTCCAGTGAATTTTCATTCGCCCCTACATATTTATCCCTGAATGGGTTGGAACTATCAAGTTTGGCCCGTATTAGCTCATTTGGTCTAAGACGATGGGTTCGTCCGCCCAAATCTTTTGATTTCTGGCTCGCTCCTAACAATGTACTGGGGGAATTAAGGAACATAGTGATGGCCAGTGAAGATTTCTAATGAGATAGATGGGAGGGAGAAAATTTAGACTTAGGCCCATTTGGCTAGTAGCATTAAGTGGTACTAAATGAGATTGCAATGCTAATCCCTACTCAAGATTGGGAATGACACGTCTGGAATGAGCATGGGATGGGACTCAAATTTATTTCACAGGCTTTGCTAAATGAGTCCTGCGTTGGAAGGTGAAATGTAATATTTCCAAATCCCAGGATGATTAGTTTCTAAGTATAGTTGGAAAGGAAGACCCAGGGTTTGCCCTTAATTGAATACATTCCAACAGGGCATTATAGAACATGGTATGCGCTCATCCCAAGGACAATATCTTACACCTTCATATATCGTTACTATAAAATTCATCTCACCCTAATCCCACCTATTTTAGTTGGCCCAACGGGCCTTAGGAATTCGATGGACTAAACTAGCTAAATCTCCTAGTCAATCGAATCAAGTCTTGCCGCCAGGTTCCCAATTTCTTGCCTGGGAATGGGTCGTGGCATTGTAAGACTCTCGAATCCCCCTCTCTAGCATTATTATTACCTCTCTCGCTACCCATTCCTAACTCCTTGGAAGTCCTACCCTCCATCTACAATTGTTGGTTCAGGGTTTGGGATGGATCTTAGCGTTCTAAGTCCCTCTTACGTTTTCTAATACATATCCGCTCAAGTCAGCGGACGCGTTAGTGAGTTCATGACCCATGGCCCAAGGGATTCCAAACTATCGCTCTGATACCATCTTGTAACGCCCTGAAAATTGGGGGTCGTGTATATACTTGACTCCCAAGTTCCCGGGTGTCACTTATAACCGATTTTCACTATAATTTGCGTTTAATCAAATGTAAAGGCGCAACGTGGAATTACTTGGAACATGAAGCACAACCACAACTAATCTGCTGAAATGAAAGAAGTCAAATACATATACAGATCCAAAAGAACATAAATGGGTCGCGCAAGGTGTTGCCTAACAAATCACAAAAAAAATGATATATCTAAAAAAAAAGCTGAGTCCACTACTCAGCGATCCAGAATCCCGTCTACTAAGCCGATGAAGACCCGTGTAAGACCCGTATCCTAGTTTCTACTGTTTCGTCGACTCCTGCGGTCCTTCCGATCGAATTTCGATAATTCTTGACTCGTATCCGATGTTGCGTGCGATCTTAAGCCGAGTCCTGCCTACCGAAGGCGGCTCGATCCGAAACTCGTACCTTGGCGACCGCGCTGTCGCCGCGGTTCCAACGGCGCAACTCACGCACTGAACCGATACCCAGGGTAGAAAATGTAGGCCCGCGTTCAATTCGAAGAAGATACCACGCTTGCGAATTACGAGGGAATCTCTACGAGATATCCCATCAATCAATCCCATCAATTAAGTTCACATCACACATCAAGTCAAGTACAACTACCCATCCCCAAAAGTCAACTATCCCATCACCTCACCATTCTCTCTCCCATCACTTCTCTCCCATCATCTCTCTCTCTCTCATTCTCTCTCTCTCTCTCTAATTTTTCCTAAGCAAGAATCGTCCATGGCATTCCATGGAAGAGAAACTAGTGTGGCCCACCTTCCTACCATCCAATCTCACCCTCCATGATCGATCTCAACCGTTGAAGTCCATCCATTGGAGCTCTAGAGGCTATAGGCGGAAGAAGAAGATAAGATCCTAAGGTGGGTGCTTCTCTCTCTTTCTCTCTCTCTCTCTTTCTCATTTTTGTGTGATGTGTGGCCCACTCAAATGTATCCCACTTTGATGTATATCTTATCCAACCGTCCAAACCATGTGGGTCCTACCCTTGGTGATGGGAAAACACAAGTATCAGGTTAATCCCAATCAAGTGGGCCACGTTCACGTGGGACCCACTTGATGAAACGTCCACGTGGGACCCGCCTCGATAAACGTCCAGGACGCTGGACTTGTCAAGTGTGAACCGAAGGTGAGGGTGAGCAGATGTGGACGTGAATCCACCGTAAGGGTACGCTGACGGTAGGGTGTACAGCAAAAAAAAAAAAAACATTAGTTTGGTTGAAAACGTCTGAGTGGACTGCTCATGCAAGCCCCACCTTGATACGTGTACTTAATCCACGTCGTCCATCCCGTTCCCCTGCTTATAGTAGGTGTTGAGTCGAAAAATGGAGCTAATTCGGGCTCTAGCAGGCCACACCATCTAAACAGTTATTTTAATAGTAAGAAATTTATAGGGCCCACTGCGATGTTTCTATACATCGAACCTATCTAATATCGGGCTTGTCAGACCCGTCTTGAGCTAAGGAATCCAGCTGACGGACTGGATCCCCTTGATGTGGGCCCCACCTATAAAAATCTCCAAAAATAAAAATAAAATAAAATAAAAAACAAAAAAAAGAGAGAAGGCCTGCTGCCGCAGCGGGCGCTGTGGTTGTCAGCAGCGTGCGCCGACGCTGGTGCGCTGCATGTGAAGAACGGGCGGGGACCACGGTCCCAGTCGTGGGCCCCACTGTGATGCGTGTGAAAATCCAAGCCGTGCATTTGGTGGGCCTCCCTCTGACCAACGTCCACTCTAAAAATCAGGCCCACCCAAATCTCAGTTGGCCCACATCACAGGAAACAGTGGTGATTTAAGCCGCCCATTGAAACCATTTTGGGCCCACAGAAGTTTTGGGATCAAGATGAAATTTGTTTTTTTTCCTTTTCCTCCAGGTCCGTGTGATCTTACCATTGGGTTGGATTTCAAATAAACATGGTGGTGGGCCCCACAATGATATATGTATTTTATCTCCACCGTCTAGGCGGACGGTGGAGCCCACGGTGATTTATGTGTTCTATCCACAGTCCAGGTGACGGTGGGGGTGTGTGTGTGGGTGTGTGTACCAACATGGTGGGCCACGTCCACGTGGGACCCACCATGATGTCTGTGAGCATCCACGCCGTCCAGCGTCCACTAACGTGAAGTGTGAACTGACATGGATGTGCTAACGAGCTACCCATAATGGGTTTGGGAATGGGAGTTCAAGTAGGCCCCATCTTGATGTTTATGCATGATCAAAGCCGTCCATCCTAACCCTTGCATCCTTCTAGACGTTGAACCGAAAAATGAGACAGATCCAATTATCTGGTGGGCCGTGATATTGAGAATGCTAGTATTTTCCGTTAAAACTTGAGAAAATGATTGCTGGGGTCCACAAGAAGCTTGGACCCACCTAAAACTTGGTTTGGACCCATAATTTTGTGGGACACATACAATGGACGGAGTAGATCTGGTTAATGTAGGTCTCACCTAGGAAAAATAAAATAAATAATATATATAGCATGCATTTGCTGCCTTGACGTCCCGAGGAGTCTGTACGTCCAACGTTAAAAAGGGTGGGCACCATTGGTTCCAATTGTGGACCCTACCATGATGTATGTTTTACATCGATTCCGTTCATTAAATAGGTTCCCTTTAATGATGCGTTGGTTCCAAAAATCAATCATAAACGGTTCTTGGATGGCCCACACTATCACCATTCATGCGATGGTATGCCAAACCACATGGAATCAAATGCTGGGGTCCACATGTATCTTGGATCCACCTGAAACTCGATTTGGACCCTTAAATTGGTGGGACACACACAATGGATGGGTTGGATTTATGAACTACATCACAGTGGACCCCAGGACCGTAACCTTACCAAAAGTTTGGTTGGCAAATAAACATTACGGTGGCTCTGTCCACGTGACCTTTCAACAGGGTGATGGAAAATGAATATTACAGTGGACCATTGCTCACGTGACCCTATCAACAAGTTGAGTGGCAGACAAACATTATGGTAGGCCCCATGTACATGTGGCTTATCAACAGATTTGATTTAAAATAAACATTTTGGTGGACCACGTGCTTGGGACCCACCACTGATGTATGTTGTATCCACGCTGTCCATTCACCACCTGGACGGGTGGAGTCCACCATGAAAAAGATGTTTGTACCCACGCCGTCAATCCATGAGGCCCATCATGATGCATAGGTTACATCTAAAGCCGTCCAACCATTTTTTTTAGATCATTTTGAGGCTTGAAACTAGACGTAAGGCAGATCTAGTTGTTTAGTGGCCCATTTATATACATAGGGCCCATTGTTATAGCTCATTTAATGAACATATGAGGCCCACGTGATTATGCCCATCTTGATGTATTTTGGCCCGTTATGGAGGTCCACTTTGATATATATGAGGCCCACGTGATTAGGCCCATCCTTATGTGTTTGTGGCCCGTTGTTGAGGCCCACTTTGATATATATGAGGCCCATGTTATGAAGCCCACCTTGGTATTTGAGGCCCATGGGTCAGGGCCCAATGGGATGTACATAAGGCCCATTTCAATGTGTGATCCAACCATGATAATATCCGCACCATCTAGCCACTGAATGGTGGGACTCACCCCTATGTATGTATTTTATATCCGCACTATCTACCCGTCTTGATGGCACAGGGCCCACTTCCTGCGTGTGGTGGGCTCGTCTACACTATACAGGCACACCATGTTGTGCATGTTTCACCCATACCGTCCACTTGTGCGGCCCACTCATGGTATTTAAGAGGCCCAATAAGTTGTATTTGTGGCCTATGGGCAAGACCCATTGTGATATGTACTAGGCCCATGATGTGTAGCCACTTGGCGTATTCGAGGCTCAGGTACGTGACCCATTTGATGTATTCAAGACTCATGTGTAGGGCCCACATGCTGTATATTTGAGGCCCGTGTGCAGGGCCCACCTGTCATGTATATGAGACTCATTAATGCAGTCCACTTGACGTATATTGAGGTCTATGGGTCGTAGCCCATTATGATGTATCGGGGGACCATGGTTGTGGCTCATGGTGATGTAGGCCCATGTATTTGGCCCATTGTGATGTATATCAAACCCTTGTATGAGGTCGTGGGCACACTGTATGTTTGGCCCTATGTGAGCCACTCCTTGGGAGCAATGTTAGTTGAATGTCCGCATTGATGGGCAATGATGGTTAAATGTCCTCATTGTGACATTCCCTTAGGCTTTGTTAGGCCCATTCTCTTTGTGGGTTAACCCAAATAAGTGGGCCCCATCCGCCATAGACGGATGGCTCTGTGCTTTCAAATTTGATATAACTACAGTCGAAAGCTGATCTTTACATTATGGTTGATTGGTTGTCCATTTATGGACCCCGCCTTGCCTATATATGCTGGTTGTCGTGGCCGATTATCAATGCTTATCGTCAAGACGCGACACCGATCCGATTATCGCATCTTGATTATCTAGGCCGATTACCGATCTGATTTGTCATGGCCGATTCCTGATTTTCATTGTCGGGGTCCAATGTGATGTATATGTGGCCTGTACTTAAGGCCCGTTGTGATGTGTATTCAGCCCGTGTTTAAGGCCTATGTGATGAGGCCCATTGTGATGCATTTGAGGGCCAGGAGATGGATCCCATTGTGATGTATGTTGGTCGTCGATTGTCGATGCCGGTTATTGATACCAATTATGAGTATGTAACAACATGACATCATGATACATGCCCAGACGCGTCATCTGCATGTTTGTTATGAGATGTGGTTGATCATTGCATATGTCATTGAGCATGTTGATATGAGACTCCCTGATAGGCGGAGGTTATTTCACATGAGCGCACAGTATGCGCAGGATTGATGCATGTCTGGATTGTATGACTCATGCATCTTGCATTGTGATTTCTATACACCCTAGTGACATCAGGGTCATAGCCTCCACAGGCATATTGTGGATGGCCAGAGGGGACACCAGAAATGTTTGGTTCTAGCATACGGGCGCCATAGATGTCCCTGGGTGAAAATCCCTAAACCTCCGAGCTAGGAGACGCCCCAACGTCGAGACCGAGTGGATACATGAGCGCCCGAGTGCCGAATACCAGGAGGCCGCGTCTCCCATTGTGTCGTGGTCGGTTGGGAGGGATGTGGCCTTACCCGCCCGAGAGTAGGGGGCATTACTAGGCTGAGTCTGACCAGCTCGAGGAATGGGTCTGCTATCGATGTGCCGGATAGGTATTGGCAGACTATTGGCCAGGCGGATAGTGAGGTTTCTTACGCTCACTTGTACTGTGCGGCTGGGAGAGCGGCAGTGCCATTTGGAGTGTACTAAACCCCGATGATGATCCTAGAGATGAACTGTACTGATATGTGGACTTATTGAGTAGGAGTTGCATGCTCATTCATTCATTCATTCACTATCCACTCAGGCTGGTGGTGCGCAACTAATTGTTGTGTGCCTTCGATATGGCAAGGATTTCGGTTGGGGCGCGCGACTAACCTGAGATCAGGAGTTTACCACATTGAGTCTGACTATCCAAATTTAGGTATGGAATTGGTTTGAATAGAAGTCCCTTGTGGTGGATCCCGTAGCCTGCGATACTACGTACTATTATCCCGACTTCACACTCCAGCATGGTCATTCCATTAGCACCACATATTGCATATTGCATTATACCCTCGGCATATGGCATTTTGGGTTGCTATGTTTCTGTATTCCTGTGACTTAGATGAGAGTGATGGTATTCGTTAGCTCTTCCGAATTGAATATTGCATTATATTTTTGGCATCCGATGTTTGATTATTTATGACTCCTCATTTGCATAGCTGTCCTACATTGCGTATTTTGATATTGATTGACTCATGGGCTTGTCCGTATTTCCGCTTACTCTGTTATTGTATGATTTATGATCTTGTCAGTATTTCTGTTTACTCTGATAAACTCCTACTCTTATCAGTGTTTCTGCTGATTCCGACATTATACGATTTATGGATTACCAGTGTTTCCGACATTGTATGATTAAGGCATTGCATTGTGTACTTGGCACTTACCTTGTGCACACACTTACACCACCCTCTAAGCTTTCTATAAGCTTATGCATGATAGATGCGTGCAGGTAATGTTAGGTTGCTGCAACGTCGAGCTTGGAGTACGTAGCCGTCTTCTGGAGCTTTGATTTTGATATATGTATTTCCCTTTCAGCACTGTAGTCAAATGATTATATTAGTGGATATGTGATGATGATATTGCCTTTGTGAATTGGGTAATCTTGTGGTTATGCTTATTACAAGTTAAATGTACATAAAAAAAAATAATTCCTCCTTGTAGGATCCGAGGATCGAAAATCTGGCGTATGACGCTAGGAGCCGAGAATGGGGTACTACGGAGACTGTCGGCACCGGATTCGGCGATCGGGATTCTTGTGAATCCGATTTCCAGATTTGGGGTGTGACAACCCGCTCATCAACTGGAAGTAAGAGAACTCGTCCTCCCCCTCGAGGCTCGCGTCGCTGGGCTCCTCGTACTCTGCATCACCTGCATCTACGGGAGAGTCTAGTTGGTGTTTTAAAACACCGTCCCAGAGTGGGAGTGAGTGATCAACTCAGTGGGTGCTATTAGTCTCAAGTTATAACAGGCATCAATTATATTAAGATTTAATGAAAAGTAGTCAATTATAAATGCCTAACTAATTTTATTAATGTGCATGCATGATGGGTGATATGATGCATGCCCTCACCACAACGCTCCCTCGAGCGACTCCATCTAAGGATCGTGTATGACCACACTCCCTCAGAGCGACCTCGACTGCCAAGTCACCACCCTAGCTAGTGCGATGCAATGCGATGGTATTAACCGAGTTCTTAGTTAAGTCCGTTTATCTAGTCGGTTGGGGAATCTGATACACTCCACGTATCAAATGCCCTGAACTAGTTGCGAGGTTAAGGCCTCCCAATGTGTGAGGCCAAGACCCCGCGATCCTTGATCCCGTCGGGTTCCCCATCCCCGACTTCAAGTACATGATGAGTGCCGAGAGAAAGTGATCGCTCGCGGTCACCATGGGGAGGCGCGTCACCCCGGCATAGGCCGACAGCTCGGACATAGTGTCCCATTCCACCATGCCCGGCTCACGAGACTGTGGATCGATATTTAATTCGTTATCAATGGACACAACGGTGATAGGGTGTTCCAGATTCCATACATATGTGAGCAAACATGATTAACAAACAAGGTTGGTCAGATAGTAGGCTAGACCGCACGAGTTGGGCGAGCATGCGACGAACGACATCGGGTACAATAGGCCCATATAATTGAACTACTGCCGCCCATACACACCAGCCCAATCCGCGGGTTTAGTCTTAGGGTAGTTAAACCAATGGGACTACCTTTCCACCTCATGTTCGTGACCAATCCAAGGGTTTGAAGATGATTCATAGCATGCCAACATCAAAGTTATCAACTATCATACGGCATCATGTTGCTTACAACCTATCATACAATTCAATATTCCAACAAGCTTATTATATTATCATAAATAAGTGCATGCGAGAGGTGTGGGTTAGTCAAAGAATCAAAATGCACAAAGGCAAAACATCATACATCTCATAAGCAACAACATATGAGAAAATAATGCAACACATGAATAAATAACCATACACTAAAGCTTGAGATGTGAAAGGCACACACACGATTATGAGAAAAGAAACTAAACAAACATACAATTCCATACACCTCCCCCAAACAAACACTCAAATCCTAAGGTCTCTCTAGATTCTACAAACACCTCATCTAACAAGCAAAATCATTAAACTCATGACATAATTGGTGCGAGGCCACCTAAGATTAATAGTTCGCACCTATGGTTCATTGAGATATTAGAAATGACCTAAAAATGCCGAACTCGGAGTCGATTAGCCGGAATCCCTAAAGCAAAGCATTGTATATTAGAATCTCATGCAAATCCTCCCTTAACATGAGGGGTTTCCAAGAAGATAAGAGATTTACCTATCAAATCGATGGAGAGGGGTTCTCCTGGTTATGAATGATGGATTTCCTTTAGGGAGAGGTAGGGTTTTGCAAGATGAGACTCCCTTGGGCCCTACTTTGATCTATGGCCCACCCTCACTCTCCTTCACTCTCCCTTCCTCTCTTCTTCCTTTCTTCTTTCTCCCTTTTCTCTCTTCTCTCTTTCCTTCCCTAGAGCAAATTCGTATGGGGAGAGGGGTGCCCAAAAGAAACCGCTTTTATAATGCCAAATTTGGTGCAAATAGCCCTAAGCTTCCACAATTTTTCAAAATAGACCACTATGACTCCCTATTGGTTTTGGGGTAGCCCTAACACCCCTCTGGCCACCAAACTTAGTGTGTAGGTGCCTTATGGCCCGATGAGAGGTCATGCAAAGTTTGGGAACAAACGGATGATCGAGTATGGGGTTTGAGCATACGGTTCCGATCTTTAAATGGCTCTGAGGGGCCTATTTTGGTGATTGGGGTGGCTCTGGTGGCCCTCTGGCCATGAAACTTACAGGATAGGTGACCCATGGCCCGATGAAGGGTCATGCAAAATTTGGGGACGATCAGATATGGGGTTTGGTCGCACGGGTTCGATTCGCGATCAATGTTCACTCCCCAAGTATAGGGTTGTGATGTAGTAATAAACTCGGTAAGACCGAGGTCGAATTCACAGGGACTGAAACCTGTACGTTATCTGAAAATAACCAGATCTAGAACTAGGCTAAGATGAAATCTAAACCAATTATGATTGAAGAATAATGGTGAAATAATTATCTAAAACTTAAGAAAATTCAGAGAAAGGACACTAGGGATTCAGAGGATCCACTTGTAGAGATTAGGGAGATATTATGCCTGCTTCATGGATATTAAAATGAACTTACTTGATGTAGTTTTCAAGAGATGAAAGGTATATGAATTAGAATGGATTCCATCACCAAACCATGCCCAGGAGACAAAGCAAACAACAGAATTAAACTAATTACCAACCAATCAACAGTGTATGAAGGCTAGGAAGGGTACCGACATCCAACCATGCCTAGGAGACGATGGTGAACAATAGGGCTTCCTGACGTCATAAACATAAAAAGGACAGAATATGTTCAAAATTATCGCAGACCCATTGTAATTTCAGTCACAACAGACCATTAAGAACTGAAAACATTCCCTTCAAATCAAACCAAAACCAAGATCCATTCAATCTAAACGAAAGGCACAAACATAATCTCTCCCTTCACACTACAAGCTTCACCTCTTAGCCCTAGCTAAGAGGTTTAGCTAACTAATAACATAATTACGCTAATCTCTTAAAAGAAAAGAAATAGAAATAGAAAAACAAAAGAAAATAGGAAACTCCTCTCTCCTCTGGTGCTCCACGTCCAGCCGAAGATTTTTCTTCCCCTCTCTCCGTTCTCTCTCCCCGTTTTATAGGTGCCAAGGGTGGAAGAGAGCTCGTCCGTGGAACTTCCGCAAATTACATCCAAAAAGGACTCTCGTGCGCAGGTTCTTTTACGCAGTCAAGAAGGTGAGTCGCAAATGGCCCACTTTCTTCGCTTCCTTTCCAACCAGATACGTTACTTGGGATGTTTTTTCGATGAGGTACACGATGGACGGTTCAGATCGGTCGTCTGATCACCGGTGATGGGCCACAAATGCCCGAAAAATTCAGACTTTTCGATCGTGCGTAAACTGCAAAACAGACCTTGCTGGACTCTCGGTGGAGTCCATGATAATCATTATTTTAGAGATCTAGTCCGTTCATTCTCTTTATCTCGAAAAATCAGTCGGACCTGACCTGATTTGGATTGAATTCGGTGTGGCCCACAGAGCATTCATGTCACCGTTCATCTTCTGCTTGAACGGTAAAAAAATCGATATTCATCGTCTTCTGCAATTCTGCCACCTAGGAAATGGTGAGAGGAGCCGTAGGCTCCTGATGGACGGTCCAGATCGGACCTTCGCTGCACGGTGGTGGCCCACAAGATTGGTCTGCAACCTCTGTTGTGAAACAGAACTTACTGACGCCGCTGCGATAATCGGTGGGCCTCAGGAAGACAATTCATGGAAAATCCATACCGTCCATTGAGATCAACAAGAAAAACCGGTCAGACATGACCTTTTTCTTTTATTTCAGTGTGGCCCACCGAGAATTACAACTCAGCCGTATATCCTCCGTTTGAGCAGTCAAAAACTGATCATCGCTACTTCTTCGAATTATGCCACCTAGGTGATGGTCACAGTCCCCCTCTAGATATGATGAACGGCTTAGATCATCGAGTTGCACGATTGGTGGGGCCCACAACGTAAAAACGGATGGACAACGTCCGTCCGTTGCTCCTGGCGTGAAACGAGTCAGGTCAGCAACGCTGATCGACCTGCTCTACATCGGTGAACAGCGAGTGCACCGTCACTATGCACTCCACCGATGTAAATTAGGCCTCACCTTGATGCATATATGAGATCCGTTCCGTCCATCCATTTTTTCATAACCTTTAAACCATCGAAACCAATTTTGAAGCATATCCAAATATCAGGTGGGCCCCAAATCAAGAAATTACAGGCTGATCCATCCGTTGGGCCACTTCTGCAGGGATCCGAGGGTTAAGATTTGACGTGTACGATTCATTTATGGTCCTCAGGCCACGTATGGAGTTTCGAGCCGAACGGATGGTGGAAACCTTCTGATCTTGCATTCTAGATGATTCTCGGGCCACTTGAACTTTGGTTTATCCGTTTTCTCGGATCTCTGACGGGTGAACTCTTCGATCTTGGTCCCCTGGAGTCCGTCCCTTGCCTTGGTGTAGTCAGATCATTAAATTCATGCCTTTATCACCTTTTTATAGTCCTTGCTCTCAAATATACCTTGCAACATAAACACGGTTAAAACCGGGTGTTAAACAGTATCATACCCGTAAATCCAGGTAATAAATGGGGTCTAATATGTAATATTTGACCATCAACAATCAACGGTCACCGTGCCACGATAGGGACCCAGATTTTGTGGGCTAGCGTAGAAAAATACATTAGACCTTCAACGTAAATTTCGAAGAAATCCGATGGCTGGAAAGTCTGGTATCTCATTTTTATTTGCCAGTGCCAGATTCTAATTCTGGCATTGGTGGGGTGCATTTGGCAAGTGTCAGATTCTAATTATGGGTGTTCACTGGGTCCGTGGTCTGCGATGGACCACAAACCCATTGAGATCTTCAGTTTTCTAAATTTTAAGATTTTTCTGACCCTTCTCGGTCGCTGGGTGGCCCACACGGGTTGTTGTTAAGTGTAAACAAGCTATCTGGCTTGGCGGCCCGCACTTTGTCCCATCATAACTAGACTAGTCCACCCAAGTATAAACTAACATTGAGTGTTAATAGTCATTAAGTGATATTATAAGTTAATTAATAAAAAAAATCTTAAGGATTTTTGGAAATCCAAAACAATGAAAATCCAGGATGTTACAATTCCGTCTCCTAGACTCACACGACACTCCCTTATTTACGGGATGTTACAAATTTCAAATACCTAAAATCTCTCTTGGTTGTTTACAAGCTCACGCTAACAACTCTCTTGGTTGTTTACAATGACAACTCACGCCAACATAAATACAGTCAACTGTTCTCTCTTAATAAAGTCGGTCAAGCCAGTTCGACATAACTGAAATGTCAGAAGACCATAGCGGTAAATCCAGCTAATATAGTTCCAAGTACCACTTCAATTCCAATGCTTGCAATGCCTTCAATCATTTCGAAGATATCTGACATTGGATTTCTTGTAGAGCCTTGCCTTGCTCTGCCTACAACATCCAGTCGAACTACTTTAAGTATTTTCTCTTCGACCAAAGTTATCTCAAACTTTGAGAAGTATTACAAAACTAAATTCCGACATGATATCCCACCTGCTAAGTATTCTTAAGATATGGAAGAGGTGTATAAGAGACATAAATATGCTCACTTTAATAGGGCTTTTAATAAATGGCAGTGTGAAAAGGAAAAATTAAATAATCCTAATCTTCCTTTTGACCAATATCTCAAGCCATATCGTCCTAATCCTCCTCCTTTTTCTCACTCCAATCGAGCTTTGACTTTGGTCGTCAATCCTACCAAAATTTCACCAGCGGACAACCGATTCATTACTATCGTTGTTCGGTCAAATTTAGGTGGATGTCATTCCAACATAATACGATTTTCTTTTGTAATAATTGTGTAGTTCCCTTTACTCACTTTCTTTCTTTTTCACAGTAATTAGGAAACTCTCGGCTACTAAAAATTTAGTTGATGCATCAACTCTTCGGGCCGAGGTATCTATTTTAAATATTCTGATTGACGCTGCTCAGTCCCAAGCTAAACACTAGAAGTTTCTGAGTCATAAAGGACCACGAGCAATATTTGTCAATTAGCAGATCAAACTTAAGAGAATGTAATAATATATAGGCTTGTGGAGTCCTTAAGTCTTTTTTTACAATCAATAATTGTCACATTCGCACTTGATCAGGTTCAAGAGATTACAGAGTTAGTCATGCCAATAACCTTGTCTCTCATCAACTTGCTACTTCTTAAGAACTAATTGATCAAGTAATCGTTCTGGTCGATGAACATGGGATTGCTCCTCTAGATGAAGCAGAAACACTTGAACAAGAGATATCTTGACCAACTGAAACAACTCCTAGTTGAGGTACAAAAGTTGCAATGGTCGACATCTCCACTCTTCTCGAACTATTGGTCAATATTCTCATGCCTTGACTTCTTCTTCAAAGCAACTACTTCTTATAGAAAACATATTATCTTCCTTCGGTCAATCCTTATGGCGTGACATACTGGTAGTCGAGTCTCATACACCTTCGTCAGAAATTTAGGAACTATAGGAAGAATTATGAATGATTATTCGTTTCGGTGCCACTAACATCACTGCATTAAGATCGATCAAGAGACTTAACTTCCTCATTCACCGATACCAAACTCTTACTCGATTGGATGAATCCTTATTAGCCAACCTACATGCACTTTATGAATTTCTAGGCTTGATTTACGAACACCATGATACAGTCGTTGCGGTCGAGAAACTTCAAGTTGAGCATTCGACCATCTCCCTCAAGATGACTACAATCATAGTTGCTATAAAAACAACTTGTTGTAACATACAACAACCTGAAAGATCAGATACATCCTTAATTGATATAAAGGCTCAAATCTCATTCATGGAAGAGAAACTGAGATTACCGAAGGAAGAACAAAAATCTTTGACTCAGCGTTGATAGGATCAGAAGGTTAGAATTAATCAATTGGGTGCCTTCATGTAAGAACGTACTTTATTAATTGGTGAGATTGCATGCTCATAAGTCAAGATAAATATGCTCTCCATCGACGGGAAGTTAAGTTGTCGAAGCTTTAAGAAGCAATTGCATCTTTCTCGTCTTTCAATTTCTGATTACTTTGTACTCGTCTATTGTTGGTCTTGTAATTTTTTATCTTCAATATAATCGACCAGAAAACTTACTCCTCATCTGTATTATTTTATCTTTGGTACTTAGCCTTTTTCTCATGTGTACATTGTTGAGGGTCAAATATTGTATATTAAACCCCAGTTATTACCTGAATTTATGGACATGATACTGTTTAACAGACTATTTTAATCGTGTTTGTGCTGCAAGGTGAATTTAGGAGCTTGGATTGAAATAGGATGCTAAAAGCATCCTATTTCACTCAAAAAATACTCATTCTCGACTGGTTTTTCGCCAAGATTTCAATGGACGGGGTGGATTTCTCCATAGACATCAAGGTGGGGCCCACTGATCGTCAAATGGATGGCGGAGTAGATAAGTTCGTGGGCCACACCAATTTCACTTGAAAAATACTCATTCTCGACTGGTTTTTCGCCAAGATTTCAATGGACGGGGTGGATTTCCCCATAGACATCAAGGTGGGGCCCACCAATCATCACAGAACCGCTGCAGAAGCTCTGTTTCGCGACAGAAGCTATGGAGAAATCTTGTGGGCCACCACTGGGATTCATCAGTCGGATCTGGGCTGTCTATCAGGAGCCCACGAGTCCTCTCACCCCAGCCTAGGTGGATAATTTCAAAGAACCATAGAGATAGAATTTTGATCATCCAAATGGAAGAAGGACAGTAGCTTTACAAGTTCCATGGGCCACAGCATGGAACGTCCAAGAGTACCCTATTCTAACTAAAATTCCGAGGAGAAGACAATGGATGGACTGGATTTCTAAGACAGCATCGATTAGGGGCCCCACTGAGCAATCAACGTCCGAAAATCCTGTTCTAAACACAAGGGAGTTGTGTTTTTTTACTGTGTAAGACATACGCACGACGCAGCGACCGACTTCCCTACCTATAAAGAGAAAGGATGTGAGGAGATTCAAGGGGAGCCAGGACGCGGGAGCAAGAGAGAGAGCAGAGGTGGAGGCCGACGATCATCATCTTCTTCTTCCTTTGTGGTTCTTATTTCTTTCTCTTTTATATATGCTTTGCCGAGATCTTTAGTTCAACCATGGCTGTGATTGGCTAAACCTCTTAGCTAGGGCTAAGAGGTGAAGCTTGTAGTGAGATGGGAGATTCTATTTTATGCTTTTAATTCAATTTATGAATTGAAGTTGATTTTAGTTGATTATTAAGGGAATGTTTTTAGTTTTTAATGGTCTGTTGTGACTGAAATTACAATGGGTCTGCAATAGCTTTGAGTATGTTCCTTTGCTTTTTATGTTTATGACATCAGGAAGTCCTGTTGTTCACCATCGTCTCCTAGGCATGGTCGGATGACGGTACCCTTTCTAACCCTCATAAGCATGTTGATTGGTTGGTAATTAGTTTAATTCTGTTGTTTGCTTTGCCTCCTGAGCATGGTTTGGTGATGGAATCCATTCTAATTCATATACCTTTCATCTTTTAAAAACTATATCAACGGCAGTTCAGTTAATTTCCATGATTCGTGAAGCAGGCGTAAGATCTCCCTGATCTCTACAAGTGGATCCTCTGAATCCATAGTTTCTCTCCTCTGAATTTCTTAAGTTTTAATTTAATATTGCACCATTATTCCTTCAATTCTATCTGATTTAGATTACACCTTAGCCTAGTTCTAATTCTACGTAGTTTCAGATAACGTACAAGTATCAGTCCCTTGGGATTCGACCTTGGTCTCACCGAGTTTATTACTACATCACAACCCTACACTTGGGGAGTGAACATACATAACTGCATTAATAACAAGTTATTCACGAGAAGTCGTGCACCCGTTTATTTCCTCTTCTTACGAAACATTTCATACAATTAATGAAGCACTTTAACCAACATGACACCTCATCTTCGGATGTGATTGTTTATCTTGAATGCCTATTTAAAGGAATCTCTAGTGCTTATTCCTCTCACACCCAAATTCCTTTTATTCACATCTTCAAGCATTTTTTCTTTTTCCAATGACTAGTGAACCCATGTCTGTCGTTGATCAGGCTTAGAGGTTTCTAAGAGAAATCCTCACCATGGATATCGAAACTTTTTCTCATTCCAGCCTTTAATATAATATTTATCCATTCGTTTGCTACCTTCATTTCATTGCAAGGATAATGCTCCCTTGACTAAACTTTTGGATGCTTTGACAAAACTCCAGATCATTAATGACATGTATTTCATTGTCGAGAAAGATCTGGAAGAACTTGATGCTCTTGTGAACAAATGTGTTGCCATTCACAAGGAGATAAACATACTTTCCGATCAGTAACATTAGGCTTGGTACCATTGCATGCACTAGATTCAGTAACATCACTTTAACAAAGTAATGTTGAGAACTCTGCAAGTTCAACGTAGAGAAATCAGTGATGATCTCCAAGAGACTGAACGAATATATCCTGGAAGATGTCCGAAATACTACCAAACTTCCTGAATTTCATCAATCCTTAGGTCAAACTTTACTAAGCTCAGTTGTGTGAGAGTAGTGAACAGAAGAGAGAGGCGAAGCATAAGGTCAATGTCATCTTTCGCTGCATTGACCAAGTCCTGCGTTTTCTCGACCGAGTTCTGGATGGTAGAGAATCTTGAAAGGCTCGAAGGAAAATAGCTGAACTCATCAAAGAATGTGTTGTCAAAGAATTAATTTTATGAGATGAAAGTTTATGTGCCTATTTCATACTTTGGTTGAGCTTTCATTTTCTTTTTTCTCTTTTTTTTTTAAAAAAATAAATATATATATATATATATAGATGTAATCAGCTAATTGGCCGTGTTTTACTAGACTCAACCATTAATATAATATTTATGTTTCTACTTAGTCATGTTTCTCGACCGATTTTGATCTTTGCTTGTCATTTGTGATTATTCTAACCACTTTTCAGCCTGATCTTTCTAAATCTCTCATAAATTGAAATGATGCACTTTTAAAAATCAACCATTGATCAAATTTTTTTACCATCCTTCCATTTATATCATGAAAAACATAGGCTCCTCCATTAATAACTTTTACCACTATATATGGTCCATCCCATGTAGGTGACCATTTATGGAATGCAACATCTTTATTCCCAACAGGCAATATTACTTTTTAAGCCTTATCGCCCTCGCCGAAAGCTTCTTTTTTTTTTTTTCACTTTTTATTGTATGTTCAAATAACTCCAGCCTTGTTTGTCATAATAGAATCCAAAGCCTTTAATTGAATTTTATCTAAGCCCTTAAGTTCAAGTAGCATAGCTTCTGTGAACTCGGTCGGGTTCAAATTAGCCTGATATGTTACTCGTAATGATGGTACAATCACTTCTAATGGTAACACAACATTATATCCATATACCAATCTAAATGGACTCATCCCTATGCTCGTTCCGAACGAATTATGATACGTCCAGAGAGTATTTGACAACTTAATATTCTACTATTTAGGATTCCCATCAATCATTTTTCATAAAATATTCTTAAAAACCTTATTACTAGCCTCAGCCTGGCCGTTAGCCTGGGATAAGAAGGTAATGAATGCATCAACTTGATCTTATACTGAGCGGCCATCACCTTAACCTGCTTGGATGAAAATGTTACTCCACGATCCATCGTGATCGATTCAGGAATTTCAAACCGATGAATTATATGAGTCTGAATGAACTTAATAATTTCTTGAAGATCTATTCATAACATCGGCTTTACTTCTACCCGTTTGGTGAAATAATCATTCTCCACAATAATGAAACTGTGTCCCTTAGATGACAGAGGGTAAATCTTCCCTATTAAATTAATAGCTTATCCTTAAAATAGTCAAGGTTTGATAATAAGATGTGTCTCTATTGTGGGCACATGTTTTATCGGTTCATATTTTTAACATGCTTCACACTCTTTAACATATTGGTCACAATCAGCAGACATGCTTGGCCAGAAATACCCATAACGTTAAAGCGTAAGTCTCATTTCCCTTCTGGCCTGGTGTGCTTCACAAATTCCTTTATGTACTTCACTCATGACTAGCATAGACTCATATTTGCTCAAATATTGCAATAACATATTAGCAGCCTCTTTTCGATATAGCTCCTCATATATCAACACATATTTTACATCCGTCCTCCTAACATCTCGGTCGACCTTCGTCTATGAAGACTGAAGATATGTTACAATTGGAGCTCTTCAATCATCATTACTCACCTTGACCAGGAAAATTTTGTCAATCAATTTCCTCTGAAAAATTGAGGGTAATGACTTCCTCTAAACAATCACCATTCTTTCTTCAAATCCTCGGGTAATTTGAAACCATGATGCTAACCGTGTCATTTCATTGGTATTAATATTATTTTCTCGAGTTATTTGTTTTAACTCGATTTTATCAAATCAACTTAATAACTGTATCACCGATAGATAATAAAACTAATGTTGTACTTGTACAACTAAATAAAATATTGAGTTGATTTATTATCAATAAAGAATCGCCCACAATCAATACCTCTTTTGCTTCTAGATTGATTCTCAAAGCTTCGTATTCAACTTGATTATTGGTACAATCAAACTCAAGTTATAATGCAAATTCTTATTTTTTTACTAACTGGATCGATCAAAACGATACCTTCTCCTGATTCTTTATCGGTCTTTGAACTAATGAAAATTAGCTTCCAGGGAAACCGCTATACTACATACAAGTCTAAGGCTTCAAAAGGAAGTCATCCTTCTATGATTGAAAGATAATTGGCCAGAAAGTCTGCTATGGCCTATCATTTTAAACCATTTGTGGTACATAGAATAAATCAAACTCGGATAACATGAGAATCCATTTGTCAATTCAGGCATTCAAAATTGGCTGATTTAACATATATTTTATTAAATCAGTTACTACAACTACATTAACTATTTCACCTAATAAATGATGTCATAACTTTGTACCTACAAAGTACACTAATAAACATAACTTTTCCATAGTAAAATACCATATCACTGTATCTAACAGTGTTTGACTAAGATAATAAATCACACACTCCTTTTGATCATCGTCATCTTGCGCTAACAAGGCTCTAATCAACTCTGCGAAAGCAGAAATATACGACTTAAGCGGTCGACCATTTATTAGTGGTATTAACACTAGTAGCTTAGACAAATACTCTTTAATACCGTTAAAAGCCAATTGATGCTCTGCCTTCCATTTGAACTCATCTCATTGTTTCATCTTAAACAAAGAAGAGAACACATTAATTTTTTTAGGGCGATTGGAAATAAATCACTGCATAAAGTTAACATTGTTAAGAAACACTTGTAACTCAGTTTTGGTTTTTGGTGGCTGAGCTTCTACCATTGCTCGCACCTTATGCTTATTGATCTCAATTCCTCTTTAATGTACCATAAAAATAAAAATCAGAAATCTTTTTATTGATACATCAAAAGAACATTTAAGAGGGTTCATTTTCAATTTATGAATCATCATTCTCTCAAACGACTTTCGTAAATGGTAGATAAGCTTGGCTAAGCTGGTCAATGACTATTATATTATCGATATAAATTTTCATGAATTGACCAATCATATAATAGGAAATAATGTTCATAACTCTTTGATAAATAGTTTTGGCATTTTTAAGTCCAAAAGGCATTATAACCCAGCAAAACATACCTAAAGGACCAGGTCATCTAAAAGTTATCTTTGAGACACCCTCAACTATAATATTTATTTGATTATATCCTGAATGGTCATCCATAAATGATACAATTTGATGCCCAGTTGCCCAATCGATCAGCGGATCGACCATAGGCATGGGATATTATTCGTCATTCGGTGTGACTCAATTTAAATTCTGAAAATCAATCGCACTCTGAGCTTACCATTCTTCTTAATAACTGGTACGATGTTCGTATTCCATTCGGCATATTTAATGAGTTTAATGAAACCCGCTTTCAAAAACTGCTCGATTTTCTTCTTGATCTTTTTCGTTTCTTCAGCCGACATCCACTTAAATGGCTGCTTATGTGTCTAATATCCCTTCTTTATGGGTAAATATGTTTAACTAGATGTCGGTCTAGTCCAGGAAACTCATGATAATCCCAAGCAAAGCAATCAGCAAACTCTTTAATCAAATTAAGGAGTTTGGCCTGTGTTTAGGGGTCTATCAATCCACTAATAAAAATAGGTTTGGGATGTTGCTCTCTCCCTAAATTTACTTCTACCAGAGGATCTTGAATCTGAGCATAAGATTTCTCCAATTTCTCTGGAGTTGATTTCAAATCATTCATTTTAATACCATTTCCAATTTCCTGATGACATATATAGCTATGTCAATCATATAAAAAAACACTCATTAACTTAATTTCGCAAACTCTTTTCAAGTTGTTGCACTCTAACCGTGAAAACTGGCCTTTACTGATGATTGTTTCATCATGAAAATTCTTCAATCGTACACATTATAGTTGCACGGAAATGAATTATGGCATTCGGCAACTTTTCGCTTACTCAAATCATAGTAGTAATATCCTGTATGATATTATCAAGTTGGTATTTAACTTCAATTTTGGTTGGTTTACCGTTCTTGTTTTACCCTGCAATTCGTGTAGGTTTAATCTCGTCTTTATAAAAATAAGCCTCGACTGCATTAGACATAGTTAAGAATGGTTTATTATTAGCTAAAGTCAGTTCTACTCTATCTTAATTCCGAAAAATCACGAATTGATGCAATGATGATGGGATGCACGAGAACGAATAAATCCAATCTCATCCAAGTAAAACATTGTAATTTGATGAAGTATCAACTATAAGGAAAGCGGCTAGCACCTTCTTAGCTCCTACCATTAATTCGACCGGTAAAATGCCTTGCATTCGCATTATTCCTCTAGTAAAATTATTTTCATATCCTAGCTCTGAAAATCCGAGTTCGCTTGACTCAGTCGCCAAGTCGAGGGTGTGACTCGATGGGGAGGGGTAATATTATACACATAACCATAACAATAATCATAAATGGTAAACTTAATTAATCATCATGCATCAAATCAAGAGTATCAAGTATCTACTGGCTGATATTCAACCCAAGTTTATACAATATTATTCAAAGCAATAAATATAAAATGAAAAATTCTTTATTCTTACAACAAATTTCTAAGAGCATGTCTCTCGAAGTTATCACTTCACATGAAGAGACTCCAGTTCATTTTTCCGTCTTAAATGGTTTTTCAATCAATAGAATAAGCTAACAACCAAGCAAATAGTTATACACATGATTAGTAACATAAGCATAATACAAGTGTATACAGGAATCTTAGTTTACCACATTACTACATAAACAGTTTCTTTAGTAAACAACCAGTGGCATAGCTGCGCAAAACATCTAGCCTGCCAGCACCCATTCGACCGATATCTATACAATCCCAACACATGGAGGAGTATACGCTGACTTAAGGTATCTCACGTACAATGTATAATTGTATAGTCTGGCAATGAGTCACCCACGCTAGAGCTGGCCAAACTCCTTCCCCAGCCTTGACTGTAGTAAAAAGGAGGATGCCTTATTGGTACCAACTCGGGTTTCATTGGAAACTCTACCCGAGAATTTAAGGGTAACTCGATCCTCGAGTTGTCTGGTGCTCTTAGAATGATTACATATCACAATACAAGGCAGTTGCAAACTTTAACGAATATCAATATATTGTAACAGTAAAGTAAAAGTAAGCATGTAATGTTATGCAATGCATGCAGAGAAATTCATCCATAATAGTGACTATTTACACATAGTATTCATTCTTCATTCATCAATTTAGAAATCTTTGCAATGATTTGATTATTGGATTTAGAATTACGATCTTTGGAAAGTTTTTTTTTTTTTTTTGGGCCATTACTAGAATTCAAACATTAAGTCAATGTCTTCCTTACTTAGAGTCATTTTTACTTATAATATTGGTAATAATGATAAATAATCTAAGATTTATCCATTGATAAACTAATATGATCTTTAGTTTCTTATATATGAGCCACTGATGGTCCATTTTATATAAAAGTCTTATATTTACCACATTTTTAACCGTAGATCAAAGGTATTAATCCTTGCTAGGTTTAATCTGGGTCAAGATCTATCTTTAGAACAATTGGATGTTAAGATCTATTCGATTAGACCATTCATTTCTTTATTTTTCACAATTTTAGTCTAACAATCCAGATTGATCCTTGCTCAGATGATCTGATCTAAATCTTGGTCGGGTGGATCTTATTTTTTTATTTTTTTAAAGTCTAATCCCTTAATTAGTTGATTAAATCCTTGGTTAACAATTAGATTGACTTGATCGTTAATTTAATAGTCTAAATCATTATTTTAATATTTTCTTTAATTTTGATGGTCTGGATCTAAGATCAGCCAAGATCATAATTAACATATAATGATTTACAAGGTCTTTGATAAAGTTTTACAATTTTGTCGATGAGATCCACTATTCATTCAAATATATGCAGTGGGGACCACTTAATGATGTATTTAATGTTGGTGGGGTCGACCACTATATTACTTTGGTAGCGATGGATTTTGCATCTAAAATGATGTTAAAACTCATTCTATGGTTAGCTCTTTTATCATGTTTATAATAACAAGATCTTATGGTGGGGCCCACTTAAGATCATATTTAACACATGAGCCCTTACCCAAATGTATGATAAACTCTTCTTTTGACATCGATTTCATATCTCATCCTCAATCTAATCAATTAGATCAAGATCATATGATGGGGCAACCTTGAGTGATCGTGACCACTCCTTGTAAGGTCCACCATATGAGATGATCATCATGTATCTCATTCAAGTACAACTTAAAATCTAGAATTAAGATCTCTATATCACTACATCATTGATCACACATCCTGATCTTGTGGTGGGCCACCATCTTATTGTATAAGTAATGATATGTGACCCGCCCATGGGCATGATCACATGCCATTAGAACAGATCTAATCCTCAAAGTGTGCTTATTGTTTATTCTTTCCATGTGGGGCCCATTACACTTGATTTAAGTATGATCTACACCGTTGATCTAGATCCCTATCAAGTGATGCTCTATATAATACAATGTTTGGTTATGCAAAATCTACCACTTGATCATGGTGGATCTTAACAACCATAAGAATACCAACATACATATAATAAAATTTATATTCTTACACGATCTAATCTAAGTTAATTGGTGTATTTTTTGGTAAAAGAGATTTTAATACATTCTAGACCACTAGATCTATATCAAATTTGAAAAATACCTCTAAGGTGTACTTTGGATAAGACTGAGTGGCTCAGATTGAGCAAGCTTGAAATGAGGCCTACCTATTAAGACCTCTCTCTCACTTTCTGTGTAAAGCGTAAGTGCTTACGAGGAGTGATGCACGCTCCCTTATTTTAAAGGGATTCATGTCATGTAACACATGAGAGATTAAAAAAATTAAGAAAAAGGTTAGGTGAGAGGGATTTAAGAGGAAGTTTTGTATGAAGGTGCTAGTTAGGCTTAATGAACATGCCATATCATTAAGGGTCCCACAATGACCCATCACAAGATCTAAGGCAATCAAAGCATTATCCTAGTTGAGCTCTTTATGATAAAATTTGTCTCATGATGTGTGGATTAGGAGATGCGGACTTTGATCGCTCATGGTATCAAAGGTGTACCTAATAAGGGTGTTCCTCTTTCCTATGTGTGAAGGTTTATCTTTAAGTGTGCGCATGCCACATATATATACTCCACATGTGTGTGTTCTAATGTGATAAAAAAAAAGTGTCATCTTGATGCTCATGATACATAGATTTAGGAAAAAATATTTTAAATGTACAAATATGCATAATGGATGAGATATTCAATATTTGTGATAATGGACTATATACATGCATATGATAAATAATATTTTCACATGTTTCTATCAAGATCTAACTACATAAATTAATAGATTTAAGCATGACAAGTATAATAAGATAATCTATTTACATATTGGTTCACTACTTCAAGTTAAATTATCAATTAATCATGGCCATTCACACTCTTGGCCCTAGATCTGGATTTGTACTCAAGATTAAATTATGAAAATGATATCATCTAAAATTTAATGCGATGAGGAACGAAATAAATGGTGATCATTAGGTAGATGATGTGATTAAATAGTCAATTTCAATGATCTAAGCGATCCGTCCATTAATTTAGCATCTTTCGATGGTTAATTTGACAATCCTAAGGTTATCAGTTTAAATGGTATGGATGGATGATCCATGCTATGGATTGATGTTTAAACAGATAAATTGACATAGATACAAGTTTAAATGGTCAGATAATCCTACCTAATGATCAATTATGATCAATAAAATTGAAAAAAAAAATTATATCCCTCAAAATTCTTATGTATATTACAATAACTCATTGTAACCTCGGCTAGGGTAAGGTTATCTTGAGTCTTTCCCATTTTAGTTATCATTCTGGCTGGTAAAATGTTAACTGCAGCTCCATTGTCAACCAAAACCCGAGTGGTCGGACATCCTTCTAAGTGAACTGAGATATACAACAATTTCAAATGTTAGGTTATTGTAAGAGCCGGCCTTTCAATAATGATTTTTCAGAAGGGGACCTTGGTTCGACCGTCACTGTCGACACATTTTTGGTTTCCTCCTCGAAGTTAAAAGATCCATGTTGTATAATTATCGACAAGCCTAATTCTTCCACATCTTCTTCTATCATGCTTGGTTAAGATGATTTGGCCTGAAAACTTAATAGCAGAGTCATCATCATATTACAATTCGATGTAATTGGTGGAAATGTGCCAAATTGTATGACTAAATTCGGACACTGCCCCCCAAGTTTTTCGAATTTGGTTGAGTATCCACTTCATGTGCAGCTTCGTTCATGCTTCCTTTATTTAATTTGAAAGAAGATGATTATGATGCTCTTGCTTTAACAAGAAACTCTTCAGTTAAAAGATCGTCTAAGAATTCCTCATCACTGAAGTATTTAGTCAATCCTTTCATGTTCATTCCGAACTTATCATAATTAGGATTTTTGACTGAGTCATTATCCTCACGAAATTCGGTTGATTCTTTCATATCGACCAATATATCGTATTCTCATTTTAACTTTGGCACTACCGGCCTTGATCAGGTTGTCTGATACATGTAGGATTGATCCAAAGCAACGGCTAACTACCTTCTCATTATTGTTTGTTGTCTTTGCCAATGCTTCTTCTGAGTATGAGTCATCTATTCGGGTATCATTGGGAATTTTGGACGAATCATCCTTTTCCAAACACTTTCTCAGCCGGGACGAGGTTTTACCATCATGACCCTTAAATAGTCTAAGAATAATCGGTGATGTGTTTGTCCTTCTTAGAATAAAAGGCATTTCTTTTCTTATAATTTTGGTTGAATGATTATCTCGCTGGATATTTCGGACGATAAGATTTCCCATTCGATCAAGTTAGCCTTGCACATTTCTCATAAAGGTGTTGATAATTTGACATTGTTTTACCTGGATATGCTTAAGCCTAGTCGACTGCAATTTCAAGCCCCTACGTCCTTCATGCCATTTTGATCCTTGGGTTGATTTATCTAAACTCCAAGATTGATCTTTTGTCGTGATTGAACCAGCCTTTGAGGATTGATGGTGGCCATGTTGATATCTATATTAGATGGAAATGGATCAGTATCGATCATCATTGATTCTTTTTCTTTTTTAGGAAATTTCAGCAACCTTTTATCGATGTTATAATGAATAAGTTCCTGAAAATAACATGTTTTCTAATGAAATTTGACCCAGTTCATGCTATTTTTAATAATTAATTTTCTTCAATTCTTCAGCTGTTGAAACCTTATTATTAACCAAAATTTTAATAAAATTTTCAACTAACACAATATCAAAGATTTCATCAGCATGAGAAATATTAAAGGTGTAAAATCTTTAAACTTTCTTATTAGAGGATGTTATTGTCTCTGCTTTAACTAAGGCCAAATATGCGAATGACTGTTTAGGCACTATTTTGGCCACTGCAACATCATAATTATGATCATAATAATATGTCTCTATCGACAAATTCTTTTGCCTCATTGACTCTTGAAACAGGGCCTTATCTTGAAACACTTTCCTGGTCAAATCGTAAAGATTTGTGAATTTTGTTCAGATAAACTTCTTTCGAAGCTTGAATTCTAGTTTATCTTAAGCAAATTAGACAAATTCTATTTTGATCGTAACTATCTTGCATCAGCTTTTTGGTCTTTTAAACCGAGTAATATAATTCTTGACCAATTCCCCTGGTAATAATTGAAATCGTGAAAGATCAACCTTGAAAATTTCTCTGTCCTTATAAAAGAATTGAGTTTGAAAATTTTCTTCAATTTCTTACTGATTTTATATGGAATTTGGTACCAAATTGGAATACCAAGTAAATGCTACCCGAGCAAGTGAATGACCAAATAACTGTAATTTATAATACTCATTACCAGCTAATTTTCCGTTATGATAAATCAACGTATGTGTTTTACGGTCGATTGACTCATATCACCTATAAACAACGTAAAATCAAGTCAATAGTTCCTTACCAACGGATATTACTAGTCGATCAAGTCAGGATATGACGTATAATAAACCGGAGTAGTAGTTCAGCCGAGAACTTCACCTGCTACCTTTTGAATTAGTTGAACAATTTGGTTACACTCTTAGGCCTCGTTTGTTAAATCTGAAGTTTAAAGCCTGAATATGAAATTTGAAGCATGAATATGAAATCTGAAGGCTGAATCTGAAATCTGAAGTCAAAAAACTTGTTTGGTAATTATGGCGGAAGTTTGAAAATTAAGTACTGAATTTAAAATAACGTATTTGTTAACAAACATCTGAAATGTCTGAAATGCGTTAATTTGACGCATTTGCCCCTATACCATGTTTGGAAATGTTTTACATTACAAAAAAATTATTTTTTTTATTAAATGAAAATAAAATTATTCTATTTAATTCAAATAAACTAAAGTAATTAAGAGAAAATTAAAATATCGTTATTCATAAAAAAAATAGATAAATTCCTTATGTTGCCCCGCAAATATTTCAAATCAGGACGTCCAATCTTCATGTTTTAGGCCCACTTGGTTATTGGATCCACCTCAATTTCGGTCCCATATCCTAAAACAAACTCATAAAACCGATGGGCAGGGTGGATTTCTCACAAACATGAAGGTGGGCCCACCTACGTTTCCAGCGTAGGGAATTCTACAAAGAGGCTTTAATGGTAAATTCGATATATGGACAAACACAGATTACCTAATGAAAGCCTTTCGCAAGAAGTTCCAACGCAAGGATTTTAGGTGGGACCCACAGTGATGTTTGTGAGAAATCCAACACGTCCTTCCATTTTTCGAGTTCATTTTAGGACATTCAACCAAAATGAGGAGTATCCAAAACTCAAGTAGGCCATACAAGATGAAATAGTGGGGAAAGGAATGCCCACTCTTGAAACCTTCCTAGACTCCACCTTAATGTTTATATTCCATCCAAATTATTTATAGGGTCATTTTGATTAAGGCGAAGTGAAAACACTGCGAACTTAAACCAATACAAAACTTTTGTGGCTATATAAATGTTTTAATGGTAGTAAAAAAATCCCCACTATTTTCTATCGTGTGGCCCATTTAAGTTTTGGATACATCTTATTTTTGATCGCATATCCTAAAATGAGCGAACTCGAGGTGGAGTCGATAAATTACAAGTCGAGTAGCGAGACTCACTACTGAAGTGATGTTACCAAGTTCTGTGGGACCCACCATGATGTGTGTTGTATCCACACCATCCATCCATTTGGAGATATCATTTTAAGGCATTAGACAGAGAATGAGTCTGATCAAAATCTGGAGTGGACCCCACCACAGAAAACAGTGGGAAGAGTGACGCCAATCATTGAAACCTTCCTAAGGTCTACTATGATGTTTATCTTAGATCCAACGTGTTCATAAGTTAAGATAGACATGAAAGAAGGTAAAACACAAATTCCAGCTTGATTGAAAACTTTTGTGGCCCTTAGAAATTTTTAATGGTGGACAACACTCTCTCCACTATTTTCTGTTATGGGGTC
Organism: Magnolia changhungtana; assembly: GCA_030180095.1. NCBI lineage: Eukaryota > Viridiplantae > Streptophyta > Magnoliopsida > Magnoliales > Magnoliaceae > Magnolia > Magnolia changhungtana. The sequence continues at coordinate 3,186,964 of JASAUF010000336.1, forward strand.
CACTCGAGCTTTGAATCTGACTCGTTATTTACTTCATACACTAAATTTATATCACCAAATGGATGGACGGTGCAGATACAACACATACATCATGGTGGGTCCCACATAACTTGGTGACGTCACTTCAGTAGCAATTCTCGCTGTACGTAATCCGCATCCTTCACGGGAAATCCACGTTATCGGACGGAAGCAGATTGGCTCGGGTACCACACACCAGCTATGTAGTTGATGCATTGACGTCAGCAAGTTCGGTGGGTCACATCATGAAGTATGTATTATATCCAAACTGTCCATCTGTTTTTCGAGCTCGTCCTAAGGCTTGAGATGAAAAATAGGGCATATCTAAAGATCAAGTGTACCACATTGCAAAAAGTAGTGGGGGATTGAACGTCTACCATTGAAATCCTTTTTGGGATCACAGAAGTTTCGAATCAATATGAAATTTATTTTTCCTCTTCATCCAGGTATTTGTGACCTTATGAACAAATTGGATGGAAATAAATATTACGGTGGGCCCTATAAATTTTTTAACGACGAAAATCATTGTCCCTGCTGCTATTTTGGTGCGGTCCATTTGATCTTAAGATATGATTCATTTTTTGGCTAATGCTGTAAAATGATCTCGAAAAATGGATGAACGGTGTGGATATAATAAATAATCATTGTGGGCCCATGTAATTTGATCTCCTTTGAACCGTTCTCACAACTCGGAGCTCGATGAGCGTAGGCGCTCGTCTTCCCACGACATGTATCTGCCTTGCAACCAACCCTTGGCTGGTGGTCGGTGCTATGTGGGCCCATTGTGATGTATGTGTTTCATCCGTTCTGTTCATCCATTTTTACTAATCATTTTAAGGCTTTATAAAAAGAAAAAGAGGGATATAAATCTTAGGTGGACCACACCATAGGAAAACAATGGTGATTGGATATCCACCATTAAAATTCTCCTAAAGCCCACAATACCGTTTATTTGACATCCAATCTGTTGATTAGGTGTAATAGCCCACGCCCACACTGTATGATATTGTCCGCTCTGGACACAGCCCGCACGGTTTTATTCTCGGAGTTTCCCCCAAAAGGCCTCATACAGTATAGGGTGGCAACTCCACATATAACTACCACAACTTCAGACAACTCTTCCGATGTGGGACAAAGTTTCACCTTCACTGTGGAACAGTAGTCTGCTAGTACAGTAGCCTGCTAGCCACCTTGGGGCCCGCTCACATGTGGCCACAGTGACGGGACGTCACAATATCCCCCACCGAGGGAAGAGTCATCCTCAGCTCTGATACCATTTGTAACAGCCCACGCCCATACTGTATGATATTGTTCGCTTTGGGCACAGCCTCCACGATTTTATTCTCGGGGTTACCCCCAAAAGGCTTCATATAGTATAGGGTGGCAACTCCACATATAACCACCACAACTTCAGACAACTCTTCCGATGTGGGACAAAGTTTCACCTTCACTGTGGCACAGTAGCCTACCAGCACAGTAGCCTGCCAGCCACACAGTAGCCTACCAGCCACCTTGGGGCCCGCCCACATGTGTGTCCGCCCATGTGTGCCCACCCACATGTGGCCACAGTGAGAGGGCATCACATTAGGTCATACAGGCCGGATGAAGGGAATAAAAGAAAGAAAGATCATCTTGATCCAAAACTTTTATGGCCCCCAAAAGGTTTTTAATGGTGGACTGGAGTTTTATTCAATTTCCATTGGTTTTTATGGTGTGGCCCACTTGAGTTTTACATATACCTCATTTTTGGGCGCATATGCAAGATTGATTTGAAAAAGTTGATGGACGGTGTGGATCAAACACATAAATCATGGTGGGGCATAAATAAGTTTCCCATGTTAAAAGTTAGTTTTCGATTAGGCAAACAATTTAAAAGAGAAAAAAAATATCCTTAGTAAGGGTAGTTTTGAAAGCAAAAATTTCTTTTAATAGAAAATTTTATGGAGCGCATTCAACGTTCACTGGCTTAATTCAGCATTCACCGTTAAGCTAGGCTCCCATCGCCAAAAGAATTCTGCAAAATATCGCGGAAAATCACTTAGCGCTTTCCGATTTCAGTGTTAACAAACAACTCTTAATACGGGGCATTTTCGCAATTCCGTGTTAAGTGTTAATTTTAAGCGTTAACAAACAGGCCCTTAGTATTGTTGTGCAGCAACTGGAGGTACTTTAGGGCCATCCTGATACTATTCTTTATTATATTATTGATTTTTATACAAAAGTTGTCCCCCAAGCATCCCTTGATTCCTAACTTCATGAATTATGTTCTTATTTTCATATTCAGGATGTCTAAAATCTACCGGTGGCGGTGAATTTTGCATGTTCTGGACATGAATACATTCAGGACGTCTGAAATCTACTGATATCAGTGAATTTCGTATATTCTAGATTGGATCAGGAATAGGAACAGGAGGTGTGTTTAGCTATAATGAAAGTGTTTATGGCATCGGCCAGACTAGTGGTATAGGTGCTCGATTTCTAATAAAACTTGCATCGGCATATTACTGAAGTGCAACAAGTGCTCTATTAGTAAACAAAGCCACCAGCTGATTTATGCTCTCAATGTGACTGACCATTCAACTATTGAAAGTCTCAGTTTAAACTCTCGAGTGCTCTGCTTGAGCTCGCAATAGTTATGTGATGTGCTAAATACCCCTTTATATATCAACCATTCCAGTTGACATAATCTCAAACGGTTCAACCTAAGATGTCGATGGTCTATCTAAATTTGGAGAAAAATGGCACTGAAGTAAGTGGTGGATTTCCTTGTTTAGGCACTTATCGGACTTGCAACTCCTCCTTGTTTATAGGAGAGTCATTAGCCACAATAGCGACTATTAAAATATTACAACAACCCATTCGGCTCATGATTTTGAATGATTACTGCACCGACAAATATACTTGTGTCAGCCAAGTAATTTGTAGTCCTACCAGGCACACCAAAAAATGTTGGTAGCTCACTTTATTTTCTATTATGTGGATGTGTTAGAATTAATACAACGGCAAGATCCAAATCGATCAACTTTGACCCAAAGAATAAGCAGATACATCAAATATGAACATATATGACCATATTCTGAGAAGATCGGTAACTTAGCTATTTGTAGAATTTGATAATGATCAGATGGGATCTTCCTCCAAAGATGGGTTACTTTGTACTTTCACAAAAAAAGGACTTTCACACTACCAATGCAAATCAAATAAAGGAAAAACTCATAATTGATAACTATGAGCAACTACAAGAATGTGTTTCTTGAAAGAACTACTTGATATTGGATAAAGAACAAATCTAGCGTATGAATGTATACTTGGATTAAAACTAAAAATTATGGCTAAGAATTACCGCTACTCCTAAAATAAACTAAGATAAAATATAAATTGATAGATTTAATTGATTTAATTGATTATTGTGTTGGATTGGTTGTGTTGTCATTGGTTCAGATTACATTCCTCTGCTATTTATAGATTTATGTTGCAGCGTATTCTTCCAAATCCTTCTTTCATCATTGCAATGGTTACAACAATAATAATAATAAAAAAAACCTTTTTACATTATTCTCTTCTCTAGATTCTTCTTTTAGTATGTTTTTATTTATGATAGTTCCTTTTCTGTCGGTGAAGGCTTTGCTTTGGTTGCCCTCGGTCGCCTTTTATATCTTAAACAGCGTGATTGTGCTCCACTCGATTGCTTTTCGCATCTTTCCACGTTGACCGCTCGACCGTGCTTCTTGTATGTTGACCACAATACTTCATCGACCAACCATTGACATGTAGAATTAGCTTTATGCACGTTATAATATACAGAAAAGTGCTCCAAATCTTTGAAGATCTTTTTATTCACTTCCTATTCCTCATGCAATATCACGTGTCGTTCTCTTATTGGCTTTCTCAGTACAGTCAAAAGTAGGGTACAACATATATATTACTCAAACGAATCTATATATCACTCAAAAGAATCGACACAATACACCTAGTCGATTGGAATTGAGAAAATTATGTCCTTATTATTACAAGCATATGGTTTGTAGAGATATAAAGAAATAGATTGAACATAACACATGTACCATCCTTCCAATGAATAAGAACGAATTATATAGCATGAGCCAAAAAATGAAATAGAGCCAAATCTCAGGTGAACCATACCACAGGAAATGATGGTGATTAAGAGTTAAAAACTTTTCATGGGCGATAAAAGTTTTGGATCAAGCTGATATTTATTGTTTCTATTCATCCTGGTCTGTGTCACCTTATGAACAGGTATTATGGTGAGGATTACTGCAATTACCATGGTCAGGGCTGCACCGTCTAGGGTGAGGCCAGACCGCACCTAACCCGCTCCCCGCTTGAGCAGGCCAGTAGCCATGTTGGGAGGCCATGATACCAAAATCATGCTGATAGGATGATTCTAACGTTTTGATGACGGTCATTTTATTACAACCGTTTGTTTTTCATGAGCCATAATCAAACGGTTAGAATCACCTAACCAAAGTACTTATTCACAGTCACAAGCCATACACAGTGAGGCATATGAATGGATGTTTAAAGACTAGTCAGAGATAATTTTTCCCCGAAGCGGATTGAGTCCTGCCCCCACATAGACCATGAAATCAGGTTGCCGACTGAGTTACTGAGTGGGCTCTTATTGTACTAAGTAAACTCTGTTGGGCGCACCGTGAATGTGTGTGATTTATCCATGCTGTCCATCCGTTTTTCTAGCTCATTTTAGGAGTCGAACCCAAAATTGAAGCATATCCAAAGCTAAAGTGGATTATACCTGTGGAAACAGTGGGAATAATGATTTCTACCCTTGAAACCTTGCTAGGTTCTATAGTGATGTTTATTTGTCATCCAGGTCTGCTCATAAGGTAACATAGACATGGATGAAGGGAAAATACAAATATAAGCTTGATCCAAAACTTCTATGGCCCACATAATTATTTTTTTCAATGGTAAATGTTCAATTCACACTTTTTCCATGTGGTGTGGTCCATTTGAGCTTTGGACATACTTCGTTTTTTGGATCAAGCCTTAAAATTATCCAGTAAAATGGATGGACAGAGTGTATAAATTGTACATAAATCACAGTGGACCATCTATTTCTTCATATCATTTTAGATTATGAGCTAAAAAAATAAGGCATATCCTTAGCTAGATGGACCACATAATGGAATTGAACTCCCACCATTCAAATCTTCTTGTGAGCAGCAAAAGTTACAAAACATTTGTGTTTTCGCTTCATCTAGGTCTAGGTGTCTCCGTGAACAAGTCGAATGTAAAATAAATATTACTGTGGGTAAGGAAAGTTTTAACGGTGTCTAGGTGTCCTTGTGAACAGGTTGAATGTAAAATAAATATTACTGTCGGTTCCGAAAGTTTTAACGGTGAGTTTCATTATTACCGCTGCTTCCTATGGTGCGGTCAACTTGAGCATTGGACTTGACTATATTTAAACTCATACGACTTGGGTCTTGCCCAGTTTTCCCTATGGTGTAGCCAACTTGAGGCTTGAAACCAGCTAGTTTTGATGGACACATCCTAAAAAATGAGCCCGCAAAACTAATGAACAGGGTGAATTTCTCACCAAAGTAAAGGCGGCCCCACCTAGATTAAGAGCACAAGATCTTCCTGCAAGAGGCTTTTGCAGGAAATCCATGTGGAGTTGCGACCGCATGGTATAGTAGCCAATCCGCGTCCATTTCTTGTAACAGTGATCGGATGGTTACGAGGGCGCTGATTAGGTACTACCCCCGCCTGTTCCAAGCTCGGGACTGGCAATGGCTCCTAGGGCCACTAAGTGGCCACCGTGATTTATGATTTTTATCCACACTATCTATCCATATTTCCATATCATTTTACATTTCTGAAACAAAAATAAGGCAGATCTAATGCTCAAGTGGACCACACCACATGAAGCAGAGGTACTAAGGATGCCCACCATTGAAACCTTCTTAGGGTCCATCGTGTCGATTATTTTCCGCCCAACATGTTGATGCGATCATATATAGTTGGATGAATTAAAAAAAAACAAATATCATATTGATCCAAGACTTATGTGGTCCCTATGAAATTTTCAATGGTAAGAATTTAATTCCCACTGTGTGGTTCATTTGGGCACTGGACTTTCGTTATTTTTGGTTTCATAATCTAATATAGTATATAAGAATGAATGAACGATTTTGATAAATTTCATACATCACAGTGGCCCCTCAGTTGATCTGGGAGCCTCCGCCTGTCCCCGAGCTAGGAACAGGCGGGGGTAGTACCTAATCCGCGCTCTTGTTAGGCGGAGTGGATCATTTTGGATTGACTCATTGTCGTATGGTTAAAAGACTCACCGACGGTCACATCTCGAAGTAGTGCCTTCCTACGTCGGACAACGATACAATGGGACGCGAGTTACTGCGCCGCCGGGCCCACTTGAGGTTCTGAGGTCGGAGGCGGCTCTGATGCTGAGAAAGACAGAGAAGAAGGCAACCTGGAGGGACGCGGATTTCTTGCGAACTTTCGCGGGAAGTTCCTGCACAAGGATGCTGGGTAGGGCCCACCGACATGTTTTTGATAAATCCAATCCGTCCATCCGTTTTTTGAGATCATTTAAGGACTTCAGATAAAAAATTAGGTGTATATAGAACTAAAGTGGGACACACGGGAGGAAACAGTGATCATTTAGTGAACACCATTGAAGCATTCTTATGCCGAAAAAATTATTGTATCAGTCTATATTTTTGGTTTTTTCACTTCATCCCATTGACAATAACCTTATAAACGGTTTAGATAACATATAAACATCCAGGTGGAGCCTGGGAAGATTTCAACGGTAGCAATTTCTTTTCCTAATTTTCCCTCTCATGTGACCCACTTGAGTTTTTTATCCACCTCTTTTTTTGTTGCACACCCTAAAATGAGATCTCAAAACGGATGGACCAAATGGATTTCTCACATACATTGTAGTGGCCCCCACCCAGATCCTTGCGCAGCCAAAGGCTTTAGCAGGAAATCCACGTCCTACCTGGAGCTCACCGAGATGTTAAGGACAAATCCACCCCGTCCATCGGTTTGTCCATGTCATTTAAAGGTATGATCTGAAAAATGAGCTGGATCCAAAACTTAAGTGGACCACACTATAGGAAATAAATGGGAATAGTAATGCCTAACATGGAAACCGTCCCAGGGCCAAATGATGCGTATATGCTATCCAAACCATTCATAAGGTGATTCTAACAGGTATAACTGTAAACAGGAATAACATTAGCCTGATCCAAAACTTTTGTAACCCTGTAAATGTTTTAACAGTGGGCGTTCCATAGCCACTGTTGTTTCTTTAGTGTGGTCCACTTGAGTTTTTGGATCTAACTTATTTCAGACTCATGTCTTAACATGAGTAGGAAAGACATGAGTAGGAGAAACTAATGGACGGAGTAGATTTCTCAACGACATCTCGGCGGAGAAACTAATGGACGGGGTAGATTTCTCAAGGACATCTCGGCGGGCCTCACACGGGAATTTCCTATGTGCCGGGAGGCGCTGGCGTCCATGGTCTATTCGCTGCTGGCCCTATTAAGTGAATGGACGGAAATCCTCTACGACACATACTGTAGGAATAGCGTGCAACAGCCCGGGTCCACGTGTGACATGATTCTGTCCATCAGTTGCGACACTTGATGTTAGGATTGCCGGATAATCATGCCGATATAAAACTTAGGTGGGTCACACCACAGGGAATAGTGGGGATGGGGATGGCCCCAGCAGCAACCTTTTACGTCTCCCATGACATCCAACCCGTTGAATCAGGTGAGACCCACAAGGGTGAAAAGATGATCCAAAAATAAACGCGATCTAAAACTTGAGTGGGCCGCGATGTATAAATTTCGATGTTTAGTTTACATTGTTCCCGTGGTGTAGCTCTCCTGAGCTTGGATCAAATTGATTTTCGTTATTGACGGTTAAAATGAGGTATTACAACTGATGGACGGAGTGGATGTCATACTTAGGTCAATGTGGATCCCACAGAGCTCAGGTGTTGCACGCGCTTCCTCCAAAAGGCTTTGTAGAGGATTCCGGTCCCAAATGAACGGTTCAAAATCGTCAGCGATGACATTGGAGGCACGAGGCTTGATACCTCCCCTTTCTCCAAAGGCGCTGGCTCAATTCGGACAACGCACCGGATCTCGTACACGTGTGCCGGAGAGGGCACGTATGGAGCCATATTTGTTCGGCGCGTGCAGAGCCGCGGATTGGAAGCTGAAGTGGTTATTCCCTATCTTCTCTTCGCAACATAAAGAGAAAGAAAGGGCGTATTTGCATTTAAAAATCGCAACCGCAACTATCGCGCTTGAGAATCCACGAATCTTTGTTCGTTTTGGAATTTCGAATCGACAAAAAAAAGACCCGATAAAAACTTCTTTTTTTAATCGATTTCCGTAAATCCGAGTTGCCGTTTCTCACCAGATATCGTTCCGATTCGGTATCCGTTTTCGATTCTCTCTCTATATAAAAGTCCTAGGGAGACCAACGTTCCCTACTTTGAATGAAGAGAGCCGCATTTCGCTCCTCTTTCAGACGACAGATCCTCTCTACCATGCCCGAAAACCATGAAACCGTGCCGGATTCCGGCAATCTTCGCCGGATTCTGATGATTCTGCTCTTCCTCGCCGCCGTTGCTTTTCCTTGCGTTGTCCTCTACCGCTTTGCCCAACCAATCGATTACCTGCCTCGGGCCGACAGCATTTCTTCGGAGAGTCGCGATCCGTTGAGCGTAATCGCCGATTTTCTAGCAATGGGAAGCGACGGCGAGTCGGTGAGTTTAGCTTTTGAAAAGATCCTCCTTTCCTGTGCAATGTTCTCTGATTGCTGGAGTCCTGTAATCCTAGCGTAGTTTAGCGAGCTAACCCTGATGTAGGTTAGCAACTGTGAATCGATGAGTTTCGCTTTTGGAAGGATCCTCCTTTCTTGTTCTATTTTCTGATAGCTGGAATCCTTCAACTCCAGCGTAGGTTAGCAGGCTGACCCTGGTGCAGGTTAGCAAGCTGGTTAGGGTTTTAAAATTCATTTCGCTGAATACGGCAACCCCTCAGCGTATGTTAGCATCTGCGTATGGCATCATTTCTCAATTTTCTATTTCGGCCAGGCTAGAGTGTGTTTTCTGCCACAAAATTCTGAATTTTAGAATCATCCACGGCACAAGTGGTATACATGAACGCAGATCCTAGCCGCAAATCATGGGCCCCATTGTGGAAGTTCAATACACCATCCGATTTTTCCCATTGAATTTGGACTGCTGCCCGTTTTCATTGTAAATTATCCATTGATGTCCACCATTTAGGTTGTTGTCATCTGATCCAGGTTGTTTGGGGTTTGTTCTCCTCCATCCACAATGGGGCCTATGGTTTTGACGGTCCAGATTGGTGCACGTACATCACCAGTACTGATATCACTAAAATGGGCAGTGTTTGGAGGGGACAGATTAGGTGCTGCTCCTGCATCACCCAAGACGGTGCGGCCCTTAGCGTGGGGCCCACCTTGATGTATGTATTCGATATCCACACTGACCATCCATTTTTCCAGATCATTTTAGGGCATGAGCTCAAAAATGAAGCAGATCCAAATGTCAGGTGGACCATACTATAGGAAACAGTAGTGATTAAACGGCCCAACATTAAAAACTTTCTAGGGCCCATCATAATGTTTCTGTAATGTTTATTTGCCATCCAACCTGTTGATAAGGTCATGCAAACCTGGATGGAAGGCAAAAACAAATAATATCTTGATCCAAAACTTTTGTGGTCCACAAGAGGTTTTTAATGGTCAATCACCACTGTCTCTTATGGATGGTCCACTTTGTCTTGGATCTGTTTCATTTTTGGGATCATGCCCTAAAATGATTAAAAAAAAAAAACCCAGATGGACAGCATAGATATAGAATAAATACATCAAGGTGGGCCCCATGGTATGGGCTGCACCCTCTTGGATGAGGCCAGGGCCACGACTAATCCGCTCCCATGTTTGGAAACCTGCTCAGGATCAGATGGTCAGCCTGTTTGGACCAGAACGGAGCACAAAACCAGGCTGGATCATCATTACCAACGCATGATTTCTACTGAAAAATTCAAACAGTTTAACCATGAGGCTAACTGCAGATTCTGGGTGGGAATTGGGCCTGAACGAATTGGACTGGTTGGACTGACCCACCCACAAAAATGGGTCTGGTTTTAGAACATTCAAAATAGGTGTGTAACATGCACCCTTGCCTACGATAGTTCCATTCACAGGTGTGGATTTATTTTTAGTCCCTCAATGTTTTGACTGAGACTTTTCCTCTGTTAATTTTAACTTTTATGGAGAATCAACATAAAGGAAAAGTAAGCAACGGCAAGGAAATAGGCATATCTAATCAAAATTGAGGGGTGGAAATACCAACTCCCTTTTTGAATTTTATTTTCCTTTTTTCTTTATTATTATTATTATTTATTTATTTTTGTCTTTGGCCACTTGATTTGACCAGGCATGAAATTCAGTATCTAGATGATGATCACTAAAGAAGAACTAGGATTGCCTTAATGACCTGCTGCCTCTTTTTCTCTTCTTCTTTTAGCAGAGGTGATGTGGAATAGCTGTCCCATTAGGAGGATGATGAGAAGGTCACAGGTCTAGTGGGGAGTTGGGCATATCTAATCAAAATTGGGGGGTGGAAATATCAGCTCCCTTGTTGAATTTTATTTTCATTTTTTTTTTTTTAAATGCCTTAGGCCGCCTGATTTGACCAGGCACGAAATTCAGCATCTAGATGATGATCACTGACTAGGATTGCCTTAGTGACCTGCTGCCTCTTTTTCTCTTCTTCTTTTATCAGAGGTGATGTGGAATAGCTGTCCCATTAGGAAGATGATGTGAAGGTGGGCCTACCTGGTTTAGATACAATAGGAGGTGTCAGATCAAGTGGACTCACCTCTTCATTCTGTCCTAGTATTAAAATAGAAGGAATTATGAGTACCAATGTTTATGGGCTTAAGAAGTGTCCTGATGCGTCCAGTCCTTAGTTGTTTTACCAACTCCCTTGTTAAAATTTGTTTTTATTTTAAAAAAATATTTTTGACCACATGATTTGATGAGACGTGAAATTCAGCATCTAGACGATGATCACTAAAGAAAAACCAGGATTTCATTGATGACCCACTGCCTCTTTTTCACGTCTTCTTTTAGCAGAAGTGAAGTGGAATTCCACTTCCCAGGAGCTGTCCTATTAGGAGGATGATGAGAAGTGAGCCTACCTGGTTTAGTTATAATATGAGGTGACAGATCAAGTGGAGCCCACCTCCGGATTCTGTCCTAATATTAAAATAGGAGAAATGATCAGTACCAATGCATAAGGACTTACGTAGTGTCTTGATGCTCCCTGACTTAATCAATGTCCTGATGCACCCAGTCCGTAGGTGTGGGGCTCCTGCTTTGGTGATCCAGGCCGTTCATCCTAGGGGCATTCAGGTGAAAGAGTGACACGCTGAAAATCCTTTGGATTGTAACAGTGTAAGTCCTTTGACTGGCAGATTTTAATTGATGGCTTAGAAATGAATGCAACAATGATCTGGAAGAAGAGGCCAATGATTGGATTGGATGATCAGGACCTTCCAAATCAAAAGATTTATGGGCATTCTTCATCTAACTTTGGGGTCCTCACCTCAACAGTCTGGGCCATGGCCCATAGTCCATTTGTGGGGCATCCTCCATGTTGACAATATTCATTTCTTTGAAGTTTAACCTAGTTTTGGGCATTGCGGTTTCTGTAGTTCTTGTGATTCTTAAAGTTTACTCTGTTGGGGGATTGAATACTGTGATCAATTTCATACACACATTTTATTTTTATTTTTTGGGGGGGTAATTAAGTAGTGCAACTTTTGTAGGATAGTGAGGATGTCAGGCTGAAGAGAATCTTGAAGGAAGCAGCCATGGAAGATGGAACAGTTATATTGACTACTTTGAATGAAGCATGGGCAGCAACAGATTCGATTATTGACCTCTTTCTAGAAAGTTTCCGAATTGGCTATCACACACGCAGACTTTTGAACCATTTGGTGGTTGTTACTTTGGATCCAAAGGCATATGCTCGATGCTTGTCTATACATAGCTATTGTTTTGCTCTTACCACCGAAGGTGTCGATTTCTCTGGAGAGAAGTACTTCATGACCCCTGATTATTTGACAATGATGTGGAGAAGAATAGATTTTCTACGGTCCATTCTTGAAATGGGATTCAATTTCATTTTCACGGTGAGCAATCTTTTAGTGTTTCATCTTGAACAGTATCCAGAGCCTGAGATTCTGAATGCCTATAATTGAGCAGATTGCTTCTTAGTTCTTACAAATGTTGAGCATACCTTTTATTTGAGTTGGAAATTATGCTGGCATGGTTAATTGTGATGTTTGTTACCTTTCATAAAAGAATGTATACAGTTTTATGAATAGTCCATTATCTGCAATTTCTTCTAGTTTTTCTAGCTTGTTAAAAATGAAGACATGACAATTGGAAAATAACCTTACCATATTTCATATTGATACATCATGACCATCTTGAACTACCAATAGTCCCCATTATATTTGAAATTGCATGTGGTGGGCCCACAGGCTATGCGTGCGGAAGTTTGGCATAGCTAATGAGTGAATGACTATGTCCTAGAGGGGCAGCGAATATGACCAATTAAAAATTATGCCGATTAAAACACAATTGCCTATCTTAAACTAATTTACCAATTATACTAAGTAAGACAATTTAACACTAAGGCTTCGAAGCCAATAGTGAGTCCAATCACATAGACTACAATAGATATGCCAATTCTAGCAACTAGTCTATAAACAATAGTGTGCTTGTGTGTGCTTTACAAGTTAGGTGCCTAGCATACAATCTAATTCAAGCATTCGTTTGATTTAACTAATCAATACATAAGCAAGAAAAGAATTGCAAATATCATTCCCAAACACAAGCATATATAGTGATTTGGTTTCCCTACTCCACTCCTGGTGGACGCACTCTCCTTGAGTGTATCAATATTTACTATCGAAGGTTTTTCAACAGGTTCACCTCTAACCTTAATAACCCCACACAAGGAGCTAGGTCCTATACAAGAACTTAACGTACACTCCCGCAAGAGTCTCCATTGGAGACTCAGTTGTTTTTCTATCGGCTAACCAACAACCTTGGTCCTAGTCCAAGGACTTATGTTTACTCCCACCAGAGGCTTCCACCGAGACTAATACGTACACACCCATGTCCGGTGAATTTAGCCTTACAGAAGAGCCTAGGTCCCACATAAGAACCTATTGAATTAGGGTCACAAATTCTTAGCCTCAATCTTACACAAGGAAAAAATATATGGACTCGCACTTGATAACCTATCGGATTGAGCCCCTTTATAGCGTCGTTCTTGACTTGCTTCTTCAAAGCTCCTTTGTACTTGAATCCACTCTTAAATTGCTTCTCCGAATGTTGACGCCGATGCTTTAGCTCTTACGGTTGTTTTCCTTGCATATGATGTGCCAATGAGGTAACCATGGCAAGCGAAGTTGGTTAAATCTCTTACAACTCATGTGAAAGTTGTCATCCTAGGGGATTCACCTAGATGAGTCTTCTAGAGGATTTAGACAAAGGATATGCCAATAAGATTGAGTTTAATATCTAGAAACGGTGGAGTTAGATCATCTTCAAGGTGGAGGTTGGAATCCTCATTAGAGTGAAAATCTCAAAGGAAAATGATTTGGAACAAATGGGGTTAGAGGTCTAGGATGTGGGATATGAATATGGAATCACTTATCCTTTTATTGCACAAAAAACTCATCCGAATGACCAAGGTCAATATGCCCTATATAAAGGAACCGAATTTCAACGGTAAAAAAATGGCTCTGTTGATGGCATCGAGCTTATCCTCGATGGTATTGCGAAACTCAAGATTCCAATAGAGAAGATGCTAGACAGTTTGCACTCTTCTACCCGATGCCATCGAATGGGACCTGATGCCATCAAGAAACTCAAATAAAATTATTACAACTTGTTGGATAGATCTGAGATGAATACTTGATGCCATCGAAGACCCCTCGAGGACTACTCGAAGGGATCAAGAACCACGCGAAAGTTGTTGTTTGGGCAGTATGTTTACAACAATTTTGCACCTCTCCTAGCCTTACTTATCATGTTCCAATTATGCTCCTAGGCTAAGGGATGATCAAACAAGGTTTACCTATTAAAGCCATGATCATTTATATGTTTAGGGTTATTTTGGGTCAAGGGTTAGGGTCACCAAGGCACCTCATATACCGGTTCTTTGTTCCTTGATACTCATATCATATTGTGTCTTCAGTCTTCAGCTTCCAAGATCTCAATTGACTCCTTGACACGTGGACTCACATGATTGACAAACAAGGTGCACAGTGCACTAACAATATTTTGCTTCAGGAATTTGATGTCCATGAATGCTTCTCAAAACTCAATACAAATGTCATATTGTTCTCTAGGATCTGCCATGTGGAAGAATTCATTGTTGAGCAATAAATAAATGGTCGGTATTAGAGAATGTGCACTCCTAACCCGGATACATAAATTAGAGAAAGCAAAAAGAAAGTGCAAGAAAAGGAAATAATAGATATTTACTTTTTTTTTTTTTTTTTTTTTTATAAAAGATAACGGATTGTATATTAAAAGAAGAAACAAAATACAGAGGAGGAGGAGGAGGAGTCTGCTGAGAAAGCATAGATATTTATTTTATACGTGTGCCCCACTTGAAGAGAGATTGCTTGCAATTGGGATGTTGAAGTGTGTCCACTTTAGGGGTTCTTCTTGGAGGCTGAATTCCTTGGATCAGGTCTAAATCCAAAGCAGACGTTCAGGTAGAGAAGGTATCTTTAGACCTCAGCAGTTTGGAAGCTGATGTTTAGCTAGACAAGGTGTCTTTAGACTTTCAGTTTAGGGTTATCCTCGTTACCAATGTTGTCAAAATCATATAGAGTCATATCGTATTGCACACCACACAATATGAATTGTAGGTTCAAATTGCAAATCCTAGTTTATTGCAATTGAATCATGTGGTTATTGTATGTATTGTATGATTATCCTATTGAGTGTAGATAATTGTGGACTGTGTAAATGGGGCCCAAAATTACATTAGAAATCTTTTTTTCTTTCATTTTTATACAAAAATTAATGTTTTAAGCATTGGTATCAACTCGTGTATTGCACTCGCACCCTTTGGATATGGAAACACATCAGGTCATGCATGGGAAATATTGCATATATCACATATATCACATAATGTATCATTGTTTTTGGGAACATTGGGAAATTAGTCGAATTTTTCAATGAAAATTCAGGGGATGTTAAAAAAGACATTAATACACACTTTAGAACTCAAAAGAACACAAAAAAGTACACATGCACTTTAGAACTCAAAAGAACACAAAAAAGTACACATGATAAGTTTCTTCATATATGGTCCTACCTATGTGTTATATGATATAAGTGACGCAACTATTTAAAATCAGTTCGTATAATTTAAATTATAGAAGCATGTATGAAATTGATAACGCAACCAATATATTCAAAAGCCAAATCTGTTCTACAATGCATCGTTCGTTTATTTAAAAATATAATTTTAAATTATTTATTTAGTTTTTAATTTTTAATTTTTTAAAAAAATAAATAAATGTGTGGCTAATGTTATGTTAAGATCAGCATACACTCATGAGTACATAAATATAGGGGATAAATAACATCTGGCCAATGTGATCGTTTTAAAATTAATTTTTATTTATTTTTTGATATTTTAATTAAAAAATATATTTATTTAAAATTCCAAAAAGTTCTGTCAATCTATAGATTAGCCTCCAAGCACTCTCACATGAATTTTCCACATTCTAATTGCAAGTTATATGGGTGAAATCAGAAAATTTTTAGAATTTCCTCAAATTCTCCAATTTTTTTTTTTTTTTTTTCTAAATTCGAAAATCGGAAGTCGAAATCCATGATTGAGCATGCAAAACATGTAAAATCATGGATTACTAATTTCATCCCATAGATTCTGAGCAATTGATACAAGAGAAAGCAAAAGCTCACCAATTTGGTTTTTGGTACCACAAATTCTCCAATCTTAATTTCCACACCCAAATCCCAAACGAGTGAAAAGGATTGGTTGAAATCCAAAAAAAAAGAAGAGAAAATAATATATATATATATATATATATATATATATATATATTGTAATTTTGGTGAAATTTCTAAATTTTTCAGAAAGCGACTGACACAAGTGTGATATCGTCAATATGTGCAATACATATTGACGATATCAAGAAACTTATAATGGCAATATTTTCAGAATACCGCAATCTTCAATTGATCATGGATACATGCATTATATTGCGATTTATTGACCAATACTGGGAAGTTTCCCAACTGCAGCTCAGTTTCATATTGGCTGTACGATATCATTAGTATCAGCCACCAATACTATTGATACTGCAATCACTAACCAAAATTACATTAAAAAATTATTTTTATTATTTTTTCTACATTTTTTTTCATCTTGTTTTTTACCCTTCTTTTAAAACATGTAAAAGGCCCTTCCTACTAAAAATCCTTTTGTTTTTTGAGAGATGGAGAGGAGATTTGAGGATTTTGATATCCAAAAGCCCAAAAAAAAAAAAAAAAAAAAAAAACATTTTTTCTTTGGGTCAACACTACCAAGTGCTGAAATTTTTGTTGAACTGAAACGTGTGCCCTGTTTCCAACCCTACTCTAACGGGCCCGCCACCAGTCGGCACATCGCTTCAAGGACAGTATCTGTCTTTTATAGCTCCGTGTATCATCTTCTCTTTCATTCACTCTCATAATCATCGTCTCTAGGGATAGGAAATCTCATGATTGTTTAGCAGTTCTATGGTCGGCTGCTCACCTAACATTGACCATATGGCTTGCGACTGGCTGGTGCATCACTTCCAGGCGAATTTTTCTGGTTTCTACAAACCTGCATATCTTCTTGTTTTCCCATTCACTTCTTTCATTAGCAGTGTTAGTGAATCATGTGAAGAACATGTTCCCTCTATTGTGCTTTACACATGTCATTCTTGTTCTGCTTTTGTATCCCTCACTATCATCTTTTTCCCATTCCTTAGCAGCTTACTGAAGTCTTTCAAAGAACATAAAATGTCTTCATTATGCTTTGTATTGTATATTGTTTAGTATGCCATTTCAACACTTTTCCCCACTTTTTTTTTTCTGCAGGATGCTGATATCATGTGGTTTCGGGATCCATTTCCCCGCTTTTATGCGGATGCAGATTTCCAGATAGCATGTGATCACTTCTCTGGTGACCCTGCTAGTAGACAAAATAGGCCCAATGGAGGATTTAACTATGTAAAGTCCAATAATCAAACCATACAATTCTACAAGTTTTGGTATAAATCGAGGGAGGCCCATCCTGGGTTGCATGATCAGGATGTGCTGAACGTTATTAAATTTGATCCGTTCATCAGCGAAATAGGACTGGAAATAAAATTTCTGGATACTGCTTTCTTTGGTGGGCTTTGTGAGCCAAGCAGAGATTTGAGTAAAGTCTGTACAATGCATGCAAACTGTTGTTACGGTCTTGATAGCAAACTTCACGATCTGAGAATTATGCTTGAGGATTGGAGAAGGTTTATGTCATTGTCACCGAGTCTAAAATTATCGCCGCTATCATCTTGGAGGGTGCCGCAAAATTGCAGGTAAGTTTGATACTAAGCTAACTAAAAGGACATTTCAAAGTGTTGCTTTTTCTTTGAGATGAGAAAATGCCAGTACTTTATATGGAACTTCCAGTGCACCTAGTTGCATTTGAACACATCATTAGTCGATATCATCGAGCACACCAGTCCATTTGGTTCAGCAACCTTGTCTTGCCCTATTTTATATCACTGTCTGTTTTCCCACTCATAGACCAGATGGCTGGCATTGCTTAACCCAATGTTTTGAAAACCTGGAACTGACCTGACTGTTGGACTGGAGCCGGCGTCGCAAATGGTTCAGTTCACCAGAAAATAGGTTCAATCAAGTGTCATCCACTCTTAAAAGTAGAAAGAAAGATTACACTAGGTGTCCACAGATCTATGACCATCTGTAAACCAATGAGTCTATCTGCTTTTGCTTTTCTGCAGATTGTTTCAAATTAAGTAGATTTCTGGGCTAAAATGAATGAGTAAAGGGTCTGATCACACTGAACCTGCTGCAAAGATGATAGGGTCTGGTTCAAGTTTTAAAGCGTAGGTGTAACCAAGGTGATTCTTTAGGACCACAAGCAGTAGGTTAGGGCCTGCCAAATGGATGATGCAGGTTGATGATCAGGCAGTCATGATTTTCTGCAAATGATCTTGAGCATCAATTTTGCATGCCACTGAATGAATGGTTAGGCAATTCAACTGTTGTTAGTTTTTCTTTGAAGGATGGTTGAAGAAGAGTGGACTGAGCAAATGGACAGTTGAGATCGATGATATGGACCACCCACATGTCCAAAATGCGAATGCACCGGATCATTTCCATTTGATATGGCATAGCTCATTCTATTCTACTGTTTTTCAGGATGTTTTGGCACAAGTTTTGTATTTAGTGTGCCTCTTAATACTCTCTGTTGTGGTCGTTTTCTGTCCAGCCTTTCTTCATTCCATCACTAAAATTTTCCCAGAGACGATGCTGCATGTGGAAAGACTAATTGCTTGCCATTCCCATACAATTTGTATACATACCTGGCCTGTTTATGGGTCCCAGGTCCCATCTTTTGTAGAAAGGTAAGTTCTTCGCTTGAGTTTTCTTTGGACTATATTTGCATTTGTTGGATTCCCGTACTTGACTGATGGATGGTCAGCTTGTAGGCTTAGCAAAAAGATCAGCACTTCTATAGTTCAAACCTCATCATATCCATTGGGATAGACACAGTGATAACTAGAATCTGTGTGGTGTTTCCAGTTTTCTGCCAGAGGGATTATACAGTGCTCTGTCAAAAAGATTGTACAATTTAGATTTCTTTTCAAGTGGGGAAAAGTGGGCCCATGGTTTTGTGATCGAAACAATTGATATCGTGGGCTTCAGTTTCATCAGCTCATGCAACCAATAATTGAAAGCCTTTCAATGGATGGGCAAAAAATAGCAACACACATTGCACCATTTGAAAAAGGCCAATGCTTATATGGATTGGATAATTCAATTTTGGGTTCCTGGTGCATGGGCTGTGCATGTGAGGCCCATCAATGGTTTTGGCTGTCTCAAGGTTTAAAGTATTGTCCAAAACTGGTACATACTGCCTGAGGCATACCCACATTGCCGATGAATGATATGGCATATGGCCATGTTGGCCCATATCAACCTGAAAAACTGAATACAGGGGTAATGTGGAGCTGTGTTGGTGGTGAACGATATGATACCTGAGACACTGGCTTAAAACTTTACTCTGTATACATCCCTTTGGCCCTGAGCATGTGCAGGTACCTCTTTCTGCGGTTGCTTCAAATGCACAGCAAAACAGATTACCTGTTCCACTTATGATTTGGTTGCATATCCTGCTCAACCTATCTGATTTGGATACATCCAAACCCAAACACATACAGGCCGTTATGATTAATGGGTGTGTTTTTGAAGTGTGTCAGCTACAAACAAATATGGCCGTTTCACTGCATCTCAATCTGACATTTTGCAATTCTAAAACTTGCAGATTCAGAACTATTTTTTTCCTCCTTTCTGAAGGGGAGGTGCAGCTGCAGATCATTTGCTGCTTTTGGCTTTTCTTATTTTCTTGTTTCATTTTCCTTTTATTATTATTATTATTTTTTTTGTGCATACGTGCCCATTGGGCAGAGAATAGGAAATTTGTGGAAAATAGTAAATATTACTCCTTGTATATATTAGCCCTCTTCTTTTCTTTTTCTTTTTTTTTTTCCTGATTTCCCCCTCCTAAACCCTTTTCATGCATGAATTGCATTGGGATTGAGGGGAGTTAGTTGGAAACGTTAATTATTTCAATAAAGATTCTTGCCAACTATTATCACTAGCTGTTACACCAGTCCGTACCTTTTCTTTTCCTAATCTCTTCTAGAGTTGCCATGGCCAAAATATTTTCCATACTTAGGTTGTCAGCTTGTGATAACTTGCAACTTGCTAAGGACATCCAAATAGGGCGGGCAACGGGGCAATGGATATATCCATTTAGCGAATTAGCCTATACATTCAACCTGAAAAAGTCTGATATGGATATCAGATTTTTACCTGATTACTCAACTTTTAACCCGGTTGGATATGAATATTATATCCATTTGGCCAATTTGTCTAACTACAACCTGAAAAGGTCGGATATGGGTATCATATTTTTATCTGATTTAAAAAAAAAAAAAACCAATTGCTTCCGGCAGGTTGGTTATGAATATTACCATATCTATATGCGCATCCAATTATCCAATTAATATTTTTAATTAAAATATTAAATATTAATATATTATATGTTAAATTTTATGATGTTAACCTCTATTGCATGGATGATGAGGTTGACATGGAATTATCTTAAAATTTTGTCGAAGTTGGGAATTTTTTGTTTAAATGCTCAAGGATTTGTAGCTTTGCTGAGGATTTTTTTTCGGGAGGTATTTTAAGTGATTTTATAAAGTATTTAACTGACTTATATTTGACTTCTTTGGACAATTACATATCGGTATCCTAACCCCTTTTCAGCCCTACATCCAAAGGGGTTTTAAATCTAATTAAAAGGCATTCGGGAAATTTAAAAACGCCGTCGAGACAAACTCACATGCTTCCTGGGAAAAGACAGCTGGGCTTGTATGACAAGTGACCGTCATTTAAAAGACGCAGATTAGGTACTGCACCTGCCTGTCCGGAGCTCGGAACAGGCTGGGCCCCTCACCATGATTTATGGGTTTATCAACATGGTCCATCCATTTTGTCATATCATTTATATCATTTTAGGATGTAAGCCAAAAAATGAGGCGGATTCAAGATTCAAGCACAGGAAGATAATCGTGCCAACTGTCGAAACCTTCTCAGGGCTCACCGTGATGTTTATTTGTCATCCAAGCTGTTCATCCCCACTGTGTGGTCCACATGAGCCTTGGATCTGCTTCATTTTTGAGCAAATATCTAAAAGCTATATGGCAAAATTGATGTACGGTGTTGATAAACCCATACATCAAGACCCGCAGAGCCCCCAGCGTGTTCCGAGTTGGGGACAGGGGGGTGGTACTTGAAAGTGATTAATTTCCTCACGCTCAGGACTTGGATACCAATTGGAAACACGAGCTGGGGACGGGGGTAGTACTTGAAAGTGATTAATTTCCTCACGCTCATGACTTAGATACCAATTGGAACTGGCGGATGGAGTATACCTCAAAAAGCAGTCAACCATCAATTCCGATGGTTGAGGGTCCAAATTCCGGAGGTAAGTAGATGATGATGGTTTGGATTTCTATAAAACGATGCAACGTGAACAGTCGGGGTGTCACTGCCAGGCCATTTCAAGATGTGGTGAATAAGCTGCTCTATGTCCCACACATGCAAAGATAACAATAAATAAATGAATGAGGGAGGGGATCCATTCGGCTTATAGCCCCAAACGTGCACAGAAGAAATGCACTTTACAAAATGACTGACCAACTGTGGGACTTGTAATGCACAGATCCAGATTGGGAGCCCAGACAACATTCGAAGAGCTGACCTCATCTACCAAACAAGTGTTCTACCCACTGCAGCAAAGTGGCTTGTGTTATTTTCAGTATTTAAAGTAAGCGAACTTTCTTTCTTTTTTTTTTACACTTTTTCAAATTTGAATGCGTGAAACATTGTAAATTTAATTATTAAAATATCAAATCGAGTTTATTAAAGGCTCAGTCGAGAGTCTAGGCATCAAGTGCACACCCACCTAGGTGGGAATGGATATCAATTGGGGCTGGACTGTCATTCCAATCTAGTCGGCTTTGTTGATGAAAAAAATAACCAGGTCATGCCAATTTGCATCTACATTTGGCCCACCTTATAGATGGTCCTAATTTACATATCAGAAGTAGAGTGACATCAACCTGGCTTAATTCCAAGACAACATTTTTTTTTTTTTTTGGTCATGACTGGAATAAGAACAGGACCTAGGCCTGATCCAACCGGCTGACTAGTCATGCAGCAGAATAGCGTTAACACAGCTGGGCCATGATTGAAAAAAATAAAATAAAAATTCATGCCAATGTGAAGCTTCAATCCTCACAGCCCGAAGCAAGCTGGGTGGCCAGGTCCAGACAAGTCCACTTTCACGTGTTGCATGGTTCACCCTCAACGGTCTCATCAGGTCAGTTTTGCATAGGGTGGATGTCCTGTGACATTGGGTCCCCACCAATTCAATGCACATCTTTCATGAACCTTTAAATGATTTTCTGATATGATGCAGTGAATTAAACTTGAGTTGAACCTAAAGCCAAGACTACTCTTGACCATGATACAGCCTGTCGTGTAAAATGCATGATGGGTTGTTGCACCTATCAGTGTTTTAAAACTCAGACAAGCTATCTTCAATCAAATCTGGCCACAAAAGCCAGCTGTACCATTACAAAGGGAGGTGGAGTTGAAGTTCCTGTGGTCAAAACACCATGATGTTTGTGAGAAATCCACCCAGTCCTTCCGTTTTGCCAGCTCATGGAGGACATGAGCCCAAAAATTAGGCAGATTCAAAACTCAAGTGGGCTGCCCAACAGGGAAAAGCGGGTAGGTAAATACCTACTGTTGAAGCCTCCCTGGGGTCCACCATGATGTTTATATGCCATATAAACCGTTCATAAGGTCATTCCTATTCGGATGAACTGGAAACACAAAAATACTAGCCTGATCCAAAACTTGTGTTCCCACGAATGTTTCTACAGTGGACTTTCAATCCTCACTGTTTCCTGCCATGCGGCCCACTTGAGCTTTGGATGTCTCATTTTTGGGCTCATGTTTTGAATGAAAGAAGAAAAAATCCCTTGTTTCTCGTGATGAGATTCAAAACCCTAATGGTTTAATGACTCTGGAAATCTCTTTGGTCTGACTCCATTGAGCATGTGTAGAGTGGTTCGGCATGTTTATCCTTTCTTCTACTGCTATTGCTTATCTTGTTGATTATTGAATTGATTGGAGATGTATTTTGGCATCTAGAGATGGAATCAATCGTCATACTAGTGGCATGTAACCGGATCTTCATCCTTATAATGGACTTCAACCCTAGGCAACATCTGTGTCTTTCCACATAAAGGCCCTGTAGAATATTCAGATCAATCACCAAAAAGTTTCATCATTTAATGATTATTTGTCGTGTTTGCAGGATTGGTGACAGCTCTGCTGTTTTATTGTACTCTGATGCATTAAGATGAACTAAAAAAAACAGAGTATATAGATTGCAAGTAAATACTTTAAACAAGTAAATCATGTCTAAGAATAGGGCTAGGGGCGGTGAAGATGCTTGCACATGAGTGAATAGAAACAAAAAAGAAAAAGGAAAAAAGAAGAAGAAGAAGAAGAAGAAGAAGAAGCAATAGGGGTAGAATACAGAAAACCTATACAAAAATATATATCATCAATTTTGTTAAATTATCTGAATTGTTGGAAAGTGGATATTTCTTGTGATACCTTGACAAAGTTCTATTTGGTCTCTGTTTCTGCATCCAACTTGTTACGGCTTACAAGCACACCCTCATCCCAGATCTCAGCCCACCTGTAAAATAACATTTGAGAGAGAAGCATTCAGGGACTGGCAAGAACATTACCTTGTGCAACAGATAAGAGCAATTTATGTAAATGGTGTCAGCCAGCCTAGCTCATGTTCTTGGGTACAAGCAATCAAGGCATCATGTGGGTCCTTACTCTTGCTCGGGTGGTAGACTCTCAGGAGTTTCAACTCCCGGTCAAGGGTTCGAGTGTACCCATAGGTGGTGAAATTCCACCCGCGTGAGTGTGTGGGGTGTGTGTGCGTGTGTAAAAACAAAGAAAACAAAAAATCAAGGCATCATGTGCATGCACGTGCATGCACCACCATCTGCTGCATTAGTAACTGGTGTTTGGAAACATACAATCATGCCCATGTGCACTTTTTATGAAACCGACATTAAGGGAGCAGCACATCTAATCAGTCGCATTCTTGGATTCTCAACTGATTCATAGAGGAGTCATTTATGATGCCTGGGGAGGCTTGCCTCTTCTAGTTCCATTCAACACAGAAGCTCTCAGATCCTTATGGACTCCTGTCCATGGAGAGGGGATTCTCAAATATTGTAGATGAGTATTTTGTGAGAATCCACCTTTGCAGTTCCATGATGTTACTGACTAAATCTATGGCAATTTGAGCAACATTCTCGTTTTTAGGCACCCCATGTTCATGGATAGGCACCTTTTGCAGCTCTGGTAAGAGCTATATGAAGGATGATTTGCATGTACGTTCCACTCTCCCTCCAAATCTGAAGGCAGTCCCTTGTGTTTAACTTTTCGATCTTTCCTATATTAGTAAAAGATCAATGCACTATTGCTGATAAAAGAAATCATAGTTTCCTTTGGTTTTCTCTAGAGAGAGAGTGACTAAACAAGTTGTCTCCATTTGGTACATTGCTTGGAGGAAGATGACAAACAAAAGTGCAAGAGCCGAAATAGAATAGTTTCACATTTTGGCAATGTGATGTGAAAGCACAGGGAGGTTGTGGGACAGGACAATACTCAGTTTGTATCTAATGCCATGGGATGTGAGTTAAAAAAAGAAACAATTCTCCCATTAAGCAGAAATCCTTCATGCAAAGGCAGTCATGTTAGACCCAATGCAGAGAAAGCAATAAACCCATTATATATATGCTTATATGTTCGTATGTATATGTATATAAGAGTGGATGCAAGTATTTATATGCACATACAAAATCATGACATCACTACATCTTGAAGATGCCAATTTATTTCTTAAGATTTTTGTGGCAATAATAAATGAAAAGAACAAGCTTTATATATGTGATGATGCATGGTAGATAACCCGGGCCCGAACCAGGACTTCAATGTTGAAGCCAAAAGTGCCTTCCATTAAGCCACAGACTCAATCCAGGGAACATAGCTTTCAATGTTAGTCTATTGAGTAATATTGAACTCAATACATTACATAAAAGGACATGATAATAGAAATAAGTATACTACAAAATAGAAAGTACCATAAGATAGTCAAGTTTATGGATTTACCTTGTTCCATCAATATCTATACATAGGCTATGGCCATGGCGCCATCCATCTTGAAAATTACCAAAAAAGATGTTGCCAAGCTTCGAATAGAATCGTCCTTCACCATTTGCCTTTCCCTTCCAAAAGTTTGCAAACCAACGATCCCCAGTGTGAAAATAGAGCCAACCCTACATGGATATAGTAATATAAGGTTCACTGCAACAGAAAATATTTTCTTTGGAGTACATCATGCATTAGATGTCCACAGGCTGAATATTCACTTATTACATGAAAAGCAAGATAGTGACTGCTTGTATGTCCTTATTTTCATATATGGAAAATGAAACAATTTCTAGTGCTGAATGAAAAGAGAGAAAGGCATAAATGCATTAAAACTAAAAGGCAACTAAAATATTAGTCACATAAACAGAATTGTTTGAAGCATAAGATTCCTCATTGACTTGTCAATTCATCCAGGAAAAACCACCCTCCGCTTCCTTTCCTCCCATATTTAAACAAGCCCACATACTACCATGTTTACACCTTGGTGGATAACAGTGCCTGGAAGAGATACACCCGTCCGTCCCTCCCATATTTAAGCAAGCCCCCACACTACCATGTTTACACCTTGGTGGATAACAATGCCCAGAAGAGATGCATCATAGGGTCAGTAAGCGTGTCAAATATCAATGCCACTCTGAGTCAAATCTGAAATCCCATACCATTTGACCACATGTAAATAATTGCTAGCCAACCCAACTTCATATGCATGGTTGGAAGCAATGTCAGCAACATAGATCCGACTGCAAGCTCTTCGCTTACAACATAGTGCCCTCCTGTTAAAAACAGAATGCTAACATATCTCAACAATATGATCTTCATGGTCATGAAAGACGCCTCAAATACTCCCAGGGCTTTGGTATGCCCTCACAACTTTCATAAAAATTCAACTTGATGAAGCACTAGAGGTAGCACCCCGAGTCTAGGGGACAGCCGGACAGGGGACAGGGGACATGTGGAATTAAACAGTCCTAACATAGATATTGTCTCAATTGAGTTATACTATGTTAGCTCCATGTATAGGTTCTTATCCATTGAATTGAATTGGAAATCCAATATCCAATGAGGTGTTGATGAGGCCAACCAAGGGCACCCACACCCACACACCAATCATATGCAGTTTAAAGCGGTCACTGCCGCAAGAAATGACTCCCAAACACCAGCTACACAGCTAGTCCACCCTTATGGAAGCACCAATCTCAAACTCCAGTCCGCAATGACTTTGTAAACCTGTCATTTTATGAGCCCAAATAATTGCATGCTGCATGCACACTGTATCGGCACAGACCATCCAGGTCGGTTGTCTTTGATAAGCTATCCAGACCATGCTATCTTGGACTAGCAATTATGTTCCTTGTGTGAGCCATGTATGTGGTTCTAGGATTCCAGATCTCAGTTGAAAAATCGAGAAAGTAATGAATGAAGATGAGAGAGAGAGAGAGAGAGAGAGAGAGAGAGAGAGAGATTATTGTGTTGAGAAACGAGGTTAGAAGGGCTTTCTTGTGATACTAGTGCTAATGTCTTCTTTGTACTACCGAGTACTGGGTGTTTGTAATTTTTCCAAAGTTGCTTATGATAAGTAATAGGGAGGCTGACACACCTAGGGTTAATCTCTCTAAAACTTCTCATTTTCTCCTTCTCTTCTCTCCTCTTTCATCTCTTTTGCTGGTTATCTTCCCTTTTATTTCTTCTTGGTATCAAAACGCTAGGAAAGCACCTGCGTTCTTTCTACATCGAATGGATGTTTCTTGGGTACCCACTGATGACATCATTATGCCGTACGGGTAACGTCATCAATACACCATCGGATGGTCATATGAAGAAGAAACGTATGGTATTTAGAAGAGTGATTTTATAAGAACTATGATGATTTTTTCACGATTTTTGGGTGTCACTTGGATATTTTTGTGGAATTGCACATTGATTTGATATGGTTGATCAATTAGCACCTCTAGAAACAAAAATCATTTCATTCCTTTGAGATTTGAGAGTTTTTTTTTTTTTTTTGGAGACTAATGATATTTCATTAAAAAGGCCTAAGCCAAAGCTATACAAAAACTCAAAATATACAAATGTACAATCCAAAAACCAAGCAAATTCCCAACACACCACCTAAAGATGGGATTTAGGATTTCTCACTTCCGCGCACTCCTTTACACTGAGAATTGCCTTCCTGAAATAATCTTTAACACTTCCCTTTCTATTTCTAAAACACCGGTCATTCTTTTCCCACCATAGAGCCCACAGAACTGCTAACATGCTTTAGCTTCCACACCCTTTTCCCCGATTTCCCTACTCCCCCATCCTGCCAAGATAATAGGAAGTCCTCTATTGATTTCGGAAACACCCAATCAAACCCTAATAGCCGGAGAAAATAAGTCCAAACCTCCATTGTGAAAATGCAATGGATGAAGAGGTGATCTATTGATTCTGCATCTTTGTAGCACAAAGGACAAATATTAGGGAGAGTCATATTCCTCTTCTGCAAGTTATCGATAGTTAGCACTCTATTCCTCCCAACAAGCCAACCAAAGAATGCCACCTTCAAAGGAGCACCTTAACACCATAGCCAAGATGTTGGAGCTAACCATCCCTTTCAGTTATAGATCAATAAAGGGATTTGACTGAAAACGAACCTGATTTTTCTTTTAGCCAATTTACGGAATCCGCCTCTGATAACCTTAGAGAAATCTTCTCTAACATTTGAAGAAGCTGCAAAAGTTCTTCAAACTCTTCATCGACTAGATTCATTCTAAAGCACGGAGACCAAGTGACTACTTCATCCCTCACCGAAAAACCACTACTAACCTTCATCCCCTCATCCGTAGATAACCCTGCTAATAAAGGGAACCGATTTGAGAGATTTATGATGACATTTGTGAAGGAATGGCGCTGTACACCCTTTTTTGGTCAGATTTTTTATTTGATTTTCTTCCTTTTTTAGCCATTTTTAAAATTCTAGACGGTATTCTTGCTATACTTTGCAGAATGCAAGGAGGTGTTTTTTTTTTGTGGGGAGATGACGACTACCAATGGTTCAGAGGTCACTTCCAATGTTACTGGTGTCACACGTTTCATATCACGCATTGGTGTTTATGGTGACAATCCTAGTGTGCAGATCACAATTGTAAAGTTGGACAGCACTAATTCCTTGATTAGTCTCAATTTTCTAAGATGCACATCGACAAGCGAGGAAAATAAGATATATGAATAGCTGAGTAAAGGAACCAACAATTGATGATTGTTCGTATGATGAGTGGGAACAAGAGAATTTAAAGGTGATGTCTTGGCTATTTAACTTTATACAACCTCATATCAGTAGAGGATTCTTGTTCATGCAGACAACCAAAGAAGTTTGGGATAAAGTTGCCAAAACTTGTTCCCGGCTACAGAATATTGCTCGTATTTATTAGCTATGCTAGGAGTTGTGACTATTCATCAGGGGGAGGAGTTCAACTATTTATTATTTCACTCTTCAGGGTTTATAAGAAGAATTAGATCATTATCAGTTATTACAATGGGATAGTAATGCAGAAAAGGAGAGACATCAAAAATAGGTCGAACATAATAGAATATTCAATTTCTTAGTTGGTTTGAACTACGAGTGTGAGTTGACCCATGTGCAGATTTTGAGAAGAGATGAGCTTCCATGTAAAGTTAATTCCCTGGTTTAGAGTGAGAAAAGTCAAATGAAAGCCGTGTCATCAATTTCTTCCACTGGCGATCATTCAGCTCTTTAGGTCTTTTCTGGTTCCACTGAGGGTGGAAAAGGATCCAATTGAAAGAATAGTGTGCCTACTGAGATGGGTAAATTGAGTTGCGACCATTGTGGGAAAACCCGTCATATACGGGAGACTTGTATAGATATCCATGGTAGACCAATGAAGTTCAACCGTCCTGGACAACCCCTTTCCTCCAATGGCCTTCTATCTGCCTTTATTCCTCCTTCAGGTACTATATCTTCCGCCACATCACATCCGTACACCATTCAGCAGAATGGAGTGGCAGACTGGAAGAATCGTCATCTAGTTGAAGTTACTCAGAGCCTCTTGCAGGTATGCATGTTCCACGATGTTTTTGGATTGATGTAGTGCTTACAACCACCTATCTTATTAATTGTATGCCAACCAAGGTATTGAAATTAAAGTCTCCACATCAGTTCCTTTGTCTAGATCAACCTTTTTTTGTCTCATGTCTTTGGGTATGTGTGTTTTATTCATATCTTGGGTACGAATTGGACCAAGTTAGATCCATAAGCCATTCGGGGTGTATTTCTGGGGTATCCCTCCACACGAAAAAGATAAAAGTGTTTTGATTTTGTGTCTAAGAAATGTTTCATCACCATGGATGTCACCTCTTTTGAGTTCATGCTTTACTTTTCCCATAATCTTGCATTTCTTCAAGGGGAGCTTTAGGGAGTTGGAAGAGAAGCATCCTTCTCCAGTTTATCCCCTTCATGTTCTTGTTCCTTTTAGTCCATCGGTTGTTGTCCTAGTTAATCCAAAGTAGCGTACCAATACTACTATTGATGTAGGTAAAACTTACAAGCAAACGAATTGCAAGTATACATGAGCCAAAAAGGGGTAATCACTAATACGCGGCCACTCACTAATTCTAATTCCTTAGAACCAGGTAATTTTCTCCTTTGTCTGTTCCTTCCTCTGAGGATAGTGCTTCCATTATCTTACGCAAAGGGAAGCATCGGTGTACTTTGCATCCTATATCTAAGTTTGTTTCATATGCAACCTTGTCTTCTTCCTATTATTCTACCTTATCTTTGGTTTCTTCTGTTTCTTTGCATTCTAGATTCCAAGATGGTTTCTTCTATTTCTTTGCCTTTTAGAGTCCAAGAGGTGTTCTCTAATCCAAACTAGTGTGAGGCTATCATGGACAAAATGAGAGCATTAATAAAGAATGGCACATGAGAATTGGCAAATTTACCCAAAGGAGTCAGTGGGTTGCAAATAGGTCTTCACGGTAAACCCTAAGGCAGATGAGTCTATTGAAAGGTATAAAGTCAAACTTGCCGCCAAGGGGTACACTCGGACATATAGGATTGACTACAAGGAAACATTTGCACCTGTAGCCAAGATGAATTTCATACGGGTTCTACTATCTCCTACAACTAATTTTTCTTAGTCGTTACATCAGTTAGATGTGATAAATAAAGCGATGCATCAAAGGTTGGCTCGCAAGCTGCTCTTTCTCTTCTTCTTCTTCTTCTTTTTTTTGTTAGCTTGTTAGTACACACCCCATTGTTAGTGCACCCCACTGTTAGCCACACCCAACTTGAGAATCGATACCAAGACCGTAGTGTTGAAACGAGGGCTGCTCTTTCTCTTACTCGACCTAATATAGGCTACGTCGTAAGTGTGATGAGTCAATTTATGTAGGCTTCACGAATTCCTCACTTGGAGGTGGTTGATAGAATCCTGAGGTATTTAAAGACATCTTCTAGGAAGGGTTTTTTTGCTTACCAATCATAGCCATCTACACATTGAGGATTACACAGATGCAGATTGGGCTGGTGGTGTAGATGAGAGACAGTTAACTACATGATATTATACTTTTGTAGGAGGAAATTTGGTCACTTGGAGAAGCAAAAAACAAAATGTGGGACTAAGTCTAGCACTGAAGCAAAATACAAGGATGGCAAGTGTAGCAGAGTTATGATGGCTGAGAATTTTGTTGCGTGACTTGGGAATTAAGGTGGGGGCACCTATGAAGTTGTTTCATGATAACAAGGCAGCCATTAGTATATCACAAATCCAATTCGGTATGATCGTATCAATAATATTAAAATTGTTAGGCACTTCATTCATGAAAAAGTTCTCTCTCAAGGTCTCTATTTACCATTTGTAACAAATTGAGAATCAACTGACTGACATTGTCACTAAGGGAGTTACTAAGACAATTAGAATATGTTCTTAGCAAGCTGAGCATGATAGATATTTATGCTCAGCTTGAGGGAGAGTGCTGAGAAATGAGGTTAGAAGGGCTTTCTTGTATTAGTACTAATAAGGTCTTCTTTGTAATATGAGTATTAGTAGGGCATTATTTGTAATTTTCCAAAGTTGATCATGATAAATAATAAGTGTTCTAACGCACCTAGGTTTAAGCTCTCCAAAACCTCTCTCTCTCGGTGTTAGGATATCTAGGTCATGTCTTAGATAGGCTATCCAGACCATGTTGTCTTGGACTAGCTGTTATGTTACTTGTGTGCCAAACACTCTAGAATAAGTAGAAAAAATGGATTGTAGCACATATGTGGAACTTAATGGAACACGAATTGGATAATGCCCCTACCTGAAATGAGCTCCCTCCGCCCCCTAACGTGGCAAGATTTGATTGGACAGCGGCATGGATATCTAGGTCATGTCTTAGATAGGCTATCTAGACCATGTTGTCTTGGACTAGCTGTTATGTTACTTGTGTGCCAAACACTCTAGAATAAGTAGAAAAAAAAGGATTGTAGCACATATGTGGAACTTAATGGAACACGAATTGGGTAATGCCCCTACCTGAAATGAGCTCCCTCCGCCCCTAACGTGGCAAGATTTGATTGGACAACATGCTGTTGTTAGAAATGGGCCGGGTTGAGTAGGTAGGGCAGTACCCAATCCACGTCCAACTTAATATGGATAGTGGCATATGTAGCATTTAAAGCCCATGGGCCAAGGTGTTCCATAACAGTAATGGTTACAGCCACCACTGTTACCGTCATGATACAGGCTATAATGGCCCTCGTATCGGCCATTACGGCTCTTAAAAAAAAATTTAAAAAAAAAAAAAAAAAAAAAACTGTTACAAGACCATTATGACCCTTTTTTTTGTGACAGTCATTTTGACCCCGTAATGCGTAACGGTTATGACTGTTGTTGTTACGTAACTGATTTGGGATATCATGACATGTGCACATTGACACATGTGGCACATGCTGGGTGCTTGAAGATCAATAGTGGCACATGTGTCACATGCAACACTTGAACTTAGTCATACATGTGGCAAATTTGGCACATGCAATGCATGAAACATTGTGTTCCCATATGCACCAAACCAGGGCTAGGCTATCATCATTATTATTCTAAGCTTTTAGCAAAGACATGATAGACTTGCTAACAGTCAAATTTTGATGACAAATTGTCCTTACTTCCCTAGGTGCAGTGCAAAAATGGGTTTGACAAACCCAGGACAAGTTGTCTGTCCCAAACAACTTGTACCAACAAAACTTTGCTAGAATCTAAACAGCCCCTTAATAGCGATAAATTGGTTTCATACATGTTACATAACTTTCATTTGTCTTTTTCACTAATAGCATAGTGCAACATTTCATGTCTCTATTCACAAACACAATACGACATGACTTTACCATTTTTTTTTGCCAACTCGGCCTATTGTTTTTACTTGCCTAAGTCATTGAGCCCCAAAATATCTCGAAGAAACTCACCAAAGGCATATTGATTGCATCCTCAACATGCCTACCCTTTCTTGATTTGGCGTGGCATGAAAATATGGTTGACTTAAGTGAGTTGTGGATCGACTAGCCAACTTGGCCAACCTTGTTTTTTTAATGAAAAATGCGATAGATGTTCTAGCTGTAAAGAGGCGGCAGATATTCCAATTAGGAGGTAAAACAAGATAAAGAAATGGTTGTTATGGATGCTGTGATTCTAAAACTCAAATAAAATTTTGAATTCTAATGTAATGTGCTGAGCCCATTTTTAGAAAACATAGTAAATTTAAAATGACAATGTATCAATTTTAATAAATTATTGTAAAAAAAATGAGCAATTATCAAAAATTTCTCAAGCTGGTGCAAATATCAAATGAGTAAACCAGTTCTAGGTCCTTTCACCATTTTTCCAACCCACCCAATCTCAATAATAGCATTCACTCATGATGTCTAAACATGGATAAAATACTGGTTCATGCCCAACTAGGGCTGAAAGTTGGGCGGGTTCAGCCCGACCGACCCGTGACCAACCCGACATTGGGTTGGGCTTGGGCAAGATGTATCAAGTTTGGTCTCGGGCTTGGGCCATACAAACACCAACCCGATAAAACTTGGGTTGGGCTCGTGTTGAGGTCTCGGGTTGCCCGACCCAACCCGAACCCGATCAATATATAAATTCCTTATAAATTAATTATAATTGAGTGTGGATCATCTGTGTTGAAGGCACATGAAATTCCAATACCATTGGGTTTCATTGGTCCACGTCATTTCCGATGACTCAAGCTAACAAGATATGCCGGATCTCTCTCTCCCAAATAGATTGCTTGATACACAATACGACTTTTAAAGGAGTAGTTGTCCTATATTTTCAGCTTATTTGTTTAGAAAAAATGAACTTCTTTACGATAAATAACTACATATATAATTAATAAAATTATAGGTACGAAAAATAAGATGTGTATTGAAAATATAATAGAATAATATAATAACGAAAATATTAGCTACCCGACCAACCAGGAAAACCTGACTGAGCCCGCTTGGGTTGGGCTAGGGTTGAGCACCAACCCGACCCAACCCAACCCGCCCAACTTTCAGCCCTATGCCCAACTCTGGTGGGTGCCAAGTCCAAGTCATATGCCAAAACTGCAACGGCTCGGACATGTCACACCAATATGGCAGCACTATAACTGCTCCAAAATATAGTCGTAGGACATGCCAAGGAATTAGCAACTTAAAGAATGTTATCTTTCTGCAGTACTCCAAAAAATGAAGAAAAAAAAAAATATCTCGCAAAACTTTAAGCACAAGCCTTTCAAAATCATGGGAGAACCTGCACTAGTCAAAATACCCAGAATCAGAAGTCCAATGCGCATGCAGGTAATTGGGATATCCATCACAAGTAGCTGCCAAGATGAGATAGACATGCATCATTCTAGGCATTAGGCATCTATTATTGAGCCCTTATTTAATAAAGTCAGTATTTCATGACAGAATAAATACCAAAATTCAATTACAGATAAAGAAAAACATACCTTTCCATGCATAAGGTCATCTCTCCAAGATCCCTGGAACACATCCCCATTACCATAGTAGAATGTACCTAAACCTGATCTCTTACCGTACCGCCACATGCCATCATAGAAGCTACCACCTGTGAGAGTTAGACGGCCCTGTGGCATGAAATGATCAATTTAGCATTAGAATGGGACAGAACTGTTCTAAGTGTGTTGTCCACGAAAACCATGCTGGTCTCTAAAAAGGTAAAATTTTTCTTTACTGCCATTTGTACCTTTCCCTCTGGAAGACCTCCTTGGCAACGTCCCCTATAAATTCCCCCTCTATATTGCATTTCCATTATAGGACTCCACTTTTTCTGTGGATCTCTTTCAGCTTCCTGTATGGAAAATTAACATTAGAATGCAACTTCCTGCTAATGAGCAAATTTTCTAGCTGGAAATGTGTGCATGGGCCGATTGCTCTGCACAGTGGTTCAAGTGAAAACAAGCAAGCAAAATAAATAAATAATAATAATAACAATAACAATAACAATAACAATAATTAATAATAATAATAATAATAATAATAATAATAATAATAATAATAACCTGACTTTAATAATTGGTAACAATTTCCATTAGAATACATACAACAACACATTATAAGATGATGAGTGCACCTCAAGTGCTGTCAGAAGGCTATTCTAAGAAATGAAATTTACCAGCATGGATGCTGCACGGACAGAAAGCAATCCTTGTTTCCTAGACAAATCCGCATGTTTTCCTTTTAGAACAGTGGATGCTGCATCATAAATATCCATTACCGTCTCAAAACCTATATCAGTCAACACATCCTGCGGAGGCACATTTGGACTGCCCAAAGGTTCTCCTTCCATATCATTCAGCATCTTCATCTCTGCAGGCTGAGGACTTGATGATTGGGGACCATCTGTGGTCTGCTCAGAGGGTTTCACACCAACTGGAAGAGTGTAAACATTTGATTTGTCAATGTTGGCAGTAGCTCCAAATGCAGCTGCCCGTTCTTTTGCCCATTTTTCTGCAATGCGGAAGCCTGGCCCAACATTCCAGTTATTGAGTGGCTCCCTTTGAAAAGCATGTTCTCCTGGACAATGCACCAATTAGAGATTACTCAAAGTGCATTTGTTTAGCAACGTTGATGGAAGATGAACCATAAATAAACTGTTAACAATTCAGATATGCAATTCACTGGTAAAGCCACCAATGCAAGTTCATTTGTAAATGACAAACTCAAGTTTAAAGGCACAGAGCATTGAAAGTTCCACATAACATATACCTTCATTAGGTGGAAGAGGGGAAACAGGCTCAGGACTGGCCACTGAATCTCCGACTGCAGTTCTTTTATCTCTACTATCAGACGTTCTACAACAACATAATTTAGCTTACATTTCTCACTCCATTGGTAGATGCTTTTAAAGCTAAGCAAGACAGGACCAAATGAACACACCTCGAAGGATAGATTTCATCGTAACTGTTGTTGAACAGCATTTCCAATTCTTCAGAGTATGCATCAAGATTTTCATCAGACCCATCAAGAATGTCCCTACCAGTTGATGAGTTCAAGACCTCTTGAGGGCATAGATCTCCGACCGACTGTGCTGATAGATTGCTTTTAGATTCTTGGTCTCTCCCCAAAAATGAGAAAAGAAAAGGGAAACGCAAAGCCAGACCAGATAAAAAACTCTTCTTCGGAGGAACCTTTTGCTCGTTGCAGCTGGCAATCACAGAAAACTTCAATCTCAAAGACTGCATGATAAAGTTCACATTCAACCACTAATCAATAGCTAAGAAAAAAGCTCGATGAGTTTTAGTGAGGCTCTTACCCTAAAACTAAAAGTGTTGTAACTACTAAATTTGGCTCGATATTAGGTTCATGAATGCTAGAAAAAATGATATCCTTGGTGCACTCAGTTGTTTGACGGAAGGCATGCATGAAGGATTGTAGATCGCTTTTGTCCATGACAATGCCTCTTGTGACGTTGCATATAACTATGCCATCTAAGTCCTGTCCGACAGATGTCATTAGCAAGGGGCAGTCCAGACACATAAATCATTGCGCTAAATAAACAGCTGTTTATTGCAACTCCTTGGAAACAGAATGTGCAGACAATATGAGTGAAACTACAGTTTTTTATTATTATTATATAAACATATGAATGAGTAATGAACTTCTAAAGGGGAAAAAGACAACACCCACCACAAAAGATATATATGTCCGTTTGGGGGAGACATCATTTCTCAATACAAGCATAACTTTTTTTATCCTCCAACATTAACTTTTATTAATAGATAATAATAGCACATTCTCCATAAAGATTATGAATAATAGGAGAGAAGAAAAGATAAAAACCAAAAAAAAAAAAACAAAAACAAAAAAAGGGCACCATAACAACAGGCAAAGGGATATGTTCCTTCTGTCCAGGATAGATCTTTGCCTAACAAACCCCACTACACAAAAGCCCACTCTATATTCATAACAACTTTTCGACTGTGATCATTTTGTCATCACGCACCCTTCTATTCGTCTCCTTCCAAGGGTTCCGCATGATAGCCACAAGAAGCAATTTCCACATCTGACATTTCATCGAAAGGTCATGCTGACCACCCCTCATATAACTCAGAAATTAATTTCAATACTTCCCGAAGAAGAATGCCCACACTGACCTTGCAACTCCAAAATTCAAAATTGATGATCTATATTCACGTAGCCACACCAACACATCAAATGCATTTGGAAATGTTTACTTTCTAGTCTTGAGAGAATCTTACATTGAAATGGTTTGTTTTTTTTTTTCCAAAAGTGACCAGTGGCCTTTTCTCTGGGTAGAACTCAAGCTCTTCTTGGGTTAAAAAGGCTTTAGATGAGAACTTACCCAATGGCCATTGGATCCAAACACTTTCTTCCCTAACTTTTTTTTTTTTTTGAAAAGATCTTTCTTCTTTCGTCTGGAATTATGCTGGCCTCCTCCAATGATGACATCAATCACTCACCGTGTTGTCATGTGCAATCGCATATGCACATATCCATATGCAAATCGCATATGCGCATATCCATATGCAAATCACATATGTGATCGCATGTGGCATATGCGATGTATGCAATCGCATATTGGCCATGGTGCATTAAATTTATTTTTTTTTTGCAAAAAACAACATTTTGCCTATAAAAAGGCTTCCAAATTTCCTCCATTTGCAATATTCTCACTTACTCTCTTCTTCTCTTACATTTCTTAATTACGAAGTCTCTCTCTCTCTCTCTCTCTCTCTCTCTCTCTCTCTCTCTTGTATTTCCTATTTCCAAGTGATCTTAATCTCTCTCTCTCTCTCCTACATTCCCTCTCTCTTGGAAGTTGGAAGATCAAGATTCTAGCACTATCAAGTTTCAAGGAAGATAGCTTGTTGATTTTCTACAATAATAAATAAATAGCTTGTTGATTTTGTTGTTACTTCTTGTTAACTATATTGTTGAATGTCAATGACTTGATGTATAATTGATCTTATCTCTCTCAAATGTATTTTAAACGTGTAAAATTAGTTATCTATTAACTTAGAAAAGTTTCCCTTAGTTTCTTAATTTTTTTACATTTTTTTTTTTGAAAATTTCCCTATTTTATATATATATAATATATATATATATATATATATATGATCGCATATGTGATTCGACAACATTGATCACTCAAATAAGGGAATTCAAAATCCCCTAAATTTCTTTTAAATCCCACATTGCATACCACCTTCCCCTCTAAGGATATCAGTATATCACAAGTCCTTACTAAAACATTCTTTCAAGGGATCAGTGAATATTGTCTTGGAAATCAATGTGGCAAAGAGCTCTCCCCAAGCATAAGTCATCCCACTGTCTCATTCTTCCCTTGGTTGCATGGTCCTTTGAACAAAGAGCTGCTCCCACTTTGGACTCATGCTCCTGCTCCCTAGTTGTTCATGCTTGCTAACATTTTGAAATTGACGTTTCTCCATTCCCGCACCCGAATCTGTTACAGCTCCACACCTCATCCAGTTACAACTCTTCCTGCTTCACCAGCTTTGAATCTTACTCCTGCAATTTTTTTTCAACTCCCTTTCAACTAGAACACTGAACTGATGAACCTCATCATTTTTATTTTATTTTATTTTTCTTTTTGGTTGGTAAGATTGTTAAGAAGACCAAGAAAAGAAACACCTGCAGGAGGCAAACCTCCTCAAAAATATAAAGCCATCCAATCACTTTGCTCCACACTTCTACATTTTATACTGATCTGATGGACACCAGTATGGGTTAACTGTTTGTTCCTCTCTCACCCTCTCAAAACATTTCATAATTTGAGTACTTTCACAATAACACATAAATTACACGTACATATATAACTATGGTTTTGCTATGTCCCCAAACCTTTTAAATGGCACACGGGGTGACCTATTGTCAATCCAAACCATTCATTCATACAAATAGGAGCAAGTGATGGTTCAAAAATCATGCCAATCGGGTGATCCTAACCTTCCAATCAATAGCAAGATTCTGAACAGTCAGGATTGAACAGAGAAACCACATAGGTCCAATCATTATTTTGAAACATCTACTTAGATCCCACTTTATGATTCTAAACAGGTGAATTATGGCTAATAAACAATAGACAGTTGTAACAAATTAGCTCCATTCATTAGGATCATCCAAATGGGGTGATTCTTGCACCAGGGCTTGCTCCTCATTGTATGAATGAATGAATGGTTCATATTGACGATAAGTCACCCATGTGACATTTAAAAGGTTTGGGGACATTAGCAAAACCCTATAATTATAAAATGTTTTGAGTTTTCAGTATGGAGTGTGCAACTAGGCCATCCACACCTGGTTACAGGGAATGTAGCAACATGCATGTATATTCTGATAAATTCTAAATATGTACAGGAAAAGGATCCTTACTCTTGCTCGGGTGGTAGACTCTCAAGAGTTTCAACACCCGGTCAAGGGTTCGAGCATCCATATGTGGTGAAATTCCACTAGTGTGAGTGTGTGTGCGTGTATAAAATAAAATTAAAATATATATATATATATATGTACAGGAAAACATAGACTGTTGGTGTTTTCCTTTCAATATAAAATACTGGCGCGTGCATGCATGCACAAGCGCGGGCACACACACACAATGCATTTAGCACATAAATGACAAACAAGTAGAAAATTGAAAGAAACCAACTGTTTAGAAAGGATAAAATAATATGATCATCAAGTATCCAAACCTTCAAGCCACCACTTAGAAAAGGACAATCAAAGACAGCTCGTGCAATTGATGATTTAATGTTGAAACTAGCTCCAAATCCAACTTTTGCTTCTCTGTAGCTTCCCAAAAGCTGCAAACAATAGTGTGAACCTTCATAATGGGTAAGAATGATACACTAATAGTTGTCGAGAAAAGAAAGCATCTACAACATAATGAAAGATCAATATGGTGTAAAGAATAATCAGGAAATAGATATTTGGGATTCTTTTCAATGCCTAGAGGAAGTTCTATATTCAGAAAATATAATACTTGTTGAATTGCGCTACAGATGAAACAGAAACATACTATTAGAGTACTCCAATTTTCCAATATCACTTTAGAAAGTGACTTTTACTTTGTATGTGACTTATATTTTTTAGACATTATCCTCACTTTATGAGTCACTTTATACACTTTGTTGATCACTTCTATATTTTAGAGGTGACCATCACTTTCCGGTCACTTTGTTATATACTTAGACATCAAAATATGAGTGGGTGAAATTCAAGCAAAGGAAGTAGACGATGGTCAGAAAACTTACTGTTAAAACTTCGGGAAGTTTGACTTCCTTAAATTTATCATGTGGTGCATCAAGAAACTTTGGGTGCATATCCTGCAAATTTTGCAGATATAAGATATCTATGTAAAGGATTTACAAAATTGAGAGTGCAAACGTACCAGACAAGCCAACTTACAGATATGAGAACAGAAATAGCATTGATGGCCAACAAAACTACATTGCTGGCAGTTCTTGAAGCCTCAGCTAGAGTTACCACTTCCTTCTTAAGTAAAGCATCAGTGTCCACCACTGCCAGTTACAAAAAATAAAAAATAAAAAATAAATAAATAAATAAATAAAAGAAGAAGAAGAAGAAGAAGAAGGCTTTGGTTGTGGGACAAGAATATGTAGATAATCGAATGTTGTCATGTGCAAAGTATGATACTGGACTTATTATTTATAACTAGTAGGTATGGCATGTGCAACACATGTGGAGAGAGGAGGGGAGGGAGAAAAATCAAAGGGAAAAGTGTAGGCCACACATAGAAAGAAAAAAGAGAGAACAACACCCCAGATCGTTCCAATGGTGGCCTTCCCAATCCCATTATTTCCTGTGTTATGGTCTAGTTGACTCTTTAATCTCTCTCATTTTTGGGCTATGTCCTAACATGAGCTGAGGCAACATATGTATGTCATGCATGTCACACAGTCATCATGGCTAGGTTCACAAAGGCCTCTCTTGCATGGGCTCCCTAATAATTCTCGTTGGTGTGGGCTACTAAACAAAGGAGATGTGGTAGAGGGCTACTTTCATGAAAGTCTTGAAAGGACAAAACTGGCCTCCGTTAGAAGATACAGAGACATACCATTTTCCTTCTAAAATCAAAAGTTCACGCTGAATTTTGTTACTAATTGTGTGCGTGAAGTTGTGCAAGACTACTCTCATTATATATAGCAAAGACAACAAAGTGTCAGTCATTGGACTAAAAGCTCATTTTCTTGCCCTAATCTCTCTCCCTTCTTCCTCCCATATTCTTCTTCTCATTTCTCTTAATTCTTTCAATCTTTATTTAGACATCTGTGTGTGGGCCTGTTGGGCCTTTGGGTTATGGGCCTTTGGTCCTCGGATTATTTATCTTTAATAAGTAATTTATATTTTTCTCTTTTGCCCTCTTTTCTTTCTTTAAGTGCTAAGGGCATATTTGTAATTGCACATCTCCTCATATTATAAATAAGGGTTGGATGTCCAGCCCTATAGTGCTTTTTCTTCCTTCTCAAATTGATTTCTTCTCTGACATGGTATCAGTGTAATGAAAGCTTGAAGATTGTCAAGATTTGTGAAGACTATCAAGCTTTGTTATTCGTAAGATCCCTTTTTCTTTTTGTGGACTGGCTTGGATTTATTATTATTTTTTAGGGCTTTGCTTTGTAAGGCCCTGCTAGTTATTCTTCTTCTATTTGTTAGAGATTTACAATGAATTCATCTTCCACATTTGAGATTGTTGATCCCATCAACTCCAAAATGGAGAAGTTATTTATTTTGAGAATCCCAGGTTACAGATTGCAGAACATACACTTAAGCTTGACAATTATCTTCAATGGTCAAAAGCTATTGAGATGTTTGTTGGAGGAAAACAAAAGTTGGGATATATAGATGCCAATATATCAGAACCACTTAGAACTGATCCAACAAATGGTGAATAGAAATCAAACAATTTGTTGGTCATCCTGGCTCTTAAATTCTATGAACCAGATGTTAGTGAAGGTTTTATTTTGCTATTCGCTGCACGTGAGATTTGGTTGACGGCTTGTGAATTGTATGCTGATCAGAAGAATATTGTCCTCATTGCAGACTATGTAGCACAGTGTAGCTACAACGCTATGTAGCATATGCAAATAGCGTAAATCCTTTGCAGCATACGCTACAGCTATGTAGTGTGTAGCATATGTAGCGTATGCTAAAATCTATATTATTTCTATGAGTTCTCTTTAACCATAAGTTTAGTTTTCATGTAAAATGATGGTGACCCATTCTTATCATAAATGGTGTAAAATTCACACTTCAATGTAACTTAAAAGTTAACTTAAAACAAAAGGCTTTCAAAAGAGGGTTTTCGAAAACCTCTCTTTCTAAACTCTAAAGTTGACGCACCTCCCCCTTAATCCCTCTCTTTGATTCCCTTGATCCACAAAGCCATTGAAAGAAGATTTTGGCCGACTAATTGACCCTAAAAGAAAGTCCATTTGTTGTATTTTCAAGATCATCGGAGCTCAAACAAAGGAGAAAATCAAATTTCCCCCTTTTCGCATCCATGCAGCTACGTGGCTCAAAAATCCTTTTTTTTTTTTTTTTGAATCTCCTCTCAAGCTTGATAGAGATATGTTCTTGCCCCTTAATATTTGCTATTAAGTTCTTTTTCATTTCAAATGAAGATCTATCGTTTCTTTTGGGATTTTTTTTTTTCCATTTTAGGATATCGGTTACTATGCAATGTAGTAGGATAGGGGTTGCTTTTTTTTTAGGGGCCTGCTATGGTGTGTATGGCACGTTACCATGAAATGCTTTAGGAAAGAGGTTGCCATGCATTGTTTTTTTTTTTTTTTGTTCTTTCATTTTTTTAGATGGCCCATTGTAGTGTATGTGTGGCATGCATGCAACCCATAATTAATAACTTGTTTGAACATGTTTATACTCGATTTTTAGGCATTTTTATATTTTTTTACTTTTTTTTTCTTACCATTTATCATATTTATCATATTTTTAAATTACAAAATAAAGGTATCATGTAGCTTACGCTACACACTATAGAGAGCTCAACACTATGCAAAACACTACCGCTATTTAAAACACTGATATTTATTAAGAGATTAGTCATTGAGACAAGGGGAGAGACCAGTGTGTAATTATTATGCCAAGATGCATGGTTTGTGGTAGGAACTGTCTTTCTTGGATGATCTTCAATTTGTATGTTCCACAGATGCAGAGGCATATAAAAAATATTGAGAAGAAAATTATTTTTGAATTATTGGAAGGTATCAATCCAAAATTTGAACCTATTCGCGCTTATATTCTTGGCTCACCCTCTTTACTGTACTTTATAGTGTATACGCCTTACCGTTATGTGATGAGAAGAGTCAGATTGCTATGGGATCATCTATGGTTGAGAAATCTACCCTCATGATAGGATTCAAAATTTTTGATAATGCTAGTGCTTGTCATGGTAGAAGCACAAGAAGAGAAGGTCGTGATGGTGGTCGAGGTTGTGGTTGTGGCATGGATTGATTGCATACTCATTGTAGTAGACATGGACATACTGTTGATTATTGTTAGATCCTATATGGTTGACCTCGGGGCTGAGCAACCACTCAGAATAAGATCTCTTTGACTACTTCCTTAGCTCAGACAATTAATATTGACACTGCTCTTGGCACTACTTCTGCATCAAGTCCTTGGCACTTTTTTTCTTTTTTTTTAATGATGCTTCTCGTATGACGTGAATTTATTTAATGAAAATTAGAGATAAGGTTAGCTCCATTTTTAAAGTGTTTCATATTTGGGTTAAAAATCAATTCAATATGAATATTGGTACTCTTCGTATAGATAATACAAATGAATATCTTTCCCATACTATGATATTTTACCTTCAGGAGCACGGTATTAATTCTCCTACTTATGTATATACCCCACAACATAATGGAACTA
This sequence comes from Magnolia changhungtana, assembly GCA_030180095.1. Taxonomy (NCBI): domain Eukaryota; kingdom Viridiplantae; phylum Streptophyta; class Magnoliopsida; order Magnoliales; family Magnoliaceae; genus Magnolia; species Magnolia changhungtana. Next base: position 3,230,705 of record JASAUF010000336.1, read on the forward strand.
CCAAAAGGAAAAATAGACTTTTTTCTAAAAGTTGCACGTGCTCTTTTTATTGGTATGTCTGTTTCTAAATCTTTTCTTGTCAAATGTTGTTCTTACTACTTGTTATTTGATTAATCGTCTACCTACTAAGGTTCTTGCTAGGCAATCACCCATTTAATATTTTTTGGAATTTTAACCTATATCAGAATTCCATTGTGTCTTTGGGTGTGTTTGTTTTGTCTATAATACTGATCCTCATAGAAATAAATTGTCAAATCGGACTGTCAAATGTATTTTCATGGGATATTCATCTTCACAAAAAAAGATAAGTGTTTTGATCCGATCACTAAAAAGCATGTCTCTATGGATGTTATATTTTTTGAAGAAGCTTCATACTTTTCTATGAGCACAATTTTATGGTTCTTTCGGTTCCTATCCTTGAGTCCGATTGGATATTATTAGGTTTTTCAAAACCTAATAATGTTAGAGATAAGGTTGTTTTTTATTCCACTAAATTAAACTTGAAGGTATATGAAAGAAAGAATATTCATACTCCAATTCTCCGTTAAGACACCATGAAGCATGCTTCTTTGGTGACAGGTCTTGATAGTGTTCCTACTAGTTTGATTATTTATACCAATCAATATTGATACCGATCCAACACATAAGAAAAGGAAAAAAGGACACAAGCAAGAAGTAGAGAGAATGAAGATTGCTTTGATTAAAAATGGATGTGACAATACACTACAAATGCCTTGAGAAATCACACAAGCAAGAAGTCCCAATCTTTTTAAGGATAGGGCATGGGTCGATCATTTTGTTTTTCAAAATGTGATAACTACCCATTGGAAATCTTTCTTTCAACAAGTATGCCATAGCCAAATCTCTTTGTTTGAATTCCAAGTGACAGCAATGAACATCAATGGATTCTTTGTACCGAGCATTTGCAATTTTTAGGTTGGCTTGAACTTGTTCTTAAACCTCTTGGATACGGCTAACAAGTTTGTCGGCTTCCATGCTACTCTTTCCCGGGTTAGGAATTGATACCCGGTCCAAGATATGATTCGTGTTTCTTCTGTAAACCACTTCAAATGGAGTCTTTTGAGTAGATCAAGACTTAAGAGTTGTTATAGGTGAATTCAGCTTGAGGCAATACAAAATCCATTGTTGTAGGTGGTCACTTGTCAAGCATCGTAGTAGATCACCAAGAGATAGGTTGACAATTTTAGTTTGGCCTTGGTTTGTGGATAATAGGCACTTGAAAATTAGAGTTGAGTACCCAAATGTTTTCACGAAGTTCACTAAAAGTGACTCACAAACCGTGTCTCGATCGGAGCTGATGATTCTTGAAACACAATGGAGCCGATCATTTTGTTTTTCAAATTGGCAAGGAGACAGTCGACCCCACTCCCCTGGGCAGCAGCTACATCAGTCTTCCCCTCATCAAAAGAACTCATCCTTGAGTTCGACTTGGAGATCCTCTTCCACAACTCTTTATTAAGATTTTACAGCTCCTCTCCATTAATCTAAGTATCTTTGGAATTTGGCTTATTCTTCCATCGGACAAGATATTAAGTACAGGTTCCTCACCTTGTACTCATGAACTGTACATCAATGATATCAATAATTTCAGATGAGATAATTGAAGAATGCATGCCCAAATCTTCAAGACTTGGTGGAGATTGATTTTGATCACCATGGTATGGATAAAGGTCAACGATGTTGAAAATGGGACTAATCCCCATTCTTTCGAGTAGTTCGAGTTAATGGGCATTTGTCCTGATCTTTTTAAGGATACAACATGGGCTGATCATTTTGCTTTTCAAATTGTGATAACTACCCGTTGGAAATCATTCTTTCAACAAGTATGCCATACCCAAATCTCTTTGTTTGAATTCCAAGTGACAGCAATGAACATCAATGGATTCTCTGTACCGAGCATTTGCAATTTTTAGGTTGGCTTGAACTTGTTCTTAGACCTCTTGGATATGGCTAACAAGTTTGTCAGCTTCCATGCTACTCTTTCCCGGGTTAGGAATTGATACCCAATCCAAGATAGGATTCGGGTTTCTTCCATAAATGACTTCGAATGGAGTCTTTTGAGTAGATAAACACTTAAGAGTTGTTATAGGCAAATTCAGCTGGAGGCAATACAAAATCCATTGTCGTAGGTGGTCACTTGCCAAGCATCGTGGTAGATCACCAAGAGATCGGTTGGTGCTTTTAGATTGGCCTTGGTTTGAGGATGATAGGCACTTGAAAATTAGAGTTGAGTACCCATATGTTTTCACAAAGTTCACTAAAAGTGGCTCACAAACCGTGTCTCGATCAGAGGTGATGATTCTTGAAACACAATGGAGTCGGGCAATATCTTTAAAGAAGATGTGAGCAATGTGAGAGGCATCAATAGCATTCTTGCATGGGAGGGATACAATGTGTCATTTTAGAGAAGCATTCGACTACAACAAAGATAAAATCATAGCCTCGTTGTGTTCTTGACAAGCCCAGCACAAAATCAATACTAATATCTTCCCATAGAAAAGTTGTATAGGCAAAGGTTGATATAAGTCATTATTTTATTGCCTACCCTTACCTCTTTGACATGTCATGCATTTTTTAACAAACCGCTCTACATCATGATTCAATTGAGGCCAATAATAACAGTCACGAACCATAACAATGGTTTTATCTACCAAAATGGCCCCCTAAGCCAGCACATATAGCTCGATGATGACTTGGATAGTAGGGATCCTTTGGGAAGGCACAATTGGTTACCCTTGAAATGGCACCCATTCACAATGGCATTGTCTTCATATTCCCAGTTTTACATTTTTTCCAAACATTTTCAAAATATGGGTCGGTTTTGTTATTTTCTGGCAACAAATCAAACTCGATCACTTCAAAAGATAGATTAAAGAAGGTAAAGCTTTCGACTAAGTGCAACCACAACTTTGATGATGGTACTGATCTTGTGATGAATGTGATGAATCACAAAGTATACTCTTGTAAATAGAAGACCCACTTAGCACGCCTAGAATTATGTTTCTTTTGGGCATTAAGAAAACTATGAGCTTCATGATCAGAGTATAACACAAACTCGTGTATTAAGTAGTGACATCAAAACCGCAAGACTTACGTAATGGGATAGAACTCAACGCTACAGGTGGAACAATACTTCTTAGCATCATTGAGTTTTTCACTAAAGAAGGCAATTGAGTGTTACTTTTGACTTAAGACGGTCCCAAAACCTGTGGGATGCATCACATTCTACTTCAAACACCTCATCAAAATTAAGCAAAGCAAGTACAAGTGCTTCAGTTAGCTTCTTCTTAATAAATTTAAAGCTCTCATCAGCTTCTCGTTTCCAAGCAAATTCCTTGGATCTTATGCAATTGGTCATGAAGGCAATGAAGTTGTTAAACCATCAGTAGAATGTTGCTAAGCCATGGAAGCTTCATTCTTTAGCGTGTGATTGGAGCTCACTTTAAAAAAAAAAAAAAAAAAAAGCTCTCGTCAGCTTCTCGTTTCCAAGCAAATTCCTTGGATCTTATGCAATTGGTCATGAAGGCAATGAAATTGTTAAACCATCAGTAGAATGTTGCTAAGCCATGGAAGCTTCATTCTTTAGCGTGTGATTGGAGCTCACGTTTTTTTTTTTTTTTTGGCCTGAAGAGACACAAAAGGTATAATTAGGTGTTGCCCAAGTAGCATTGAAATCATTGTGGCCTTAATGTCGAGGACTCCCATTCATGCAACCCACGTGTGCGTTCGCATGTGCAAATCAATCAGGATATAAAGGATAATTAATGAGTTGAAGTCCATTAGGTTATGCCCTCCTCAATAGAAACTCTTCTTTGGGCATGGCATGGAGGGAGCCTAGCTAAGGAAGAATCAATCTTTTGATGTATGATGTTGCTAGCAATTCTATGGAACATTTGGGGGGAAGGGAATAGAAGGTGCTTTCTCGACAAACAAGGTCTGTAGGAAGAGGCAGTTTGGAAGTCCAAACAGGATGTACTAGAATGGGCATCTAGGGTAAAGAATATGAAAGGTTGTAATATTTGGGGTTGTATTCTTTCTCGCTTCTACTTTGTCTTAGTGATTCATCAAAAAATTAATTATCCTTCAAAAAACAGGGAACACCCTAGCATGAGGTTGGAATGTCATATTGTTCGGGTTCATGTTGGAAGTTACGGCATAAGTTTGATGTCGACTGCCAATCTGATGCAACCCTCCTTTATCCAGGCTGGGGACCAGCAATGGGCGCATTAAACTCCCATAGGCGCAATGCAATAGATTATTAGTTTATTACATACCTTGATTACAATCAAGCGCTATCTAATAGTCCATTACATAGGTTGATTACAATCAACATATTCCAAAACAATTACATAATAGATATAATCAGCCATTACGTAATGATAACGATGGTAACCGTTACGTGTTATGGTTCATATGTAAAAATTGACTCATAACAGTCCATTATGGGACCGAAATAGGTTTTTTCTCAAAAAAAAAAAAAAAAAAAAAAAAACATAACTGCCTGTATCATAACACTAATGGTGGCTGTAACGGTCATCACCGTTAACTTGATTACAATCCGCAAGTTGATCACAATCAATGAGTTAACTTTTAGGCCTAAAATATTATTATATAATGAGAAATTAAGTATTTGTTTGAAGCTTTAAGAGATGACATTATGAGTTATAACCTAATAACTTCCAACCATTATTAAAAATAAGAATTAAGAGCATGTTACAAAATGGGGAAAAAAAAAAAAAACAGAACATATAAGATCCATATATATAAATATATATATATATATAGCCGCTTTTTACTAAGAAAAACAGCATTATATACCAAAACATAACACCGCTGTATTAATAAATTACTGTGCTAAATAACAGCCATTGTTCCTTTATATAGCAGCCTTTATTGAGAAAATAATAACCATTATTTAACAAGAGTTTTCGCCAACCCCAATTTAGTTTGGATAACAATTTAATAGGAGTTTTTTTGTTACCCAACGCCTCATAGAATGATGGTTCCCACTATAGTGCATTATGATATTTTACTGAACCTCAATTTGGTCCCCGTAAATAATCATTCCAAGTGAAAATTGGCATGCTTCTACAGATAGAATACATATCATCCACCAATCATTAATTTATAGTGTAGCTTGCGGCTCACAGACCAGTTAACTGGAAACACAAACAAGAAGTCTTAACTCATCAGTCCTCACCAATACAAAAATTTGTGCCCTCCCAAAGCTTTTTCACCAAGTTCTCCACCTGTAAATGAGGTCGAGATTTAAAGTACGACTCAAACATGAAAGTAGAGGATCACAGAATGAATGAAGGTCGTTGACCAACAAGAAACATTAGTAATGAGTTCAGATGAATTCCACTTCCTTGATAGAGAGCCAAAAGAACAAGGTAATTTTTTACATTAGAGCAAATATTGAGATATAGTAACTTATTAACACCAAAAGCAACTATTACAGAGTTGAGTGTGAGCATTGAAACATGGAATGATGAATTAGTTCTTGTTCAAATGAGGGTCCTCTAGAGAGTGTTAGTGTATAGCATGTGTGGTTAGTGGCTCTTTTAATGTAAGTGCATGTGCACACTTTCCCCTTCTCCTGCAGTGTATTATATGCTTTATTCTAATAAAACATTATGTGTTAGGGCATGTTAGTTAACACACAACATTTTCTCAAACTCTCCTCTTTCTTCTTCCCTCTCACTCTTCTTTTCTTTTCTCCACACCATAATCATCAAATCATCTTCTACTTGGTATCAGAGAATAGATCCAGGCATTCCGCATCCAACAAGTTGAGAGGTGACACATCACCTTGCTGACGTCAGCGTTGTACGGACGCATGGACCCCATTTGAGCTAAAAGTTTAGGGGTTTGATATATCTTGATTTTAAAAGATTTGTCATGATTTTTTTAGAATTTTTGGACATTCTTTCATGGTGTTTTGGTCGAAATAAAGAAATTCGAAAATCGGGTGCCTCATTTGTTTTTCTTCGATCTACCTTAAATCGGTAAGTTTTCTTTCGCTTATTTGCTCAAGATGGACCGAAATCTTCATCCCAAGCTACTCATGGAGGATTTTTTTAGCTAAGATTCATGTTTGGGTGGTTTTTAACCTCAAATGGACGTGCGACTGAGCCGTTTGTCACTCGGTTGCGTCAGATCTGACTGTATTTCTTGAAATTTTGGACGATTGCTATTTGTTTGAGGTTCATCTCTCATTCCCTTGAAGGATTGAGTGAGAAAAAGTTGTTTGAATCAATCCTTCTTATTTGGAGTCTCCTATGGACGACAAAGGGCCCTTATCTCTTGGCATGGGCTCTCTTGAATCCAACCCCTTGAAGATTACCTCCATTAAATTGAATGGTGACAACTATCTTCAATGGGAGCAATCTGTAAAAGTGTTCTTAGGAGCCCATAAGAAGTTGTCGTATATTTTGGATGATCCTCCAAGCTCTACAGAGGCTACTTACAAGTCTTGGACAAGGGGAATTATCAAGTTATTGCATGGTTGTTGAATAGTATGGACTCTTTGATTAGCCACTCAGTAATGTTTTTATCCTCAGCTAAAGGCATTTGGGATACGCTTCATGATATGCTCTCGGAGTCTCAGAATTTTTCACGGGTATTCCAGCTTATTCAAGAAATTAGTCGGTTCTAACAAAACTCAAGATCATTAAAAGATTACTCTTCGACACTTCGGAGCATGTGGGATGAGTTGGACCTACATCAGCCTCTTCCTTCCAAATGTAAAGAGGATCATGAACATGCCCATAAGCAGTGGGATGATCTCGTATCATGCAGTTCCTAGCCGAGTTGAACTTCGATTATCTTCATGTTCGAGATCAGGTTGTTATGCAGGATCCTCTTTCCCCATTGACGACAATCTATGCCATGTACTAGCACGCTACTATCTTCGCTCTTCCTTCTCATTCATTTGTGTCATCAAAGCATTTGGCACATCTTGCTGGCAATCAGTCCTCTCTTGGCCTTCGAGTACCATCCTTGAGTTTATGGCACATTTCTGGTTATAATGGTCATGGTAGAGGCCGCGAGGGAGATCGCAGTCATGATGGTCGTAATCTTCGTAGTCGTGGTGGACGTGGACGAGGACATGATGGATCCCGAATTTGTTCGTATTGCGGTGGAACCAATCACACCATTGATTATTGTTGGCAGCTTCATGGTCGTCCTACGTATGTCGCTGCTTTTATTGCCTCCACAGTTGCTCAGGAGGGACAGTCTTCCACCCTGACAGTTGAGCAGTCTTCTTCAAGGGAGTCTCTCATCATTTCTCGAGCTGCATATGATGCCCTGATGTGACTTCATGTTCGTGATATTCCTAAGCCTTCTTAGGCAGCTTCGGCCCAATCAAGTACTGCTCTTCTTGCGTCATCCTCTCCTACCTCCTGGGTCAAACTCTGGAGCTTCCTCTCATATGACTAGTAAGTGACAACTCTTTTCCTCTCATTCTCCTTCTTCCTATACTTAGTATGTCACAGTCGCAGATGGAACCCAAACTCCCATCTCTGGGATTGGTTCCATCCCTCTTTCTCCTTCCTTGCCTCTGTCCCCAGTCTTGCATGTGCTTTGTTTTCCATTAAACTTATTGTCTGTTAGCTCTCTTACTAAATCATTAAATTGTTCCATTACCTCCTTTCCTTCTTTTTGTTTGTTTCAGGACCTACAGACGAAGAGAGTGATTGGTGGGGGGCATGAGCAAGAAGGTGTTTATCTTCTCGATGATACACCAGTTGTTGCTTCTGGTACCCTTTCTCTAGATCAAGAGTCTATGACACGGTGGTACTGCCGCTTAGGTCACCCATCAATAGCTATATTGAGAATTTTGTTTCCCTCCTTATTTGTCACTAAACCGTTATGCTAATATATTTGTGAATTGCCTAAACATCATCATGCTACTTTTCCTCCTAGCTCTTCTGGAAGGAAACCTCAACCTTTTGTTCTGGTTCACTCGGATGTCTGGGGACCAACTCCAGTTACCTCCACTTTTGGATTTAGATATTCTGTCACCTTTATTGATGATTGTTCACGCATAACTTGGGTTTATCTTTTGAAATCTAAAAGTGAAGTGTTTGATGCGTTTAAAGTGTTTTATCATGAAGTGTGCACTCAATTTCAATGTTCCATCAAAACCCTCCATTCTGATAATGGGGAGAAATACATGTCTACTGCCTTTCTATCATTCTTGCAGGAGCATGGTATTTTGTCTCGAACGTCGTGTGCTCATACACCTCAACAAAATGGTATTGCCGAATGAAAGAATCGTCATCTTCTTGAAGTTGCTCGCACCCTTCTCCTTGGTATGCACCTACCTAAACATTTTTTAGGTGATGCTCTTCTAACTGCTACTTTTCTTATTAATCGTATACCCTCATGTATCTTATCTTACAAATCCTCATTTACTATACTGTATCCTCATGATAATCCATTTCCTCTACCATCCAAAGTTTTTGGTTGCACATGCTTTGTTCAAATTTTGGATGGAAGTAATGATAAACTTAGCCCCAGGGCAATTAAATGTGTCTTCTTAGGGTACACTCGGAGTCAGAAAGGGTATAAATGTTATGACCCCTTGACTCGCAAATAATATCTCTGCCGATGTAACCTTCTTTGAGGATATTTCTCAGCTCCAGGTCGATCTCTCTGTGATCCTCTTGCGAGTTGAGGGGAGCATGACTCTTATCCTCTTCCCCTTTCCACTATTGATCACGAGGAAACTCTTCTCCCCTCCATTCAACATCTTATTGGTGATTTGGGTGACCCTAAGCCTTTACGGGTGTATCTTCATCGAGATAAATCTTTACACGCTTAGCCATCCACCTTTCCGCTCACTTTGGACGTTAACTAAGGTGACTCTCATATCTCGAGTTTAGATATTCATATTGCCTTGCACAAAAGGTCACGATCTTGTACTCAATACCCCATTAGTAATTTCGTTTCATATGATCATCTTTCACTGTCTTTTCAGTCGTTTGCCGCTTCCCCTTCATCACATAGTATTCCTCGGTCTCTCTCATATGCTCTTCAAAGTCCTGACTAGACAAAGGCGATGATAGAAAAAATGTCTGCTATTAAGAAGAATCATACTTGGGAGCTTGTGCCTCTTCCTCTAGGGCATAAACCTGTTAGATGTCAATGGGTTTATATGATCAAGTTTCTTTCAGACGGCTCCATTGATCGCTATAAAGCCCATCTTGTTGCTAAAGGTTACACAAACTCATGGTGTGGATTATTTTGAGACATTCTCTCCGGTACGCTTAATTCGATTCGCGTTGTGATCTCCTTGGCCGTTAATTTATCATGGCCCTTGTTTCAACTTGATGTTAAGAATGCATTTCTCCATGGGACCTTGCAAAGGAAGTCTACATGCATCAACCTCCTAGCTTTGTTGCTTCCCACAACCCTGCGTTTGTATGTCGGTTGAAGAAGGCTCTTTATGGAATCAAACAATCCCTGCGTGCATGGTTCGAAAATTTTAGTCAAGCTCTCTTGGAATTCGGCTTTGTTTGTAGCCATGCCGATCATTCCCTCTTTACATGTCGTCGATCGACGGGCATCATGGTTCTCATTGTGTATGTAGATGATATTGTTTTGTCCGGTAGTGATTCGGTTGGAATGAAGGTCAAAGAATTTTTTAATACCAAGTTTAAGATCAAAGATCTTGGTCCTCTTCACTACTTTCTAGGAATTGAAGTTGGTCGCTCTTCATCCGGGTTGGTCTTGTCACAACGAAAATATGCACTTGATCTTCTCATGGAGACTGGTCTGTTAGGGTGCAAACCTGCTACCACCTCCATGGATACTTCGCAGAAGCTTCGACTAGATGATGGTGCTCTTCTTTCTGATCCCGGAATGTATCGACGACTTGTAGGACGACTTATTTACCTAACTATTACCAGGCCAAATCTCTCCTTTAAGGTGGGCAATGTTAGCCAATTCATGTAAGCTCCCCATGTTTCACATTTCACGGCTATATATAACATACTTCGGTATCTAAAATTAGCCCCGGGTCTTGGCCTCCACATTTAGTCACACGGTTATTTTCATCTTTCTGGCTATTTCGATGTTGATTGTGTGGGTAGTACTTATGATCGCTGGTCTACATCCGGCTTTTGTACCTTCCTAAGTAGCAATCTTATCACATGGAAGAGCAAGAAGCAACCGATTGTTGCTCAGTCCTCGACTGAAGCAGAATATCGTGTTATGGCTTATGCGACATGTGAGCTTGTGTGGCTTCGCAATCTTCTTGAAGAACTTGGCTATCCTCCTTCAGTTCCTATTAATCTTCATTGTGACGACCAAGCGGCCATTCATATCGCTCATAACTCGGTTTTCCACGAGCGAACCAAGTATATTGAGGTCGACTATTACTTTATTTGGGAGAGAGTTGCCTCTAAGGAAATCATTGACCCTTTTGTTCGATCCAAGGATCAGCGTGTTGATGTTCTTACAAAGTCCTTGAGTCAAGATGTTCTTCATCGTATTCGTGACAAGTTGAGCATGATCAACATCTATGCTCCAACTTGAGGGGGAGTTTAGAGTGTTAGCGTATAGTGTGTGTGGTTAGTGGCTCTTTTAATGTAAGTGCATGTGCACACTTTTCCCTTCTCCTGCAGTGTACTATATGCTCTATTCTAATAAAACATTGTGTGTTAGGGCATGTTGACACACAACATTTCCCCAAAATCTCCTCTTTCTTCTTCTTCTCTCTTAGTCTTCTTTTCTTTTCTCCACACTATAATCATCAAATCATCTTCTATTGGTCCTTTATATGTTCATGTTTTCTTCGACAAACTTTATTATGTGAGTGTTGACTTATGCTCTCTCTCTCTCTCTCTCTCTCTCTCTCTCTCTCTCTCTCTCTCTCTCTCTCTCTCTCTCTCTCTTTTTCCAATTAACACCAATGCATTAGATGACTAAATGCAAGATACAATCTCCCAGTCCAAGATATCAAAGAATTCATCCAAGTTTAATGCAGGTGCTTTTGTAAAGGTGATATAATTTTCAGCGCCAGTCAGGTTTTTGGATTCTAATTTGGCAGAGGCCGCAGCTCTGCTGCAGATGTTAAAACTTATTATTCAGTTTAATCTCTTCCCCATAACCATCAAAGGAGATTCCTTGAATGCGATTTCGTGGGTGTGAGGAGGGACATATCCCTGGAGATTAGCAGATACAATAGAAGAGATTAATGATCAATGCTCTGAGCATGTCTTTTTTCCTTTGCCCCAATTCCCAGAGATGCTACTGCTGACGCAGACACCTTTGTTAAACAAGGTGCAAGTAGACCAAATTTGTAGATTGAGGATCCCTGCTAATTGTGCTGCAGCTGCCAGTGTCTGGGTTGGTTTATGTCCCCTGTTGGGTTGTCTGTTTCAATCTGTCTTTTGTGAGTGGTTTCTTCATGAAGCTGCCTTTTGTCGCATGCATCCTGTTGTATTATGCCTTCATTTTTCTCTTTTTAATAAAGTTTGGTTTGCCCATTAAAAAAAAAACAAAGATCCTTCGAAATGACAAACCCCCACTCAAAACTCCTGAAGTAATTTACCGAAATTGAATTCTTGATAATTTTTTATGATCGATTGGACATTAGGATTGCAAATAAGTGAGGAAAACCTTGAAAGATATAAACACATTTCTTATACATTTATTACTGGGCAGTATCTAGGATGAAGTTCCTTGGTCTTGTTTGTAGATTTAGTGCTAGTGGATAAGGATAATGAGGGGACATGTGCAAGGCATTCTCTTTTGATATCTGGTTACAGATCCCTTCCCCAAACCCATACATGTTTCCGTAGGTCTTATGGTAACGGGTTTGTCGGGAAATATACATATGGTCTGAGTTGCTATTTCTCTGTTCAGCAGTTGCTCTTTGTTGTCTGTGTTTCCCCTGGGCCTGTGTTGCTCTGGCTGGTGCAGTGTTGTATTAGTACGTGTTTTCTTAATAAATTGGTGTTACCCTTCAAAAACTGAGAGTGCAAGTGCTAATTGGTGGTCTAAATGAAGGATTTAAGAGTGGAAATGTTTAAAAATTAGCAGAACCAAGAAACGACAACTTTAACAAGAATAATTATACATGCAATAGCTCGCACTAGATAGACACTAAAATATTAAAAAGGGTCATGTTCAGTTGAGAAACAACGCCCATCTCTTTAGCTCCAATTAAAGTTTCAAGACTAGCAAAGAAGCAGTGGAATGCTTAGACGTGACAAGGGTTTGCTCACTAAGACCATCCTAAAGCTAAAGCCATTGTTATCTCACAGGTTTGTTTTGGCAGAAAAAATCTGGCACCATATTGATTTAGTTTCTATATATATGTATGTCTAAGCTTACACCAATTACATAGTTATTTTATTTATTTATCCTTCTGTTCTATCAACAATAATACCTTCATGTTCTATCAGTAGCAACAGACCTTGGATTTTTATTTTTTAATGGTAAATAGAGATTTATATAATAATAAAGAAAAGTTCATTTATTGACTCATTTGATTCCACCAAGTCTTGGGTCGACCTACGACTGATCGACTGTAGTGGTTTGGAAATTATAATATCATATCTTCAATCTAAACAATAGGTTTAAAAAAATGTATATGATAAACAATTTTTTTTAAAAAAAAGAAATACGGTGGAAGATGTGTCGTGACTTGTATGATATTCATAAAAAAAAAAAAAAGTCATTTGTGTCACCCAATGTGTAATGGTTTCAATAGCTTTTTGATACACAATCGGATGCTAGCATTAAACCATGTATAGATATGATGACTGAAAAGACCTAAAAGCCTCATTCTAAAATTTCTACAAGGTTCTGAAAGGGAAGGGCAAGAGCAAGGTTTTGAATAATGGCACCAGTGGGAGCATTAGCTGGAGGGTTGAGGGGGGTGCAAAATCTTCTTTTAGCCCAAAAATGTTATAAATTTATTGGGAAAATGGGAAAAATGTAAACACCAAAATTTATCTCTTTTTTTTTTTTGGTAGTTTTAATCAAAAGTATTCAATAGTGTACCAGACCATTCTTTGATGAGAATGTTGTCTTTCGGCTTAACCTGCTGAAAGTCAGCCAATTAAGCCAAATTGAACACAAATCAAGTGCCATTTGGTGCATTACGGCCAATTTCATTGAAATACACAAAAAAAAAAAAAAAAAAAAAAAAAAAAGGAAAACGAAAAAACAAAAATTTGATGGCTGACCTCTTTTCCGGTTTCTCCCAGAAATTGTTCATACCGCTTTATTGATTAAATCCCTCTCGAATCTAGTGTTTTGATTCACAAAATAGTCCTAAATATATTCCAAAATGAGTATCTACACTTCCTCTAGGTTTGCACATGCACACACACACACAAGGAGAGCCCCTTTATGGACGTATCAGCCCGCATCGGGTGTATCGGCCCTGCATCGGCGGTAATACGGCCCATATTGGACTATGCCAGCCAATAAGAGAATATACTTTCTAGTCAGTTGATTCAGCCCCATATCATGTAACGGTAGGGACTGAACCGATATGGTTACAACATGGCCATATCGTAACCACTTTTTTTTTAGACGATATCGTAACCATTTTTTAGAACCTTGAGTAAGAGCATAGCTCAGAATTATGCCTTATCTGTCAACAATCCCTCTATCATATCATCCTATTGTAACTGGATGACATCATTATCTCTAGGAATTCAGGTGATGGAATAAGGATATTTGAGAACAACTCCAAAGTTATTTTGGCATGAAAGATATAAGAAGCCATAAATTCTTTATAAAATCTTTAATGCAACTAATAGGTAATCGACTGACACTGACTCAAGATAAGTATTCTCTTGATTTACGGAAAAAAGTTAGGATAGGCCAAATGTAAGCCACTCAAATTGCATTACACCTATGAACTAAAAGGAATTGCAGCCCCTTGAACCTGATGGTACAGAAAACTTCAACTATCTCATAGTTCAGAAATGCACTTGGCAAAGTAATGGTTATAAAATGAAGTTACTTTACTGAGTATGAATTCTAAACCCTTGAAACAGACTAGTACTGAAAATTGCAACAATGTAATAGTTCACAAAAGGTGCTAGGCAAGATAACTGTTACAAAATGAAAATGAGTACGGAAATGAGAAACCGCTATACTAATGCTATTTTGTTATAACAAATACAAAGAAAGAAATGGTAGCATGTTCATCATTGTCGTCAGCATCATCACCATAGCCTTGTCCCGGCTATCTGGGGTCAGCATTATATATCCTATTTTGCCAACATGGATGTAATAGGAACTCCCAAGATTGCTTGGCAAAAGTTTAATGACCGGCTGCCTACCTGACATCAACCCTTCTCCCTTACCAGGCTTTTGACCAGCAGGTGCTGCATCTTTACCAGGCAGAGTTTTTCATAATGTTCGATAGTAAATAAAATTCAAGCATCATGATTAACAGAATAGAAACGGCACTATATAATTTTGAATATTCAATAAATTTATTATTTTCCATTTCTTTTCTTTTCTTTTTTTTTTCTTTTTTTCTTTTTTTCCTGGTACAAACGCATGTTGAGTCATAGCTTTGAAGAAAGGGTACATTCAAAAACAAATTAATGCTACCTCATGTTGGCGCCTTTGTCCCTCGAAGCTAAAAGGCTTCAGAACAATGGCAATCGCCAATCCTCCTGCTGATTTAACAACACTAAGAAGCTCTAATGCTGTTACATGATCTACGCTGTATCCGGCACTAGCTACCTATAATAAACAAAAGAGATCACTGACTAGGAACATTTTGTTTTGAAAAGGAATTTTACATAACAACCTGATACCCACAAATTTTGGTTTTCATCCAATGCTTATGCTAAGGAGAAATGAATTGACATATTACATCACAGGGCTTCTTGTATGGCAAATCAAAGATGAGCTTACAATAAAGATAAAAGAATTCCTCTGATCCACCCAACTCCAACATTTGCAATTCCTATTCTACTGCTGCCATCAGTTAAGTTCTTCTGGGAAACTAATTAAAGTTAACATAGTATGCTCAATTGTGACACTAGAAAATGGAATGAAGAATCATAGATAAAATGTAAAAGGAAATGCAAGATCAGAGTGTCATTATGCTCCACTGGTTTACCGGACACCCATATGATACCAAGAAACATAAGTGCATAAAGAGGTCAGTAAGTAAAGGGAAATGCAAGATCACAGCGCCATTAAACTCCACTGGTTTACCAAATACCCATATCATACAAAGAACAATAAATGCCATTACACCCTCTCAAATATAAGTGCATAAAGAGGTTTTCACTGCAGTACTTTCCAGTAGTCTTTTGGCTCAATAATCGCTTTCATAAACTTCACCACAAAACATTTGAATTTAAGAACTAGCAAATTGGTGATATCTGCAGTTTCCTCCTTTACCAGACAGAAATTGATATATAACATGTTTCATGATTAAAAGCATGTCCATCATCCTAACAAACAATTAGACTGTGTTTCGCAAAGCATTTTGATTATTGCTAGAACAAGTTAGTTTCAAATAACAAGTAACAGCCTATGCCAACAAGTCACTATTTGGAGCTGCCAAAAATCAACTTTATCACAAGCAGAATAAATGAATACAGATCTCTGAAAGGATTAATTGGTGCAAGAGCATGTCTGTCACTTATTTTCTGGGCCACTTTTTGGGGGACAAACGACGTCCAAATAGCACAAAATTGTTGTTATTCACCCACAGATCAAGCATTACCCACATTCAGACAAGTACTGAAGAAAAATGACTGACTTACAAAAAAAAAGGATTATGAAGAAAATTAGGGTTTTGTTAACGATGTCATCATGTGGGGTCAATCACAAGGTCCAAGAATCAAATTGCTTGAACATGATTTAGAAAAGGCTTCCTTTGTAGACCCTATAAACTAATCGCGGTTGGAATAGCCGTTGGACCAATCAAAGTTAGTTGCTAAGTTAGCTTCATTATTGAGTTACCATAGTTGAGAGTCTTAATTAGTTACATATATTGGCAAAGGATTGTTTTTATTTATTGTCACTTTGAACTTGGTGGGTTTATGAAAGTTCTGTGGGAAAGTTTTACACCAATCTAACTCATTTTCTTATTTTTTTTGGTTTAATAGGTTTTAGAAATGCCTCAAACACTAGTAAGTTGAGATAGGAGTGTTTCAGATTTAGAAGGTTGGATTTTAGAGTTGTTTAGGTGGTTATAAATATGGTTCTAAGAGAGAAGTTACAAATTTTTAACCTGTGCATTTGATGGAACAAAAAATTTTCTTTGAGGTCTTCTTTTAGCTTTAGTTCTAAAAGAGTGATTTTCCAATCTTTCTATAGTTTTGCTACTAGAAGACTGTTGGGATCTTTCCAGTCTTATTCAAGTTAGGAATTATTCTACTTGTTATGTGGCTTGGTTAAGGGAATCAACTATAATTCAAGTCCGGTACGCACAATATTCCCTTGAATTCTTCAATTTAGGGTTCAATTTTTCGATCAGTACTAAAAATGATAAGCAGAAAGATCAGAGCAGAAAAAGAGGGTGAAGAATTCCAGTTGCAACCAAAAAGGATATATATGTTTTATACTGGAAGTTCAGTATATTCATGCATCTTATCTTCTGGTCCGAAGTTAATTTGATGCCACTTTTAGAATGCAAAAACAGAGTTTCTTACTTTTATATTACCATACTTCGCAATTCATCATCCATTGGCTTCTTGTGATAATCCTCAAGAAAAGAAAAGAAAAAAAGGTCCTACCCATAAAACCTAATTTCGAGGCTCCTGAAAATGTTTCTCTTGACATTAATGCAGCATAACAAAACTAGCAGTACCAACTCATTCAAGGCAACAGCAAGTTACAATCCTGACTATTAGTCCTCCTGTCATTAAAAAGGGTTGCAAACAAGCCGGACTAAAGCATGCCCAAGAGCCCCAAGCTAAGGACCTTTGTCCAGGCCCAGTCCAGCCTGTGAGCTAAGGAACCAGGCTCATCCAAGCTGGGTCCACCAGTCAAATACTAACCCCACCAATATTAAATAGGACAAGCTGGGCCAGCCCACTTGTTGGGCAATTATCCTAAAACTCCAGCCTTGTACAGCCCACAGGCCTCAAGGCTCAAAAATCCATCCATAAGGATATTCATGGGGCCAGTTCAGCCAAGGTACAACCCTAGCTTTAAATGCCTGAAGCCTCCCAAAAACCTCACCTACATGCATATAACCAATTTCCATCCATGTTCTGTGGATTGAGGGGTGACTCTCAACAACTGTCCATGTGGCGTATGTGCAAAATTCCCTCCCTGACTTGATGCCTTCATATCTGCTCTTATATTGTATAGTTCGAATGATGTGCAACATGCAATCAATTGAGCTTCATTTTATTTTTTTAAAGGATGAGCTTCTTAATTTTGAAACCGAAAAAAAAAACTGCATTTCTGTCAGCATGCACTCACCAGGAGTATATAGGGAGCATGTATGACTCAGAAGATAGGTCTTGACCAGTGTTTCAAATAGCGTCCGTAGCGTAGCGGTAGCGTACGCTACGTAGCGTAGCGTGGCCGTAGCGCTATGTAGCGTCTCAAATAGCGTAAATCCCCTGTAGCGTACGCTACAAGGGTCGTAGCGTACGCTACAGTTGCGTAGCGCGTAGCGTCCGTAGCGTAAGCTACAATGTATTTTTTTACTATTTTATTATTATTTTCACATTTTCTTTGTTTTTAATGTTGAGGAATGTGACACTTATATTATACTTGATACTTTTAACCTATGGGATTTTTATTTCTTTTCATAATTGTGACTTGTGGTTTCAATTAGACATTATTAATTAAAGTGGTTTGCTTAGAAAGTTGTTGATGTGATAATTATTTGATTTGGCTTATATATGTGGATTGGCTTTTGATAAATGATAACTAATAACTTTTTTGAACATGCTTAGAATTGATAAAATCAATCATCTTTTAGGCATTTTTATAATTTTTTTCCTTTTTTTTCACTATTTATTATATTTATCCTACTTTTAAATTAAAAAATAGAAGTATCGTGTAGCTTACGCTACACGCTACGTATTTACGCTATACGCTATAGCGGGCTGAGCGCTACGCATCACGCTACCGCTATTTAAAACACTGGTCTTGACTTTAGCAAGTCACAGATGTTGCCTCTAGAGCAGATGTTAGTTGCAAGATCCTTCTAACTAGGTACTGCTCCCACTTTGAATCATGCTTTGGAATCCCACTCCCACCCCTGCTTCCCTACCTATTAACAACTGTTTACATTTTGAAACAGACGTTTCCCCGCTCCTACACCAAATCCGTTGCCACTTTGTTTCACGCTTCATGCAACTATTGAACCGATGAAAAGCATGTCGTTGGGATGAGAGAACATGGAGATGTTGCAGAATTGGTTGATATATGAAAATATGACTGATGCAGGACAATTAACCACTTGCTCTAAAAGCTTGAACTGATAGAGCATGGCGAATTAATCCCTTTATCTCATAGCCCAGCCCCCACATCCATGGGTTAGGCCATTGGCCAAACCTTCCTCGTGGGCCCCAAATCCATGGGTTCCGCCCCCTCGTGGGCCCCAAATCACATGGGTTCAGCGGGCTGCCCACCCCGAGTGTGTCCCCGCATCCCACAGGCCACCCCACTCGAGCCCCGTATGAAAATGCCCTTGCATTACTGACCGCTCAAGAATTAAGAGGAAGGACATGGATGGCATTTTGATCAGACTTCCAAGAGAGATTGAATATGGTGAAAGATGAATGTTCCTACCACACCTTAGTGAATCCCTTCAGGAATTACGAATGTCTTACCATTCAGGAGACTTAATTAAAGCTCAAATTCACAAGGTTACCGTTTACGTATACATACATACAGTCCCTTCAGGTGTCACATAAAAAATTCACCTTACATGAAGAAATGAAGATGAAAACAATATGTTGAATTGGCTTACTCTCCCCTTTCTACTATCAGCCTCACGCAATCAATTTCCCCTCGATTCTTTTCCAGCAGTTAGGAAGCCCATTACCCCATACATGCAGAGAGCATTTTTACATTAAAAGAAAGAACGAAAAGGGAGGCACTAGAAATGTAAACGGGAATGCATCTTGAAGAGATCAAATCAAACAATTGGATACGGAAATGAAATCTAGCTCTAGTCACCTAAAAAAGCTTCTTTTTTTTTTTTTCTCCATATAACAAAAGGGCAGCTGCTCTTGCAGATATATATGCTTGAAATTGTCATGTGAAGCAAGCATTTAGCGTTGTGTTTGCTACTATGTATTTTGAGCAATAAAGGAACAGAAATGGAAAATAGATACATAAGTATATAAGGTAAGGAATGTACAAACAAGGATAGTAGCCCGAGGATAGGATTGCGCTGATAGTAGACCTTCCACATTTCTTAGCACTGTGTCTGGAAAAAAAAAATGAAAGACCATAAATGCTTGTATAAACTTTTCAACTTAATACTGCAAACTCCTGGATTAAAAAATTATTATTATTATTATAGAATAGCCCAATTCCCAGAAAAGAGAATGACATGGGCAGTGTTCGGAGTATCGGTATTTAATATTGTTACATGTATCGATGACCGGAGATACAGAAGCATGTATCAATATTGCCAATACTAGGAAAAATATTGCCATTTGAGGAAAATATTGGGGAAATGTTAGGGAAAAGGTGGAATTTTTAGTGAAACTTCCGGAGATGTTAAAAAACATGTTTATACATTTACGAATCAACATATTGTAGAAAACAACTATATATAATAAGTTTCCATTTTATAGGGGCCTAACCATGTGTTGTAAAAAAATCAATATAAATAAATACATAAAATTTGTAGCCAATCAATAGATTGGTCAACACTCATTAATATATAAAATTTCTGCAGTAATTAACAGAAAAGAACACATTTTTCAATATAAAAATAGAAACATAGGATTTTCCCAATTTTCTCCATTGTTCACTTAATGTTTTTTTTTTTTTTTTTTTTTCCGCCAAAAATCCATGTCAATGCATGAGGACCATGCATAGACATGGATTTCTATTGCAATCCATATTAACGTATGAAAAAAGAAGAAGAAGAGGAAGAAGAAGAAGAAGAAGAAGTTTCTATGGATTTTTCGTCACCTTTGAATTCCTATCTGTCTCCATTTCAAGTCGAGATTTCTCCCCAAATCGAAACTTTTATTCAATAAACCCAAAAAATGATATTTTTGGGGTTTTGGAAAATTCCCAATTTTCACCTATTTACAGATGTTTCCCTAGTATCAGGGATATTATCGCTACTATTGAGGATATTAGTGATCGTATTGCCAATACTAGGGAACTTTTATAAGGGACTCTTCTCAAAGTATCAATGATATAGATAATATCACCAATGTTATCAAAATATCAGCGATCTTTGGAAATTTGTATACTTCTAGCAGTTTTGGTATCCCTAACCTCCCAATGACAATAATATCAGCAATATCATCGATCATATCATTGATACTTGGAACATTGGGCATAGAGCATAATAAGTTATCAGCAATTTAGCAAGCAAGCTATCCATAGTTAAGTCAGACAATGCTCTGTAGATATGTCTGGATTGTGAACCTTTTCTGTCTAGACAATGGGCCATCTCTTATTCTCCTCTTATTATTATTTTTTGTTAATTTGTTTTTCTTCTTTTGCCCTCGGTTCCAAGGGTAGTTTATGTAATTTGGGACATCAGTTAATATAAATAAGAAAGGGGTTGGATGTCCAGCTTGAGTTGAGAGTTTTTTTTTTCTCCCAAAGGCTTTTTCTCCGGTATGGTCTCATAATAAAAAAGCTCCCAGGGTTTTCTCCTCATCTCCTCCCTTTCTCTTTCCTCTTTTTTCTTCTTATTTTCTTTCTTCTTCACAGATTTCTCCCAATTTGAGAGTCGTTGCAACCTATCAGCGATTGAAAGTGATTACAGAGGGATCTAGTGGCAGTTTCTGATTTTCTTTGAAAGGTTGTTGGACATTCAGTTTGGATGAAGTTTTAGGGACATTATTCTTCAATTTTATCAAAAACTGGTTTGTAGCACCTAGGGTTCGCTAGATATTTTCATTTGAACCGTTTTTTTAGTTCTTTTTGTTCCGATTTACATAGATTCTTTTGCAACCAACAATCAGGTATTTGAGATTTATTTTACTTTTTGAAGATTACGAAGATTTATTAATATCTGGTGAATTTAGCCATAAGATCCCATTCTCCGCTTTGGTGGTTTGATTTGGAGCTACGAAGATCGGTGCCTTTTTTATTTTTGAGGTCTTTTTTTACACTACCGAAAGCTATAGTTGGTTATAGTAGCTTTTTTTTTTGTATTAGTTGGTGCAACGTCTTGATATTTAGTACTCTTTTAATTGTTTGGGATTAAATATGGTTTCATCATCAACATCTGAGACAATTGCTCCCATCACCTCCAAGATTGAGAGGTCAATTGCTCATTATGAGAATCCTAGGTTGCAGAGTACAACTCATAAACGTAAGTCCAGTAATTATCTTCAATAGTCAAAAGTAGTTGAGATGTTTGTGATGCAGGACACATGATTTAATGCTAGCATGCAACGTGGAGATTATGAAAGAGTCCATAAAGTAATTCAATTAACAAAAGATGCTAACGTACCTAGTAATTAAGAGTAAACAATAGGAAATAAAATTTGATTTGACCTAAATCACATGCCCGCATGCTAAGAAATCACATAGATCAATTAAAACTAGGACCGATGGAAGGATAGAACTTCAAATTTAGCATAGACACATTCCACACTCAAGGGACAGATTTATAGGTTTTATGATTAGGGTTAAAATGGAGAAAATCCAAAACTTCAAGAATTAGAGTTCATGGGAATTGAGAATTTTGGAATTAGAGTTTTTTTAGAAATTGGGGAAAATCTAAGAAAGTTAGGGATTTTAAGTTTAGGGTTAGGATTTTGGGATTGGAAGAAAGGGGTTTTGATACAAGGGTAATGGAAAGCCAAAAAGGGCTAGGTGGGATTCACACGTGTGGTCGTACGGTCACATGTGTGGCATGAGAGGATGGGTTTAGGTCGGTTAGGGTTTGGATTGTGGATGGGTATGGGAAAGTAGGGTTTGGGAGAAGACGAAGATCTGGGATGAAAGAATTAAGAACCTGAAGAAAATACCTAGATGGGGAAGAAAAGAGAAAATGGCGTGGGGGGGAGATCAGTGTTGGATTACTATACTAAGATGCACGGTTTGTGGCAAGAATTGTCTTTTCCTAGATTTTCTTCAATTTATTTGTTCTACAGATGAAGAGGATATAAAAGGTTAAGAAGAAAAGGACATTTAAATTGTTGGAATTATGAGTTTGAGCCTATTCGAGCTCAAATTCTTGGTTCTCCTAGTTTACTTTCACTTAGCAATGTATATGTTTTACTTTTATGAGATGAAAAGCATCATATAACTATGGGATCAACTATAGTTGAGAAATCTACCCTAGTGACAGAATTAGGGAATTTTGATAATGTTGGTATTGACGGGAATTTTGATAATGTTGGTATTGACCAAGGTAGAGGTACGAGAAGAGGAAGGATGGTGGCTAAGGTCATGGTCGTGGTATGGATCATCTGTGCACTTATTGTGGTAAATATGGACATACTGTTAATTATTGTTAGATTCTTCATGATTGATGACTCTTTCTACATTATTTTACGAGGGATTTGTAGCCTACATAAAGTCAAGAGAATGGTTCTAAATGTCACATGAAACCAATTCAACTTTGCCGAGTGTTCTTGGTTTTGGTGGGAAACAAAACGAGTCTCCTGGGGGCAAGTCATACACACTTAGTCCCAAGCAAATGGCACACTGAAACCACATTTAAAATCATGCACTGAACAGAATCTCGAGCTGCTAATTGGTACATATCCATTATCTCTAAGTCCAATTTCTTTTCAGTTTGATGCATCACAGAAGACAGTTGTTACATTCAAACAGCAAACTGTTAGTTGATCTGATTCAGCCTCATTAAACTAGCCGTACCAATATAGCATCCTTCATATTCATATAGCATCCTTCATGATAAGATAACATCAAGAAAGTCCCGATTCCACATATTCATATAAATACTGTTTGTAAAAATGTGTTCCAGAATAACTGAAGCTACTAGTGAGGAAAACAAATACCTTTCCCAAGGGATCTCTGCAGTAACTGCACCTTTTGGGAATCTCTCATATGTACAGTCCTACAATACAATTGAATGCCATTAGCAGGATAAAAAAATTTCGAAGGTATGTTGCAAATGGCATATACCAAATTGAGTGTATATTCAAGATTTATTCTGCATAGCATGTACATTCAAGAATATCATCCATGTCACCAAAGAAATTGCCTAAAAAGCAAAGAAACTGGGTCACTGTTTCCTTTGCTAAACAATCAGCCATGGAATTGGCTTTCTCCGAGGATAAGACTAAAAGAAATCAAATACAAGAATAGTTCACCACCATTTTGAAAACAGTGGTGACTCATCCTTTTCACTCATGGCACTCGTGTACGCACATTGTGGATGGTGCATATGAAACAATCACCCCACATCCTACACGTGCACGCTCCACACGTGTGCACAAGAAAAGGCCCACTTTCCTTTTTTTAGCCTAACTCTACTTTCCTTTTATTGCAAATCTCTATATTAAGAAATTTCTTTTTCTATCATATCTTTATATTAGGCAAAAAGTAATCTTAGATTTTTTTTCTTATTTAAGTGTTTTCTTAATTAAAATGCTTTCTTATTTAAGCGCCTGTTTGTTTTTTCAAAGCAAACGTAAATACCGTGAAATGGGTAATTATTACCGTTTCACAGCGTTTGAAAATTCATAGGAATTTGTGCATTTCAAACTGGTTCAATTGGGATAGTTTTAATTTTTGAACCACACAGTAATGTATATGATATATCCGTTCCATCCATCTATTTTACTATAATATTTTGAAGCAAGAGACAAAAAATGAAGTAGATACAACACTCAGGTGGCCCACACCAAAAGAAACAGTGGCCCCACAAAGTTTTTAACGGTAAGTATTCGATTCCCTTTTTCGAATGGTGTGGTCCACTTGAGTTTTGGATATACCTCATTTTTTTGCTCATACTATAAATTCAAATGGCATAATGGATGAACGGTGTGGATAAGAGAAATGCATCACAGTGGGACCCATATATATTTTGTAATGTTTTCGGTTTCCGTGTCAAAAAAGTATGTAGTCAAATCAAGTATGTTGTAAATACACAGGAAAATAATTATTACTCTTTTACCTGGTATTTACCAATGCACTGGAAAATCAAACAGGCCCTAAGTAATTTCCTATTTTTCAAATCTTCGCCAGCGAAGAATTTTATTTTTAGATTCCATAAATTTTATTGAAGATTGCAAGGACTCATTATAAATAAGGCTTAGGCCTATGGAATAAGATAGTTGAATGATATTCTCTTCATGAAAATTCTTTTATTTCTCTATGGTAGTTATTGACAATCTTACATGTTTTTCTCCTTGTGGGTAAACTTCAATCCGATGCATTGAATATTACAGCAATTTTTTTCATCCTTGATCCAGTTGGCATCAAATTGGTATCATAGCAAGTTCTGCTCTTGGGAATTTTTCTTTTTCTCTTTCACTTTTCTCTCATCTTCTTTTTTCCCTTATTTTTGTCCCCACATTCATCCCAAACCTACCCTCAATTCCCTAAATTAACCTATCAATTTCAGCCCCTCTGCCACAAACCATATATAATCTCTATCTCACTCAAACCATCATTGTCCCTCTTTTCTAAATTCCATAAAAAAACAACTCATACCCTATCATACACCCAACCTTCGCAATATCTTTTTCCATTCCTTATATATAAAAATAAAACAAAATAAAATAAAAAATTACTCATATTTGATACGGACATTAGACCAGTCAAAGTATATCAACGCAAGAGATATACGTTACCTATGTCAATGTGGTTAGATGATGGGTAGGGGTCGGGTCTCTAGAAGTTGAAGACCTTACACATGTGTTCGTGACATGTGTAAATTGCTTAAAGGAGATATTTGGACCGTTGGATTGCGAGGATGGTGTGATCGGACCATTAGATCATCACAGCCCACCTTCACTGCACTATCACCGAGGCCCATCAGGCATCTTAGATTTGAATTTATTTTATGAACATTTTATTTATTTGAGTTTTAAGACAGTGCACGCACAATTTTTTGTGCGAATTTCTTTTTTTAACCTTTTTTTAGTAAGGGTATTTTAGTCATTTAATGTAATTCCAAATTTATAAGGGTGTTTTGCCCTATACCTTCAAAAAAAAGTGTTATGTTCTGTTTATGAAAAAAAAAAAAAAAAAGATTTTGCTTTTTCAAGGCCAGACGATTCTGTCTTCAACTTCCAGTGATTCAAATAGGGAGAGAGGCCTAAGGAAGTGATTTTTCATCTTCTCATTCTCTTTCTTTCTTTCTTTTCTCAAGATATTCTCTTCTTTAAACCTATTTTCTTCCTTTTCTTCTAAATTCTCTAGATGTAGAAAGTCGATCCCTTCTTTTTCCAATCCAAATCATTATATCTTAGAAGATTTTGACCTTCTTCACACAATGCCTTAGATTTGAATTAAAATCAAAGAACCATTAATTTCTCTGAATTTTCCATATTTCCCAATCCAGAAAATTCTTATTTCCTATATTAGAAAATCCACTTGAATCGTCAAACAGACCTATTGCAAGACGAAAGTCCTATCTTTCGCCGTATCCGACTAAATTCAGATTTTAAGGTTCAATATAACGTATTTGTGATGGATGGCCATGATCATTGCTGAATTTTTCTTAGTTCCTTCTTGTTTTATGACGTATAATGCTGAATTTTTATTATTAATGCTTGCATAAATCTGCCACTTTTAAATACCGCATTCATTTTTGCATAAATCTACCCCTTTTAAATACCGCATTCATTTAGGGTTGGACTAGGCCGTCCTACACCAATATTCTTTCCACCAAATCCTAATCCTATTCCAACCTATAAATTCCCTTGCCCTTTCTCTTTTCCTTACCAAAAACCATCCCAAACCCCATAACCCTCGTAACCTTAGATTTAGAACCCAAGCCTATATAGTTCAGCCCATGTTCTTGTTCGGAAATGCTATGGATACGAAGATGTTCATACGCCTCATATAATTATCCCCATCTAGATTCTCCTACCTATCCACATCCATTGCATTATTCTCATCCGACTCATTTTGACTCACAATCATCACCCCTATCGCCCCGAATCTCACACATCATCATATTGAAGATTTCTTTTTAATGGCCCTCCAGATGTTATGAACAACGACAACCACATGTCGGCTACTCGAAAAGCATCCCATTGCATGGAAATATCAATGATGACCGAGAATGTTCAAAAGACGTGGAAAAAGAACTTGCAGGAAGTTAAGAAGGAGATTAGCGCATTCAAGGAAGATATTGTAAAAGAATTCAACGAACTCAAGGAGGTGGTGAGAGCTTGCTTTGAGCCCTTAATTGAACCAAAAAAGCGCTATAGGTTTCAATCTATTTTATCTAGACCTCCTGAGAATGACATAGTTTTAGATAGTGTAGCGACCCAAGAGGAATCCTCCTTTGGATTGCTTAATGGATTCATGGATGGGGATGGATCAATGGGTAAATCGAAGGAAGTTCAAGTCAAGCTAAAAGATCAGCTTACAAATTACCCAATTGAAGAGACTAGTGATTTAACATATATTGATGATTCGATGATCAAAGAAATGGATAATTACATGATCACCATGGTGCCATCTCAATGTCAATCAAGGCTCACAGATCAGAAGCCGACAGTAATGAAGGAGCCACAATTGATGCCTAGAACGTGGAGGACCAACAAGAAGCAGAAGAAAAGATGGCAAGTGTTTCAACATCGTATTATGCACAAGCATGTAAGTCTCCACCATTAATTGTCAGCGAAATCGAAGAAGACGTGCTACAAATGAGGATCTTCACAAGGGAATAAGACCACCAATTTAAACTTGAGTATAAGTTCATTTTGAAGGCGGGTGGAATTAATGCAACCAAATGGCCACACAAGTTGATTAATCAAGAAGTTGAGCGAAAGGCACGCTAAGTAGAGTGTTTATATTCGACAATTCACATTCAACCTAAAACATCATGCCGGCATCCATGGTGTGCCATAAAGGCCATTATGAGGCCGTAAACGTAACGGTGGCAACCATTACACGTTACAGGGTTGTAACAGTTATAACAACTGTTATGGAAAAAATAAGTTGTAATTGTCGTTAACAGCCCATTACGCCTCCTGCAAAGACCATAGCCAGTAATAACCCCATAATAGTCTGTTACGGGCCAGATATAAGTTTTTCAGATTTTTTTTTTCAACATTATGGGATAGAAAAGGGCTTTTCAGGGTTTTTTTCAAAAACAAATGAGACCATAATGGCCGTTACGGGGGCCGTTACGACCCGTATCGTAAAGGTAATGGTGGCGGCCGTTATGGCCACCATCACCGTTATGGAATACCTTGTCGACATTGAAAATAAGGTAGCAAGCGCCCTCAACCGAAAATCACATATATTGTATATCTTATCAGTTTTCGTTATTGGGTTCGAAGAACTTAAAAGAGGCTATGCATCAAATGATGATTTTGTAAAGGTATTTTCATTATTCACTGCCGGCACAAGCATCAAGAGCTTACAATTTAACCTGCCTGATGGGTACTTATTCTATGATATGAGGTTGTGTCTTCTGAAAAGTTCCTTGTAAAAGCTTCTTATACAAGAGCTTCATTTAGGTGGCCTTGGTGGTCATTTTGGTATCGATAAAACAACATTGGTCGATGACCACTTCTATTGGCCAGGTTTGAAGAAAATGTCAAAATTATTAAATCGAGTGTGCCAACTAGGTAAAAGTAGCAAGCATAGTACTAATCTTTGCACCCCACCACCAATGCAAGATGCTCCATTGAAAGACATCAACATGGATTTCATCTCAAAATTGCCTAGACTCAACATGGCTATGACTCTATTTATGTTATGGTTGACAAATTCTCAAAGATGGCCTATTTCATTCCTTGAAAGAAGATACTAGGCGACATGCACATCGCCAATGTTTTCTTTAAAGAGGTGGTTCGTCTACATGGTGTTCCCAAAACAATTGTATTTGATCGTGATGTTAAGTTTATGAACTACTTTTGGCGCACCTTATGGTCTAAGATGGGAACTAAATTGAAGTTCTCAAGTGCTTATCATTGGCAAACAGATGGCGGACTTAGGTCATCAACTGCAATCTTGGGAATTTACTTTAATGTCTAGTTGGTGATCATATCAGCTCATGGGATATCGCATTACCACAAGTTGAGTTTGCTTATAACAATTCTATGAACCACACTACAGGACTCTTCTTTCAAAATTGCGACAGGTATATAACCTCAACAACCTATCGATTTAGTCCTACTTCCTATTGCAAGTTTGCAACTCGATCAAGCCAGGACGCTAAAGCTTTTACACATCTTAAGGAGAAACACAAGGAAGTCAAGCGAAAGATTGCCCATAGTAATAAAAATTACAAGGGACATGCAGATGTTCGATGGCATTTTGCACAATTTCAAGAAGGAGAAAAGGTTATGGTGTGGCTTAATCCTAACTCCTAAGAGGTTTCCAGTAGGCCCTTATATAAGGACCCTAATGCAAACCCCGAATGGGGAAGGAAATAGATCAAAGAAAAGAAGAAAAGAGGTTGTGGTAAAGGACCCAACAAAACACTAGCTGAATGCTAAAGACCGCAAATGTAAGACTATGAGCAAGCTCAATAGTAACCCCACCTAACCCCCCCCCCCCCCCCCCACAAAAAAAAAAAAAAAAAACAACTATTGTAGAGAAATAAGAGAATTATTCAAAGAAAATATCAATCAACTTGTGTTATTCCATATGCCATAGGCTATATTTATAATCGGTCTTTACAATCTGCAATAAAACCTATAGAAAAAATACAATTCCTAGCTAACCAAGATCTCAGAAAATAGGAAACTACCTAAATAAGAAAGTACTTAAATGAGAAAAATCTAAAATTACTTCTTGCCTAATATAAAGATATGAAACAAAAAAGAAATTTCCTAATGTACAGATTTGGAAGAAAAAAGAAAAGTGGGAATTTTGTGCACACGTGAGATGCAGGCCTTTTCTTCAAATCTTGATCGATCAGCTTGTGCGGCCATTTATTTGCATCAAACCCACTCCAAAAAGGCATGTTCTTATCGTATTTTGAAAAGTTCGGTGATAATGCATACCTAATCAGCTTCCACCAGAAATGAAGATCAACCCTATTTTTAATGTGGAAGACCTTACAATTTATCTTGGACATCATGAAAACGAGAGCACGGAAGAAAAGGTTATCCAGATACCCGAAGTAGCACACTAGCTCAAAGAAATCATTGAAGATGTGTTGGATGATTATTAAAAAAAAAGTTTCCACACGCCAAGGAGGGTATCAAAAGTTTTTTGTCAAATGAAAGGGTCGACTAAGATCTGACATCACGTGGATTTCAGTAGGATGATTTCCAGCGCATCAACCCAGAGCTCTATGAGGAGCACATTTCCATCAACTCGACGAAACCGAGTTTTTCCAAGCCTGGGGGAACTGATGCAACTGCTCCACATCACACACGTGTATGCTCCGCACATGTCCACAAGAAAATGCCCACTTTCCTTTTTTACCCTATTTTTACTTTCCTTTTCTTTCAAATCTCTATATTAGGAATTTCCTTTATTCTTTCATATCTTTATGTTGGGCAAGACGTAATCTTAGATTTTTCTTATTTAAGTATTTTCTTATTTAAGTGCTTTCTTAATTAACATACTTTCTTATTTGACAATTTCCTATTTTTCATATCTTGGCTAGCTAGGAATTATATTTTTAGATTCCACAGATTATACTAAAGATTGTAAGGACTCATTACAAATAAGGCTTAGGCTTATGGAATAAGATAGTTGAATGATATTTTCTTTATGAAAATTCTCTTGTTTCCCTATGGTAGTTGTTGAAGAGGGAGAAGTGATCTCTAGTTTAAGACTAGAAGACTATTGAGCTCACTCACGGTCTTGCATTCTTTTCTTTTTGTGGCTCAAACTTCAATCCAGTTAATGGAATATTATTGCAATTAGTTTCATCCTTGATCTAGTTGCATCAGCATATCTCTAATATCCCACTATTCAAGCAATCCTAAATGTCTAATTGATAGCTATTAAATGGATGATTAGAAGTGCAATAGTGAATGGTTGAAATTCCAAGGGCAAACTCAAATGGTTACCATCATATTCTAAGTCTTGGTTTATGCTCCATCCACAATCCTCTCATCGATTTGGACAGTTCTGGATTTCTGTTCAACCATGCAATGTGTATAGTTGAAGAAAAACGTGGTGAATTATCATAATAGTCTAGCCCTGATTCTGCTAATGCAATTTGTCTCATTATTACTTGTCGGGGCCATATCAACCTATATCAGTCAGAATTTTTTTTTAAGTAAAAAAATACGGAAATATATTAGAAAAATAGGAAAAATGAGATATTCAAGAATCTATCTTTTTTTATGTTTTGACCATGTATTCAATGGTTTATCGGATCATTCTTTGGTAAGAATGTTGTCCTAACAAGTTGAACTACTAGGTGTGGTGTTGATTTTTTTTATATAAATTTTTTATATCTGTCAAAAATTGATATCATATATTGCTAATATGATTATCTATTAGCTACTATAATTTTTCTAAAATTATTTTAAAAAAAATAAAATATGCCAAAAAATTCACTTGAAAATAGAAAAAATGTAGAAAATATTTTTTAATCAAAGCATGTGTGAAATCATTAGATCTATAGCCTTCTGAGACCCCTCAAGCATCATGATTTTAAAACTTTTTTATGAAATTTTTAGAAAATACATGCATAAATTTAAAAAAAAAAAAAACCCAAATCTTCAACAAATCAGTAAATCCATATTCTAATACTCTTCAAGAATTTAAAAATAATAATAATAATAATAATAATAATAATAATAATAATTAAAAAAAACTAATTTAAATTCTTTTCTAAAATCTTCAAAAAATACCTTCGTAAATAGAAAAAAGAAAAAGAAAAAGGCCCAAATCTTCAATAAATCAATGATCTATAGTCCTCTCATACTCCTCAAGCATCATAACAAGAATTTTTATTTTTATTTTTAAAAAAAACTAATTTAAATTTTTTTTATAAAATTTTCAGAAAATACATACGTAAAATTAAAATAAAATAAATAACCAAATCTTCAACAAATCAGTAAATCAATAATCTTCTAATACTCCTCAAGCATCATAACAAAAATCAGTATAAAAAATTAATTTCAAAACATTTTTCTAAACTTTTCAAAAAATAACTGCGTAAATTTTTTTAAAAAATTAAGAAAAAAGGAAAACACCCCAATCCAAATCAAATCCACCAAGATCTGATCGAAATCATCTATATTGTTGTTTCAATGGGATTCCAGATCGAAACAACAACAAAAATATTTTTTTACCTTTTTTTGTTTTTGTAAAACCAGACCCGAGAGCTATAATTCTTCGATTTGATGCAAAAAAAAAAAAAAAAAAAAAAAAAAAAAAATTTGATCTTCAATTTTGATCTAGATTTGGTCAGAAATGCCTTTTTAAAACAATCCCTCTCTGTAAAGAAATTAAAAGGAGGAGAAAACAGGGGAAAAAAAAAAAAAAAAGTCTTTTTTAGTCATATCGGTTTCAGCCAATGAGGCTATCAAATATTGGTGCCGATACGACCCAATACAGCACCATTATTTTCATAACGGGCCGATACGAACCCATAGCGTGTATCATATCCGGCCAATGCGGATACAATATAGTCGTATCGGCCAATACGATACGGATATTCTGATGTATGTTTCAAGTTAATGTGCGTATGTGTTAGTCAATAGACAAACATACACAACACAAATTGCCCTAGTCTCTCTCTCTCTCTCTCTCTCTCTCTCTCTCTCTCTCTCTCTCTCTCTCTCTCTACCCTCTCTCCTACTTTTACAAATTTCTTCTCAAATCAACTCCCACTTGGTATCAAAGAGGTTTGTGGATCTAATCGCAGCCTACAATAGTGGGGTCCACCCCTAACGCCGTCCATACGTACAGATGATATCAGCAGGGTACAGCTAGATAGGTTTTTTTTCTTTTCTTTTTTTGCAGAAAAATATGAGATCTGAAAGATAATGATTTTAAAAGGATAATGGCGATTTTCTGAAATTTTTAGATAAGTTTTTTGTCGTGTTTTAGTGAAAAGAGAAAAAATCAGAAAAAGTTTAGATTTTGATTTTCTTGTTGTGTTGTTTTTCTAGAAAGTGAATTGCATATTGGGTAAACTTTGTGGATTCCACCGTGATTTATGTATTTTATCCACTTCGTCCAACCATTTTACCAGATAATTTTAAGTCTTAAAGCCAAAAATGAAGCATATCCAAAGCTCAAGTGGATCACACCACATGAAATAGTGTGAATTGAATGTATAGCGTTGAAAATTTCTTAGGGGACACGAAAGTTTTGGATCAAGCTAATATTTGTGCTTTCCCTTCATCCGTGTATATGTTATCTTATGAACTGGTTGGATAACAAATAAACATCACCGTGGGCCCTAGCAAGGTTTCAACGGTGGAAGTCATTATTCCCATTGTTTCCTGTGGTGTGGTCCACTTGAGCTTTGGATGTGCTTCCATTTTGGGCTCAAGCCCTAAAATGAGCTGGAAAAACAGACGGACGGCGTGGATAAACCACATACATTCATGGTGGGCCCAACAGAGTTTACTCAGTACGATAAAAGCATACTGAGTAACTTAGTACGCAATCCAATTTCATTTTTCTTAAGGTTTTTTTGACAGATTTTCCACATGGAGCAAGTGCGGTTGATCACGTGCAATCACCGAAAACAAGAATCGTGAGGTTTCGTCAAGATTTGGGTGTGTTATGACGTTTTTATTTTTGTGAGAAAAGGGTGTTGTTGGCTCTTTTTTTTTTTTTGCTAGAATTTCTTTATTCTACCATGTTCTGATGTTATAGGGCTATGAAATGCAATGTACAATCATATCGATGGTGATTGTGTAGTTGATGTTCTCATTCCGCGCTTAAAGATACTGCATTGCGCACACAAACTGTTCGACGTAATACTTGACTCAACTTAACATAGGGGATTTTTACACGTAGTGGAGCTTTCATTTTTTGTCCATCATATCTTCTTTTATTAAGCCCTTGTTGTTAGTTGTGAGTGTAATTCACTCACATAGTGTTGCATGTACTGCACACGTATCTTCACATGCTATTGTGTGTGTATTCTCTCAAGTGTTGTAGTGTATTTCCTCATTTATTGTGCAATGTCCCATGTTTTTGTGAGAAGATTTTGCATGTGGATGATGAGTTGGTGACTCAATTGTTGTCAAGTTTGGTTATGGCCTCCTATTTGAAAAGAAGATTCAACGAACGAGGAAAGATCAAGCTACATTCCATAGACAACAAACAATCGAAGATCTTGTATCTTGCTAAGTTGTGTTTGAGGGAGAGCAATGGCCCATGCTGATCATCATCATCTTCTTCGTTTGCATTCCAAGCTAGGCATGATTGATATCCATGCTCCAGCTTGAGAGGGAGTGTGGAGATACATGTAACTGTGTATGTTTTGTACTCCTATGGAGCAGTGTATGTCTCTTTCAACTTTCAAGTTAATATGTGTGAGGGAGTGAGTTAGTCAATAGACTAATATACACAAAACAAGTTGCCCTAGCCTCTCTCCCTCTCTCTACCCTTTCTCTCATACACCTACAGATTTCTTCTCAAATCAACTCCCACTTGGAGGACATGGGACCCACCAAAATCATGATTAAGCTTAATCCCAATTTCATGGGATCCTTTACCCAAACAAACTCTAAACAAAGTGAAAGTATATCGTCACAACATTTTCTTCACATCTGCTCAGTGTTATTGTAATTTCCTTTTGTTTTAATTGTTTCAAGTCCAACTTAAAACAAATAAAAACACGAATGAAATCAAGTTTTCTCTCTAAATAAAATTGATTATACATCCAAACGCAGCCTTAATTCGCTCTATCTGATACATTTCTCTTAATTACTATTGCTTCAAGTGACTACATTACGTCCCAAGGAAGTATAAATCCGCGACTATGTTTGAGATTTTCCGCACATTCATTCCAAAACCTATTTCCTACCAATTTGCGACTCAAATTGAGGGAAAAAGAAGGGAAAAAAAAAAAAAAGAGGAGGCAAGAAAGATAATCCCCATACCAAAACCTCAGAGAGGTCGACTCGAAAGAAGATTCGAGGCAAAAATCGAGGACAGCATCCTTCCTGCTGCCAATCCCGATCACCTCGACCGAATCGGAATCCCGCCAGAGATCCTCGCAAGCCGATCGAGATTCGCGATCAGTGTGGCCGCTCGACGTGGAAGAGGTTCGGAGAGGGGTCGCGATGCGGCGGGATTTTCCGCGCGGGAATCTGGTGCGGGAGAAATCGCAGAGAAATGCGAAGTTGGGAGAAGAACCGCATGAAGTGGGGGACGAGAATGTGGGAAAGCGGGTCGGAAGATGAAGCTCCATGAAAAGAAAGAAAGAAAAGGATGACAGATCAAGAGGCCTTCGGAGGTAAAAGAAATGAAGGGAGGGAGAGAAGGAGATACCGTCGATTCATGTCATAAATAATCACCATGTTCACCACCATTTTAATGGGACACATGGGTAGTTGTACGGAAATCCAGACCGTCCATATCACTGACCCGATTTTGGATAGACTGCAGGTTTAAAATAAAATAAAAAAATCCAACCTGAGAAGATGATAGTGACCGTCTGCCGCAGTATGATTTTCTACCTATGTTCCATCGAGCGGATGGACTGGTTCGATTGGTGTGATTTGTTACCTACTTCGAGCGGATGGACTGGTTCGATTGGTGGGGTGTTGTATCCACTATCTGCCCGGATTTGGAGAGCCTTACATGTTGAGTTACTACTGTTTAATAAAAGGTGGTAAACCGTCGTACGAGTATAATTCCTATTGTATTTACCTGATACTTGTTGTGTATGACAGTTGATAGGCGGGGATTAGAAGCCGACTGTCATACTGTGCACACTTCTTCTTTTTCTAATGGAAGGGAGGGAGCACACCACCTGAATTTATTGATAATAAAAATAAATAAATAAATAAAAATTAAAAAAAAAAGGCTTTTCTCAGGTGTGCCTGGTGAAAACTAGTACTAGGCCACACCTCTCATAAATAACAAGCCAAAACGAAAAGGAACCCAAAAAAAGCCAGCCCTCCGCGCACAAGAAACAAGTCTGGCCTTCAAAGCGGTGCAGACTAACTCAAATTAAATTGGTTAGATTGTAAAACCTACCGTAAATATATTGAAAATTTTATTTGTCTCGTTTATTCTGTCAAAACAAAATATTTGAATTCCAAATGTATTTCATTTACTTCCCTCCAAAAACAATTGCCTAAGTCATTTAGGCCTTGGAATGTTTCCATAGACTGCCACAGTAACGTACCTTTAATGTGATTGTACATTGCCAACTGTCCAATCACGATAACTCTTTCAAATCCCACAAGATAAGATATGAATGGGTGAAGAGACATTTATATTTCATAGTTTTGTGGCCTATGCATGATGTATGTGTTTATACGTAAGCGGATAGGCTAGTGTACCTCACACCAGCTGTGACGTCAGCAAGCTCTATGGTCTTATCACGAGGTATGTGTTACATCCAGACCATCTATCCATTTGACGAGCTCATCTTAAGGATTGAGAAGAAAACTAAGACAGGTCTAACTATCAAGTGGATCACACTACAAAAAGCAGTGGGAGATCGAACATCTACCATTGATACCCTTTTTGGGGTCACGGAAGTTTCAGATCAATATGAAATGTATTCTTCCTCTTCATCCAAGTCTTTTTGACCTTATGAACAAATTAGATGGAAAATAAACATTATAGTAGGCCCTATGAATTTTTTAACGATGAAAATCATTATCTCTGCTCCTATTTGTGGTATGGTCCAGCTGATCTTTGGATACGTTTCATTTTTTGATAATGCTCTAAAATGATATCTAAAAATAGATAAACGATGTTGATATAATAAATACATAACTGCGGAGCCCATGTAACTTTGATTTCCTTTCAACCGTTGGTACAACTCAAAGCTGGAGGAGTGTCAATGCTCGTCTTCTTATGACACGTACTTATGGCAGCTATATAGTTGGTGTGTGGTACACCAGCCAATCCACTTCGGTGTTATACCCCCACAATCCGTTTATTTTGAGAAATTTAGGATTGTGGACCCCACCTTTTATCCAGCTATTTTTATGAAAGAAGCCAAACCTCTTTTGCAACTTAGACCTCCACGTGCGGAGACAGAATTTCTGGACGAAAATACCCGTCCTTTCACGAAAACGGATTGGGTACTCCCCTACCACCACGCAATGGTGGATGTTCGGTGGTCTGTGAGCCCCACCATGATGTATGCTTTTCATCCATGCCATCCATATATTTTTCTACATCATTTTATGGTATGAAACAAAAAATAAGGTATATGCAAATCTCAAGTGTACCACATTACAGGAAACAGTGTTGAATGAGCATCGACCATTAAAAACTTTTTGGGGACCACTGTGATGTTTGTGAGAAACCATCCCCGTTTAAGTTCATTCATAGGGTCACAAAGACCTGGATGAAGAGGAAAAACAAATTTCATAATGATCCAAAACTTCTGTAACCCCTAAAAGGGTTTCAATGGTAGACGTTCAATTCTCCACTGTATTTTACAATGTGGTCCACTTTATAGTTAGATCTGTCTTATTTTTCGTCTCAAGCCTTAATATGAGCTCGCCAAATAGATGGACGGTTTGGATATAACACAGACATCATGATGGGACCCACAAAAGCAACACAACATATATATATAAAAAAAAAAAAAACAACACAGACTGCATCGATATATCGACCATATGTCGATATATCGACAAAATCAAGCATCGATATATCGACATATTGTCGATATATTGACGTTACATGGAATTTATTGGTTAAGTCGCTGGATAAATGAGGACTTAATTCGATATTATCGACTATATGTCAATCTATCGACAATATCATGCATCAATATATCGACATATTATCGATATATCGACGTTACATGGAATTTTTTGGTTAAGTCGCTGGACAAATGATGACTTAATTCGATATTATCGACCATACGTCAATCTATCGACAATATCAGGCATTGATATATCGACATATTGTCGATATATCGACGTTACATGAAAATTTTTGGTTAAGTCGCTGGACAAATGAGGACTTAATTCGATATTATCGACTATATGTCAATATATCGACAAAATCAAGCATCGATATATCGACATATTGTCGATATATCGACGTTACATGGAATTTTTTGGTTAAGTCGCTGGACAAATGAGGACTTAATTCGATATTATCGACCATATGTCGATATATCAACAAAATCAAGCATCGATATATCGACATATTATCGATATATCGACGTTACATGGAAATTTTTTTGCCCCGCCGATTTTCTAGTTTCCCCCGCCAATTTTCATACTTGCCTCGCTGAATTTCATGCTTGCCCCGCCGATTTTCTAGTTTCTCCCGCCGATTTTAAAGTTTCACTCGCTGATTTTCTAGTTTCCCTCGCTGATTTTCTAGTTTCCCCCCGCTGATTTTAAAGCTTCCTCCGCGGATTTTTTAGTTTGCCCCGCCAAGTTTCTAGTTTCCCCTGCCGATTTTCTAGTTTGCCCCACCGATTTTCATGCTTGCCCCGCCGATTTTCTAATTTCCCCCGCTGATTTTGTAGTTTCTCTCGCCGATTTTCATGCTTGACCCGCCAATTTTCTAGTTTTCCTGCTGATTTTCTAGTTCCCCCGCCGATTTTCATGTTTGCCCCGCCAAGTTTCTAATTTCCCGCGCCGATTTTCTAGTTTGCCCTGCCAATTTTCATGCTTGCCCCACCAAATTTCATGCTTGCCCGCCGATTTTCTAGTTTTCCCCACCGATTTTCTAGTTTCCCTCGCCGATTTTCATGCTTGCCGTTGATTTTCTAGTTTCCCCATACGATTTTCATGTTTGCGTACGATTTTCTAGTTTCCCCCACCGATTTTCTAGTTTGCCCCGCCAATTTTCATGCTTGCCTTGCCGATTTTCTAGGCTATGGATATGGCTACGGTTATAATCCATAGCTATAGATTCCTTTTTATTTATTTATTTATTTTTTTCTGTTGTAATCCCACTGCCTTTTGTGGGTCCCATCATGAGATCTGTGTTATATCCAAACCGTCCATCGATTTTGCGAGCTCATATTAAGCTTGAGACATAAAATAAGACAGATCTAACTATCAAGTGGTGGGCCCTACAAAATTTTTAACGATGAAAATCAATTTTCCCGCTGCTCTTTGTGGTGTGGTCCATTTGATCTAGATATGATTTTATTTTTTTTGGATAATGCTCCGAAATGATCTCTAAATATGGATGAACGTTGTGGATATAATAAATACATAGTTGTGGGGCCATGTAACTTTGATCTCTTTTAAGCCGTTCGTACAACTCTTGGCTGGAAGAGCGTCAGCGCTCGTCTTCGAAAGGGAGGGTTATTTTTGTCCTCAAATTCACTGTCACGCACGTCTAAGTTGCAAAAAAAGGTTTGTCTTCTTTCATAAAAACAGCTGGATAAAAGGTGGGGTCCACAGTCCTAAATTTCTCATTTATTTTTGCAGGATCATTTTGTGATATAAGATTTTAAAAAAATGAGATAGATCTAAAGTGAAAATAGACCACGCCACAAGCAATGGGGATCAAACTTATGTCATTGAAAACTTTCTGGGGTTCACAAAAATGTTGGATTAAGCTTATATTTGTGTTTTCCCTTCACCTACGTTTGTTTGACCTTACGAAGTTTTCAACCATTGTCATCATGATCCCAATGTTTTTTTGTGGTGTGATTCACATGAGCTTTGAATCTTTCCCATTTTTTGGAACATGCCTGAAATAATATTATAAGATGGATGGATGGTGGGGATACAACACATTGATGAAATTACATCCAACTGTCAGGCTCAGGAATAATACTTTACATGTTTGGATGCAAAAGTTGTAAGAGGCGTACATGCGTACAATAATAAAGTCTCTTTACTTCCAACCTTGACAGTAATGATAATAATTACTCATTTACTGTATATTAGGCGTGAAACCCGCCAAAACAAACAAGGCCTTAGGGGTTGATAGGCACCCTGGAAACGGCCATAAGAGGTAAGAATTGGTGGTAGAGACAAAAAATAAGCGTGTTTGGATAGCGGTACAATGATGTTAAATAGATTTCACTTACCATCTTTTAACCTGTTTAAAATTTCTTGATTAGATGTGTGTTTTCAACCTACGTTACCATTCTTTGCCATGGTTGATGTTAACACCAAAATGAACTATATGCTTACATTAAGAATTGGTAGGCCCTAATCTGATTTTTTTACATGAAATCCCACCTCAGTCACTAAGTGTGTAAAAAATTAAGCCCATCCTCAGTTCATATGGGCCACACAAAAGGAAATAGTTTGGAAAGTGAGGGTTACTATTTTACTTCATATGACCCACCTAAATCACATAACAATTTGATATCTAAGCTCTATGGTTAAAATGAAGTGACTCACCATCTTCCACAACATTTTTAAAGCCTAAATCAGTTCACATCACGGGCTCTCTACGTGAAAATAATTGTAGTTGACTTCAAAAATTTGTGTGTCCACACTTTAATGTTACGTGAAATCCACCGTGATCATTAGGTGTGTCACTCTATTTTAGTAGTAGGACCTATAAATTAGCTCAATTTGTGATTCAGGTGGGTCATATGAAAGAAAATAATTGGGAAAGGTATGACCTATATATTATTTACAATCGTGTGGTTGACCTAAATGATGTATCGAGCTAACTTTTGGGCCTTAATTACGACAAAAATGGAGTGACATACTTGGTGGTCGAGGTAGATTTCACATAAACCCTATGGTGGGCCGATATTGAGAATTCGATAAAATGCATGTCATACATGAAAAAATGTGTCAAACACAAATTTTAATTTCACATGGAATTCGTATGAATAATGTCAAACACTATCGAGGATTCCGATTTACCATAGATTTTACGATAATTGTGATTTGGATTCTAATTCCTATGGAATTCATGCTGTTAAACGGCTCCTTACCTTGTTCATATACTTTCAATTCCATTTCCAATTTACCTCATTTTTACAAGCTCCTAAACGAGCCCTCATATTCCACCTGCTATATGGTATCAATAGCAAGTAATAATAGCCGAGTTAGGTTTGTTAGGAATATATATATATATATATATATATATATATATATATATATATATATATATATATATATATATACCTCACTTAAGGTGTCAGATACCTACCAAGGTCACTTTCTCTAATGTGGGGAATTTGCTCACGGTCCATGAAATCCATGTTGTTTATCAAGTACACCACCCATTCTTTGGCCTTCATGCCAAAAATCAAGTTGATTCAACTCTTAATTGGGCCAAACCGTAAGATTACACTTAAAACATCCAAGCCTTTGAATAGTGTTATTTTGGGTGATCCTTTCATCCCGTTGAAGTGCATCATATGAATGGATTGGAGGGCATATAAACATCATAGTGATCCCTACACAATAATAATGTTGGGTATTCGATCGCAGGATGGCCTAAAGTATTGGGAAATCATAAATTTCGGGTTTAAGGGTGAATAATAGCCAACATACTTGATGGACGGTGGATCTCATAAAGGCTCCACCCATGTGGCACTCATTTAGGGGCCATTTGGATAGTAAATTACTTTAAATAAGCTACTTATAGCATAAGTAGCTTATCTTGGTTTTTTACTTAACTAACAGATAAATATGTTTGACAAACAACATACTTATTATCCAAAAAGTAGAAAATCATATTTAGCTTACAACATCATAAGTAATTATACCAAAAGTATGTTTGGTTCCTTTCACATCCACCGTTCATCATGTGGGGTTCAACCTTGGATGTAGATCGTTCATTATGTGGCCCTACCCTTAATGTAGGCCATCCATCATGCAAGGCCCACCTTGGTCGTGGGCCATTAATCATCATTAAAGAGCGACCTTTAATGTGCACAATTCATTAGGTAGGGCCCACATTTAATGTTAGTCATCCATCATGTGGGGTCTACCATCAATGTTATTGTCTATCAAGTTGAGCCCACTTTTGATGTGGACCGTTCGTCATGTGGGCCCACCTCTGATGTGGGCTGTCCATCACGTGGGACCTGGATTAGATATGGGCCACTCATCATTAGGCCGACCTTTGATGTTAATTGT
This sequence comes from Magnolia changhungtana, assembly GCA_030180095.1. Taxonomy (NCBI): domain Eukaryota; kingdom Viridiplantae; phylum Streptophyta; class Magnoliopsida; order Magnoliales; family Magnoliaceae; genus Magnolia; species Magnolia changhungtana. Next base: position 3,272,155 of record JASAUF010000336.1, read on the forward strand.
CCATCATGTGAGGCTCACCATTATTAATTGCCCATCACGTGGAGCCCACATTTAATGTGGGTTGCCCATCATGCTGGGCTCACCTTGGATGTGGGTCATTCATCATTAGGCACAAACCTTTGATGTGGATTATCTATCATGTGAGGCTCACTAGATCACTTACCCATTCATTGAATGATTCTCCAATCTTATGAACTTAGAAGGGACTCATGGCCACATAGAACATATTTCCTTAAATAAATTTCGAAGTTAGTGTGTCACCATTAAAATAAGGAAATAAATTATTCTTGGAAGTTGAATAATGATAAATAAAATAAAATTAAAAAACTTATAAAAATAAGTTACTTAAAATAAATAAATATTTATTTAAGATTAATAACTAAACTAACTTATTAACTTACGTGAATTAAAAAGGCTATTTTTTTAGTATTATCCAGAAGGCCCACAGTGCAAAGTTACCTCCAGTCATTTGCTAGTCTCATGTGCACCTCTACACAAAGCCGTGAATATCGGGCCCTATTAGAAGGCAACCACTATTTTGATCATTTTTTGCCAAAATCTGAGGCTTTTTAACCGTCAGGTAGGCCACATATCTAAGAAAATTGATGGATGGTCTAAAACCTTGCAGAAATTTCTTGACCATCCCGTAGAGGTGAACGTTTAGAGCTCACACCCCAGATTTGGGCCTGAACTTCTACCCTTTGGGAGTGGTTTAATTAGGCGTTATCTTGATTGACACGTAGGTGCCTATCATGGAAGGGTTGAGCATGTAATGGGCTCACTCTAACAATGGGTGTCTGTTATAGAAGGGTTGAGCATGTAATGGGCTCACTCTAACAGCATCTACACATGAATGAAATGAGGTTAGGTCCAATGTAATTTGGGTAACACCTAATCCACTCCCCTCTCCTTTTGCCCACTGGAGGAGGATGTAGGAGCAGTTATCCAGAAGGTACTCCAATCCATGGCTATATGTGAATAGTCAAATGGATGACATCCTAATCATCTATATGGTGGTGAGTTAACGAACGATTATGTTGTATTTTAAACTATTTAAAAATAAATTAATGTTTCAAAATTTCTGTCAGAAGGAGCCAAGGCCATGGCTATAGGTGAGCGTATGCTCTTCGGATGTGTCTTTTCACACAAGTCCAAAAAGTTACATCATTTCATATTTTGTTTTGAAAAGTTGTCTTATTAAATTTAATGGTCGCATTAATTAGGTTTAAACCTAATGGTCACAACCCTTTTTGAAAGAATGTTTTTAGACCCTTAAGGGTGTCTTCACAGAGTTTATAAATAAACTTTCTCTAATCTAATTTTAAATATAAGAAAAAGTTTGGTTTTACATTTAAAGTATGATTTAAGTATTTTCTAATTTGGGTTAAGACTGTAAATGGTTTGAACTTGTGTATAGTGAGTACACTGTTGGGACTGAGTCATAGTTATTGTATCTTGGAAGTTAATTACTTCGGAAATTGTTGCACTTAGGACACTGTCCAAAGAGAGCAAATTCGATTTCAAGCCGAGTGACTCACATCACACATTAACTTTTACAAGCTGATAAATTTTTTAACTTTCTTATTTTAATTTTATATAATTTAAATAGTTTTCAAAAATTCAATTTCCAACATATTATACTTAACTTTCCAAGTAATGAGAATGTATGAATGGTGGGATCGTTTCCGATAGCAATCCCCATCAAACCAGGGAACCATGAGCTCTTGGTAAATTCTACCAAGTGCCCTTTTTCTGACACCGGCCTATCACACATATAAATTTGGTGCACTTGTGAGAGACCCCGGCCGTGTAAATCCAACTCACCTATCTTATCTCCAAACTCAGGCTGATCTCACAATAAAAGGGGTCACTCAGTCATCTATTTCTTCTAAAAATTTTGGCCCACTTGATGATCAAAGCAGCCTTTTTCCCACGAAGAATCTATGCACGTATTGGATCTCACATATAACGTGCCACCTTGCCACGTGTGCGAAGTAGTGCCAAAAAAGTGACTGGCTCGCACAGGGAAGGTGGGCCCAAATTACTAGGACCAGGGGTCAGTTTTAAACGTTCAAGTCCGATAATTAGGCTGGTATAGGGCCGAGCCATGATAATATATGCTGGATGTGTACATGTTAACAGTGCATGCCATTAACATACATGTGCCATGCTCTCGGTATTATAAAACTTGGTACATGTATGCCGATCTGGGCCGTCCAAAAAACAGCTGGGCCCCTGATGGATGATCGAGAACTCTTTAACTGTCCACCGTATCAAAATCAATTGGATGCTTGGGATCATCCAGTCAATCTGATCTCTAGGTTATGCTAAATCCACAATGGGCCGCACAACTTGGCAGTCAGATTCGCGTGCATGTATTTTAATGTTTGAGACTCGTTGTGAACTGATTGGGCTGGGTTTGCTGAGCTGGGTCTATTTTAATGTTTCTCTGACTAAGATCAGCCCATTTGCCACCATTATTATGGGTTAGGTCAAATTCCATGGACCATCCGTGATGCTATAGGAAAAGGATTGCGTACTATCAGACTGAGTAAACTCAGTTGGTCCCACTGTGAATGTACGTGGTTTATCCAGGCCGTCCATCCAATTTCCAGCTCATTTTAGGGGTTGAGTCCAAAATTGAAGCATACCACTCAAGTGGACCCGCATTGATTTCTACCTTTGAAACTTTGCTAGGGCCCACATTGATGTTTATTTGTCATCCAACTTGTTCATAAGTTCACAAAGACATGGATGAAGGGAAAATATAAATATTAGCTTAATCCAAAACTTCTATGCCCCCAAGAATTTTTCAATGGTATGCCTTTACTTTAAATTGTTCCCTATGGTGTGGTCCATTTGAGCTTTGGATATGCTTAATTTTTGGGATCAATCCCTAAAATTACCTGGTAAAGTGGATGGACGGAATGGATAAAGTACAAAAATCATGGCTGACCTCAGAGTTTACTCGGTACGCAATCCGCTTCCATGCTAAATAGAGCTGGACACCGAATTGAACTGGATCGAGCTTGGCCTAGCTTGGCTTGGTTCAGTCAGCAACCACCCCCAGCTCAAGTTTGGCTCAGCTCGGTGATCAAGCCCGATTGGAAAGCCCGGCTGGGCTCGTTCAACAGCTTGGGCTAGATTGAACCTAACTTACGAACTGAAAATTAAAAATATTACAATTACAAACTCACAACAATATTAAATGCGTTTCTTTTCTGTCGTTATTTAAGTACAGGAGGGGAGATTCATTTATTGAGCTCGAGCTGCTATCCAATTTTTCATATATGTACTCGATCACTTCTCCTAAATCAGAAGGTGGAGAAAGTTTTTCATCATGCTCCTATAAAGTATGAAATATATTGTTCAAACTTTTTTTGTAAGCAGTTTATATGTAGGATCTCAACACCCTATAAATGCACCAAGATCGGAGAGAAACTTGTATGATTTGTTATTCTTCTTCTTTTTCCTCATGGAGCTTGATCCTTCTTTCACATCATGTTGTCTTGGAGGACATCGTTGATCTCTTGAAATCTCTTCCATAAAACATTTCAAGGCTAGTTGGAATTATTTTTCTTCCAATGCTAATAAATTGATCTCTTCATTCACCTTAGAAAGTTTGAATGGATGTGGAATTTTTATTTATTTATTATTTTTTTTTTGTGAGTCAATAAGGGTCTGAAAAAGAAGTTGGACCTCCTTTAGGGCTTCAAGACACTGTTTTGCATCTTCACATCGACATGATAAGTGTAACTTAAGCCAATTATTTTTGTTAACAAACTTGGCTCTACACAAAAAACACAAAATCTTCAATTTTTCATATTTTGGAGAGTGGACTAAGGAATTGTAGTCATTGTTGGGGAAAATATGACAAGTTCGATAAGTCGGTTTATACGAGAATGACATGGCCTGGACTCACTAGGCGTTGAGCTTGACTGAGGCCTACATGTTAAGTGCCATAAGGCGAGACCTTTAAGGAGGCCGAAGCACCTTAAGGATCCCTCAGGGGATTCCCAGGGGTCAATCCATGCTAACTCATTTCATGGGTCGGCCATCATTCAAGCATAAGCCGACCTAGCTTTGGCCCAACCTCATTCCGACCTACCTTTTAAGTCGGCCAATAGGGCGGCCTTCAACCAATAATAACTCGATTATGGATTGACCGCATCTGACTAAGAGTCAGACGAATAGTAGAGAGAGAGTCGACTGGTGCCCGAGAACGTCGACACTCCTCGGTCGGCTAATGGCTTGCTGAGCCACTTATTCTCAGCTAGAGGCTTATCATCGGATCTCGCCCTGAGTCGAGCCAAGAATCGGTCAAGAGTCGGACCGTATTAAAAATCCTCCTCCGAGATCTTCGAAAGATAATTTCCAATCCCAAGAATCCAGGGAATCGAGAATCTCGGGATCGTTCAAGATAATGATCTATCCCATTTAGGGAAGATCCCGAAATTACAAGGGATCACCTCTCCTTTATAAGTAAGAAACGCCTAATGATGAAAGGTACACACTCATATTCTCACCCCTGAGCTATTATCATACTCTTAGACCCAAAATCCAAGTCTGACTTAGGCATCGGAGGGTCCCCTGAATAAGTCAGGGTCTCCTTTGTCTTCTTCTTGTGTAGGTGTCCGAGTACCGGAAAGGGGGTGAGCAAAAAGCAACATCAACAATAAAATAAAAATAAAAATTACCTGTTAATAATCTAGCATTGACATTAATAATAATAAAAATAAAAAATTAGCATTAATAATTTAACATTTAAAATCACATAATTGATAACTAATAATAAATAACATTAACATTAACATTAAAAATCTAAATTCTAAAATTAATATTCACATATGACATAATTAACATTAATAATTTAACATTGACACTCGACTGGGCTGCCATGAACAATGCCTATCTGGGCTGCCATGGACAATGTTTGACCGGAGGCCCAAGCAAATACAGAGGCTAGAGAGGCTAGAGAGAGAGAGAGAGAGAGAGAGAGAGAGAGAGAGAGAGAGAGAGAGAAGATGGGTGTGCAACGGTAAGGCAACAGACTGAGCTCTTGGAGGCAGGGACTGCCGAATGGTTGAGGTCAGTGGACATAGGGATGACCAGATGTGCTTGGATAGTGAGAGAAAGGGGAAGGGAAAAGGGGGCTCAGGCGCTCGAACAATGAGAGAGGAGAAAGGGGGTTAGGGCCCAGGCGTTCGGGCGACTCAGACGAATAGAAAAATAAAGGGAAGGTTTAGGGTTTTTGTTGGGTATTTATATTACTGAGCCGAGTTGGCCCGAGTTGGGTTCGAGCCCTGGTTCGAGTCGAGCTCGGGCCAGCTTAAACTTAGCTCAAAAATTTTTCGAGCTACAAAAATTAGTTTGACTCGGCTTGAATCCAGTTTTGAGTCGAGTCAAGTTTTTTCGAGTCAAATTGAGCAAGTTAATTGAGTTAGCTCGGTTCTTGTCCAACTTTAATGCTTAAGGGTTGAAGATTCTGGCCTAAATGAGGCTTATCCTTTATCAAGTTGGATTATGCATTTTAGGAAAATTTTGACAAAATTTTGAACTTTTTTCTCACCCTTCAGAAGAAGTTACCTAAAAAATTAATTAGGGATATAATACATTGGATGAATTAGAATATCGAAAAAGTTACATATTTGGGTACCATTCAGGTCTATTTATTTACGAAGACCTTAGCATGGATGGCACATGTATAAATATTATACCCATTACACATTCCTATCTATATTTAGGTGGCTATTTAGAGTAGAAAATGGAAAAAATTTAATGAGAAAAAATGATGGATAGTACTGTCTGATATGCTTAAATTTTGAAATATATTTATTATGGCCCATTAAATGGATGGACCTCATTGATAATTCATCCTGCCATTTACACCACCCATATTCTAAAAAATGGGAGCAAATTAGGTGCGACCTCGACCTCATGCAAGATGGTGCAACCCTTACCATGGGGCCCACCTTGATGTATTTATTCTATATCCATGCCATCCAGTCATTCTACAGGTCACTTTATGGCACGAGCCCAAAAATGAAGCAGATTCAATTCTTAAGTAAACGATACCATAGGAAAAAATGGTTATTGACTATTAATGGCCCACAAAGGTTTTGAATTAAGCCGATATTCATTTTTTTTCCCTTCATCCAGTATTATTATTATTTTTATGCGCACACACACCCCCACACACTCACGCCATGGTGGGATTTCACCACCTATGGATACTCGAACCCTTGATCGGGTGTTGAAACTCCTGAGAGTCTACCACCGGAGCAAGAGCAGGTTCATGTGACCTTTTCAATAAACATTACTGAAACATAAAGGTGGTCCCTAGAAAGTTTTTAATGGTAGGGTGTTCACTCACCATTGTTTCTTATAGTATAGTCCACCTTAGATTTAAATCTTCTTCATTTTTAGGCTCATGCCCTAATGTGATATGGAAAAACGGATGGACAACATGGATATATAATACATACATCAAGGTGGGACTGTAACGCCCCATATTTTTGCCAACCTGGAGTTAGATGTCCTTAGGCAAGGGGTTGATCCTAACCCCTTATTAACTTCTCAAACTTCAAATCCTTTAGAAATTAAACGAGAATTACCTAAGTGCTAAACTATATTACCTGTGAAATTGGTACTAATCACTTTAAATACGATCTGCAAGACCCAAAACTTATAGAATCATTGACGCTAGGTTATCATAAAATCTAGGATCAATCTCATTACCCAGTTGCTCTCGGGAGCACATTGAAACTCCGTATTGGATCTGGACTGCATGTCGAAAGTCCGATTACTGCAAAATTATATAATTAAGACCGCCTTGCTGGGCTCGACAACCGTCTCGAAAATCAAATCCAGATAGTATCCCGCGGCTATTTGCTTAAGCCCGGAGTGAAGTGTGTGAGAAACGTGGATATTTTAAAAATAAAAATCTAAATTTAAGTCATCTGAGACTTGTCATTTGTGGGCCGACTATAAGGATTCAGACCATCTGAATCTGACGCAAATACACCCCCGGATCAGGAAAAATTTCATACACAGGTCAGTGTACTTGTGGCCCTGATCGGTGATCGTGGACCGTTGAACGGAAACTGGTCCGCTACGAGCGATCTGTAAATTCGATCGCATTGAAAACTTAACTCAACCTAGATCCATGGTCAGGGAGCTTAAGTCTGACCTTTGGCTCAAGGGAGGCTTCGAAAATGCTCCGTTGAGCTGAAACAAACGCTCTTTGGACATAACCTAAGTATACCTTGACCTTGGGGCCATTTCCATCAGTTTTAGGCCTATATAAGGACCTTAAACCCTCACTCTCTCATATCATACGAATTTCCTAAACCTAGGAGAGAGGAGAGAAAAGAAAGAGAAGGAAAGAGAGAGAAAAGGTGAGGGAAGTTAGGGCTTTGCTACAAAGATTCTTCCTTGTCGTTCTACGTATCAAATTATTGCTACCGTATCGCTAGTTCAGCGATTCTAGTTCCGTTCTTAGGTAAGAAAATCTAACCCTAATCTGTTTTAGGGTTTCAGGTAGTGTAGGTTATGAAATAACTAACCTAATTCATGCTATAGGTTGCCAATCCGCCGTTGACAAAGACTACGTGTTTAAAACGAATTCGTTACGCTTCTACAGCGTAAGGTGCGGACTATAGACGTATAGGTTATGTTTTTCAAGGCTTTCAATGTCGGTTAATGATTTATTCTTGACGTAGGTGCTATTTCACATGCATAAAGTGATAGCCGTTTCGTTTTTCAGTTATACATTAACTAGGTTGAATATATTGTATTCCTCATATTTGTAGAAAATACCGTATACGTATGAAATTCGGATTTGTGCTTGCCATGATTAATTGCTGTCTATGTATGCTAGATGCATATGTATCAACTTCTTGGTGAATGGATTAGCCTAATACATGTTATATTAACATATGTCGCGTATGCTACAATGCGTAGCCTAAGTGTTTGAGTAAAAGACTAAATGAGTATAAACCTTGCGTTAGTGTACACCATGACTAACTATCATGGCTATGTGATTGTTGTGTAGGCGGCAATCCTTAGCGAAAGGACTTGCCCTAAATCATGTCATGACAAATATACGTTATATGTGATACAGTGAATAGCCCAAGTGTTTGTGGAAATGAATGAATGAATATGGAACTTGGATTCATGCTTGCCATGACTATCCGTCGTGGGTGTACCAGTGTTATAAATGGGACAACTCCCTAGTGAAAGGATTTAGCCTAATACCTATGTGATCAACATGCGTGAAATGTCTGAATGAGTAAGTAGTTAGTAAATTGTAATGTATAAGGGTGTTGAGATATGATTCTCAACTCTTTTAACTGTGTATGTTTTCCTCCATGTACCATATATTATAGTGTCTGTTTATCTATGTAATGTATATGTATAAATCTATGTTTAAGTTGTATTCCATAAAATGCAAAAATAAATCCGTGAAGGGTGATGGGGGAGTGGTGTAACGATTTCGTGCAACAGCCCTGACAGCCCTAAAGCAGACAATATCAAACCTTTGATTGTATGATTTGAAATCTTGATCCATTACTGCTTTAACTATCTTCTAGGATATTTTGTTGTAATTGAATGTGATTGGGGTTATTGTATAGTCCAGACAATCGGTAACAGATTCCATGTTAATGGCTGAGGTTGTTTTACCACAAAAGATGTGTCCGATGAATCCAAGCCGTACTTCAGTTGTCGACAGTGGTTAGGCCACGTGGAGTGCTTACATACTTTATGTCGTTCAACTTGTCGTGCGCTCAGGCTAGTCGAGCTCATCAAGTAACCCGATTGACCCGATGTATGTTCACCATGTTTGGACGCTACTGATTGAACCTAAGGTACCAAACTTACCAGTGGACACCCCGTTAACCTTGGTACCTTGATCCGCTAAGACTCATGAGCTGGGCATAGTGGTATGAGACACCGTGGTCGAGCATTGGCCTACACTGGGGCGACGAGCCTCCCTGTATTGACCAATGAACAACTAGACTTGTGAGCCAAATACGGTGGTATGAGACACTGTATTCAAGCTGTTGGCCTACACTGATTTGGTGACAAGCCCTTTGTAGTGACCTTGAGTATACTCTGGGCCTGCATAGAGGCGACGAGCCTTTCCGTAGCACTAGATTAGGAAATAGGCTTACCCCGGTGCAGCCTGACTGTGGTCCCCAGTCGGGTTGGCGATGGGCCTTCGAAAATAGACTGCTAGTTGGTAGGGCATTGGTGGTAGTGACCTATAACTTGCATATCGTATGTGATTTACTAGGACTGACGACCCTAGAATGGATCATTGTTTGGAAAATGATATAAGAGAGGTACCTTAGTTTCTCAATCCTGCTGTATGAAAAGGACTAATAAAAACTTGGTAATCATGCTCATAACATCGCACTGCATGTGCCCTGGGTTGAAGAGCACAGAGGGAAGAAAGCATGCCGCGACCGTAAGATGGTGTCGCACGAGGGAGTGTAGGCGAGAGCATACATCATGAACACATTTCATCCTTGCATTAATAAGAGTATCTAGGAATGTTTGATTGTACTGCTTTATCATTACTGCTTACTGAGTTGATAACATGTTAACCTCTGCTTTATAGTTCCATTGAGTTGATCACTCATTCCCACGTTACGGGACGGTGTTATACACACCAACCAGACCCTGTCTTAGTTTTAGATGATGGCGATGCTTGCGAAGTGGAGCCAGACTTTTATGATGATGAGGAAGGTTCCTCCTGTGTGCAGCTATCGGGCGGGTCGATGTAGACCATCTTCTGATCGACGGGATTACAGAGTTGCTGATTAGATGTCATTACACTTTAGTTTGCACTTTTGGAACACCCATGTATATTCATTTTGTTCATTTTTGGTGTATACATGTCTATATTTAACCTGGTAACATGTTCATACTCTGGAGACTTACAACAGTTTATAAATTTTATATATCTATCACAGTCTTCCTCTTGCTTAATTTAACTGTCTCTGGAGTACGATATGCTATTTTGGTCTAATCTCATTCATGTTTCAAGGCTCTCATCATAATCATCATTATCTATGTTGCATAAGTGATGCGTTGGAACTCGGGAGCTGAGCTTTGCTCGACCCTCGATTTTCAGGGCGTTACAGGGACCCACAGTAAGGGCCGCACCATCTTGGGGGGAGCCGGGACTAAACCTAATCCACTTCCCAAAAATATATATAAGGAATTTCAGGCTAGTTGTAGAGTACATGTCACGATGGCAGAAGATCACACATGCACAACCAAGCCGGGTTGCTTAACATTTATTTGTTGGGTTCAGCTTGACCTAGATTTGTACTATCTAGTTGGGCTTGGGTCGACCCATGTTAGGCCCATTAACACCTATAACACACAACAAGGTCCATTAGATGAATGCTTTAGATCATCTAAGGACGTGTTCGCCTATATTATCAAAGAAAAACCTTCATAATGCTAAGTCATAGGGCAAGCAAATGTGAAACTAAAGATGATTTTTTGTGGAGCAACAATGGATCCCCATAATGCGAGTGGTGACATGGATGCGATTTAGATTGTTACCTTGTCATACATATGAAAATTGATGGGGTTAGAGATTCCCAACCATTCAATCAGTGGAATTGTCTTATGTACAATAAAGCCACATATGAAAACTATTAATTACAACCAGGATGCTTTGGAATCTCAGTCTGACAACCAATATCGGATCTTCACATACAGGGATGTCAACAGATGGGCCTAGGTTGGCTTTCGCTTGGATTTTGAACTATTAAGGACGAGCTTATTCAAAAATTTCATTTTGCCTATCCCATGCCCAACCCATTGACAACCCTATTTAGAGTGACTGTTTGTCTTAGCCCACGTTGGATCAACTCCATTTGTCCAAAGAATAGTTTTGACTTAGCAACTTGAATCAAAACTCAACTTGAATTAAATTGTCACAATAAGATTTCGAGTTACGAGTCGTAAGGAAACTTGATATTGATTGTGACTGGATCTCCAATGGATAAGACTTGTCGAGCTTGTTTGGGTCAACTGGATATGATGTTAACTGAGTCACTGCTCGAGGAGCAAACTTCATGATCATGGCCCCATATGTCCAAAGCATAATTTTCTTGACTTGAAAATCAATTCCAGAATAAAATTATCACAATGGGATTTCGAGACAGAGTCAAGTGGAAACTTGATTTTGATAATGACCTGGTCTTCGTCGAGTTGGCTCAAATCAACTCAATGTGATTCAAATTGAATTACTCATGGCCAGGGGTGTCAATGGGCCCGGTTGACCTGTCAAGGTTTTAGGCTTAGTCCGCCTCGGGTTGGACTTAGGTTGCATTATTAGGCTCGAGGGCCGAGCACAGGCTTCAAAATCGAGCTCGTTTTAAAATTGAACCGGGCTTGGATATAATGTCCGAAAGCTCGAAGCCTAGCCCAGCTCGGCCCTGTCTGTTAGGGTTTCTTATCCTTGACTCCATCTCTCGCACCTCCAGTTATTGGGTGGAGCCATGATAGCTTGTGATAGATGGCAATGTATCTTAGATGTGTCGGCCTCACTTATAATAGACACAACATTCGTAGATACATGAAAGAATGTGATGTTAGTGCATTGATTTGTGCATCTACTTTGTCAATCACGTGAGTCCTTATATTATGTAGTCGGTTGAGCATCTGGAAGTTCAAGACCGAAGACACAAGAGATCAAGTCCATCAAGGAGTAAAGAACATATAAATAAGGTATCTTGGTGACCCTAATCCTTGACCCAAAACAACCCTTGAACCTCTATATGATCTTGTCTTAATATGTAAACCTTGTTGATAATTCTTTAGCCTTAGAAACCTAATTGGAACTGATAAGTAAGACTATAATAAGTGAGAAGCTGTTGTGAAAACATACGCCAAAAATAGTAGTTTTCAAGTGCTATTCGATCCTATCGAGCATACCTCGAGGGGTTTTCGATGTACTGAGGATCCCCTTGATGACATCGACAGAGAAGTCAGATATGTCCAGCAAGAATTCATCATTTTATCTGATTTTCTTGATGGCATCGAGGTCTCCTTTGATAACATCGAAGGTTCACTTAGATGACATCGAAGACCACTCAATGGCATATGTCACGCCTCAGACTTAGAAACCGGACTCACAAAATTTTCGATCGCCGATTCTTGTGTCGACAGCATTCGTAGTACCTCATTCTCGGCTCCCAGCGTGCATACGCCAGATTTCGATCCTAGGATCCTACGAGGATTTTTCTGACGTACATTTATCTCGTAAGAAGCATAACCACAAGTTTACTAAAAGCAATATCATCATCACATATCCACTAATATAAACATTTGAATACAGTGCTGAAAGGGAAATATATATATCGAAAATCAAAGCTCTAGAAGACCGCTACATGCTCCAAGCTCAATGCTGTTGCAACCTAACATCACCTGCATGCATCTATCGTGCATAAGCTTATAGAAAGCTTAGTGGGTGGTGTAAGTATGTGCACAAGGTAAGTGCCAAGTATTCAATACAATGTCATAATCATACAATATCGCAAATACTGGCAAGATCATGAATCATACGATATCAGAGTAAGTAGAAATACTAACAAGTCCATGAGTCATACAATATCAGAGTACGTAATACAGATCAGCTATACAAATGAGGAGTCATAAAGAGCCAAATATCAGATGCCGAGGATGTAATGTAATATGCAGTGTGAATGAAATGACCATGCTGGAGTGTGAAGTCGGGATGATGGAACGTAGTATTGCAAGCTATGGGGCCCACTACAAAGGACTTCTATCCAAACTAGTCCCATACCTAAATTTGGATAGTTAGACTCAATGTGGTAAACTCCTGATCTCAGGTTAGTCGTGCACCCCAACCGAAATCCTAGCCATTACGAAGGTACACGTAACAAATAGTTGCGCACCACCAACTCGAGTGGATAGTGAATGAATGAATAAATGAGTATGCAACTCCTGCTCCATAAATCAGTACTGTACATATCCAGGATCATCACCAGGGTCTGGTACACTCCAAACCAGATTGCCGCCCCATCGCATGTAACCGAGTGAGTGGAAGAGACCTCACTATCCGCCTGGCCAGTAGTCAGCCAATACCTACCTAGCACGTCGATAGTGGACCCATTTACGAGCTGGTCAAACTCAGCCTAGTTTTGCCCACTACGAATCAAGGGATAAGGCCACACCCCATTCCAACCGACTATGACATAGTGGGAGATGTGGCCTACTGGTATTTGGCACTCGGGCGCTCATGTAATCTACTCGGTTTAGACATTGGAGCATCTCCTGGCCACGGAGGTTTAGAGACTTTCACCCACAGACATCCAAAGTGCCCAAATACTCAAACCCAAATATTTTCTGTGTCCCATTTGGTCATCCACGACATGCCCGTGGAAGTCACAACTCTGATGTCGCTAGGCCGTATAGTAGTCATAATCACACAATACAAGATGCATGAGTCATGTAATCCAATTATGCATCAATCTTGCGCATACTGTGTGCTTATGTAGGATAACTCCATATATCAAGGAGTCCCATAAACCATCTGTATTATGACATATGCAATGGTCAATCACATCTCATAATAAACATGCGGATGATGCGTATGAGCATGTATCATGATGCTAAGCTATCTCATACTCATAATCAGTATCAATAGCCGGCATCAACAATCGGCCTCGACAATGTAGACATTTAACCAATATTGCCCCAAAGGAATGACCCACATAGAGCCTAACATATAGTAGACCCATGACCTCACACAAGGGCCTAATATGCAACACCATGGGCCATACTCAAGAGCTTAATACACATGACGATGGGCCTCTCACATGGGCCTAATATACATCACAATAGGCTCCATCGCCTGGCCCTCAAATGCACTACAATGGGCCTGATCACATAGGCCTCATATACATCACAATGACCCTTAAACACGGGCTAAATACATATCATAGTGGGCCTCAAATACAGACCGCATATACATCATATTAGGCCTCAATAATCGGCCTCAACAATCGGAATCGGCCTCGACAATCGGCCTCAACAATCAGAATCGGCCTCGATAATCGGCCTAGATAATTAGAATCGGCCTTGACAATCAGAATCGGTAATCAGAATCAGCCTTGACAATCGGCCTCGATAATCGAAATCGATAATCAGAATCGAACTCGACAATCAGAATTAGCCTCGACAATCGGAATCGGCCTCGATAATTAGAATTGATAATCAGAATCAGCCTCAGTAATCGGCTTCGATAATTGGAATCAGCCTCAGCAATCGGTCTCGATAATCAGAATCGGCCTCGACAATTAGAATCGGCCTCAATAATCAGAATCAGCCTCGACAATCAGAATTGACCTCGACAATCAGAATCGGCCTCGACAATTGACCTAACAAAGGGCCTAAGGGAAGGTCACAATGTGGACATTGAACCATCATTGCCCATCAATGTGGACATTCAACCAACACACTCCTAAGCAGTGGCCCACATAGAGCCAAAGATAAAGTGGGCCCATGACCTCATACGAAGGCCTAATATACATCGCAATGGGCCTCATACAAGGGCTACATACACATCACTATGGGCTGTATCACATGGTCCTAATACATGTCACAGTGGGCCGCATCACATGGGCCTAATACACATCATGATGGGCAACATCGCATGGACCTCGAACACATCACAATGGGCCTTATCATATGAGTCGAAAATACATCACAATGATCCTTAACGCATGACCTAGAAATTATATCACAATGGGCCGCTCATACGGTCCTAATATTCATCACAATGGGCTATGACCCATGGGTCCCAAATACATCACAATGGGCTACGACCCATGGGCCTCAATATACATCATGATGGGCCGTAACCCATGGGCCTCAATATACATCAAGTGGGCCACATATCTGGGCCTCAAATACATCAAATGGGCTACAGACATGGGCCTAATACATATCACAATGGGCCGCACGATATGGGCCAAATCAAATGGGCCAAGTCAAATGGGCCAAATCATATGAGCCAAGTCAAATCGGCCGTATCAAATGGGCCAAGTAAAATGGGCCGAAACCAACCACACCATTTATCTATAGCTAGAGATCATTTTAGAGCATTATCACAAAATGAATCATATCCTAAGGATCATCTGGACCATCCACAAATGGCATTGGTGATAATGATTTCCACTGTTGAATTCCAGCGGACCACACCTTAGTATTTATTTTCCATCCTGTCCGTTCATAAGGTCACAAGGACCTGAAAAGGGAGGGAAAAACAAATATTATATTGATTCAAAACTCCTGTAATCCCAAAAGAGGTTTCAATGGTAGACGTTCAACTCCATTGTTTGCTGTAGTGTGGTCCACCTGATAACAGGATCTGTCTTATTTTGTCTCAAACCCGAGACGGGTCGCCAAAAGGATGAACGGTGTGGATGAAATAAATCCATAAGGTGGGTCCCACCCGTCCAACATGCTAGACGGCGTGGTAAAACCCAAACATCATGGTGGCCCCACATAAATAGATGGATGGTAGGAATACAACACATGCATCATGGGGGGAGGGGGGGGGGGTCCATGACTGTGTCCATTGGATGGACAGTCAGGATAACATATCTGCTGCACCGTCCAACAATTGGATGGTGTAGATATGATCATACATCATGGCGCGGTCCACGTAGTGGCCCACCAATATAGTACTATAATATACACCTACACATGGTAGGAGGCTGTCCATACTCACCGTCCAGATCCATCTGGACGGTGCAAATAACATATTAAAGGTGGGTCCCACGTTGGAGTGGCCCACTATAGCATTTATTTATAATATAATATATTATATTATGTAATATAATATATATCTTATATTATATATGTGTGTGTGTGTGTGTGTGTGTGTGTGTGCATGTGTGTGTGTGGGAGGGTGTGAGAGGTGCCAGCGTCTAAACTCTTTGGATGCTGGATGAATGGTGGATGGTTAGTGCTTGCACCGATGTGGGCCCATCTCCACACGTACAGTACGTGTGGAGTGGTCCCCACTTACTACTGACGTCAATATAGAGACATACATCATGGTGGGGTCCACACGTGTGGCCCACATCATTTCCAGATCAAACGGACTGCCATGTGGGCCACTTGGTGGATGACATGGATAAAGTATATACTTCATGGTGGGCCACACACACACACCGTCATCCATAAGAGAGAGAGAGAGAGACGATCGTGAGAGGAGAGAGACCCCGCCACTATGGGCCCTCCCTATACATGCATACATCAAGATGGTGAAAGTGCACCTGCTAGTGCCCTAGTTTGTCAATTACCATATATGTTGAGTTAGTCGGAATGCAGAGCCTCACAGGAAGAACAATTCAAGCATCTGCCTCAACCGGATGTGTGGAAGCTCGCTATAGGTAAATCATAGCCTCACATCCCATGTCCCAAAACATCAGGTGATTAAAACCCTTAAAATAAGATAAACATCTTAGGGTTTTTAAGGTGAGAAAACTTTTTTCAAAATAGAAAAATCTCTAAGTTTTTCTCACCTTGTCGATCTTATCGGAATACCCTCGATATGATCGACCTGCTCTATCAATGTCTTCGATACCTTAAACGATATTATCGATGAGAGGACCAAAAGTGTCCAGCAACTAAATATTCATCTGGACGGATTTATCGATGTATCGATACACCTATCGATATCATCGATATAAGCACTAAATATGTCCAGCAACTTCACAACATATTTAGATGAATTATCGATATATCGATACACCCATCGATATCATCGATATTCAAATCTCGAGTTCATTGAAGAATGACTCAATAAGATCGACAGACAGATTTCCGACGCCCTTGTTTTTTAATGAAAATCTCAAATTCCTTCGATATATCGATGACCGTCCGATATGATCTGAATTCAAATATCAATAAGATTGGAGGTCCATCGATGGTATCGATAGAGGGCGCGCATTTCTTACAACAGATATTTCAGGTTATTTTTAACTATAATCGGGGCCCTTCAATAAAATCGATATTCAAATATCGATGATATCGGCACCAGGTCGATTGCATCGAGTAAGGTCATAAATCGTCCAGCAAGCTTAAAGATAAATTGCTGGATTTATCTATGCATCGATTCTGATCTCGATATCATCGACATTCAAATTCTGATGATCTCGACGGTTCCCTGATCATTCATGAAAACCTAAAATATTTCAAAGTCAAGTCTCTCTCATTTTTCAAGTGTCGATGGATCGATCCTA
This sequence comes from Magnolia changhungtana, assembly GCA_030180095.1. Lineage (NCBI taxonomy): Eukaryota > Viridiplantae > Streptophyta > Magnoliopsida > Magnoliales > Magnoliaceae > Magnolia > Magnolia changhungtana. Next base: position 3,289,455 of record JASAUF010000336.1, read on the forward strand.
TCATCGATGGAATCGAAGTTTGAAATCCGATGATATCGACAATAGTTTCGATTCATCGACCAATTGGTAAAGAGTTTCAAAAGTGTATGACATTGAGTCCAAGTCATTGAGTAGACCATCGATGCTATCGAGAGTATACGCTCGATGATATCGAACCTGCTCGATGATATCGAACTCTGTCATAAATGTGACCGTTTTATATCCGTTGGAACCTTTTGCCTATATATAGAGGACTTGTCTTTTGTTGCTATGAGAGAAAGAAGAGAGAGCTTTTGAGTGTTTTAACTTATATCTTATATCTAAAGCCTTTTCTCTCAAGGGAGTTCATCCTCCAATCCACCCTCACCATTGACATTCAATAGAGTGGATTGGGGAATGAACTTCCACATTCAAGGATCCTCCAGCTACTACCTTAATGGCAAATCATTAAGCTGGGATGCCTTGAATGCATAAGATTAGAATCGCTCTATATTCCTGATAGGAAAATATTCTGAGAGTAGGATTCCATCTTCACCTTGACCCAACCCGAAGTTGAGTATTGGTACATCATTTTGTGTTATGAATCAAGGGAGTAGAAGACTCTTCGTCAACAAGGAGGAGGAGATCTTCAACAATGTGCTAAACGGGACTCATCAACTTATTTGTAAGTATCCAGAGTCCAAGAGGACACTTGTGATCATTCCTTTCTAGGATTGGGTCTTAAGTGGTTCTCACCCTTTGAAGTCCTCAAGGAGGCCTCCGGCGGGAGTGTACGTAGTGGGTGCGTTGTGTGGACCCTTGCTTTGTGGAGAGCATAAATATCTGGGTGTGTTGTGTGGACCCTTGCTCTATGGAGAGCATAAACATCTGGTTAGGAGTGAACCAGTAAAACTCTAGGGTTAGAGGTGAACCGAGTAGAAATCTCTGTGTAAAGGTTGAAGGTGAACTTGATTTAAAACCCTAGGTTTAAGGTGAACCCTAGGAAACCTCCTTAGTGAAATCCGGTATACTCGGCAGCCGGGAGTGGAGTAGACAAGTAGTCGAACCACTGTAAAAATGACTGTGTTTGAGAGTGTTATTTTCATGATTATGTAATTTGCTTTAAATTCTTCCTCATCTGAATATTTGATCATATCACACACACTTACATAGTCATATCCATCATAAGCTAGCTTGCATACTGCTTACTTCTAAAATAGTTTGTGATTGGATCCTCTACCAAGCTTGGAAGCCAGTAGAGTTACTTTTGAGTAATCCTGATACTTGCATGATCACAGGATTAGTGAAGTAAGATTTTTAGATAAAACATAAAAACTTTAAAAAGTTCTATTCACACCCCTCTAGGACATATTGGCATTTCCTTCTTCAACTAGTGCGGTCTTGACCGCCATTTCAATTGGTATCAGAGCGGGTCTCTCTTTAAGGGCTTCACTGCCTAGAGAGTGATCTTGACTGAAGTTGGGAATATGGTCAAAGGAGAGGGCTCATCAGTCACTAGGCCTCCAGTATTTGATGACTCAAATTACGCATACTAAAAGGCTAGGATACACTACTTTCTAAGATCTTTGGATCATGACGTTTGGGATATAGTTGAAAGTGGATATGTGCCACCTACTGAACAAATTGTACTTGATAATGACACAATAATCACAAAGCCCAAATCTAAAGAAAAGTGGACAACATTCGATAAAGAAAGGCAGACATTCGAAGCCAAGGCTATGAATATTATCAACTGTGCCATGTCCCAGGATATATTCAATCAAATAAGTATGTGTGGGACATCCAAGGAAGCATGAGATTTATTGGAAATAACCCATGAAGGCACAAGCACTGTGAAGCGATCCAAACTTCAACTCCTGACTTCACAGTTCAAAAGTCTTAGAATGGAAGAGCATGAGACATTTATGGAGTTTTTCACAAAGTTAAATATAATTTGCAACTCCATAGGTGGATTAGAAGAGAAAGTTCCAGTATCGAAAATTTGTAGGAAAATTCTAAGATCCCTACCGAAATGATTTAATCCCAAGGTTACAATAATTGAGGAGTGTAGGAACATAGATGAAATAAAAGTAGAAGAATTGGTAGGTTCCCTACAAACTTTTAAACTACACTTCACACAACCCCAAAAATTCAAAAACACTGTCCTAAAAACCTCAAAGAAAACAATTCCTGAGGACAATGAAAGTGAAAGGGAAGATGAAGATGAAGAAGTGGCTTTGCTGGCACAAAAATTCGGAAGATTCTTTCAAAAGAATCATGGTCGGCCTTCCAGAGGTAGAAAGGTGAACAACAAACCTTCTGCAGGTAAATTTGATAAAAGAACCAAAGAACCACAATGCTATGCCTGTCACGAGTATGGACACCTGTCTACTGATTGCCTAAATAGAAAAACTAAGGGCAAGGCTATGGCTGCCACATGGGATGATACTGAGGAGTCAAATTCAGAATCTAGTGACTCAGAAAGCGACGAAGATCAGAAATCATTGAAAATACTCATGATCTCCACTACTTCAATCATCCTCACTGAATCTGAGAGTGAGAAAGAACAGCTAGCCATTGAATCATTTTCATCTGACAATGAGTAAACTGAAGAAAGAGAAGAAGAAGAAATCGAAAGGGATAAACTGCAAGATGCCTATAATCAACTTTATATTCATAGTATCAATATCCTTAAAAGACTTGGAATATCAGAAAATAAAGATAAGGTGCTGCAAAAAGATTTGGATAAAGCATTGGAAATCAACACACAATTGATAAATGATCTGCAGCAATATCATATGGATAATGATAGACTTGAACAAGTCAATACTCTTCTTAAAAACAAGTTTGAAAAACTGAACAAACAGGTTGAGCAATTAAAAGACAAAAATATGCTTCTTCAAAATGAAAATCATACACTCCTGTTTGATCTGGAAGAATCCAAGAAGATAGCCAAGATAAATTACAAGTTTTTCCAGAGTGGCAAAAAGCTAGAAAAACTGTTAGGAATGGGAAGACCTGGAAAGGATAAAAGCGGTCTTGGATATGAAAAACATAAATCAAAGACTGGAAATGCAGCTCCCAAAACTGAAAAATCTGCTGCATCTGGAAGCAAAACCAAAATAACTCCAGCATGTAATTTGTGTGGTGATTTAGGTCATTATAATTTTGAATGCATAACTCTTAGGAGGACTCAACCTAACTCTGGTCGGAATCATGTTAACAAATTGTCAACCAGAGAAATGTAAAACTTTAAGAGTCCTCTTAAGAATATGGATAGAAGCAATGTCCTTACATCACTAACCAAATCAATTAACAAGCTAAAATGGGTAAGGAAGAATTAGTTCAGATCATGTATCAGAATCTGAACTAGTGCTAAAATGAGAAATTTTTTTATTGAGCTTCAAATGATATATCTGATGTACTTCACCTCCATTATTTTTGTATAAATATTCAAATGTTTATAATTTTGTTGAGTACAGTGTGCGTACATAATTTTGCTGAGTATACTGCTGATAGATATATGAAAAGTATACTTGAAGATCTGTCTGAATGCTGAAAACTGAAAATCTTCATCTTCGATATGACTATCGATATGACATTCTCGATTTATCGATAGAAGGTCGATATTATCGACAGTCCCTTAAGATATGAATCATCGTATGGCCAAGAATGATCTCGAAGACAGACTCGATAGAATCGATAAGCATCCTCTCGATATTATCGATACAATGGTCGATCATATCGACAAATGCCGCCCGACAAAAAGCCAGCGAAATGAAAAAGGGGGTTATTTTCTCAAGGGTTTTACTGTCATCTTCTCTGCTCGATTCTCTCGACCAAATCAGTTGGAGCCACGTCGGACTACTCAAATCATCTTACAAATCCTGTAATACCCTTCTAACGCGTCAAGAGTCCTTTCTCTTTTGGGTATTTGTCGTTTTTGTTGTTTTCTTTATTTTTTTGTCATCTTTTCCAAATCGTTCAACTTTCCATCTGTGATATGGGAAAGGACAAAGGGGTAGCGTTCAGCCCTGGGGAATCGTCAATAGCCACTCGACAAAAGGTACTCGCCTCGAGAGTCAGGGTGAGGGTCCTAGATAGTGGAATCCCCACACGGCAGAGAACAAGACAGACCCCACATGGTGGGTCCCAGACCGAATTTCGGGCACCACCTCCTCCAACTGGAGCAAGTTCAGGACCACCCAAATACATGGGCAGGAAGCTCATACAAGAGAGGAGGGTAGATAGGGAGTGCCTCAAACCATACAAATTGGAACCCCTGTTTGCTGCAATAGATTGGCTGCCTGTTCTGAACTTTGGTGGGCCATGCTAACTTGAGAGAACGCGCAACTTCCTTGCTGCGTGTCATTCACCAGTAGCTGACCCTCCTTTCATGGTATCTTTAGGTGGTGATGATGCGTTTATTACGCCAGCTATAATAGCTGAAACTATCGGACTCAACATGGTCCCGGAAGGTATCCCAGAGATAGATCTTGATAACATGGACATTCGATCCAGGCTTACTAAGTATCTTTGCAATGGTAGGGACATCTCCTAGCATCAAGGGAATGCATTAAAAGCTAGGTATATGGATCCCAGATTTTGGATCTTGCATGGTATCTTCGTTACCAACGTCTATCCCAGAAGTACCAACAGGTCCGATCTCACTGGCCTCATGACCATGATCGTATACTCAGTTGCCAGAGGATCAAAGATCTGCCTTCCATCTCTAATTGTTTCTTAGTTGGTAAATGCTATCCACACATCTAGGGACCTCCATCTGCCGTACCCCTGGATTATCAGCATGATATGCAACAAAATCAGGTTCCCATCAACTACAGATCCGACATTCCCGCTCTAAGTTTTCAATAAAAGAAATATCCAGAAAATGGATTTGGAGTTTCACGAGTACAAGGAGAACCCTGAGGAAGAAATCCAGGCAGAAGAAGTTGAAGGAGAAGGTGGTGATCCCATGGAAGGGGTGCAATGGCTGAAGATGCATCTCCTGGACCTGATCCAGCTCCATCCACGTTGTCAGCCGGGTATGGCAAAAGGTTCAAAATGGACAGGATTGGGGCAATCTAGAAGGACATCCACTCAGTCAAAAAAAGGCTTACAGTCCTGGAAAGAATGGTTCAAGGAGTGCAGAGCTAGGTACAACAACTGGTGGATTTGATGACGTGCCAACGGGACAACACGATGCCATCTCATTCTGCTCCATAAGGCTGGTTCATGCATGCTATCATACACACTTTACTCTTAACTCGCGCTTGAACATCAGTATCTTTTGGGATGTTCTTCGCTATCATTGGTGTGTATGACAGCCTTCTAGATGTGCACAGTTTTTTTTCCTTTTGGGTTGTATTTACCTACTGCTAGGCTAATGCTGATGAATGTTGTTGGGTGCCCATATATGTGCTTGATATTTTGTTTTGGTTACTGCTGTGTGGAGCAGTATATATATTTTTTTGGTTGGGTGATGACATGCTTTTTTTTTTTTTTTTTTTTTTTTTTTTTTTTTTATACTTGGTATTTACTGCTGTTTGGGGCAGTTTTGGTTCTTGTATAGCTGAATAGAATTCATATCATTGATGCCATATTTCTGTTCTTTAGTTCCCCTGAGTTATGGATTGCATATGATTAAAAACTGCTATACAACTGCTCTATCTTATCTAATATGCATTCATGAATTCTGAAATTAATGTTTGATTGAATTGAGTTACAACTTTTATACATCAATGATCTGCTTCTACCTGATTGGTTCTCCTAAGTGTTTCAAGCTTCAGTCAATATCATCAGAGATATCTTTGTCAATGACTGAAAAAAAAGGGGAGAACATTTACAAACAACCCGAGCAGAAAATTGTATATTTAATGGTGTTACAGGTGTTAGGGGGAGCAGATGCACCAAGAAAGGGGGAGTTTTGAAGTAAGGGGGAGCAGTAATATGTTGTGTACATAGGTTTCCTAGAATTTGTAAAATTGTATAAAAGCATGTACACACAATTTAGAATGTGTTTGTCTAGATATTATCCTAGGGTATTTTAGGTATTTTGTCACATAATTGACAAAGGGGGAGATTGAAAGCACCTGTTAGTGCCCTAGTTTGTCAATTACCGTATATGTTGAGTTAGTCGGACTGCAGAGCCTCACAGGAAGAACAATTCAAGCGTCTGCCTCAACCGGATGTGTGGAAGCTCGCCATAGGTAAATCATAGCCTCACATCCCATGTCCCAAAACACCAGGTGATTAAAACCCTTAAAACAAGATAAACATCTTAGGGTTTTTAAGGTGAGAAAACTTTTTTAAAATAGAAAAATCTCTAAGTTTTTCTCACCTTGTCGTTCTTATCGGAACACCCTTGATATGATCGACCTGCTCTGTTGATGTCTTCGATACCTTAAACGATATTATCGATGAGAGGACCAAAAGTGTCCAGCAACTAAATATTCATCTGGACGGATTTATCAATGTATCGATACACCTATCGATATCATCGATATAAGCACTAAATATGTCCAGCAACTTCACAACATATTTGGATGAATTATCGATGTATCGATACACCCATCGATATCATCGATATTCAAATCTCGATTTCATCGAAGAATGACTCAATAAGATCGACAAACAGATTTCCGACGCCCTGTTTTTTAATGAAAATCTCAAATTCCTTCGATATATCAATGACCGTCTGATATGATCTGAATTCAAATATCAATAAGATTGGAGGTCCATCGATGGTATCGATAGAGGGCGCACATTTCTTACAACAGATATTTCAGGTTATTTTAACTATAATCGGGGGCCCTTCGATAAAATCGATATTCAAATATCAATGATATCGGTACTAGGTCGATTGCATCGAGTAAGGTCATAAATCGTCCAGCAAGCTTAAAGACAAATCTGCTGGATTTATCTATGCATCGATTCTGATCTCGATATCATCGACATTCAAATTCCGATGATCTCGACGGTTCCCTGATCATTCATGAAAACCTGAAATATTTTAAAGTCAAGTCTCTCTCATTTTTCAAGTGTCGATGGATCGATCCTGTCATCGATGGAATCGGAGTTCGAAATCTGATGATATCGACAATAATTTCAATTCATCGACCAATTGGCAAAGAGTTTCAAAAGCGTATGACATTGAGTCTGAGTCATCGAGTAGACCATCGATGCTATCGAGAGTATACGCTCGATAATATCGAACCTGCTCGATGATATGAAACTCTGTCATAAATGTGACCGTTTTATATCCGTTGGAACTTTTTGCCTATATATAGAGGACTTGTCTTTTGTTGCTATGAGAGAAAGAAGAGAGAGCTTTTGAGTGTTTTAACTTATATCTTATATCTAAAGCCCTTTCTCTCATGGGAGTTCATCCTCCAATCCACCCTCACCATTAACATTCAATAGAGTGGATTGGGGAATGAACTTCCGCATTCAAGGATCCTCCAGCTACTACCTTAATGACAAATCATTAAGCTGGGATGCCTTGAATGCATAAGATTAGAATCGCTCTATATTCCTGATAGGAAAATATTCTGAGAGTAAGATTCCATCTTCACCTTGACCCAACCCGAAGCTGAGTATTGGTACATCATTTTGTGTTATGGATCAACGGAGCAGAAGATTCTTCGTCAACAAGGAGGAGGAGATCTTCGATAATGTGCTAAATGAGACTCATCAACTTATTTATAAGTATCCAGAGTCCAAGAGGATACTTGTGATCATTCCTTTCTAGGATTAGGTCTTAAGTGGTTCTTACCCTTTGAAGTCCTCAAGGAGGCCTCCGGTGGGAGTGTACGTAGTGGGTGCGTTGTGTGGACCCTTACTCTGTGGAGAGCATAAACATCTAGGTGCGTTGTGTAGACCCTTACTTTATGGAGAGTATAAACATCTCGTTAGGAGTGAACCAGTAAAACTCCAGGGTTAGAGGTGAACCGAGTAGAAACCTTTGTGTAAAGGTTGAAGGTAAACTTGATTTAAAACCTTAAGTTTGAGGTGAACCCTAGGAAATCTCCTTAGTGAAATCCGGTACACTCGGCAGCCGGGAGTGGAGTAGACAAGTAGTCGAACCACTATAAAAATGACTTTGTTTGAGAGTATTATTTTCATGATTGTGTAATTTGCTTTAAATTCTTCCTCATCTGAATATTTGATCACATCACACACACCTACACATTCATATCCATCATAAGCTAGCTTGCATACTGCTTACTTTTAAAATAATTTGTGATTGGATCCTCTACCAGGCTTGGAAGCTAGTAGAGTTACTTTTGAGTAATCCTGATACTTGCATGATCACAGGATTAGTGAAGTAGGATTTTTAGATAAAACATAAAAACTCTAAAAAGTCCTATTCACTCCCCTCCAGGACATATTGGCATATTCCTTCTTCAACTAGTGCGGTCTTGATCGCCATTTCAGATGGGTCCCACATATGTGGGCCCTCAAATCACAAAATCAAATAATAAGATCACCCACCTCAAGATCCTTTCTTCCTTCTTCCATTAACGCGTTCTATAGCTGCAAAGAATATGATCCAACGGTTGAGATGAGGTTTGAAGGGTGAAGATGTGAGGTAAGAAGGTGGGCCACATTAGGCTCTCATGGAGGTTGGACGATTGCTTGCTTGGGAGAAATAAGGGAGATAAGAGAGATGAGAGAGATGAGAGATGTGAGTGATGGGAGTACTTGTGTAAGACAGATAGTTGACTTTGGGGATGGGTAATTGTACTTGGGGATGGATGTGAGTGATGGGAGTGATGTGTACTTGATTGATATGATTGATGGGATGAATTCTCTTGGGATTATCAACGTGTGACATTTTCCTTGAACTGAACGCGGGCCCACATCTCCTACCTCGGGTATCGCCTCAGCGCGTAATACGCAACGTCGGAACCACGGCAACGGCGCAGTCGCAAGGGTACAAGTCTGGAGTCGAGCTGACTCAGATCGACAGGATATAACTCGGGGTCGCGCGCAACTACTGATAACAGATCGCGGGTCACCGAAATTCGACTGGAAGGACCGCGGAAGCTTATTGTAACACCCCGACCTTTCGGGATTCGAGTATATGACTCGTTTCCCAAAAACCCGAGTGTTAACCTTAAAGGATGGTCAAATTCAATAGATAATATTTTTCTTTTATCAGAGTTAACAGATGAGCGTAGGATGGACAAATCAACTTAAAGGAAAATTTGCATTTACATTTGAAATATACAAGAGCTGCCCAAAATGACTTATATAAACCAATGTCTTGACGTTAACAATTACAAGATTTACATACATGATAAATATATAACGAAGCCGCAAGGTCGCGCAGCTTCCTTGACAAGTACAACCACTCATCCTTGACTATCATAACAACTCCTCATCAGTTTGAACCTGCATATCACTTAAGCCACCTGTACTACCTGTACGGTTGTATATTTGATGGATGAGTGACCAACTCAATGTGAATTCCTCTCAAGATTACACATCGCCGCATTAGGTAAGAAATAGTATAAAACATCCAGACAACTAAAATAAAGTAAATGCAGTCTTATTATATGCATTGATGCGTGAATGCAATCATCGTCTCGAGTAAAATATTCAGACGGACATTGGGCTCGTCGCCCATGCAATCATCAACTCGGGTAAAACATCCAGATGGTCTGTGCCCCGGGTAAAACATCCAGATAGGCAAATATGTACGATAACATTAGATGATGGTCTATGCCCTGAGTAAAACATCCATACAGGCGATCATGTATGTCATGTATAATAACAATAGATACTGGTCTGTACTATGCATGCATGATTAGCCAACCCGTTATTAGTCCAATTACAACCAGTATGTTTAATAAGCTCAAAGGTCACTACGGGGAGCTCAGAGCCCAGCGTAGGCTGACAGCTCAGGCATAATGTCCCATGACCACCATCCCTGACTCATGAGGCTACCATCTTGGGATGTTTAATGGAAACCTGTCAACTAGTGGCCAATCATATTATAGTATATGGGGCTTACCATCGCATGGTTGCACGATTTAAAATATCGAACCCATATAGGGAAAATACTAGAACAAAGCCACATAGGGCGATATCAAAGTAGGCCACATATGGCGAGTATCAGAACCATGCGATTAAAGACCATCCTTGAAAACCATTGGACACAACAACCCTGGATGGTAGGCTCACATCAATGATCCATCTAGACCACCACTCAATAACCACTAGATCGAAGGTCCATTGTAATCACCGTCGATCGAGTTACATCCTAAGTATGGATGTACATTTATAAGTGGGGGTTTCCCACTAATGTACCAGTTTAAATTCCATAAGCAATCCACAAATAATACACAAGCATGAACAAATATACAGGATGAACATTAAGTATGTAATATAGCAATTCAATTTCCACCAGCTAACACATGTGATTATAAAAGGGAGATATCAAATATAAATTAAAATATAAACTATAACTTAAGCTAATGGGAAAAAAGAAAGCTCAAGGGGGAGAATCATCACCTTATACTTCGAATCGCCTTCTAGTGTCGCTAAGTACTTGCGCCCTTAGAATTGTATCATACCACAAATCATGAACTCATACCATTAGATAAACTTCATCATTTGTGTTCAAAGTATTGTCCTAGGGTTTAAGTTACTTAGGGTCTTGATGTAGAATTAGAGTTTCATTCTAGAGTCTAGTCCCATACTTAGATCTTAGGATTTAAATCCTAAATTAATAATAATAATAATAATAATATTATTATTATTATACAATGGGTCGAACAATATCCATAATGAGAGTATTAATCCATCAATAATGGTTCAGAAGTTCATACTTGAATGTACTGACATTATCTTATATTTTTATAGTGACTAATAATCTCTTAGATAATAAAAGTAATAATAGTAGGATATTTACTAATGGTAATATAATAAGGACTAGTTGTTATACTAATCACATGGTTAATAGTCATAACTAAAAAAAGCTGAATCTCGCCATCATACCAGATACTATGATCCACCATAAATTATGAAACTTTATACTTAGATCCAAACCCGACACACCATTTAAAGTATTGACCTAGGGTTTAGATTACTTAGGTCTAAGCTAGATTTTTAGGGTTTTAATGTAGAGTTTAGGATTTTCATCCTAGGGTTTAGCCCTAGACTTATATTTTAGAATTTGTACTCTGATTATAATCATTATTGTTTATTTTTGTACCATGAATGAAGCAATAATCATAATAGAAGCATTAAATAACCGGTATTAACAAATATACCGGCATTACCTAATACTCTTATAGTGACTTATAATCTCTTATATAATACAAGCAATAATAATAAGATTTTTTACTAACCATAATATAATAATGACTAACACCCAATAATCATATTAACAAAATTATACCAATCCCATGATAATCTTATTTAATGATGATGATCATAACTATTAATAAAAATCTTTAAGGGTGAAGACTAAAGCACTTATGTTTAACAATTGTAATATTCCTATGATAACTAATATTAGTATAGGTGATTTAATGATGGTTAATTATGCTTAATATTAATGCTCTTATTAATGATAATTATGGTAACCTGGAAAACTATGATTGAAATAAATTCAATGTGGGCCCACCTTGTTGACTCGGTTCAACATAACCACTCCCTTCTTTCTCTCTTTTCTTCCTTCTCCTACTGCTACTGGCGGTGTCCAACTATGGTCGGCATTCAGCCTGACTCAACCCTGGTCGAGCTGAGTAGACTCGGCGATTTCACAAAAGTAAGCAGCGAGTTGGCGTGCGACTCAGCATTAGCCGGAGTCACCTCCCTTTCTTTCTCTTTTCTTCTCTACCCATCTAGCTAGATCTATGCTAGGCCCACGTCTAACTCGATCCAACTGACTCGCCAATGAGTTAGCCAATAACCTAGCCCAAACTCAGTTCGGTTGAGCTGCTGCCGCACCAAGCAGCCAACCTCTCTCTCTCTTTTCGTTCCTCTCCCTTTCTCCCTTCGTTCTTTCTTTCCTTCACTTCTTCCTCTCGCCTTATTCTTCACTTAGAGAGGCCCGACGACATCAGACGACCGAGCTCATCCCGACCCGAACTCGAACTCAAACTCGCCACAGCAAATCGAACTGGGTTCGGTTCGAGTTGGCTCAGTAATGCACCAGCCCTCCCACTCTCCTTACCTCCTTCCCTCTTCTTTCTTTTCCACATCAATCATCAAGGCTGACAGTCCAACCCAGACCAAACTCGGTACGAGTTGAGACAGTGCAACAACGGACAAAGGACGAGGAAAAAGACCCACTGCCAATGGTGGATTACCATTTGTTAAACTCCTCTCCGATCTAGCTGTTGGAAAATGTTATAATGCCTGCCAGCGAGCTTGCAGGAGTGGCCTTTCGAAGTTTCAAGAAGTTTTGGGTGGTGGGTTCGAGAGAGGGAAGAAAATGCCGGTTTTCAAGTTATGGCAAGGGAGTGGGAGAGAGACCCGCTGCTACCTAATCCTTGAGTCTAAATCGAGCCCTAAACTCTCTTAGAGTCGTCGGATATGAAAGAAGTGTTGAGATCTAACCCTGCTACCTAGTTTTCTGGAAAATAGCCAGCGGAAAGGCGGTTTTGGCGTCGATTTTCCATAGAAAACCCTAGCCCATGTTAGAAGCAGCGGATGACTGGGATCCGTCTGAGAATGGAGGGCTGAGATGGCACAGGAGTGAATTTCACGCGGATTGCCAGTGTGGAGGGGAGTGAAAAACAGAAGTTTTCCATTTTTTGGAAACACCAGCCGCGTGCAGCCTCCTTGCACTCGTGCTTATGTGCGGACGGGTGCAAATGCACGTGGGACCCACCATTTTTTGTTCGGGCCCATCAGACAACCCAGATGGACGGTTTGGATCAGCGCAAGGTGGCCCATATGAATCACAGTAGGTGGGTTTTTACGAGGCTGGAAACATAATTCCGCCTACGTGCCAGCCCTATTCAGCTAGGAATTGTGTGCGTGTTCATGGGTTTCAGCGTGCAAGGGAAATGGGTTTTGGTTGGGATGGCCCACCCAACATGATGGGCGGTTCAGATCATGTAGTAGGGCAGCGAATGTGGGCCTCATCTTAACCAAACGGAAATGGTCTGTTTCAGACCATTGCAAGCGGAAACAGAGAAGGAGAAGGAAGTTTCCTTCTTCAAAAATCTCGGTCAGACCTGGTCTGACCGAGTAGTGTCATCCAGTGCACAGCGGGTACACTGCCCTAGCTGTACACGTGCACTAAGGTGGGGTCCATCATGATGATTGTGATAAATCCACTCTGCTCATTCCATTTAGGAGGTCCAAGTTAGGGCCTTTACCCGAAAATCAGGCAGATCCCAGGGCGCAGGTGGGGCCCGCCACTTGGTTCGGGTCATATGGGTGGGTTTCCGTTAATCTAATCAATTAGGATAGTTACGAATCTGGATATCGGCAATTAAAAGGGTCTTAGGGACAACCCAGTTGAGAATTTGTGGTTGAATTAGGGATTAGGTGTCCTGATACGTGTTTAGAGCAATTAGTCGAGTAATTTAATCAACCTTAAAACGTGTACTTTAACCACCTAATCAATTGTTTTAATCAATTTAAGACATGTATTTAAGTAACCTATCAAGTATTCTAATCACTTCTAAGGCATTAGTTTAAGTCAGCCTATCAAGTATTCTAACCCATTCTAAGATATTTATTATGTCAACTATTCGAGTATTCTAAATAATTCCAAGACATTTGTTTAAATAACTAATCAAGTCTTCCAACTAATTGAGCACTATAATCAATTCTAAGGCATGTGTTTAAGAGAGCTAATCAGATAGTCTAATTACTTCTAAGACCAACCAATGATCAAATTCCTCATACAGTATGTATTCGAGTAAGCTACCGAATGATTAGCCATTTAAGGGTCATCGTTCGTAGTTATAATAAAAATTATCCTTATCCTAAAAATAAGTATTTCTGGTGATGTGGTGATCCATCTTGGAAATCGATGGATGGATAACTTAATGTACGGATGGGGATTGTTTCCTAGGGTTGGATATAGACTAGAATGAACATGAGTGCTTACTTAAGCTAGGTTTGTATTTATGCCAAATTTGGTTACACCATAACACTCGAGCACTAGAAATACAGGGTGTTACATTTACGGAATGGTATGGGCTAGGATACGGGTCTTACAACTCTCCCCTCCTAATAAAAATTTCATCCTCAAAATTTACTATCACGCAGGACAAAGCAAGGGAAGAGGAAGCATCGACTTATACATATACCAATCAATACCACACAAGGCATAATCAATCTATAAATAAATAGGACTCTATAATCTGGACCTCGTGCCCTTAGGATGTGTCATCAACGCTATGATGACCCCATTGATCCTCGGATCTAGTAAGAAATAATCAAAATTGGAATACTATGCAGCCTCATAATCACAATGATAGGGAGCTATGTCAGAAATCTCTAAGTTACTCGAACTCGGGGACCTAATCATTCTAAGTTCTCAACAATCATACGGTGCAGGATAACTATCAACAAATATGTGATGTTATCTTCAGGTATTCCTTAAGTTATGCTCTGATACCAACTTCTGTCACGTCCCAAACTCAAAAACCAGACTCACAAAATTTTCGATCACCGAATCCGGTACTGATAGCCTCCGTAGTACCCTATTCTCGGCTCCTAGTGCGCGTACGCCAGATTCCGATCCTGGGATCCTACAAGGAGGATTTTTTTAATGTACATTTATCTCGTAAGAAGCATAACCACAAGTTTACCAAAAGCAACATCATCATCACATATCCACTAATATAAACATTTGAATACAGTGCTAAAAGGGAAATACATATATTGAAAATCAAAGCTCCAAAAGACTGCTGCATGCTCCAAGCTCAATGCTGCTGCAACCTAACATCGCCTGCACGCATTTATCGTGTATAAGCTTATAGAAAGCTTAGTGGGTGGTGTAAGTGTGTGCACAAGGTAAGTGCCAAATATTCAATCAATGCCATAATCATACAATATCGCAAATACTGTCAAAATCATGAATCATACGATATCAAAGTAAGCAGAAATACTGACAAGTCCATGAGTCATACAATATCAGAATACGTAATACAGATTAGCTATGCAAATGAGGAGTCATAAAAAGCCAAATATCAGATGCCGATGATGTAATGCAATATGTGGTGTGAATGGAATGACCTTGCTGGAGTGTGAAGTCGGGATGATGGTATATAGTATAGCAAGCTATGGGGCCCACCACAAGGGATTTCTATCCAAACCAGTCCCACACCTAAATTTGGATAGTCAGACTCAATGTGGTAAACTCCTGATCTCAGGTTAGTCATGCACCCCAACCAAAATCCTGGCCATTACGAAGGTACACGTAACAAATAGTTGTACACCACCAGCTCGAGTGGATAGTGAATGAATGAATGAATGAGTATACAACTCCTGATCCACAAATTAGTACTATACATATCTGGGATTATCACTGGGGTCTAGTATACTCCAAACCAGATTGCTACCTCATCGCACGCAACCAAGTGAGTGGAAGAGACCTCACTATCCGTCTGGCTAGTAGTTAGCCAATACCTACCCGGCACGTCGATAGTGGACCCATTTATGAGCTGGTCAAACTCAGCCTAGTTTTGCCCACGACGAATTGGGCAGATATGGTCACACCCCCTTCCAATCGACCACGACACAGTGGGAGACGCGGCCTACTGGTATTTGGCACTCGGGGGCTCATGTAATCCACTCGGTCTAGACGTTGGAGCATCTCCTGGCCACAGAGGTTTATGGACTTTCATCCACGAATATCCAAAGTGCCCAGATGCTTGAACCCAAACATTTTCAATGTCCCATCTGATCATCCACGACATGCCTGTGGAAGTTATAGCCCTGATGTCGCTAATCACACAATGCAAGATGCATGATGCATGAGTCATGTAGTCTAATCATTCATCAGTCTTGTGCATACCGCGCGCTCATGTACTATAACTCCATATATCAGGGAGTCCCATAAACCATATGTACTATGACATATGCAATGGTCAATCACATCTCATAATAAATATGCAGATGATGCGTATGAGCATGTATCATGATGCTATGCTATCTTATACTCATAATCGGTATCAATAGCCGGCATCAACAATCGGCCTCGACAATGTGGACATTTAACCAACATTGCCCCCATGGAATGACCCACATAGAGCCTAACATATAGTGGACCCATGGCCTCACACAAGGGCCTAATATGTAACACCATGGGCCTTACTCAAGAGCTTAATATACATCATGATGGGCCTCTCACATGGGCCTAATATTCAGTATAATGGGCTCCATCGCCTGGCCCTCAAATGCACCACAATGGGCCTGATCACATAGGCCTCATATACATCACATTGGGCCTTAAACACGAGCTGAATATACATCACAATGGGCCTCAAATATGAACTGCGTATACATCATATTAGGCCTTGACAATTGGCCTCGACAATCGGAATCGACCTCAATAATCGGCCTCAACAATCGAAATCGGCCTCGACAATCAGAATCGGCCTCGACAATCGGAATCAAAAATCAGAATTAATCTCGGCAATCGGCCTCGATAATCAGAATCGGCCTTAGCAATTGGCCTCGATAATCGGAATCGGCCTCGAGAATCAGAATTGGCCTCGACAATCAGAATCACCTCAATAATCAGAATCGATAATCATTATCGGCCTCAACAATCAGCCTCGATAATCGAAATCGGCCTCGACAATCGGAATCAGCGTCTATAATCAGAATCGGCCTTGACAATTAGAATCGACCTCGACAATCATAATAGGCCTTGACAATCGAGCTAACAAAGGGCTTAAGGGAAGGTTACAATGTGGACATTTAGCCATCATTGCCCATCAATGTGGACATTCAACCAACATCACTCTCAAGCAGTGGCCCACATAGAGCCAAACACAAAGTGGGCCCATGGCCTCATACAAAGGCCTAATTTACATCGCAATGGGCCTCATACAAGGGCCACATACACATCACTATGGGCCGCATCACGTGGTCCTAATACACGTCACGGTGGGCTGCATCACATGGGCCTAATATGCATCATGATGGGCCGCATTCCATGGACCTTGAACACATCACAATGGGCCTCATCATATGAGTTGAAAATACATCACAATGATTCTCAACGGATGGCCGGGAAATTATATCACAATGGGCCACTCTTATGGGCCAAATATACATCACAATGGGCTACGACCCATGGGCCCCAAATACATCACTTTGGGCTATGACCCATGGGCCTCAATATACATCATGATGGGCCATAACCCATGGGCCTTAATATACATCAAGTGGGCCACGTATTTGAGCCTCGAATACATCAAATGGGCTACGCGACATGGGCCTAATACATATCACAATGGGCCGCACGATATGGGCCAAATCATATGGGCCGAATCAAATGGGTGTATCAAATGGGCTAAATCAAATGGGCCGAGTCAAATGGGCTGAATCAAATGAGAAGTCAAATAGGTTGAATCATATGGGCCAAGTCAAATGGGCCATATCAAATGGACCAAAACCAACCACACCATTCATCTATAGTTAGAGATCATTTTAGAGCATTATCACAAAATGAATCATATCCCAAGGATCATCTGGACCATACCACAAATGGCAGTGGTGATAATGATTTCCACTATTGAATTCCAGTAGACCCCACCTTAGTATTTATTTTCCATCCTGTTCGTTCATAAGGTCATAAGGACCTGAATAGGGAGAGAAAAATAAATATTATATTGATTCAAAACTCTTGTAATCCCAAAAGGGGTTTCAATGGTAGACGTTCAATTGCACTGTTCACTGTAGTGTGGTCCACCTGATAATAGGATCTGTCTGATTTTGTCTCAAACCCGAGACAGGTCGCCAAAAGGATGAACGGTGTGGATGAAATACATCCATAAGGTGGGTCCCAACCGTCCAGCATGCTGGTCGGCATGGCAAAAGCCAAACATCACGGTGGCCCCACATAAATAGATGAACGGTAGGAATACAACACATGCATCATTAGGGGGGGGGGGTCCGTGACCGTGTCCATTGGATGGACGGTCAGGATATCATATCTGTTACACCGTCCAGTAGCTGGACGGTACAGATATGATCATACATCATGGTGCAGTCCACATAGTGGCCCACCAATATAATACTATAATATATATTATATAATATACACCTACACAATGGCAGGAGGCTGCCCATACTCACCATCCAGATCCATCCGGACGGTGCAAATAACATATTAAAGGTGGGTCCCACGTTGGAGTGGCCCACCACAACATTTATTTATAATATAATATATTATATTATGTAATATAATATATATCTTATATATTATATATGTGTGTGTGTGTGTGGGAGGGTGTGACAGGTGCCAGCATCCAGACTCTCTGGACGCTGGATGAATGGTGGATGGTTAGTGCTTGCACCGATGTGGGCCCATCTCCACACGTGCAGTACTTGTGGAGTGGTCCCCACTCGCCGCTGATGTCAATATAGAGACATACATCATGGTGGCGTCCGCACGTGTGGCCCACATCATTTTCGAATTAAACTGATACTTGTGTTTTCCTTCATTCGAGCCCGTCCAAATGTACTGCCATGTGGCCAGTCGGTGGACGGCATGGGTAAAGTATATACTTCATGGTGGGCCACACACTCACATTGTCATCCATAAGAGAGAGAGAGAGAGAGGAGAGAGAGAGAGAGAGGGGACGGACCCCACCACATGGGCCCTTCCTATACATGTATACATCAAGATGGGTCCCACATATGTGGGCCCTCAAATCACAAAATTAAATAATAAGATCACCCACCTCAAGATCCCTTCTTCATTCTTCCATCAATGCGTTTTATAGCTCCAAAGAATGTGATCCAACGGTTGAGATGAGGTTTGGAGGGTGGAGACGTGAGGTAGGAAGGTGGGCCACAGTAGGCTCTAATGGAGGTTGGACGATTGCTTGCTTGGGAGAAATGAGAGAGAGATAAGAGAGATGAGAGAGATGAGAGATGTGAGTGATGAGAGTACTTGTGTAAGACAGATAGTTGACTTTAGGGATGGGTAGTTGTACATGGGGATGGGTGTAAGTGATGGGAGTGATATGTACTTGATTGATATGATTGATGGGATTGATGTGATGGATTCTCTTGGAATTAGCAACGCGCTACGTTTTCCTCAAACTGAACGTGGGTATCGCCTCAGCGCGTAATACGCGACGTCAGAACCACGGTGACGGCACAGTCGCAAGGGTACCAGTCTCGAGTGGAGCCGACTCAGACCGACAGGATGTAACTCAGAGTCACGCACAACTACTGATAATAGATTGTGGGTCACCGGAACTCGACCAGGAGGACCGCGGAGGCTTACGGAATGGTACGGGCTAGGATACGGGTCTTACAGCATCGATAGGTAACTTAGGTATGTCCAGTGAAAAAAAATCACATTATCTAATTTTCTCGATGGCATCGAAGGTACACTTTGATGGCATCAAAGACCAATCATAACATTGATAGAGCCATTATCTGTCAGTTTTCTGACCATTGGACCTTGAACTTCTTATAAAGGGCATTCGGTTCTTGGATATAAAAATGAATTTTTAGTGCAATAGAAGCTTATGATTATTTCATGATCATATCCCTCATCCCAAGCTTCTAAACTAATGAGTTCTAAGTCATCTTCTTTGATATTAGCACTCTAATGATGATTCCAACCTCCACCTTGAAGATGTGCTTAAACTCCTCAATTTTCTAAAGATTAGATTTAATCTCTATAGGCATACTATTATTTAAATATTCTAGAAGACCCATCTAGGTGAATTTCTTAGGAATTACAACTTTTCATTAGTTGTATGAGATTTAACCAACCTCCCATCACCATAGTCACCTCAAAGGAGTACCACATGCAAGGTCTTTAATATTAGAGTCGAAGCCTTAGTAAAACATCAATATCACAATTGGGGGAGCAAAGGGAAACTGATTGAAGCACGTGAGAGCATTGATTAAGATACCCAATAAGGTGCTACAAAAAGGGCTCAATTTGACAAGTAAACTATTAAGTGTAAGAGTCTGTATGCTCTTTTTCCTTATGTAGGATTGATAGTAAGAGTTTGTGACCCAAACTTGATTAGATTCTTGTGTAGGACCTTGACTCTTGTGTAGGGCATAAACTTAGGTTCTTGTGTAAGACCTTGGTTATTGTGTAGGGCCTAAATCAAGTCTTTGTGTAGGCCGCCAGACATGGGTGTGTACATGTTAGTCTCCGTGGGAGCTTCAGGTGGGAGTAAATGTAGGTCTTTGGATTAGAACCGTGGTTATTGGTTAGCTTACGGAAATAAAATAAAGTCTCTTGTTGAAGCCTTCGACGGGAGTGTACGTTAGTAGGTTGTTGTGTAGGACTGAAGTTTGTGGCGAGCCTATAGAAAACCATACAAAGTCTCTTACGAGAGATCTTTCTTGTGTAGGGTTGTAAAGGTTAGAGGTTAACCTAATTTAAAACCTTCGATACTGAAATTCGATACAGTCATTGTCACGCGCCGAACTTGGAAATCGGGCTCACAAAATTCTCGATCCCCAAATCTGGTACCGACAGCCTCTGTAGTACTCCATTCTCGGCCCCTGACACCCATAGGCCAGGTTCTGATCCTGGGATCCTACAAGAAGGATTTTGAGTATAAATTTTTTTTAAAAGCATAATGTAACAACCCCAGTCCATTAGTTAGACACGCTTCATAGGGAAAGTAGTGAATGCTTAGAGACATAGAAAGCAGATTGTCTTCGTCCCATTTAAGGTAGAAGTATTGAATTTCAAGGATGAAATTCTCTTTAAGGGGGGTAGATAGTAACACCCCGTACTTTTCTGTACTCGGGTGTTACCATGAGAACTCGACACAGTATAAATACAACCCCGATTTATGTGAACATTCACACTCTAGCTTAAATCCTACTATCGAGATGGTGGAGCAACTATGAGGTTCGAGATCTACTGTCCAACTAATATGTAGGGGAATCTAATTTTAGGAGTGATCGTCAGATCTAGAGCTATGGATCTACCTCAAGTCAGATGGGTGGCCTATCTTAAGTTGATACCCTAATAATTCAGTTTAAATGCAATGTAATTATACATATATATTAAAATACAAAGTAATTTTACAATTATTCATAATAATACATATGTTACTTAAATTATCCAAATTATGTATATTATTTAAACTATAAATAAAATAAATTTTATGCCAACACATTATCATATAATTGATGTACATTGACTAATATTTACATTTTTAAATTTAACTATATATTATTGCATTATATATATATATATATAATATTTTGCTATACTAACATGTGCATATATAATCACAAAAAAAACATTATAAATACTAATGATTTTAAATAAATACTTATCTATAACTATTGATGCATTATGCTAAACAAACATGTAAATGTATTTTTACTATATAATCTAAAATATTAATTACTAATATTTATTGTAACGAATATATAACAATATTGTATTAAGTAACTGTAGTACACTTTGAATGGTATTATTAATATTTATATATACATAAAAGAAGAAAATACACACACACACACACATATATACATAATATTACAAATTAAATACCTTATTAATTGATAAATAATTATTAATATAAAATATGAAATCATACAATAAATGTATTATAAGTTGTGTATATACTTATAATATATACTATATCATATATTAATGTAATTAGCATTACATGATACATTATTTTTATACAAATATTGAAACTAATGGACGGGCCAGATTTCACTTAACGTCACCATGGGCCGCACAAACTACTAACCAAGCATGAACTTGGTGTATATGGCCCACCTGAGTTTAAGATCTGCCTCACTCCTTGGGCTGGACCTCATTGCGAGCTGACAAAATAGATGAACGGAGTGGATCACATCACGAACATCCTTGTGGGCCCCACCATTGATGCATGTGCACAGTTTAAGATTTGCCTCACTCCTTGGGCCGGGCCTTATTGCGAGCTGACAAAATAGATGAACGGAGTAGATCACATCACGAACGTCCCTGTGGGTCCCACCATTGATGCATGTGCACCACCTACATGTGCCCTCGATGTGCACCAGGCCACTGGCATGGTCAGACGGGCGCTGATCCGTGCCCGCCTGAAAGAGGAAAGAAATTCCCTCTCTCTTTCTTTTTAAAATTTTCGTTAGGCCCCGAACAGAGCCTGTTCTCAATGAGTTATGGCCCACCACCTTAGGTCCCATGTTTGATCCAAACTGTCCATATTAAATAGGGCCAAAAACCCTACAATCCATGACCAGTTTCAGCTGTTGGATTGCACATGTGTGCACACAAATCTAGCCACAAATCAGGCCTACAAAAACACCTGTTTTCAAGAATGGAAACTGTTGCCAACAGGGCGATCCGCGCCAGTCTCTCTCCCTCGATCCTAGCTGTCCACCCTAAGCTCTCTCACCCGTCCGTTTTAGCTAAGTGGTTTAGGGATTCCTATTGCAAACAAAAACAAGCGGCCGATTTGGTTTCAACTATTGTACTTAGCAGTTTCAAATAGATTTAATCCCAGTCTTCTAATCTTCATCCGACGGTTTAAAGATGTTAGGGTGACGCTACAAGAAAGGTTGGATTAAGCGCAATCAAATCCTACCACCATTCCCCCAGCAACCCGAGAAAAACTCGCCGGTTCTTTCAAAGCTCGAACCCACCGCAAAAATGCCACTAAAGCTTCATTTTTCCTCTTTTAGAAGCATTGTGTGGAAGAACTAAACCCTCCAACAACATCATTTCAATGGATGGTGGCCCGCGTCCAAATCTGCCATGGACGCTGATCATCTTCCTCACTGCTTCAAACCTAGTTAGCTTGGTTCAAGCACGCCGTTTCTCAAGTTTTCAATGTCAGGTGATGTCCCTGGTGTGAAGAAAGAAAAGAGAGAAATAGTGTGGAGAAGAAAGAAAGAAAATAGAAGAGAAAAAATGAGAATGCATGGAGTGAGAATGTTGTCCTCCTCGCTGTCATCGCTGATCGCTGCCAACCCGTTGACGCTCCAACTTGACTCGGACGAAAATCGGTCTGGGTTTTGATTGAACGGCCAGTCTAGTCATTAAAGAAGCACGAGAAGGGAAGAAGTAAAGAGAAGAGGAAGAGGAGAAGATAGTGAAAGCAAGCGGGGTGGTGCCGTTCGGGGCCATTGCCATTACTGCATCTGCCATTAGAGCTGTACACGAGCAGACTAAGGCTCGAGTACTCACTCAACTCGACTCGGAGTACTCGACTTGTACTCGACTCGTCTGAGTTAGAGCCAAGTACGAGCAGGTTTCCACGACTCGTTTAGATTACGAGTAGAGTACGAGTCTAGAGGTACTTGACTCGGTGCTCGACTCGGTGCTCGACTCATATACTTATATATAAGCCCGCCCAAAAAATAGAACCCTACCCCACTCGTCATTTTCAAGCAGCGCCCAAACCCTTCCTTCTTCCCTTCCCCCTCTCTCTCCCCTCCCTCTCCCAGTGCCCGTCCGGCCGTCCCTCTTCTTCCCTCTCTCTCTCTCTCACTCACCCCTGTCCCCTGTCCGGTGGTGTTAGACACTGCCGCTCGTCCCTGCAGCCTATCCGGTGCCCCTGTCCGGTGACGGAGCTCGTCCCTGCCACTCGTCCGGTGCCGCAGCTCGTCCCTGCCACGTCTGTCATCGCCTTGCCCTGCATGCAACTGCCGGTTGTTCCTGCCCAGCACGCTCTGCCTTGCACGACGCAGCTGCCGCTCGTTCTTGCCGGTCGTTCCTGCCCAGCTTGCCTGGTAAGGTTTTGGCCTTTTGGGATTAACTTGATATTTGTGTTTTCTCTTAATACTTGGGATTAACTTGAAATTTCTAAACTTCAAGTTGATGCCATGCCCTAAAATGAGGAACCATCCGAACCGTTGATTACCCTTTTGGGATTACCCTTTGGATTATTAAACCAATAGCAACAAACAAGTCACTATCCCAAATCAGATTGGCGGAACCATCCTAACCATTGATTTATGTACACTTGCTTGTTGAACAGGACCATTAGCTATTTTTTTCAACCACTCAATAAATGTCCACCAATCTATTGGATCTAATAAAATAAACTTTTGATTTATGATACATTTAAACTGGGATCCATAATTTAGACGGTCTAATTTGAATTAATTGTTGCAACATATGCAACGTTTAAGTAATTTTGCACTAATCCGGTTATCATCTATTATAATAGGCTCACTTTAAAGTGAGCCAATAGTCTACAAGTCTAATAATTAATAATCTGATCAATTTGAACCATTGATATGTGTAAGCCCATTTGGAGAAATAGATCATTTGAAGAGTTCCCATTGATGGGCAACTTGAATTTGTAATAGGTTCGGTCCACCTAATGGATAACCTCCAACCTATTAAGTGCTTCTTACATCAATCCTTCTAATAGGTTGGGTCCACCACGAGGATCACCTGATGCAAAAATTAGCCATATCCACTCATCAAGTGACTACACCATAGAAAACAGTTTGTAGCTATTAATAAATAACAAAATATAAATGTGATCCACTTAATAAGTGGATAGGGCTGAGTTTTTACAAAGTGTTTCCCATCACGGGTTATTAAACTAATTATGTATTAAATATTCATATTTCTAATGCGTGATTACTATTAAATAAAATGAGAGTTTTCCATGTTTCTTAATTTACTTTATAAATGACAGTTTACTTGTTACTCTGTTAGTGTTGAATGCTACCACTTTAAGATGCCTTTGGTTTTTCATTTGACATTTTGTTATTAGTTAGGTAGATGATAAATGTCAATTTCAGCATGCTCCTTTGTTTGCATAGATATGAATTATTTGTATTGTTCTAGTTGTCGACTTGTAGTATAAGATAATCAGTTGCCCATTTGAGGATTTCTATGTTGCCAGACATAGATTCAGTGTGTTCTTGGATGCATAGAAATTCTCAAATTGTTCCTTTTTGGACAATTCAGGGTTAGATAGATTGTAATGTCTTCATTTATTCCAATTTAAATGCATATGCTTGTTCTAGTTTCGTCTCTTTTTTTTCTCTTTGGATATATTTCATGTATTTATTTTCGTCGCCAAATGTCCACACTTTGTGTTAATGATTGACATGGGAATCAAATACAAGATTAATTTATTTTGGAGAGATAAGGGAAGATGCTGCCGGAATTTTGGGGTAGCATTTAAATTGAAAAATGAAGCATTACAATCTAACTTTGAATGGGTGACTGATTTAGACAGTTAAGTAATTATGCCCGTCTAGCGGTCTAGCCATCTAGGACCCTAGGTGTAGCCGTATAACATATCGGAAACTTTATTTTATAGATGGCTAGTTAAGACGAAAGCCCAAATACCCCTGGAATGGGTGCATCGGCCACATCTCCTCTAATAGTAGAGGGAGACACAGACACATCAATCGCATGCAAAGGGAAGAAGAAGAGATCAGCAGCCTGGGATGATTTTGAAGATGTGACAGTTAACGGTGTACAGAAGATAAAGTGTAATCACTGCAAAAGGGTTATTTAGCAAGATTCCATGAGGATTTACAACACATCTAATTAGACATTTGAAGACGTGTCCTAAGAAAGTAAGGCTCCCTCCTCCCGACCGACAGATGCTGTCATTTATGAAGTCAGAAGGGGACGACTCCCAAGGTGTAGTGTCCACTCATAAGTTTGACAAAGAGAAGCTGAATGAGTGGTTTGCTAGATTAGTGATTTTGAAAGAAAAACCTTTCAGAATGATAAAAAGTAAAGGGTTTATGGCTTTCTGTTAATTCCTTAACCCTCGAGCCGAGAATGTCTCCCGCGTCACAGTGTAGAGAGAAAGCATGAAGATGTACGCAAAGGAGAAGATGAAACTGAAAGAAGTTTTGGCTTCTGTGACCAAAATAGCTTTGACTTCTGATTTATGGACGACGTCCAATCAAAGAAAAAGATACATTTCATTAACCGCTCACTATGTTGATAAAGATTGAAAATTATGCAAGAGAATTTTGAACTTCAAACACCTTCCTCCTCTACATACTAGTTTACTTATTTCAGATTGCATCTACAGTTGTCTAGAAGGCTGGAGCATTGAGAAGAAAATTTTAGCAAGAACTTTAGACAATGCTTCAGCAAATGACAGTGTCATTTCATGCTTACGTAACCAGTTCAGGGCTACAGGAAATTTATTTTTTGAAGGAAAAATATTTCAGGTCAGATGTTGTGCCCATATTGTAAAATTGATTGTACAAGAAGGGCTGAAAGTAATTGACAACACTATAGAGAACATAAGAGAAAGTGTGAAATATATAAGGGGTTGCCATCGAGACTGAGTGTATGAAATGACATCATCCAACATTTGAATGTGCCATCTAAAAAAATGTTGAAGTTGGATGTCCATACATGTTGGAACTCGACTTATGAAATGTTAGATGCGGCAATGGAATTACAGCTTGCATTTCCTGAATACGCAGCACATGACAGAACGTATTCCTGGTTGCCGAGCACAGATGATTGGGCCAAAGTACAACAAGTTCACACATTTCTCAAAGTTTTCTACGATTGCATGAAGATTTTTTCTGGGAATCAGTATCCAACCACGAATCTGTTTCTTCCATCCTTTGGAAGATTAAGTATGCTCTACAGAAAAATGCCAGTGCGGGTCCAGATTTCATACGCCAGATGACAGTCAGTATGAAGATGAAGTTCGATAAATACTGGGACGAATGTCATCTGTTGATGTCCTTGGCAGTTGTTCTTAATCCTTATTGTAATATGGGGTTGGTTAGCTTTATTTTCATGAAGCTTTATCCTATTGAAAGAGCGGCAACAGAGACGTCTAAGGTTCGTCAAGCCCTTGAAGATTTGTACAAATCGTATGTTAATACTTTACCTGCAGCGGGTGTTGAAGAAAGTTGAGATGCGGATATTTCTGTACCTAGTAATTCGGATGTGTTACATGAACACATATCATACTTGGCACAAGCACGAATGCGAGTTGATACTAAAGAATCAGAGTTAGAAATGTACCTCAAGGAGCCAATCGTAGTACGATCCGAATTTGATGTGCTGGAATGGTGGAAGATGAGGGTTAGTGAATCAAAATACCCTACATTATCTATGGTGGCATGAGACATATTATCAATACCAATTTCAACAATGACATCAGAATCTGCATTCAGCATAGGGAGCAGGGTTGTGAGCAAGTATCGAAGCTCACTTTCGCAAAATACAGTTGAAGCGTGATTTGTACGCAAGATTAGTTGCGCCCAATATGGGGAGGAGATATGAATGATAATGATAATGATGAAGAAGAGGAGATTGAGATTCGTGACAAGTCTCTACCTACAGATCAGTAATTATTTTCGGTTTTTAAAATTTTTTTGGTTGAATGTTGAATGATCTGTAATATTATTTCACTGCAACTGCATACATGAAAATATTGGTCCTTTTGGAATGTGGTTTGGAAGACTTTTAATCTTTGATATTTATTTACATATGCCTGTTCATTTACTTTTATTTTTGACTTTTGATACATTTATATTGCTTTCTTTTGTTCCTATATCAAGTTCAATTTATTTATCAATATTCTGATTTTTTTAATTAAAAATTGAATGTAGATATGTCGTCATCTGAGCCATCGACAAACATTTGGGACTATGCTTCCCTAGTTGAATCACCGCCAAGGTCTGGAAAAATAAAGATTAAGTGTGGTTTGTGTGGCGCAAACTTTGTAAACAAGACTAATCACTTCGCTTACACTTGTCATGTCGAGGTGGTGATGCAAAACCATGCCCCAATGCCCCTAAGGATGTCCAAATTCTTTTTCAAGCTCTGTTAGATTCGAATAAAAAACCTTCCACTCCATCCAAACCTTCTACTTCTGGATCTAGTACACGAATGACATCCACAAAAGATACAAAGGAGGAAGCCAGATTAAAAGCTTTGGAGGAAGAACAATTCCAACTCACCTTAAAACGCAGTATGGAAGATGTTTCTAGACTTTAGCGATATTCGAGTCAAAGACAACACGATATTGAAGCAGGGTTGAGTTACTCGAGTACGACAAATAAGAAGAAGAAAAAGAGTAACAAATTCAAATTCCTGACTTGTCTCGGTGAATTTTATAGGGCATTGGGAATTTTTCATATACATACAATTCTTCACATAAAGCAAGTTAAAAAAATCTAGTTCAAAGTGTAGAAGAGCACGAGGGAAAAATCTCTTCGCCTTCTAACTCAAAGGAAGTGAATCAATTTGTATATGAAAAATTATATAGCAGTTTCGATGGATCAGATGACAATACAGGAAGACACTCCTCTTATGGAGGTTATTAGTTATAAATTGTCATTTTGAACAATGTAATGTAAATATGCTAATGTAATTGTCGAAGTTTTTTAATCATAAATTATGTGCATTTTATATATTTTATTGTTTAGTTTAACTTCGAATTCTAATTGACTCGAACTCGCCTCGAAAACTCGCACTCTACTCGACTCGATTTCTGCTCGTACTCAAACTCGCCTCGAAAACTCAGACTCGACTCGACTCATTTACTACTCGTACTCTGCTCGTACTCGGGCGAGTAGAGTACGAGCAAGGAGTCCATGCTAGTTGGCCAAGTAGAGCCGAGTATGAGCAGCACTCGGGCGTTAAGAGCCGAGTACGAGTAGGGCGATACTCGACTCGTGTACAGCTCTATCTGCCATTGCCACGCCACCTGATCTGGGTTGGAGTCTTGTTCGAGCTCCAGTAGGAAGGGAAGAAAGAGAAAAAGAAAGAAAGAAAAGCAGAAAGAAAAGAAGGAAGAAACAGGGAGAGAAGAGAGAGGAAGAGAGAGTTAGCAGCTGAGTCAACTCACTGTCGAGTTGAGCCGGGATTTGACTCGGTCTAGGCGTTGCTGGATGTCCTAGCAAGGAGAAAAGAGGAGAATCAGAAGAAAGGAAAGAGAAGAAGAAGAGGAAAAAGAAGGGAGAGAGAGAAGGGAGGTTGGGGCTGATGTTTGGTCAAAAATTGAGTTGACTCAGTTTTGGAACTGAGTTGACTATGTCGAGTGGCCTAGTTCAGCTGGGATTCCAGCGAAGGAAAAAAGGAAAAGAGAGAGAGAGAGAGGGAGTGAGAGAAAGAAGAAAGTGAAGAAAGGAAGGAGTGTGGTCATTTTCGTTGAGAAGGATAAACCGTTTCGAGCCGTTCTAGATCCAAGTTGACTTGGACTTTTGGTAAGCAAACCCTAGTCTTTCTAGAATGTTCATTCTAACCAATTAGTGGCTAATTTAGGATATGAGATTACACATTTTATTGGATTTAAGTTACACTTTAGCTTGTCTAGTTGTGCCAACTTGAATCTAACCCGGATACACATTAGGAACCTTAACTATTTAGGCCTATTTAAATCCATTCTACTCTAACCATTGACAAGTGATATTTTAGGTTCATCAAGTATTTTGAGTCCTTTAATGATCTCCAACCAAGCAAGAAATAAATCAACTCTCTAAGGTGAGGACTCACCCTTTGAGATTCCCACTTAAATTCATCAATCTAAATATGGATGGTACATTAATTTCTCTTATTGAGTTACTTACCTTATTATATGAATATGTTAATCTATTGTGAAATTGATTCATATAATGGACATGCCTCTTTAAATTTAGTAAGTATAAATGATTTGATGCTCACATGCTATTTCCATTTGTATAACCTGCTAGTTGATTAGACGTTGCTACTTGCGATCATTTAATGGATAGAATGAGACTTATTGTGGACTCCATCTTGCGGTTCATGTTTGCCCTACGTGGCTTGGATCGTCTATTTGCCCTTCGTGGCTTTGATGGGTCGTTTGTGCCCTTTTGTGGCTTAATGGTTATATTCGCATATCTTATTGTTTCATAGCCATTTTGCGGTGTTCGGTCGTATTGTGATTTTCGGGTGGAGCGGGTGTTCGCTTGGCGATTTCTTAACCATCTTGCGGTGTTAACATACAATACGATTTTCGGGTGGTCTAGAGTTTATATATTGATTTTCTAGCCATCTTGCGGTGTTCAGTCGTACCATAATTTTCAGGTGGAGTGGGTGTTCGCTTAGCGATTTCCTAACCATCTTGTAGTGTTCACGTACGATATGGTTTTCGGGTGGTCTAGAGTTTGTATGTTGCTTGTCTCTTTATCTTGTGGTGTTCAATCGTATCATGATTTCTGGGTAAAGCGGGTGTTCACTTAGCAGTTTTCTAGCCATCTTGCGGTGTTCAAGTACGATATGATTTTCGAGTGAAGTAGATGTTTGTATGTTGATTATCTCTTCATTTGCGGAGTTCAGTCATACCATTATTTTTGGGTGGAGCTGAAGTTCGCTCATCGATTTTCTAGCCATCTTGTGGATTTCATGTACGATATGATTCCCGAGTGAAGTAGAAGTTTAAAAGTTGATTTTCTATTCACCTTATGAATTTCACTTGTACCATGATTTTCGGGTGGAGATGAAGTTCGCTTATCATTTTTCTAACCATCTTACGGAGTTCATATACAATGTGATTTTTGGGTGCAATAGAAAGTCGCATGGTTAATTATTTGATTATTTGGACATATTTCCTTACATTGTGATTGTTATTATATTTTTCCTACGATGAGATTCTATTGATTAGCTTGATTTTTGAGTATATGATCATGATTATGAAATGCCCTGCTTAATATATTCATAACTTGCGATCTGTAATGGATTATGAATGATGAGTGCGCAATCTCAGAGGGTGCTCCTCACTGCGATAACCATTGATGCTATCAAACCGTAATAGTTGATGCAGGTATAGGGCGAGCGGATGCTGTTCACTAGGTTGTTGGAGCAGATCGAGTAGTTAGGGAGCTAGGCGGGGTCCTTGCGGCCCACTTTGATCTCCACTACTAATTGATAGATTCATATTTTTACTTACCCGAACTTTGTTATTTGAGATTGTAAAAGTCATGTATGGGCGCTACATTTGGAATTTTGTAATGATCAGAATGTTTTTATACAATGCATGGTTTAATCTAGCTTCGTTGCTGTTAACTCTAATTAATGATAAATGGTTCAAAATTTCACTGGATTTTATAAGTTAACACTCAAATTTTTGGGAAACGGGTTATATACTCGGGTCCTGAAAACACGGGGTGTTACACATAACCATAAGCATAACTAAGTCACCAAAAGAACATTTTCAATTATCCACTAATAAAATCATTCGAGTACAATGCTGAAAGGGAAAATACATATAAGAAATAAAACTCCAAAACTCTGGCATGCGTTCCTGCCTCAATGCTGCTGTGACCTAACGTTACCTGCAAGCAACAGTCATGCATAAGCTTACTATGAAGCTTAGAGGGTGGTGTATGTGTGTGCGCAATACAGGTGCCAAGTATACGATACAAGTCCATAAATCACACAACGTCAGAAATACAGGCAAGTTCATGGTCATACGATACCAGAGTAAGCAGAAATACTGGCAAGTCTATGAGTCATACGATATCAGAGTAAGCAGAAATACTGGCAAGCTCATGAGTCATACGATATCAAAGTAAGCTGAAATACTGGCAAGTCCATGAGTCATACGATATTAGAGTAAGCAGAAATACTAGAAAGTTCATGAGTCATACAATATCAGAGTATGTAATGCAGATTGGCTATACAATGTGGGGTCGTGGTAAACCAACTGCCATGTGCTGGGGGTGTAATGCAATATGTGGTGCGAAAGAAATGACCAAGCTAGAGTGTGAAGTCGACATGATAGTACGTGGTATCGCAAGCTGTGGGCTCCATCACATGAGACTTTTATCCAAACCAATCTCATACCTAAATTTGGATAGCTAGACTCAGTGTGGTAAACTCCTGATCTCAGGTTGGTCGCATACCCAACTGAAATCATGGCCATTGTGAATGTACACATAATGGTCTGATTGCACACTACTAGCCCAAGTGGATTAGTGAAAGAATAATGAATGATTCAAATGCAAACTCTTACTCAAAAGGTCTCCATATCAGTGTTACTCATCTCTGGTATCATCACTGGGGTCTAGTACACTCCACACTGATTGCCCTTGCCTCAGGCATGCAGCTAAGTAAGTGTAAGAGACCTCACTAACCACCTGGCTAGTAGTTAACCAATATCTACCCAGCTTGTCAGTAGCGGACCCATTTCTGAGCTGGTCAAACTTAGCCTAGCTTTGCCCCTACACTCGGTCAGGTAAGGCCACACCCCTTCCAATCGACCAAGATTAGTGGGAGCACCGCCTGCTGGTATTCGGCATCCGGGCGCTCTTGTTTTTCCACCCGGTCTCGATGTTGGAGCATCCCCTGGCCTTGGGGGTTTAGGGACTTCCACCCACATACATCAAACGTGCCCATATGCTCAAACTAAACATTTCCGGTGTCCCAGCTAGCTATCCATGATATGCCTGTCAAAGCCACAACCTTGATGTTGCTAGGGCACACATATGACATAAACCGCTAGATGCATGAACCATACTATCCAATCAAGCATGAAACCTGTGCGTACCGTGCGCTCACGTGGGGTAACTCCATCTCATCGCGAGCCCCATAATTAACCAGCCCAATGACATATGCTACTCCTCATAACAAGCATACATTGTTGCACATGGGCATGTATCAAAATGTAATAAAGTACACCGGCTTGATTATCAGATAAGGTAAATAATAATAGCCATAAATGTCACATCCCAAGAGTATAAACTAAACGAGATGCTTCGAGCATTAAACCTGTGCGTACCGCATGCTCATGTGGGGCAACTCCGTCTCACAGGGAGTCCCATAATCAATCAGCCTAATGGCATATGCTATGATTAATCTCTCGTAATAAGCATGTAATGATGATGTTATGCTAGCATATACTCAGTGTGTCCTACTAGCTTAAGCACACTAGCAAATATAACATTAATCAGCCCAATACATGACGGGGTCCACAGAAGGACGGCGTATCTAACACAAACATCAAGATAGGCCTATATAGTGAATTTACCCAACATGATATCACATATTCTTTTATCTACGATAAGGGGAATACTGATAATGTACTGATGTCAAGGATGAGCCTCACACTTATCCTAAGAAGGTAAATGGACGGTGTGGTTGATACATACATAACATGAAGTCCTCTCAATCGTTTCAAAGGTAGGGCACATCACACAGGGTGAGTCAAGCGGGTATACAACAAGTGGGCTTCCTCACTCTCTTAATCATGTAACAACTGGGCTTTCTTATGGGGGCCCGATATGAATACAAGGCAGACTTTGGTAGGGTCCATACATCTAAGACTATGTGTCTTGAGTAGTTCACTCATCATCTAAGTGGGCTTTGGGTTTGGGTCACTAAGCTTGGGCAAACACATGCATCTAGGTGGACCACATTTATTATGGAAGGCCCGATACAAACACAAGGAGGGCGCCAAAGCTTGGGGTAGTTCTATAGGGTATAGTGGAAAGCATCATTATCTATGGGGCCCGATGTTTTGGGGTAGCCCAATGAGGGAGGATGGGCATCATGGGGGCCCAACGGTTTGGGATAGCCCAACACGGCAAGGTTTGTCTGCCGCACATGTAGGATGGGGAACAGGCTTATCAATGGGCCCTAGGGAAGTTTACTAGTGCGGTCCACTTGGGGGTTGAATCTGACTCATGGTGGGGCCCATAGCCTTCAGACTAACTGGAAAAGTAAATGGGCAGCGCGTGTAGAACACATAAGTCAAGGTGGGCAGCCCAAAGCCTAAAAAATTGATAAACAGTACACACAATACGGTGGGCTGCACAAGGTAGTCCCGCAGCCTGGATATGGATGGACTATATGCATATAACACACCCATCAAGGTGGTCTTCAAGGTTTGGACAATCTTACAAGGCATGGTGGGAGTACCATCAATACTGGGGGCCCAACAATTTGGGTTAACCCACTAAGGTGAAATGGGCAATACTTGTGGGGGCCCAATGATTTGGGTGGCTCAACTAGAGAAGATGAGAATGAGCTTAACAATTATGGGGGCCCAATGATTTGGGATAACCCAATAAGGGAAGGATAGTAATGGACCTAACAACGAGACTTAGGGAGGTTACAATGTAGACATTTAACCACCATTGCTATTACAATGTGGACATTTAACCACCAGTGCTCCCAAGGTATGGTCCATTAATTTAGAACCTATCCTATAATGGGGGTCCATGGTCCTTGTGCTAACTAGGAGATGGATAGGCATTATAAACCTCATCACCATTGAGCCTCGCATATACAATGCAATGGGCCATATATCGCAATAGGCCTCACACAAGTGTTCACCACCCCAAGTATAGGGTTGCAATGTAGTAATAATCTCGGTAAGACCGGGGTCGAATCCACAGGGACCGAACCTTGTGCGTATTCTGAAAGTAACTAGAACTAGAACTAGAACCAGAAGAAGATGAAATTTAAATCAGGAAAATTTAAGAGAAAAATGGTGAATAACTTTAACTAAAACTTGTAAAATTCAAAAGTAGGAAACTAGGGTGCCAAGGATCCACTTTTAGAGATCAGGGAGATTTATGCTTGATTCACGAACACAACTAGAATCAGAGTCCTATCTTCATCCAATTGAAAGATATGTCATTAAAAATCAACTATGAACTTCCTTTGATCTAGTTCTCAATAGATGAGATGTATGAGAATTAGAATTGATTCCATCACAAGACCATGCCCATGAGACAACAAACAACAGAACTTAACCAATCCACAACCAATCTGAGAGAGCTATGAACATTAAGAAGGGTTCCATCATCTGACCATGTCCATGAGACGATGGTGAATAACAGGGTTCCCAAGTTCACAATCATAATAATGAAAAGGACATGCTCATAGCTATCACATATCCATTGTAATTTAAGTCACAATAAACTATTAAAAACTAAAAACATTCCTTATAATCAAAGAGAGTTCATTAAACATGAATCAAAGGCATAAAAATAATCCCATCACACTACAAGCTTCACCTCTTAGCCCTAGCTAAGAGGTTTAGCCAACCATACTCATGATCAACAAAATCTCTTAAGAAAGCATTAAAGGAAGAAAGAAGGAAAAAAACCAAAGAATGAGGAGAAGATGCCGTCGACCGTCCACTCTCCCTCTCTCATTCCCGTCTTTCTCTTCCACGTCTGATGGATTGATAATTCTCTCTCCACGTTCTCTCTCCCTTTTTATAGAGAACAGGGGCGATGCTGGAAGTCAGTGGAGAGGCCGTGGTGCATGCGTAGCTTTTATGCATTCAAAAATCGCAGCAACGCAACCAAGTTGCATTCGGTCGCAAGTTTTGGAACGCTTGCTGTCTAAACCCCAGACTTTTCTTCTTGACTAGGGTCAGTTGGGGCCTGTGCATCATCTGGACGGTCCAGATCTTGCATCTGATCAAAGATGGTGGGCCACAACTGCTTGAAATTCCTGGACGCACGATCTTGCAAAATTTCTTGTGCTGAGATGCTCAGTGGGCCCCATAATAGCATTTTCAGAGAGATTCACCCCGTCCATTGGATTCCTGGCTAGATTTTGGTTCGAAAGAGGTAGTTTTAGTCGAGTTTGGTACGGCTTAAAGGATCGAATCTTCCCACCGTTCATCCTATGTTTGACGGCGATCTACGTGTGTACACGTGCATGAGACCAAAAAGACTCCATGGGTACGGTCGTGGCCACCCCCTGAGTCGAATGGACGATCCCAATCATCCATCGGGATGGTTGTTATGGCCCACTATGCATCCCAGCGGATGCACATCTATCTGCTGGCGAGAAGAGTCGGGTCAGCCCGACTTTGACCAGGGACGGAGTTCGGTGCAGCTCGCGTGCGCATGTGATGTGTACACGCACGTCCCCATGTAGGGTCCATCATGATGTTTGTGAGAAATTCGCTCCGTCCATCCTCCCTCTCATCCAATTTAAGGGGTTGATGTCATGCCCTAAACTCAGAAACTGGGGTCATAAAATTTCTGATCGTCGAATCTGGCACCGACAGCCTCTGTATTACCCAATTCTCGACTCCTAGTGCCCATACGCTTGATTCTGATCCTAGGATCTTACAAGGAGGATTTTTCAATGTACATTTATCGCATAATGATCATAACCACAAGTTTACCAAAATCACATAGGCAACATCATCATCACATATCTACTAATATAAACATTTGAATAGAGTGTGAAATGGAAATACATATATCAAAAATTAAAGCTTCAGAAGACAGTTGTACACTCCAAACTCAACATTACTGCGACCTAACGCCACCTGCACGCATCTATCGTGCATAAGTTTATAAAAAGCTTAAAGGGTGGTGAAAGTGTGTGCTTAAGGTAAGTGCTAAGTATGTAATATCAGAGCAATATGAAAATATGCTGGTAAGTCCATAAATACCATTAACCTTATTCAGGCTATGCAATACAGAAGTATAGTAAACCAAATGCTATGTGCTAAGGATGCAATGCGATATGTGGTGCGAATGAAATGACCAAGCTAGAGTGTGAAGTAAGGATGATAGTACGTAGTATCGCCGGCTATGGGGTCCATCACAAGATACTTCTTTCCAAACCAGTCCCATACCTAAATTTAGATAGTCAGACTCAATGTGGTAAACTCCTGATCTCAGGTTAGTCACGCGCCCCAACCAAAATCTTGACCATTGCGAAGATACATATAACAATTAGCTGTGGACCATCAGCCTGAGTGGATAATGAATGAATGAATGAATGAGTATGCAACTCCTACTTAATAAGTCCACATATCAGTACCGTACATCTCTGAGATCATCACCGGGATCTAATACACTCTACACCAGCTCGTCGCTCCTATCCTAGCGCACGACTGGGTAGGTAGAAGAGACCTCACTATCCGCCTGCCAATATCGGGCTTGACTCGTTGATAGCGGACCCATTCCTCAAGCTAGTCAAACTCAACCTAGATATTGCCCTCTCACTTAGGTAGGTAAGATCACACCCCTTTCCAACTGACCACGACACAGTGGGAGACGCAGCCTATTGGTATACGGCCCTTGTGCGCTCATGTATTCACTCGGTCTCGACGTTGGAGCATCCCCTCGCCTCGAGGGTTTAGGAATTTTCACCCAGAGACATCTATTGCACCTGTATGCTAGAACTAAACATTTTTAGTGTCCCATTTAGCCATCCATGACATGCATGTGGAGGTCACGGCCCTGATGTCACTTGGGCGTATGGTGGTCATATCACAAAATGCGAGATGCATGGGTCATACCACCTAGTCATGAGTAATCCTGCGTGTATGGCGGGCTCATGTGGGCAACTCCTCCTATCAGGGAGTCCCATAATAATTCCCCCAATGACATGTGCTATGGTAAACCATATCTCATAATAAACATGCAGATGATGCGTATGGGCATGTATCATGATGCTATGCTATCACATACTCATAATCGGTATCAATAATCGGCACTGATAATCGGCCTCGATGATCAGTATTGATAATCGGCCCTGATAATTGGCCTATATACAAGGCGAGGTCCATAGATGAATAACTGATCTAAACCATAATATAAAGATCGGATCTCGGCCGTGGATATGCCAAATCCGATAGTACGGAGCCATCCCTCTACGACGATGATGGACCATACAACATCAATGGGGCTCAATGATTTGGGTTGACTTAGAATAATGAGAATGGGCCTAATAAAGGTCAAAGGGAAGGTCACAATGTGCACATTTAACCATCATCGCCCATATAACACCTCAGGCAGAAATCCTTAAAGACCAAATACGGTGGAGATTAGACAAAAATTAATTAATTACTAAACTAAATTAATCGGTGTATTTTCTTGAACCACTATCTATACGAACTGCAAAACCCAAAACTATTAAAATTGCTAGCTCGACATTACTTAAAAACCTAGGAGAAATCCCAAAACCCAGTTGCTCTCGGGAGCACAATGAAACTACGTATTGGACCTGGATCGCGCGTCAAAAGTCCGATTACCGCAAAACTATAAGGTTATAACCACCTTATTAGGCTTGACAACAATCGCGGGAATCGAGCCCAAATGGTATCCAGAAATGCACAAGTTGAGCTTGGAGCGAAGTGTGTGAGAAACGCGAATATCTTTAGAAAATGAACTCAAACTTAAGTAAATTAGACCATTCACTGGCGGGCGAAATTGAAGACTTCAGACCATCAGATTTTGACCAAACTCTAGCGTGGATCAGTGAAATTTCCTTGCGCATGTCAGTATACTTGTAGCATTGATTGAGTGACGATGACCGTTGAACTGATATAGGTCCTCCAAGGTCATTCCACAAATCTGATTTACAAATCTGATTGAGTGACGATAACCGAAATCATAACCTTGCTTAGATCCATTGTCAGGGAACTTACTGCATGTTGCAGGTGAGTAATGGGCCTCCAGATGAGCCCCGTTTGCCCAAAATAGACACCTTTTGGCTATAACTTAAGTACACCATGGCCCTGGGGCCATTGACATCAGTTCTGGGCTTATATAATACCCTTAAACCACCCCTCTTATTCCATACGAATTATCTAACCCTAAGAGAGAGAAGAGAGAAAAGAGGAGAAAAGAGTGATGAGAAGAGAGAGAGAGAGAGAGAGAGAGAGAGAGAGAGAGAGAGATGGATTGTTGCTGAGATTCATTCCCACTACAGCACGTACCGAATCATCTCTCTTGTTTCGTTACACCGTTGATTCCAAATATGATTTGGGTAAGAAATCTTAACCCTAATCTTATTTTAGGAATTCAAAAAGAGGAATCGGCGAAATAGCTAACCTATTTTGTGATTCAGGTAACTATTGTTCTGTAGACGGAGACATAGGATTCGAACCAAGTTCGAATTGAGGAATTCGATGAAAGGTGCAGAGTATAAATGTTTAGGTTATGGTTTTCAAGGCTTTCAATGTCAGCAATGACTTATGTCTGACTTGATTATTGCCATATGATCTTAGTTACGATGTATTCGATAAACTATACATGTGTGTGAACTATGTGAATATAAAATGTATTTCATGTGTTTGTTGAAATGTGTGAATGAAAGTGAAATCATAATTTATGCTTACCATGACTATTTATCTAGAATACATGTTTGTTGTGTGTATAACAACTCCTTTGTGAAAGGATTTGCCATAATATATGCTATAACAGATCTAGTTTGCGTATGGAGCATCATGTAGTCTAAGTGTTTGTTAAAATGTTTGAATGAGATTTTGTTGATGGATTGTACTTATTAAGTGTATTAAGACAGGATTCTTAGTTTCCCTAATCATACGAATAGTTTTCTTCATGTATTGTAAATTATTAATATATGATTTATGGATGAAATGCATATGTAGGTCAACTTGTCTAATGTGTTTGATAAGATGCTTAAATGAGATTTATGTTTGTATTGTTTGTTAAATGCTGTTATTAGTAACATATGTGATTCCCTATTGCATTTGAGTATGTTTGGAATTGTCACTTAGTCCAGGCAATCGATAATGGCTCCTAATTGAGTGGTTGAACTAGTTTCGCCACATTAGATACATTCGATGAATCCGAGCCGTACGCTGATTGTCGATAGTGGTTAGGCCACGAGGAGTGCTTATGCACTTCATGTCGATTAATTCAATGTGCGCTCGTACCAATCCCACTTGTCAAATCAACCCGATCAGCCTATTGTATGTTTTTCATGTATGGACACTATTGTTTGAATCTAAGGTACCGCTTGCCACTGCAAAGCCTGTTTCAACCATGGTACCACGATCTTCTAAGACTCATGAGCCAGGCATGGTGGTATGGGACACCGTGGTCGAGGTGTCGGCCTACGCTGGGGTGATGAGCCTCCCCGTAATGACCAGTGAGCAACTCAAACTCGTGAGCTGAATACGATGGTATAGGATACTGTATTCGAGTTGTCGGCCTACGCTGAGGTGACGAGCCTTCCCGTAGTAACCTCAAGTATAAACTAGGCCTATGCTGAGGTGACGATCCTCTCCATAGTAACCTCGAGTGTAAACTCGTGAATTTACTTATCCACTGCTTTCATTAGGGGTAATGCCTTACAACTTGCATATCGTATGTGATTAACTAGGATTGATGACCCTAGAAGGATCCCTGTTTGGGTGAATGATAAAAAGGAAGGTACCTTAGCTTCCCGAATCTGCTGTATGAAGAAGCCTAATAAATTACTTGGATAACACGACCATGCACCGCATTGCATCTGTTTTGGCGAGGAAGCGCACATTTAGAGAGTTTGCCATGCGCGATCGTAAGATGATGTCGTTGAGGGAGTGCAGGCGAGGGCATACATCATTACAGCATACCATTCCTGCATTAACAAGAGTTCTTAGGATATGATTGTTGTATTCCTTTATCATTACTGCTTGACTGAATTGATAACGTGTTGACCTTTGCCTTATAGTACAACTAAGTTGATCACTCACTCCCACTCTAGGATGGTGTTTTAAAACACCAACCAGACTTTGTTTTAGATGCAGATTATGAAGAGGCTTATGAGACGGAGCCGGACTTCTTTGGCAAGGAGGAGGAGTTCTCCTACGTTTAGCTCTCAGGCGGGTTTGGGTAGACCTAGAGCTGCGTTACCAGGATTACATGAATACTGGATTAGTTGAACATTTACATTGTGACATTTTGTGTATTTTGAAACAACATTTGTATATATTCAGCCTAGCTACATGATCATACTCTGGAGGATATGAAACACGTATTTATACTTTATATATTAAATTCAGTCTTCTGCTTGCCTAATTACATTAACTCTGGGGTATGATATGCTGATTTAGTGTAATCCCACTCATGTTTAACGCACTAATATGGACAACATTTAAACATCATCATCCATATTACATGAAGTGATGCATCGGATCTCGGGAGTTGAGCTTTACTCAACCCTCAATTTTCGGGGCATTACAAGTTGGTATCGGAGCATGATTTAGATTAAACTGGACCTGGGTTATGGTAACACGATGCACACTAACGTGCTTTGACTTAGGAGGGGGTGATAAAATGTAGAAATGATCATATGATCCCAAGTTTCATCGACGGGCGAAACTGACCTTTGAAATGTGACCCGTATGCATCTGTGATCATGGAAAATGACCCCGATTCCTTTCTAGATCGCCAATCGACGGGTTTGGATGATAATTCAGTGAATCCAACACTTAAATGACTCGAAAAGCGTGAATATGTGCAAGATGAAACTTGAAAGCACCTCAAGTGGACACGGGGGCCAAAACCACTAGAAACGGTGGGACCTAGGAGGTCCCCCGCACCATTCTGGCACCCCGGGAGGGGGAGGTCACAGCCCATGGTCCAGTGGACCGCGATGCCACCACGCCAACTGTAGCGCATTGTGGTCCTCTCCAGCGGGCCACAGCGGGCCCGCGGGTCCGGCGGCCCGCTGCCCCTTTGTACTCATGTGGGGCCTTGTATTCCCTACGGGGCCCTCTATTTACACCCCTTTGCCCTATTTTTCCACATTTTCACCCCTCCTAGTTTTTAAACCCTCCAAACCCCTCAAAAATTCAATCCTTCCTCAAATCTTCATTCCATACTCAATCTTCTTCTTCTTCTTCATTACATACCCACCCTCCATCATATTCCTCAAAGCTCCTCTCTTATAACCTTTCATCTCTCTCATTTCCTCTCATTTGAGCAGACAAATCCATCTTTGTGTCTCATAAACCCCAAAACCGACCAACCCATCTCATCCTTCAAGCTATCTTAACCCCATGGCTCTTTTTGAGCAAGTTACCTCCTCATTCTCGCTCTCCACACTCCTTTCTCTCATGGGAAAGAGAAGGGCGTCCACAGATGAAGCCGGGCCTAGCCGCCCAACCCGTTTAAGGAAGAAAACGGGCGCTGGAGCAAGCACAAGCACCAAGCAAGAGCGAAGGACGAAGCAGGATCTCGATTCCCAGATTCCACTTGAAAGAGCTCTACCGTCGGGCATCGGGCACAGTAAGTTTCGTGGTCGTAAAGTTGTGTTTGAAGCAAATGTGGACGAAATGCTATTTGGGATATATCCGGTAATGGACCTCTTATTGGAATTCGGGTGAGGTCCCATATTGAAGGCAAGTCTCATTCGTGTGAAACCACTATCCGATCCTTCTATGCCCACATATGGGATCCACTACTGGAGCCCTACAGTTCACTATTTCGATGGGAAGGCGGGAAACCATAGTCAATGTAGATGTGATGGCCTGGATTATGGGAATTGCATGTGGTGAAGTGCATGCTGATGAATCTCATCTCAAGAGTGTGCGAGAAAGAGATCGCCGCACGCGGTTTCTTTATGGCTGTCTAGTTCACTGGAAGAGAGGCAACTACTCCCATCGACCAAGATAATGGTAAACTTCTACCTACTCCACCACATCTTTACGTATAATGTGTATCCTAGGTGGAACAATCGTACCGAATGCACTCGTTTGATAGTGGACTTCCTGTATAGAGCTGGGCAGGGAGACAAGTTGTGTCTGCTTACGTTCACCCTACTATAGATAATCTAGACAGCACGCTCTATTACGAGAGATGTTTCACTCCCATTTGGTCGACTTATATGCAAGATTACTCGAGAGTTCGGCTATAGACTTAACATAGATGAGCTTGCACCGATCCACTTCATTAATGACACTACGCTCAACAATATGGGAATTGGCCCTCGACAACGTCAAGCTCAACTCGATGAGTATGGGGGCGAGACAAAAAGTGAAGAGGAAGAAAGTAATGAGGTAGCACTCTCTAATCTCAACCTCGCCCTTCCAAGACGCATTATTAACACTATAGTGACCCTACAAATCTTCGGATCCTGGATCAAAATTGATCGAAAATAGAATACTATTCAGCTTGACAATCTCAACGGTATGGAGCTATATCAGAAAATCTCAAAGTTATTCGAACTCGGGGATCTAATTATTCTAGGTTCTCAACAATCATAGAGTGCACGGTAGCTATCAGCAGATATGTGATGCTATCTTCAGGTATTCCCAAGTTATGCTCTGATACTAACTTCTGTCAAGCCCCAAACCTGGAGATCAGATTCACAGGAATCCCGATCACCGAATCCGGTGCTGACAGCCTCCGTAGTACCCCATTTTCGGCTTCTAGCGTCTATATGCTAGATTCCGAACCTAGGATCCTACAAGGAGGATTTTTTTTTGTACATTTATCTCATAATAAGCATAACCACAAGTAAAGCTGGGCATTTAAGATCCGATCTAGTGGATCCGACCCATTCCGACCCGATTCGACCCGATTTGAACCGAACCGACCGGGTGGATTGATGCGAATCGGGTAGCTCCATCCAGATTCGAATTCTTTTCGGCTCGGATTCAGATTAGGCCTAATCCGACCAGATCTGATCCGATCCAAAATAATATAAAAAAAAACATTTTAGCAATCAATCTCTCACACCCAAATCACATTCATTCAGAGCAGAAATTAAAAAAAAATACAAATTAAATATACAAAGAGAGAGAGAGAGAGCGTCGTACCTAGGGTTTCCTTTCTCCATTTTGGGCGGAAAGCATAAGAAAAAAAGAGCTGTAACGAAACAATACTCCCATCCATTAATAGCAATAGCTAAGAGAGAGAGAGAGAGAGCGTTGTACCTAGGGTTTCCTTTCTCCATTTTGGGCGGAAAGCATAAGAAAAAAAGACCCTGGAATGGAGGAGAGAGAGAGATTGAAAACGGAGGAGAGAGAGAGATTGAAAATGGAGGAGAGAGATTGAAAATGGAGGAGAGAGAGAT
The DNA here is from genome assembly GCA_030180095.1 of Magnolia changhungtana. Taxonomy (NCBI): domain Eukaryota; kingdom Viridiplantae; phylum Streptophyta; class Magnoliopsida; order Magnoliales; family Magnoliaceae; genus Magnolia; species Magnolia changhungtana. The sequence continues at coordinate 3,333,283 of JASAUF010000336.1, forward strand.
TGAAAACGGAGGAGAGAGATTAAAAACGGAGGAGAGAGAGAGACGCTGGAAAGGAGGAGAGAGATTGAAAACTAAGGTTTTCTTACTTTATAGCTTTTTTCGTATGGTACTCCGGCTCCATATGACACTTGATACACAGCCACTCCAAGATTGCACAGTTGATATATAATAACTCACATTTGGACTGTTCAGAACCTAGCCCAATTGGAAAACCGAGTTGGGCACGGATTGGATCAGACAATCCACCTTTCGGATCTGTTCGACTCAGGTAGTCTAGACCCGGTAACGGATCGGTTCGGATTCGGGTCAGACCAAAGTTCTTTCAGGTAGGATCGGGTTGGCCCAGATCCGATCCGAACAGGACCGATGCCCAGCTCTAACCACAAGTATACCCAAATCATAAAGGCAACATCATCATCACATATCCACTAATATAATCATTTGAGTACAATGCTGAAAAGGAAATACATAGATCGAAAATCAAGCTCCAGAAGACCGCTGCACGCTCCAAGCTCAACACTGCTGTAACCTAACATCACCTTCACGCATCTATCGTGCATTAGCTTATAGAAAGCTTAGAGGGTAGTGTAAGTGTGTGCACAAGGTAAGTGCCAAGTATTCAATGCAATGTCATAATCATACAATGTCGAAACAAGCGTAAGATCATGAATCATATGTTATCAGAGTAAGCGAAAATACTGACAAGTCCATGAGTCAAGTAACATCAGAATACATAATACAGATCAATTATACAAATGAGAAACAATATCAGAATACGCGATACAGATCAATTATACCAATAAAGAATCATAAAGAGTCAAATATCATATGCTATATCTAAACCATATAAATGCAGAGACAAGTAACCCAAAATGTCATATGCCACGGATGTAATGCAATATGTGGTGCGAATGGAATGACCATGCTGGAGTATGAATTCGGGATGATAGTACGTAGTATCGCAGGCTATGGGGTCCATCACAAGGGTCTTCTATCCAAACTAGTCCCATACCTAAATTTGGATAGTCAGACTCAATGTGGTAAACTCCTGATCTCAGGTTAGTCGCGTGCCCCAACCGAAATCCTGGCCTTTACTAAGGTACACGAAATAATTAGTTGCGCACCATCAACCTGAGTGGGTAGTGAATGAATGAATGAGTATGCAACTTCTGCTCAATAAGTCCACATATCAGTACAGTTCCTCTCTAGGATCATCCCAGAGTTTAGTACACTCCAAATGGCACTGCCGCTCTCCCAGCCGCACAGTCCAAGTGAGCGTAAGAAACCTCACTATCCGCCTGGCCAATAGTCGGCCATTACCTATTCGGCACGTCGATAGCGGATCCATTCACGAGCTGGTCAAACTCATCCTAGCAATACCCCCTACGCTCGGGCGAGTAAGGCCTCCCAACTGACCACGACATAGTGGGAGACGCGGCCTCCTGGTATTCGGCACTCGGGCGCTCATGTATTCACTCGGTCTCAATGTTGGGGCGTCCTATAGTACCAAGAGGGTTTAGGAATTTTCACCCAGGGCCATCTATGATAGCCTGATGCTAAAACAAATTTCTGGTGCCCCGTCTAGCCATCCACGATATGCCTGTGGAGGCTACGGCCTTGATGTCACTAGGGCGTACAGTAATCATAATGCAAGATGCATGAGTCATATAATCCAGTCATGCATCAATCCTACGCATACCGTGCACTTATGTGAGATAACCTCCCCCTATCACAGAGTCTCATAACAACATGCTCAATGACATATGCAATGATCAACCACACCTTATAACAAACATGCAGATGATGCGTATGGGCATATATCATGATGCTATGCTGTCATATACTCATAATCGGTATCAATAATCGGTATCGACCATCGACCTCTACAATGTGGACATTTAACCAATATTGCCTCCAAGGAAGGGCCCACATAGAGTCTAACATATAGTGGACCCATGACCTCACACAAGGACCTAATATACAACACGATGGGCCTTGATCAAGGCCACATATGCACAACAGGTGGGCCTTGCTCATGGGCCTCGAATACATCAAATGAGCCATGCCTCATGGGCCTATTATATATCACAATGGGCCTCGCCCATAGGCCACGAATACATCACAATGGGCCTCGCCTATAGGCCACGAATACATCACAATGGGCCTTGCCCATAGACCTCAAGTACATCACAATCGGCCCCATCACATAGACCTCCTACTCATCACATTAGGTCTTAAACACGGGCTGCACATACATTACACAGGCCGAATACACATCTCAATGGGCCTAAACTACAGGTCGCATATAGATCATATAGGTCTCAACAATAGGCCTTGACAATCGAAATCGGCCTTAATAATCGGATTCGACACTTAGAACTGGCCTCGATACTCGACCTCGACAATCAGAATCGGCCTCGACGAATCGGCCTATACAATCGGTATCGATGAGAATGAGCTTAACTAGGCCTAAGGGAAGGTCACCATGCCGGCGTTTAACCATCATTACCCAAAAATGTGGACATTCAACTAACACTACTCCCAAGAAGTGGTCCACACAGATTCAAACATACGGTGGGCCTAAATATCCAACAAGTTGCCTTAAATAGTCATCACAGGTGGGCCTTACACATGCAGCACGTGGGCCTACACATCACGGCGAGTCGATACATTGGGCCGCACCATTGGCCTAATATACACATCACGGTGGGTCGCATCATTGGGTCGCACCAATGGGCCTCATATCCAACAAGTGGGCCGCATTAATGAGCCGCACTAATGGGTCTTATATACATCAAGTAAGGCCTCGATAACTAGGCTGGAAACATATCACAATGGGCTACGACATTCGGGCCGGCAATACGTCACAATGGGCCTTGACCCATGGGCCAAAAATACATCTCAGTGGGCCTTACCAAATGGGCCATAAACACATCCTAATGGGCCTCAACTATATCATAACGGGCCTTACATCAATGGGCGGCACTAATGGGGCTCATACACATCAAGTGGGTTGCATCAATGGGCCGCACAAATGCACAATAGGTAGGCCCCGCACATGCAGTAGATGGGCCCCACAAGATGGTTAGTGTGGATATAGAATGCATACATCTAGTGGGTCACACGTCCCACGGACGGTGTGAATAAAACATACATCGAGGCTGGCCCTATATGACCTGGACGGTTAGGATGGACCATATGAGGTGGGCTCTGCTCACGGGTTCCAAATACATTACAATGGGCCTTAACCCATGAGTTTTGAATACATCTTAATGGGCCTCAACTAGGGCTGAAAGTTGGGCAGGTTGGGTCGGGTTGGTGCTCAACCCTAGCCCAACCCAAGGTTACTATACCTCAACCCTAACCCAACCCAACCTCGGGTTGGGAATTCTCAACCCAAGCCCAACCCAAGTGAGCTCGGTCGGGTTAGTCGGGTTGTTCGGGTAGATAATTGGCTAATATTTTCATTATTACATCGGTCTATCATATTTCAATACATGTCTTATTTTTTGTATTTATAATTTTATTAATTATATACGTAGTTATTTATCATAAAAAACTTCATTTTTCCTAAACAAACAAGCTAAAATATAGGAAAACTACTCCTTTAAAAGTCATGTTGTGTAGCACACAATCTATTTGGGAGAGAGAAATCCGGCATATCTTGTTAGCTTGAGTCATCAGAAATGATGTGGACCAATGAGACTCGACAACACTGAAATTTCCTATGCCTTCAACACAGACGATCCATACTCAATTATAATTTATAAATAACTTATATATTGTTTGGGTTCGGGTTGGGTTGGGCAACCCAAGACCTCAACCCGAGCCCGACCTAAGTTTTATCGGGTTGGTGTTTGTATAACCCAAGCCCGTGATCGAACTCGATATATCTTGCCCAAGCCCAACCCAATGTCGGGTCCGTCATGGGTCGGTTGGGTTGAACCCGCCTAACTTTCAGCCCTAGCCTCAACCCATGGGCTCTGAATACATCTCAATGGGCCTCAACCCATGGGCCCTGATATATATCATAATGGGGTGCCTGCCCTGGATGGCGTGGATAAAAATACATCATGGTGCATCCCATCCAAATAGTTGGACAGTATGGATATGAAAACATATATATTATGTGGGATCCATGTGTACAATGGATGCATCAAGGTGGGCCTCACACAGATGGACTGCATGGAATGAAATACATATGTCACACAAGTTCCACATCCCACGGCCAGAGATTGGACGGTGTGGATAAATACATCATGCTAGCCCACACTGCATATGGACGGTATGCTTATTCAACACATATAATAACATATAATAAAGAGGGCCCCACCATCCAGTAGCTATTGGACGATGTGAATATAGATTGCATGCTTCAAGGTGGGCACCTCGAATGGACCACAAAATACATCAAAGTGGGCCTGACGGATGGGCCACAAAGTACATCAAAGTGGGCTCGACAAATGGGCCACAAAATACATCAAAGTGGGCCCGACAAATGGGCCACAAAATACATCAAGATGGGCCTCATCACATGGGTCATATGTACATCAAATGGGCCAAACCAATGGGCCCCATGTATATCAAATGGGCCACACCCAAATAAAAGTAGTGATAATGATTTCCACCATTTAAGTTCCTAAGGCCCACCATAACATATGTTTCCTATCCAACATGTTCATAAATTAACGTAATGATAGATGAAGTGGAATAAATATTAGCTTAATAGGAAACTCCCATGGCCCTTGGAAATTTTGAACGGTGGACGTCATTGTCCACTACCTTAAACTTGTTGAACTTTAGATCTGACTTATTTTTAGTCTCAAGCCGGTTAAGACAAGCTTGCCAAATGGTTGGATGGTTTGGATGCAACACATGCATCAAGGGCGGGGTTCACATGAGCTATGGATCTGACTCATTCTTTAGCTCATGCCATGAAATGAGCTTTCAAAATGGATGGATAGCTTGGATGCAACACATGCATTATGGTGGGTCCCATGAAGACCCACCATCATGTATGTATTATATAATATAATATAAAATCTATATATAATATATACAATAATATATACACACACACACATACACACACGCACACACACATCAGCCCCACACGTGGGGTGGTCCCACCATCCAGGTGTGGACGGTGGTGTGAATAAACACATACGTCATTGGTGGGGTCCATTAGTTGTCCAGCAGCAGCTGGATGACATTAATAAAACACATACATCTATGTGGGCTCCATCCTCCGCCTGGACGGTATGAATAAAACACGTACATCACTGTGGGTACCACGTGGGACCCACCATAATGTTTATACGCCATCCAACCCGTTGATAAGGTCACGTAGACCTAGATGAAGAGGGAAAACAAATTTCATGCTGATCTAAAGCTTTCGGACGCTCATAGAGTCTCAATGGTAGACGTTTAATTCAACATTGTTTCCTGTGATGTGGGCCACCTGGGTCCCAGATCAAGTTGAGTTTTGGAGGGAGCCCACTTCAAGAAGGGGCCCACCAACTGAATGACATGGATGAAAAATACACATCATGGTGGGGCTCACGGCGTGGGTCCCTAGTCGTCCGCCCACAGTATAGGATGCCTGCGCGTCCTCTCTCTCTGTCAGCAGCAACAACAATGCTGCTGTTATTGTTTTTATTTTATTTTTTTTGAAAAACTGAGATTTGAGGTTTTTCATACGTGGGGCCCACACCAGCTAAATCCAGCCCATCTATTGCACTCCATGGCTCAAGACCAACCAAATGAGCCCAATATGCAGCATGTTTTGGTGTACCAAAACATCAGGGTGAGCTTTAACGGTGAAAATCACCATTTGCTATGCTATGGCCCGCTAGAACCTCAGATTGGCTTCGTTTTTCAGTTCAATGCCTAAAATGGGACAGGAAATGGGATGAACGACTTGGATTAAAAATATACATCAAGGTGGGGCCTGCATGAGCGGCTCACCCAAAAGCTTGTAAATCAAGCTAATGTTTTTATTTCCCTTGCATGTCCATCGTCCCTGGACGCTGGACGGTTTGGCATAACACATACTCAAGGTGGACCCTACTCAGGTGGGCCACCAAATGATGGATGGTGTGGATACAACACATATGTAAGTGGGCCCCACCTAGAGATGGCTTGGATGAAATACATGGCTCATGGTGGGGTTTATCCGAGTGGGCCAGACGGGCACATCATCACACACACAAAAAAAGTATGAACAAGAGAGGGAAAGAGAGAGAGAAAGAGAGTGGGACACGTGTGGTGGAGGGGTCCCGACACTATGGGCCCTCCCTTACATTCAATCATACATCAAAGTGATAATCAAGGTGCCATCAGCCACATCTTAGGGTCCAAAGTGAGATCCATACCATCGATCGGTAGGCCTTAAAAACATGAAAACTAGCCTATAGAAGCACCCACCTCAAGATCTTGAACTCCTCCTTTCACCGATGCGATCTAAAGCTCCAAATGTTAGACTTCAACGGTTGAGATTGGTTTTTGGAGGGTGAGGATAGGAGAAAGGAAGGCGGGCCACACTAGCTTCACCATGGAAGCCATGAACGTGGGGGATTGGATTACTTGGGAGGATGAGAGAGAGAATGAGAGAGAGAGGTGATGGGAGAGTAATGGTTGGAGAGAGGAATGGTGAGTGAGTGATGGGTGATGGGGAGAGTTGACTTTGGAGATGGGTAGTTGTACTTAGGAATGGGATGGAGTGATGGGTTGTACTTTGATTGATTGACGTGATGTATCGTAGAGATTTTCTCAAAATTGCAACACGTGGTGTTTTCTTTGAACTAAATGCGGGCCCATATCTCGTGGCTTGGGTATCGCCTTGGCGAATAAGACGCGGCATCGAAATCGCGGTGATGGCACGATCGCATTGGTACAAGTCTCAGGTCGAGCTGACTCAGACCGATAGGATCCGTCTTAGGATCGCGCGCAGACGTCGGTTACAGATCACGAGTCACCGAAATTCGACCGAGATGACCGTAGAAGACTACGGAACAATACAGACTAGGATACGGGTCTTACAGATCAGTGGGTTGTTGCTGGGATTCACTCCCACTACAGCACGTACTAAATCATCTCTCCCGTTTTGCTACACCGTCGATTCCAAATACGATTTGGGTAAGAAATCTTAACCCTAATCTTGTTTTAGGAATCCAAATAGAGGAATCGGCGAAATAGATAACCTATTTCGTGATTCAGGTAACTGTTGTTCTGTAGACGGAGAGGTAGGATTCGAACCGAGTTCGAATCGAGGAATCCGACGAAAGGTGCCGACTAAAAATGTTTAGGTTATGGTTTTCAAGGCTTTCAATGTCGGCAATGATTTATGTCTAACTTAATTATCGCCATATGATCTTAGTTACGATGTATTCGATAAACTATACATGTGTGTGAACTATGTGAATATAAAATGCATTTCATGTATTTGTTGAAATGTGTGAATGAAAGTGAAATTATAATTTATGCTTGCCATGACTATTTATCTAGAATACATGTTTGTTGTGTGTATGACAACTCCTTTGCGAAAGGATTTGCCATAATATATGCTATAAATGATCTAGTTTGTGTATGTAGTATCATGTAGTCTAAGTGTTTGTTAAAATGTTTGAATGAGATTTTGTTGATAGATTATACCTATTAAGTGTATTAAGATAGGATTCTTAGTTTCCCTAGTCATATGAATAGTTTTCTTCATGTATTGTAAATTGTCACTATATGATTTATGGATGAAATGCATATGTAGGTCAACTTGTCTAATGTGTTTGATAAGATGCTCAAATGAGATTTATGTTTGTATTGTTTGTTAAATGCTGTTATGAGTAACATATGTGATTCCCTATTGCATTTGAGTATATTTAGAATTGCCACTTAGTCTAGGCAATCGGTAATAGCTCCTGATTGAGTGGCCGAACTAGTTTCGCCACATTAGATATGTTCGATGAATCCGAGCCGTATGCTGATTGTCGACAGTGGTTAGGCCACGAGGAGTGCTTATGCGCTTCATGTCGATTAATTCAATGTGTGCTCGTACCAATCGCACTTTTCAAATAACCTTATCAGTCTATTATGTATTTACCATGTATGGACGCTACTGTTTGAATCTAAGGTACCGCTTGCCACTGCAAAGCCCGTTTCAACCATGGTACCACGATCCGCTAAGACTCATGAGCCAGGCATGGTGGTATGGAACACCGTGGTCGAAGTGTCAACTTACGTTGGGGTGACGAGCCTCCCCGTAGTGACCAGTGAGCAACTCAAACTCGTGAGCTGAATACGATGGTATGAGACATTGTATTTGAGCTGTCGGCTTACACTGAGGTGATGAGCCTTCCTCTAGTGACCTCGAGTATAAACTAGGCCTACTCTGAGGTGACGAGCCTCTCCGTAGTGACCTCGAGTATAAACTCGTGAACTTACCTATCCACTGCTTTCATCAGGAGTAATGCCCTACAACTTGCCTATCGTATGTGATTAACTAGGATTGACGACCCTAGATGGATCCCTGTTTGGGTGAATGATATAAAGGGAGGTACCTTATCTTCCCGAATCTGCTATATGAATAAGCCTAATAAATTACTTGGATAACACGACCATGCACTGTATTGTATGTGCTTTAGCGAGAAAGTGCACATTTAGGGAGTTTGCCATGTGCGATTGTGATATGATGTCGTTGAGGGAGTGCAGGTGAGGGCATGCATCATTACAACATACCATTCTTGCATTAACAAGAGTACTTAGGATATGATTGTTGTATTGCTTTATCATTACTGCTTGACTGAATTGATAACGTGTTAACCTTTGCCTTATAGTACCACTAAGTTAATCACTCACTCCCACTCTGGGACGATATTTTAAAACACCAACTAGACTGTTTTAGATGCAGATTATGACGAGGCTTATGCGGTGGAGCCGGACTTCTTTGGTGAGGAGGAGTTCTCCTACGTTCAGCTCTCAGGCGGGTCTGGGTAGACCTAGAGTTGCGTTACCGGGATTACATGGATACTGGATTAGTTGAACATTTACATTGTGACATTTGGTGTATTTTGAAACAACATTTGTATATATTCAGCCCAGCTACATGATCATACTCTGGAGGATATGAAACACGTATCTATACTTTATATATTAAATTCAGTCTTCCGCTTGCCTAATTACATTAACTCTGGGGTATAATATGTTGATTTAGTGTAATCCCACTCATGTTTAATGCACTAATATGAACAACATTTAAACATCATCATCCATATTACATGAAGTGATGCACCGGATCTCGGGAGTTGAGCCTTGCTCGACCCTTAATTTTTAAAGCATTACAAGTTGGTATTAGATTATGATTTAGATTAAACTGGACCTAGGTTATGGTAACACGATGCACACTAAAGTGCTTTGACTTAGGAAGGGGGTTATAAAATGTAGAAATGATCATAGGATCCCAAGTTTCACTGACGGGTGAAACTGACTGTTGAAATGTGACCCGTATACATCTGTGATCATGGGAAATGATCCTGATTCCTTTCTAGATCGCCAACCGATGAGTTTGGATGATAATTCAGTGAATCCCACACTCAAATGACTCAGAAAGCGTGAATATGTGCAAGATGAAACCTGAAACCACCTTAAGCAGACACGGAGGCCCAAACCACTAGAAACGGTGGGACCTAGGAGGTCCTCCGTACCATTTCGGCACCCCGGGAGGGGAAGGCCACCGCCCACGGTCCAGTGGACTGTGGCGGCACCACGCCGACCGCGGCGCATTGCGGTCCTCTTCAGCGGGCCACGGTGGGCCGCTGCCCCTTTACACTCATGTGGGGTCCTATATTCCCTACAAGGCCCTCTATCTACACCCCTTTGCCCTATTTTTCCCCATTTTCACCCCCTCTAGTTTCTAAACCCTCCAAACCCCTCAAAAATCCAATCTTTCCCCCTTAAATCTTCATTTCATACTCAATCTTCTTCTTCTTCTTCATTGCATACCCACCCTCCATCATATTCCTCAAAGCTCCTCTCTTACAACCTCCCATCTCTCTCATTTCCTCTCATTTGAGCACACAAATCCATCTTTGTGTCTCATAAACCCCAAAACCCACCAACCCATCTCATCCTTCAAGCTATCTTAACCCCATGGCTCTTTTTGAGCAAGTTGCCTCCGCATTCTCGCTCTCCACACTCCTTTCTCTCATGGAAAAGAGAAGGGTGTCCACAGATGAAGCCGGGCCTAGCCGCCCAACTCGTCCAAGGAAGAAAACGGGCGCCGGAGCAAGCACAAGCGCTAGCAAGAGCGAAGGACGAAGCGGGATCTCGATCCCCAGATTCCACTTGAAAGAGATCTACTATCGGGCATCGAGCATGGTAAGTTTTATGGCCGTAAAGTTGTGTTTGAAGCACATGTGGACGAAATACTATTTGGGATATATCCAGTAATGGACCTCTTGTTGGAATCTAGGTGGGGTCCTATATTTGAAGGCAAGTCTCATACGTGTGAAACCACTATCCGAGCCTTCTATGCCCACATACGGGATCCACTACTGGAGCCTCTACAGTTCACTATTCCTGTGGGAAGGCGAAAAGCCATAGTCAATGTAGATGTGATGACCCGGATTATGGGAATTGCATGTGGTGAAGTGCATGCTGATGAATCTCATCTCAAGAGTGTGCGAGAAAGAGATCGCCGCACGCGGTTTCTTTGGGGCCGTCTAGTTCACTGGAAGAGAGGCAACTACCTCCCATCGACCAAGATGATGGTAAACTTTCGCCTACTCCACCACATCTTCACGTATAATGTGTATCCTAAGCAGAGCAACCGTACCGAATGCACTCGTTTGATGGTGGACTTCCTGTATAGAGTTGGGCAGGGAGACAAGCTGTGTCTACTTACGTTCGCCCTACTACAGATAATCTAGACTGCACGCTCTATTAGGAGAGATATTTCACTCCCATTTGGCTGATTTATATGTAAGATTGCTCGAGAGTTCGGCTACAAACTTAACATAGATGAGCTTGCACCGATCCACTTCATTAATGACACTACGCTCAACAACATGGGAATTGGCCCTCGACAACGTCAAGCTCGACTCGATGAGTATGGGGGTGAGATAGAAAGTGAAGAAGAAGAAAGTAATGAAGTAGAGGAAGAAAGTAATGAAGAAGAGGAAGAAAATGAAATAGAAGAAGGAAGTGAGGAAGAAGAGGAGGAAGCCCAAGACTCTGATAGGGGACATCCTACTGCTATACCTGAGCACCGCCATGATCAGGCTGCCTTAGAAGCCCGCCTGACTCAGATTGAGGAAAACCAGACCGCCCTGAGACAAGAGGTCAAGTAGACCCAGGCCGAACTGAAGCAAAATCTTGAAGAGAATCAGACTTATATGAAACAGAAATTTAAGAAGATGTCTCGCACTTTGAAGGCTCTCCTGTGCTGTATGTAGGACAAGGGCGCTCCTCCGCCTTCACCAGAGTCAGATGACTAGTCGTATGATATACTCGTCTTTTGGATTATTTTGTTCATTGCTTTCTATGTTATAGCCCTTGTTAGCTTAGTTGGATATTAGTAGATAGTTTTAAAGCTTTTATTAGGTTAGCTCACATGCATCTTCTGTCATGATTCATGTAAGACTACATCTCATGTATCATGACAATTTTGGTTAAATGAAATGCATGAAGCTTCTTTTGATTTGGAATGTGTAGAATTTGAATGTTGTCATTTAAAATCTTACACGTGTTGCACCTTATGTCGTATATAGGGAATGCCACCTAAGAGCACTTGGAGCACTACACGACTCGCACTTGGTGGATCGTTTGACGGGGCACCTCCCCTAAGCAATAGCCACACAGACCCTAGTTTGGGCCCTGATAGTGACACCATGCCGGATTCACAGCCAGCCATTGGCCCCACTAATGGACCAACACCCAGTGCACCACCAATTCCAGAATAGAACCATGCATCTACCTCGATGCCTCAAATGCCTCAGGCTGCTCCTCCTCCTGATTGGTTGGAGCAGATGATGCTCCTAATGCAGCAGCAGCATCAAATTTGGATCACGATTGCAGGGGCCCTTGCCCAAAATATGAATATGGTCCCGCCTGCACTACTTGTGCTGCCTGCTGGAAATACAAATACCAGTGGTCTTTTTGAATGCTTCCAGCATTTCCGACCTCCCACCTTTGCAGGCACTCATAGGCCCAAGGAGGCCGAATACTGGCTTGATCGCATCTATAATATGTTGAAGCTGCTGCACTGCACTGAGGTAGAGTAGGTAGAGTTGGTTAGTTACATGTTCGAGAAGGAGGCTAGTCTATGGTGGGACAACATCTTACGGATAGTTCCTGTAGGGTACGTGTGGACTTGGAACGCGTTTGAGACCCGCTTCTATGAAAAGTATTTCCTCCTCACTTACCGTAATGAAAAGGGGGGTGAATTTCTTCGCCTATGACAGGGAGGGATGACCGTTGCTGAGTATGAGAACAGATTCACAGAGCTGGCCAGATATACTCCTTTAATACTAGCAGACGAGCCGATGAGAATGCAACAATTTTCTGAAGGTCTGCGGCCTGAGATACGTACGAAGATGTGTTGCGCTAGCATTCCCAACTATGTTGAGCTAGTGAACATGTCCTTGTGAGCTGAGCAGGATGGGGATAGACTATCCTGTACATGTGTGCCCATGGGTCTGAGGCCTCGACCCGATTTGTCGAACAGACCATTCCTCGGCAAGAGGTCACATGCATATTTGCCTCCTAGGCTTACGACTCCACCGACAAAGCCTAGGCGATCAAATTTGTGGTGCACCTACTATAAAAGGATGGGCCATACAGATACTTACCGGTTTACCAAGATAAGGGATAGTGGCTTTACACCACCTCAGAAGATTAATTGTCAGTTACTGCAAGCCATTTTAGCTCCACCTCTATGATCAACACCGCTAGCACAACCTTTTTACAGACCAAATGTACCTCAAAAGATCAACCGTCAGTTGCCGAACATACCATTTCTTGTGATGTCGTTTGGACTCACAAATGCACCGACAGTGTTCATGGACCTCATGAACTGGGTGTTTCGGTTGTACCTGTACTGGTTCATCATCGTATTTATAGATAACATTTTAATATGCTCCAAGAGCCAAAAAGATCACGAAGAGCACCTGGGAGCCGTCTTCGATACTCTTAGGAAGAATCAATTATTTGCTCAATATAAGAAATGCGATTTCTAGAAGGAAGAAGTCAAGTTCCTAGGACATGTTGTGTCTAAGGAAGGTATCGTTGTGGACCTTGCCAAGGTGGCCGCAGTTCAGGACTAGGAGAAGCCCGGTTCGGTTACAGAAGTGCGGAGTTTTCTGGGACTTGCTGGCTACTATCGTCGATTCATTAAAGACTTTTCCAAGATAGCCACACCGTTATCTCGGCTTACTTGAAAGGATTTTAAGTTTGCCAGGAATGAGAAGGCAGAAGCAGCCTTTCAGGAATTGAAGGATAAGTTGACGTTTGCACCTATGCTAGTATTGCTAGAGCAAGGGGTCAGATATACGATATACACCAACGCGTCTCGTGTTCGTTTGAGTTGTGTTCTTATACAGAAGGATAGAGTGATTGCCTATGCATCACGATAGTTGAGGAAATACGAAAAAACTACCCTACGCACGACCTGGAATTAGCGGCCGTTACCTTCGCATTAAAGCTCTGGAGAGATTACCTCTATGGAGAGGAGTTCGAGCTCTTTCGCAACCACGAGAGCCTCAAGTACATATTCACGCAGAGAGACCTGAATATGAGGCAAGGACGATGAATAGAAACCTTGAAAGACTTCAAGTTTGAGGTCTCGTACCATCCTGGCAAGGCCAACCTTGTGGTAGATGCGTTGAGTCGTAAGAAAACAATAGAATTTGCAGCTCCACTAATGATTGAAGAGTGGAACATGGTAGAATTTGTGCGAGACTTCGAACAGAAGCTTACAATAGAGGAGCCGTTTGAGAGCGTCTCACACATTCGCGTGTAACCACTTATTGATGATCGAATCATTGCGGCACAGAAAGAGGATGAACTGTTGGTGAAATTGAGAGAGCAAGCAAGTGACGATGAAGACTTTAAATGGAGAGTTGGTTCGGATGGGGGTCTACATTTTCGTGGCCACCTAGGTGTCCCGAATCTTCATGACTTGAGGAAGGAAGTTCTCGAAGCTGCTCACAATTCGAAGATGGTGATGCATCCGGTAGTACAAAGATGTATCGAGATATAAAGCATTCGTACTAGTGGGATAACATGAAGGCCTACATAGCAGATTTTGTATCCCGTTGTCTCATGTGCCAGCAGGTCAAGGCCGAGCATCGCCGACCTCCTGGTTTACTTCATCCCATGCCCATAGCTGAATGGAAGTGGGACTTCATATTTATGGATTTAATTTCCAGGTTATCGAAGACGAGGAAGGGATATGACTTCATTTAGGTTATTGTGGACCGATTGACAAAATCGGCTCATTTTCTCCCTATTAGAGTTTCAAGCTCAACAGACGATTTAGCCAAGCTGTACATCAAGAAGATAATACATCTGCATGGAGTACCTATGAAGATTGTGTTAGATCAAGACACGCGATTTACGTCTATTTTCTGGACTCGAATCCAGGAAGCAATGGGGGTAAAACTAAAGTTCAGTACCGCGTTCCACCCACAGACTGATGGGCAGACTGAACGGTAAATTAGGTGTTAGAAGATATGTTGCGGGCATGTGTGCTTGATTTCAAGGACAGTTGGGATGATTGTCTTCCTTATGCTGAGTTCACTTATAACAACAGTTTTCAAGCGAGCATTGGCATGGCTCCCTACGAAGCACTGTATAGGCGTTCATGCCGAGCACCACATTGTTGGGCAAAGGTTGGTGAGAAGAGTTTGATTGGCCCAAATTTAGTACAAGCGACCTCAGAGAAGATCGACATTATCAGGCATCGACTTCTTGCAATATAGAGCAGACAGAAGAGTTACGCTGATACAAGACAACGACAGTTGGAATTTGAAGTTGGGGACCACGTGTTTCTTAAGGTTTCCTTATTGAAGGGAGTCCTTCGGTTTAGCAAGAAAGGAAAGCTTATGCCGAGATTCATAGGCCCATTCCAGATTCTGGATCGAGTGAGTGTGGTAGCATACTATCTCGCCTTGCCCGCACCACTTGTCGGCGTGCACAACGTATTTCACGTATCGATGCTGAAGAAATACGTTCCTGATCCCACTCACATTATTAAGTGGGAGTAGGTGCAGTTAAGTGAAGATGCTATATACGTACTTCGACCAACAAGTATCCTGGATAGGAAGGAACAGGTGCTGCGCAGTAAAGTTATCCCTCTTATGAAAGTATTGTGGACTCACCACACTGAGGAAGAGGCGACCTGGGAAACGGAAGCTGAAGTCCGCAAGAACTGTCCTCAGATCCTCGAGGAGTACAAAAAGGTATTAATTTTGAGGACAAAATTTTTCTTTAAGGGGTAGATTATAACGTCTCGAAAAAATCCGTACAAAGACCCGAGTACCACCTCAGGCAGAAATCTTTAAAGACCGTATGTGGTGGAGATTAGATGAAAATTAATTAAGTACTAAACTAAATTAATCGGTGGATTTGCTTGAACCACTATCATACGAACCGCAAGACCCAAAACCATTAAAATCGCTAGCTCAATATTACTTAAAAACTTAGGAGAAATCCCAAAACCCAGTTGCTCTCGGGAGCACATTGAAACTCTGTATCGAACCTGAGCCGCGCGTCGAAAGTCCGATTACTGCGAAACTATAAGGTTATGACCGCCTTATTGGGCTTGACAACCATCGTGGGAATCGAGCCCAAATGGTATCCAGAAATGCACAACTTGAGCCTAGAGCGAAGTGTGTGAGAAACGTGAATATCTTTAGAAAATGAACTCAAACTTAAGTAAATTGGACCATTCGCTGGCGGGCGAAATTGAAGACTTCAGACCGTCAGATTCTGACCAAACTCTACCCATGGATCAGGGAAATTTCCCTGCACATGTCAGTATACTTGTGACCTTGATCGAGTGACAATGACCATTGAACTGATACAGGTCCTCCATGGTCGATCCACAAAACCGATCGGACTGAAATCATAACCTGACTTAGATCCATGGTCAGGGAACTTACTTCATGACGCAGGTAAGTAATGGGCCTCCAGATGAGCCCCGTTTGCCTGAAACAGACACCCTTTGGCTATAACCTAAGTACACCATGGCCCTTAGGCCATTGACATCAGTTCTGGGCCTATATAATGCCCTTAAACCACCCCTCTCTCATTCCATACTTATTCTCTAACCTTAGGAGAGAGAAGAGGGAAAAGAGGAGAAAAGAGTGAGGAGAAGAGAGAGAGAGATCAGTGGATCGTTGCTGGGATTCACTCCCACTACAACACATACTGAATCATCTCTCTCATTTTGCTACACTGTCGATTCCAAATATGATTTGGGTAAGAAATCCTAACCCTAATCTTGTTTTAGGAATCCAAATAGAGGAATCGGTGAAATAACTAACCTATTTCGTGATTCAGGTAACTATTGTTCTGTAGACGGAGACGTAGGATTCAAACCGAGTTTGAATTGAGGAATCTGACGAAAGGTGCAGACTATAAATTTTTAGGTTATGGTTTTCAAGGCTTTCATTGTCAGCAATGATTTATGTCCAACTTAATTGCTGCCATATGATCTTAGTTACGATGTATTCGATAAACTATACATGTGTGTGAACTATGTGAATATCAAATGCATTTCATGTGTTTGTTGAAATGTGTGAATGAAAGTGAAATTACGATTTATGCCTGCCATGACTATTAATCTAGAATATATGTTTGTTGTGTGTATGACAACTCCTTTGTGAAAGGATTTACCTAATATATGCTATAACTGATCTAGTTTGTGTATGTAGTATCATGTAGTCTAAGTGTGTGTTAAAATGTTTGAATGAGATTTTGTTGATGGATTGTACTTATTAAGTATATTAAGACAGGATTCTTAGTTTCCCTAGTCATATGAATAGTTTTCTTCATGTATTGTAAATTATCACTATATGATTTATGGATGAAATGCATATGGAGGTCAACTTGTCTAATGTGTTTGATAAGATACTCAAATGAGATTTATGTTTGTATCGTTTGTTAAATGCTGTTATGAGTAACATATGTGATTTCCTATTCCATTTAAGTATGTTTAGGACTACCACCTAGTCCAGGCAATCGGTAATGGCTCCTGATTGGGTGGCCGAACTAGTTTCACCACATTAGATACGTTCGATGAATCCGAGCCGTACGCTAATTGTCGACAGTGGTTAGGCCACGAGGAGTGCTTATGCGCTTCATGTCGATTAATTCAACGTGCGCTTGTACCAATCGTACTTGTCAAATTACTCGATTAGCCTATTGTGTGTTTACCATGTATGGACGTTACTGTTTGAATCTAAGGTACTGCTTACCACTGCAAAGCCCGTTTTAACCATGGTATCACTATCCGTTAAGACTCATGAGCCGGGCATGGTAGTATGGGACACTATGGTTAGGCTATCGACCTATGTTGGGGTGACAAGCCTTCCCATAGTGACCAGTGAGCAACTCAAACTTGTGAGCCGAATACGATGGTATGGGACACTGTATTCGAGCTGTAGGCTTACTCTGAGGTGACGAGCCTTCCCGTTGTGACCTCGAGTATAAACTAGGTTTACGCTGAGATGACGAGCCTCTCCATAGTCACCTCGAGTGTAAACTCATGAACTTACTTATCCATTGCTTTCATCAGGGGTGATGCCCTACAACTTGCCTATCATATGTGATTAACTAGGATTAACGACCCCAGATGGATCTCTGTTTGGGTGAATGATATAATGGGAGGTACCTTAGCTTTCCGGATCTGCTGTATGAATAAGCCTAATAAATTACTTAGCTGACACGACCATGCACCGCATTGCATGTGTTTTGATGAGGAAGTGCACGTTTAGGGAGTTTGCCATGCGCGATCGTAAGATAATGTCGCTGAGGGAGTGCAGGCGAGGGCATGTCTCATTACAACATACCATTCCTACATTAACAAGAGTACTTAGGATATGATTGTTGTATTGCTTTATCATTACTGCTTGACTGAATTGATAACATGTTAACCTTTGCCTTATAGTACCACTAATTTGATCACTCACTCCCACTCTGGGACGGTGTTTTAAAACACTAACCAGACTCTGTTTTAGATGCAGATTATGACGAGGCTTATGCGACGGAGCCAAACTTCTTTGGTGAGGAGTTCTCCTACGTTCAGCTCTTAGGTGGGTCTGGGTAGACCTAGAGCTACGTTACCCGGATTACATGGATATTGGATTAGTTGAACATTTACATTGTGACATTTTGTGTATTTTGAAACAACATTTATATATATTCAGCCCAAATACATGATCATACTCTGGAGGATATGAAACACGTATCTATACTTTATATATTAAATTCAGTCTTCCGCTTGCCTAATTACATTAACTCTGGGGTATGATATGCTAATATAGTATAATCCCACTCATGTTTAATGCACTAATATGGACAACATTTAAACATCATCATTTACATTGCATGAAGTGATGCACTAGATCTCGGGAGCTGAGCCTTGCTCGACCCTCAATTTTTAGGGCGTTATAGCCCATCAATGTGGACATTTAACCAACATTGCTCCCAAGGAGTGGCCCACATAGAGCCTAACATATAGTGGGCCCATGACCTCACATAAGGGTGTAATACACATCTCATTGGGCCTTACACACAAAGGTCTCATACACATCATAACGGGCCTCATCATATGGGTCATATATACATCACATTGGGCCGCACATAAGGACCACACATATATCATATCGGGCCTCGCTCATGGGCCACATACACATTATAATGGGCCTCATCATATGGGCCATATATACATCACATCGGTCGCATCACATGGGCCTATTATCTAAGCCTCAAATACATCATAATGGGCCACAACCCATGAGCCTCAAACACATCACAACGGGCTACAACCCATTGGCCTCAAACACATTACAATGGGCCTCATATTTAGGCCTAATATACATCACATTAAGGTGGGCCTCACACACAACATATTGGGCCTCACTCATGGGCTACATGTGCGTCATACCTCTCAAGGTGGGCTCTGCTCAAGTAGCAGGTGGGCTTGCTGGATGGTCCACTGATGGACAACCTGAATAAAATATGTCGTGGTAGGCCGCTACCCTGGACAACATGAATGAAATATACATCCCGGTGGGCCTGCAGCCCTGAACGACGTGGATAAAATACATCATGACGGGCCTGCAACCACAAGACCTAGCTGGCCTAGCCTGTTAGATCTGCCCATCTGGGATGACGGATAAGAGTTTTTCTAACTTAGGATCACCTTGGGCATACCTCTAAGTATCTTTTAAACTCAAAAGTGAAGAGACTTTTAGTTTTAGCTTTTCATTTTCAGATTTTAAGTTTTCAACTTGGGAGGTTTTAAAATCTAAGTCGCACTTAGTTTTTTCAAAACAATCTGAAATGTGAGATTTTTCTAAAACAAGATTATCAAAATTTTCTTTAACTTTTGAAAACTTTTCTTTTTAAAGTTTTAGTTTTACAACAATTTTACAACTTTCCTTGTATAGGGCATTATAAGCATCTTGAAGATCTTCTTCATTTTCATGATCACTATTCAGATTTTCTTCACTAGTTGAATCATTATTATCTAAAAAAGTGAACTTGGCTAGAGTCATAAGGGCTTTAACTTCATTACCCGACTCGGTTTTAGAATCTTCTGACTCAGAAGAGGCTTCAGAGTAGGAAGATTCATCCTATGTAGCCAACATACCTTTCCTTTTCGGTTTGTCCTTTTTAGGACATTTGTTCGCTAGATGCCCATATTCATGGCAGTTGTAACATTGATTATCTTTTAAAGATTTCCAAGTTTTAGATCTAAATCTTTTCTTTTCATTCGGTTTTTGCAAATCAACCCTCTTTTTACTTTTGAAAATCTTATAAAACTTTTTAGCTCCATATCATCTTTAGAATTTTCTAGATCAGAATTGTTATTTTCTTGAGAAATAAGTTTAGAAGATTTAAGGGTGATGGATTTACCTTTAGGGGCTTTAAAGTTTAACTCATAGGTTTGTAATGAGCCAACTAATTCTTCTACCCTCATATTATCCGTATCACGAAGTTTCTGGATCATAGTCATCTTTGAATTGAACCGTTCAGGCAGTGAGCGTAATATCTTTGCACAAAATTTACTTTCTGGGATTTTATCACCGACACCCCACATAGAGTTGACAATGTCATTCAATCTTGTATAGAGGTCCATGAAAGTTTCACTTTCTTCCATACGTATTTCCTCAAATTTGGTTGTGAGGTTTGGACTTTAGATTTTTTGACAATTGTTGTTCCCTCATGTGTCATTTCCAAAACATCCTAAGCTTGCTTTGCAGTATCACAGGATATAATTCTCTTGAATTCATCCAGTGATAGTGCGTAAGTAATTGCATTCAGAGCCTTTGCATTGGCACTACTCTCACTTTTCTGAAGAGTGGTCTAAGAAAAATGAGGTGTGACTTTCATAGTTTTGGATCCATCGGTACCAGTTACTTCAGTGGTAGGAGGGATCCAATTAGTCACTGTGGCTTGCCACATGCTCTCATCCATGGATATTAAGAAAATTCTCATCTTGGCTTTCCAATAGGCATAATTGGAGCCATCAAATGGTGGAGGTCTAGTGATTGAAAGGCTATCAAAATTTGACATCTTATAAAGCTCAGATCGAGTAGCTTAGGAAATTAATCTAAAAGAAATAATAATTAAAGTGAGTTATTAGGCTTTGATACCACTTGAAAAGGCCGAGCTAAAAGTCCTAGAGGGGGGGGGGGGGGGGTGAATAGGACTATGACAAATTAAAAATTAAATGTGAAATTTAAACAAATATAATTAAAGATAACAATTAAATAATCCCACAATGCAGAAATGTAAAACAACCTCAATTGTACAAGTATTGAGAGGTTGATATAGATGTTGTTCTAAGGACAATATTACACCAAAAACCAATGGCTTATGGTAGGACAACCTGATTCCTAGAACAGTCTGTGCATCAAAATCTCAAACTGATACAGAGGAATAAAGAAATAAATAGCAAAGAAGGAAACTAAGCTATTACAGCATTCCCACACTTACATAAAAAGATTACAACATTCTCCACAAATCCATAAAGGGAAATTACAACATCCACAAAAAGAAATAATCAATCAATCACCACAAGACCAGGAATTATAGTGGTTCACTTGTGTGTACATCAATTGTTTAGAAAAACAGCCACATAACTACTCCACTCCTTATATCCTCACATAGTGGATATTACCGTTCACTTTGAAATAACTTTTTCATGGTTCACCTAAAACCCTCACAATTATGTCTTTCAAGTGGGCTTACACAATTCAAAAAACCCCATACTCTGAGTTTTCTGGATCACCTTAGACAAACCAAAAGAAAGAGATTTTTCTGGCATAATCTCAATGAAACCAAAAGAATGAATTTACAAAAACCATAAAATACTTATCTGGATATTCTCCTTTTGATGAAGCCCGGAAGAACCAATTTGGAGTAGAAGTTCAACGTAGATGTTCAATGTTCACACTTATGAAAAGGTTCCAAGTTCTAAATTAATTTTAGATTTAAATTACCTTGGGCTAGCTTGATTTGATTTTAATTCCAAGAAATAGGAAAACTTCAATCCCTTTTTCAAATATGATTGGAATGTAGAATACAAAATCAAATACAAAAAGCTAAATAAAGAGAATATTAAATGAGCACTAAATAGCTTAAGAATATCACTAACTTATTTCTCAAAGTGTTGCCTTGAATTTGCTTGAATTGGATATCAAACTCTGAAAATCGTGCTCTATTTATAAGTGCAGAAATCGCACATTCGACTGGTCCAGAGGTCGGCTCGATTGGTCAAAGGACCAATAAACATTTGAAATTTTAGGTGTGATAAGATAAGGCCATTCCACGACTGGTCGAAGGACCTGCTCGACTGGTCGAGTGGCCTCCACGACCGGTCAAGTCCTGTCCACAACTAGTCGTGTGGGACTCATTTTAGTTGTTAGACTTTGAGTCGAGCTTGCAGGACTGGTTGAGCACTGTTCACTCGACCGGTCGAGCAGTCTCTAGGATTGGTCGAGGCAATAACAAAAAATCTCAAAAATAAGTAACAAACTTAGGACTGGTCGAGCCAGTGCTACTAGTCGAACATATTCTAAGATTAGTCAAAAAACAGTCCATGCACTTATAAAGTGACCCAATTAAATTATGTATTCAAAATGACCTAACCTACTTCTAATCATGGATTAATAATTCAGACTTAACTGTGAAATCTAACAGATAACTGAATCCAAGAGTCATAAATTACCAACATTACGTATCTCATACTTCTAAATCAAAGATGGCCTTCAAAATCACTTCGAATTCACAAGAATTTTCAGAAAAAAATTAAAAAATTTTCACAATTTTTGCTTAAGACTAAGAAAACATTGATTAGGTAACCTAATCTCCTATCCCCAACCTAAAATCTACATTGTCCTCAATGTAAAAGATAGAAACATGTAATGCACATGAGACAACGAAAGTAAAGGAGAAGTGATGGAAGGATAGTACCTGATGAAGGAGTTAAGAGGCTTTTTCCAAAGAGATCTCAACGTGAAAGTGGGTTAACACAAGAGTGAAACCAATAAAAAGAAAACTATCCTAGAGAAACTAGAAAGCAAACTATCCTAACGGCATAAAGCCGACTATTCTAGAACGACAAAAAGCAAACTAATCCTAATCCTATGAAAGAAGTAAACCTACCTATATCTCCATCAGGTTAGGAGATCAATCCTGGTAAACAGGATCATTCAGAGGCATGGACATGTCATTTGAATCAAATTTCTCAATAAATAGCTTTAAACGATGTCCATTTACTTTAAACTCATTGCCATTGTCTGTATTAGGAATCTCGACAGCCCCATGAGGATAAACATTGATAATAGTGAATGGGCCGGTCCAACAAGATTGAAGCTTACCCGAAAAGAGATGTAACCGAGAATTTACAAAAGGACTTTCTAACTTGGTGTGAATGCTTTTCGTAGAATGTGTTGGTCATGAAACGCCTTCATCCTGTCCTTGTAAATTCTCGAGTTCTCGTACGCATCGTTCAGGATTTCTTCAAGTTCATTTAACTAAAGTTTGTGTAGCGAGTCAGCATTATCCAGATTGAAATTTAGATTTTTGATTGCCCAATAGGCTCTATGTTCCAACTCCACAGGCAAGTGGCATGCCTTCCCATAGACAAGTCTAAATGGAGACATTCCAATAGGGGTCTTAAATGCTGTACGGTAACCCCATAAGGCATCGGTCAATTGAATTGACCAATCCTTACGGTCAGGGTTAACCATTTTTTTCTAAAATATGTTTAATTTTCCTATTGAAAATCTCATCTTGCCCACTTGTTTGTGGGTGGTATGGAGTGCTCACCTTATGAGAGATACCATATTTCTTCATTAAATTCTCGAATGGTCTATTACAAAAATGTGAGCCCCCATCATTAATAATGGCTTGAGGTGTTCCAAACCGAGAAATGATGTTCTCTTTTAAAAACTTAATGACCGTTCGATGGTCATTGTTCCGACACGGAATCGCTTTGACCCATTAGTGACATAATCTACAACTAGCAAAATATATAGATTTCCAAAGGATTGGGGGAATGGTCCCATAAAATCAATGCCCCAATAGTTAAATGCCTCTATGATAAGATGGGGTTCAAGGGCATCATATTTCGATGGGACAATGCTTCCAATTTCTGACAACGCTCACAAGCTTTGTAAAACTCATGAGTGTACCTGAACATAGTGGGCCAGTAAAAGCCACACTGCAGAATCTTAGCCGTGGTCTTTTTAGTAGAAAAGTGCCTACCACAGGCCTGTGAGTGATAGAAGGAGATGACACTTTGATGTTCGTCATCTAGCACACATCTCCTTAAGATTTGGTCTGGGCAATATTTAAAAAAATACGGATAATCCCAGAAGAATTTGTGTACCTCGGTGAAAAATTTCTTCGTATCTTGCGCAGTTCAATGTGTCGGCGTGAAACCTGTGGTAAGATAATTAGCAATATCAGGAAACCAAGGTGAATGAGAGACTTTGAACATTTGTTCGTTAGGGAACATGTCATTGATATGTGTCATCTCAGGAGAATTATGGAGATCATGGCGAGAAAGATGGTCAGCCACTACGTTCTCTACTCCCTTTTTATCTTTTATTTCGAAATCAAATTCTTGGAGTAGGAAGATCCATCTTATTAGGTGGGGCTTAACATTGTTCTTAGAAAGAAGATACTTGAGTGTCACATGATCTGTGTAAACGACGATCTTGGATTTGATCAAATAGGACTTAAATTTGTCCAAAGCAAACACTACGGCTAAGAGTTCCTTTTCTGTAGTCGAGTAGTTCACTTGGGCAGAATTTAGAGTTCTACTTGCATGATAAATAATGTAGGGCTTCTTTATTTTCTCTGGCCTAAAACTGCCCCAAGAGCATAATCAGACGCATCACACATAAGTTCAAAAGGAAGGCTCCAGTCGGGTGGTTGCTTGATAGGTGCAGTGATCAACATGCCCTTAAGCTTAGTAAAAGCTTCTTAGCATTGCTCAGTCTACTCGTAAGGTGCATCATTTTGGAGTAGATTACATAAAGGACGAGAGAGGAGACTAAAGTCCTTTATGAATCTTCTATAGAAACCGGTGCGTCTTAAGAAGGATCGCACATCTCGTATGTTCTTGGGGGGAGGTAGGTTAGAGATAAGATCATTTTTTGCCTTATATACCTCAATTCCTTTGGACGAGATGATATGTTCAAGGACAATTCCCTTACGAACCATGAAATGACACTTCTCCCAATTAAGTACTAAATTCTTTTCTTCACATCTTTTCAACACACATTTAAGATTCTTTAAGAAATCACTGAAAGATGGACTAAAGACAGAGAAGTCATTTATGAAGACCTCTTGATATTGCCCCACCATATCAGAAAAAATACTCATCATATATCGCTGAAAAGTGGCAGGGGAATTACATAGTCCGAATGGCATCCTTCGGTAAGCAAAGGTGCCGTAGGGACATGTAAAGGTGGTCATTTCTTGATCTTCAGGAGCTATCTCTATCTGGTTGTAGCTCGAATACCCGTCAAGGAAACAGTAATAGTAATGACCAGCTAGCCTTTCCAAGATCTGATCAATGAAGGGCAAAGGAAAGTGGTCCTTCCTTGTGACGATATTCAACTTCCTATAGTCAATGCACAATCTCCAACCAGTAGTAATTCTAGTTGGCATGAGTTCATTATTGGCATTGGCTATGATGGTGATTCCAAACTTCTTAGGAACCACCTGATAATGAACTCACGCAATGACTATCGAATATAGGGTATATGATACCCACATCCAATAGTTTAAGGATGTCACCCTTAACCACTTCCTTCATATTTGGATTTAGTCTACGTTGTGATTGCTGAGAGGTCTTCACATTATCCTCAAGATAAATGCGGTGAGTACAAATCAAAGGGTCAATTCCTTTGAGGTCCGTAATCATCCATCCAAGGGCTCCCTTATGCTCAATGAGAGTAGATATGAGCATACTCTCCTGTTCTTGCTCAAGGTGGGAAGAAATCACCACCGGGTATGTCTCATCTTGGCTTAAATAAACATATTTCAAATCAGAGGGCAAATGTTTTAGGTCAAGCTTTGGTGCCTTAAGGTTAGACGGTAGAGTGTACGATACTGATATGTGGACTTACTGAGCAGCAGTTACGTACTCATCATTTGATTGATTCATTCTGAAATGGCCACGGTATATGTCCTAGAGAGAGGGGGGGAGGGAGGGAGGGGGGGTGTGAATAGGATTATACTAAATTAAAATGATAACTGCAGAATTTAAACAATAGGATAGCCTTATAAACAAATAAATGAAAGATAACACTTTAAACAAACCACAATACGTAAATATAAAGCAATCTCAAATTCTAGTATTGAGAGGTTGATACAAATATTGTTCTAAGGACAACCTTACACCATAAAAACTAAGGGTTTATGGCAAGGATAACCTTACTAGAACAGTTTGTGTATTAAAAACTCAAACTAAAGAGGAATAAATAAGAAATAGCAAGAAAGGAATTCTAAGCTATTACAACATTCCCCACAATGTTTGAAATGTAAAAGATTACAACATTCACATCCACAAATACATCCTCCAAACTTGAATGATAAAATATATAGAAAATAAATCACACATCCACAAAACACAAAGAATTATAGTGGTTTACCTGTGTGTACACCAACTGTTAAACAACAGCCACACAGCTTGCTATTCCACTCCTAATATCCTCACACAGTGGATATTAGCTTTCACTATGAAAATAGGTTTTTCTCAGGTTCACCTAAAACCCTCACAATTGTGTCTTTCAAGTGGGCTTACATAATTCAAAAACCCCACACTTTGAATTTTCTTGCTCTCCTCAGATAACCAAAACAATGAGATTTTTCTGGCTTAATCTCAAAATAAACCAAAACAGAAGATTTACACAAATGTAAAATACCTGAATTTCTCCTTTTGTTGTAGCTCGGAAGAACCAAGATAGAGTAGAAGTTCGAATATAGAAGTTTAATGTCCAATACTCACTTTGAAATGGTTTTAAGTTCTAATTGATTTTAAATTAAAACAAGTTGGGCTAGCTCTATTTGATTTTGATTCCAAGAAGAGGAATATCACAATTCCTCTTTCAAATCAGATTGGAATGCAGAAACAAAGTCAAATATAAAAAGCTAATAAAAAGAGAATATTAAATATGCACAATCTAGCTTAAGAAGACTACAAACTTATCTCTCAGAGTAATGCCTTGATTTTAGTTAAATTGAATTATCAAACTCTGAAATTCGTGTTCTATTTATAGTTGCAGAAATCACGTCTACGACTAGTTGTAGGACGAACTACATTTTGAAATTTTAAGCCCAATCAGATAAAATCGTTCCACGACTGGTCGTAGGCACTTTACGACTGGTCGAGGGACCTCCACGACTGGTCGTGTGGAACCTGAAAAGGTTGCTGGAGTTTGAGTCGTAGCTGCAGGACTGGTCATGAACGAGTCGTAGCTGCAGGACTGGTCGTGAGTGTTCATACGACCGGTTGAGCAGTCTCCAGGACTGGTCGTAGCTCAACTAAAAAATTCTGAAAATTTGCAATAATTTAGGATTGGTCATAGAATTTCTTGGATTGGTCGAGCCAGTACTAGGACTAGTCGAATAGAGTCCAGGACTAGTCGTAGAATAGTCTAAACATTTATAAAGTAATTTAATTTGAATTATGTATCCGAAATGACCTACCCTAAGGTCATTCATACCTTAAACATGAAGTATGAACATTGAATCTTCTTTTCTTCAAATGATAGACGATCGTAGAAGTTCATGAAGCTTATACTTGAGATCTTTTGAAGCTTGACTTTGTAGTACTTGAATCGTGCTTCACTTTGAGTCTTGAATATGAACCATTGACTTGTCTCTTGATGTTACTTTCAAACTTTGAACATTGAAGCTTAAAGGAGTGAATAATGTACGTGATCTTGCATTTCTTGAAGTAGATAGTTGTTCTTGACTTGAAGCATTATCCTTGTACATGTGATGCATTGCCTTGAACATATATATAAATGTACTACACAAGATACATACCGTGGTTTTGGCACAACAAAATTTGACAATCAAAGGAGCAAATAACCATTGCACTTACACATTCATTCACTATCTACTCGGGATGGTGGTGCGTAATTCATTGTTGTGTTCCTTCACAATGGCCAGGATTTTGGTTGGGGCATGCGACTAACCTCAGATCAGGAGTTTACCACATTAAGTCTGGCTATCTAAATTTAAGTAAGGGACTGGTTTGCATAAAAGTCCCTTGTGATGAACCCCATAGCCTATGATACTAATTAAGTACTATCATCCCGACTTCACACCCTAGCTTGGTCATTTCATTCGCATCGCATATTGCATTATATTCGCGACATATGACATTTTAAGTTGCTATGTTTCTGCATTTATATGGCCTAGGTGAGGTTGATGGTATTCGTGGACCCATCAGGATTTGCATATTGCTTTGCATCCTTAATATATGATATTTGGCTTACCATGACTCTGCATTGCATAGTTGATCTACATTGTTTCCTCAGTATATGATATTTGGCTTACTATAACTCCGCATTGCATAGCTGATCTACATTGTTTTCTCAATATATGATATTGACTTATTATGTTTTGCATCGCATAGCCTGAATAAGGCTGATGGTAATTATGGACTTACTGGCATGTTTCCACATTGCTCTGATATTTCATACTTGACACTTACCTTACGCACACACTTACATCACCTCTAAGCTTTCTATAAGCTATGCACGATAGATGCCTGCCGGTGGCGTTAGGTTGAAGTAGCGTCGAGCTTGGAGCGTGCAGCTGTCTTCTAGAGCTTTGATTATCGATATATGTATTTCCCTTTCAGCACTATATTCAACTGTTTATATTAGTGGATATGTGATGATGATATTGCCTTTGTGATTTGGGTAAACTTGTGGTTATGCTTTTTACGAGATAAATGTATGTTAAAAAATCCTTCTTGTAGGATCCCAGGATCGAAATCTGGCATATAAACGCTGGATGTCGAGAATGGGGTACTAAGGAGGCAGTCGGCACAGGATTCGGTGATCAAAAATTTTGTTAGCCTAGTTTCTGAGTTTGGGGTGTGACAGATTCTGCGTAGATTTTTTGCAAGTTGCGAATTTACGGGATTTATTTTCGATTTCGTTTGAGATTCTTTCCAAGGCTATATATGGATGTAAACAGGATTGAGAGGTATTCTAAGGGTTTTGAAATTGTCCTGGGGTTTCAAAGGGTGTAGCAAGGGTGAGATTTGAGGTTGTTTGAATCAGGTAAGCTCTTTCTCTTTGTAATTTCTGCTTTCATAGTGATCATCTGTCGCTTTGTGCTATGGTTTTTTCCTTAAAGGGTTTTTCCACGTTAAATTGCTGTGTTCTCTTTGTGTTTGCTTGGTGCTATTGGATTACTATCCTAGATTCTTCTTTATGTTCTTCTACGGTCCCATAACAAGTGGTATCAAAGTTATCGTTGGGGCGCAGACTTGAATCTGAAGGATAACTATCAATAGGAAACTCTAAGTATGATATTGAGAAGTACTCAAGAAAAAATAATTTCAAGTTATGGAAGGTAAAGATGATTAACCTATTAACTAAGCAAGGCAAAGATGGGGCTCTTGAGGAGCGGCGACCGTCTATGAGTGATGAAGAATGGAATACTCTTAATAAGAATGTCTTATCCTCTATCCAATTGTGTCTCATAGATAAGGTTCTCTACAATGTCTTAAAGGAGAAAATTGCAACAAGTTTATGGGCGAAGTTAGAGGAAGTTTATGCGAAAGAGTCCCTTGAGAATTGCCTACACTTGAAGCTATGGTTGTTCAACTTCAAGATGACAGAGGGTGGAGATGTAGAGGCCCACATCGGTAGTTTTAATAAGTTGATTTACAAATTACTAAACATGGAGGAAGTGGTCAAAGATGAAGTCAGGTATGTATTTTGTTGAATTCTCTTCCAGCTTCATATGAGTCATTTAGGGACTCATTGTGCGATGATAATAAGTCTCTGAGTGTGGACACCGTTATCTCATCCCTTCAGGGGAAGGCTATGAGAAAGATATATGGTGGTGTATAGACCTCTTCTGATGCACTACTTACGAGAGGCAGGAATACTGATCGAGATACAGGATCTTCGAGGTCGAGATCCAAAACCAAGGGTAAGGGCCAAGACAAGTTAAAGTGCTGAAACTGTGAGATGACTGGACACATGAAAAAGGATTGTAGATAACCTAAGTCGAAGAAAGAAAACTCAGAGTCTTCTTCTAGGGAGGTCAATATTGTCACATCTGATGAAGAGACAAATACATGTGATGTTTTGTCTATATATGTTTATGATTGGACACTTATACGATGATCGTAGAGATGAGTGGATCCTTGAGACAGGGGCATCATATCATATGACTCCTCATTAGAGTTGGTTCGCTAGTTATAGAGAATGCGATGGTGGACAAGTCTTTATGGGCAATGACAATGCCTGTAATGTTGTGGCTATTGGTATGGTGTGCATCAAGATGTTTGATGGGATGGAGCGTACCTTGACTGATGTCAGGCACGTTTCTGATATAAAGAAGAGTTTGATTTCTCTTGTTACACTCGAGGCTATAGGGTGCAAGTTCACCGGTCTTAATGGTGTCCTTAAAGTTTCAAAAGGGGCACTCATGGTTATGAGAGTGTAGATGCATAGAAACCTTTACAGGTTGATCGGAAGCACTTAAGTAGGTGGAGCGGCAACGACCATTGTGGATTCCATGTCTACACGTATGTGGCATGTTCGTCTGGGCCACACGAGCGAGCGGGGCATGAAAGTAATTTTTTATTGATGTTTAATTTCAGCTTTTAAGAATTCTGATTTAGATATATGCGAGCATTGTATATATGGTAAACAATCTAGATTATCTTTTAAATCTGAAAAATATGTATGTAAGGGAGTGCTTGATTATGTGCACTTTGACGTATGGGGTTCTGTTAGAGGTCTTCATAGTTTTTCTTATTCATTGGCGACTACTCTTAGAAAGTTTAAGCTTACTTCATAAAATGTAAATCCGAAGTTTTCACCACATTTAGACAATGGAAGATAATAGTGGAAAAACAGTCAGGGCGGAAAATAAAGGTTTTAAGGACTGATAATAGAGGTGAGTTTACTTCCATTGAATTTAATGAATATTGTAAAGATGAATGGATCATCAAACACAACATAGAATGCCACATGCCCGAGCAAAACTGTGTGGTTGAACAAATGAATCATACTCTCTTAGAGAGGGCCCGATGCATGTTAAGTAATACTAGGTTGGGCAAGGACTTATGGACTGAGGTCATTAACATGACTTACTATTTGGTGAATCGGTCCCTTTCTACGCTAATTGATTGTAAGATCCCAGAAGAAGTATAAAGTGGTCATAAGATGGACTACTCATATTTGTGCATATTTGGTTGTGAGGCTTAGTCTCATGTTTTGTTAGTTGAGAGAGATAAACTAGACCATAGAGCCAAAAAGTACATCTTTCTTGGCTATGGTGTTGGTGTGAAAGGTTACAGGTTATTCGATAAGGTCACATGCAGGGTCATCTCTAGCTGTGATGTCATATTTGGCGAAAACTCCCTATTCCGCAAGAAGGATCAAGAGGAGAAAGAGGAACCCGAAAGGTTGATTGTAGACAACTAAATTGACACATATAATACTTAGGTAGAGACAGATGTGCAGATATATGTACAAGAGCAGGTGAAGTAGCCACCTGTGAGAAGAAACCCACCGTGAGATTGCAGGTTACTGGCAAGATACAAGGATGACTTTAATATCGCATATGCCCTCATTATAGACGAGGACGACCTGTTTACTATTCAGGGGGCTCTTGATGAGACTAATGTCGAAAAGTGAAAGGTGGCTATAGACGATAAGATAGACTCTCTGTACAAGAACCACATATGGGAGCTAGTGGTACTTCTAGTGGGCCGAAAAGTGATCGGATGTAAGTGGTGATTCAAAAGAAAATAAGATAGATACAAAGTGAGGCTGATAGCGAAGGGTTATGCTCAAAGAGAAGGAATTGACTTCACAGAGATATTCACACGGGTAGTTAAGCATGTGTTTATCAGATTCGTGTTGGCGCTGGTCACCCAATACGATCTCGAGCTGGAACATATGGACATGAAGATTGCATTCCTGCATGAGAAATTGGAAGAACAGATCTACATGAAGCAACCAGAGGGCTATGAAGTTAAAGGGGCAGAGAACAAAGTTTGAAGGTTAATGAAGTTCTTATATGGATTGAAATAGTCGCTTAGGTAGTGATATAAAAAAATTGATTCTTTTATGTTGAGTCAAAATTTTACTAAGAGTGAATACGATCACTGTGTCTATTACAAGATACTGAGTGATGGCAAGTTTCTCATCCTCGTACTGTATGTTGATGATATGTTGATCACCAGTCATGACATATTTGAAATTGATGTACTGAAGACTTAGTTATCAAAGACATTTGAGATGAAAGATTTGGGGGCTGCAAAGAGGGTTCTCGGCATAGATATTCATAGAGACGAGAAGAGGAGTAGGCTTTGGTTACCACAAGCAGGATACCTTGAAAAAGTGTTGATCAAGTATGGGATGGATCAGGCAAAACCAGTGAGCATTTTTCATGCAGCTCACCTTAAGCTTTCCTTAGAACAATGTCCTAAAACAGATGAAGAAAAGTAGAATATGTCTCATGTGCCTTATTCGAATGCGGTTGGCAGTTTAATGTACGTCATGGTTTATATGAGACTAAATATTTCATAGGCAGTTGGTGTTGTCAGCAAATACATGTCAAACCCTGACAAGCAACATTGGGAAGTGGTGAAATGGATACTTCGATACATTCGAGGTACAAAAGACTATGTCTTAACTTTTAAGAAGACGGGGGCTAAGTTAGTTGGGTATGTGGATTCTGACTATACAAGCAGTGTGGATTCCAGAAAGTCCACTTTAAGTTACTCATTTGTACCGGCGGGTGGAGCGATTAGTTGGATGTCAAAGCTTTAGTATGTGGTGACTCTTTCCACGACCGAAGCTGAGTATATGTCAGTGACGAAAGCATTTAAGGAATGTGTTTAGTTAAGAGGCATGATAAATTAGTTGGAGCTTCAGCAGGAAGCCATGCATGTTAATTGTGATAGCAAGAGCGCTATCAATTTGGCCAAAAATTGTTTATCATTCACGTACTAAACACATTGATGTTCTTCACCATTGTATCCGACATGTGCTTGAGGAAGGAGGCATGACTCTGGAGAAGATTCATACTAGCGTGAATCTGGTGGACATGCTCACCAAGGTAATTCCTGCAGAGAAGTTCAAGTTCTGTGAGACTTCTCTAGGCTTGGTGATGGCGTAAAAGGAAGATAGAGTATGCACGAGAAACGTTGATGGAGCTATGATGGAAGGCAGAGATAAGAGAAGAGGACAAGAAGTTACATGATTAAAGATTGAAGACATGGTGGAGATTGTTGTAATAGATGTCTTAAATCGAGTCTGTTACTAGGACTGTCGATGCCATCAACAATATGTTTGATGTCACCTTCAATGACATCGAACAGTTCTCAATCCCATCGATGTTTTCTGGATTTTCTTTAGTTGGTTGCTGGACTAACCAAGCAGTTTTTTGATGCCATCGATGAGTATTCAATGCCATCGACATGATTAGTTCGATGCCATCGAGAATTTTTGAAAAATCATGTTTTTGTCTCTCGACAGTCAAGGTGTTAGTTCGATGCCAACTATGAGTGTTAGATGGCATCGACAGATTCTGCACAAATTTTTTGCAAAGCTACGAATTTGCGGGATTTGTTTCCAATTTCATTTGAGATTCTTTCCAAGGATATATATATATATATATATATATATATATATATATATATATATATATATATATATGGGATTGGGAGGTATTCTAAGGGTTTTTAAATTATCCTAAGGTTCAAAGGGTGTAGCAAGGGTGAGATTTGAGGTTGTTCGAATCAGGTAAGCTCTTTCTCTTTGTAATTTCTGCTTTTATAATGATTATCTGTCGCTTTGTGCCATGTTTTTTTTCCTGAAAAGGGTTTTTCCACGTTAAATCACTGTGTTCTCTTTTTTTATTTTTATTTTTATTTTATTTTTAACAAGAGTATATATCATGCAAAACCTTTACAACTCATTTGGGATAAAACCAGTGGAACAGATCCTGACAGAAGCCTATTGTAAAGAACCGAAAACTATCTACTTGGGCCAGGCCCAATAATAGGAGCAGCTTTAATTGCTCCTAGACCCACTTTATCGAGAAAAATAAGACCCCTGATTATAGGAGGGAGCTCAGCAAGATGACGTGTAAGAAGAGAAATTTGGAACTCTGACCCCATGCGGGATATCCCATTCGTTGGGCCGTTACCTTCCCTCAAGACATGAACAAACTTAAACATCCCGTTGACCCTCATCATGTCTATTTTCTACAGCCAATACTTCCAACGCCAACTTGGCTTAGAGGAGCAATTAAGGAGAGCCACTACAATCTTAGAATCTGATTCCACCTCGTCCTTGGTGAAATCAAAATCAAGGCAATGGGCTAAGCCATTGTAAACTACTCTAAGTTCGGCTCTGGTATTCAAGCCAACACCGTAACCCACCGAGAAAGCAAAGCATAGATTGTTGTTCTCCCCTCTATAGATACTGCCACTGCCCGACATCCTTAAGTTACCTTTGGCTGAATCGTCGAAGTTAGCTTGACCCAACCACTCTTAGGTCTCAGCCACTTCACTAGCAACGAGAAACACTTATTCAAGTTGGTAGCCATCATGCCCAGATCTCTCAGCCACGACTGGTTGGCCTTATGCTGCCTCTTGCTTATAGTAGTATCTTTACACATGGACGACAACCTGTGTTCTCTTTATGTTTGCTTGGTGCTATTGGATTAATATCCTAGATTCTTCTTTGTGTGCTTCCGCCGTCCCCCAACAATTTGTACATCTTTTTTTAATATTAACAAAGATTCTGGGGCGTGACCCTTCCTTTTAGAAAAAAAGAAGAGAGGAGATAAATATGATGGGTTAAGCTTTTTCAACCATATTATTTTATAAATACATATCTTGGTTCCCTCACTAATATAGACAGAAAACCCTAGTCCCATTGAGAAATTTTCATTAGGTGAAAGTGTGGAAAATCGAGCATCCCTATTCAACGATATCGTGGCATCGAGAATGTCTCTCACTGAGGTATGCGTTTATGATTTCAGTTTGTAATATCTATTATTGATGCATAGATGATGCATTTATTCCACTATTCATATTATAGTTCAAATCTATGTTGGGTAAATGATCTAAATCATCCATGGTTACTATTGTCATGTCAGTGTGATATTTATATGGTAGCCCTTAAAATGCATGTTGAACCTAATGAACACTCAGAATCAAACCATTAGACAGCCTTAGTATCACTGAAACACGAACATTTGACCATTTCTTAACATATTTGACTAATAAAATACTAATCACTAATTTAAAAATTATATTTCAGTGGTAAATATTAAACTAAGTTAAGAGAAGACTAGACTTAGTCAATCCAACTTGACTGGACATCAAGTCAAATGGATGCGAGAGACGAAAACATTGTGTATGCTCATGTTCATTTAACCATGGGGATAAAATATGGATACAAGGGCTACAACTCCCCAAACTTGACTAAGCAAGTTTAGCTAGGGTTAGGTCAGGTTGTTAAGGTCCTCAAGTTTGGTTTGGGTTGAAAAAAGCTAACCTAATTTGAATGCTGGTTGGGACGTCTGCAGAGTGGGCGAGAAGGCAAAACCGTGGGCTAAGTGGGTATGGGATGCGAGGCTCCGTCTCGAGATCTCCATTTTTCTCTAGAGGTTAATGCAGGGGGCGATCCCTGTTGAGGACAGGATCAAGAAGAAAGGGGTTCACCTTGCATCTAGATGTGTTTACTGTGAAGTTGAGCTGGATTTCTCTCCCCAGTCAGAATCTCTAGGCCATCTTTTTATCAGTGCGGTGTTGGTAGCAAAGGTCTGGAAGGAGTTTAGCGACATGTTCGACTTTCATATCCACTCCCACAACTCGGTTGGTGATAGGCTTTCTGCTTGGAGGCAAACTTATCTTCCAAGAGGTAGTATGTCCCATCTTCGTCGCATTACCCCGTGCTTGATTGTCTGGGAGATCTGGAGAGCCAGAAACTTAGTAAAGTTCGATGGCATTAGGCTGAATGTTGGCGCAGTGGTCAGTCGTATCAAGTGGCTGCTGGCGAAAATTAGCAGCGGGCTCCCCAACCCCAACACAAACAAGAACTCCAGTGCTTAATCTACCACAACCTTGGGATTCCAGCCCCATCTCCCATTGCTAAGAATCTCTTGATTGTGAAATGGGTCAGGCTAGGTATGGGATGGGTAAAAATAAATGTGGCCCAGTTCAGCTGTTGGCAACCTAGGCCCGTCTGGGGGTGGTGGGATTTGTAGAAAATCTTTCGAAAATTTCCTTTTTGCCTTCTCTTTAGGATTTGGGGAAGAATCAAACAACATGGCTGAACTTTGAGCATTGCACGATGCAATGGTCTTCAACATATCATTTGTGTGTAATCAGGTGGTGATAGAATTAGCCAGTATCATGTACACAATGGATGATTCCAATAGGGCCGGCCGCACTAGAGTATCTAATTCTCTCAATCCCAATCCATCTAGTGGGCTTTCAGCGTCAACTATGAAGCCCTCTCATCCTACGGTGGTTACATGGCTGAAACCAAATAAGGACTGGGTGTAGGTGAACATGGATGGATACTTAATGGGAAATCCGGGGAAGTTCGGTGGCGGAGGCGTATGTAGAGATCACAAGGGTGATTTGATCTTTGCTTTTGCGAATGGCTATGGGGAGGGCTCAAACACAATTGCCGAACTTAGAGCGATTCATGATGACCTCCATCACTGTTTCTCCCTGGGATATTCCAGAGTGGTGGTCGAATCAGATTCGCTCCTCGCAGTGAAAGTCATGCAAGAAGATGTTAAGTTGGGGTGGAAGTGGAAATACTGGCTTATCAAGATTGATAGGCTTCGACTCAGAGGTCAGGTCATTTTTATACACATATTCAGGGAAGGGAACGCCCCAGTTGATGTCTTAGTGCGCCTGGGCAGCGACTGCCAATCCCCCTACTTCTGTTCCCGTATCGCTGACCTCCCTCCCCATCTTAGAGGTCTCCTTTTCCTAGACAAGATGGGGTTGGGCTGAT
This sequence comes from Magnolia changhungtana, assembly GCA_030180095.1. NCBI lineage: Eukaryota > Viridiplantae > Streptophyta > Magnoliopsida > Magnoliales > Magnoliaceae > Magnolia > Magnolia changhungtana. Next base: position 3,370,275 of record JASAUF010000336.1, read on the forward strand.
AAGGGTACCTTAATGTGGGGATCACCTCTGTCTTTTCTTCTCTAGTTGCTCTTTTCATTGAGTTCCCTTATGATAGACGTTCCCCAGATCCTTTTTCTCCTGGGGTAGTCCGAATGAAAATTTTGGATCATTTTGAATGAAATGGGCAATTCCTCTTCTTCTTTATATATATATATATATATATATATATATATATATATATATATATATATATATATATATATATATATTCTCAATTTGTGGTGGATGTTTTTAGGGGTAAGTCGAATCCAACGTGGAAGTGGAGCTATTGGCTGATAAGGATTGAGGGCCTTAAAAGGAGGAGAATTTTTACAATATCCCTAATCCCAAGAGAAGGGAACGGGCCGACAAACGGGCTAGCAAGAGAAGGTGCAGCTACACCCTGATCCATAGCTCAAGTAGTAGACTGAGTGAAAGATACCTCCTTTCAACACCGAGGTCTTGGTATCGATTCCCTAGTGCGGGTGGCTAACAGTGAAGTGTGAACTGAGTGGGTGTAGTAACAAGCTAACCAAAAAAAACAGAAGAAAAAAGAGAGAAGGTGCGGCTAGTCAGGGCAAAGCCTTATTCATAAAGGCAAATGACTTACCCATCCGTATAAGGGGTTTGTATATGTTAGATAAGGTTAGATGTCAAAAAAAAAAAAGAAAAGAAAATAAAAAAGATTGGGTTTGGTAGATCAAATTTAGGGCAAGTTAGGTCGGGTCGGTCCGGTAATGGGTTGAGTCATTTTAAGGTTAGGTTATAAATATTGACTGTATTTACTAATCCCTAACCAAACCCACTTACTATACAGCAACCAACTTGCGCGCGCGAACTGATATGGCACATAATAGTTGGATTGGTCACCATAGATCACGGTGAATTCCATCCATGCATGGCTGCGTGTAGATCTTGACCATTGGATCGCCTAAATCATTTTAGGACTTCGTCACTTGGCCGTTGAAGGAAAAATTGGAGTTTCCACTACAAAGACCTTGCAAAGGAAAGAAATCTCGCAAAGGAATTTAAAAAAAGAAAAAAGAAAAAAAGAAGTAGAGCTGAGGAGAATTGAACCCACAACCTCATGTGAAAGAGGAATACATTTCAAAATATTGTATCCGTCATGTAATTTTCCCCCAAAGAATGAATACACAGGCAATAAAAAAGAAAGAAAAAAAAGAAGCTTTAATTCAAAAAAAAGAAGCTTTAATTCTTAATTCAATGAGAGAATGCTTGAGAAGAAATGTAAGACTGCCGTTCCTTATGGTAAAGCCCTTTTTTTTTTTTTCGTGAACAAAAACATCGTACATTGGATAATGTTCATCCCAGTAGTTAATGCACTTACTTCAACATCTGGCATTCAACAACAGATTTGAGTAATTGGAGATGCAGCAAACTATTCTCCATCAGTATAACAGTTTAGGCAAACAGAAAAAAACTGTTAGACCTCATGCCTTTTTTTTTTTTTTTCCAGAAACATCTGCTTTTTTTGATCTGGACAAAAATTACATTCGGGTCTACCGAGGAAAAAATGACCTGCAGAAGACCTATCCTAAGAAACAGAAAAAGCATGGACAAGAAAAAGAACATGGACCAAAAGTCAAAAAGAACTAGGCTTGACAACATTTCTGTCCTCTGGAAAAAAAAAAAAGTTTTAATTGTCTTTGTTAGTAATTATGTATACTAACAGCCTATTTGGCTTTGCAAAGTTTTTTTTTTTTTTTTTTTTTTTTTTTTTTTTTTTTTTTGGAAAATTATTTTGTAGACTTTAAACACGTAATTTAATCATTTTAACAAGAAAATTTTCAAACACCGGTTTCATAGGGCATAAAATTGAAAAAACAGGTCAAAACAGGTCATTTTAATTGTTCATCCCTTATGGTAAAGCTTGACAACATTTATGGTCTACTCTGGAAGGTGGGCCCCAATATTGGAGACAGGTGGGTGGAAATAAAAAAGTTTTAATTGTCTTTGTTAGTAATTATGTATACTAACAGCCTATTTGGCTTTGGCTTTCTAATGGATAGATTGAATCTCAGACCTACGCCTCATAATGGTAAATTTTTATTTATTTATTTATTTATTTATTTTTTTTAAGTGTGAAATTCCATTGATTCTGAAAATTATTTTGTAGACTTTAAATGTGTTTGGTTAAACACGTAATTTAATCATATTATTTCCTACAAATTTCCAACAAAAGAAAGAGTTGAGAGTGATTCTTCTTTGTTTGTAAGTGAGTCCAACTCTATACGGGTCAAGTGAATCCTGATTCATTGGCAACTTTATGATTATAGGAAAATTTCGTTTTTGACAGGTCCGTTGCTTACAACATTTTTAGTGCTTCTAGTCAATGAATGATTTTTATAAACTTTTTTGGTAATTCATCAATAAATCTATTTTCATCCTACAAAATTCATTCCATTCTTAAATCGAGAAAAATTACTAAAATTCTTGAAATATCAGTTACCTGAAACTAACAATTTTCTGAATAGTTTCAAAACGACCTAAAATTAGTCTCATTTAGTTCTGGTTTTATTTTCTCTTTATTTTTTTTTTTCCTGAAACAAGTGAATCACCTCAATTGTAATTGTATTTAAGAAGATATATGATTTTGAAATCAGTGTATTTAAGCTGTCTACTGGAGTCCATTGCATCAAAGTAGCATTGGAGCAAGTTCGATTTTTGATGGAAGAATTTACAAATAATTCAACGTTCATTTGATCAAATATGGGTTAACATCTTTGAATGCCAACATGAAATGGTATAATTCACATTTTCTTCCTCTACTATCATAATAGAAAGTTATTGATTTGAGTATGCCACTTTTATTTTATTTTAATTTTTTATTTTTATGAAGATGTTAATTATGATATTGCATATAAAAAAGTTGATTTTTTTAGATGGCTTTTTATGAAAGATTGTAAAGTTGAAGAGATATATGACGACAATGCTATGGTTTTTAAAGATGAGAAGGTTTTGTGTGGCAAATAACTTTCAATGTATGATAAAGAAGTCACAACTACCTTGTCCTCCATCAATATTCTCCTACGTGAAGGTTTGTACAATGTAATTGAAGTAGTAAATAAAAATTTTTCTACAAAGATGAAGTTACATATATATTTGACTCAACTATATGATAGCAAATGGTTTACATTGGTTTGGACATTCAAGGAAGACAAATCATGTCAAATTGTCAGGCTACGTCATAATTAACTATTAAAGAAGAAGTCTATTCCAAAAGGTATCACATTTCGAACTCAAGGATGAGTTCTTCCAAAGAAGGGGGAAATGAATGCACCTTCCATTAGCCCAATTTAAGAGGGAAGCCCAACCCATATATCAAGCCCAAGCCTGTAAATTTAGCCCATGATTTTCAGCCCAACTGCATATAAGTATCTTTATAATGCATGGCTCTAGGACCATGCAGTATGCATAGAAAATGAAAGAAATCTTGAAATTTATTTATGCCTTAGGAAGATCTCTCTCTCTCTCTCTCTCTCTCTCTCTCTCTCTCTCTCTCTCTCTCTCTCTCAAAAATGATTTTCAAGCTGTATTTTGTTTTTAGAAATTCGTAGTATATGTTGGGACTCAAGGTTATTCTTAAATATAGTTAAGAGGGGTACTTAGTGTAATTGGTTTATATAAGGACCTATTTCGCAACGAGAAGGCAATTCATTTTTTAGTTATAAAAAATATATTATTTCCTATAAATTTTTAGTAGAGTTGAGTGATTCTAGGTTCATTGGCAACTTTGTGATTGCGAAAAATTTCAGTTTTGATAGGTCTATTACTTACACCGTTTCTGGTACTTCTAGTTAATGAATGATTTTTATAATTCTTTTGATAATTTATGAATAAGTTTATTTTCATCCTACAAATTTTCATTCCATTGTGATTCTAAGAAAAATTATTAAAATTCTTGAAGTACCAGTTGCCTAAAGTTGATGATTTTCTAAATAGTTTCAAAATAATTATGTAAAATTGTTCTCATATGAGTTTGGGTATTATATTCTCTTTTTATTTTTCCTAAGATAAGATTTATCAAGGTTATTTTGACTTTTGAATCACCTGAAGATATATGATTTTGGATTATGTGTATTTAAGTTGTCCATTGTAATCCATTATCACTACTACATCGTAAATGTGTAGTGTGTACATGAGTCATACTGCACATGCCCCATGGGGCTTAGTGAATCTCATCTCTGGAGAAGTTGGACAGATGAGACTTTTCCATAACTCCTGTTTACAGTGTAGTGAGGCCCACCATGATGACTGTGCGACATCTACTTTAAATATCAATTTCGCCATATCATGTTAAGGTTTGACTCAAAAAATGAGGTAGGTCCTAAACTTAAGTGGGCCATGCCACAAGAAGCCATGCGGATTCCATATTCACCATTGAAACCTTCATGAGGACATTATTTTTCTTAAGCATGTTTATCAAACATGCACTTTCTCATGTAAGCAATTCTCAAGAAAAGAATCAACTTTGCAATTGCTTCCAAACAAGCGCAAATGAAAGTGGTATGTGAGATATAGAAAGGATGGGAGATAGAAAGTGGGAGAAATTGACAAGGGGAAAAAGGAGAAATTGTATAAAAGATCTAGGCTACACACCCAAAGAGAGAAGGGGGTTTATGATTTTAACAACAGGTAACAATCTCCACATTTTCTTCTACTGTGGTCTACTTGAGCTATAGGTTTGCCTCATTGTTTTAGGTTAATATTCTCACATATGCCGATGCAACATATGTACGGTACGTATTTCCAATAGTCATCAAGTGGCCCCATAAAGCCTTTGTTGCTAAGTCTCCCTACTATTATGCTCCATGCGGGCTACATGCAAAGATGAGAAAAAGTTCAAGCAGGTTAATCACATCAAAGAATTGAAAAGACAAGATGCTTGTTGTGAAATCAAGCCATTGTCAAACTCTTCTTCGGATGAAATTTGAATTATATGTTGAACACTGGTCACATTTGTTAGTTCAAAGAATACCTTTGACTTCATTTAAAATATTTCCCCACAACCTTTGAATATTGAAACTTTAATTTTTTTTTTTTTTTTTTTTTTAACCTACGAAACTATTTACGAGCGTGAAAATGTCCAAATGTTGCTGCATTTGTACTAGTATAGATTTTTAAGCACACAACTATTTTTAATTAACATTTATTACTGCTCTAAATATATATCATTACATTTTTCATTATGTATCTAGTTAAGTCAAGTAAAGACTCTTCCAAGTTTTCGTGTCAACCCAATGAGGTTGGAGATCAAGTTGAGTCTAAGTTTTGGGTTTTCAAACTGTGCCTAGAAGCAATGGAATTATAACTTAATCAATGAAATTAACATTGTTATTTTATCCTTAGAAAGTACTAATGGTGCCTTTGGAAGTTCTATTGCTTGTTGGAAATCAAATGGCATAGTAATTCAAATCACCATTGGGCTATATTTAGCTACCAGCCAAACGCCGCTCTTATTACAAACGAATGCCGGATTTGATGGAAAAGTGAAAGCATGCAAACGCTCCATGAAGTGCTAAACGCGTTTCTGAAATGGCGGATTTTTCTCGGTGGCACACAAATGGCCCACAAATGCACCAGCGCACTGTTTGGCGTTACTTCCAAATTGGGAAAACGGACACCTGAGTGCAGAGTTACGCCGGCTAGAAATGGGGCATCTACAGCTATGACATTAACTTACCGTCCGTTGGCAGGGATATGCTATTCTTGGAAAATTCATATCAAATGTAGAATTTCCTTCAAATTTCAAGATTCTTGCTATTGTTTGATGAAAGTAAAGATCTCATCAATTCATATGTCCACAACAATGCATTGAACATTTCTTTCTTTCTTTCTCCATCTCTATGATAATCAAGAAACTTGAGCATTGAGTACTGCCCAGGCTCTTCCGAGGAGTGTAAGAGGGTTTTTGGTTATGGACAATGTTGGGTTAGGTAGCATAAGAGTCTAATGTTCCCTTTGTGCAGTTAGTGTTTAGCCTTTTCAGTTTTCATTGCAATATGATAGGCTCGGCCCTCTCTTTTTGTTGGGGCCGGCCTGAATGGCTGTACATTTTCATGGTTGATATATATATATATATATATATATATATATACACACACACACACACACACACGTGGGTGGCTCTGTCCCACCTTTTTTTGGAAAAAAAAAAAAAAAAAAGTACTGCCCAGGCATTCAGTTAGATTTTTTTTTTTTTTTCTTCAAAAAAGAACTTGTTTTATTTATTGAAGAAAAAAGACTACACAGCCCCTGATTATAACTTCGGGCCGCCCCCAGACTCATAAAAACAGCCTGGGGCTGCCTATCATATATGCAAAAAAGGAAAACAGAAACAATGAGCCCAACTCCCTATCACCCCTTGCAAACGTTCCCCAGACCCATCTTATCCAGGCGTTCCTTTTAGTTCACAAATAAAAGGAAATAGGACAATTGGTGCCCTAATTACTTTTCATGCGACAAGGTCATTAATTTGTACCAGAAACAAGTCTTTGGTATTACAAATTCATTTGAGCTTTTAAACTTTCCTGGACGTTTCTCATAGTTCCACCATTGAGACTCTTTAATTTTTCGTCAATGAGGTTTAATTTTTATGAAGTTTGTCATTTTCCAGATTGATATGGAAACAAATTGAGCTTGAATGCAACATATGGAAGTTGATAATGGAAACCGCGTGAACATTACAAAATGCAACTTGTGGTTTCTAGGTCTTAGAAAATTGCTGCAAGTCTAATATGTCTTGGATTCATGATATTTCAGGCCGCGTTTGGATGCACTGTTGAATTGAATTGATTGCTTTACTGTGGAGAGTAAAACAAATAAATAAATCAAACCATTGAGTTGGATTGCGATTATCGATCAGTCCAAGAAGGGGCGATGATCAAATTCTATCCAAAACTAATCACCTAAAGGCACCTATGCTACTATTGTGGTACAAGGCATTTATAGTCACAAGATACATTGAGGGGGAAGATAAAAATTAATTATTTTAATGCATCTTGTGGCTAGAAAGCCTCATACAGCAAATAGGGGTGAAGGCTGTTAGGACAGATACATGTCTACCCATACAACCTATATACAGATGTAAATAGGCTAGAGATAATCTTAGATTCACATAAGCTAGACATACGCGTATGGTAATCTGTAGCCTGTATCGTTGTATGTACGCTGTATAGATATACATGTATATCTATCCTAAGACGTCTGTAAGTGACCAGTTCTCAATTCTATTTATACCTTCCTAAGCATCATATAGAGGGGTTTGCTTCTGAATTTCAATAATGTTGGTTTCAAGTTGGACTTGAAATGAATGTAAGTTCCATTTGAGGGCTACTCCTTTGTTATGAATGCTACATTAATATGATTTGATCATTTCCCCCTTGATTGAACCAATCAATCCATCGGTGCATCTAAATGCAACTTATAGATAGAAGATGATTAAAACATAACACTAAACGAAGTATTTTGTGTTGGTCATCAGTCATGTTATTTCGTGAATCTTAATCCAACTTTTCCATCTATAAACATGGTCTAGACTAGAAGTCCACAAAATGAGATGTACTAGGAAAAGGATGGTGAATTTAGAACTCATAGGAAAGTGAGGAAACCACATCAAATACAAAATCACATAACCAGATACAAAAAGGAGAAAGCAAAGAACAAAAAACCACCGACAGATCAACGAGCATGAAGTAAACCAACTTGGTGGAGTCACATAGGAAATAAAATCCTACTGGCAAGATCCTAGCCCTTAAATTTATTTTTTTATTTTTTATTTTTCTTCAAAAGGAAAATTTTTATTAAAAAGGAGAAAGCTACAGACATTCAGGCAGGGCCCCACAAAAAAGGTAAGGGCCCCACTTATCATATGAACTCATATACAATACCCAATCCAAACCCTACAAGAAGGCAGCCTATAATCGACGTCTCCTAATGATCCTAGCCCTTAAATTCTTAACCACCCTTGGAATGTCCAAGATCCAAGCACTAGATCTCCTTATAATCTCTACCACAATTATCAAAAGAATAGCATGGGTTCCTTTTCCATGTATTCTACATCATAATTAAATTTCAATTTTCACTGTTGCACGAATCTCTATAAGCCAACTGATGTGGTCGCATGTGCTGGACAATGTTGCATGGTGGTTGGACACATTCAACGATGTATGATGTAAGTAACAAGCAATCTCCTTGAAGATGCAATGTGATGTTCCAGTCTACAAATGCTTCCACCGGATGAGCCAAATCTATAGAGACAATGCTAAAAACAAATTATCTGCTAATCACCATTATAAGTGCATTTGTTTATGTTGACGCTTGCCAAGTTGTCCACACAAATGTTTTAATATAGAGGACGTATCTGATACTCTGGCAGTGTGATGGATGATACACAGGGACATGCATTTGTGCACATGGTGTATATTTAACTCAGATTAAAACGTCCAAAATATTGGAACTCACCATAGACTAGTTCGAAAGCTAAAATAACATTAACTGGATGATTGTAGTATTCGACTACAGCAATATGTTTTCCGAACCTGAACCGTTGATTGATTTTCATGTTGACCGACTGTCCATTTGATATCAACTAATTGACCAGTTAAGGCATTGTTATACTAAAACTGGCATTTTATAAACCATCTAAGGAGGTCTCATTATATATGTACGGTTTAATTTTAGTTACATACATGCCAGGTGTAAAATTTCTGAGTGCCTGTGTATCATCCATCACAATCTGAAGAGTATCAAAGCGTCTCTCTATAATGTATGTTTGTATGCTCATTGATAGTATTATATGTGCTTGCTTCAACACAAAGCACATGCACGGAAGAATGATGTTGTGTCTGTCCAGATTCGGGTTTTTTCGACCCACGAGCAGTAATATAATAGAATACACTATCTTGTTTAATATTTGTGGAAAGTAGTCATGTGGGTTTTTCAGATTGTGCAAGTGGGGCCCATGTTTCAGTCATCCAAATCGTTTATTATGATCGGCCCGAATCTTGATGATCTATACAATGAAAACCTTCCAGGAGGGCAAAATCCTACTCCTTCGATTGGTGGCCTGAAAATAGATGGTTAAGAAAGGAAATCAGGAACAATTTGTAGTCATCTCAGAAAATGACAATTATCTAATGGTTAGGATCTTCAGATCTGTGCATTTTTTGTGCAGATCAGTGAATCATCGCCCACTCGTAAAAGCTCAAAACCTGGAAACTGTGTAAATGTTACTCGGGTCCAGCTTTGTGTAATACATCCACTACTAAATTTTGATATGTAACTTATCAGGCACTCTTGCTACATACATGTGGCACACATGTACAACATCGACACCGTACATATCTCTGGTCACACCCCAAAATCACAAGATCCCATGATCTAATTTCCCCATTTGGAAGAACTTTGGCAGTCAACAAATGGTTGGCCATTCCATAATCGTCCATTTCAGATAATCAGGAGTCCTCCAACAAGTGGCCAGGATCATTCCACCTGTTTCTAAAGCATCCAAAAGAGGGTCATGGTCCAGATCCCATACATGTGCCTACGTGCAGAGTTAGAATGCCAGATAACTGACTCACATTAATACACGCGAATAAAACATTCGGAACAAGAAAACAAAATCTACCATATAGTACGTAGTCATGTGTGTGCATATGTATGAAAGTACATATTCGTAAAATAACCTTTCACGACTTACATGCAAGCATGCACGGGGTTTCATGACGTATGCATGTGACCATGCATCCATCCATCCATCCATGCATGCATGTTGCATGGTAACCTCGAGAAATTACTCTTTTCTTCGTGAATGAACATGCAGTGTACACATCTAACTATATCAAACCCTCACCCCCACAAAAAAAAGTAAATTTTTTTTTTTTTTAAAGAAAAAGAAAAGAAAAGAACATGATGAAGTAAAATCGGACGTGTAATGATTATAAGAGAAAGCAAGATAATCACAGCCATTGGATTCTCTGACAATATGGAAAAGGTTAGCAAAATAAAAGATCAGAAGCGCCCGTGACAATTCCGACAAAACTGCCACTCCACATTGAAAATAATTACCATAACGACATCCCCCATATGCCTTCTGCTGCCCTCCGGTCGAGACCATTTCTTGTACACGACAAAAGCTCAGAAATTCGAAAAATAATATATAAAAATGTAAATGTACGGCTCGGATTGATTGCGCAGGTTAAGCTGTTCATGTTAGAGCGGCTTAAAAGCAAAACGGAAAAACACTGCAAGGGAAATGCAGGTACGGATAGAAAGCAGTAGGGAAAGATCCATGCTACATGGAGGTAGCTTGGTCTGCCCACGCAGTTATCTCATACGAAAATGAAAATAAAAAGGGAGAAACGATCACATACAACGCTTCTTTTCCTCTAGCATGTTAAATTTTTAGAAAATCCAGACCGTGAAACAGGTGACCAGAATCATAGAGGTCATGTGTACCGAAAATAGGATCAATCTATTTATTAGATGGGTGAAGATCGTAGCGTGGATTTATTTTGATGGTTTAGAAACTATTATAATTAGGACATCCTGATCTTATAAAATGTGATATTTATGATGTTTCCTATGATTTGAATGGATCAGATTTTATACATTTCTGATATATTAGCGAGAAATGGGTGATATACCTGAAAGTTCACAACGCAAAGTTGTATGGAAACAACAAGAGCATTTTAGATAGATGAAATGGAATTATTACTAATGACTGTTAAGGTAGAGAGTCAAACGTGGTCAGACTCAAGAGAAAGAGAGAACGTTAATAGAATGTCAACAAAGCAATGTAATTACAAATTTCTCTATTTTGAAGGGAGTAGGTAAGGGAGAAAGGCCAAACCACTACACTCCCTGCACCTGCAAATGTTACACGTGAGAGATGTGGACCATTCGTTATGTTGGCTCCATACGGAGTTACCTAAAAAATCAGGCCTGTCTGACCATCAGTTGGACAACACACCTAAGGAAAATGGACGGTTTGAATAAATTAACCAATGGTTCACATTCGACTTGTACATGTGGCCCACCTGAATAACCGGAAATGATTGATTATTCTGATGTCGACATATATGAGGGGGACCACCTGATGAATGGGTTAGATCTCACAGTCAGATGCCACATTGGCTAGTAATATATCAGAACTTACTCTGGCGAGTAGCCATAGCAAAGCTCATACAAGAGAGAACAAATAAAATCTAGACAAGATGATAGATTCACGTCGACTCTCTCTCTCTCTCTCTCTCTCTCTCTCTCTCTCTCTCCGTGAGTGTGTTTGTGTAAATTCTCCACAGAACAAAGGACCTTTTATATAATAAAAAATCACCTATATCTCTTAGGAATAACTAGAACAGGAGAAAGAACACGAAAAAAAAACATGCATTTAAGTTCAAGACTTTCTTATAAAGAGAAAGAAAACTAGTTAAGGGAAGAGATTAAGAAAAACCATGAAGGAGATAAAACCCTCAAGGCACATATACGTGTATAAAATCCTAATATGGTACTTATTAAACAATAACACCACATTATCCTCAACAAATATACCAAGTTGAGTTACATACCTAGATGTCCTTCTATCTCTCTCGCTCTCTCTCTCTTTCTCCCTCTTATCATTCTCATTGCAAGTTCCCACCTCCAAAGGTCCGATTTGTTGTTGCAGACTTCATTTCCGAGTCCAAAGAGCCAATGTCGATTCCATGATGCTGGTCTCTTTGTGAAATTGTGCCACTCATGCTCCTGACCATCCCTGCGACGCCAAGGAAGTCTCTTGTGAGTCTATCTGATCCCCCAATACTCATAGCAAGGTTCTGATGTAGCTTTGCTTCGTCCATGTTACACAAGTTTGTGTTGTGATGGTGTTGTTCCATGGAGACTCTACTAGCATTGAAACCACCAAATCCGGTCTCCTGTTCATGTCCACCTGTAAATGTAGCAACTCCTCCGGATCCACCTCCAAACATAGAAGAGCTTCCATTTGTAAGAGAATTCATGAGATCTTGGAAGTGGCTTTCATTTTCCAGTTGTGATCTCATGTTCTCTCCACCACCACCACCAAAACTACCCCTAAAAGTAGTAGACATTTGTGGCCTATCAGGTTTAGCACCACTTGAGGAGCTGCTTCCAAAGCCTCTCAACAAAGAGGCACCATTGCCGCTTGTGGTTGCACCCATTTGAGCAGCTTTTTGCAGCAAGGCAGTTGCGGACATTTGAGGGATAACGGCATCATTTTGCATTGAAGAATTATAGAGAGAAGAGACACCGGATCCCATGTGGTCGCCCATAAGGTTACTTGAAAAGATTGTTGTTGCCTCCCCGCCACCATTTCCATTGCCAAACTGATCAGGAATCAATAATCCAGAAGAGGATAGATGGCTGCTGCTGCTGTGGTTGTTCACATTGTTGCTGTTGTTGATGCTGGTAGTGCTACTACTGTTGGAGAAGAAGCTAAGGTTGAATAGATTCGCTGCGGCCGCAGCAGCAGCAGAAGAAGAGTTGGTGTTGCTTTGGAGATCAGGAAGCTGCATCAATCCATGGAAGGATTTGCTTTGCAACAAGCCATGGTGGGATTGGGATTCATCATGGAAATCTTGGTTTGAGGCGGGGAGGAAGAAGGTGGAAGATGGGCCCGGTTGTGTCGGACGGAACGGTGATGGATTTGAAGGAGAGATTAGGTGATCGAATTGTGCTCCTCCGGGTCCCCTGAGCCTCAAGAGATCAGCAGATGGGTGGTTTTGGTCCTGTAATGAGGAAATTTGAGAACCCACTTGAGATAGGCCTAAACCCATGTTGCTACTCCCATACAAATGGCTTCCCATGGTGTTGAGCCCAGTGGGCAGCCTTGCACTCTCTTGAGCCAGTGCATCACAGAAGGCCCTGTGGGTGATGAAGCTATCCCTCCTACAAGAAGCAAAAACAACAATGCATGAAATTCAACTCATTAACGTTGCATAGAATGAAAGATAGTTTCTTTTAAGGTGGAGGTCATACAGTTTCAACAAAGAAGCATAGGACAAAGCAAATTGTAAGAAGCAAAATATAAGATTTTTCTTCACCAGAAACAATGGAGAATTGCAAGAGCCTAGCTCATTTTTCATCACAAAAGAAAATTAAATAGAAATAATTCGATGAAGTTCACACCGTAGAAGAAGATGTATGAATATTGCAAAAACCTGAAAAGCATAAATGACTAAAACCCCATTTTTAGATCTGGTTAATTCAATTAATTTACTGAACAATTTACATAAAAACATGAAATACAAAGGGCCTCAACTAATTTCACTTCACCAAGAAACATAATAATAAAAGAAAGAGAGCTTAGGGAAATGCAAGCATTTTCCTCACTTCACTAAGGGAAAAAAAAAAAAGGTACTTGCATGAAGTTGCTCCATTTCCCCAATAAGAAAGGGAAGATAAAAAATTAAAGAGATGGAAAGAATTTTGCAGGAACATGAAATGTGAAATAGGTCAATCAATCAATCAAAGAAACCCCACTTCTAGGACTGGCCCCAAATTAATGAAGTAGGAGAATTCTAACAAGAAAGATAAAAGCCATCAAATCAAGAAGCCCATTTCCAGGACTTGTTCTTCAATTAATGCCCCAGGCCAATGGCCTGTTTGTTTTCCCAGGCTGGAACTCCACTCCAAAACATGAAATTCACCAAGGACCCCATTTCAAGTACTCCCTATTCCTGGAACTCTTTGTTTCTTAATGGCAACAACTTAGATTCAAATTGCAAAATATCATCAATAACGTTCCACCTCCACCCCTTCCCAGGCACATCTTCAATCAATGCAACACATGAGAGAGAGAGAGCCTCTAGCTAACGTTTTCATCAAAAGTGAAACCTGCAGGGACCCAGCACTGCAAGCTCACATCTAGCCACCCACAAGAGAACAAACCTGCTAACCCTCGTTACATGGCAGCACGTGAATAGGAAAGGGGCAGCAAGGGCAAAAAAGGGCGGTGGTTCCAAGGAGAAAAATGAAATGTTCTTTCTTTTGAAATCTCTATGACCATGGCAGTCTCAGAGATAATTCACGTGGGAGCAGTTCCGCTACCTTTTCCCTCCACGTACTAATCCCATCATCCTCTTTAGCTCTGTCTGAAAAAAAAAAAAAAAAAAAAAAAACCACATACCCAAAACAGCCCCCTGGGAAATAAAGACACCCAATTCCACGACTCCACAAATCTTTTCCTCCTCATGTCACACAAAGGAATCAACCCATAACAAACCCTTCAAAAATTAATTTTTTTTTTTTTTAAAAAAAAAAAAAAAAAAAAAAGAGAAGAAGAAAACCTCCTACAAAGCCCACATCTCCAATTTCATTTCACCCATCCCAAACCCTAAGATTACTAGTTGTAATTTTATCATTTGTATTAATTGTAACATACAAAGTATGATAATAAGAATAATTTACCTTGAGAAAAGGGTGCCACAATCACATCTGTATTCTCTTGTGCCACAAGTCTTCGAATGGGCCTTCCAATCAGACTGCACAGCATATCTTTTAGAGCACTTATCACACTTCCATTTCTTCTCACCATGCTTTCTACAGAAGTGTTTCTTGATGCCTGTGAGGTCCCCAAGTGCCCTAGATGGGTCATGGTGCACACATGTGGGCTCTGGGCATAGATACACCTTCCTCTTCACCTCCTTTGTAGTCTTCTGCCTAAGCTTCCATGGAAGGTTGTGGCCTCTCCTATGCAGCTGTAGGTTTTGCTCCCTTTGGAACCCCTTGTTGCAAACCTCACATATGAACCTATTGGTGGCCATCAGGGTCGTGGGGGACAGCGCAATCACCTCTGCATCTGGATCTGTGAAAAGGAAAAAAAAAAAAAAAAGATAGAAAAGAAAACCATGCAAATGAGATATTATTATTAGGAAATTACAAGAGAGAGAGAGAGAGAGAGAGAGAGAGAGAGAGAGAGAGAGAGAGAGAGAGAGAGAGAGAGAGAGAGAGAGAGAGAGAAGGACCCAACTAGGATTTTCGTGAATGAGATAAAATGGAGATGTGTATATGAATGCATGCATGTAAGTATGTGGATATAGCTACTTGCTTGGTGTTCCTGGGAGATTCCTCTTCTTCTTTTGAGGCGGAACTGTTGATGAAGTGGGTGTGGAGGAGGATTGCTGCTGCTGGTTGATCTTGTTCTGATCTTCTTCTCTGATGCTGAAGAACGGCGTCGATGAAGAAGCTGCTGCCATCTTGAAAAATTCCTACTATCTCCTTGTCTTTCTCCTTCTTCTCGCTGACTAAACTAAATCACCCCAAATCTCAGAACCCAACATGAAATCTCAAGCTCTTCTATAGCTCTGACCCACCCCTCCAAGCCCAAAGAGGAGAAGAAATAAAAGAAAGAAAAGAATTGAAATTCTACTATATGAGTATTGATCTACCTCCACGAAACTCTATTACAAAGAAAGAAAACACAAAAAGGAAAAAAGAAAAACCTGAAAAGCTAAGATACAGTTTTACTCAAAACTAGAATAAGAAAAGAAAAGAAAGAAAGAAGAAGACCAAATTCAAAGACCTTCTCTCCTCTCTTCTTCTCTGTTGTTATTGAAATTGAAGCGATTCTTCTTCTTCTTGAGCTAGTATCGTGATATGTTCCAATTCGTTCTTCATGGAACAATTTTCTTTGCAGCTACAAGCTTTGGCCTGAAATTGCTCTCTCTCTCTCTCTCTCTCTCTCTCTCTCTCTCTCTCTCTCTCTCACCACAATAAAATACAAAGGAGGAAAAATGAAATACTAAATGAAGGAGGGAGGTCTGTGTTCATGCTACTCTCACGCAGGCTACTGTGTCGTTACGCGGCGATGGATTGGGGCCACCGACCTGTGGCCCTTACCCTCTCTCTCTCTCCTGCGGCCCTTACCCTCTCTCTCTCTCTCTCTCTCTCTCTCTCTCTCTCTCTCTCTCTCTCTCTCTCCTCTATTGCTCGTATCTTATCCCCCACGTCCCGACAAACCTTCCCCTTCTTCCTTCTCACCATCCCCAGTGGTAAAAATAAAATTACAATTATGCCAGTAAAAGAATAAATTATTTATATATTTCTCAAATTTACCGTTTTGACCTTTGTAAATATTTCTTTATTATTATTATTATTATCATTATTTTTCCATTTAGGCCCTCTTCGGCTTTGTTTTTTTTACCTTGGGAAAATAGGGCCTATTTGGGGCCACATTACTATCATTTAATTTTAAATCTTCACCTCACTAGCATAGTTATTGGAGAAACCGCACTTCCTCTATTATTAGAAAATTGTAATTTAGTAGAGACGTGGTGAACAACACACACAATGTGCCATGCATTCAACTAGGCATGCCATCACAAGAGATGGCCTCTTTTTGAAAATTAGGTAGTGGGCCACAATCATGGATACAATCTTAACTGTTGGTACAAGTTTTAATAGATGTTGATACTATCGATAGTGCAAGTCAGCTCAGTAAATTTATTTTGAATGGCACTAACACCCTAAAAAAAGCATAATATCAGGAAGATTCGAGTTATTAAATTGTGCCAACCAATCCACTAAACATGTGGCGCTTGCCTACGTCAGTGGAAATCTTGAGTCTAAATATAGATAAGGGTGGCAATGGGCCACGCTGCCTGACCCTTTATGGTTAGGGCTTGGGCCCCTAAATTTGGCTCAAGGGCTAAGCCCATGCTAGAAATTTAGGTTTGATGTTAAGCCTGGCTAGGCTGGGAAAATGATGAATGGCCTAGATTAAAAAAAGGTCGTGGTTATATAAATGAATGCATAGTTGAAAGATATTTGTGACTAGTTCCCATTTAACGTAAATGTGTAGTTTAAAGGCACTCTTAGATTTTCATCAATGTTTCAATGATAAAACCATTTATATGGTGAGACTTGTGGCAGTTGGAGGGGATAGCCAAAAGTTGAGGTTGAGGCATTTTTTTTCACCTGCTTAGTGCAAAGGCTTAAGGTACTACGGCCAACCTTGCAACAAGCTTAGCAAGCACTCATTGCCATCCCTATCTGTTGATGGAGGCCCTTGGAAATGACACTAATTAATGATCTTTACCATTTGAGTTTGCGTATGATTTGGAGCAGTTAAAATATCTTTTTACTGTCCATTTGATAGCCATAGATTGTTTGATTTAGTGTGATTTTTTTTCATATATATATATATATTTACATATATGGCTTGTGTAGTGGTGGAAATGCACTGGGTTTGAGTATGGTGCAAGAGTACCCATACTTACTAATGAGTGTTGCACCCATATACCTATATTGGGCTTGAAATGAACATCCATACTTGTATCAATTAAGGCATTTTTTATTATTATTTAAAACTATAACTTTTTTCATTCAAAGCGCACAAAACATACACTGCAGCTGATTCGGGCAGGGAACAGAGAGAAAGAACTGGGCCGCCTATCATAAACTATACAAAAAATAGAGAAAGTAGACGAAGCAAGGGAAGGGCAGCGTTAAGACTAAGGAGAGAAGCTATGGTGATGGATGACACCTAGCCTAGTTTTGTCCAAAAGGATCTGGCCTCTGATGAAACGGGGAAGGGAGGAGATATCTGAGAAAAAGCTGTCAGACTGCTGCTTGCTTCCAATTTTTGCGAGGCTATCCGCCGGCCCATTAGCTTCGTGAAGGACATGGGATATTAAGAAAGAGCCTCTGTTAATGAGAGATCTGATCCTGGATAACCAGTAAGTCCATTTCCAAGAATGGGTAGTATTCTTCTGCAGGCACTGGACCGCCCAACTAGAGTTAGATTCCAAAATGACGTGATGATGCCCAAGGTCTAAACAGAACTTAATTCCATCATGAATGACTCGCAATTCAACATAATTATTGGAGGTAGCCTCATACTCGATGGCGAAGGCGAAAATGAGGTATCCCAAGTGATTACGATAAATCCCGCCACCTCCTGCAGGACCGGGATTGGATAAGGCGGAACCGTCCACGTTCAGTTTGAGAAAATCGTCTCTCGGTCTGATCCACCTGACCAAAACGAAGTGTAAGAGGGCTGAGGGGCACGGCTTTGACCGGGGATCACAGGATAGGCCTGAGAGATAGAGATTGCATCACCCACAAATTGGGGGAAGAGGGAAGTCAACCACCATCTGACCTTAGAGAATATCTCCACCTTGGAGGTCAACTTGTTATCAAACTTGGCCGCGTTCTTGGTTTTCCAGATCTCCCAAAGAATGAAAGCAGGGGTAAGTCGAAAGCACAAAACGTTGTGATTTCGGGGTAAGGGTCAGAACCACCACCAATGAATTTGCTTTACGATAGATGAGTGGTGAAAGAGAGGAATCCCAAACATAGCAGCAACACTTCTCCACAGGTAGTTGGCCAGCGCACCATCTAAAAACAGGTGGGAGGGAGATTCAATATTTGTAGAGGAGCTACCTGCGCAACAGCTGCACATAGACACCAATTGAACACCTCTTTTTTGGATGAGAGTATCGATGGGCAGGGCACTTCTCAACAGTTTCCAGATAAATAAGGATATCTTGGGGGGGATCGAAGAATGCCAGACTATCTTGGTCCAGGGACGCATTTGATCAGTATGTCTAATGAGGTTCCAACCGGTCTTAATCGTGAACTTGCCCGAAGGGTCAAAAGGCCATAAAAGGCGATCATCCCTGTCTGATGTGCAGTATGCCCCCAGAGAGATGTGATGGGAAAGCCACGCCGTGATAGGAGAAGGAAGATTTTACTTGAGGCCGCTAGCGTCGATAAAATCAGCTACCAGAGAGTTGCTGGACAAGTCTGGGATACTGAGGGACGGAAGGGAGTCCAAGAGGCCCAAACCGAATTAGTAACTATGCCACATGCTGCATGCCCCACGCCCGATTAGAACCTGAGCATGTTGGTCAAGAATAGGGAAGAGACACAACAGCGATTTCTAGAGAGGGGAGGCCAAATGCAGACGAACAGGAGAGGGCGCTGGAGGACCTCTCTATAAGTATTTTGAGCGCATGAAGGAACCCCATAGGCTGCTATCGCTGTCCTGCTTGATGCCCCATGCCAGCTTAAGGTGGAGGGAGCGAATAATATCAACTATCTTCTTGAGACCGAGACCGCCCTCGAATTTAGGCCTGGAAATACAACTCCAATTTCGCCAATGGAATTTTAAATTTTCGTCTTTGCTACCCCAGAAGAAATTCACGAGGATCCTCTCAATCGCCCTTAGGACTTGCTTTGGGACCATTGTGGCTGCAAGAGTGTGGATGAGAATCCCACTGAGAACATGAGTAATCAAAGTGAGCCGACCGGCCGGGGATAAAATTCTAACTTTCCACCCGTTGATTCTAGTTGCTAGCTTATCAAGCAGCGAGGAGAAGAAACTGCTTCTACCTTTTCCTTTGAAAATAGGAACTCCTAGATAGGATAAGCCACCAGTAGCCTTGGCAATCCCCAGAATCCTTTCAATGCATCTGATCCTAGATAAAGCAAGCTTAAAGGAGCAATAAAAGGCGATCTTGTGTGGGTTGATTCGTTGGCCCAAGACTACCTGAAAGCTGGAGAGAAAAGTATTGACAACCTGCAGGGATTTCTTGGCTCCGTTGATAAAAAGAATCGTATCATCAGCGTAGAGGAGATGTGAAACTTGTCTGCAACCTTACTTCACTTTAAAAGGAGTGCACAGACCACTGGTGGTGAGATGAGAAATACCCCGGCTAAGAACTTCGGAAAAAAGGATGAACAGGCTTGGGGAAATGGGGTCTCCTTGACGCAAGCCCCAGGTTGAATGGAAGAAACTGCAGCTAACACCATTTACAAGAACCGAAAACCAGTTATTATTCCAGCAGGCTTCAACTAGCTACACCCAACTGGCGTCAAAGCCAAATTTCAGCAGGAACTTTTTCAGGAAATTCCAATTAACTTTGTTATACGCTTTTTCCAAGTCCACCTTTAATACAATATTGCCTCCACGGACCTTCCTATCTTTGTCCCTGTAAATCTCTTGCCCTAAAGCAATGTTCTCAGCAATATAACGGCTTGTAATAAAAGCCCCTTGCTCCAACGAGATCAACTTTGGAAGCAGGGAATTTAATCTAGGAGCAAGCACATTGGCGAAGATCTTGTAGACTACATTACACAAACTGATTGGTTTGTAGTCCGCGAAGGAACGGGCCTCAGGATTTTTAGGAACTAAGCAAATCAGCATAACAGAGAAGGACCTGGGCAGCACTCTTCTGCGAAAAAAATCCACCATTGCAGCATGAACATCGCTGCTAATGATAGACCAACAGCTAGTGAAGAAGGCCGCTGAAAACACATCAGGCCTGGGGGTGCTGCCGCTCGGTATTTTGAAAGCCGCCGACCGGACCTCCTCAAGTGAAGGACTGCAAAGAAGAGCGGCATTGTCCTCAGCGGAGACCAGGGATGGAATGTGCTCCAGCAGATCCTCCATGGCTGACGCTGGGGCAGTGACAGGGTCGACTGAGAGCAGGGACTGGAAAAATGAAACTGCCTCCCTTTGAATGGTGATCGGAGATGCACCTGCCATCATGCAATTGGATCTTAGAGATACCCAGTCTGCGAACCTTCTCAGATGCCGACAGGTGGAAGAACTTCGTGTTTTTATCTCCTTCCTTTAACCAGGAGAGCCGGGACTTCTACTTCCATAAGATCTCTTCAGCCAGCTCCATCCTGGACAGCTTACTTTTGGCCCTAGCAAGAGTAGCTGCCGAAATCTCAAGATTTTTGTATCAATTAAGGTGTTGAGTACTCATTTATCATTTATGATTTGAATTTTTTTAAAAAGTAATCAATGGCTTAAAATATAAATAAATTTGTATAATAGAAATAAAAAAATGGCCTTATTAATAGATGCCTAAAAATGAGGTAACAACACACCACTCACACCAAAATGGGTACTCGAACCCATGACCTCGTGTTGAACTTAATATCTCATTCTAATTAATAGTGATTATAAATTAAAGTTCTTGACGTTTAACATATGAGAGGGTCTACTATACCTGTTTCTAGATGAGCGCTGATTCGGAGATAGAGCTGGGCTGGGTATGGGCTGGTCCACCGTTCGCCGAAAAACCCCTCCCTCTCACTCCCTTTTCATAGCCAACATCCCCTTTACCTCCTCCCGGGAGGCCCTTCTCGCTAGGTTTGAAAAGTTTGGGCGCGTGGTCGACGTTTACATTCCCTTACTTCTTAATGGCCGCAGGAACAGGGGATATTATTTCGTTAGATTCAGGTATAAGCGGGATGCGGACTCTGCTCTGTCCTCCATGCAGGGTAGGAACTTTGAGGGGAGGAAGCTACTGATTCAACCGGCCAGGGGGAGGAGGCTTGAAGATGTCCCTTATGCACATCATCTGGCAAGGAAGGCGCATCTCCCCCCACAACTCACACCTCCTCTTCCACCTTAACCGGCTCCAATCAGGGAGGAATGCAGGCCTTTGCGTCGACCGCTTTGTGATGATGCCCTAACCCCTGTGGATCTAGTGTGCGATCAGGAATGACACCGTGACCACCACATCTTTTCCCTAAAGGTTCCGGGACGGGTCTCCAATGCCAGGAGAAGACATCTTTCCAATGCCCTAGTTGCCACGGCCTTCTCCCAAACCCGCTCTATTCCTTTTTTGCTGGATGCATTCAGAGATTCTCCATTCAGCGCTGCCCTATTGAGCTTAGCCAGAATCTCTGACCGAAAATTCCTTATTTCGTTCCGATCTAGGGAGGGAGCCTTGGCTTTCCTGAACAACTCCATCCTTCATCATTCCATGAACTTCCTCTCAGTGCAGCCTTGGAGCCCCTCTTCAGTTTCCACCAGCACTGGTACTTGGATCTGCATCTAAGGTATCCCTCTCCACGCCTGGTGTAGATAGACGGTCGAACAGATTGCTAGCTTCTTTGGAATAGTGGTTGACATTGACAACAACACTCTTGATGGTTCCTTCCTTATGTTCGCGAGGGCCAAGATCATCCCACACCCGGCCGCTGCTCTCTCTAGAGTCATTAACTTGGAGGTCGAGGGCCGCTCATTCCCCATTATCACCTTGGTGGAGCAAATCCAGTTCAAACTAACTGATCGGGCTCTTCCATTCGCTCCACCTTCCCCTTCTCAACCCGCGGTTAACACCCGAGACTGGTAATTAGAACCCCCATCCAATCATGCAGCCACCCTTCCTGGTAATCAGTCATCCTCGGAGGATTTTCCTATAATAACAGCTAATCCTGATGATGCTCGCCTGCCAGCCATTTGCTCCAATGCCCATGACAATCCCCTTTCTCCGTCCAAAGCCAATCCCGTTGCAACACGCCAGCAAGGTGTTTGCTCAAATGCCCCTGAGAGTCCCCATCCTTTAAACTCCTTACCAGCCCTTCCCGACCACTCCACTTCCAATGTGGGTAGCCAACCTCATGCTACAAGCTGGGTGCACATCCAGTCTGGCTCTGCCAACACCCCTGCCCTTTCCCCTCCCGCCACTACTTTTCTACCAATTTCAGACAATTTGGAATTTATCCCCTCAACCCCTATGGACCAAAGACTTGTGCTCTTGCCCCCTTCCCCACCACTCTCTGCTACACCCCAGGCCCCCCATTCTCCTTCTCACCCACTCAACCTGGTTTGCAATACCCCAAGTCAAGAGCAGTCCCAGATTCACCTATCCTAATCTGCCATCGTCAGCCCCATTCGTTCTGAGGAGATATCGGCTCAAATCATTTGTACCAAGGAGAATAGACTGGAGCCTTTGGATAGGTGGAGCTGGCCTGGGGACATGCTATCCTGGGACCTTGTCAGCGAGGACTCTTCTTACGGCACTGATGAAGGTGAGATGGACCCAGATCCAAATATAGGGGCTCTGTCTCATATCAGCCACTCCGCAACCCATGACAATCTGAACCTTTGGGTGGAGATCAGAGGAGACCATCCCCCCTATGCCTACCAGCCTCCCCGATCCATTAAGCCGAGGCCACAAATCTCAGCTGAACAAAGCCATGATCAAGAAAAAAAGGAACCTCTTAGTTCGAAGGAGCTACAGACTAGCTAGAAACCAGAACAGAGACAGACTTGCAGACTGCATTTCTGATGGTTAACATTCTCTCATGGAACGTGCGTGGGATAGGCAACTCCCCATCCCTCCGACATTTGAAGAGGCTGGTAAGGAAAAAAATAATTGTTATTCTCATCCTCTAAGAACCTATGATTAGGCCATCTCGTAGACAGGTGACTGCCACCAAGCTTGGCTTCCAGCATTCGATTTTAGATGATGTTGTTGAAGGGAAAATCTGGATCCTCTTCAACCCTCCTTTTCAACTGTCCATCGTCGTAGCTGCAAAACAATGCATCACAGTTAGAGTTTCCAGGGAAGAACTGACTGCACCAGCATAATCTCAGCTGTATACACCTCCTGTAATAGGGCTGCTAAAATGTCCTCTGGGATGATATCATTGTAATCTCAAGGGGCACCAGCGGGCCGTGGCTGGTTTGTGGAGATTTCAACTCCACAGTGTCGCAAGATGAGAGGATTGGCAGCAATGTTTCCAATTGTAAGAGTATGGCTGACTTTAGGAATGCAATCAATCAATGTGAGCTGATTGATGCAGGTTTCTCAGGCTCCAAGTTCACCTGGTGCAATAACAGATCGGGCCTTAGTCGTCGTTGGGTGAGAATTGACAGGATGTTGTTTAACTCGGATTGGTTGGCCTGTCACCCTAGGAGCAAGGTGGAACATCTCACTCGAGTCTTCTCAAACCATTCCCCTTTGTTTCTGAACCTTGAGGAAAGCTCTTACTCTGGCCCTAGGCCTTTTATTTTTCAACGTATGTGGACAAGGCATAAAAACTTCAGCCAAGTCGTCAAGAAAAGTTGGGATCAAGATGTTGATGCATCCCCCATGGTTAGGATGTTTCTGAAAATGAAAAGGCTCAAGATGATCCTCAAGAGCTGGAATGCAGAGGTTTTTGGGAATATTTTTCAGAAGATCAAGAAAGTGGAAGGCAATATCAATGAGGCAGAGGCTAAGCTAATCTCCTCAGGCTCGGAGGATGATAAGAAGAAGCTGGACGAGGCTCTGGCAGAGCTCAAGCTTGCCCTCCTCCAGGAGGAGGTCTATTGGAAGCGAAAGTCAAGAATCTCTTGGCTCAAGGAAGGAGACCGCAACACCAGATTTTTCCATGATTTAGTCCTTCTCAAACAAAGGAGATCCTCCATTTCTTCCATCAAGCTCCAATCAGGGGACACGATCACTTTAGCGACAAATATCGGGGAAGCAGCGATATCTTACTTCAAGCAACTTTTTCAATCTGATGCCTCCCCTATCCCATTTGACGATGCCATCCTAAATTGCATCCCCAACATCATCTCGGACCAGACGAACTTGGCGCTCTTACTTCCTCCATCTTGGAAGAGGTCAAGGAAGCAGTGCTTGCCATCCCCCAAGAAAGTGCTTTAGGCCCAGATGGGTTCTCGGCCGCCTTCTTCGCTTCTTGCTGGGACATTATCAAGGCTGATTTACTTGCTGCGGTGTGTGAATTCTTTAAGGGAGGTACATTTCCTAGAGCTTTCCAATGCACTTCTATTTTTCTTATCCCCAAGAAAAGGAATGCGGTTTCTTTTGCTGACTACAGGCCCATCAGCTTATGCAATTGTATTCATAAGATTTTTTTCAAGATCATCACTTCTAGGCTGTCCACTGTCCTACCCTCTATCATTTCCAACGAACAAAGTGCATTTGTCAAAGGTCACTCGATTGCTGAGAGCATCTCTCTTGCCTCTGAGATGACTTTTGAGATTGACCGAAAAATCTGCGGGGGCAACATGATCGTCAAACTCGACATGGAGAAGGCTTATGACCATTTGGAATGGAGCTTCATTAATAAGGTTCTCCTGAAATTTGGCTTTAATCCCTCCCGGATCAATCTTGCACAGCGGTGCTGGGTTCACTGTTGGTTCTACGACAGGAATTATGGCTTCTTCCAATCCTCCAGAGGTCTTCGGTAGGGAGACGCTCTGTCCCCGGTAATCTTCATTATTGCTGCTGAGGTCCTAAGCAGAGGGTTGAACCGCCTCTTCCTTGCGGGGCAATGCGCCCCCTATTGCCTCCTGAGAGGCTGCCCGCTAATTTCTCACTTATTATTGGCAGATGATACAGTAGTTTTCCTAAATGGCCGAATCAGTTCCATCCACTCTTTCCTCGCCTTCATTCATTCCCATGAAAGAGCGTCGGGCCAAAGAGTTAATAAATTCAAGAACCTCTTCATCCTTCCTCATCGAGCGTCTGCGGGCAGGACCAGACAATTAGCCAACCTCATGGGCTTCCAACCTGCCTCCCTCTCAATCACTTATTTGGGCGCCCCGTTGTGCAAAGGGAGAGTCTGGTACTCACATCTTCTTCCTCTTCTTCACAAGTTCGACGTTAAGGTTCCGAGCTGGAAAGCAACCCTCGTGAACCAGGCCGCTAAATTGACACTCATTAAGCACGTCCTGGCCAGCCTTCCTATTCACCTCCTATCAACTATTAACATTCCTAAGAAGGCTTCAGACCACATGAAAAAAGCGTTAGCCCAGTTTTTTTGGGGAAAATCGGGATCAGATCATAAGAGGCATTGGGTGCGCTGGGGCAAACTATGCTATCCCACGTCCGAAGGTGGACTGGGAGTCAAATGCTTCTCGGACATCATGCGATGCTTCCATTGCAAAATGGCATGGAATCTTTTGATCGGCAAGTCTCTTTGGGCCTCCTTCTTTTCAGCCAAATACCTTGTCAAGTTCTACAATGAGGGTAGATCCCCTGGGAGAACTAGTTCGAGTACCTGGAAGGACGTTCCAGCGCAGCTTCCCTTCGCTATTCATAACTCTAGATGGATGATTGGTACAGGGGACGTCCCTTTCTGGACGCATAATTGGACTGACGGGGGGCTCCTCATTGCTGCTGCCACTTCGCATATCACTAGCACTGACAGAGATATCAAGGTGAAGGACTTCTATTGCCAGTCGGGCACGTGGGATCTCTCAGGCATCGAGGGGTGTCTCCCTCCTGAGATCATCACTCTGATCAGGACCTGCGATGTGTCCTTCTCTGACAGGGAAGATCGTTTAGTCTGGAAGCTCAATTCTTCTGGCAAATTCTCTCTCAAATCTGCCTGGGAAGCCCTGCGCTCTCGGAGGCCAGATCAGTGCTGGACGTCTTGGATTTGGAATAAGTGGGTACACCCGAAGATTGTGGTGTTTTCCTGGAAGGTGATGCACAGGGCGGTTCCTGTGGATGAAGCTGTTCAAAGATTAGGGGTCCAATTGGCCTCTAGGTGTGTCTGCTGCAGCTACTGCCTGCCTCGTAATTCTCCGCCCAACCAGCCCAACGAACTCTCTTCGCAGTAGGCCAATTCCTCCAGATTTTCCTCAACCGCGTCCCCTTCTCCTGGTAGGCCCCTTGTTGAGCGCTCTCCCGGTGCCACCTCCCTACTGCGCAGCAGGCCAATGCATCACCTCAGGCAGTCTCCTGCTCCAGCCGTCCAGAACCCAGGTCACTCACTCTCGAATGCTTTACTCCGCTCGCCCTCTACCTCATCCTCCAGCATTGAGTCCCTGGACCACCTTCTTTGTTATGGTGGAGTGGCCATGCAGGTTTGGTCTCACTTTGCGAAACTTCTTCACGTTCCCTTCCTCAGCGGTCAATCTATCAGCCAATGGATCCTCCAATGGTCTTCGGCTACTAGCAAACCTTCGAGGTGGAAACTACTGCGTGGCTTGGCACCTCCTTTCATACTATGGGAGATCTGGCTGGGTAGGAATGTGGCTAAATTTGAAGGCTCTCCATTCTCGGCCCCCCCGACGATTTTTCACATCTCTAACTGGCTGCATGAGATGGGGACATTTCTTCCTGGGTTCCCGGACATATCCTCCAGGGAGTTTCAGATTATTCAGGCCATGGGCTTCAAGTGTAATGTCCCTTCCTCCTTTGCAGCCGCTCAAATTGTTAAATGGGTCAAACCGTGTGGGGATTGGGTCAAGCTGAATGTTGACGGTTCGGCCAGAAGTAATCCGAGATCCTGAGGAGGGGGTGGTATTTGCAGGGACCATAATGGCAATCTGCTCTTTGCCTTTCACAATCAGTATGGTTCGGTCTCAAACAACATTGTGGAGGCACGGGCGATGGTCGATGGGCTGCGTATCTGCTCTGTCAGGGGTCTCCCAAACGTTATAGCTGAAACTGATTCCCATTTAATCTTCCACCTCGTCTCTTCTCCCTCTCTCGTCTGTGGCTGGAACTTGTGGTACCATATTGGTTCTATTTTGAGGATCTCCCAGTCCCTCAACGTCCGCTTTTCACACACTTTTCGTGAAGGCAACATAATGGCGAATGGGCTAGCTAAGCTAGCTAGTGGCGGAGCTCCGGATATGATTTACTCCTCCTCCTCGGAGCTTCCCCGGTTCTCTAGAGGCTCCCTGCTTTTAGACAAATCCAATGTGGGTCAGATCAGGATAGGCAAACCCAAGGTGGGAGTGGGTTAATGGCCTCTGAGAGGAGCCGGCTGTTTCTGGGCCAACCATTTGTCGGCTCAGTTGATCTTTTCCCCTGCTCTCCAACTGCTAGCCCCTTCTCTGTTTGATTCTTGTCTTCTTCCTTTGCCTTCCTGATTTTGCTCCTTTTAGCTAGTTTTTTTTTTTTTTTTTTTTTTTTTTTTTTTTGCGTATACGATAGGTCAGGTCCTATTCTTTTTGTCTGGACCTTCCTGAATGGCTGTATATCCTATTTCATCAATGATATCCCAGTGGAATCTGTCCGCCTTCTTAAAAAAAAAAAAAGGTTTATAGTAGTAATGATTATGTATTAGAGATTAAGATCTTTAATACCTAATTGTTGTTAACTAGAATAATATAATTCATTTTTAGGCATCTACACAAAGCGTTGCAAAATAAGCTTATCTTACACTAATGCTTACATAGGAACCATCCTCTCTCTTATAGTTTTATTAATTACAAAGTTTTGATTATTATTATTAATCAAAGTGTTGTACACACACATGAACAAACAAAATAAAACATATATAATTAGATTTGGATTTGGGTTTGAGTTTGGGAATGAGCGCATGGGCTTGGGCAAGTGTATATCCACATTTAACCCAATTATTAATGGGTTTAAATTAATACCCAAAATTGGTCCAATAACCATTTAGCTTCATCGGCACCTAGCTTGTCCGAGTTGGCCTTAGGGCCCACTTAGACCATTTCTTGGATTTGGTGGGTCTAGATTGATAAATGTCCCTTCTAGGTGCGTAGGAATTAGTTGCCATAATTTTGTAAAATGTGTATGGTATGCATTTAGTTTCTATATATATGTGTGTGTATGTGCGCATATATATATATATATGTGTGTGTGTGTGTGTGTGTGTGTGTGTGTGTGTGTGTGTGTGTGTACATGTATATACATATACATACATACATACATATACATACATATATACATACATATATATATATATATATATATATATATATATATATATATATGCATACACACATGTATGTCCCCTTTTTGTTGATAGGTCCGCCCGAATTTCTGTTTATATAGTTACCCCCTTTAATGAATATATCTTTTGAAAAAAAATGCTGTGTGTGTGAAGGGGGGGGAGGGATACTTACCTGCACACCAGAGTTTTAAATGAGAGTAAAAGTTAGGATCTGGGAGTTTCATGGGATGTTACATCACGTGGGCCGTTCAGATTTTGAGCTCACATTACATGAGATGAGTTCTTAAAAAGTTCCCACGATAAC
The DNA here is from genome assembly GCA_030180095.1 of Magnolia changhungtana. Classification (NCBI taxonomy): domain Eukaryota; kingdom Viridiplantae; phylum Streptophyta; class Magnoliopsida; order Magnoliales; family Magnoliaceae; genus Magnolia; species Magnolia changhungtana. The sequence continues at coordinate 3,399,037 of JASAUF010000336.1, forward strand.
TCGTGAGAACTAGTGCCACACACACACACACACACACAAATGCTGACCTGCGCACCAGTTCTCACAAGTTCTCGTGAGAACTTTTTTCAGAACACATCTCATGTGCATAAAATCTGAATCCTCCATGTGATGTAGCACCCCATGAAACCCTCTGAGCCCAACTTTCACCCTTATCCAAAACTTTGGTTGGCCATCGTAAAAAAGAGAGAAAAATTAAAGGAGGAAACTATTTCCTTTTGCCATGGCCCACCAAAGTTTTGGATAAGGGGGAAAGTTGGGCCTTAAGGGTTTCATGAGGTGTTGCATATCACATGGACAATTCATATTTTATACTCATATCATAGGAGATGAGTTCTAAAATATTTCTCATAAGATCTCGTGAGAACTAGTGCACATGTGAGCATTCATCCACACACGCACACACACACACACACATTTATCCCATGAGGTCAAGCTGTGTGGACCCCACCGTGATGTGTGTCCAACATCAACGTCATGCATTTGATGGGTCCCCTTTAGGTTATGGAATATTCCAAAAATTAGTTGTATATGAAATTTAATTAGGTGGGCCATATAATCTAAAACTATGTTAAGATATTCATAAAACATATAAAAGCACTTGGTGGGACCCACGTGAGTTTTATATGCAACTAAAACTTAATATGGCCCTTCATCCAAGTGGGACACATGCAATGGATGGGCTAGATTTGTGAACCGCATCTCAATGGGCCCAATAAACGTTCATGAAGGATTTAATGGATGGGTAACCCCTCTCAACTATTGTATGTGGTGTGGCCCACCTAAGTCATGAATTGACTTGATTTTTAAGCCCGTGGACCACCATGGAATGGTGCATCTAACTGATGGGGTAGATTTTATATACACATCACGGTGGGGCCCACGGAGCTCGATCTCATGGGAACTTCTCATGAGGTCGACCTCATATTACCGTTTCCATATGTGTGTGTGTGTACACACACACGTGTCATGGGCCTAAAATCTGAACGGTCCATATGATGCGACACCCCATGAAATCCTCAGGCACCAATTTTCACCATGATCCAAAACTTTGGTGAGCCATAGCAAAGAAAGATGCAAATCAAGGGAGGAAACTGTTTTCTTTTGCCATGGCCTATTAAAGTTTTGGATCAGGGTAAAATGTGTGCCCTAGGTGTTTCATGGGGTGCTGCATCATGTGGACCATATAGTTTGTGGGCTCACATCACGTTTGATAAGTTTTCAAAAAGTTCTCATGAGAACTGTAAGAATTAGTACGCAGCTCAAAATTGGGCTACATCTATAGATGCATTACACACACACACACACACACATATACACACACACACACACACACACACACACACACACACAAACACACACATCTTAGGCACAAGATCTAAATGGTTCATGTGATGTGGCATCCCTTGAATGCTCACGAGCACATGCCTAATCCAAAAATCTGGTGGGCCATGGCAAAAGGAAATATTTTTCTCCCTTGATTTGCATTTCTCTTTGCTATGACGCACTAGAGTTTGGATTAAGTTGAAAATTGGGACATGGACTGTTCAGATTATGTGCCCATGACATGTGTGTAAAGGTGCGCATAGGTGCTCATGTAAAAAAAGTGCCCAGGTGAGCATTCCTCTCTCTCTCTCTCTCTCTCTCTCTCTCGCTATATATATATATATATATATATTAAGGTACATATCCATTACAATCATCCATATTAATAAAATTGGGGAATTAATCATTATTTTTAACCATCAATTGGATATGGTCACTAATTATACGGTAAAGATTGTCTATATATAGTTTTGGACTAGCTCCACATATCTATTGGTGGACAATAAAATGATCATTATTTGCACTCATTGAAAAATTAGATTGCATCATGGACCTACTTTCCTTCTAAGCCTCATTCATTTAGTGTCTCACTACATCAAATGATACCAATACCAATTGTACAACAACAATTTGTTCACTAAGGTCTTTATGCTATAGAGCAATCTTAAATATTGATGATGTTGTCACAACTCACAAGTACCCAAATTTTGCATCTATTCAAGAATGAAATGATGTTGAAGAAAACAAACTCCACGCAACGAAAATCAAGTTGTGGAAAGAACAAATATACACAAGAATCTTAGTTGGGAAAACAAAGTACTTAAAATAAATGAAAGAAAATAAGTTAAATGCGCATTCTTTCTTGAACAATACTTGAATAATAAAAGGAAACTCCAAAATCGTTGCCATCTTATATAGAAGCTCTCTTTTATTTATAAATGCATAAGTTCAACTAATGAGTTTCAATCTTATTCTACTATAATTTGTATCCTTTCATGACATATACATTTAAAATTTTTTTGTCATAAGTTAAATGATATAAGAATTGCATGATCTTGAGGTTGATATAAACTAATTCATTAAGCTTTAAAATAAGACTAATTTCACATTATTATTATTATTATATGTTGTTTAATACCCCAACAGTAAGCTGTTTTAAATGATGAAAATAACAAGTAAGACTTTAACACTATCAACAAAATAAATAAATAAATAAATACATAAAAAGACTTTGAGGAAGTTTCTCTAAGAAGACTATCTTAAGTTGGGACTCACTCCCTCCTTTCATTCTTCACATGGGCATTATACTAGCCCACTTGTTACATGATCACGAGCACAGTCCTTCATGGTTAAAGACATGAATCTATGTGGTATGGCTAGAAAATCCATGTCTTCATTAGGTTTGATGGTAAGTCGTACAAAAATCAAACATGGAGATTAGATTAGACACGTACGCCCATTATTATTTTACTTTTTAAACATTTTTTGGCGAGAGAGAGAGAGAGAGAGAGAGAGAGAGAGAGAGAGAGAGAGAGAGAGAGAGAGAGAGAGATCTTGGCCTTAATAGTGACCATCTTCCGTAGGGAATGGTGTAGTATTTTTAAAAGTTGGACACATGCATATATCATGCATGCATGCTAATCTGAAGAGTCCAAACCCTACCAATCATCGTGGATGGACTATAGCTGTCTTAAATCTATCAATAACAAGGTCTTTTGATGCCATCAACAGACCACTTGATGCCATTGAGCAAACGTTTATGCCATTGACAGGTGCTCGATTCCATCGAAATAATCTAGAAAATCCATGTTGGTTGTTGGAACGTTTTGGTGTTGCTACTAGATGTCATCGAAGGAGTTCGATGTCATTGTCAGATCCTCGATGGGTTATCGATACCATCTAAGGTCCCATCGAGCGCGCGTGCAGAATTGCACAAGTGTAGGATTTGTTTCCTATTCTGGTTGTGATACTTAATATATCAAGTGTAATTGGAATTCGTGAGATGAGAGGGTGTTCTAGGGCTTTCCAAATCGCTCCTAATGGTTCAAGGTCACATCTAGGGCTTGTTAAAAGAGATTTGAGGCTTATTCAAATTGGTAAGCTACTATCTCTTGTAATGTCTGCTTTCAAAGAGCATTACTTGTCGCTTTGTGCTGTGGGTTTTTTCTAAAAGAGTTTTTCCACGTAAAATTTAGATTGTTCTTGTTTGGACTTGGTTGTGCAATTGTGTGTACTTTGCTTGATTCGTCTCTAAGGGTTTCCACGATTCCCTAATAAGTTGTATTAAAGCTAACGTTGGGAAGCAGATCAAATCTGAAAGCAATGTATCAATGGCATCCAACCTGAAGTTCGATGTAGAAAAATACTTCAGTAAAAATAACTTTGAATTATGGAAAGTTAAGATGAACGGTATCTTACTTCAACAATGATTAAATGAATCTCTCCTTGAAAAGTGATCAAAATCTATGATAGAAGAAGAATGGAACAAGATGGATAAGAAAGCTAGAATCTCTATCCAATTGTGATTAATGGATGAGGTCCTCTATAATTTCATGAGAGAGAACTTCAGCAAGTACATGGCAAAATTAGAAAATATCTATGCAAAGAAATATCTTGAGAACCGTTTGTACTTGAAGCTACAATTGTTCAAACTGAAGATTGCGGAGGGGATTGACGTTGAGGCCCACATTAGTAACTTCAATAGGTTGATTTACAAATTGTTGGTAGTGGAAGAAATGATGAAAGATGAGGATTAAGCATGTATACTGACGAATTCTCTCCCAGCATCGTATGAGTCATTCAAGGTCTATTTGTGCACCGGTAGAATGACCATCAGCGTTGAGACCATTATCTCAGCCCTTTGGTCAAAAGCAATTAGAACGAAAGATAGTGATGTGGGTGCTTCTACAGATGCACCAATTATGAGGGGGAGAAATTCTAAGTGAGATAGTGGACTTTGCGATCGAGATCCAAATCCAAGGGCAAGGGCAAAGGAAAGTTGAAGTGATAGAATTATGCATGTCTGGGCACATAAAGAAGGATTGTTAGAATCCTGAGTCCAAAAAAGAGAATTCAGAAAGTTCTTCCAAGGAAGCCAACACTACAGAATCCAGTGAGAAGATAAGTGATAGTGACATGTTGACTACATCAAAATCCGGGTACTTTGACGCAAACTGAATTTTGGATATGGGAGCTTCATATTACATGACTCCTCATAGGAGTTGGTTTACCACTTATAGTGAGTGTAATAGTGGCCAGGTGTTGTGGGCAATGATTATGCCTGTAAAGTGGTTGGTGTTAGAACTATAAGCATTAAGATGTTTGATGGCATGGATCGTACTTGATCGAAGTGAGATGTGTTCCTGATTTGAGGAAGAATCTGATATCTCTAGGAGCACTCGAGGCACTAAGGTGTAAATTCACCAGTTTTAATCATGTGTTTAAAGTTTCAAAGAGGGTACTCATAATCATGAAGGCGCGGATGAATGAAAACCTTTATAGGTTGATTAAGAGTACATCATCTGGTAGAGTTGCAGCGTCTATAGTGGATTCCACGTCTGTACGCATGTAGCATGCATGCTTGGGCCACATGAGTAAGCAGGGCATGAAGGTACTTTCTGACCGTTGTTTGATTCTGACTTTTAAAAGTTTTGATTTTATTATATGCAAGTATTGTATATATGGTAAACATTTAAGGCTGTCTTTAAAATATGAGAAACATATTTGTAAGGGGATTCTTGATTATATACATTCTGATATATGGAGGCCGTCGCCCGTGATTTTTGGTGAAGGGTCATCATAGTTTGTCATGTTCATTGATGATTATTCCAGAAAAGTATCCATTTATTTTATGAAAAATAAATCCGAAGTTTTCACAACGAAAGGCGATTGTGAAAAACAATCAGGGCAAAACATGAAAGTGTAAAGGACCGATAACGGAGGGGAATTCACTTCTGGGAATTTAATTAGTATTGTAAGGATGAAGGAATCGTGAGTCACAACATAGTGCACCACACACTGGAGCAAAAAAATGTGGCTGAGCGGATGAATTGGACTCTCTTAGAAAGGGCCTGATGCATGATCAATAATGCGGGGTTGGGCAAGAAATTGTGGATTAAGGTCATTAACACGGCTTGTTACTTGATGAATCAGTCCCCTTCTATGGCTATTGATTATAAAATTTCAACGCAAGTGTGGAGTGGTCAGCAGGTAGACTAATCAAGACTGTGTATATTTGGTTACGACACTTACTCTCACGTACTATCATTTGAGAGAGATAAGCCTGACCAAAGGGCTAAAAAGTACATGTTTGTCCACTATGGTAATTATTTGAAGGGGTATAGGTTGTATGACTGAGTCACATGAAAAATTATTCTTAGTCGTGATGTCAAATTCGATGAAGATCCTTATTCTTTAAGGATGAGCACAAGGAAGTGAAAAAGTTTGTTATGGACATCCAATTAGATAGAAATAAGGCATAGGTTGATACGGAGACACAAATACAAGTACAAGAGCAGGTGGAGTAGCCACCTATGAGAAGGAATCCTCCGAGGGATTATAGGTTACTGGCGAGATACATGGATGACTCAAATGTCACATTTTTCCTTATTACGGACAGTGGAGATCCATCTATTTTTCAGGAGGCCCTTGACGATGTAGATGCTGAAAAGTGAAAATCGACGATGTAGATGCTGAAAAGTGAAAATCAACGATGAATAATGAGATTGACTCCTTATACAAGAATAAGACGTGGGAGCTGGTGGAGCTTCTCGTCGGTCGAAAAGCAATCAGGTATAAGTGGATCTTCAAGAAGAAACCAAATATGTACAATGCAAGGTTGGTAACAAATGCATATGCTCAGATAGAAGGTGTGGAATTCACTTATATATTTGCACTAGTAGGAAAACAAATATCTATCAGATTCGTATTGGCACTGGTTGCCCAATACAATCTCGAGCTAGAATAAATAGATACGAAGACTGCCTTTCTATATGGGGAATTGAAAGTGTTGATTTACATGAAGCACCTAGAAGGTTTCAAAACACAAGGGGCAAAGAACAAGGTTCGTAGGTTAAAGAAGTTGTTGTACGGCCTAAAACAGTCGCTTAGGCAGGTACAAGAAATTTGATTCTTTCATGGTGAGTCAGAAGTTTACCAAGAGTGAGTATGATCATTGTATATTGATTACATACATATCATCAGTCATAACATGTTTGAGATCGACTTACTGAAGACTCAAATATCAGGGACATTCAAGATGAAAGATATGAGGTTTGTAAAAAGGGTTTTTAGCATTGACATATATAAAAACTGGAAGATGAGCATGTTATGATTATCTCAAGTGGAATACGTTGAGAAGGTACTGATGAAGTATTGGATGGATAAGGCAAAGCCGGTCAACATTCCCCACGTAGCTCCATTTAAGCTTTTTCTAAACAGTGTCCTGAAACAGATAAAGAAAAGCAGGTTATGTCTTGTTTTCCTTATTCGAGTGCATTTGGTAGCTTGATATATGCCATGGTCTGTACGATACTAGATATTTCACATGCGGTGGGAGTTATTAGTAGATACCTGTTTAACCCCAATAAGTAATAATGGGAGGCAAGAAATGACTAGTTTGATACATGGTACTATGTCTTTTCATTTAAAAAATCAGAGGACAAGTTAGTAGGTTATTCAGAATTTGATTACGCGGCAGTGCGTATAATAGATGGCCAACTTTTGGTTACTCCTTTGTGCTAGCAGGTGGAGCTATCAGTTGGATGTCAAAGTTTCAGTCTACGGTGGCTCTTTCTATGACCGAAGTTGAGTATATGGCACTGACAGAAGCATTCAATGAAGGTGTTTGATTGAGAGGAATGATAAATCAGTTGAGGCTTCAACAGGAGGTTGTGCCAGTCAATTGTGACGGTGAAAGCATGATTAATTTGGCTAAGAATTTTATTTATCACCCACGTACTAAACATATTGATGTGCGTCAATATTTTATTCGACATGAGCTTGAGGAACGAGGCGTGACTCTAGAGAAGATTCACACACGCATGAACACAACTAATATTCTTACTAAGGTGGTTCCCATAGAGAAGTTCAAGTTTTATGCAACCTTTTTTTTTAAAAAAAGAGCTTGAATTTCATTATGAAAAAAAAAAGCCCAAGGCTATACAGGTTTAACACTAATTCATGCTAGGCCAACAACAAAAGGGATAAGGCCCGCTTATCCTGAGGAAAAGAAAAGAAAAGGCAACACCTAAGAGGGCCAGCCCTCTCTTAGGTAACCTAAACCAACTCAATCCAAAACTATGTTGCCCCTGATGGCAGGGGGAAGGGAGTCCCTCGATGTGAAAACCATCTCGGCTTGGTTCTCGCTACCCAGCCTGGCTAGCCTGTCTGCCACCATGTTAGCTTCCCTCGGTGTGTAAGCTATACGAATGTCCAAGGTGTACCAAAGTACCTCAATCCTATGCCTCTAGTACCACAAAGAGCAAGGCCAGCAAGACTCCTTGTAAATTTCCTTTCTCATCATTTATGAAATGTCCTTTTCTTAAAAAAGGAAAAAAAGAAAAAAAAAGGGGTCGCTACCACCGAACTGGAGTCACTGGCCACCTCGATTCTCGAGAATCCGAATGCAGCACACTACTCGATGCCATCCAGAATCACCTTAAATTCCGCCAAAGTATTGGATCCTCTCCCATACCCAAAAGCAAAAGCAAAGAGGAAGGCCCCATTACAATCTCTACCCACACCGCCATCCCCCACAGGACCCGAGTTTCCCCTCGGGTTTGGTGAAGGTATAAATGGAAAATGGAGTATCCACAAGAAGCGATGGTGGATATATGATGGAAGGAGGAATTAGAGATGAGGATAATAAGCTATGATGAATGAAGATTGAAGACATGGTGGAGATTGTTGCTGATGTTTTAAATATGTCAATAACAGGGTCTGTCGATGCCATTGACAAACCACTCGATACCATCGAATAGACGTTGATGCCATCGATAAGTGCTCGATCCCATCGGAAAAATTCAAAAAATCTATGTTGGTTTTTGGAACATTTTGGTGTTGCTAATTGACGCAATCAAAGGAGTTTGATGCCATCGACAGATCCTCGATAGGTTGTCGATGCCATCGAAGGTCCCATTGAGTGCGCACGTAGAATTGTGTAGTGTGGGATTTGTTTTTTATTTAGGTTGTGATACTTTATATATCTTGTTTAATCAGGATTTGGGAGATAGAAGAGTGTTTTAGGGCTTTCTAAATCGTTCCTAAGAGTTCAAGGGCATAACTAGGGCTTGTGAAAAGAGATTCATGATTTGTTCGAATCGGTAAGCTACTACCTCTTGTAATTTCTGATTTTATAGTGTATTACTCATTGCTTTGGCCATTTTTTTTTCTTGAAAAAAAAAATTCAAATAAAATTTGAATTGTTCTTATTTGAACTTGATTGTACGCTTACGTATACTTTGCTTGATTCATCTCTGAGTGTTTATGCGGTTCCCTAATATAAATTAGTGCTGATAGAATGATCTTAACCATCTGACCTTCTTGATTTCAACCGATGGTTACCATCTAGACAGTTAGGACGGTCCTACGAGTATGATTTTCTGGCTGTGCTCCAATATGAATGGAACTAAAATTTGTACAGTATGGGCTGGTGGGCGTGCATGACAGATGTGCTTGGATGCCTTGTCAGTGTAGTGAGATGTTATAAACGGACATTCTAGCCAATTTGCTATTCATTTTATTATCTGGAGAAAATAGCCAATTTAATATTAGTGAGAGACTATTTCTATATAAATAATAAAGAAGGGAGCTACTATTGGCACCTATCCTTTTTCTTAGATGGTATTCTTTTCAATTTTAGCAAAAGAATAAGTCATCTATAATGTTTCATTACCATGAGGTAGCAAAATGGGGCGTATCAATCAAAGAGAATGGGTGTAGATATTTTATTTTATGTTAACCTGCCAAGGAACAGAAGTGGTGAAGAAAAGGGGGGCACTTCATTGAAAAGCTAGAAGCAGTCCGGGTGCACGTGCCGACTGTTGGGGGCCTTGCACAAAACCTTAAGATCTAGCCTCCCAAAACAAACCAGAATTATGAAATAATAATGCAATGAACTAAATCAAAACATAAACCACACCACACCAAGGATTTTTACGTGGAAAACCCTCAAAGAGGTAAAAACCACGGGACCTCGTCCAGATCAATAATCCACTAGAAAGCAGAACGTTACAACCGATCACATGCACACACCGCTTGGATCAAACCTTCTTCACTCACACAGGGGTGAATAAACAATAAGAGAAATAAGAGAAAACAGAGAGATCTAACCGATCACGAGGACGTAGAAGTGCTGAGACGTGAACTGCGAAGTAGATCACCTCTACTAGCAGAATCTCCCTTCCACAAGCTTCCTCTCTCTCTCTCTCTCTCTCTCTCACACCTTTTGATAGCCCTAAGCCCTCGTAAAAAACCTTTAGGAAACTTAGAATACCCTGGAATAAACCTCAATCCCGCATACACCCCTTTATATAAGAATAGAAAGAGGTAAAATCCAAATAGGAAAAAAATCTGCAAAATCTGCGTTTCCGCAATCACATCTGCGGAATTCATCGATGATATCGAAGGTCTCTTAATAATAGCTTCGATATCATCTGAAGGTCTCTTGATGATATTGAGATAGGACAAAAAACTGTCCAGCAACCAGTAGTGAAAAATCCTACAATTATCGATGATATCGAAACATGTTCGATTTCATCGATCCTAGTAATGAGGAGAAAAATCCCCATCAAATCTCCCCCTTTTCGACTCAGGCAGAGTTCACCTTCTTCAAGCCAGTCTGGTTTCTACAAATCTCAAACTTGCCCTTGAGCAAAGCCTTAGTCATCATGTCTGACCCATTATCGTCCGTGTGGACCTTCTCAAGCTGTAACACCTTCCGTTCCAAAATATCCCTAATCCAGTGATACCGAACCTCTATGTGCTTCGACTTGGAGTGCTGACTTGAATTCTTGCTCAAGTTTATAGCACTTTGACTATCGCAATAGACCACGTGTTGCTCCTGCTTTAGGCTAAGTTCTTGTAAGAACCTCTTCATCCAAAACATCTCTTTACATGACTCTGTGACTGCAATGTACTCGGCCTCTGTCGTCGACAATGTTACGACCTTTTGTAGCTTGCTCTGCCAAGAAACCGCTCCCCCTACAAACGTGAACATGAACCCCGATGTAGACTTCCTAGAGTCTATGTCGCCTGCCATATCTGCATCTGTGTAGCCCTTTAACACGGGTTTTCTGTCACCATAGCATAGGCTCAACCTGGATAAGTCTCTTAGATACCATAGTATCTACTTCACCGTTGCCCAATGCTCTTTGCCAGGATTGGCAAGATACTGGCTGACAACACCAACTGCATATGCTATGTCTGGGCGTGTATACACCATAGCATACATCAAATTTCCTACAGCTGACGCATAGGGTATCTTCTACATCTCTTCCACCTCTGCCTTCGTCTTGGGACACTGCCTATTGCTCAATCTGAAGTGACCATCAAGTGGAGTACTGACCGGCTTCGCTGCATTCATATTGAACTGCTTTAGGACTTTCTCAATATATCGCTCTTGTGACAGCCAAAGCTTCATGCTGCTTCTGTCATGGGTTGCCTCCATTCCTAGGATCTGTCTAACAGGGCCCAAGTCTTTCATTGCAAAAAACTTGCCCAACTGCTGTTTCAGCCTGTTGATCTTCTTGATGTCTTTTCCCATGATGAGCATGTCATCAACATATAAGAGCAGAACTAAGAAATCACTATCTGAGAACTTGCGCGTGAACAAACAGTGGTCCGACTTCGTTCTGTCATACCCATGCTGTAACATGAACGAATCAAACTTCTTGTACCATTGTCGTAGAGCATGTTTCAGCCCATACAAGCTCTTCCTCAGCCTACACACCATATGATCATTACCCATGACTTCGAACCCCTCTGGTTGGTGCATGTAGATCTCTTCTTCCAGGTCACCATGGAGAAAGGGAGTTTTAACATCTAACTGCTCTATCTCCAGATCCATGCTAGCCGCCAACCTAAGCAACACCCGTATGGATGTCATCTTCACCACTGGTGAGAATATCTCTTCGAAGTCTATGCCTTTCCTCTGACCAAATCCTTTCACCACAAGTCTAGCTTTGAACCTCGTCTGTGAATTCTTCTGCTCAATCTTCTTTCTGAATACCCACTTGTTGCTCAGAGCTTTCTTGCCCTTAGGCAGTTTCACCATGTCATAGGTGTGGTTCTTATACAAGGATTCCATTTCCTCTTGTATAGCTTTCAACCACTCTCCCTTATGCTCGTCGGCTAGGGCCTCAGAATAATCTTCTGGCTCTCCCCCATTAGTCAGTATAATGTACTCATGCGGCGAGTACCTCTTGGACAACTGTTTATCCTTAGATGACCTCCTCACCTCTGGGTCAACAGGTGGATCAAGTAGGGGCTCTTCTCTGGCTTACCGATGTCTTCTATACACTAATCTTCAAAGAAAACTACATCTCTGCTCCTAACAAGCTTCCTCTCAGTCAGATCCCATAATCTGTAATCGAACTTTTCATCACCGTACCCTAAGAACACACACTGCCTGATCTTCATATCGAGTTTGGACCTCTCCTCCTTTGGTACGTGAACGAATGCTCTGCATCCAAACACCCTGAGATGACTATACGATGGATCCTGTCCAGTCCACACCTTCTCAGATACTTCTCCATTCAATGGGGCTGATGGAGACCTGTTTATCAAATACACCGTCGTGTGCATTGCTTCTCCCCAGAACGTCTTGGGCAATTTCGCATGGGATAACATGCATCTGATTCTCTCTACAATGGTGTCATTCATTCGCTCAACTACATCATTTGGTTGGGGGGTATTAGGAACCGTCTATTCATGTCGTATACCCAGGGACTTACAGTACTTATGAAAGTCGCCAATGTATTCACCACCATTGTCAGTGCGGATGCACTTCAATGGTCTACCTGTCTTTCTCTCGACCATAGCATGAAACAATTTAAATACACTAAAGACATCATCTTTGAATTTTAAAGCATAAACCCAAACCCTCCTAGATGCATCATCTATAAAAGCGACAAAATAAAATGCCCCACCCAAGGTTTTTATCCTCATAGGACCATAAACATCAGAATAAACCAAATCTAATGCATACACTTTATTAACATGAGAAGCAGTTTTAACAAATGAAACTCTATGCTATTTCCCTGATAAACAATCAAGACAGGTTTTGAGAGGTGTTCCTGTCACGTCTGCAAGGAGCCGCTTCCTCGCTAGTAGCTGAAGCCCTTTTTCACTCATGTGACCTAGACGCCTGTGCCACATGTCAATAGATGAATCTTCCGCTACGTTCAACCCACCCTTACATATACTAACACTTGCCTTATAAAGGGTGCAACACTTCTTTCCTCTGGCCACAATCAACGAACCCTTGATGAGCTTCCATCGCCCACCAGCAAACCGGCTTTCGTAGCCATCATCATCCCGCCTTCCCGTCAACATCAAGTTGAGGCGAAGGTCTGGGATATGCCTCACATCTCTGAGAACCAATGTGCAGCTCACATCGGTCTTCACACAAATATCACCGACTTCCACGATTTTTGATATGCCAGAATTTTCCATCTTCACAGTCCTATAGTCACCTGACTTGTAGCTTGTGAAGAAATCCCTGTGTGGAGTCGCATGAAAAGAAGCTCCCAAGTTTATCACCCAGTCAGTGTCCTGACTCGTAGCCGTGAGACATACATCATGATCTATAGAAAGAATAACTACAATGTCGCCATCTGAAGCGACCGTAGTGGAATCTGATTAATCTTCCTTCCATTTTCCTTTCTTGTCGTTCTTCTTACCACGACATTCATGCTTGTAGTGGCCCTTCTTGCTACAGTTTTAACAATCAACATCCTTTCTGTTACTTGACTTGCCTCTTGATTTATCTCAGGCCTTCCTGCCCTTCCTGTTCTTTCCTCTCCCCCGTTCCGTGTCACAAGGGCCTCTTGCTGAGTAGACCCGACTTCATCCTTGTCTCCTCATTGAAGAGATAACTGGTTACTTGTTTCATGGATATTTTTCCGTCTGGCGCAGAGTTACTTAGAGACACCACCAATGTCTCCCAACGGTCAGGCAATGAACTAAGCAATAGTAAAACCTGCAATTCATCATCCAGAACCATCTTCATAAAGGAGAGTTGGTTCACTATATTACTGACCTCATTCATGTGCTCGACCACAGAACCACCATCTTTGAACTTGAGATTTACAAGTCGCCTTATCAGAAAAATCTTATTACTGGTTGTCTTCCTCTCAGACAGCCCTCTTAATTTCAGCCATAGGCTAGCGGCTGAAGTTTCTGTAGACACATGGTGGAACAAAGAATCATCCAACCATTGTCTAATAAACCCCATGGCCTTTCGGTCCATCTTCTTCCAATTATCATCAGTCATATCCTTGGATTTTGCTGATATGCCTAAAATTAGAGAATATAGGTCCTTGCAATAAAGCAACTCCTCCATCTTAGCCTTCCATATGGTATAGTTAGAACCATTGAGGTTGATCATCCTTGATGAGCCACCTTCCATAATTCAAAACTGATCCTACCTGTTCAATGAACTTAGCTCTGATACCACTTTGTTGGGGACCTTGCACAAAACCTTAGGATCTAGCCTCCCAAAACAAACCAGAATTATGGAATAATAATGCAATGAACTACATCAAAACATAAACCACACCACACCAGGGATTTTTATATGGAAAACCCTCAAAGAGCTAAAAACCACGGGACCTCGTCCAGATCAACAATCTACTAGAAAGTAGAACGTTACAACCGATCACAAGCACACACCGCTTGGATCAAACCTTCTTCACTCACGCAGGAGTGGATAAACAATAAGAGAAACAAGAGAAAACAGAGAGATCTCACTGATCACGAGGACTTAGAAGCACTGAGACATGGACTGCGAAGTAGATCACCTCTACAACAGAATCTCCCTTCCAGAAGCTTCCTCTCTCTCTTTCTCTCTCTCACCTTTTGATAGCCTTAAGCCCTCCTAGAAAACCTTTAGGAGACTTAGAATGTCCTAGAATACACCCCAATCTTGCATACACTCCTTTATATAAGAATAGAAAGAGGTATAATCCAAATAGGAAACAAAATCCGTAAAATCTGCGTTTCCGCAATCACATCAATGGAACTCGTCGATGATATCAAAGGTCTCTCGATAACAGCTTCGATATCATCTGAAGGTCTCTCGATGATATCGAGATGGGACAAAAAACTGTTCAGCAACTAGCAGTGAAAAATCCTACAATTATCGATGATATCGAAACCTGTTCGATTTCATCAATCCCAACAAGGAGGAGAAAAATCCCCATCACCGACCACATGATCTAAGTTGCTTATCTGATGGGTCCTATAGTGTGAATCCCTATGCAAGTGTTTAGCCTACTCACTATTTTAGTGGGATGCACCTCTAGGGTTTGTTTAGATTTGTGAAAAAAGAAAAAGAAGAAAATTATGTTTATTGGAAAAATAAAAGTTGTTTTCCTTTGGATTTTTTTAAAAAAGAAAACTTAAAAATCTTGTTTTCCTTTGATTGTTTCAACAAAAAATTCTTGGACAATTTTTCTTCATATTCAAATTCATTATTTTTTAAAAAATGAAAATTTTTATGAAAATTTTACTATAAGATGAAGGTCACACATGTGTGCAATGAAGATGGATTGTGGCATGTATTACATGTGTCATGTTATCACCTGTGCCATTATAGAACATATTGTGTGGGATGCTATTTAATACCAATGGTGGCACATGTTGCACTTCTGGCATGTTGAGACCAATGGTGCATGTGAGGTGCATAAAGATGAATGGCAACCCAGGCACAGTAGCACATGGAGGGTGCTTGAAAATAAAGGTAGCATATGTTACACATGTCACAATGGGACATTTGGCATATTAGGGCATTCGGCATGTAGGCAGACTTGACAACGGTGGTTGCACATGTCGCAAATGTGGCAGATTGTAATATGTAAAGTGCTTGAATGTGGCAATTAATTGGCACACAAAAGTCACTTTAGAAAAAAGGAGGAATAATTTCTTTCATTTCCTTCAATTTCTTGAAATGACGTTTTTTTGGGCCTGTTTGGTTTTCCAATTATAATGATAAATGGCTATGTGAGTAATGATTATTTACTCTTATAATTGTATGAAGACATTATTTGCATTTGATTGCTTACTTTTGTAATTGTGTGAAAACATTATTTATATTTGATTGCAACGATGATTTTACTGCCTTCTTTGTTTCACTAAGAAATCGTATAAAAATGTATAAAAATATAATGATTACGGTTTAGTTACCTACTTCTTTGGCAACTGTATTTGAATATTGATTTACAAGCTTTAATTCCTCTTTAACAAACACCTCAAAATGATAGTAATGACGCATTTACTTTGCATTTCACAGGCAATTGGAAAACTAAAGAAGCCCTAAATTTGAATAAAGGTAATGAAAAAGAAGATAATTTTTCAAGAAATGAGAGGAAATTTGAAACAACAATTTAAATTTTTTTACAAAAATCAATAATGGAAACACTGACTACGTTTTCTCCATATGTACCTGTAACGAAAGACAAATATGACTAAAACATGCAGAATGGTTAACATTCAGTGCGCTTGTGACCTAACAGATGCGCAGACCAGCTTGGTTTGTGGCCCAACTAATCAGAGGGTGAGGCCCGCCTGACATGCGGCTTTGTTCGCGACACTGGCATGGACCACAAGTGCAGTGACCAGTGCACTTTCAGAGTACACTGGTATTTCTCGAAAGGAGACAAGCATTGGTACTCTAGAGAAGCGTGATGATCCATATGCATGCAACAGTCTCGTGCAGACATGGTACTCATGTACCACAAATAAAACAGTTAAAATCATGAGCGCGCGCCTTCATATATCTAGGTAATCTAACAGTCATATAGGGTTGATGATCTTAACGGATTGGTGGACACTTAATGGACGGTTAAGAGAAAAATACTCAACAGTTTAAATTTATAAAACAAAGGTCCTTTAATTACGAGTGAAGATTATATAATTGCTCTAATTTTGGGCATGTGGTCCATCTATCTAAGATTACACAATTTACGAAGTTATCTTTAATAGTTGTACCGCCAACCAAGTGAATGTGTATGGCTCGTGATGCCCTGCCAGCGCATCAAATAACTCCTCAATCAAAGGGTTATTTTTGCATATGGCACTGGCACCCGCCGATGTGGAAATTCCTGTGGCACGACGTGGCCCAAGCTCTGTAGGGCCCACCGTGATTTATGTGTTTTATCCATGTCGTACACCCATTTTCCAGCTCATTTTAGGGCACGAGCCCAAAAATGATGCATATCCAAAAATCAAGTGCACCACACCGTAGAAAATAGTAGGGGATTGAACATTCACCGTTACTTATTTCATAAGGCTTGCAATGATGTTTTATTTGTCATCCAACTTATTCATAAGGTCACATATACATTGATGAAGGGAAAACACAAATATAAGCTTGATCTAAAAGTTTTGTAGATCCGAAGAAGTTTTGGTGTCCAATTCTCACTATTTTCTAGTGTGTAGTCCACTTGAGCTTTGGATCCATGTTATTTTTAGGTTCATCCCTAAGATGAGTTGGAAAAATGGATGGTTTTATTGTACCATATTTCAAACTGATAGAAGTAGAGCCAATAATGAAATGAAATGTGGTATTACATCTGGAATAAGAGATGTCTGAATAGATTTTCTTAGGGATTTAGTGTGAAATCATAGCTGGTATTAGGGGTGTACACGAGTTGATCCGAGTTGAATTGGGTTCAACTTGGCCCAGCCCGGTCACCAGCCCAACCAAGCCCGAACCCGGCCCGACCCGATCATCGGGCTAACATGTCTAGCCTGAACTCGACCTAGTTAGCAATCGGGTGAATTCGAACCAGTTTCGGACCTTACAACAAGTTCATGGGAAGGGCTTTGGCAGGTAATCCGCGTCCCATTATAAGGCCCTCGATCAATGGTTTAAATAGCTGAACTATAGACTCCATAAAAAATCTAATTAGTCAGGACATTATAATTCCTTTTTGTATTTGGATGAATCTAGGCCGTTCAAGTTATACGTCTGTGAGGTGGATGAGTCATTGTCACTTCAAAGATGGGCGGTGAACTATCCCAGAAGGGTAAAGGGGAAAGGGACGGGTAGGGTTTTGAATACACACACACACACACACACACCACTTGACCGAGTCGGGCCAGGTCGAGTTGGGTTTCGGGCCGAACTGAGACCTATCCGAACTCGGCCCAAACTCAGTTTTGGGCCGAAGAAAATGGCCTGTCCCGACCTGAACTCAGTTCTGGGTCGGGACGAGTCGAGCGAGTTAACCGGGCTAGCCCGGTTCGCGTGCAGCCCTAGTTGGTATTAATTTGGTGCTACATGTCATCAGAGGAGGATGTGTAAACTGTAAGATACTGTGTTGTGTTTAAGAAAAATAGAAGTTCAAAGCATGGTCAAGAGACGAAATGCAGTTAGAAAGAATGAACTATGACTGAAGGAAATAAATTGTGATCGACATAAGAGGAACAATCACATAAGAGAAACGTACGGAAAGAAGGATATAGAGAAATGCTTTTCGACACTGTACTTGCTGGAGTAATGATAAAAATATCTAGAAGAATAAGCTTTACAACAGAAATCTATAAATAGGAGAGGAAATCTACAGATCAAGCACCGAACACAATCCAATCCAATACAAAAAAAAAATAATTTATCACTTTACTTTATCTCAGTTATCATAGGAGAAGCGATAATCTAGTAGTAATAATTCTTAGTGTAGTTCTTAGTTGTAATCCAAATCTACGCTCATACATTATATTTCTCTTTTATCCAATATCACGCAGTTCTTTCAAGAGACGCATTCTTGGAAAATTTCATAGTGATCGATTATGAGTTTTCCCTATTGTTTGATTGCACTGATAGTTTGAAATGTCCTTTCTTGGGGAAGGTAAAGCATAACTCATCTTCGGATGAAGAACCCCACCTTCCAACAATCGCCTAATCATTATAAAATTCTACAAGTGGTTGAGTAAGTGACTGATCTTCTCACAATCTAGTCATATAAGTTTACATTAGATATATCTACTTATTTCGGTACTTGGGGTCGAAAGTTTTTCGATTTGGATCAAGCAACTATATTGATTCTGGCATGCTCGCGCATTCACACATATGACAAAAAATAAAGTGGAGAAAGAGCGCTAAAATTTTTTGGCACGCTTGGTGAGACTCGATTATAAAGTATACTTACTAGTGCAGTAAATTTTCATAATCATGAGCTAAAAGGTTGGTCCTAATGCTTTAACAGCCCCCACTAATGCTATTGTAGCCAATGAACCTCCTGCTCAGGAGGAAGAGTTACAAGTTTAATAAATGCCAGAGCAAGTAAATCAACCACCTAGTCTGGCGCCTCTTCCACTGAACCTGAATAGACCATTGACATCCTAGGTTGAACCTATCAAAATTATGTTAGTCGCGATAGTTGATGTGTAAAGGAAAATTTGGCACATCGCAAAATTGTTGCGACTTCATGCTGAAGAGTCACAAGCTCAGACTAAAGCCTTTAATAGGTGGATAGTCGGTCATACTAAGAGGAAGAATTAGTTGGTGCTTTATTTGCCAAAAAAGCACCTGTTGCACCTCTGCAACAGGTCAATACTAGTTCTGTTGGGAACCTGGCATATGTACTACCAACCGAGCCAATGCCACAGATACTTCCTTTATGTCAAAACACACCACTTGTTTCTATCCTTAGTTTAATCCAGGATGTGCAAAATTCACTAACACATGTAGATTTCAGACGTCCTGAACATGTTCCTGTCTAGGACATGTGAAATTCACCACCTCTGGTAGATTTCAAGCGTCCTGAACGTGAGAATAGAAACTTAATCCCTGAAGCCAGGAATCAAGGGATACCTGAGGGGTAACATTTTTCTAGAAATTAACTTTATAATGAATAGCAATATCAGGTTGCTCTAGAAATACCTCCAGTCATTGCACAACAATATTGGGATCGTAATCAAATTGTTCAACTGGTTCAGGAAGTAGCTGCATAAGTTCTTGGCTGAACTACTACTCTAGTTTACCATAAGCCATATCCTGACTGAATCGACCAGTAATATCTACTGTCGAGAAATTATTGACTTGATTTTACACTGTTTACAGGTGATACAAGTCAATTGACCATAGAACACACAAGACATTTTACCATACAATGTGGAGAGTTGGCCAATAATGATTATTATAAATTGCAATTATTTGGTCATTCACTTAGTGGGATAAATTTCACTTGGTATTCCAATTTACTACCAAATTTCAAAAAAAAATTTGTAAGAGATGAAAGAAAAGTTTCATGCTCAGTTCTTCTATAAGACAGAGAAAATTCTATGGCCGATCTTACTCGTTTTCAACAATTGACAGGAGATATTGGTCGAAAATTATATTACTCAGTTTAAGAGAGCAAAACAAGCTAGTCACTACTGAAGCAGAATTTGTCCAATTAGCTCAAGACAGGCTAGAATTCAAGCTTCGAAAGAAGCTTATCAGGATGAAATTCACATATCTCTCTGATTTGACTAGAAAGGTGTCTCAGTATGAGACTCTACTGTTGCGCAGCACGCCAACAATGCAATGAGCCTAGATCCAAACTCAGGCCTCACCCACAAATGATAACAAGAATAAATATAAAAACTAGAAATATATCAAAGCAATCCAAACAAACCACGAGACAAGATATACGTGGAAAAACCCCAAACTAAGGTAAAAACCACGGATGCAAACTTCCACTATGAAGAACAAAGATTACAAGGCAATATACTAACCTCTGCCTTGGAGATACAGAGAAAACCCTTTTTTCACACCTTAGAATAGCTCCACAATATTCCCCTTAACCCTGGAATAACCCTAGGGACCCAAATTTATAGTTTTGGTAACTTCCCTTTCACATCCCAGTTGCAAAAGGACTTGCGACACGAAATCCGGAAACTCCTTTTCGCATCCCAGTTGCGAAAGGACTTGCGATACGAAATCTGTGAAACTCCTTTCCGTATCCTAGTTGCGAAAGGACTTGCGACACGAAATCCGCGCATGTAGCTCCACTTCTCAACAATCTCTCACTTGGAGACACATCACCATAAACCTTTGTCTTCTTCATCCGGAGTGCACCACCTCCCTGTCTTCAAGCTTGAAGACCAATCAAAGCTGAACAGAGCTTCAACTTCTCTCGTGTGACCGCTTTGGTCATATCTGCAGGATTCTCACTTGTATGAATCTTCTCCAAAGCAATCGATCCATCTTCCAGTAACGAACGTATGAAGTGATATCTAATGGTAATATGCTTGGTCCTTGAATGAAAGGCTGAATTCTTGGCCAAGTGTATTACACTCTGATTGTCACTATACAGTTTGCAATCTATTTGCTTCTTACCCAACTCTTCCATAAAACCTTGCATCCACACCATCTCCTTGCATGCTTCTGTACCCGCAACATATTCTGCTTCTGTCGTACTGATAGATATTATCTTCTGTAACTAAGAGACCCAACTGACTGCAACACTACCCAGAGTAAAGACATAACCTGTAGTGCTTCTCCTGCTGTCAATATCTCCTGCCAAATCTGAATTCACGTAGCCTTATAGCTTGATTTCCGATCCACCATAGCACAGCCCTACATCCTTAGTACCTACCAAATATTTAAGGATCCACTTCACAGCTTCCCAAAGTTCTTTCCCGGGGTTGTTCATGAACCTGCTAACAATTCCACTGCTTGAGCAATGTCTGGCCTCGTGCTCACCATAGCATACATGAGACTCCTAATGCTGACGCGTATGGGACTTTAGCCATGTAGTCCCGTTCCTCCTGTGTCTTTGCCCCTTACTCCTTAGATAGCTTGAAGTGGTTGGCTAATGGAGTGCTAACCGGCTTAGCACCTCCTATATTGAATCGGTCAAGTACCTTGGCTATGTACTCTGCCTGTGACAATACTAGTTTCTTGTTTTCCCTATCACGCTTTATCCTCATGCCTAGAATTTATTTTGCAGCTTCTAAATCCTTCATGGAAATTTCTCTAGACAGTTGTCTTTTGAGATCTGAGATGTCCTTCATGCTTGAACGACCACAAGTATATCATCAACGTACAGAAGAAGAATGATGTATAACGTATTAAACTCCTTCAAGTAACAACAATGGTCTGCATGACATCTCCTAAAGCCGTTTCTCGACATGAAACTATCGAACTTCTTATACCACTGCCTCGGGGCCTGCTTCAAGCCATATAAACTCTTCTTCAGTCTGCACACCTTATTCTCCTTTCCTGGTGCCACATATCCTGTCGGCTGATGCATATATATCTCTTCTTCAAGGTCCCCATGAAGAAAGGCTGTCTTAATATCTAGCTGCTCTAGATGTAAGTCCTCTGTAGCCACTATACTCAAGACCATGCGAATTGTAGACATTTTCACCATAGGTGAAAATATTTCAGTGAAATCGATACCTGCCTTTTGTTGAAACCCTTTCACAACCAGTCTAGCCTTGTACCGTTTTGAACTATCGTGATCCTTCTTCAATCTGTAAACCCACTTGTTATGAAGAGCTTTCTTACCCTTAGGTAGAGTGACTAGCTCCATGTATGATTAAACTCAAGAGAGTCCATCTCCTCATCCATGGCCTGCTCCCACTTAACCCGTGTATCTGACTGTAATGCCTCTTCAAAACACTCTGGTTTACCATTATCTGTCAGTAGTAGATAATATAAGGAGGGTGAGTATTGGATCGTGGGTCTCCTCTCTCGAGTAGACCTCCTCAATACTAGTGTCTGTAGCCCTGCCTCATAATGCTCCTATGCATGATCATCTTGTGGCGCTGTAACACACGTGTCCGTTAACTCTTCTAACTCTATAAATTCTTTCTCCTCAGCCTTATTTTCATGCACACTGTCCTTATGCATCACTTTTTCATTGAAGACTACGTCCTTGCTTCTAATGATTTTTCTATTTTCTGCATCCCAAAAATTATAGCCAAAATCATGCTGCCTATAGCTTATAAACGTGCACCTCCTGGACTTCGCATCCAGCTTTTTTCTGTGTTTTGCATCAATGTGAATGTATGAAGTGCAACCGAACACTCTGAGATGTGATAGGTTCACTTCTTTCCCAGTTCACGTTTCATCTAGTAGCCCACCATCCAATGGTGCTGAGGAACTATTGATGAGATATGCGGCAGTATTTACAGCATCCACTCAAAAAGTCTTGGGCAACCCTGCATGTAACCTCATGCTTCTGGCGTGCTCAAGGATGGTCCTGTTAATGCGAGCAGCCACACTATTCTACTGTGGTGTCTCTAGAATCGTTTTCTGATGTTTGATTCCATTTGCTGTACAATACTCCTCAAACCTCTTATCACAATACTCTCCCCCATTATCAGATCAGAGACACTTTACTGTTTATGTCTCATTTTCTACCATGACTTTTCACTTCTTAAATATATCAAATACATCAGATTTATTCTTTAAGAAATAGGCCCACAGTTTTCTATTGGCATCATCAATAAAGGAAACAAAATAACGTGAGCCACCGAGAGATGATACCTATGCCGGTCCCCACACATTAGTGTGTAAAAGCTCCAACAGATGCGTCTTCGGATCACGTCCTGTCTTCTTGAAACTTACCCTCTTCTGCTTATCATACACGCCATCCTCGCAGAATTTCAAGTCGATAGACTTCAACCCTTGTAGCTTCCCTTTTGATAATAGCACTTTCATTCCCTTTTTACTCATATGTCCCAACCTCTGATGCCATAACTGTCCATTCACTCCAGTTGATGCGACTGCCAGTGAACAATATGATCCTGAAGTCACGTACAAAGTACCTTCCTTCTTGCCTCGAGATATCACCAAGGCACCTTTTGTGATCTTCCAGGAATCATTGGTGAATGTCGTCATATAACCGGTATTGGCCAACTGCCCCACTGAAATCAAGTTACGTTTCAAACTCAGTACATGTCTAATATCCTTCAATTTCAAAGTTGTTCTGTCTTTTTAACTTATCTGAATATCTCCCTTTCCAACAATACTACACGGCTCATCATCACCCAAGTATACTCTCCCAAAGTCACCTGGCACATAATTACGCAGAACTCCCTTGCATAAAGTGGCATTAAACGAAGCACCTGAGTCTATAACCTAAGACTCATTCCTCGCATCAAGAGACAAGATCAATCCCTCTGTGTCACTCTCCTCAGATAGATTCACTGAATCCTTTTCACCTTGAGAGTTTCCTTCTTGTTTCTTAAGCGCCCTGCAATTACGTTTCATGTGTCCCTTCTTGCCACAATGTCAGCACCCGTCTTTGTCTTTCGGTCTCTTGGACTTCTTCCTCGACTTAGAACACCCTGGTTTATTGCTTCCTTTGCTCAGCAATCTTCCTCTTCCTTTAACGTTTAGAGCATTCCTTGAATCGCCTGAAACTCCTGATGCATTCCTTCTAGATTCTTCACTAAGAATTAAACTGGCCACATCATCAAATTTCAACTTTGTCGACCCTGAAGAATTGCTCATAGCAATCACCAAACCATCCTAACTGTCTGGTAAACTGGATAAGATCAATAATGCTCTGACCTCATCCTCAAAAATAATGCGAACGGATTCCAACTGGCTCGTAACTGTATTGAACTCGTTTAGATGTTCAGCCACGCTCCCACCATCTGATATCTTCATGTTGAATAGCTGTTTCATAAGATGAACCTTATTGGATGCTGAGGGCTTTTCATACATGGTGGCTAGGGCTTCCATTAATTCGTTTGTAGTTTTCACCTTGGATATATTGAAGGCGACACTCTTAGACAAAGAGAGTCAGATCGTTCCTAAAGCCTTCCTATCCAGTAAAAATCATTCATCATCTGTCATCTTTTCTAGTTTCTTCTCTTTTCCTCCTAGAGGAATGTAGAGGTTCTTCTGATACAAATAATCTTCCATTTACGTCTTCCAGAAAGCAAAGTTTGAACCATCAAACTTCTCAATTCGAGTTTTTCCATCTTCCGCCATCGCTCCCAATAAAACTAAACCAATAGCTCTGATACCAGTTGTTGCGTTGCATGCCAATAACGCAGTGAGCCTAGATCCAATCTCAGGCCTCACCCACAAACGATAAACAAGAAGAAATATAAACTAGAAATAGATCAAAGCAATCCAAACAAACCACGAGACAAGATATACGTGGAAAAACCCCAAACTAGGGTAAAAAACCACAAATGCAAACTTCCACTATGAAGAACGAAGATTATAAGGCAATATACTAACCTCTCCCTTGGAGATACAGAGAAAACCCTTTTCTCACACCTTAGAATAGCTCTCCAATATTCACCTTAACCCTAGAATAGCCCTAGGGACCCAAATTTATAGTTTTGGCAACTTCCCTTTCGCATCCTAGTTGCGAAAGGACTTGCGACACGAAATCTGCGAAACTCCTTTTCGCATTCCAGTTGTGAAAGGACTTGCGACACAAAATCTGGGAAACTCCTTTCCGCATCCCAGTTGCGAAAAGACTTGCGACACAAAATCCGCGTATGTAGCTCCACTTCTCAACATCTACTTCAGGAGTCAATGCGACAAAAGAATTCAACAGCAGAGATAGATTATTATAACCCTAATTATGATGTTGAAGTAGAGGAAGTAGTGGTTAAAAAATCATTCATATGCTCATCATTAGTTAAAGCAGGCAAAAAAAAAACTTCTAATAAAGAAGTTTAAAAAAAGTACACCTTTGATATTAAAAAAGTGGAAGCAGATTGTGTACGCTTAACGTACTGAGTAAACTCTATGACGTTCACCATGATTTATGTATTTTATCCACTCCGTCCATTTATTTTATTAGATAATTTTAGCGCTTGAGCCCAAAAATGAAGCATATATAAAGCTCAAATTGACCACACCATAGGAAATAGTGTGAATTGAATGTCTACCATTGAAAAAATCTCAGGGGCCATAGAAGTTTTGAATCAAGCTTATATTTATGTTTTCCCTTCATCCATGCCTGTATGATCTTATAAAAAGGTTGGATGACAAACAAATATCATTGTGGGGCTAGCAAGGTTTCAATGGTAGAAATCATTACTCCTATTGTTTCCCATAGTATCATCCATTTGATCTTTGGATATGCTTCAATTTTGAGCTCAACGGGCCCAACTGAGTTTCCTAAGTCCAATAAGAACGTACTGAGTTACTCAGTATGCAATCCTCTAATTTCAGAAAAAGTAAGAAGGAAAATGCCTGCAGTCGAAATCTCTTTGGATCGATCATTATGTTTATGTCATCCATACCATTCATAAGGCAATTCCTAACAGGATGAACTCAAAATACAAAAACATTATATTGATTCAAACCTCCTCACTGGCCATGAATGTTCAATGGTGGACATTTAATCATCATTGTTTCCATTTGTGTGACCCACTTGAGTTTTGGATCACCCAATTTTTCGGCCACGTCATGGCATGATCTAAAAAATAGGGAGTGGATTTTTGACAAACATATGGTGGGCACGGTAGCTTTCTCTTGGGCGGCATCCGCCTCTTTAAGAAAATGACGTAGATGGAAAACTCAGTGCCCCGCACCACAATAAAAAGTGGGCATGGAAGACTTTGGTCTTAAAAATCTTGGATCAAGCTGACATGTGTTTTTCCCTTCATCTGCATGGGGATCATCTTAATAACGGTTTAGATGACATATAATAGGTCCCAATAACATTTCAACAGTGGCCGAATTCCAGAGAAAAAACACTATTAAAACCCAAGTTTAATGATTTTTTCAAAACATCCTAACTTAGGGTCTTTTCAGGGTTATACCACATGTGTTTTAGCAAATATATGGGACAACTTGTCTTGAACTTTGACTTGATCTTTTCTTGAAATTAGGCGACGACTACTTGAGAAGATATGCCAATCTTGAGCTGATCATAAGCTGATCTTGAGTTGATCTTCATGCATGTAGAGTAGTTGAGATTCCGTTGTGATTCCAAACTTGCAATCTGATTTGAAGCACTTTTGTCTTACGAAATTTGACAATCCATATGTGCTAAACATAAAAGCACTTATAGGAATATTATCCAAGACAACATCAATTAAGGGTTGTTGAAGTTTCCTGAAAATGAAAAAGAAGTGATGCTAATTAATAATGATATGTTTCTATTTAATATAGACTGCCTCGCCGAATTGAAGAAGATGAGTAAGGGCATAAATATCCCTAATTGTTGGACTCATAAGGCTGCAGCCAAAGTGGAAAGTATTTGTCAATCAGCTCTAGAAAGCCGATACAACAGTCACTAACGAAGGAAATGTTGGAAAATCTATAAGAGAATTTTATGTATTCATCAATACTAATCGACTTCTAAATATCGCCATGTTGTTTAGATAAGCGATTATAACATTCTTCCCATCCATTCATAGGTTTCGGCCAAGCCCTTAGGGGTTTGAGTGCAGAAGAGGGATTCAGAAGGGTCAATTGAAGAAGGAGATTTTCATCAGGATGTGCAGTGAAGAATCGGCTTAATGAATGGAGTTAAGAGCAAGTGGTATCAAGGTCAAAGACTGGCCCTAATGCATGGAAAGTCATATTGTCGGAGGTAGAGACTTCGAATAGAATCTCGTCTGAAACATGAGTGAGTAATTCTAGTTCTTGAATTATTTCCTCTTAAGTTGTAATTATAGGAGAATAAGAAGATGAAGCGGCCATGAGAAAACTCATAAAGTTATCAAAAGGAAATGAGAGAGATAAAAGCAAGGAAAGCAGTAGAAGAGTGAAATATTTGAAATTGTGAATATATCAGCTGAGATTGTGTGCATTAATGAGGAGGTAATCATAACCCATTGGAATACGTAGAAGAACATCGGTCTGAATGGAGGAGTGGGAGCGGACGACTGCGTGGGAGACGGTTCCTTCCCGTAAACGTTGATCGTCTCCGTCAGCGTTGTCTCTTTTTGCGGCAAATCTCACCTTCGATACCACAGAGGAAGATCTGTCTCGTATCTTCAATCGTCTTGGAAAACTTCTAGATGTGTTCATCCCTTGGAACCAGCATCTAAATCGTCCCCGAGGTTTCGCCTTCATCCGTTTTTGCTACGAGCAGGATGCGTTCAATGTCATCCAATCCCTGCATGGTCGAAGGATTGATGAAAGGGTGGCTCATATTGCTTGGGCCAAGGGGCAACCGAGACCTAGGGCATCTCTGCTGACACCAACTCGACCACAAAATCAATTTCAAGGTAATGAGGTTCCTCCAAGTAGATCATTTGTAGAAACGGTTTCAGGGTCAAAACAAGGAGTCCCCATTCAGATGCTAGGAAGGTCAGAGATCACAACCATCGTCGACTAGAAAGCAGTGGATAACAAAATGCGTCGGCTGAGATGCGCCCTCGTGGGGTCTACGATCGATCAGGAAGTCAGGATAGATAAACTTACAGGAGCTCTCAAATCTTCCAGACTCAAGTCCACAATAGCAGAAATAGTCAGAATATCTAGCTGGAAATTCCTAATAACGTTCCAAATAAAGGAGGAACAAGAAGCCTTCAGGACTTTTGCTGAGCTGCACAAGGAAATGGGCCTTCAGTCGGTTGAATAGTGGTCGCCAGAAGAGGTAATAGGGAGTGATGGCATTCGGGTCAGATTATTCGGCATTCCAGCCCACGCCTGGATTGAATCCGTCATGTTGGATCTGGCGAGTTATTTCGGGAAAATCATTCAGATAGATTCAAACTCTAGATTCAGTTATTTCTAGGCTTTTGCTCGAATTAAGGTGATTCCTAGGTTGGGAGTTAGCTTCAATCAAGTGTTGCATTTGAGGGTCTTAGGAAAATCTTATCCCATTATAACGGAGATGGAACCCCTGTTTTTCGGTTGCTATACTTCCATTAAGAAATTTACCACTGAAAGCACCAAGGAATGAGTTATTAGATGTTTTCATGGTCAGTCTGGGCCCCCACTGCATGTTTATGATAAGGCTACAATAGGGGTAGTAGAAAATACAGATAGCGTTTCATGACAGCAGTCAGGTGTTTGTGCAAATGCTAATATGGTGACATTGCCAATGTCCCTGGGGGAGTTGGAGTCAGTAGCTCAATGGGACACTACACCAAAACTTCCTCGGAGGCATGTGTGATTGTCGCCACAGGTGTAAGGGGAGAGGGAGTAGAATCACCTCCATTAGAGGCTGATCGCTCGTTTAAAGTTACGAAAGAGTACAGTGGAGCAGAATTATTACAGCTTGAATTGGGAGGCAATGACTATGTGAAAGCTGATCAGATGCGCTACTGCTCGGCCCGCCTGATGGTCCAGTTTCCACAGTTATTGCAGTCCCAGCACCATTACCCAATGCAATTAGAAACAACTTGCTAGAGTGTCAGCAAGATGCTCTCTAGAGCTGTAGGCAGCCAAAGGAAGCAGTGCAAAACCAGGCATTGATCATTCATGGTGAGGAAGATCTGTTGTGTGGAATGCAGCCTTTTTCTCAACCCCAACAGAATAATCAATCAATGATCAGCTATTTGGAAATGATTAACCCTTATTTATGGGTACAATTCGACATCAGGAAAGGAAAGTTAGTTCTGAATCAGTTGATTCCTTACTAGATAACATGCTGACAATAGGTAAGGAGAATCTACCACCAAAGAAAAGGCAGGGTTCGTCTGAGAACAGGGCGGCCGAGATGGGGTGTGGTGGCAATAAGAATGATGTGGATGCAGTTGGAATCCACTTGCATCATCAGGATCGATTTCATGATAGGATGCCTGGAGGTGGAAAGGAGTATCAACACTTAGAGGGGACTGATAGTGGAGGTAACAGTGAGGAAGTTGGTGCAGCTGGAGTTAGTAGAGCTGACCCTAAACTTAGTTCAGCACATAGAATCCGAAGGGCGAAAAAAGGTGAGAGGGAGAGTTGAACTGGAGGTAGATTTATCTCCATATTTTTCATCTGTGATCAAAACAGTAAGAGGCTCTAACACAAGTATGGATGGTGATTATGGAAGTCCAGTGAATATTCAATATGAAGAACAAGAATCGGAACAAACGTCAGATCTGGGGGGTGAATTTCGTAATCAGGATTTGGCGGAACAGTGGCTGTGAGAGGGACAAAAGGTGTATGAGGTGGACAAACCTTTAAAGACGAGTAGACGGCACAAAATCCTGTATGCGAAAGGAAACTGGGAATCTAGACTCTGTAGATTGAAGAGAAGGGCCGTAAATACTGGGTGTGTGACGGATGGATAAAATCTTAGTGTGGAATGTTCGCGGGATAAGAAACAAAAAGTCCTTAAGGACTACTAAAAGGCTTATCAGAACTCATGATCCGAGTATTGTGGCGCTTCTGGAGCCTATGATTGGTGATGAAAAGAGAGTGCGAACTGGTCTAGCATTGGGTTTTCATTCTTCTTGTTCCAATAGTGAGGAGGGTGGCAAGATTTGGTTGTTTTATAAGTCTCTTCTTTCTTGGTCGATAGTTTTAAAATCGGATCAATGTTTATCGATAGTTGTATCTTTGCATAATTGTTCTCCTCCTTTATCCATAACTTTTTTCTATGCCAGATGTGCACGGGTCTTGAGGAGATCTCTCTGGTCTAACCTGGCCTCATTATCGGCTTCGATGCAGGGCCCCTAGGCAGTCCATCGGGATTTCAATGCTATTATGGCTGATTCAGAATGAAGAAGTTGAAGGGCTGCTGACAGTGTTTCTTTTGTAGAATTTTCTATTGATATCAATGCTTAAGCCTTCTAGTTACTGGCTTTTCAGGTAATAGGTTCACCTGGTCCAATAATCAGTTGGGTACTTCTCGGGTTTGGGCGAGGTTAGACCGGGCTCTCATTAATGTGGAATGGTCCACGTTATTCCCTCAGTTCTAAGTTTTCCATTTGCCTCGTATTCAGTTCGACCATGCGCCGCTCATTCTATCTTTCCCTCAGACGTCGTATGCTGACCCGAAATTGTTCCGGTTCCAACGAATGTGGACTCAGCATGAGGATTTTCTCAACGTGGTCAGGTCATCATGATATAAGGTAGACTCTACTCATCCTGTGTACAATGTGTTTTCTAAGCTCAAGCAGGTGAAACATGATCTAAAAATTTAGAACAAAGAGGTGTTCGGAAACATCTTTGAGGAGATTAAGGTGGCGGAGCGTCATGCAGTAGAGCTAGAAGACAGAATTCAAGGGGTTTCAGTCTCGTATGAGCAATCTGTCAGTTTGCAGCAGCAGATCAACTCAAATGTAACTAGGTTAGCACCATTGAAGCTTATGTAAGAAATTTTTTGGAAGCAGAAATCAAGGGTGGACTGGTTGTCGGAGGGAGATAAGAATACCAAGTTCTTTCATGCTACTGTTATGGATAGGCATAGAAGAGCAATCATCAGTTAGGTGGAATTAGAAACGGGTCAAGTTATGGTGGGATAAGCAGACTTAAAGGCAACTACAGTGGCTCATTTTCAACAGATTTTCAGCACAGATAATAGTCAGTTAGATCAGGACCTGTTTCATTGCATTCCTCAGTTGGTTATGCAGGCCCATAATGACATGTTGATGACGGTCCCCTCGCTACAGGAGGTCCACTCGGCTCTTCTTTTCATCCTGATAGATAGTGCGGCTGGGTCAGATGGCTTTTCAGCCAATTTTTTTGCGTCTTGCTGGCAGGTGGTGGGGCAGGACATTTATAGAGCAGTCTCCTTTATCTTCCAAGGGGAAAATCTTCCCAGGTCAATTTCATCTTCGATTATATGCTTAATTCCGAAATCAAATTCTCCAAAGAGGTTCTCCGATTACAGTCCAATAAGTTTGTGCAATTGTTTGTACAAGATTTTTTCTAAGATAATTGCTTCCCGGCTCAGTCAGATTCTTTCGTTGTTGATTTCGCCTGAACAGGGGGCTTTTGTGCAAGGCCGTTCAATTACAGAGAATATAGATTTAACTCAAGAGCTGTTCAGGGATTTAAATAGGCTGGTTCATGGGGGAAACATTGTCTTGAAGCTCGACATGGATAAAGCATACAATAAAGTATGTTAGGTCTTTATGAAGCAAGTTTTGGAGTGATTTGGTTTCAGTACGCCTTGGATTGAGTTGGTGGAAAAATGTTGGACAAATTGTTGTTTTTCGGTTCTTTTAAATGGAGAGATGGTGGGTTATTTTAAGTCTTCCAGGGGTTTGAGGCAGGGAGATCCGATCTCTCCAAGTTTGTTTATTCTCTCTACAGAGGTTCTTAGTAGAGGTCTGAAGAGCATGTTGATCTGTCAGGTTAGCTGTCCTTATGCCTTCGGTAGAGGGTGTCATTCGATCTTAAATTTGCTCTATGCTAACGATACCCTTATTTTCACTAATAGAAGCAAGTCCTCGCTTCTTTCGATTAAGAAGTTCCTGAATTCCTTCCAAGTTGCTTCGGGCCAAAGTATAAATCTGAGGAAATGTTCCTTCTTCTGTTCTAGGAAGCTGAATAATGCTATAATCAACACAATTGAAGATATTCTCGATTTTGGAAAAGCGTTGTCAATCTTCTCGTATCTGGGAGTTCCTATGGCAGATGGTAGGCTAAAGGCTAGTGCGTTTAAGCCTCTGGTTGATAGAGTTGTGGACCGCATCAATGGGTGGAAGGCCCATCTGTTATCCCAGGCAGGGAGAGTGGTACTAGTGAGGAACGTCCTATCAGGTATTCCTGTCCATTCTATGGCAGCTGTCCATATCCCTTCTCAGGTGTTGAAGCTAATTGAGAGACACATGGCGAATTTTTTCTGGGGCTGGTCAAAAGGGAAGCAAAAGTGTCACTGGAAAAGCCGGAATTTGCTGGGTTCGCCAAAAGAGGAGGGGGGAATGGGTTTTAGAAAGCCTGCAGATATAATGAGAGCTTTTCGCCTTAGAATGGCTTGGACAATTAAATTTAGAAAGGAGGAAAATATTTGGAGGTGTTTCATGACTGTTAAGTACCACCACAATTTATCTCGAGGTGCGTTGGACAGAACGAGGCAACTATCTTCTCCCCTGTGGAAGCGTATCAGGGAGCTATTTTTCTTTGTCGATTCTTCTGTTCAATGGCAAGTTGGTGCCGAAAAATGTAGTTTTTGGAAGGCCAATTGGACCGGTCTGGGCCCTCTTAAGCAGCTGGCTGAAGCAGTGGTGCCGGATGGTTTGCGAGATGCATAGGTTTGTCAGGTTTTGGGTCCGCTTAGTCCTCTCCCCCCTTCAGCAGCTTTACTTCTCCTTCCTCAAGGTGTAATTCATTATATTTTTAGGCCGGCTATTGTATTTTAGAGGAAGTGGACCTGCTGATTTGGCCTTTCACGCCTTCAGGGGATTTTTCCATTAAGTCTGAGTGGTCAATGAGTCGGGTCCCAGGTCCGAGCCGAAGTTGGTCCCGTTGGGTTTGACATGCTAAGTTGCCTCCCAAAATCTCGTTGTTCGTCTAGAAGACCCTTCAAAAAGCTGTACTGGTGGATAGAACGGTCTAGTCGGGGGGTGCTCACTGGCTTCCAGGTGTGTTTGTTGCGCCCTTCCTGATTCGCAGTCATACGACATCGAGACTCTGCTCCATCTGTTTGTAACTAGTAGCCTTGCGCAGAAAGTATGGTCTGCGGTTGGGGGCTGGTTTGATATTAGTGTTATGACAACGACTTCGGTCGAGACTAGGCTTTCTCAGTGGTGGGGCAGCGGTCTCATCCAAGCGGGGCAGATCGACGCCGCAAAGGCTAATTCCGTGTATTATTATCTCGGAGATTTGGAAAGCCCATAATGCTACAGTTTTTGAAAGTATTTCCGCGTCTTCTGATCGGGTAATAGGGAAAATCAGGTGGTGGGTTGCTCTGCTTAACACTTCCTGCAGCATTGGAAGTGCGCCTGAGGTAGGGGGGACGATTTCTTCAAGGATTGGTCGTGCCTCGTTGTTTTCTGCTGCAACTAATGGCCAAGCTAAGGTGATTAAATGGGAGCGGCCAGCGTCGGGTTGGGTGAAAGTCAATGTCGACAGGTCAGCTAGGAGAAATCCAGGGAGATCGAGAGGGGGTGGAATTTGTAGAGGGGAGAAGGGAGATTTCCTGTTTTCTTTCTCAGCTGGCTATGGTGTTGGCACCAACACCGTTGCTGAACTATGTGCAGTGCATGACGGGCTTTCTCTTGGCCTCTAAAGGGGTTATCGTCAAATCATTTTAGAATCGGATTCGAGGCTGGTTGTTGATTTGTTGAGCGGTGTGGCTAAGTCAGGCTGGATATAGAAGGCTTGGTTGTATAGAATTCATCAACTTCAGAGACTTGGTAGTATCAGATTCATGCATGTCCTGAGGGAAGGAAATTCTCCCTCGGATTTCATGGCCTGGATTGGGAGCGCTTCCCAAGTTTCTGCTTCTTTCGATCAACAATCAGATCTTCCTCAACAAGTTATAGGCTCTATCTTTCTTGATAAAGTTGGATTGGGTTTAATTAGGGTCGTGTGACTTCCCTTGCTATTTTTTTGTAATTATTTGGTGCTTTCAACGTTAAGCCCTCTGTTTTATGTAAAGGGGAGCTCAGATGTATAGGTGGGTTTTTGAAAGATCAATGACATTCACAGTTTTAACAAAAAAAAATAAATCATAACCCTTCGGATGATGTAATCGAGTGCGACGCGTCGCAAAAGGAGCAAGGAACAAACTATCATTTGGTTGTTCTCTCGTTTGCATTGGCTAATATAGAGATGTCATATGGCAAAAGACCACCTACATTAGGTGAGATTAAACTGGATGAAATTGAAAAAGTAGCAATTAATGCATGTGTAAGGTATTGTCTCTGGATTAGGTGTATCCCATGCTTTTTAATGGCATGTTTGGAAGATATGGGAGTAACTTTTATCCCGCGGGATTGGGGCAAAATCATGTTTGGGAAAGATAGGATTGCAAAAGTCATGTGTGCAATTTCCAAGTTCCAAGTGCCTGCGTATCGTCCATCCCACTCTGCCAGAGTATCAAAGTTCTTCGCTGTATGTAATGTACTCTCAGTTCTAACACACTCCCCAAAAAATCTTTAACACGGAAAGGAATAAAAGGGGATTTATCTATCACATTTTGGTAGGTGGAAAATCAAACATGGCTTGCATTTCTTCTTCGTATTCTCTGCTTAGCTCGTCTTCATCCTTCCCTCAAAAATCGTTTTCTGAGAAATCGATTTCTCTGTCATGGGCTTCTTCTTTTCCTCAGATGAAGATTTCCATCGCAAATCCTTCTCTTCCAAGAATACCCCTAAAAGTAAGTTGTATTTTCCATCTCTATAGTTTTCTTTATATGTATTTTTTCGGTTTTAGTGTTATGGAATGAAGGAATTACATGTTTTAAATCTTGTGTAGCCCTACGTATGTCTCAATGGTGGACATTCAATCATCGGTCGTGTGGCCCATATGAGAATTGGATTTTCGTAATTTCTGGTTCCATGTCATAACATATTATTCAAAAACTGATGAATGTTGTGGATTTCCCATAAACATCATGGTGGGCCCCAGCTAGCTCTCCTTCGCACGTAGATTCTGCGAAAGGCGTTCACAGAAAACCCACATGAAATCGGATTGCGTACTGAGTTACTCAGTACACTCTTATCGTACTGAATACATTCAGTTGGGCCCACCGTGAGTGTATTGTCTTATCCACTCTGTCCATCCTTTTTTTTTCAGATCATTTTAGTGGTTGAGACCAAAAATGAGGTATATTTAAATCTCAAGTGGACCATACCATAGGGAATAATGATTTCCATCGTTGCAACCTTTCTATGACCTACAGTTATATTTATTTTTCATCAAACCTGTTCATAATATCACAAAGACATGGATTAAGTAAAAACACAAATATCAGATTGATACAAAACTTCTGTGGTCCCCAAGAAATTTTCAATGGTAGATGTTCAATTCACACTAATTCTGGTGGTGTGGTCCATTTGAGCTTTGGAAATGTTTCAGTATTAGGCTAATGATCTAAACTTATCTTCTAAAATGTATGGACATAGTAGATGTAATCGCATATAGCCCAAGGGGCCCACGGTCAAGCGTCATACCCAAATAGCTTGATTCATGTGGATGTCACTCAGCTAGGGAAGTGGAACTAGTTTACCCGGTGGGGAAGTGGAAGCAGGATACGGCAAACTCATGAAGGATTGCCAAATCCTTCCCCTTGACACACGGTGTTGTCGGGAGACCCAAGGAACATTATTCCGGGTTGAAAAATCGTCTCCAAACATGACTGTACAGTGGATATGCCAGGCCGACGAATGCAATCCCGTCTACTCCCACTTAATGCAGGTGGCCAAATGGGCCCTAATTGTATTGGACAACAAAACAACATCGCCATTACTTTTTTTCTAAATGCAAGACAATGTCGGGGGAAATGTTGTACTCTATTTCTGACCGATCAAAGTAGAGCCAGTAAAAAAATGACATATGTCATTACACCTGGAATAGGAGGTGTCTGAATAGATTTTCTTAAGGATTTAGCACGGAATCATAGCTGGTACTAATTTGGCACTACACGTCACCGGAGGAGGATGTGTGGCCAACAAGGAATGAACTGTGACCGAAGGCATGTCATTTCAGCATGTGGCTGACTAAGGAATATTCTTTTTTTTTTTTCACACGCACACACACTCAGGCCGCAGTGGGATTTCACCACCTCTGGTTACTCAAAACCTTGACGAGGTGTTGAAACTACTGAGAGTCTACCACCGGAGCAAGAACAGGGTATTGGAACCCTTCACCACCTATGGGTACTCGAACCCTTCGGTCACATGCATTCACGCTGAATGTATATGCTTATTTCCATGTTTGGGGTCGAAAGTTGTTTTAAAGGACACGGGCCGTTTCTCCATCGCGAGCGGATTAGGTGCGGCCCGGCCTCACCCAAGATGGTGCAGCCCTTACCGTGGGACCCATCTTGATATATTTATTTAATATCCACGCCGTCCATACGTTCTTTCATATCATTTTATTAGAATAAACCAAAAATGAAGAAGATCCAAATCCAGGTATACCATGCTATAGGAAACTGTGGTGATTGAACGTCCTAACATTCCTAGTGCCCACCATAATTTTTTCTTAATGTTTATTTCCCATCCAATCTGTTTATAAGCTCAAATAAACGTGGATTAATGGAACGAACAAATATCAGCATGATCAAAAAATTCTTTGTCTCATTAATGGTCAATCACCATTTTTCATATAGTATGGTCCATATGAGAATTAGATCTAATTAATTTTTGTTGTAATAAATTAAAATTATCTATTAAAACGGATGAACGGCATGGATAGAATAAATACATCAATGTGGGCCCCACGGTAAGGGCCGCACCGTATTCGGTGAGGCCGGGGCCGCACCTAATCCGCGCCCTTTTCTCCAGCGAGAAAAGTTTTAATACTCCGGCAGAGCGCGATAGATGATGCGCAGCACTTAAAATTGCTTAGAAATTGCATTAGTGGGGTAATTCAAATTAAACTTTCCAAATTACGGGTCCCAGTTGAGATACACTGTTAGCCAAATCCTGATCTTATTTTATCATCTAACCATGAGATTGGTGGAAGTTTGTTTGACAGTTAGGAATGAAAAATATCCAGTGGTCCTGTTACAACGAGAAAGTCTCCACGAAACACAGTTTAGCAATGTTCAACATATATGATTTTGGAACTCTACAATTTTCGATGTTTAATTTTAATTAATGCATGCCACGTCCACAGCTTCGGAGTGCTGCGTATCAAGCCGTGTAATCTGCCAGAGAATCAAACAGCTTCCCTTTTCGAGTGTAGCTTGATACCAAGAAAAAACGCGCCTTTTGGCAGTTTTTATCTTCTCTACGTAGCTGGGACGTATGCCCTTTGCCTATTTTTAGATATTTCACACCTGCAAAACCGCCCCATGGACTCTACCAACCCACGAGTAAGCTCAAATAATTTTATTTTTTTTTATCATTAATAATGACAATTATAAAAATAGTAGAGTATGGCACGTGTATACATACACACATAAGAAATGAGAAAAAAAAAATAAAAAAATTTTAAAAAGAGTTTAAATTAAAAAAAAGTTATGAATTACCTTCAGAGAGTTAAGGTATATAAGCTACATGCAAAAGGAGAAGATGGGTGTGAACTGCACCTAAAAAAATGGAGAAAAAAAGCGCAAGTGTGTATTACTACTCATGTTATGTATAATAGAGATGCATGAGGTTTCAAGTTAAAAATCGTGGGGCTATGCTTTCATTGCCCAGATCGTTGTTGGGTGGGGTCCTACGATGATGGACCGTGTTCCAAAAATCGCCAAATCAAAAAGATCCTAGCTAGAAATTGAAATATTACAGCTGTCTTGTCAAGGAGATTGTTTGTACATGGTCTGGAGGGGATTCATCAAAAGAACAATGGTGTCGACATACTCTTCGTGGGACCCACTTAGGTGGCAGGAGATCCTGTAGTTCCTTTTGATATATAACTGTTCATGAATTCTCATGTATCAATAGAGAGAGAAAGTAGCATCAGCTCATTGATGTAGAGAAGGTCACGGACACTTTCATGTCCAAGATGGACCAGAGAAGGACCGATGTGGAAGTGATCAGGACTGTCAAGACACTAAAACTGGCATATCTCATAAACTGGAATGAGTTATTCGTCATACCGTATATGATTTTAAGTAGGAGAAGCTACTTTAGCCGGCCAACCCTGCCATGCCAGATTGCCCATGCCGACTCTTCATCCCGTAGACTTTAGGAGTTGTGTACTGCATTAAAAAGGCTTAGAAAATTTAGGATAACAATGTGGTTAGGCACACTTACTATTTTTGGCCGAAAACCATGAATTCTTAGTTTATTATTTATAGTAAGTCATAAATCTTTTGGAGTTTGAGTTGGAGTTTGATTCTGAGACTTCTTCGAAGGTTTGGTATTACTATTTGGTTGATTTTAAGTTATTTATTTATTTATTTATTTATTATCAATCGATGTATTTATGAATTTATTAGAATTATTTTTATTTTTCTATTTTCACTTGTGGATTCAAAAAATCTTTGTGAGGAGTCCAGAGAAACTTTGTAGAATTGGAGTGTTCATCCCTAAGGAAGACGGTGATCGACCTCATCACGCCCATCCCTGTGTCACTCATGGACCCTCTTGACCATCCAAGTTCACTCCAATCCATCCCAATGTACTGCAACAGTACAAGTTGGGACTTTTAGCAGTTGGATCAGGATCATTTTCAGTTACCTGAACCGTTTATGATGGGCCTCACCTTGGATAGGGGATAATAAAGAAACTATTGTACTGAAAAATTCCAGACCTTTGATCAATCAAAGGTTAAACAAACCGTCGATATTCAAAGAATGAGAGTCATATTATTAAAGGTCAAAATGTTCCAATCTAATATATTTTTAAATTTTGGATATAACCCATCCAAGGTGAGACCTGGTATATAAACGGTTTGAATCATTGACTGATGATCCAGGTCCAAAGCCTATGTGATGTCACGTTTAGTGGGGCCCTTGAAATGTGCAGCTTGGATTTAGCATACATGTGCCACGTCAGAGAGGCGAGTACAGCAAAGTTGTATTCATTCAAACTTCAGTCAGTGTTCATCCAAACTCATGTATGTATGCAGGGAAAGAGGAGTCCAAGGAAGACTCGAACTCGTGCTTGGTTCCTTCCCAGTGTCTCAAATGGCACAAAACTCCAATGCCAGTCGTACGGAGAATACCTCTCCTTCCTACCTTTTTCTCTTGACGCATTATGCCCTCCCCACGTTGCGTACAATCTAGTCGTTTCTCGTTTTTAACAAGTGGGGCCCATTTTATAGTGATCCAAACCGTTGATATGATGGATGCTCCAAATTAATTCATATTGAGAATACTACCCTTTAATTGGTAGCCAGTAAACAGACGGATGAGTAGGAAAATACAACAACGGTCCACATTCAATTGGAACGTTCCAACTGATGGCAAGCATACAGACAGCCAAGAAAGAAAATACGGTAGCTGTCCACATTCAACTGAAAAAAAAAAAAGACCAAGGATACGACGGCTAGGGTTTTCCCTTCTGAAAGATTTTTGGTGGGTGGGATGTCTGCAGCTTGTGGCACAGTGGCATCTTTGCCGCCAACATCGCTCTTTTGAAGGACATCAGTGCCATGAAAACGGTAGGCCTCACCATGAAGATTATCTGGTACAAAAATTAGTTAGATTCTCTCATCAGGATTTCCACACTACTGGAATCAATGGACAACCAGCAGTCTGACTCAACATAGAGGCATGGTCTAACTAGTGGGCCGATCAGCCTGATTTTAGATAAGGGTGATCATCATGGTGGGGTCTATTCATTTTACGGTGCTGATTTTCTGTACAATTGGCAGGTTGGTGAGAAAGATGGTAAGGTACTACAAGTTTTGGTGCCGTTACCTTTACGTGATCAGTTTTCTTTGAGCTATTTCTTCATGCTAAGGCCTGGAATGCGCCGGAAGTTTATCATATTACTGGATTTTTCTTCGAAAGTCTCATGAATAGAAATTAAATCATTAAGAAAAGGCACGAAACTAGATATTTAATTTAAAGTTTACCTTCAATTCGATACCTACCCATCAGATGATTAGGACGAATCAACGTCATATTCGGACTGTCTTGGTTTTCTTATGAGCATATGCAAGGGTAAGTTCTATGCCCTTTCCTTGTCTAGTGTAGATTTTGAATCTACCAGTAAAATTATAGGTGGTGTGCTCCATCATTCTTAAATATATATTCAGACAGTCTTTCAATCATAATGAACCTAATAATTTGGGAGATTTAGAATAGACTCACATATATAAACTATCATGAAAGTAAAGGTACATATAGCTAGAGGGAATGGTGTTGGCATCTATGGAAAAGAGAAGGAAAAAATAAAATAAAATAAGAGTATTAAGAGGAGAAAAAGCGAGAGAAAGATTAAAAGACAAATTATTTTTCTTAAAAGAGTAAGAGAGAGGAACATATATACATAGTACCTAGTTAGTACTTAAATAGAAAATGGCTCATTATTTTCTAATCCTACTAATACCACAACTCTAATTGTTTAATTAATTATTTTTCTAATTTAATTTAATTAAATCTTGCTTAATAATTAAATATCTTAATTAAATTAAGACTTAATAATGATTCTTAACACTCTTTATCATTGTCAATTTCTATTTACATTTTATCATTCTCAAACTTCTTTTGAGGAAATTAAAATTATATATGCTTAGTGCTTTAGTGAAAATATCTACCGCTTGGTAACTTACAGAGCTGTGAATCAACTTTGCCTCTTTACTCATGACTTTCTCGTAAATGAGGTAATAATGGACCATCACATGCTTTGTACATGCATGAAATGCTAGATTCGATGCCAGTATGATTGAGCTAATAGTGTTACTTGTGATTGGAATGAGATAATTGACTTTTTCTTCAAAGTTTCTCATTAGTTATGTCAACCACACACTTTCATATATAGCTACCGTAGTGGGTTGATATTCAGTCTTTGTAGCGTTTTACTTTATTTTGTATATTCACTTGCAACTAATATCTTCCTTTCCCTCCCGAAATGTTAAATGGGTCCTATGTGCTATTCTTTTCCAATGCACCAATCTCTTCCTTCATGTCATGCAGCCAATAAGGATCATTAATAACTCCTTTGAATATACTCGGCTATAAAAATCCATAAGCTACATGATATAAGCATAGTGTACATTTGTAGCACAATAATTTGTGTCTTTTAACGGAAAACCTTTTATGAATAGGATGTCTGTTGGAGTATGTCCTGGAAAATCAATATGAGCCCTAATCCACTAGCCACGTGGATGAGACAGGGTTTACCTCAACCGTAGATCATAATGATTATGGGTCCCATATGGACAGCTTGATATTTCTTAGTGGTTTAACATCACATTGAATTACATGTACGTGGGTTGGTTTAGGAGTCAATCATCTGGTAGTCCTTGGGAATTAGAGATTAGACACACCATTGTTCACTAAAGAGAGTTCTGATCTATAGATCCCAGTATGCTATTTGGATCATGACTGACATAGGTATGTAGGACACACATGTGGACACTATTATGATGTGTACGATCATCTTGTATGAAGGGACTTCTTTGGGTTATGATGGACATTCTCCATCATTAGAGAGATGAATTGGTGTTGTTCTGTCTTTGTCCCTATCCCACATAGGAGTGTGATTGTACCGTGGATAGAAGATTTAGGCTAGGGCATTTGATCACTTACATTTGTTGGATTGACTTGATGGTGCATTAAAAATGATTAATCCTCATACTAGAGGATGTGTAAGGGTCATGGCCTCAATTGGTAGGCTTCAGTTTTTCCTACGAGGCTACCTAAAAGCCATTGAAATTGGACGACTTGAGTACTTCCATAAGAAATTGTTGATTCTTACACGAGTAACATAAGATCCACTGTACTTTGCCTAGGGAC
Organism: Magnolia changhungtana; assembly: GCA_030180095.1. Lineage (NCBI taxonomy): Eukaryota > Viridiplantae > Streptophyta > Magnoliopsida > Magnoliales > Magnoliaceae > Magnolia > Magnolia changhungtana. The sequence continues at coordinate 3,440,931 of JASAUF010000336.1, forward strand.
TTATATATGGATAGATTTATTAAACCAAAGGCTCATCGAATAATTTTTCCATTGAGCCTAAAACTTAAGATATTTTAATTGCATTGTCTAAGGTTTTCAACGATTTAAATGTTGTTTTAACCATTAAAATTGATTGAATCACACTTGATGATGATTTGATAGTCCACTATGTGATTGGCATGGGATATTGATCTCTTATGAATGGCCATAAAAATGAAAGGACTAAATCATGATTATATACATGTATGAAGCATATCAACAGTTTCCTTTATAGTGTGTTATATAGAAGTTTAAAGTGTGTCGAAGCATCATACTAGTTGCACACCTGAAATCCTTACTCCTTATATATATGATCTTATTTTAGAGGAGTTATAGATATTTTTTTAGAGTCCTAAAAGCCCAAACCCCCTTAAGCATGTGAAGAGGAGAAGAGAGAGTGTGCGTGTCTGAGAGAGAGAATGAGATATCATGTCCATCTTTTATCACCGCTTCTCTTTGGCACATGTGCTCCTATAGTCCACTGCTACGGATGGTGATCGTCAACCTCGACACCTACTATAGAATTCGATGTGGATTTTTTTTACCTCTTATAATTGGGATAAATCGGGGAGAGAACTCCTAAGTTAGAGGATCAACATCAGCATCAAAATAATTTATACACCGTCATATTGTTGGTACATGTATGATATATAAATTATTCAAGCTTAGATTTATTTAAAAATATGATATGATAGTTTGTAGGAGACCCTAGGAGATGGGTTTATGTTCTATGATTTGGAAAATGAATTTCATTTCACTGTAATTTCTGATGAAACCTATCAATATCTTCATTCTAGAACACCAATTAATGAGGCAATAACTTCCTTTTTTGTTGATTATATCGACTAAAACTTTTTACTAATTTAAATGATTATGGAGTGGACGATCATGTATTTGAATCTACATATGATAAAAGCTTTGAAGACTCCACCTCTTTATTTAGCACTAGCTTGATACATATTATAAGTTCTCATCGAAATTCAAATTCTAGTTCTCGTGGATATGATGATTTACTAAATCATAATATTGGTATGCTTTTTTTAGATGAATATCCAGGAATAATACATTTTATGGCGTTCTTATCAAACTTGTCATAATTTTTATCATTGTGCTTCACATAAGCTATGTATCCAAACACTCTTGTTTACATTAAATCTAGCTTCTCTTTATAAAGAATGTCAGAAGTTAACTTTGAAACATAGTGAAAAGTAAAAAAATAAAAAATAATAAAATAATAAAATAATAAAATTTAATTGCATCTTAATTAATTTAATGTCGAGGAACCTATTGTGATAATTAATCTTAATTTTTGATGATCCAAACTCCAAGAAGAATGGTTGAGATCTTATCTTGGTGCGATCGAATTGCGTTGACGATTTTTCAACGATGACGAATAATACATTTTATGTCATTCTTATCAAGCTTATCATAATTTTCATTTTATGCTTCACATAAGCCACACATTTAAACACATGGTTACATCAAATCTAGCTTCTCCTTATATAGATTGTTGGAAGTTAACTTTGAAATATAGTGAAAAGTTTAAAAAAAAAAAATTTAAAAAAAATCAAAATCCATCATAATTAATTTAATGTCTAGGAACCTATTGTAATAATATTTGTTTTCTATGATCCAAACTCAAAGAGGATTGATTAAGATCTTATCTTGGCGCGATCGAATTGTGTAGACAATTTTTTCATGATGAAGTTGTCGATGTTGAACATATATATACTAAAAGATCTCTTCCCTATATATCACAGGTAGAGGAGATGAGAGAACCAACATCTACATCTCTAGTAGAGGCTGAAGGAGATGCACTCTGTCTATAAAGTTGACCTCACACAATCACATGTGTGGAAGTGAAAATGAAAAGAAGAAGATGGATGGAGTTTGTATGCACACACTCTCTCTTTCTTATCTCTCCAAGTGACGCTTAAGAGGGTACGTCTCTACAATAAGATTTATAAATAACGACTTGAGGTTTTAGAGATTCGCACTGTATTGAAATTAGGTGCCATTAATTTATAATGAAGAAGCAGAGCCGATGGATCCAGCCCGGTCGGTTAGAGGCTATTTAGGTGTATTAGGGGCTGTTTAGTTCTTGATAAGACAGGCTTGGGGAACTTGAGAGTCTGAGCCGATGGATCTGGCCTGGTTGGTTAGTTGCCAAGGTGTATTAGGGGCTGTTTAGTTCTTGATAGGACAGGCTTGGGGAACTTGAGAGTCCGAGTCGATGGATCCTGCCCGGTCGGTTAGCTGATTGGTTTGTCGTGCCATTTAAGGGCCTTCTTCATTGTCTTTTTGGCGGTCTTTGCTTTTCGTTTTGTTCTTTGCCTCGTCTGGTCTGTAAGCGGGTATATGATAGGCCGCCCTTGCCTTTTTGTTGGTGGCTGCCCGAAGGATTGTACATGTCCTGGTTTTATCAATGAATTTTTGGTGGCTTTGTCCACTTTAAATTTTAAATATATATATATATATATATATATATATATATATATATATATATATATATATAATGAAGAAGAATTTTACATAAGATCGACACCCTGGTTGATTTAATTAAGAAATTTTGGTTTTTTTTTTTTCCCAATTGCTCGCTAGACCGTTTTAGTCTTGTTCGATTCGATCAAAGTAGCTCTAGATTCGATCAAGAAAATCCAAAAATACTAGTTTGTTCTTTGGATGATTTCGGAAACTTTCAATTCGATCGAAAGTGTGCTCGATTCGATCAATAGCCCTCGATTGGAGTCAATCTTATCGAAGGTCCCATCGACAGTTTTTGAAGTTTTATGTAATTGTATGGTTTTATTTCTAATTTTGGATTCAAGTTATATAAACGAGTGTAATACAGGATTAAGGCATTATAAGGTGATTGGAAACTTATTCTAGAGAGAGCTATGATTTAGAGAAAGGGGATATAGGGTTTTCAACTCTAACATTTGCATATAAATTGATTCCATTTCTTGTAATTTCATTTTCATAGTGGATTGCTTTTCACTTTATATCATAGTTTTTTCCCGTAACGGTTTTTCCACATAAATCGTTGTGTTGTCAGTGCATGCTTGAATTTCTATCTCTGTGCTTGTTTAATTCACGTCTGGGTGACTTTCTATGCCCGACGCACTGTTATGGTTCATTACTACCCTACGATTTTTTTTTGTACCTTATTGTGCGGAAAGTCTATCGATTAGCCTCATACATGCACATATTCATGATTCAAGTCCTCAACTATCATGGCCGTCCACTATATATCTAGATCTTATGCTGATTAAATAGTGGACCATCATATTTAGACACCTTATCAGGTCATCATCAAATTCCATGAAATCGTCTTACTTATTAAAATAAAATTTTATTAGTTGAAAGCCTTCATAAAGCTGATTACTGTAAGTGCTAAGGTTTCTAGCTTCTATATTGTCAAATTTTATAGTGCTAAAACCTCTCTTGGAATCTGTGTCTTATGTAGCTCATCTACATAATGAAGTCTGTGCATCTCTCAAGAACAAGGGTCTTGTGTTCAAGAACTTTAAAGGCAAGTGTACTAGTTCATGTTTATGTACAAATGTCAATAGTGAATTCAAGCTTTCAAGATTTAAGAGTTCAAAGCTTCGTACAAGTCAAGATAACGTTCCTAGATCTTAATACTCAAGTTCAAGCTTCAATGTTAGTCGATTTCAAGCTTCAATGTTAGTAGATTTCAAGCTTCAAGAGTCTCAAGTCAAGCTTCATCCTATGACAAGATCTCAAGCTTCGCCAACTTTAAAGAACGACTATCAACTAAAGAAAAAGAAGCTCAATGTTCATACATCACTAACAAAGTATAAATGACCTTAGATTGACCTTAGGGTAGGTCATTTTGAATATATAATTTTCCCTATATATATATATGTCTTTCAAGTGGGCCCACTTGAAAGACACAATTTTCATAGTGAACGCTAATATATATATATATATATATATATATATATATATATATATATATATATATATATATATATATGAGATGGTCCCACAAGCACCTTTTACGTGAGCACCAATGAGCACCTATTTACACGTGTCATGTGACATGAGAATACGAACGGTCAAAGTGATGCCGCACCCCTTGAAATGCTATAAGCCTAATTTTCACTGATCCATGACTCGGTGAGCCATAGCAAAGAGAAATGCAAATCAATGGAGGAAATGTTTCCTTTGCTATGGAGAGTCATGGATTGAAAATTGGGCTTATAGCATTTCAAGGGGTGCGGCATCACTTTGACGCTGATTCTCAGTGCACATGACACGTGTACAAAGGTGCTCATTGGTGCTCACGTAAAAAGGTGCGCAGGGGACCATCTCCCTATATATATATATATATATATATAGGAGAACCTGGAAAAACCTATTTTCATAGTGAACGCTAATATCCACTGTGTGAGGATATTACATACAAGTGAACCACTATAATTCCGTGTCTTGTGGATTGATTGTTTATTTATTTATGTGGATGATTGTAATTTCCTTTTTGCATTGTGGAGAATGTTGTAATTTCTTTCATGCAAATGTGGAGAATGTTGTAATAGCTTAGATTTCATTCCATTGCTATTTATTTTTTATTCCTCTATATCAGTTTGAGTTTTTGATACACAAACCGTTCTAGTAAGGTTGTCCTGCTATAAACCCTTGGTTTTTATAGTGCAAGGTTGTCCTTAGAACAACATTTGCATCAACCTCTCAATACTCGTTCTTTTGAGGTTGTTTTTAAATTTAACATTGTGGAATTGTCTATTGCTATCTATATTTAATTTATTTAAATTTCACTGTTTTTTTTTTTTTTTTTAAATTTGGCATAGTCCTATTCACATCCCCCCCACTAGGACATATAGCTCGGCCTTTTCAATTACAGCCTTTTCAGTATTGAGCCTAGTAGTAAAATCACTTTATTAGTCTATAATCTAATAAAATTTATCCATATAATTAGTCCTTAGGTAAATCCAATGGATCTCATGTTGGACCGATTAAGAATTAATGAATGCCAATGAACACACTCTGCATCACCCACTTTCAACAATCTTTAGAAAACATCATAAAGTGAGCTATAGTCATCCAATCAATATCACAACCCTTACCCATCATCAGGTCTAAGGATCAATTACCTTTCATGTATCATCAAGTCCTTGATTACATGATCATAGTTTAGGCTAATGGGTCACTAGATTATCAACTTGAACTCAATCTTCAATGCAAGTGTCTAAATGTGCATACTTGGATTTTATATATATGGAACACTTACATTCCTATATAGGGTAAGGGATAAAGTACAATTGACACCAAGTCCGCTCTTGATGATGGAGACCTTCCATCTTGACCTAAGTTAGTCCCCTCATACAGGATATTCATACATTAATAAAAGATATGTAGTATACTTTAAGTGAGTATGTGATTCCACTGTGCTTAGTCCCTAAAATCATAATAGATGACTTCAAGTAGATAATATGTTGTGGTAACAAATAGTGTGAAAGGATGATGTGTTGCTTTTTCAAAGTTATATACCTCATACATTTGATTTCCATTATACTTTATAACTAGTATTCTAGTAATGAGTCTCTTTCTTGACATGTCTCTAATTTTTAAAAGGTTGCGGTGACACAATCTCATATGTCAAAAATTGACAACTTCGAACAAAGAATTTATAAAAAGCAATTTCATCATAAGTGCAAATAATCGACCAAAATTTTCTACATAATAATCTTATCATCATTCTTTGATAGAATTTCATATATTTCATCACCAAATATGAATATGTAGCCTTGATGTACAAGTTGTCCTATAAACATGAGATTCTTATGCAACTTTGGCACATATAATATATTAAAAATATGCTTAATTTATATTCTCATTAAAATCTCGCAAGGTGTTGACTTTAAGGGAAGTGTTATCTTCAATGATAAACTTGATGAACTTCACACTAATTCTTTATTAGTGAAGAGTTTTTCTCTTAGTGTCATGTGATTAAAGCATTGAATCTATACACCACCCATCTGTACTTAACTTTTAATCTTGCATTGCATAAAGGGCTTCTTCGATCTTCTCTTAACCATTTGTTTGCTTATCTTCAATAGTTTAGTTTTCTTCATCGAATCTATATTTTGTTGCATAGTACTCATATTTTTAGCAATTATAATTAAAATTTGACTCGATTTAGACCTAAACTTTTTTTATAAATTGCCTTGATTGTTGTTAGTGATGGGTGATTGAAGTTGATGATGATTTTTAAATTGTTAGTTATTTTGGTGAAATTTTTGAGAATTTCATCCTGAACCATAACCTCCTTCTATAGAATTGACAATGTGTTTTGTGAAAACAAAATATCATTTTTTATCTCCTTTTTTAAAAGAACTACTTTGAGCCTCTACTATCCGTCTTTTTAAAAAGATAATATCCTTGTAGAAATATACTCACCCATGCCTTCTGGGAAACTTATTTTGTTAAATCAACACTCTCTTAACATTAAAGTCAATTCGTAAATTTTTTAAGATGATTGCTTTTTGAGTATTGCTCATCCCCAGCTTTATGCCAATTCCCTTTATCCGATAACATAAATCCTATACTTTTCAAGAAAACTCTACCGTAGAGTTATTATTTTGATTGAACATCCTTAATTTTGCTTCAAAAAATTGTATTTTGCATTGCTCTCTTTCTCATGTATGATACCTAAGCGATCCCGTACTTCTTTCATGTAATCTGATTCCTTATCATAGGAAATTACATTTTATCCACAATAAATTCGCATAACATATAGAATCTACCCATTATTCTTACTTTAATTTGCAAGTCCTACTTAGCTCGTTGTTGGTTTGGGATCACTATTGTAAATGATATCTCAGAGGCCTTGGTCCATTATATAATTTCATAGTCACACTTTTCAATTTTTGTAGTTTTTTATTGTAAGAACTTCATGAACAATAGAACTCAACATACCAATAAAAAAAATAAAAAATATGAGCTAACACAAAATAGAAGTGGAAAAACTCAAAACATGACCAATCTACTCATCTATGAGGCTCTAGCACCATGTAAAAATTCACAAAAGCAAGGCTACAAAGAAAAAGGTACTACATCAATGCAGAAGAAGGAAAGGCATAAGAAAAGTGTAGAGATGATATATGAAGAGAAAAACTACTTTATTCAAAAGGTAAGAGAGAATAGAGAAATGACTTTTTATATAATATTACTAGCCCTAATAGAAAATGGCTCATTATTTTCTAATTCTACTACCACCATAACGATAAAAGAGAAATTAACTAACATCTTTCTTATTTTGATTCAATCAACACTAAATAACCATGTATCTTAATTAAATTATTACTTGGCAATAGTCTTGGTAACATGCATGTGACTGGACCACTATTTTATTAACTCACGCGCTTGGAAGTAACCTTGCGCCAATCTTGATTGTCCAAACCCTAGGGTTGACTGTCGATCAAACTTGACCTTGAAAGCTTCTTGGATTAAGCCAACGCAACTTTCCAATTGGTGGTCATTAAGTGAAGTCATAAAATAAATGGTCGCCACCAAATTATACATGCAAAATTAGATGGTTAAAATCAATTGACCTGTAGCATGATTCTGGTTTAGGATCATCCACATTGTGGCCCAAGGATTGGACATCGGGATTGATGTATGTGGTGACACGTAGACTTTGATGACCTACCACATTTAGTCGATTGTGGCAATTAGGCCAAGTTCAATACTAAATGTAGACAATATTGATACAAACAATGAAAAAAAAAAGGATTTTGACCAAATTTGCCTTGTGGTATTGCTAAACTCACCAAAAAGCCAACCTTTTAAAGATATTATTTGGTTGTCTCTCTAACCACTTTTTGGAGAATTAGTGGATGAAAATATCCCTACTTTGGAACCTAGTGCCCATACAAAGCTTCTTCTTCTTCTTCTTTTATTATTTTCATGGGACTTCTTTCCTTTCAAACATGTCTTTCGGCGATCCACCACCACCCATTCCGACTACATTTTTCGACATAAGGTCATCGCCATCAATTTCTCCAGCATATGGGCACCGCTAACAACTCCTACAACCCTTAAAAAGAGTGTTATTCTAACTCCTCGACAACCACATTTCTTAGAGATGAAAGCCATTGATAGGTGGAAAGACATTTTGAATGTATTTTTATTTTATTTTTTTTATTATATATATATATATATATATATTTTTTAGAATAGCTAGCATTTTCTTAAAGATAGAAGCCACTTTTTGTCATGGATAGAGAGGGATGGTCGTGATTGTTATCGTGGGGAGAAATAATTGTTAGAATGGATTTAAGATGGAGAGGTATGGTTGTAATTGTCATGTGGAAGACAATGAATGATATAAAATCTGGATTTTGTAATGTATTGCCTTAGTTGAAGTGGTTGACATGTGTTAATGGTATATGTTATCATATGTTAAGGGTTTTGAGTGTGTGTGTGTGTGTGTGTGTGTGTGTGTGTGTGTGTGTGAGAGAGAGAGAGAGAGAGAGAGAGAGAGAGAGAGAGAGAGAGAGAGAGAGAGAGCGTGTGTGTGTAAAAAGGGTTTGGATTTTGGTTGTCATATGTTAAGGGTCTAAGTTGTCATGTGTTAAGAGTCTAGGTCATGGTTGTCATGTGTTAAGGGTCGAGGATAACACATGACAACAACAACTCGGACCCTTAACACATGACAATCTAGGCCCTAAACACATTGCAACCACAATCCAAACTCTTAACACATGACAACCACAACCCAGACTCTTAACACATGACAACCTTGACCCTTAACACATGACAACCTCGACCCAAACCCCTTAACACGTGAGAACCTAGACCATTAATACATGACGACCTAAACCCTTAACACATGACAATCCAGACCCTTAATACATGACAACCTAGACCCTTAACATATGACAACCAAAATCCAAACCCTTTTTACACACACACGTCTCTCTCTCTCTCTCTCTCTCTCTCTCTCTCTCTCTCTCTCTCTCTCCTCTCACACACACACACACACACACACACACACACACTACTCAAAACCCTTAACACATGACAATCCAGACCCTTAATACATGACAACCTAGACCCTTAATATATGATAATCCGGACCCTTAACACATGACAACCACAACCCATATATATATATATATATATATATATATATATATATATATATATATATATATTAAGGATTGTCGGCCCGGCATGGGATATGTGTCGAATCTACTCTGTCTATTGGATTCAGAATTTAATTTAACAACACGGGTTAAAAAATGAGTTACATCAACAGATAACGCGGACCTCACCACAAGGAAATAATTGGGAATAAACAACCATTGTTATTGGTTGTTGTGGTCTATCGTGATTTATATAATATATCCATGCCGTCTATCTATCTTGACAAAATAATTTAGAGCACGAGCCCCAAAAGGAGGCAAACCGAAGGCTCAAGTGGACCACACCACGAAAAATAATGGGGATTGAACTCCTACCATCGGAAACTTCTTAGGACCCAATGTGATGTTTATTTTTCATTTAACTCGTTCTTAAGGTCACGTAGACCTGTACGAAGGGAAAACATAAATATTAGCTTGATCTAAAAATTTTGTAGCCCTAAGAAGTTTTCAGTCTCATTGCTTTTTGTGGTGTGGTTCACTTGATCCTTTGATATGGTTCATTTTTGGGCTCATGTCATATAACGATGTTTCAAAATGGATGGATGACAATATATATATATATAAATGGATGGATGACAATATATATATATATATATATATATATATATATATATATATATATATATATATATATATATATATATATATATATAGGGAAAAGGTACTATGCGCTCGAGCGTAAAGCGATCGTCCATGAGGTCGAGTGTGTGGGCCCCACCGTGATGCCTTTCAAAGATCCACACCATTCACCGGATGCACGAGCCTGTGGTGGGTCCACACGCCCAAAATCACCGGGTCCACGTAACTCGGGTGGGCCATACCATTGAAAAACATAAGTATACACGGAAAAACATGTAAATGCACTTGGTGGGCCCCACTGAGTTGTGGATACCACCTGAAACTTGGTCTAAAATTACATCTAAGTGGGACACACATGATGGATGGTGTTGATCATCAAAACACGTCTCGAAAGGTCCCCACAAATGGTTTTGAATGTTTCAATGGTGCACGGCCCCTCTCAGCTTCTGTATGTGGTGTGGCCCACAAAAGTCACGGATTGACTTGATTTTCAGCCGTGTGGGCCCCCTCGGAATGGTGCATCTGACTGAGGGGGTAGATTTTCGAACGGAATCACGGTGGGGCCCACATCAACTCGACTTCACGGACGACCGCTTTACGCTCAAGCGCATAGTACCTTTTCCCATATATATATATATATATATATATATATATATATATATATATCATAGTGGGCCCTAGAAAGTACTTGACAAGTCCTATTAGGGTGGTACCCAATCCGCGTTACATAAAATCATGAGGACACGAGATTTCGGGTGAATGCCTTTCATAGGAAGTTCCTGCCATCACAAGCTATGTTGGGCCTATACCATGATTCTTGTGAGAAATCTACTCCATCCATTTGTTTTGTCAAATCATGTTAAGAGATGAGACAAAAATCAAGAAGATCTAAACCTCAAGTGGGCCATACGACTGGAATAGGGAAAAGGAGTTGCCTACTGTTCAAACCTTTCTAGGCTCCACTGGATGTTTATATGCAATCTAAACCATTTGTAAAGTTCCCCAAATGTTCATAAGGTCATTTACTATGGGATAAACTGAAAGAACAAAACTATTAGCCTAATCTAAAGCTTATGCGGCCCATGAATGTTTCAATTGTGGCTGTATAATATCCATTATTTTTTGGCCCACTTTAAATCTGACTCAATTTTAAGCTCATACCATCCAATGATTTGGCAAAATAGGTAGACAGGGTAGATTTCTTACAAACACCATAGTGACCCCACAGAGTAAACCTAGGATGGGTAATGTGCTTTCCTCCCACTTCAATGCCATAACAGGCTAGGCGCTCCATGCAAAAGGGTAATTTCATTCTTTTGAAAATTTAAAAAGGTATATATATATATATATATATATATATATATATATATATATATATATATATATATATATATATATATATATGAGTAATGGTCTCTCGTGAACCATCCCGCAGGATACCTTGGTGCAATCCAATTCCTACTGCAAGAGACCCTTGTGTGGGCGCCAATTGGCTAGCTGCTACTGAATTTATGGCCCCACTATGATATATGTTTTGTATCCACGCCGTCCATCCATATGGAGAGATCATCTTAGGGTGAAATCCAAAGAATGAGTGGCATCCAAAGCTCCATTGGACCCCACTACAGAAAACAGTGGGGAGAGTGATACTACCGTTAAAAACTTCCAAAGGCCATAAAAATTTTTCGATCAAGCTTATATTTATATTTTCCTTTCTTTAAAAATGGATGAACGAAGTGGATGAAACACATACATCATGATGGGGCCCATAGAGCACCGACCACCAGCCACGCCAATATGTACGGGAATCAGATTATAACTCAGTACGCTCTTATCGTACTGAGTAAACAAAGTTAGGCCATGTTGAATGTATGTGGTCTATCTAGATCATCCATCTGTTTTTCCATCTAATTTAAGGGGTTGAGCCCAAAATTGATACATATTCAAAGATCAAGTGGATCATACCATTGGAAACCGTGGGGATAATGATTTCCACCATTGAAACCTTTGTAGGCCCCACAGTGATGTTTATTTTTCATCCAACCTATTCATAAGATCATACAAACATGGATAAAGGGAAAAAAAAATATAAGCTTGATCCAAAACTCCTGTGGCCCTCCAAGTATTTTTCAACGGTAGACATTGAATTCAATTGTTTCTAATGGCGTGGTCCATTTGAACATTGGATATACCTCATTTTTTAGTTCAAGTACTAGAATTATTTGTTAAAATGTATGAATGGAGTGGATAAAATAAATAAACCATGGTGGACCTCACATAGTTTACTCGGTACGCTAAGCGTAGTGAGTTACTCACCACGCAATCCGCTTCCTAATTAACACCAGACCTCACTCCACAGAAGTGACATCACCATATTCTGTGGACCCCACTATGATGTATGTGTTGTATCCACAACATTCATCCATTTGGGGATCCTTACTCTTGCCCTAGCGGTAGACTCTCAAGAGTTTCAACACCCGGTCAAGGGTTCAAGAATCTATAGGTGGTGAAATCTTACTACTGCGTTGGGGGAATGCTTTCATCCATGAATTTGGAGATATTGTTTATAAGCCATGAGCCAGAGAATGAGGCATATCCAAAGCTTAAGTGGACCCCACCACAAAAAATAGCGGAAAGATTGATGCCCACCCTTGAAACCTTTCTAAGACCCATCATGATATCTTTTCAAAATCCAACCTGTTCAAAAGTTAACAAAGACATTAAAAAAGGGAAAATATAAATATAAGCTTGATTGAAAACTTTTTGTGGCTTTTAAAAGTTTTCAATGGTGGCACCACTCTCCCCACTGTTTTCTGTAATTGGGTCCACTGGAGCTTTAGATGTCACTCATTCTTCATATTTCACCCTAAAATGATCCCTTCAAATGGATGGACGGTGTGGATACAAAACATATATCATGGTGAGGCCACAAATTCAATAGCAGTCTCGCTAGTCAACCCGTCGGTAGCCAATCCACGCCGGCACAAGGATCTCTTGCAATGGAAATTGCACCGCACCAAGGTATCCTGTGGGATGGTTTGCAGAGGCCATTACTCTCTCTCTCTATATATATATATTGATGTGTTCGGCAGTACCATAATACTATTTTGGTCAAAATGCCTGAAATAATTTAAATAAAATGGCGAAATACACTAGCTGCTGAGCGACTGGCAAGAGGGCAAGTATACTAGCGGTTGAGACGCAGGCACTAATAAAATGCAAACGTGGCATAGGTTGCTTGTACATCTAGAATTACACTGATACGATTTCTTATTGGGTGACCGGTGGACGTTTAATCGTCCGCCAAATGAAAATATTTAACGGTCCGGATTGAAGAGAGAAATGCCCATTAATCATGGTTAAGATCGTTCGATAAATCTGAATTTTAGTTGTGAGCTAGATACAGCGGATTTCATGTCTCTGGAGTTGAACTGGAGCAAAGTTAGTCACGTGTGCATTCTATGAATGCCGCTTATCAACCATCACACTCAGCCGGAGTATCAAACAACTACCGAAAGAAATGTATCTTTCAAGTTGGAAATTTCAACTTTTGGGTTTGACCATGACTAAAGAGTACGTTTGCCACACTTTAGAGGTAGTCACTCGAGGCACTCATGTAAGTTAGTTCGGATAGTATGTAACGTAGTGGGTACCATTTTTTGGCGAGCAGAACCCAAAAATCACACCAACTGGACAATCTTAACCATTGATTACTGCATCGAAATGGACCCTAGAAACCTTCCTTTTATCAGTCCATTTGGTCGCCACCAATCGGATGGTTATGATTGTCCGATCAGGATGACTCCCTCCATCCTTTATGGGGCCGACGATATGGACGATCTGTTCTGAACCGCTGAGCCAAATAAGTCACGAATTGCCTCCTTTTAAAACCAAATAAATCACCATATTGTAACTTTTTTAGTCCCTTCGGAGGAGTAAGAACGTAGCCAGGGAAAAGATTTCGATTTTATCAGATCCGATCCGTCCATCAGATGGACCACACCTTTAATACCCATGATCCAAAAATCTGGATAGTCTGAAAATAAGTCGGGTTGTACATTAGTTCCTAAACAGAGAACAGTAATCCACATCCAGAGGGAAAATGTGGACCACCTAATCCCTGAACTTGCTTGCCAACGTGATGAACAGAATGGATCTTGTACACGCATGGAAGAATGGCACACGTGCGGAAAGTAAGATCCTCTGGAGTACCTTATCCACGTGCTCCTCTTTAGTGTGAGGTGTGGCTTCTGCCCACACAGCTTGACGGGACTCGGTCGCCGTGGACCCGGACCCGAAGCAAAGACGTGACGACACATCAGTCTCTTCCGACACGAGGGCTGGCCCTCTCTTCGAAAGACTGACGGGCGGCTTTCAGCTCGTGTATGCAACCATATTCAACAACGACGGCATCAGGAATTATCGGGTCCACCTCATCAGCAACCCAGCAAACGTACAGTTTACTGACGAGCAGGATCTTGTACGTTTAAATCATCGATCGGTGATCTAAACCGTTGGTACTGTCGAGCTTACAGAAGATGGCCGAGGAAAACCGAAAACCTCTCTGATTTGACAATTCCCAAACCTTTGATCGTTGAACTGTTTTCTGTTAAATATTGGCCGTTGATGTATGCTCTACTTAGCCATCCATTTTCTAGACGAATGATCGTACGGTTAAGGGCTCATTATAATGTTTATTTGCCATCCAACCTTTTGATTAGGTCACGCAGACGAACGGAAAACACACATATCAGCCTTCCCCCGAGAAGTTTTTAATGGTGGGCGTTGAATCACCGTCTCCTATGGTAAGGTCCACCTGCGAGATTTGGATCTGTCTTACTTTTGAAATCATCTCTTTAAATGATCTGACAAAGATAAAATAGATGAACGGCGTGGATAAAACGCTTATATCATAGTGGGCCCACAGCTTTTCCCGTAGCACAAGGTACCGAGGTTGGTGCTGCGTGCTTTGGAACGGAGGATTAAATGGTATGGAAATTAACATTGTTCTTGAACAATGATTATGTGTATGAAAATATCATGTCATTTTATCATCTAATCTTATATTTGAGATTGAATTTTTTTATTCTCAAAATATATAATATTAAGTGAAATTGACGTTCAAAGTTGTGTTTGGTAGGGAAGCCGATTGCATGGACATGGTCCGTTTGTTGGTGTTCAAAGTTCTATGGGCTGCACCATGATGAAGGATGGTGTGTTGATGTTCAAAGTTGTATGGGCACACCATGGTGTAGGTGTTATATCCACACCTTCTATTTATTTTGTGAGATCATTTTATATCATGAGCCTAAAAATGAGTTAGATCCACCCCACAAAAAAAACAAAAAAATAAAAATAAAATAGGAGATAATGATTCTTACTGTTGAAACCTTTCTAACGCATACCATGATATTAATTTTCCATCAAACTTGTTAATAAGGTCAAACAGACCTACATGAAGAGAAACATTAGTTTGATCCAAAACTTATGTGGTCCGTGTAAAGTTTTCAATGGTAGGCATCTAATCTGCCTTTCTATTTTATCGTCCACTTTAGGTTGGGATCTGCCTCATTTTTGGGCTCAAATCTTAAAATGATCTTGCAAAATATATGAATGGTGTGGATATAACACATACATCATAGTGGGCCTCACAGAACTTTGCCACGTCAGCACACCTATGAGGTGAGTGGTGTCTGGCACACTATGCAATCTGCTTCCGTTCGGTAGAGCTCAAAAGTGTAATCAGTGATGCGGGTCATCTCAACAAGTGCAACTTAAACGTCACGTGTAAAACCGTAGATAAATACATTTAATATGTGGCCCAAAAATATAGTAGATTTCGAAATCCACACAAAATCTCGTGGTATATAATATAGGGACGATGATGTGATACCTGGAAAAACCTAATCCCTCCGGATGTTCCCAATAGCATGATGGGATTTAGATCGGACCAGATGCAATTCTCCATCTTATATAATTCCACCTAATTCTAGGTTACAAACAAAACCGGCCACAGAGTCCGTCGACCGGCAGGCCGTGAAATCTCCGAGATGGGTAGATTATGTCCCTTCAATCAGCGGACTAGGAACAGACGGTTAAGTTAAAATAAAAAAATAAAAATGCTTCAACCGTCCAAAACGAGGATAAAGACTGGATGGATAGGATTTTCTATTATAGAAGATTTTACGGAACGTCGCATCCACTTGGTGTTCCATCAGATCAACGGTTTGGATTAAGAATCATGGCTTTCATTTGTACGGACTGCAGGATTCGAAACACTAGTCTCTTACGATGTCTCGGTTGAGTACTACAACCCATGGACACGTGAATACATGCAAAGCCACGACGATAGGACAATCTTAGCCATCTGGTATTGCGCATTCAATTAGGACTGTTCGACCGTTATCTTTTGACGGTCACGATTTGGATGGATAAAATCATCTGATCAGTGTGATATTCGCGTCATGCTCCATCCACAATCAAGCCCACCGTTTGGGTGGTCCAGATTCGCATGCATAATGCCACGTGTGCTGCTGCCGCAGCCTTCTTCAGTTATTCTTTTCCGGAGACTTTTTTTTAAAAAAAATAAATAAATAAATTCGAGTAATGCGTAAGTACGCAAGGGTGTGCTGAATCTTCAAGTGCACCACCAGGGTGCTTTTATACACACGGGACAGTCCAACCATTGATCTGGACCGTTAGTTTGGTCCAGCGTACTCTTCTATGTCATAATCAAAGCCATACATATCTCAGATATATCCTTAAGAGATGTAAGTCTTCGAAGCGATAGATGGGATGGTTATGATTATCTGATCAAAACGATTGGTAAGAGACATACGCTATCGAAGGTGAGTTCTACGGAGCGGATTTCTCGAATATATGATTTTTTATTTCACACTATGCGAACTGTCTATTTTGTAGGGAATTGATCAGATTGAGAGGATCCTCCCTTCATTGTAGTTTACAAGCGATCATGACGAATGGGCCGAATATAATGGACGGTCCAGATTATTGATTGGACTATTTACATGTATAAAAACAAAGGGCTGTTCTTAAAGCTTAAGTACACCTGGGTTACTTCGGCACACATCAAAAGCTCGCCTGAAATCATTTGCCTAAAATAGCAGATAGCATATCCAAATGGCACAAAATATCTTGATACTCTGACAGAGTCTGAAGATAATACGCAGGCAGTTAGAAATTACTGAGAAATTGCATACACGTCATACGCATAAATGAAACTCAACCGTCAAAATTATTGGTACCAGTTTTGACATATCGTGATGAAAATTTAGTCTTATTTGGTTATCTAAACATTAGATAGCTGGGCATTAATATCCAATGGTCTTATTTAAAAAAGGATGTGTCCACATATCAAAGGTCAGGATTGTTCAACCAATCTTATTTTTAGCCTGTAACTTAGCAACAGTGAATTCCATAATGTAGTCGGTTTAATATTCGAGTTAGTACATGGCATGCGTATTATTTTTAAGTGCATGAGTATCAAGAGTCATACGCAGCTTGAGTACAAATAAATCGCCGTCGAAGTAGCGTGAGAGGCAGGTAACTGAACAGCCCAAGACCCACTTGAAGAGGTAGGGCCCAACGTGTATATGCCATGAACGGTCCGGACGCGGATTGCCTACTGACGCTGCCAGTAGCAAGGTACCTACTAGACGGTGCTATGCAGGACCCACCATGATATTTGTGTTTTATCCACGCCGTCCATCTATTTTTCCAGACTATTTCAGGACAAGATCCCAAAAATGAGACAGATCAAAATTTCTTGTGGACCACACCACAAGAAAACAGAGTTGATTGAACGCCCACCATTAAAAACTTACTGGGGCCACTGTTTATTTTCCATCTGACTTGTTCATTAGGTAAAAAAGACCTGGATGAAAGGAAAACACAAATATAAGCTTCATCTAACACTTGTATGGCCTCCGAGAAGTTTTTAACGGCGAGGTCCATATGAGATTTGGATGTCGCATTTTTTGTCTCACGTGATAAAATGACATGAAAAAAAATGGATGAATAACGTAGATAAAACACATACATCATGGTGGGCCCACAGAACACCGTACAGTAGCCATTGGCTAGTGACAGCCTCAGCAGGCACTCTGCGTCCGAACGGTCCCACCTTTCCTTAAAGTGGATCGTACCACTGAAAGAATCGACTTTCAATGTGAAAGTCCGACCTTTCGTCGATTGTATCTCTTTCAGACACTGAATTGCTTGTATCGTTTGTGGCAACTCATACTTTGCCCTAAGACACTGGCCTGATCATGGCCCACCTTTTAAACAGTTCATAACACAAACCAGCAGGCTCTGGAATCACTTCAGCAGTTTCGGGACTGCTTCGTTTGAGACATGACCATGTGCGTGGATTACACCCTAAGATTCATGTATAAGGAATCTCCACCGTTCAAGCAGTTGCATGCCCTCCAGAGGCTGTGGCCACTTCCTTTGATGACAATATCCTAAAATTCGTACCGTTTGGTTATTTAGCAATTGAACGTCCACGAAAACATTGCTACGACGGGAAGATGATCAGGCTCGGGGAAGGTTTGGTTGTCACTGTTCTCAGATTAGCCCATCCATGGGATGGTCGGGATGACTAGACTGCACGGTACTTTCTCACGAGATGGATGGCAGCCATATGTATCCAGAGGAGCGTGTCTCGCCGTACCTAGATGACCCTATAAGAATATCCTAGCAGGGTGTGATGATGATTTTCAGGCACTTAGAAATTACTGTGACACTGCATACGTGCCGTGGAGGTTATCTAAATTAAACTGTCACATTTAGGTCTCCCCAATTTGAAATATATCCGTTAGAATTCAATGTCACCGTGAACTAAAGTACCGTTTGGCACCGTGGATTCTAGGGGGTTTCAAATCCCCCGGTTGTTTGGCAGCATAAAGTTACTGGGTTTCAAATCCCTTCTTGGAGGGGGTTTGAAATCTGCGTTGAGAGCTTGGATTACACCTAAATTATTTCAATAGTTGCAAGTGTAGCATGTGTGTCACTGTACTATCATTCTATTGGGCACATGGCCCACTAATGATGATCGGCACCGTCCAAACATTGTCCAGCACCGTCCAAACATTGTCCATGTAATGCAACAATTAAATATCGTTAGTTAGTCACTCCGACATGATCTTGTGCTTGTGGCCCATCTCAGACTTGAAATTTCATCATCTTCAGGCAAAGCATATATTTCAGCACACTTATCACAACCATTGTGTCAAAAATTACATATCTCACTAATTACAGATATTAAAGTTAATTTAGTACTTAAATTAAAACCTTTATAAATATGTCATGCATAGCTACTTTTGGATTAAAGTTGATTCACACTCTAGGTGCCAAATACATTTGGAGGATTTCAAATCCAGGGAGTTTCAAATACTAGGGGTTCTGAATCCAAGGGGTTCTAAATCCACGCTCCCAAACAGGCCTTAAAAATAGTTGGATTATAGTTAAATCTGTGAAGATTGACTTAACTAATCAACCACCAATTAACAAAGAATCGAGCAATTTATGAAGGTGAGGGTGTCAGGCCCATATCCTAGTGACCGTTCCATTTGTAGGGTCTCGCGGTCCTCCCGGTCGAATTTCGGTGACCCGCGACCTATATATTGCATTTGTGCACGACTCTAAGTCATATCTTGTAATCCTGAGCTGTCTCGACCCGAGACCCGCGCCATTACTATTGCGCCGTCGCCGCGGTTTCGACGTCACGTCTCATGCGCCGATCCGACGTCTAGATCATGAGATGTGGGCCGCGCATATCATGGCTGTGGAACGCACGTTGCGGGACCCACCTATCCTGATTTGCACACTTCCCTAGGTCATTATGAGGATGACATCACCCCTACCTACCCTAGCCACCCTAGCTACCCTAGCTATCCTAGCAACCCTACCCCCTAGCCATTATTATTTTTCTTCCCCATGTCTTACACCACCATCATTACCTAGCTATCTTCCCCATGTCTTACACCACCATCATTGCCTAGCTAAGAGAGTTAGGCAACATTTCTCTCTCTCTCTCTCTCTCTCTCTCTCTCTCTCTCTCTCTTGTATTTCTCTTCCTCTCCTTTCCTTCTCATTTCTCCATTGCTAGCAACCTCCAACCCTCCATGAGAGCTCCAAAAAATTCATCCACATCCCAAGCTCATTTCCTCCAATCTAACCCTCAAAAACCTTATCTCAACCGTTAATCCTCTTCCCTTGGAGCATTGGATGCTATAGATGGAAGAAGAAGGAGAAGTTAGAGAGGTGGGTACCATATTTAGGGTAGATCTCCATTCCTTCATTGATTTTTCTTGTATGGGATCATGTAGGACCCACCAATCAATGGTGGGGATCTTATTTGACCCCATGGATGTGGCCGATGGCCCATCCTTGATGTATGCATGATCCATGATGGGTCCATTCTCCATGGACCCCATCTTGATGTTTTCTTTTTGAATCCATGCCTTTAGGGTCATCTGGACCCCTCATTTTTCATGGTGGGGATGGTGTCCCCACCTCAGATTTTCATGATATGTTGCTGTCCATTTTTTTTATGTTGATGTATGGTGTATGATGCATGTATTGTGGGACCCATAGTGGCGGGATCCCTCCATCGCACGTTTCTCCTTCTCTCTCTCTCTCTCATGGTGATATATGTGTGTGACCCACCTGATGTGAACAAAAATCCAGACGTCCACAAGTTTCTGGACGTCCAGTTTATGGAGCCCACCTTGCTGCCCATTCTTAGGCTAGGCCAGATGAAAGGAAAACACAAATATTGGCATGATTTCGGGGCCGTGTGGCCCACCTTATTGGACCCCACTGTGAAGTATGGGTTTTATCTCCATCGTCCATATGGTGGGGTCACCCCAGCCGTGGGCCTAAGGATCGGTTAGGCCCAACGAGCAGGCTGCTGTCCAGCAGGCCTGGACGTTGACCAAAAATTAAAAAAAATTAAAATATATATATATATATATATATATTTGATGGGCCACACCATGTGGGACCCACCTTAATGTATTTATTTTACATCCACACCGTCCGTGCTTGGACGTGTGGCAGGTGGAGCCCACCTTGATGTAAATCCACACCATCCATTTGGACGGGTGGTGTGACGCCACCATAATGTATTGTTTCATCCATGCCATCGTCCATTTTTCTGGTGGGCGGGACCCACCCACACGTGCTGCACGTGTGGGATGGGACCCACCTTGATGCATGTATCCTATGTCCACACCGTCCATTGGATTGGGACGGTGGGACACCACTGTGATGTATGAGTCTTATACAAGCCGTCCATCTAGGACGTGGCCCACCCCACACATGTGGGTGGGCCCACCTTAATGTATTTATTCTATATCAACTCCATCCACCTGTCAGGACGGTGGTGTGGACCCCACTGCGATGTATGTATGTGTTTCTCCACACCGTCCGTCTGGACGTGTGGGGCACTCCTTGATGTATGCGTTCACCCATGTTGTCCGTTCTTACAGCCCGCTATGATGCATGTATTGTATACCCATGCTATCCATTTGTGTGGCCAGCCGTGACGTATGACTCAGACTGCCCACCCATTTTTCCTGGGTTATGGGCTGCCCAATTAGGCCCACCTTGTGATGCAATAGGCCCACCTTGATGTATGTATTGCAAGCTCTGTATTCATCCCTTATGCCTAGCCTATGGGCCCTCCTGTGAGGCCCAAAAAGATACATTTGTGGCACTTATGTGAGGCCCAATCTGATGTGTATGAGGCCCATGAGTAAGGCCTAATGAGAGATTTTCTCGGATCTCTGGCATGTAATTTCTTCGATCTCGGTCCCCTGGAGTCCATCCCTTACCTTGGTGATTTATGAGCGTTAAATCCATGCTTTTAGTGGCCTTTTTCAATCTCGGCTCCTAAATACATCTTGCAACACAAACACGATTAAAATATGACGTTAAATAGTACCATGTTCGTAAATTCAGGTAAAAACTGGGGTCTAATACGTAATATTTGACCCTCAACAATCAACAGGTGAAATGACCTTAGAAAGACCTTAGGTTAGATGCTTTTGAAAATTGATTAAAATGGGTTAATTTCAGTATTAGTTCACTGAAGTTCGGTTAACCTAACTTTAGGTTTGTTTAGCCTAACCTGCTTCAGCTAACCTAACTTCAGGTTTAGGCAATTTTTTCAGATTTGAAAATTAAAAAAAAAAATCTGTTGCAAATTCAGCTAGTCGAATTTTGGCTTGGGCTAGCCGATTTTTTTATTTATATTATCTCGTAAAATCCGATGGCCATTAGAACAGAATTGTTGGAATCCGGCCAGCCAAATTTACTCTTAGGCTAGTCGAATTTCTAAATCCCTTGGTTATAAGTAGGGACATTCTCTCATTCTAAACTACAACGAAATTCACTCAGTCCTCGTCAAGCAATTTGTGCCATATTTATAAATTTTATTTAGTTTATTCAATTCCCTTTCTCAAGCTAATTTCAAATATATTTTAGAGAGTAATCTATACTCCTCTTGAGAAATAGAGAATTAAATCTGCAGCATTAGGGTTTTCATTAAAAAAAAAACTCTAGATCCCTATACTCTTTCTGGTTGAGCATGTACTGCCTACTCGACACTCAAGAAAGAAGATCGTTGCTTTAAGCTTTGACTACATCTTCCAATCATCATTTGAAGATAAGTACATTGTCAATTACCTTATTTTATTTGGGTTTTTCTGAGATAACTCATAAATCTCTATGGGTTGATTTGTGTTAGCTAGTGAAAATCACAAAGTGGTTTTCTTGTGATAGCTTGTGAAAATCACAAGAACTTTAAGAGGTTGTTAAGGTGAACCTGTGAAAACCTTGGTATAGTGAAAGCCAAAATTATGAGGATAGTAATTTTGGGAGTGGAGTAGGTATAGGTTTAAGCACCGAACCACTATAACCTCTTGTGCATTGGTTGCGATTGTTTTATTTAATTTTTTGTCTATTTCTTGTTTGAAAGTTTGATTTCAAAGATGTCATGAAATAAGGTTGTCCTACCTAAAATTTTAGGTGAAGGTTGTCCTAAGAATTATTTGGAATCAAGGTTTCAATTCTTTGTGTAATTGAGATTATTTGATTATTTATTCCACTTTATTTCAAAGAATTTGGTATTGTCCGATTCAATACCCCCCCCCCCCCTCTCTCTCTCTCTAGGACATCGATAGCTCATCTTTCAATGTACTTTTTCTTTCTTTAAAGATGGTTGGACCCACATGAAGTTTGGGAGGCCCACATCAGATTTTTGCTTGTCAAGACTTTGTGAAAGGGTCCGAATTTACCTGTATGCATGAAAGAATGGCCCGTGAACCATTGGATCATATTTTGTCTCAAATGGGCCTTGGAATTTCGTTGGGTCCATGTGGATATGGACATATAGGCAATCCCCATTTTATGGACTTTTCTTTGAACTATTTTTAAACTCTTGTGGTTTGGTTAAGAACAACCCTATCCCGTTCTCTTGATTTGAGACTCAAGTGAGCCTTGAATTACTTTTGGGCCCATATGGATGAAGGGACTAGATTTTTCTAAATCTTATGTGACTCCTCACAAGACTCGATGAAGAGCTTGACTATTTGTACATTTTATGGGTCAAGACATGAGATGGTCACCTCTTTCAAGTTTAAGTGCCTTGTAGGTGACTTTAAGACCTTCAAATTTTTTTATTCAAATATGGGTTATTGGCCATTCTCCTTAGCCCATATGGAGGCATGCTCGAACTCTTTCACACCCAAGCGAGTTGTGGAATGGGATGGTCTTTGATGTGCTCTTTCATAGCCGCCCAAATACAAAAAATTTCTTGTCTTTTCTCCTTAAGGGTGTGGGGGTCGATACTTACCTCATCCTTGCTGTCATGTAGCCATGTTTGGTGGGAGACGGAGTTGCTCTATTCCCTTTAATGGGCCCGAGACAGGCCCTGCCTATATATCATGATCCAATCTTCATATGTCTTCCATTGCACAGTAGGGTGCCTCTCTTCTAGACATAAAGGGACGCGGGGTTCATGACAGGTGTGATGAATGGTATTCGGGCTCTCAGAAACCTTCTCGACAATGTCCTTGCTAACACACTTTATTTTATTTTATTTTATTTACTAGATTTGAGATTTAAGAGGATTCCTGGTAATTGATTCTTGATGGTGACCCTCAATGAGCAGTGAAGGGATGAGACCCACACCCCTATGGGGAATCATGGATCACACCTTTAGATGTATTCTTGTACTTGGGTCTTCCTTTTCATGGCCTGCCTGTTCTCTTTGCTTAGAGTCTCCCCCCTATTACTGACAATGATTCGGAGCGTTTACTCAACGTTCCCCCTCATGGTCATGAATTTCATTATAACTAGCTGAAGATCCGCTGGTTAATTGACACATTTGCCCATATCAACCTGACGGATGATCAGATGACCATTTACAATGTCATGGCAATGACTCTCTTTGATTTGGGGGCAATCCTTTTTACTCATGGTAATGAGCATGTGAATGTTCAACTAATTCATCTTCTAGAGGATCTATCCTTTTCTTATAACTAGAATGCCGCCTTGCTTGCCCATATATTTCATGGTCTTGACAATACCTCTCGAGTCTCTGTCTTTTATGGGTTTCTAGCTATTGGTCGACGTAAGCTTGTACCCTTCATATCTTTCCATATGGAACATGTGATATCCTTCTTATGTTGTCTTTCTTTTGTTCATACATGCTTTTATCACCATTTTACCCATCTAACGCCACTCTTAAGAGATGATGACTCCTTGATATCGATTTATGTTGTGGTATTAACGCAATTGCCGCTGGAATCCTCGTATTTCAGGTGATAATTGGAGGGTGGACATTGACAGATTGACCTTGCAGGATGTGAGTCTTTCACCCTTTCTCAACTGTTCAATCTCCCATGCTTGTACTTGGCTGACAACGTCCATCCATTTTTGTAGCTCGTGAGGCAACCATATGCTTGGTCGCCTGCATACTTCTCCCCACAAAGGGTTGAAATATCTGATGCGTCTTTCTGCCGGTACTTGTTGTTTGATCTCGATGCATATAAATGGTACTTCAGGAAGAGGCTCCTCAGTCAGGTGATGGGTGTTCCTGCTATTCCTCTCACTCCTTTCTCAAATCTTGCTTGTGGGGCTCAGCTCCCTTTTGATGCACTTGATGGCCTACCCAGTTATCATTTTGTTATTCTTGACCGTGATTATGATGCCTGGTATTACAAGTTCAGTCAGGGACCACTTCTTACTCCTTTGTATGTCCTCGCCAACATCATCGGCATGTAGGAGGCTTGGTGACAGCTCCTCTCATGAAACAACAAGTGAAAGGAGATGATGACGATTATAAGGGATATTTGTGACTCTTTTCTTGCTTGTATTTTCTTCTTCTGGCCTTTTGTTTGTATTCCGTTTATCTCATTTATACGGTTTTGATCACTTCAATGAATCATGCTTCTTTATCCTAGTTTTGGATTTTCTTAATGTCTTTCCCTTATGTTTTTTAAAAATGTTCATGAATGTCTTCAGATGCCATTGATTTGAGGAATGGGGCATTACTCTTGCCTGTTTGATGCTCGATCTTGACACTTCATTGACCTTGAATTCTTTGGATCATGGTTCAGATACCTTTGGTTGTTTCAGATGGCATTTTCATTATATCCAATTGTCCATATCATCAGTGGCCCATTCTGATAAGTGGTTGGCTACTCTTGAGTTTGTCATCGCACTTTCAGGATAAGTTCTTTGTACTTTGGGCTTAAGGAATGATCGTAGATGATTTGGATGACATTTTGGGTGAAAGTGAAAGATTTTAGAGATATTAGTGGCTGCATGTGTGTCGTCTACTGATGTGGCCTTTGCCATTTCACCTACCACGGGCCCACGAGCCAATCTCATGAAGGCAGGGGTAGAACTGACAAATGAGCAATGCCCTTAGGGCCGCTCATCCCCTAGTACATGAGCTGCTTTAGCTCATCCTGGTTTGCATCATCCCATCATTCTCTCTGTCCCCTTTAGCACATTCTCTGATTCATTTGTTCAGCCTCTGACCATGATTCCCCCCTTTGTCTCATCCACTGTTCACTCCCCAAGTATAGGGTTGTGATGTAGTAAAAACTCGGTAAGACCGAGGTCGAATCCACAGGGACTGAAACCTGTACGTAATCTGAAACTAACTAGGACTAGAACTAGAATGAGATGAAATCTAAAACAAGTGTAGTTTGAAGGAATAATGGTGAAAACAGTAATATAAAATTTAAGGAATTCAGAGAAGGGAAACTAGGGATTCAGAGGATCCACTTGTAGAGATCAGGGAGATCTACGCTTGATTCACGAACTCAACTGGACTTCGAGTCCCATCTTCATCCAGTTAGAAGATATATCGCTTAAAGAACAATCTGAACTTCCTTTGATCAAGTTTTCAAAAGATGAGACAGGTGTAAATTAGAATAGATTCCATCACAAAAACATGTCCATGAGACAAAGCAAACAACAGAGTTAAACCAATCCACAACCAATCAGTGTGATATATGAAGGTTAGGAGGGATTCCATCACTCAACCATGTCCAAGGGGCGATGGTGAACAACAGGGCTTCCTAACCACATAATCAAAATAAAGAAAAGAAATTACTTGCAGCCATTGCAGATCTATTGTAATGGAAGTCACAACAAACCATAAAAAAAACTACAGGCAATTCCTTATAATAAAACTAAAATCAAAGTAGTTCAACTAACATAATCGAAGCCGTAGAATCATCCCATCATACCACAAGCTTCACCTCTTAGCCCTAGCTAAGAGGTTTAGCCAACCATGTTGGCTAGATCACTCAACAGGAAAAGGGAGAAAACAGTAAAAACATAAAAGTTCTCTCTCTGTCTCTTTCTCTCTCTCTCTCTCTCTCTCTCTCTCTCTCTCCGTTTTTCCCCTCTCTGCCGTGAGATGCCCTTGCTTTTGTTTCTTCTTTCCTTTATAGCACTAGGTATGGAAGCGGTCGAGAAGGTCGGTTTCACGTAACATCCGTGCGAAGAGGTGGTGACTGGAGTCGGTTTACACACGGCTACGTCTTGCGCAGGTAACAAGGAGTTTTTTTTTTTTTGGAAACTCCTTCCGCGGAAAAATGTGGAAGTGAACCCCATGATCAAAAGAGATTTGATCTAGCTTCTTGGTGGTGATCGGCCCCACCTTGGGCTCCATCTGAATTGTCCAGATCGTCTGTCCGATCAGAGATGGTGGGCCACATCATCTTGTCATTCGTCGGCTGCTACAAATCCGGTTCTGCATCCTTTGTTGCTGTGAATTCGTACGTGTGCAAGGGTCAACAAGATTGGCATGGGTTTGATCAGTTTCATCACACGAATATATTAGACGGTCTAGATCATTCATTCGAATTGATCTTGATGGCCCACTGCAAGCTGTCCGCAGCCCCTGTTTTTGTATTCGCAGCGGGAATTCATTGTGCGTAACCCGTGGAGCCCACATGCCCTGGTATTTGAAGAATCAGAGTCGTCCATTGCATTCACAACAAAAAACCATTCAGAGATGGTTGGTTTTGGATCGAGTTAGGTGTGGCCCGTTGAATTATACCCCAGCCGTCTATTAGATGCATTGATGCTGTTTCCATTCATACTCGTGCATGAGTCTGAAGAACCACCGTATGTACGGTCGGTTTGACGTCCTGGTATGAATGGACGGTCCAGATGGACCACATGATAAGTGATGGTGGGCCGGAGGCTGAGTCGGTGCGGACACTGCGGAAACGGAAACCGCAGTTTCTGTTTTTGGATGAATTGCGTGGTGTGCGCTGCTGACCCGATTTGTTTGCTATGGTGCACAGCGAGTGCACCAATTCAGTGCACTCCACTTTGAAAAGTGGGTCCCAACATGATGTCTATGTATGATCTGCTCCGTCCATCCGTTTTATCACCTTAATTAAGGGGTTGAGGCCCAACTTTGAAGTATATCCATATATCAAGTGGGTTCCAAATCAGGAGTTAAGGGGCCGATCTGTCCGTTGGGACACTTCCACAAGGATCCAATGGATGAAATTTGACTTGTACGGTTAATTTGTGGTACTCAATCCATATATGAAATTTCGAGCCGAACGGATGGTGGAAACCCTGTGATCTTGCATTCTGGCTAGTTTTCGGGGCCGTTTAATACGAACGGCTTGATTTCCTTAGATCTATGGCGTGTAAATCCATCCAACTTAGTCCTCTGGAGTCCGTCCCTTGTTCTGGTGACTTCGGAGCGTTAATTCCATGCTTTTAGCATCCTGTTTCCGTCCAAGCTCCTAAACACACATTGCAGCATAAACACAGTTAAATTGAGCCGTTAAACAGTACCATATTTGTAAAATCAGGTAATTACTAGGGTCTGATATGCAATATTTGACCCTCAACACAACCCCCAACCAGCATTTTGCTAGTCCCAAGCAAAGTATGCGAAAATTAAGTTGAGATTTACAGAACAATTTCTATGAACTCAGGTGATCTTTGAGACACAATCTAGATACTAGAATTCTAAAATTCATGAATGTTGGGCATTACTTTCTTTTGGATTCAAGTGCACGGTAAATTTCATAATCAAGTTCAAGGTATTAATCCATCAATCAGACAAATCCTGAACATTAAGATCCATGAGTGTAGAGTGTAATCTCAGCTTATCACATTTAGTTTCCATCTTTCTTTCATGATATCATTGGTAACCAACGAGGTCATCCATGACAACCAAAACCTAACCCAAGACTTGCCTAACGAGTCATTCTTCCATTCTTTTTTTTTATTATTATTAAAAGAATGTCAAGAGGGGAATCAAATTTTCACTTATAGGGAGCAGACCTATGGTGAAACTAGTCGCCCAACTCTTTCCAACTGTTAATCATGGAGAATCGAATCCACACCTATAGGGAGCAAACCCATGGTGAAGATTAATTGCCCAACCTTTTCAATTCTTTTTTTTTTTTTTAATATATATACCTTGATGACAATATATTTTAGGCTGGTTCTTTTCATGCTTATTGATTACCAAGTCAACCCTTCAATATCAAACTGAACCCTTAATGTGAAAGCGAGATGTGACATGTGAAATCATGACTCAATCAATGTTTAAAACTTCTAATCATGGATTAACAATTCAAACTTAACTGTGAAATCTAACAGACAACAGAATCTAAGAGTCACAAATTACCAACATCACTTATCTTGTAATTCTAAATCAAAGATGGCTATTAAAATCACTTCGAATTCACAAGAAATTTCAGAAAAATTTAAAAATTTTCACAAATTTTTCTCAAGACCAAGAAAATACTGATTAGGAAACCTAATCTCTCACCCCCAACCTAAAATCTACATTGTCCTCAATGTAAAAGATGTAAGCATGCAATGCACATGGGACAACGAAAGTAAATGAGACGTGATGGGAAGATAGTACATGGGTAATGAGTCGAGAGAGACTTTTCCATAGAGATCTCAACATGCGAGCGGTTCAGCACAAGAGTGAAACCAATCGAAAGTAACACAAATAACAAAAATAAACTCCTACCTATACCACTTTCGCAGGTGCTCTCGATTGCATTTAGCATATGCAACAAGCCTTTAAACCCCTAGGTTGCCCCTAGTGGACGAGTTGTAGTCTCGTGAGGGTTTGCAGCAATGTTACCCACAAACATTGAATTGACTAATCATGGAATCAAAAGCTGGGTTGCCTCCCAGGAGCGCTAAGTTTAACGTCTTCATCCAGACTAAAGCAACTACCCTAATCCTATGAAAGCAATAAACCTACCTATACCTCCATCATACTAGGAGATCATTCCTGGTAAACAGGATCAGTCAGAGGCATGGACATGTCCTCTGAATCAAATTTCTCGACAAATGGCTTTAAGCGATGTCCATTTACTTTAAACTCCTTGCCATTGTCGGTGTAAGACTCGTGTCCTAGACCGTACCGTTCTGCAGAATCCCGCGATATTTCCGATCGAATTCCGGCAACCTTCGACCCTTACCGGTATCTGCGCACGACCCTGATTCATACGTCGTTAACCCGAGTCGACTCAACCCGAGACTTGTACCATTGCGACCGCACCGTCGCCGCGGTTCCGATGCCGCGACTCGCGCCCCGAGGCGATACTCTGGCCAAGAGATGTGGGCCAGCGTTCGGTGCGAGGAAAATGCCGCGCGTTGCGAAACCCAAGGGAATCTCTACGAGATGTCCCATCAATCACCCATCAATCAATCCCATCAAGTCAAGTACACATCACTTCACACCATTCCCCAAGCAAGCCCCAAAGTCAAAAAGGCTCTTACACACCCATGCCTTTTCTTACACAAATGGCCATAAAAGTCAAAAAGTTCTTACACCCATCACCACCACATCCATCACTCCATCACCCATCACTCCTCCTTTACAACCCTCTCTCTCATTTCATATCTCAAATCCTCTTTCCAAGAGAGAGAGAGAGAGCACCATACGTATGAGCCTCTCCCTCTCCTTCAAAGCTCCAAGTGTGGTCCACCTTTCCCCATCTCAAAACCTCTCATCTTAGCCATCCATTTCCCATCTCCACCATCAAAGAGGAGCACAAGGAGACCGGCAAGCCGAGGGAGCAAGAAGATCAAGCGGTGGGTGTTTGTAGCTCCTTATTTCCTTCATTTTTGTCGATTTAGGGTCCATAATGTGGGACCCACCTTAATGTAATCTTGAAAGAGGGGCCCATAGTGGCGGGGTCCCTCCATACTCACCGATCTCCCTCTATGTCTCACTCTCTATCTCTCTCTCTATTTCATTTCTTTTCTTTTTCCCTTTAGGCCATATGATGGTTGTGTGGTCCACTTGGATGGACCCCACCATGAGGTAGGCGTTGTATTCAAACCATTCACAGGTGGGTCCACTTGAAATGTGTTGTACCCACACCATCCTTCCATTTGGTGGCCCACCCAAGTGGGGCCCACCTCAAGTGCATGTGGCGCCGAGCCCGTCCAGACGCTGGACGTGGCCCTGGAATTTCACAAATATCAGCTTGTTTTAAGCTTTTGGGGTGGCTCCCCTGTGTAGGCCCCACCTTGTTGTATGTGTTCAATCCATGCCGTCCATCCTCTCCACAAGCAGGTTTTAAGCGTTGAGCCGAAAAATGACGTAAATCCGATACTCAGGCGGGCCGTACCATAGAAAACAGTATATTTTACCGTTCAAAACTTCTAAGGCCCACTATACCTCACCTATACACCAAAAAAATTTAAACTTTGGACTCCTTTGATGTATTCCGGGCCCAAGAGTGTAATGGACGGGATGGATCTCCAGGAAGTGGGCCCCACGCGCTGTTTCTGCGAGAAAAAAAAAAAAAAAAGAAGAAGCAGAGGCTTCGCCTGCCGTGTCGCGAGCGCAGTGGCCGCGCGCACTGGTCAGAGGACGGACGGCGGGCCAGCCACCACGGCCCTTAGCCGTGGGCCCTACCATGATGTATTTATTTTATCCACGCCATCCATTTGGTGGGCCACGACCTGGAGTGGGTCCCCTCCAAATTTCAGGCCCATCCATGACTCAGGTGGCCCACATTATAGGAAACTGTGTGAATTGAATCCTACCATTGAAACCCTTTTTTTAGGCCATTGACGTTTTGGATCAACCTGATATTTGTTTTTCCCCTTCGTCCAGGTGCTTGTGACCTTATGAACGGATTGGATGGCAGGCAAGCATTTCGGTGGGCCACACATGTGGAACCCACCATTGATGTATATGTTTACCACACCGTCCACGGCTGTGGACGGTCGAACCCACCATGATATATCTGTCTTATTCACACCGTCGAGCAGACGGTGGAGCCCACCGTTCTGCATGTGTTTTATTCACACTGTCTACCGACAGTGGGCCCCCCTCCATGATGCATGTACTGCATCCACTCCGTCCATCCATTTTGAAAGATCATTTTAGGGCATGGGCTTAAGAATGAACCAGATCCAAAGTCCAAGTGGACCCCACCTTGGCATGCTTTGAGGTCCATTTTAATATATTTGTGGTAGATCATTTGGGCCCACTTTGATGTGGATGTAAGGCCCATGTCATTAGGCCATTTGATGTATTCCAAGGCCCATGAGTTAAGGCCCATTGAGATGTATTAGGGCCTATGGGTTGAGGCCCATTTGATATACATATGGGGCCCACTTGGTGTGGCCCATTTGTTACATATTAAACCCATGTTACGAGGCCCATTTGATGCACTATAGAGGCCACGGGTTACGGCCCATTGCAATGCACTTAAGGCCCATTGGTGCGGCCCATGGACGTGGCCCACTTGATGAATATAAGGCCCATGTGACACGGCCCATTTGATGTATTTAAGGCCCAATGGGATGTACCTAAGGTCCATTGCAATGAGTGATCCCTACATGGTTTATGTAATGATGTTTACAACAGATAATGCCTTGGGGAGCGATGTTGGTTTGACGTCCACATTGCGGGTATAGTGTTGGTTAAATGTCCGCATTATGACTCTCCCTAGGGCCATCGATAGGCCCATGCGGGTATGTGTAGGCCGTCCATGTCTAGGCCCATACGTGTTGCAAGAATAGTTCATTACTTTATAACATGTGTAGTATAGTTCCATGATCACGATCATACGCATCATATGTATGCTTGACATGAGAAGTGACTGATCATAGCATATGCCTTGGGCGAGGTTGTTTAGGGGCTCCCGGTTAGGCGGTGTTGCCCTACATGAGCGCACGATACGCGCAGGATTCTGCCGCATGATTGGATAGTGTGCTTCATGCATTCGCATTGTGTGATGTGGTTACTGTACGCCCTAGCGACATCAGGGCCATAGCCTCCACAGGTGTATCGTGGTTGGCAGGATTGGATACCGGAAATTTTGTTCTACATGGGGTCTTATAGATATCCCACGGGTGAAAGTCCCTAAACCCTTATGGTACCAAGAGGTTGCTCCAACGTCTAGGACCGAGTGGGTGCATGAGCGCCGAGTACCGATTACCAGACGGTCGCGCTCTCCACTGTGTCGTGGTCGGTTGGAAGGGGGTGCGGCCTTACCCGCCCGAGAGTAGGGGGCAATGCTAGGCTGAGTCTGACCAGCTCGAGGAATGGGTCCGCTATCGACGAGCCGAGCCCGATATTGGCCGGCGGGTAGTGAGGTCTCTTCCACTTACCTTATTGCGCGCGATGGGGCGGCAATCTGGTTTAGAGTGTACTAGACCCCGGTGATATCCCAGATTTTGAGCTGTACTGATATGTGGACTTAGATGAGGATTTGTATGCTTGAGTTGCATTTCGCACCGCATGGCCTTGGTATGGCTGACATCATTTAGGTCTTGCATCGCATAGCCTTGGTACGGCTAATGGTATTCATGGATTCATCAGCATGTTCCGCATTACTACCTTGCGCACACACTTTCACCACCCTCTAAGCTTTCCATAAGCTTATGCACGACCGTTGCGTGCAGGTGACGCGAGGACGCAGTAGCGCTGAGGCGAGAGCGCGGAGCAGATCTTTTGGAGCTTTTTGTTCATTCCCATTGTATTTCCCTTTATGCTCATTGTACTTGTAAGGTTTTTGATCATAGTGGAAATGTGATGGAGTTTTTGGTTTGTTGTTTGTGGGTTATGCCTTTGGTTATGCTTATTACAAATTAAACGGATGCTGAAAATCCTCCTTGTAGCATCCCAGGATCGGAACCTGGCGTATGGGCGCTGGGAGCCGAGAATGGGGTTCTACGGAGGCTGTCGGCGCCGGATTCGGCGATCGAAAATTTTGTGAGCCCGGTTTCCGAGTTTGGGGCGTGACAGTCGGGGTCTCTTATCTCGACGGCCCCATGAGGATATGCAGTAACGACAATGTAAGGACCGGTCCAACGAGATCGAAGCTTACCCGGAAAGAGATGTAATCGAGAATTATACAAAAGGACTTTCTGACCTGGTGTGAATGATTTTCGTAGAATGTGTTGGTCATGAAACGCCTTCATCCTGTCCTTGTAAATTCTCGAGTTCTCGTATGCGTCGTTCCGGATTTCTTCAAGTTCATTTAATTGAAGTTTGCGTAGCGAGCCAGCATTGTTCAGATTGAAATTTAGATTTTTGATCGCTTGATGAAGCTCTATGTTCCAACTCCACAGGCAAGTGGCAAGCCTTCCCATAGACGAGTCTAAAGGGAGACATTCCAATAGGGGTTTTAAAAGCAGTACGGTATGCCCATAGGGCATCGGTCAATCGAATTGACCAATCCTTACGGTCAGGGTTAACCGTTTTCTCCAAAATGTGTTTGATCTCCCTATTGGAAATCTCAACTTGCCCACTTGTCTGTGGATGGTATGGGGTGCTCACCTTATGAGAGATACTATATTTCTTCATTAAACTCTCGAATGGTCTATTACAAAAATGTGAACCCCCATCACTAATGATGGCTCGAGGCGTTCCGAATCGGGAAAGGATGTTTTCTTTCAGGAATTTAATGACCGTGCGATGGTCATTAGTTCGAGACGGAATCGCTTCGACCCATTTAGTGACATAGTCTACGGCAAGCAAAATATATAAATTCCCAAAAGATTGGGGGAATGGCCCCATGAAATCGATGCCCCAGCAATCAAATGCCTCTATGATAAGAATGGGATTCAAGGGCATCATATTTCGACGGGACAATGCTCCCAATTTCTGACAACGCTCACAAGCTTTGCAAAACTCATGAGTATCCCTGAACATAGTGGGCCAATAGAAACCACACTGCAGAATTTTGGCCGTGGTCTTTTTGCGGAAAAGTGACCACCACAGGACTGTGAGTGACAGAAGGAGATGACACTCTAATGCTCATCGTCTGGTACACATTTCCTCAAGATTTAGTCTGGACAATATTTAAACAAGTATGGATCATCCCAGAAGAATTTGCGCACCTCGGTGAAAAATTTCTTCTTATCTTGCGCAGACCAATGTGTCGGTATGGAACCTGTGGCAAGATAATTAGCGATATCAGCGAACCAAGGCGAATGAGAGACTCTGAACAATTGTTCGTCAGGGAACATGTCATTAATCAGCGTCGTCTCAAAGAAATCAGAGGGATTAAGGCGAGAAAGATGGTCAGCCACTACGTTCTCTACTCCCTTTTTATCTTTTATCTCTAGGTCAAATTCTGGAGTAGGAGGATCCATCTTATCGGCGGGGCTTAGCATCATTCTTAGAGAGAAGATACTTAAGCGGCTGCGTGGTCAGTGTAAATAATGATCTTGGATCCGATCAAGTAGGACCTAAATTTGTCCAAGGCAAACACTACGGCTAAGAGTTCCTTTTCCGTAGTCGAGTAGTTCACTTGGGCAGGATTTAGAGTCTTACTTGCGTAATGAATAACGTAGGGTTTCTTATCTTTTCTCTGGCCTAGAACTGCCCCAAGAGCATAATCAGACGCATCGCACATAAGTTCAAAAGGAATGCTCCAGTCAGGTGGCTGTATGATGGGTGCACTAGTCAATATGCCCTTAAGCTTAGTGAAAGCTTCCTGACATGGTTCAGTCCACTCGTATGGTGCATCCTTTTGAAGTAGATTACATAGAGGACGAGAGATGAGACTAAAGTCCTTTATGAATCTTCTGTAAAACCCGGCGTGTCCTAAGAAGGATCTCACGTCCCTTATGTTCTTGGGTGGAGGTAGGTTAGAGATAAGATCGATCTTTGCCTTATCCACCTCGATTCCTTTGGATGAAATAATGTGTCCAAGGACAATTCCCTTCTGAACCATGAAATGGCACTTCTCCCAATTAAGTACCAAGTTCTTTTCTTCACATCTTTTCAGCACACATTTAAGACTTTCCAAGCACTCGCTAAAAGATGGACCGAAGACAGAGAAATCGTCCATGAAGACCTCTAAATATTGCCCCACCATGTCAGAAAATATGCTCATCATACATCGCTGGAAAGTGGCAGGAGCATTACATAGCCCGAATGGCATCCTTCGGTAAGCAAAGGTGCCGTAGGGACATGTAAACGTAGTCTTTTCTTGATCTTCAGGGGCGATCTCTATCTGGTTGTAGCCCGAATACCCGTCAAGGAAACTGTAATAAGAATGACCAGCTAACCTTTCCAAGATCTGATCAATGAAGGGCAAAGGAAAGTGGTCTTTCCTCGTGACGGTATTTAATTTTCTGTAGTCAATGCACATCCTCCAACCAGTAGTGACTCTAGTTGGCACGAGTTCATTATTGGCATTGGCTACGATGGTGATCCCGGACTTCTTAGGAACCACCTGAGTTGGACTCACCCATTGACTATCAGATATAGGGTATATGATACCCACATCCAATAGTTTAAGAACCTCGGCCTTAACCACTTCCTTCATGTTTGGATTTAGTCTACGTTGTGGTTGCCAAGCTGTCTTTGCATTATCCTCAAGATATATGCGGTGAGTACAAATCGAGGGATCGATTCCCTTGAGGTCCGCGATTGTCCATCCAAGGGCTCCCTTATGCTCAAGGAGAGTAGATATGAGCATACTCTCTTGTTCTTTCTCAAGGTGGGCAGAAATCACCACCGGGTATGTCTCATCTTGACCTAAATATGCATATTTTAAATCAGAGGGCAAAGGTTTTAGGTCAAGCTTCGGTGGCTTGAGGTTAGACGGTAGAGGCACTTCATCAGTGTGGGGTAACTTTTCAAATTGAGGCCTCCATCGGTTAACTTCAAGTACCGGTACCGCATCAAGCATGGCACACGTCTCCCTAATTATGTCATCATCAAACTCATGGGAGTGGGCCAGGCACGTCTCTAGAGGATCAGAGGATAAGGTAAGGGGTGTCCTATCTTCCACGAAAGTATCGATCATGTTAATATCGTGGATATCGTCATCTTCCTCTACCCGTCTACCAGTGTTGAAAAAGATATTCATTTCTAATGTCATATTCCCGAAAGACATACTCATGACACCATTCCTGCAATTGATAATTGCGTTTGAAGTGGCAAGGAATGGGCGACCAAGAATGACGGGAATCTGAGTGCTTGTATTGTTGATGGGTTCGGTATCTAGGATGATGAAATCTACTGGGTAGTAAAATCGATCAACCTGGACCAACACATCCTCAATTATTCCTCTTGGTACACGAACAGAGCGATCAGCAAGTTGTAGTGTGGTTAAGGTGGGTTTTAATTCACCTAAACCCAACTGTTTGTATACCGAGTAGGGAATAAGATTAACGCTCGCTCCTAAGTCAAGAAGTGCGTGATCAATTCGATAGTCCCCAATTACACATGATATGGTTGGGCTACCAGGGTCTTTGAATTTTTGCGGCACATCTTGCTTTAGGATGGCACTCACTTTCTCAGTCAGGAAGATTTTCTTTTGAATATTTTGCCGTCTTTTGGTCGTACATAAGTCTTTCAAGAATTTGGCATAGGAAGGTATTTGTTTCACGACATCAAGTAGAGGAATGTTGACCTTCACTTGTTTCAACACCTCTAGGATATCCTGAGAGTTAGAGAGAGGTTTTGGTGCAACCAACCGTTGGGGAAATGGAGCAACCGGCTTTCCTTGAGGTTCCGGTTCTAACTCTGGTGGGGCATGGCTAGATCCATCTTCTTTATCCACTTCCGGGTCTTTAGACTTTTCAGTCCTAACTTAGGAATGGTTTTGTCAATGATTTTTCCACTCCTAAGATTGGTGATGGATTTAGCTTGCTCCATCTGATTTGAAGAGCTTGGGTCGCTAACTTCATATTGCGATTTAGGATTGGGAAGAGGTTGAGCTGGAAAGCTCCCCTTGTTCCCAATCGCATTTTCAACCTTAAGTCCCTCGTATTGCTTTTGTAAGGTCTTGAAAGGCCTGTAGCATACCCTGATTGAAAAGCTCTTGCTTTTGAAAATGTTTGTAACTAGGATCCTCTTGAGGTTTCTCTTGAGTTGGATTTTGATTTACGAAACCTTGAGGTGTAGCGGTTTGTCCATTCCTCCAACTGAAGTTTGGATGGTTTCTCCGGCCCAGATTGTATGTGTTAGAGGTGGGCCCACTAAAAGGTCTTTGGTAATTGCTTACTGACATTAGATTGCTCATTCAATACCTCTTGAAAGGCGAGATATAGTTGGGCAATTCTCAAGTAGTGTGAATGTTGCAACCACAAATACTACAAACAATTTCCTTGGCCTTATCCTTCTTTAATTCCATGGCCTCGAGTTTTCGAGTGAGATTGGCTACCTTGGCGTTAATATCATCATCCTCTTTCAGGAGGTACATTCCTCCTTTTTCTTTGGAATGAGTCGGCCTAGGCGTAGTACTCGGTCTAGGGGAGATGTCCCATGTTTGTGTGTTCTCAGCAAGTTTATCAAAGTAGTCCCACACTTCATCGACACCTTTATTCATGAACTCCCCATTACACATTGTCTCAACTAATTGGCGCATGGGAGACGTCAGTCCATCATAGAAAAAATTCGTGATGCGCCACGTTTCAAAACCATGTTGTGGGCATGAACTGACAAGATCTTTGAACCGCTCCCAACATTGGAAGAATGTTTCATCTTCCCTTTGGGCGAAGTTCATGATCGACTTCCTAAGGGTGTTCGTCTTATGATATGGAAAAAACTTTTTAATGAACTCCCTTGTCATGTCATTCCATCTACCAATAGATTGAGGACGTAATAAATGTAACCACGTCTTGGCTTTCTCTTTCAAAGAAAAGGGAAAGAGTTTTAACCTAACCGTGTCATCAGATACGTTAGGAAAGTATAGGGTAGTCATGATCTCATCGAACTCTTTCAGATGTAGATATGGATTCTCTGACTCAAGCCCATGAAATTTAGGAAGGAGTTAGATCACTCCTGGCTTGATATCCATATGTCCTGCATTCTCCTGAAAAACCATGCATGAGGGCGTACTCACCCCCGCCGGTTGTAAGTAATCTCGTAAGGTACGAGGCGGGGGTGCTTGATGCACCTCATTCTCATCCTGGACATCTTCTACCCTAGGCTGGGGTAGACGAGGTTGATTTTCAGCCATATCCTCAATTAACTCAGGGGAATTCGAGCGGTGTCTAGTCCTGCGATGGACAGTTAACCCCTCAACTAATCCTCCTTCAGTCAAGAGACGTCGAGTGTTGTCACGAGCCCACTTGGGCATGAAACACTCACAGCCCTCAATCAAATTCTAAACCTAATCCTAAGAAGGGAAATAAAAATCTAAAAAGAAAGAGAGGGTTGGAAGGAAGTTACCAAATTGGAGTCTCTAAATTAAGATCCTGCAAAAAGAAACCAAAAGAGATTAGTTCCAAAATAGAAATTCTAAAGTTAGAAAATTCTAAGGTGGAAACAAAGTTAGTTTCTAAAAAAAAAGAAAGTTTCCTAAACCTAAGGTTAGAAAGTTCTGAATTGGAAATCCTAATCCTAAAATAGAAAGTAATATGAGTTTCTAAAAAGGAAATAATTTCTAAAATAAATGAATGCCTAGAAATAGAAGAGTTCTAAAAATAGAAAGTAGAGAAATTCTAACCTAAAATTAGAAAATCCTAAGAAGAGAAATAGCAGTAAACTAGTTTCTAATTTAGAAAAAGAGAAATTCCTAAGAGAGTATAAAATTTCTAAAACAAAAGAGGAAAGTTCTTAAACTAGAAAGTAAGTTAGTAATATAAATTCTAAAAATAGAAAGTAGAATTTAGAAAGAGCTTACCGAATTAGAAATATCTAATGAGCCTACAAAACAAGAAAGTTAGTTTCTAAAAAAATAAAATAGGAAACAAAATTGGATTCTAAAAGAGTTAGAATTAGAAACTTACTAAAAAGGAATCCTAATCTAGAAATAGTAAGGGAGAGAGAAATTACCAATTTAGAAACCTATCTCAGAATCCTACAAAATAAGAAAGTTGGGTTAGTTTCTAAAAAGGGAAAACTATCCTAAAATAGAAAGTTACTTTAAAATATAAAATTTCTAAAAATTTAAGAAAAACCTAAATTAGGAAATTCTAAAAATAAAACCTAAGAATGAAAAAAAAAAGTCCTAATCTCAAACTAATCCTGCAACCAGTTATCTTCAGGCAACGTAGCCGTCAATCCCCGGCAACGGCGCCAAAAACTTGTTCACTCCCCAAGTATAGGGTTGTGATGTAGTAAAAACTCGGTAAGACCGAGGTCGAATCCACAGGGACTGAAACCTGTACGTAATCTGAAACTAACTAGGACTAGAACTAGAATGAGATGAAATCTAAAACAAGTGTAGTTTGAAGGAATAATGGTGAAAACAGTAATATAAAATTTAAGGAATTCAGAGAAGGGAAACTAGGGATTCAGAGGATCCACTTGTAGAGATCAGGGAGATCTACGCTTGATTCACGAACTCAACTGGACTTCGAGTCCCATCTTCATCCAGTTGGAAGATATATCGCTTAAAGAACAATCTGAACTTCCTTTGATCAAGTTTTCAAAAGATGAGATAGGTGTAAATTAGAATGGATTCCATCACAAAACCATGTCCATGAGACAAAGCAAACAACAGAGTTAAACCAATCCACAACCAATCAGTGTGATATATGAAGGTTAGGAGGGATTCCATCACTCAACCATGTCCAAGGGCCGATGGTGAACAACAGGGCTTCCTAACCACATAATCAAAATAAAGAAAAGAAATTACTTGCAGCCATTGCAGATCTATTGTAATGGAAGTCACAACAAACCATAAAAAAAACTACAGGCAATTCCTTATAATAAAACTAAAATCAAAGTAGTTCAACTAACATAATCGGTAGTAGAATCATCCCATCATACCACAAGCTTCACCTCTTAGCCCTAGCTAAGAGGTTTAAGCCAACCATGTTGGCTAGATCACTCAACAGAAAGGGAGAAAACAGTAAAAACATAAAAGTTCTCTCTCTGCTCTCTCTCTTTCTCTCTCTCTCTCTCTCTCTCTCTCTCTCTCTCTCTCTCCGTTTTTCCCTCTCTGCCGTGAGATGCCCTTGCTTTTGTTTCTTCTTTCCTTTATAGCACTAGGTATGGAAGCGGTCGAGAAGGTCGGTTTCACGTAACATCCGTGCGAAGAGGTGGTGACTGGAGTCGGTTTACACACGGCTACGTCTTGCGCAGGTAACAAGGAGTTTTTTTTTTTTTTTGGAAACTCCTTCCGCGGAAAAATGTGGAAGTGAACCCCATGATCAAAAGAGATTTGATCTAGCTTCTTGGTGGTGATCGGCCCCACCTTGGGCTCCATCTGAATTGTCCAGATCGTCTGTCCGATCGAGATGGTGGGCCACATCATCTTGTCATTCGTCGGTACCGTTACAAATCCGGTCTCGCATCCTTTGTTCTTTGTGAATTCGCACGTGTGCAAGGGTCAACAAGATTGGCATGGGTTTGATCGGTTTCATCACACGAATATATTAGACGGTCTAGATCATTCATTCGAATTGATCTTGATGGCCCACCGCAAGTCCGTCCATGACCCTGTTTTTGTATTCGCGCAATGGAATTCATTGTGCGTAACCCGTGGAGCCCACATGCCCTGGTATTTGAAGAATCAGAGTCGTCCATTGCATTCACAACAAAAAACCATTCAGAGATGGTTGGTTTTGGATCGAGTTAGGTGTGGCCCATTGAATTATACCCCAGCCGTCTATTAGATGCATTGACGCTGTTTCCATTTATACTCGTGCATGAGTCTGAAGAACCACCGTATGTACGGTCGGTTTGACGTCCTGGTATGAATGGACGGTCCAGATGGACCACATGATAAGTGATGGTGGTGGGCTGAGGTCGGTGCGGTATGACGTCATGAAACGAAACCGCAGTTTCTGTTTTTGGATGAAATTCGTCGGGTCAGCGCTGCTGACCCGATTTGTTTACTATGGTGCACAGCGAGTGCACCAATTCAGTGCACTCCACTTTGAAAAGTGGGTCCCAACATGATGTCTATGTATGATCTGCTCCGTCCATCCGTTTTATCACCTTAATTAAGGGGTTGAGGCCCAACTTTGAAGTATATCCATATATCAAGTGGGTTCCAAATCAGGAGTTAAGGGGCCAATCTGTCCGTTGGGACACTTCCACAAGGATCCAATGGATGAAATTTGACTTGTATGGTTAATTTGTGGTACTCAATCCATATATGAAATTTTGAGCCGAACGGATGGTGGAAACCCTGTGATCTTGCATTCTGGCTAGTTTTCGGGGCCGTTTAATGCGAACGGCTTGATTTCCTTAGATCTATGGCGTGTAAATCCGTCCAACTTGGTCCTCTGGAGTCCGTCCCTTGTTCTGGTGACTTCGGAGCGTTAATTCCATGCTTTTAGCATCCTGTTTCCGTCCAAGCTCCTAAACACACATTGCAGCATAAACACAGTTAAATTGAGCCGTTAAACAGTACCATATTTGTAAAATCAGGTAATTACTAGGGTCTGATATGCAATATTTGACCCTCAACATCCACCCTTCTTATTTTGTCTTCTTCTTTATTTGTCCTTTCCTTTTCCATGGATAATGATGGTTGGAGGGGGCCTTTTGATGATTTAGGTGGGTCCCCTATATTAGAAATTCCCTTGGGTTTTCTTGTAGTTGATGATCTCCCATTGAAGGCCAAGATGGAGCTTTTAATGGTGGTTTGGATAGGGGCATTGATGAGAGCTTAAATATGGTGGTTGGGGGCTTCCATGAATGCTCATATTGATGATGGTATGTTGGATTTTTTTTTTTTTTGGGGTTAATAAAGATGTTATTGATGAAGATTTGAATGGTGGAAATGAGCTTGAAAGGAGGGCCATGGATGTAGGTATAGGTCCATTGGGTGTAGATGCCATCTTTTATGGTAGGGATGATACCATGGTTCACCTGGATTGGTTGGCTTTCTTGCTGGATGGCTTAGATGGCATGAATGCTTCATTTGATGGCTAAGATCATCATCTTGATGGCTCGGATGAGAGATTTGACCACTTGATTGGCTTGTGATGATTGATGGTGGGGATCATGTCCCTTCACTTCTTGGTGGTGTGAATGATCAGATGGCCCTCTTGAACGGTATGATGATGATTGGATTCCCTCTTTCACCATTGATGAGCTGATTGATATATGTGTAGCCCTTAATTCTTCGATCGAGACCGTTGGGCTACCATTGGATATTTTGGCGGCCTTTTTTGCTGACTTAGATTTGTCCTTTCATGTTGTGATGCTTTCAGATGTTTCTTTGGATGGTCGGATTAGGTAGGATGTAGCATTGTGTAGAGTGGCCTTTTCTGTTAGTAAGGCAATTGACTAGGATGGAATAGGTCATGCACAGCCTTAGGACTCCCGTTTCTCTGAGCAGTCGTCTTTGGCCGGGGTGTCTTCCACTTTCGAGGTTAGGGAGTTATCTAAGGCCACTGAGGAGAGATTGGAAGTCGATTGTAGCTAGTTGTTCGCAGAGTTATGCGACTCTTCGGGGGATATCTTCATGCTTAATGGTGATACAATTACTAATGATGTTCTCAATACTAGAGCTGGTTCATTTCCGAGGCGATGGGAGAATCACGCTTTACCTGGACCATGCCTGTTGACCTTTGGGATGAGGGGATGCCTCATTTCGAGATGCGACCGATTCTTTCTGACCACAATGTGATTGATGGGGTACCCATGCATACTTGTTGGCTAAGTCCTTACCATGCTTGTTATGTGCGGCTCTTATAATGGATTGATAGCCTATTGGATTATGAGCACGCGGGGCTAGATTGATTTGGCTACAGAGGAGTACTCCATTTGGCTCGTGCTGATGTTGACTGGTGGATGTTGGGCGCCATGGTGACAGATTGGGTCCCTGAGTTGAACCTTTTATGTTCAACGATGTGGAGATGGGCCCATAATTGGAGGAGTTCCATCAATTGGTTGGCCTCCCCTTGGATTACTTTCCTTACTTTCCGATGAAGCGCAACTCGAAGTCAACTACTCCTCAGAATTGGTTTGACGTCCCTTATTTGATACAGCTTGTGGTTGATGGTATAAATGCCATGGTTTTCTCTCTGGATACCCTTTACAATCTATTTTTGGTAGTCGTGGTATTCCCATGTCGACTTATTCCTAGAATGCCCTGATGTTTTGCTTGATAGTTGAGATCTTATTTTCGGGATGGTGTCAGTCTTTCACCACGCTATTTTTAAGGTTATAGGTTGGGTTTCTTAGAGGAGGAGCA
Source organism: Magnolia changhungtana (assembly GCA_030180095.1). NCBI lineage: Eukaryota > Viridiplantae > Streptophyta > Magnoliopsida > Magnoliales > Magnoliaceae > Magnolia > Magnolia changhungtana. The sequence goes on from JASAUF010000336.1 coordinate 3,484,870, forward strand.
TTGTATCTATTGTATTGGTTGAGCTCTTCCATGGGCTTAAAGAGTGTGCACTAGGCCGCACGTGGGTCCTTCGTGGTTGTGGGGCATTCGTCCAAGTATTTTCATTTTATTGTATTGCTTTTTAGGCTATTCTTTTGTCATCATCCATGCATTGATTTCAGATTTGCTGACTCAGCTGGTTTGGCTTTGGGAGTGACTCTTGATGACGATCCCGGTACCCTATCCTGAGTCTCATGGCCCTGACATCCTAGGTTATATCATGGCCCTGACATCCCAGGTCTCGACCGGGATGAGAGAGGCCTGTGTACCGGTGAATTTTTTCCCAATTATGAAGCTAGGAGGTTCACCGGGTGTCGTCTTGGCTACTCTTTTTCTCTTGTGATCTGAAGTGCATGTCATCACTCCCTTATCTTAGTAGGCCTCCAGTCTCTTTGCTCATACCACCCTATTAGGTTCTTGCGTCAGTTCCACTATTACCAAGCTATCCCTCCTTTTGCACTTTCTAATTTCCGCCATCATCCCTACCCTTGGCTTATTGGCAACCTTCAGACTGAGAAAGAGTTTCGTTGGATTGGTTTCCTAACTATTAAAATGCTCAGATTTGAGTGATGGGGCATTTCGATGGCTATTGTCCCCTATTTGCACTGTGTAGCTAAGCAGTCTTTATTTTGTTGCCTTCTTGGTTAGAATTAAATAGTTGAGGAGGACGAGTCAGACATTTTGGGTGGCGCAAGGCCTTCCACTAGCTCCTTTGAGCCCTTTGGGGCGCATCCCTTCATCAATCATGGCTTGTTGCTAGCCACTCATGGCCATTTCTTGTTTGAGATCTTGCCACTGTGGCACCATTGTGAGGAGATATTTCTTCGGTTGACTGCTTCCTACTAAGTTGATGAGGAGGAGAGGGTCCTTGCTCTTGCTCCCGTGGTAGACTCTCAGGAGTTTCAACACCTGGTCAAGGGTTCGAGTACCCATAGGTGGTGAAATTCCATTGGTGTGAATGTGTGGGGGTGTGTGTGCGTGTGTAAAAAAACAAAGGGTCCTTTATCACATGGCGATAAACAAGAAGGTTTACCTGCACATGGAGGTACAATGACTGAGGGAGATCTTGGCAGTATATGAGTTCAGGGAGAGATACTTACCTGGAGAGGGTCCTAATGAGGAGTGATATAGACTCATCTTGATTTTCTAAAGGTTTATTGGGTTAGCTATATGCGCTTTTCGTATGGTATGTGAAAAGTAGATAGAGGGTTATATATATTTTTTGTTTATGGAAAGAGAGGAAAGACATGTATACATAAAAGGAATATAGATGAAATAGAAAGAGAACTTTTGAAAATTGTTATGCCTTGTGTTGTTTGTGTATGCATGTGTCTGGATTTTGGTGTTAAGATGTGGGAATTAGAACCATGACTTTAGCTTATGCTATACCATGTGACCTTGAGTTGATCCCTCGAGGACCTTTGATTTTTCGGGGGAGTAAGCAATGGTATTCATTGATTTTTCATGATTTTGACTGATCCTATAGATTCCGTTCCTATGACTGTATTCTCTTGCTTTTTATCGCCTGTGTTTATGCTACCTTGGACTTTTTGAGTTGTCTTGGACTATCTTAGCTGTCTTCAAGAACCCGCTTTTTATTTCTTTTTCGAGCCTCTTTTGCATGTAACGCCCTTTCAAGTTTTCACTACAGCCGACTTTTCTTGTCATTTTTGCCCATGACACCTTTTTGGGTTTTCATCATGTCGTGGGTGTTTGATCTTACCTGCCCCTTAACAGCTATGTTGTTTTTACATTTGACATCCTTTCGAGTTTTCACCAAGTCCGATATGTGCCTATTATTTTTACTCAGAGCGCCCTTTTGTATTTTCACTCTGCCCTTTTTGTTTAGGCATATCTTTTTATTTTCTTTTTCTTTTTCTTCGACGGTTGAGGGGTTGAAATTCCTTTGTTGTTGGCCTATTAGGAGCCGTTTTGACCTCTTTTTGAGTTACAATGGTAAATTTGTTGACACTAACCAGGCTTATCCTGAGGTGAAGGGCGGTTATGTAATGCCTCGGTTTTCGAAACTCGAGTATATGACTCATTTTCTAAAAACCCGAGTATTAGCATTTAAAATACAGTGTAAATTTAAATCGCTTTATCATTAATCAGAGTTAGCAGCAAATGTTGGCAGAGTAAACCATGCATTGAATAAAAAACATTTCAATCATCATAAAGATCCAAATGTAGCACCCATACAGGACTTATACAACCCAAATAACAAAAGTTCGTTAAATAAAAACATAACATCTATCATCTAATGATGGAGCTCAATATGAGCCACATGGACCCTGTCTAGCTCCTTAGCTACCCGATCTCCCTAGCAACCCAGTGAACATCATCAACTCGCTCTACACCTGCATCAACTGATATGGTTTGATATCATCAGTGGCTATCGGAGTGAGGAGTACCCTCTAAGATTGCACACTCATCATTCATAATCCAGCATAAATCACAATATATTAGAAGAGACATATCAAACAATACAATTTAAAATCATGATCATATATTCAGAAATAAGCTAGTCGACATAATTTCAACATTAAAGAAATATAATAGAAATCACAATACTAGTAGACATGTCCAGATAGTCAAATAATCAATCACACAAACTCCGTAAAATGGTTAGAAAATCAAGCTTTAAATCTTTACTTCACCCAGAAATCATATTATACGTGAACACCACAAGATGACTAAAAATCGATAAGCGAACTTCCACTCCACACGGAAATCATAATACAACTGAACACCGTAAGATGAAGAGAGAATAACATATAAACATCTACTTCACCTGGAAATCATATCGTACGTGAATACCATAAGATGGCTAGAAAATTGATAAGCGAACTCCCGCCCCACCCAAAAATCACAGTACGACTGAACACCGCAAGATGAAGAGACAAATAACATACAAACTTTAAACCACCCAGAAATCATATCATACGTGAACACCGTAAGATGGTTAGAAAATTGATAAGCGAACTCCCGCTCCACCCGAAAATCATAGTACGACTGAACACTACAAGATGACTAGAAAATCGACAAGCGAACTTCAGCTACACTCGAAAATCACCATACAACTGAACACCGCAGGATGAAGAGAGAATCAACAAGCCACAAAAGGGCACCAATATTTCATCAAGGCCACAAAGGGCAAATAGGCGATCCAAGTCATGTAAGGCAATGTACGATCAAGGCCATGTAAGTCAAATAGGGGCCGCAAAATGGTAAGTCCTTAACATGTTCCGTTCAGTCCATAAGATAATCACAAACGACAACATCTAATTAATTAGCAAACTCTACAACTTAAGGTAACATGTGGCAACCGAAGCATTCATGTTTGCTAACATTAAAGAGATAGTAATTTTATGTTACAGGAGTTGGTCGCGCAACACATTGGCATATTCATATTATGAGATAAGTAAACTATGAAATAACTTAGAGCTACTAACCGCATAGAATTAAAGCATCATTTATGTTTAGATTGATAAATTTAAGTGGGAAGCTCAAAGGGTGAGTCCTCACCTCTATATTTGTTTAAAATGGTTTAACTCGGATCACCTCCACTAGGATGAATCCAACGTGACTAAGAAACTAGATGAGGATAAAAAGGAAAATAGATGATTATTGTAAAATAAGGATTTAATAAATAACATTCTTGTAGGAGACTAATATAAAAGGTTTTAACTCACCTTGAGGTGTGGTTTATTAACATAACCCAAGCTTAGCCCAACAACTCACCTAAGTTGACTCGACAAGTGCAATGACCACCCATCCTTCCTCTTTCTCATCCCATGTTGGAATGTCCAGCAAGGCCTAGACCAAGCCCAAGCCCAACTTGACTCGGATGGACTCAATTTCAGCTAAGTTAACTCAACAGCCACCAGGCCCAAACTCCCCTCCTCTCTGTCTCTCTTGTTTCTCTTCCCACCCCCCCTCTCTCTCTTCTTCCCTTCTCTTTTCCCTCTTCTTCATCTTCTGTTTCTCTTTTCCTTTCTTCTTGTTGGAGCGTTCAGCAGAGCATGAACCAAACCAACGAATGAGTCATGCTGACTCAACTTGGTGCAACAGTCACCAACCCAACTCTCTCCCTTTCTCTCTCACGTTCTTCCTTCTCTCTCCTGCCTTTTCTTTATTTTGCACCATCCAGCAACTGTTGGACCAGACTAGGAATAGACCCTGACCCAGCTTCTCTTGGCTCGACCCGATCTCGAACTCGGCAGTGAGTCGAGTTACTAGCTCACCCGCACACTGTCCTTGCTTCTCCTCTTCTTTCTTTCACTTTCTATCTTCTCTCTCTCTCTCTCTCTCTCTCTCTCTCTTCTCCTTCTGCTATAGACTCGAACTTGGCTTGGCGTGCCACAAAACTCAGCACAACTCAACCCAAGTTGGGGCCGTTAATGATCACTCGTCAGAAGGCTCGGTTGCACACCACCTTAATTTGAGCCTCACTACAACAACCTGGATCAGCTCCAGGATAATCGCCTATAGTAGAACGGTGTTTAGGAGGCTCACCTGATGGACATTCAGTGGCCACACAGTTTGCACAATGGTTGCTTCTTGACGAGGAAGGAGATGGAGATTTAATGACAGCTTCCAGACGGTGATGCTTTTCTTTAATCTAATTCTTGTGTATGGTTTAGTTAAGCTCTAGTGAGCTTACGGACATGGATTTTCAGAGGTTGAGCGAAGTTAGCTCGGTGGGTTCTAAGGGAAGAAGAAACGGTTGGTTTTCTTTCGAGCTGTTATAAGAGATGAAGAGATCATTACTCATCTTAAGCACGCCTTACGATCAACCAGGTCCATTAGATCAAGGTTAGACAACCCGGATTCATTCCGCGGTAGGAAGGCAGATGAAAACGGTTGGCGCAACAAAATTGGACGTGATTTTGGTCTTTGGCGTTGGTTTTCCACTGAAAACCCTAATCCACGTGAGTAGAAACGGATGGCTAAGATAGACCTAAATGAAGGGTAAAGATTGTAGGATTTCTCTGTAAGTCTCAAAAAAATCCGTACCACCTTAGGCAGAAATCATTAAGGATCGAATCCTTTAAAAATTAGACAAAAATTAATTAAGTACTAAACTAAATTAATCAGTAGATTAGCTTGAACAGCTTTCTATACAAACTGCCAGACCCAAAACTAGTAGAATCGCTAACTCTACATTACCTAAAAACCTAGGATCAATCTCAAAATTCAGTTGCTCTCGGGAGCGCATTAAAACTCCGTATCGGACTTGAACCGTGCGTCAAAAGTCCGATTACCGTGAAACTATATGGTTATGACCGCCTTATTGGCTTGACAACCATCTCAGAAATCAAGTCCAAATAACATCCCGAAACGCACAACTTGAGCTCAGAGCGAAGTGTGTGAGAAACGCGAATACCTTTAGAAAATGAACTCAGATTTAAGTGAATTGAGTCGTTTACTTGCAAGCCAAATTTAAGGTTTCTGACCATCAGATTCTGACCCAACTATACCTTTAGATCAGGAAAATTTCTCTACACATGTCAGTGTACTTGTGGCCCTGATCGAGTGACGATGACCATTGAACTGAAACTGGTCCTTCGCAGTCTATCTACAAATTCGATCAGACTGAAATCTTAACCTGACATGGATCCATTATCAGAGAACTTTTTTCAGACCGTATGCAGGTAATGGACCTTTAGATGGGCTCCGTTGGCCCGAAACAAACGCTTATGGCTATAACCTAAGTATACTAAGGCCCTGGGGCCATTAACATCAGTTCTGGGCCTATATAAGGGCCTTAACCCACCCCTCTCTCATTCCATATGAATTTACAAAACCTTAAGAGAGAGAAGAGAGAAAAGAGAAGGATAAAGTGAGGAGAAGAAAAAAAGAGTGAGAGATAGTTGTTGGGATTCGATCCCACCGCTCCACGTGCCGAATCATCCTGCCCGTATCGCTATACCAGCGATTTTGATTCCATTTTTGGGTAAGAAACCCTAACCCTAATCTGTTTTAGGGATTTAAATAGAAGAGTTGGTGAAATAGCTAACATATTTCATTGATTTAGGCATCATTGTGCCGTAGATAAAGGCGTAGTGTTCAAACTGAGTTCGTAATCGATTTACCTACGAAAGGTGCAGATTATAAACGTTTAAGTTATGATTTTCAAGGCTTTCAATGTCAGTTAATGATTTATGACTGACTTGATTATTGTCACATGTGCTTAGATGCGATGTTTTCCATGTTTTACACACATATATGAACTATGTTGAAATTAATGCATTCCATGCATTTGTTGAAATGTTTGTATGAATATGGAATTATGATTTATGTTTGCCATGATTGTTGCTTGAGAATACATGACTGTTGTACGTGTGGCAACTCCTTTATGAAAGGATTTGCTATAATATAGTTTATAACTAATTTATTACATATATGTTGGTATGTGTAGTCTAAGTGTTTAATAAAATGCCTGAATGAGAAAATATTGGCTAAAATGTATTTAATGAGGGTGTTGAGATAGGGTTTTCAATTACCTTATCTATAGTTACAGTTCCTTCATGTAACCAATGTTACTATTATGTGCTTTATGGATGAAATGCCTATATATGACAACATGTGTACTACGTGTTTATTAAAATGCTCAAATGAGATTTATATTGAAATTGGTTGTCACATGTTGTTTGACTGTTACATATAAATGCCTATTGTGTTTGAATATTATTGGGACTACTGCATGGTCTAGGCAATCGGTAATGATTCCTGAATTAGTGGCCGAGGTTGTATCGCCACATAAGATAAGTTCGACCAATCTGAACTGTATGCTGTTTATCAACAGTGGTTAGGCCACGCGGAGTGTTTACGCTCTCCATGTCGATTAATTCAACATGCGCTAGTACTAGTCGAACTTGTCCAAGTAATCCGATTGGCCTAATGTGTGTTTATCATGTACGGACGCTACTGCTTGAATCTAAGGTATCACTTACTAGTGAAGAGTCCGTTTAACTTTGGTACCATGATCCGCTAAGACTCATGAGCCAGGCATGGTGGTATGGGACACCGTGGTTGAACTGTCGGCCTACGTTGGGGTGACGAGCCTCCCGTAGTGTCCAGTAAGCAAACTAAACTTATGAACTAAATACGGTGGTATGGGACACTGTATTCGAGCTGTCAGCCTACACTAAGGTGATGAGCCTTCCCGTGGTGACCTCAATTATAAAATAAGGCTTATGCTAAGGTGACGAGCCTCTTTGTAGGGACCTGAACTTGCCTATCCATTACTTTCAGATCAGGGATAATGTTGCCTTATAACTTGCCTATCGTATATGATTAACTAGGATTGACGACCTTAGATGGATCTTTATTTGGTTAAATGATGTAAAGGGAGGTACTTTAGCTTCTTGAACCTACTGTATGAAAGGGTCTAATAAAAGACTCGGCTAACACAATTATGCACCACATTACATGTGCCTTTGGCATAGGAGTTGAGTACAGTCGAAGGTTGCATGTGCGATTGTGAGATGATGTCGCAGAGGGAGTGTAGGCGAGGGCATACATCATTAATACATATCATCCTTACATTAACCAGAGTACTTAGGAATGCTTGTTGTATTACTTTATTATTACTGCCTGACTGAATTGATAACATGTTAACCTTTGCCTTATAGCTCCACTGAGTTGATCACTCACTCTCACTCTGGGATGGTGTTTTAAAACACCAACCAGAATCTATTATAGTTTCAGGTGATGACGAGGCTTATAAGATAAAGCTTGTCTTTTATGATGATGATGAGGAGTTCTCTTACATGCAACTCTCTGACGGGTCTATGCTGACCTAGAGTGGCGTATTGGGGCTACAGGGATATGGATTGATGACATTCTACCTGATCATTTTGTATGATTTTGGAACTGTACATATAATTATTTAACCTGGTGACGTTCATACTCTGGAGACTTATAATCACTTATATGCTCTATATATTTATCACAGTCTTCCACTTGCATAATTTAACTGTCTTTAGAGTATGATATACTGATTTGGTATAATCTCACTCATATTTAATGCATTAATACAAACAACATTTAATCATCATTATCTATGTTGCATAAGTGATGCGTTGGAACTCAGGAGTTGAGCTTCTGCTCGACCCCCGATTTTCAAGGCGTTACAAGTTGGTATCAGAGCATGATTTGGATTAAAATGGACTTGGGTTATGGTAACACAATCCACACTGATGTACTTTGACTTAGAAGGGAGCGATGAAACATAGAAACAGTTGTAGGATCCCAAATTTTGCCCGTCGGTGGTCATATGACCGTTGAAGCGAAACTAACTATTGAAATCTGACCCGTAGGCATCTGTGATCATGTGAGATGATCCCAGTTCTTTTCTAGACCGTCAATCAATGGGTTTAGACGAGAATTCAGCACGTTCCACACTCAAATAACCAGCAGAGCGTGAATATCCATGAGATCGGACCCGAAACGCCTCAAACGGACTCGGGGGCCTAAACGGTACAAATCGGTGGGAATCAAAGTGGACCTCTCACACATACGGCACCCTGGGGGGATGCCACACCCCTTGGGTGAGCCATCGTCATCTTTCCTCCATTCTCACATCTTCTTCATTTTCTTTACTACATACTCACCTCCCACCATTCCTTTCAAACCTATCTCCTATCTCCTTCATTTCCTCCCATTTGAGTACACAAACCCTCCCTTGTGTCTCAAAAATCTCAAGATCCAATAACTCATCCTATCCCTCCATTCTATTTCACTCTCATGGCTCTTCTTGAGCTCGTGGCGGCCATATTTTCGCTTTTCACACTTCTTTCTCTCATAGGGAAGAAGAGGGCTCCCACGGATGAAGCTAGGCCTAGCCGCCCAACCCGTCCAAGGAGAAAATCGGGTGCCGAAGCAAGTTCAAGCGCCAATTGGGAGCTAAGGACGAAGTGGGATCTCGATCCCCAGCTTCCTCTTGAAAGTACTCTACTGGCGGATATAGCACAAAGAAGGTTTCAAGGCCATAAGGTTCTCTTTAAAGTACATGTGGATGAGAAACTATTTGGGCTTTATCCGGCGATGGATCTCCTGTCGGACGCCGGGTGGGGTCCCGTATTTGAGGGCAAGTCTGGTGCAAATGAGAGCACTGTCTGAGCCTTTTACACCCATATACGAGAGCCGCTGCTGGAGCCTTTGCAGTTCTCTATCCTCGTATGAAGGCAAAAAATTATTGTCAATGAGGACTTGATAGCTCGAATCATGGAGATGTCGCGTGAGGAGGTGCATGCTAGTGAGAAGAGTCTCAGGAGTGTGCGTGAAAGAGATCGATGTACGCAATTTCTTTGTGGCTACTGGTCCACTAGAATCGAGGCAACTGCCTCTCAGCGACCAAGATGACTCACGACTTCCGCCCACTCTACCATATCTTCACACATAATGTGTTTCCGAGGTGGAGCAATCGTAGCGAGTGCACGCGTTTGATGGTAGACTTCCTATACAGAGCTGGGCAAGGAGATAAGCTATGCCTTCCTACGTACATACTACTACAGATAGTTCAGACCGTAAGCTCTCCTAGGACAGACATTTCACTCCTATTCACCGACTTATATGTAAGCTTGCTCATGAATTTGGCTACAGACTTGGCTCAGAAAGGCTTGCGCCGATCCATTTCATCAATGATACTACTCTCAACAACCTGCATATTGGGACACAACAAAGTCAAACCTGACTCAATGAGAGTGAGGATGAGATGAGAAGTGAGGAGGAAGAGAGTAATGAAGAAGGCGGAGATGAGATAGAGGAAGAAAACGAGGAAGAGGAAGAGCAGGAAGAGGAAGAAGAGGAGGCCCAAGACACCGATAAGGGCTTTCCTCCTGCTACATATGAGCGCGACAGTGATCGGGCTGCTTTAGAAGCCCGTTTGGCTCAGATCGAGGAGGGCCAAGTCGTCCTGCGATAGGAGGTTAGAGAGACCCTGGCCAAGCTTAAAGAGAATCAGACCTTCATGAAACAAAAACTTAAGAAGGTGTCTCACACCTTGAAGGTTATCCTGTGCTTTATGCAGGACAAGGGTGCTCCTCCATCACCAGATTCGAACGACTAGTCCTATGTTGCAGTCATCATTGGGACTTTTCTTTCCATGCTTTTCTTGCTTTCTATGTTATACCCTTGATGGGCTTAGTAGTAGGGTAGAGTTGTGGTGTGTTATGGTGTTTAAAGCTTTGGTAGATTAGCTCACATGCATCTTCTATCATAATTCATATAAAACTATATCTCATGTATTGTGACAAAATTTGGTAAATGAAATGCATGAAGTTTCTTTTGGTTTGGAATGTGAATGATGTGTGGATAAGTGTATGTTTTTATGCTAAATCTTACATGGGTTGCACCCTATGTTGTATATAGGGAATGCTACCTAAGAGCACTCGGAGTACGACACATCTTGCACTTGGTAAATTGTTTGATGGGGCACCTCCCCTAAGCGATAGCCATACAGACCCCAGTTTGGGCCTGAATCACGAGACTATGCCAAATTTACAGCCAGCCACTGGCCCCACTAATGGGCCAACTCCTTTTACACCACCAGTTCCAGAGAAGAACTGTGCGTCTACTTCGCCTCCTCACATGCCTCAGTTGGCTCCTCCTCCTAATAGGTTGGAGTAGATGATGCTATTGATACTGCAACAGCAACAGTTTTTGGCCACCATTGCGGGGGCCATTATCTAGAACATGCACGCGGTCCCACCTGCACCTGTACCACCTATGCAGGCTATTGGAAACATGAATGCCAGTGGCTTATTTGAGCGATTTCAACACTTCTGACTTCCTACTTTTGCAGGTACTCACCGACCCAAGGAGGCCGAGAATTGGCTTGATCGCATCTTTAAGATGTTGAAGCCGCTACACTGTACTAAGGTAGAACAAGTTGAGCTGGTCACATACATGTTCGAGAAGGAAGCTAGTCTCTGGTGGGACAGCATCCTTCGGACCGTGGCTGCTAGTTATGTATGGACATGGGAAGCTTTTGAGACATACTTCCATGGAAAGTATTTCCCTCTCACCTACCGTAATGAGAAGGAGGGAGAGTTTCTTTGCCTCCAACAGGGAGGGATGACTATAGTAAAGTATGAGAACCGCTTTATGGAGCTAGTTAGGTACACTCCTTCGATACTCTTGAACGAGCCGATGAATATGTCGTAATTTTCTGAGGGTCTGTGGCCCAATATCTACATGAAGATGTGTTGCGTTAGCATACCTAACTATGCTGAGGTAGTGAGCATGTCCCTACGAGCTAAGCAGGATGGGGATAGGCTATCCCGTACATGCGTACTTATGGTTCCTAGGCCTGGACCAGGTCTGCCGAGTAGATCGTTCTTTGGCAAGAGATCATGACCAGATTCTCCTTCTCAGCTTACGGCTCCATTGACATAGCTGAGGCGACCTGATGTGCGGTGTACCTACTACAAGAGGTCGGGCCATTCTGACACTTACTGCTTCACCAGGATGACGGACAATGGCTTCATGCCTCCTGAGAAGATTAATCGTCAGTTACCTCAGGCCATCTCAGCTTCACCTCTGCGATCAGTACCGCTAGCATAACCATCTACTGGCCACCCGCACCTCGATTCAGGCCTCATCAACGGCCTATGGCACCACAACCGAACCATTCTTAACAGGCTCGGGTGCACTCACTTGCAGCTGAGGCATTCAAGACAGCAACTGCAGCATCACTGGCCTTTAAAGTTACAATGCATATCCAAGGCACACCAGTCTTCTTATTGGTGGACACCGAGTCCACTATCTCTATAATATTATGCACAGTTGTCAAGCGACTGGGGTTGGAAAGTAGTCCTATGGTTGGGTTGAGACTCCTTACCACTACAGGGACTTTCTCAAACACTACCAGGATGTGTAAGAGTTGTTTGATAGACTTAGGGAGCAGAACAATACTCGTTGACCTGATTATTGCCCCGATATGTTATTATGATGTGATCCTCGGTATGGATTGGATCACCGAGATGAAGGCAGAGATCAATTGTGATACTAGGGTGGTAACAGCCCATGGACCTAAGGGCACGACCTTTACATTTCTAGTGCAGGTCAGTTGGTACTACTGCATTAATTATTATGCTACCTTGCTAGAGAACGTTGGTGGTCCGACACTTAGGAACACACCAGTAGTTCAGGATTTTACGGACGTGTTCAGGAAGATACCTGGATTACCTCCTCAGCGCGAGATCAATTTTACCATTGATCTAGTGCCTGGTGTAACATCTATATCTCTACTGACGTATTGCATGCCTCCATGTGATATGGAGGAACTGAGGAAACAGATCGATGATTTGTTGGATGTAGGCTTTATACGATAGAGTGTATCTCCTTGGGGAGCACCTGTGTTGTTTGTGAAAAAGAAGGATGGATCGCTGCAATTGTGTATTGATTATCGTAGGTTGAACCAAGTGACAGTAAAGAACAAGTATCCTTTGCCCAGGATAGATGATCTGTTCGATCAGTTGAAAGGGGCATAATACTTCACTAAGATCGACTTACAGTAAGGGTATCACCAGTAGGGATGAGGATGTGCAGAAGACAGCGTTTAGAACCAGCTTTGGATACTACGAGTTCCTTGTGATGTCGTTTGGACTCACAAACACACCGGCCATGTTCATAGACCTGATGAACTAGGCGTTTCGGTCATATCTATTCTGATTCGTCATCGTATTTATATATGACATCTTGATATACTCCAAGAGTCGGAAGGATCACGAGGCACACCTGCGAGCAGTCTTTGATACTCTCAGGAAGAACTAGTTGTTAGCGTAGTACAAAAAGTGTGACTTCTGGAAGGAAGAAGTCAAGTTCTTAGGATTCAAGGAAGGGATAGCAGTGAACCTTGTTAAGGTGATCGCAGTTCAGGACTGGGAGCAGCCCGGTTTGGTTACAGAAGTGAGGAGTTTTCTTGGCCTGGCAGGCTACTACCGTCGATTCATTCGGGACTTCTTCAAGATAGCTAGACCATTGTCTCGGCTGACTTGAAAGGATCTTAAGTTTACCTAGAATGAGAAGGCAGAATCAGCTTTTCAGGAACTGAAGGACAAGTTGGCGTTCGCCCCTGTGCTAGTATTACCAGAGTAAGGGGTCAAGTATACCATATACACTGACACTTCTCGTGTTAGTTTGGGTTGTGTTCTGATGCAGAAGGACAGGGTTATTGCCTATGCATCGCGACAGTTAAGGAAACACGAGGAAAACTACCCTACGCACAACTTGGGGTTAGCGGTCGTCATCTTTGCATTAAAGCTCTGGAGAGATTACCTCTACGGAGAGGAGTTCGAGCTCTTTTGTGACCACAAGAGCCTCAGATACATATTCACATAGAGAGACTTGAATACAAGGCAGTGACGATGGATGAAAACCTTGAAGGACTTCAAGTTTGAGGTCCTCCTACCATCCCGGCAAGGCCAACCTTGTTGTATACACATTGAGCCGTAAGAAGACGATAACATTTCTAACTGTGCTAATGATAGATGAGTAGAACATAGTAGAATTTATGCGAGACTTCAAGCATAAGCTTACGGTAGAAGAGTTGTTCGAGATTGTCGCACACATTCGTGTGTAGCCACTCATTGATGACAGGATCATTGGGGCTCAGAAAGACGATGGACTATTGGCAAGGATGAGAGAGCAGGTGAGCAACAGTGAAGACTCCGAATGGAGGGTCAGTTCAGATGGAGGTTTGAGGTATCATGGCCGCTTGTGCGTCCCGAATCTCCATGACTTGAGGAAGGAAGTTCTCGAAGCTATGCAGAATTCGAAGATGGCGATGCATCCTGGTAGTATAAAGATGTATCGAGACATGAAAAGGTTGTACTGGTGGGACAACATGAAGGCCCACTTAGCAGATTATGTGTCTCGTTGTCTCACATGCCAGCAGGTCAAGGTCGAGCATCGCTGACCTCCTAGATTACTTCAGCCCATGCCCATAGCTGAATAGAAATGGGATTTCATCTCTATGGACTTCATTTCAGGGTTGCCGAAGACAAGGAAGGGGCATGACTCCATTTGGGTGATTGTGGACCGATTGACGAAATCGGTGCATTTCCTCTCGATTAGAGTCTCAAACTCAGTAGATGATTTGGCCCGGTTATATATCAAGGAGATAATACATCTACATGGAGTGCCTATGGACATCGTGTCAGACCGAGACACGCAATTCACATCTATCTTCTAGACTAGTATCAAAGAAGCAATGGGTGTGAAACTGAAGTTCAGTACCCCGTTCCACCCACAGACTGACGGGCAGACAAAATAGGTAAATTAGGTGTTAGAGGATATGTTGCGAGCTTGTGTGCTTGATTTCAAAGATAGTTGGAATGACTGTCTTCCTTATGCTGAGTTTGCTTATAACAATGGCTTTCAGACGAGTATTGGCATGGGCCCCTACGAGGCCTTGTATGAGCGCCCCTGTCGAGCACCGCATTACTGGGCAGAGGTTGGCGAGAAGAGTTTGATTGGCCTAGAGTTAGTATTGGCAACTTTAGAGAAGATCGACATTATCAGGCATCAACTTCTTGTAGCACAGAGTAGACAGAAGAGCTACGCTGATATGAGATGGTGACAACTAGAGTTTGAGGTTGGGGACCATGTATTCCTGAAGGTTTTCCCAATGAAGGGAGTCATTCAATTCGGCAAGAAGGGGAAGCTCACGCCATGGTTTATTAGGCCGTTCCAGATTCTAGACCGAGGGAGTGTGGTTGCGTACCGCCTTGTCTTACCCACACCACTCGCGGGTGTGCAAAATGTATTTCATGTATCGATACTAAAGAAGTACGTTCCTGACCCTTCCCACATTATCAGATGGGAGCAGGTACAGTTCAGTGAGGATGCTACTTGTGTACTGCGACCAACGCGTATCCTAGATAGGAAAGAATAAGTATTACGCAATAAAGTGATTTCACTTGTGAAGGTACTGTGAACACATCACATTGAGGAAGAGGTTACTTGGGAAACAAAAGTTGAGATCCATAAGAACTACCCTCAGATTCTCGAGGAGTACGAAAAGGTACTAATTTCGAGGATAAAATTTTTCTTTAAGGGGGTAGATTGTAATGTCTCGAAAAAATTCGTACAAAGACCCGAATATCACCTTAGGCAGAAATCACTAAGGACGAATCCTTTAAAAATTAAATGAAAATTAATTAAGTACTAAACTGAATTAATTGGTAGATTAGCTTGAACAACTTTCTATATGAACTACATGACCCAAAACCAGTAGAATCGCTAACTCTACATTACCTAAAAACCTAGGATCAATCTCAAAAGTCAGTTGCTCTCGGGAGCGCATTGAAACTCCGTATCGGACCTGGACTGCGCGTTGAAAGTCCGATTACCGCGAAACTATACGGTTATAACCGCCTTACTGAGTTTGACAACCATCTCGGAAATCAAGTCCAAATAATATCTTGAAACGCACAACTTGAGCCCGGAGCAAAGTATGTGAGAAACGTAAATACCTTTAGAAAATGAACTCAGATTTAAGTGAATTGGGCCGTTCGTTTGCAGGCCAAATTTAAGATTTTTGACCGTCAGATTCTGACCCAACTACACTCTTGTATCAGGGAAATTTTCCCACACATGTCAGTGTACTTGTGGCCCTGATCGAGTAATAATTACTGTTGAACTGAAACTGGTCCTCCGCAGTCGATCCACCAATCCGATCAGACTAAAATCTTAACCTGATATGGATCCATTGTTAGGGAATTTTATTCAGACCGTATGCAAGTAATGGACCTCTAGATGGGCTCCATTGGCCTGAAATAGATGACTTTTATCTATAACCTAAGTATACTATAGCCCTGGGGCCATTGACATCAGTTCTAGGTCTATATAAGGGCCTTAATCCACCCATCTCTCATTCCATACGAATTTACAAAACCCTAAGAGAGAGAAAAGAGAAAAGAGAAGGATAAAGTGAGGAGAAGAGAGAGAGAGAGAGCGAGCGAGAGATAGTTCTTGGGATTCGATCCCACCGCTCCATGTGCCAAATCATCCTGCCCGTATCGCTATACCAGCGATTTCGATTCCAATTTTGAGTAAGAAACCCTAACCCTAATCTGTTTTAGGGATTTAAATAAAGGAGTTGGTGAAATAGCTAACCTATTTCATTGATTTAGGCGTCGTTGTGTTGTAGACAAAGGCGTAGCGTTCGAACCGAGTTTGTAATCGGTTTATTGATGGAAGGTGCGAACTATAAATGTTTAGGTTATGGTTTTCAATGCTTTCAATGCCAGTTAATGATTTATGACTGACTTTATTGCTGTCACATGTGCTTAGATGCGATGTTTTTCGTGTTTTACATATATATATGAACTATGTTGAAATCAATGCATTCTATGTGTTTGTTGAAATGTTTGTATCAATATGGAATTATGATTTGTGCTTGCTATGATTGTTACTTGAGAATACATGACTATTGTACGTGTGACAACTCCTTTATGAAAGGATTTTCTATAATATAGGTTATAATTAATTTATTATATGTATGTTAGTATGTATAGTCTAAGTGTTTGATAAAATGCCTAAATGAGAAAATGTTGGCTGTAATGTATTTAATGAGGGTGTTGAGATAGGGTTCTCAATTACCTTATTTATAGTTACAGTTTCCTTCATGTAACCTATCTTACTATTATGTGCTTTATGGATGAAATGCCTATATATGACAACATGTGTACTATGTGTTTATTAAAATGCTCAAATGAGATTTATATTGAAATTAGTTGTCACATGCTGTTTGACTATCACATATAAATGCCTACTGTGTTTGAATATGATTGAGATTACTGCATGGTTCAGGCAATCGGTAATGATTCTTGAATTAGTGGTCGAGGTTGTTTCACCACACAAGATAAGTTAGACGAATCCGAGCCATACGTTGTTTGTCAACAGTTGTTAGGCCACACGGAGTATTTATGCACTCCATGTCAATTAATTCAATGTGCACTCGTACCAATCGAGCTTATCTAAGTAACCTGATTGGCCTAATGTGTGTTTACCATGTACGGACGCTACTGCTTGAATCTAAGGTACCACTTACCAGTGAAGAGCCCGCTTAACCTTGGTACTATAATCTGCTAAGACTCATGAGCCAGGCATGGTGGTATGGGACATCGTGGTTGAGCTGTCGGCCTACGCTGGGGTGACAAGCCCCCCCATAGTGTCCAATGAGCAAACCAAACTTGTGAGCCAAATACGGTGGTATGAGATATTGTATTCAAGCTATCGGCCTATGCTACGGTGACGAGCCTTCCTGTAATGACCTTGAGTATAAACTAAGGCCTACGCTAAGGTGACGAGCCTCTTCGTAGTGACCTGAACTTCCCTATCTACTACTTTCAGATCAGGGGTGATGTTGCCTTATAACTTGCCTATCGTATGTGATTAACTAGGATTGACGACCCTAGATGGATCATTGTTTGGGTAAATGATATAAAGGGAGGTACCTTAGCTTCCTGAACCTACTGTATGAATGAGTCTAATAAAGGACTGGGCTAATACGATCATGCATCGCATTGCATGTGCCTTTGGCGTATGAGTTGAGCACAGTGGAAGGGTTGCATGCGCGATCATGAGATGATGTCACAGAGGGAGTACAGGTGAGGGCATGCATCATTAACACCTATCATCCTTGCATTAACCAGAGTATTTAGGAATATTTGTGCTATTGCTTTATCATTACTGCTTGACTGAATTGATAACATGTTAACCTTTGCCTTATAACTCCACTGAGTTGATCACTCACTCCCACTCTAGGGACAGTATTTTAAAACACCAACTAGACTCTGTTGTAATTTCAGATGATGGCGAGGCTTACGAGATAGGGCCTATTTTCTATGATGACAAGGAGGAGTTCTCCTACATGTAACTCTCTGGCGGGTCTATGTAGACTTGGAGTTGCGATCGGGGCTACAGGGATATAGATAGATGACATTACACTTGATCGTTTTGTATGATTTTGGAACTGTACATATAATTATTTAACCTGGTGACGTTCATACTCTGGGGACTTATAATCACTTATATGCTTTATATATTTATCACAGTCTTCCGCTTGTGTAATTTAACTGTCTCTGGAGTATGATATGCTAATTTGGTATAATCCCACTCATGTTTAATGCACTAATACGGACAAATTTAATCATCATTATCTATGTTGTATAAGTGATACGTTGGAACTCAGGAGTTGAGCTTCTACTCGACCCTAATTTTCAGGGCGTTACATTCTCCTCACGCGGATCGCTAGTCTAGCAGCTGTAAGACAGTTTCCATTTCTGGAAAGATGGTTGCACATAGCGCTGTTGCACTCATAATTGTGTAGTTTCACATGGGAGGGAACGTGTGAAATTTTGGGGGTTTGGTCTGAATCTCCTGTTCTTCAAGATGGACGGTTCAGATTGACCCTTTGGGTCTTGATTGGGGACCACCGATGAACGCGTAGTGATAACTGTTTTAAACAACGTGGGAGGGAAAGGCCGGAGAGAAATCTCCTTTTTGAGACATATTGGGTCAAACCTGGTTTGGCTGGGTTCCCAGTCCAGTGCACGGCGGATGTGCATCTATTGTGCACATGCACCACGTGAAGCACCGTCAGGATTCAACCAATCCACTCCATTCGTCTGTTTTGTCAACCCATATTAGAGCCCAATCCAAGTAATGAGGCAGATCCTAAACTCAGGTGGGCCATACTTAGTGTAATTTGAAATTTATACTTGATTATTATCAATCTGATGATCAGCCTCATTCCAAATTGATTATCAACGGTCTTGAGAGCCAAGTGAAACATCTAGGTGAAATCTAATTGTTGGTTTAGGTGATTAGACCCCTTAGTAAATGATGAGAGGTCTTAATCCAACGATCGAATTTAAATCTAACCATAGATCCTTAATTTCAACGGTCGAATCTTGAGATCCGACAACATAATTGTTTCATATTCACTCCTCACTAGTCCTAAATGCCCTTAATACTGTATAAGTGGAAATCCAACTACTGATCTTGTACTTAGAGGGTTGATTAACTTCTTATAGACAAGATTACTACTTATCCAAAGGGTTCTAGGGGTCCAAGGACTACCCACCTAATGATTTCGGACTGGATTTGAGGCCTAACCCTTACATTCTAGTCGTGTGTCACTTGCAACCTATTTGTAAGGTTGATGATTGATGGATTTGATTATACATCATTGTAGGGTGGACGATCATATTCTCTTATCAAGGAAGTCAATCCCTATAAATAGGTTCTTCACATAATGAGATGGCCCATTTTTGGAAATCGATAGATGGATGACTCAATTTATGGGTGAGGATCCTTTAACTGGTCAAACTTAAGTTAAGATGAAGATAGATGTTTAGATGAGTTGGCTTTGTGTTTGTTCTAAACTTGATTCTCATGGTAACACCTGAGTACTGAAAAATACGGGGTGTTACAGGTTGTTTGTGCTATGAGGCCAATCTCTTTCTTTTTTGTTTTTATTTTTTTAGACTGCACACTCTTTATTTCGCCCTTATTTCTTTTTTTTTTCTTTTTTGGTATTTTCACTCCTTTTCAATTTTGACCCTTTATTTATAGTACTTATTAGTGGACGGGAGGGACGCTTTTCAGGATAGTTGGCCCTAGTCTTTTGAATTTAGCTTTACTAATGTAATTGCATATGAGATCAAACAGGCTTACTTGTGAATGATTTTTATATTATTATGTTGATTGGCTCAGAAAGATCTCCTTTCATGTTGTTGAGCCGGAGGGCGCCTCTCGGAAGTACTTCTCTGATGACCAGTGGTCCTTCCCATGAGGGTTTAAAATTTCCATAGGGATTAGGTAGGTGAGATAGCAAGATATGCTTGCCGCCCACCTTGAAGCTTCTCTTTTGGACTCTCTTGTTGTAGGCTCGAGCGATTCTTTTTTTATAGTAGTGGGAATGGCTCAGGGCACACACGCGCTTTTCGTCTGCAAAATGCAATTGATCGTATCTAGCTTGTTGCCACTCTCCTTCCTTGACTTTTCTTTCTAGTAACACTCATAGTGATAGAATTTGTCTCTCGACTTGTAGAACTACCTCCATTCCAAATGTAAGCTCGAAAGTGTTTGTACCATATTCAGCTGAGTATTGTTTTCAGTCAATCAGAGTTGATTATGTGTGATCTGTATGGATGCACGCGCAATAGTTGCAGGTTTTCTGCAGATACATACGATCACATTTCAAAAACAATGCCACAATGTATCAATTGCATTAAAGTGGCCGTTATGTGTTCGACCGAGTCCGAATGACCAAGTGATAGGTTGCTAACGGTTAAGTTCACACGAACATTGGACAGATGGCTAAAGAAGCAGAACGTGGAAAATATCTAAAAGCAGAGTGATTGAGGAATGATTACTATAATCGTCGGAACATGGGAAGGATCCAGAACAACAAGATTAAAGCTATAAATAGAAGAATACAACAAAGAAAATCATCTCATACCAAACCAATCAAACCAAATCTATGTTTCAATTATCCTTGTCAATTTACATTTCTTAGTGCAATCAGTTACTTTTTCTGCTTAGTAAATTACTTTTCTTAGTGTAACAATTTACTTTTTGCACCCGTCATTTACATTTCGTAGCATAATCCGTACTGTTGACATACTAGCTAATAATTGTAGCTATAATTGGATCCTAAACTCGCACGCCAAATCTTATTCCATCATTGGAGGGGTATCCTTAAGGAGCTAACAACAGTCGACTATAAGGAATTATCTCTCATTTCATTAATTTGTACTGTAAAGTCCTTTCGTACGGAAGGTAAAGGAGTAGCCCATTATCAAAGGACGAAGCCCACCCTCTGACTATCACCTAATCTGTTTACATATTGAGTGATTGGTTGAATAAGAGATCGATCTTCTCAGGTTCGATCATACCCTGTGTCTGCCTACTTTGGCACTTGGGGTCATAGTTGTTTGGTTTAAATTGGAGCCCCAATCCCAAATTTGTCATGCTCACAAGTGACCCATGCTGGAAAAAAACCACGGCGAACAATTTTTCTTGCATGCCCGGTGGGGCCATGCTTAGTGAACTACCGGTATGATTTGTGCCGAAAATGAGAAGAATGACCTATGCTTTTGGTATTGAACCTGCAACGCCGACCATACTACCTCGTAGTGATGATGTATAGGTCCAGGTGCCCCTAAAGGCATCTAATTTGAATACAAATCCGATCAGAAGTCAGGTTAGGCCATCTACGTCTCTAACCGTACTCCCGGACGAGGTATCTATGGTACTTTGGGATGTCCAAATGAGCTTCTAAATGGTGCAAGAATATGGAAGGGCCCAAGCTGACTAATTCCATATTCAAGCCAAAGGTTCCAATCGCTTCATGGGCAATCAAACTGAGGCCATGCAACGGTTGCTACACGTAATAATAGAACGGACACAACTGCTGCCCCAACATAATGGTAGCTCGGTCAGTAATGCAATTCCAATGCCACCTATGCCACTATCACAATGTAATCCACCATTGACTCCCGTCCCAGAGATCAGGAGCGTGCCACCTCCTACAGAAGTTAGGCTACTTGAATGGGAAGTTAGAGATTTTACACATGATAATAGGAACCAAAGACCTCCAGTCGGATCAATCCGCAATAGGGCTTCAGGTTTCATGATATTCTCAATCGATTTAGTCTAGACTGATCGCCTATCAGAGAGGATCAACAAGTTGATCGGGAACAAATCATTCAGCTTGTTTAGGAGGTTGCTGGCCAAGTGTTGGGCCGTAACACTATTCCTATTTATCACAAACCATACCCTGAGTGGGTAGGTCGGTGGCATCCGTTGCCAATGAATTATAGATCGAATTTCACTCTGTTTTCTGGTGAGCACGGTTAGTCGACTATCGAAAATGTCAGCTGATTCACGATGCAATGCGGTGAATTAGCCAATAATAATTACTATAATTTGTAGCTGTTTGGTCACTCCTTAACCACCACAGCATTTACCTGGTATTCAAACTTGCTACTAGATTTGATACACACTTGGCAATAGTTGGAAGAGAAGTTCCATGCTCAGTTCTTTTCCAAAGATAGGGAAATAGCTATGGATGATCTCGCGCGTTTCTGACAATTGCCAAGAGAGCCATGTGAAAGTTATATTATGCAGTTTACACGAGCGAGAGCCACTGTAAAGTAGTCATGACTAAGTTCAAGAAGGAGCCATACGAGCCAATTCGTCATTAGGAACGTAAACAACGATCCTAATTATGAAATTACAATTGCTAAGTAGTGGCTAAAAAGCCATTGGTATGTACGACATTGGTCAAAGTGGAATCGACAGCTTCCACCATGCAAAAATCTCAAAAAGTGTATACTTTCAATATCACTAGAGTCGAAGAGATTTGATTTCATGCTAGATGTAAAGTTTATCAAAGTTCCTATAAATCATAAGATATCTTCGGCCGACGAATTACAAAAAGTAGAGTATTGTAAGTGGCGTGGATCTCGGTATCATTTCAGTAACAAATGTGTTATTTTCAGGAATCTCATCTAAGATCACATCGATCGAGGGCTGTTGAAGTTCCCAAAAAAGGAGAAAGAATCCATTTTGATCGATACGAACTCATTCCCATCCAACATGGAAGTGAATACAGTTGTTTCGAATATGAGGGATCATCCGAGACCAAAGATTTACCTAAACCCCGTTAATTTACGAAGAACGGTCAATCGAGCCTCGTCAAGGCAATGATGGACTCCTCATCATCAAGTCAATCGTCCAGCAGCAAGCGACAAGAGTATTAAGGATCTCAATTTTGCGATCGATGTGCTTGGGAAATCCCCCCACGGTCGAGAAACCCTTTGCAGATAATAGACGACAACCGTCACTCCGGTCGATATTATTATTGCCCAAGGCAGTTAGCTTCCAATTGCTGATCACGGTGGGGGCCACCTTTAACAAGGATGGTCAAGCCTCCTATCACATAAGAAGGAGTTTGGAGACGAATCACCCACCCAAAATTTCCAGCCGTACCGAAAGTTTTAACTAAGACTCAGAAACACCAATGACAAATACAGAGAGTCGCGATGAGAAGAGGAAAGGTGGAGAAGTATCGCTTCAGCTAGGACCCAAGTTATGCTGTTCATTTTGGAAAGTTCCCTCGTTCGATGAATAAGTAATCATGAACACAGTCAAAGTTATAATATCGCTTGTGAGTCAAGAGAATGAAAATCCCATTGACAACAAAGATGAGATAGGAAGTCTCAAAGAAGAAGACAATACTAAAAACTTGTCTGACTACCTTAGTGAGGATTGCTTCCTAATAGAGGAATGGTTACCTAGAGAACTCACATCGACAGAAAGTACCTTGAGAAAATCAGCTGTCGATTTCTCAGTTGATCCTACGACCAACGATTGCCCTAGTCAGATCGAGGAAGTTGAGTCTGAGACACTAGGAGGCAAGGATTGAGTGGTGAAATAGTGTTTGGTTCGTCATCATCGGTGATGTTCCATTGTAACATGGTTTTTACGTTACCATCCAGTTTTCAGGAGAAGCCAACTCAACCAAACATAAAGCCTAGAGATGTAGAGGAAGAAACTCCTCCAGTAATTATACAGCATGCCTCTTTTCCCTTCGAAGAAGCTAGAGAGAATGAAATGGAGGCTAACAGGGCATTGCATATTAACACAGTCATTGTAGCGACCAACGATGCTTCCGAGAGGGTAATTTTAGATAAACCCACAAGTGACATGATGCAACACAACATTTCAAGATGTTATAGATATCATCCCACCTAGATGGATGCCCTATGACCAGGATTTTGGTGGACAATGGGGTTGTGGTAAATCTATTGCTAAAAAGAATGATGGCCATATTAGGGAAAACCATGGCTGACCTGGTTCCATTAAAGGTGACTGTTAGTAATTTTGTTGGTCATGTCACCAACGCACATGGTGTTTTATTGGGAAGAGATTGGATTCACTTCTTCTCGTGCATTACATCCTCTCTCCACCAGTTTGTAATTTTCTAGAATCAAGATAAAGTCGAGTTGGTCTTGGCCGATATAAACCCTTTCTGGCTATCTCAAATGCTAATGAGGCTTATTACTACGACGAAGAAATAGGAGTTATCAGATTTACGAGGAGAAACAAACTCAGTCGCCCACTGGAATTATGGTAAAAAAGAATTTGGATAGTATTGTACAAGCTATCCCAGAGATAACTTGTACTGATGATACCTAGCCGAAGGATATTGTCCTTTATCGACCAGCTTCTCGTTATGTCATTGAGGAGATTCCATGGTGGGAACACCAAAAAAGAAAGAGCTTGGGCCCAACTTCACAACTAGAATAAGAAGGCTTGAAGAAAGCCTGAAGGAAACTGATGAAGGAATTTTCGTCAACTTAGCTGAGTTTGATAAACCAACTGAAGAAATAGCTTTAAGTTGGAAGACCTCTTAAGTGATGTAGAAGATGACTGACTGCAGATTTAGGATTCGTTGGTCGAGATTAATTTGAGAATGGATTAGAATCCAATGCCCATGTTTATAAGCAATCTGTTACGACTACCCGAGATAGAGGATTTAATAAGCCCACTTCTAAAATTTGCAGATTGTTTCACATGGGATTACCACGATATGCTAGGGCTCTACAAAACCTTGGTTGAGCATATATTACCCACTAAAGAGGGATATCGACCATACAAGTAGCAGCCAAGGCAGATGACGGCCGAAGTCACTCTTAAGATCAAAGAAGAAATTGATTGGCTCCAAAAGGCTAGTTTCATTTGACCAATTAAATAAGCGAAGTGGGTGTCGAATGTAGTCCTGTTAATGCAGAAAAGCGGTAAGCTGAGAGTGCGTTGATTTTAGAAATTTAAACCTAGCTACGCCCAAAGATGAATACCCCATGCCTGTGGCCGATTAGCTGATCGATTGGGTAGCTGGACATAGAATCGTGTCTTTCTTGGACGAACATTTTGAATACAACTAGATTTACGTAACTTTGGATGATGTGTCGAAGACTACATTCAGATGTCCGGGACCTCTGGGGACTTATTGTTGGGTTGTGATGCCATTCGGCTTGAAAAATACAGGTGTCACATACCAAAGAGCAATGATTGCTATCTTTCATGATATGAATGGTTGTTTTATGAAGGTCTATGTGGACAATGTAGTAATCAAGTCGATCGATGCAAATGAGCATTTGCCCACTTGCACAAGTCTTTTGAACGAATGAGACTCCATAAATTGAAAATGAACGATTTAACATACATGATTATATGTCTAGCGGCCCAATCAGGGATGAATCGAAGTTGATCAGAACAAGGCTTAGGCAATGATTGATGCACAACCGCCAAGAAATAAAGCTGAGCTCCAGAAATTACTAGGTCATCTTAATTTCTTATGATGTTTTATATCTAACTGTGTAGGTAAATTAAACTAATGTTTTCTCGTCACTACTGAAATTGAAGTAGGGAGCGGATTTTGTGTGGGAAACAAAGCTCCAACTGGCTTTCGATCGGATTAAAGAATACCTGGTGAAGCGGCTCGTGCTGACACCCCCTTATCAAAGAACGGCCACTCAAGCTATATATCTTAGCTTTAACAGGGTTGATCGGGGCCTCTCCTTGCTTAAGATGATGACATGTGAAAAGAAAGGGTGATATATTATTTGATCCGAATGTTGCTTGATGTGGAGAAAAGGTATTCCGCCATAGAAAAATTATGTTTATCCTTGTACTTCGCAGCTACTAAATTGAAGCATTATTTGTTGGCCGAAAGAGTAAATGTAATAGGCATAACTGATTTAGTGAAGTACATGTTAAATCGATCGGTTCTTAGCGATCGAATTGGTAAATGGGTGTTGGCCTCATCTGAGTTCGACTTACATTGTGTGCCAC
Source organism: Magnolia changhungtana (assembly GCA_030180095.1). NCBI lineage: Eukaryota > Viridiplantae > Streptophyta > Magnoliopsida > Magnoliales > Magnoliaceae > Magnolia > Magnolia changhungtana. The sequence continues at coordinate 3,510,793 of JASAUF010000336.1, forward strand.
AAAATTCAGTAAGTGGTCGAGCCATAATAAACTTTTTGGCCGATCACCCATCAGACCTAGAAAAACAGATTCCTCCTAATATTGCAGATTCTTATTGTGTACAACTTATGCCTTGGAAACTAATTTTTAACCGCTCCAAAACACATGAAACATCTGAGGCTAGCATAGTGTTGATCTCTACTAACGGAAATTGGTAGGAATTTGCCTTTCAATTAGAATTTAAATGTACTAACAATCAGATTGAATATGAAGCTATGATAATCGGCCTAGAAATGTTTTTGGAATTACGAGTGAAAGACATGATGATCATTGGAGATTCATGGCTAGTGATAAATCAGATGGTAGGAACGTTTACCTGCACCGACCCATCTTTATTACAATACTATGATGTGGCAATCCAATTACTTGAACAATTTGATGAAGTTGAATTGATGCATATCACTCGAGAGCATAATATAGATGCCAATGAAATGGCACAACTAGCCACAGGCCTGGAAGCCTAGAAATGACTGACAGTCAGTCGATAACGGTTCATAGGAGGTCTTTGCCCTCTATTTTCCAAATAGAAAACATAGTAGAAATCCGTTTAATAGAAATAGAAGAAGATGATTGGAGAGCTTCTCTCATGGACTACCTACAAAGTCATCATATTAGGACCGACAGAAGCATACGTAGGTCAGCTATCAATTATGTTATGCTTGACAATGAACTATACAGGAAAGGGGCCGATGGAATTTTGCTTCGATGTTTGTCTAAAAAGGAGACGATGTCAGTCATGAAAGGAATCCAGATCTAGCTAAACCAATCAATCATGTGGGACCCACGTAATAGAAGCCTTACAAATCCATGATAAGGATTACTGGATGAAAAATAGCTTCTGATAAGTTGCCCAATCATGTGTTCAGTAAAATGATGGCCAGCACCTGCATCACTCCTTGTGGTACAGGGCTTTCGTTAAAAATAATAATTTAGTGCATCCAGTGGCTATAAACACCCTCTACCAGACGCCCGTGCATCACATGTTTCTCACATTCCATTCTGTCATCTCCCATCGTGCTAGTGGGTGAAAATAGGGCTTGCATTTCTGTGGCCTTGAAAGTTATGGGACTTAACGTGGATTGGAGGTTTCAGAGTGTGGGAAATAGATGGTTAAGAAGCGGTCAAGTAAAAGAACCATAAAGTAGATGGCTAGGATCATTGAACCTGACGAATTTTGGGTCATGTCCCATCTTTGGTAAGTCCTACAAGAATCAACGGCCTCCATCGAACAAACATGACCTCACTGATACAGAATGGGTGCATCAGAACATCATTCACGTGTTAATGCCTCAGTTACTTGGCCTTTGGCCCGTTGGAACACTTTACCAGTGGAAACATCGATTGCTAATAAGAAATACGGAGGTATACTAGCATACATCTGGATCTATGGTTATAGATACATTGAGATTATAGTCCTCGAATGTCAGTCATGTTTCATAAGCCCATCTGTTCAAATGACAGGCCACACAACTGACCTAGAAAATCTTGAAAATTGCAAGCTCATTAAATAACCCTCCATCAATGGTCAATAAAAGAAGATGTGCAAAGAAATGACCCATATTCAAAGATATTGAAATGTTCAAAAGTGCTGGTATTCCTAAGGTGGGGCCCACTGTAAAACGATTTGAATCCATTGAAACATGATTGAGATCCAACTGCTATAGTACAACATATCCCATTGAATCTAATTTGAGATCTCGTAAATATTTGCATGTAGCTCAATTGTAGAGAGACTGCGTTTCAACATTAAGGTCTAGGGTTAGAGCGCAACTTAAGTATAGAAGAAACAACCCTCTGTACCTTGTGCTAGTACCTCTCGCACTGAGACTCTCATTGGGTATGTTGTCTCATGGTTACCTTGGAATCCAAAAATCATGACCACCCAGACCACAGGTAGGCTACACGCTAGGAAAAGTTGGGATTGATGTCACGATTATTTTTGTACAGGGCCCACAGTGATAATAATAATAATAAAAAAAATAGATATTAAAATTATAATAAAAAGAATTGATTTGAATTAGGCTGTAGCAGATACGTTGGTTCTTAAAGTGTTATTTACACCCTCCGTAGGTCTTGCCCACACCAGCATAGCACGTGTGTTCCGGTGTGTCCCCTAAGCAATGTGGGAGTAAACAAAAACCACTTTTCACAAGTTTCGAAAAACATTTTAGACGGAAAGGAAAAACAATTGAATTTGAATTTTCGAAACTTCCAATTATTTATTTCTAACCACACCTTTTCAACATATATGTCATCCACTCCATTCATCTGACGTGCCTCTCACCGATGTAAGACTTACCAAAAATCACGCTATTTGAAAACTCAAGCAGGCCATTTCATGGGGTGGTCCGGAGTGTTGAAATAGCGTAATTTATGAGATTAGTGCTAAAAAAGTGCCAAGGGCTTATTTCAAACACATGATTAAATGATATTGAATTGCATTAGGTGTAATTAACACCATTATTGCATAATGATTATATCTAGAATTACTATGTCTTTTGACTGTCCATCTCACATTTGGAATCAAATTCTTCCTTTCGAAAGCACTATATTTAGTGAAACTTGTGTTGGTAGACCATTGAATTGTATTCAACTAATGAAATTTCACAAGTGATGTCAATCACTTATATGCATATGCAACTCCATTGTCACATGTAAAGATCCCATATGAAATGTGGAGCCCACCCACGTAGTGGATTTTGAAATCCACCAAAAAACCCACCATATCTACTGTTGGGGCCCACTTAATCCCATGTTCAGAACAGGCCTTAAAAAGACTAATCCTAGGCATGATTCCTGCTTGATGTATGCAAGCATTTTTACTTAAAAATAAGAAAGAAAAAGACTCATAAAGATGCACTGTCTAATAAGGGTGCCAATGGATGAGGCTGGGTTGAGGGATGCGACACATTTAATAATTAGGTCTATTTTTTTACCAATCTAGGCCAATATTTTAGCAAATGTAGGTCCGGTGTCGGTCTTGATAAAGTTAAATCAACTTCATTTTAGGTTAGCCCAGTTGGTCATGTACTGTCGGGTCGGGTCCAGAGATCCAGCGGGTCAACCCGCCTCTTTTCCACGTGTACATTTCAGTCATATTCATAATCCACATGCACTCATAAAGAGGGTCACGGTGTAACGGCAAAAAGGTGAAACAAAAACATAAAAACAACCCAGTATAAAAAAGGTGAAAAAGAGAAAAAACTTTGATACTCTTGATTGAGTGTGTAGATGATACTCCGGAACTTAGGACTTGCTTATTTGGAATTACATTAATTCAAATCAAATTATCCAAGTTAATTATATTTCCAAGTTTAGATGTTTCAAGGATTATAAATTATGTTTATTTTACTATCTGACTCTCGGATTACTGGACATATATTAGACGGTTGAAAATGAAAATATCGGATTGCCTCTCTCAAAAAACAAGTGTCCATGAATTAACAGTTAAAACTGTTAAAAAAAAAAACGATTTTTAAAATGTGAGTTAGAGATAATGTATTTGACAATTTGGACGGTTCAGTTTGAGTTTTTACATGCCACCTATACAATGTTTTAGTGCCTGCGTATCAAGCGTCATATGCTACCAGAGTATTCTATAACTCCTCAGGTACGCCAAACATTCCCTCGATTATTAGACCTGTACGGTAAATTTAAAAAAGAGTACTTCGAAGTTTGTACTTTTCAACATTCACGTTTTGGGAGGTTTACAAAGCTCCCACACACGCGCATGCACACATGCCAATATGGGACACGTGTGCCAGATCCCATCTTTACATCAGGTGCTCCACACGAATCACTCAGTTTCACTCCTTAGGTGGGCCATATTGTAGAGATAAATGGCTAAAACTTTTCTCTAGTAGCCGTCTTGTGGCCCACGGTTCTGCCCAGAAGATCTAATCAATGTGGATCACTGAAAAGCTCGGATCTTACACACGTGCAATATCAGCATCACTTAAATGTAGTAAGAACCAAGTGCCTTTCATCGTGGACCATCCAACGGAGGGGCCACTCCTTAGATGGAGCATATCCAAAAGTCGCACCGTTGAAGGATCCTAACGTCCAATCCATGGACCTCAATGTAGAAATTTTTACCATAGATTTTATTAACTGCCCAAAACCATGCTATTAATTAGCATAGTTTAAATCGTGTGGAACTGGACGGTCGCGATTAGGGATTAGGGAGATCCAACCCATGTGATCTAGTCTATGGTGGAACTGGACGGTCACGATTGATGGGCATGAGCTCCCTGGTCGATAGTAATAGATTAGCTTAGAGTTACGGCTAGAATTGGACACGGGGTTATTTTATGCTACTCCTCTCTATAACCATGATTTATAGGCATCACAAAGTCAACCTAGTGCGTAGGTTAGCATATTGCCAGTTGCATGATTTACTCCACATTTCATGAAAAATAAAATAAAATAATTCCTATTCTTTTCTTTATATTCTAAGGAGCAGTTACACCATTAAAAATACATTAATTGGAATACAAAACAAGGAGAAGAATTACAGATTGTCTTCACTAACATCTCTACACATGTTTGAATACCACAAACTCTTGGCACGTGTTAGAAATCCGTACCATTCATCATGTGGATCACACCTTGAACGGATCCCGTCTAAAGACCCGGATGGTCTGTTCATTAGATTGACCATGCATGTACGTTGAATGTAGACTGTTGATCACTTCTTTTCACACGTGTAGCTTGCGGATGAAAGAGCCAGCCCCGATTTCTGGCCACATCATTTTAACGGTGGGACATCCCTAATGAATGGTCTGGATCCTGCGTGCACCCATCAATCCTCCTCCGTAGGATCACCATAACATTTCTTTCAGTGGCCATCTTGTCGAGATGGAACAGTCACCTAATCCATGCAAGAGCTTCATTTGTCATTCTAGTCCATCTCCCAAACGGATAAAGAGGAAGCATGTTCGGATTCCATTATTGGCGGAAGGCATCTGTGTCCCTTGACTGACCAAAAGAAAATAAACAAAAATAAAAAAAAAAAAAAGGTTTTCCCGCTCAGGTGCTATGTGGTCATTTGGCAATACTGCAGATCGTGCTCATCCACCATAGATTTGACATCCACGTACTCAATCCACACCGTTGAACTCGGGCCCACTTTCAATAAGTCCCACCCCCAAAAAAAATCACATGCTCATCAAACGATCTGAACATTCTGATCAATGGTTCATTGTGTTAGAGTATGTTAGAGTGTTAGGATAAGTATTACACTTACATGTATATCTTTACCAACTAAATTGATAGATTTAAGTAATTAGGGGATACATATTAAGATACTCATCTCTTGTTTATATACTATTTTATTCTTAGTGATATATAAGCATAGAATTTTCCACAATGCAGTCCCTATTAATTTTACACATTGGACATGGACCATCGATTGAATGGTTAGGATTATTGGGTCAGTCTAATTTTCTGGATATGCGCACTAAAGTGGGCCCCACAGTTTACAGATTAAATAAAAACCTTCTAAAGCAGGTATTGACTGAAGAACAGGTCAGTTGAGTTGTGACGTTAAAAAAAAAACAAAAGAGTAGGGGCCACTGTCAACTTCAAAAGGACTCGACCATGCTTGAATAGTTGGAGGAATAAATAAAGGGTATTTATCTCATACTCCGTCTGTCTATAATGGTTGATACGCAGGCACTTTGAAATGGTACATGAAGCATATATTAACACAAATTAAACCGATTAAATTTCAGGACCCACTGTCACTAAGTTACAATCCAAAAATTAGATTCATTGAACAATTCTGACCTCTGATTTGTGGACACTTGTTTGTTAAATAAAAGAATTGGATATTTTTCTTTTTTAACAGTCAAATAAATGTCCACCAATCTGATGGTCAGATAATCAAGTTAGTGTAATTTTTGGAACATGATACATCTAACCTGGTACCCATAATTTGGACAGTTTAGTTTGAATTACATGTATGCCACATGTATGTAATTTCTAAGTAATGCCTGTGTATCATCCATTGCACTTTTCCAGAGTACTAAAGTTTTCTATAAATTGAAACAGAAGTATCCTTGAAATGACAAACATGCCCTCGCAATATGCTCCCGTAACACCATTTTGTCTTGTGTCATGTGCTTTTCAGATTGCTTGAATTGCACAGGTGGGGGTATCTGAAGCGTTTTCCCCATGAATTTGCATGAAATCAATGGAATTTAATAATAAAGACAGAATTCTAACTCTCGTGAAGACAAAAATTAACGTAACAGTAAAAAGTTGTTTTCTTGTTATTTTAGATATCAGCTGGTTTTGGAAACATATGAAATTGATTATTTAAAATAGAATTTTTGTTTCTTTGATTTCACAAGAAATATGATTTTTATTTTTAAATTAAAAATACAATATCTCAAAAGAGAAACATATCTGCAAAATGAAAGGGGAGCTTTATGTTACTAGTATATGATGCTTGATACGTGAGGCAGGGAAGGGCGTGATGAGGTGGATCACCGTCTTCCTCATGAATAACTACTTAAAATCCACATAACTCTATAGATTCATCACAGAGTATTTTCTCGAATCCACAGGAGATAAAATAGAAATAATTTCTAATAAATTTTAAAATAAATTATTTGATGATAAAAAACCAAAATTACAATCTTTTAAATAATGAGTTTAAATGTAGGACAAAATTTTAGACTCAAACTCCTTAAAAACGTGACTTAATATAAATAGTAATCTTATTATTTATAGACAGACAATCATAATTCCTACTAGACTTCATGGTTTTCAGCCAAAAATATTAAGTGTCCAATTTTACGTAACCACATTATTCTCCTAATTTTTCTAAGCCATTTTCATGTTGGGTATGACTCCTACAACTAAAAGGATCAATACTTATGATAAAATTAAAACTTACTATTTATAGTAAAAACGAAAATAAAATAGACTTTTTGATGGGATTTTTTGTCCCGTGCTCGATCGGTCGAGGGCTGGTGCACGACCAGTCGTGGAGTCAAGTCGTGGCACGACTCAAAGTCCAGCGACTGCGAACTATTTTTCTCCGGGGTGTTCGACCAGTCGAAGGAGGATCTCGACCGGTCGTGGGTGGCGCTCGACTAGTCGTGGACTCAATACGACCAGTCGAGGTTACACAGATTCGTTCCGCGATTTTGTTCGAATTTTGTGTCGCAAGTCCTTTCGCAACTGGGATGCGGAAAGGAGTTTCCCAAAACTATAAAAGGGAGTGCCTAGGGTTTTTCTAAGTAATGTAAGAGGGTTTCCTAAAGCTTTACAAGGGTTTGCTAAAGGGTTTAGGGCTATCAAAGGTAAGAGAAAGGGAGAAAGAGAGAGAGGAAGCTTGTGGAAGGGAGGTTATGCTCATATAAGAGATCTATTATGCTCTTCATATCTCCGTTTTCTTTATTTCTCTTATTGTTTATCCACTCCTACGTGAGTGAAGAAAGTTGTAACGTTCTACCTTCTACGTCCTCGTAATCGGTGAGATCTCTCCATTTTCTCTCACCTTTGATAGAGCACTTCTACATCCTCGTAATCGGTGAGATCTCTCTGTTTTCTTTATTTCTTTATTTCTCTTATTGTTTATCCACTCCTGTGTGAGTGAAGAAGGTTGTAACGTTCTACTTCATAGTGGATTGTTGATCGGGACAAGGTCCCGTGGTTTTTACCTCTTTAAGGGTTTCCTATGTAAAAATCTTTTGTGTGGTGTGTGGTTGATGCTTTGATTTATTTCATTGCTTTGTTATTCCATAATTCTGGTTTGTTCTGGAGGGCTAGATCCTAAGGTTTTGTGTCAGGCCCCCAACAACGTGGTATCAGAGCTAAGTTTATTGAACGGGTGGGATCGATTTTTTGAATTATGAAAGGTGGCTCATCAAGGATGATCAGCCTCAATGGTTCTAACTGGACCATATGAAAGGCTAAGATGGAGGACATACTTTATTGTAAGGACCTATATTCTCCAATTTTAGGCATATTAGCAAAATCCAAGGATATGTCTGATGATGATTGGAAGAAGATGGACCGAAAGGCGGTTAGGTTTATTAGACAATGGTTGGATGATTCTGTGTTCCACCATGTGTCTACGAAAACCTCGGCTGCTAGCCTATGGCTAAAATTAGAAGGGCTGTATGAGAGGAAGATAACCGGTAATAAAAATTTTCTGATAAGACGACTTGTGAATCTCGAGTTCAAGGATGGTGGTTCTGTGGTCGAACACATGAATGAGGTCAGTAATATAGTGAACCAACTCTCCTCTATGAAGATGGTCCTGGATGATGAATTGCAGGCTTTACTATTGCTTAGTTAATTGCCTGACAGTTGGGAGACATTGGTGGTGTCTCTAAGTAACTCTGCGCCAGATGGAAAGATATCCATGGAACGGGTAACCAGTTGTCTCTTTAATGAGGAGACAAGAAGAAAGTCTTAAGGGTTTACTCAGCAAGAGACCCTTGTGACACAGGAACGGGGGAGATGAAAGAATAGGAAGGGCAGAAAAACCGGAGATAAATCAAAAGGCAAGTTGAGTAAAAGAAAGGATGTTGATTGCTAAAATTGTGGCAAGAAGGGCCACTGCAAGCATGAATGTCGTGGTAAGAAGAACGACAAGAAAGGAAAAGGGAAGGAAGATGAATCAGATTCCACTGCGGTCGCCTCAGATGGCGATGTTATAGTTATTCTTTCAATAGATCACGATATATGTCTCACAGCAACAAGTCAGGACACCGATTGGGTGATAGACTCCGGAGCCACTTTTCATGCAACTCCACGCAGGAACTTATTCACAAGTTATAAGTCAGGTGACTATGGGACTGCGAAGATGGAAAATTTTGGCGTATCAAAGATCGTAGGGGTCAGTGATATTTGTGTGAAGAGCGATGTAGGCTGCACATTGGTTCTCAAGGATGTGAGGCATATCCCAGACCTTCGCCTCAACTTGGTCGACGGGAAGGTTGGATGATGATGGCTATGAAAGCCAGTTTGCTAGTGGGCGATGGAAGCTCAACAAGGGTTTATTGATTGTAGCCAGAGGAAAGAAGTATTGCACCCTTTATAAGGTAAGTGTTAGTATGTGCAAGGGTAGGTTGAATGCGGCGGAAGATTTAGCTATTGACATGTGGCATAGGCGTCTACGCCACATGAGTGAAAAAGGGCTTCAGCTACTATTGAGGAAGCGGCTCCTTCCAGACGTGACAGGTACACCTCTCAAAACCTGTCTTGATTGTTTATCAGGGAAACAACATAGAGTTTCATTTATCAAATCTGCTTCTCATGTTAATAAAGTGCATGCATTAGATTTGGTTTATTCTGATGTTTGTGGTCCTATGAGGATAAAAACCTTGGGCGGGGCATTGTATTTTGTCACTTTTATAAATGATGCATCTAAGAGGTTTGGGTTTATGCTTTGAAATCTAAGGACGAGGTCTTTGGTGTGTTTAAATTATTTCATGCTATGGTCAAGAGAGAAACAGGTAGATCATTGAAGTGCATCTGCACTGACAATAGTGGTGAATACATTAGCGACTTTCATGAGTACTGCAAGTCCCTGGGTATATGGCATGAATAGACAGTGCCCAAGACCCCCTAGCATAATGGTGTAGCTGAGTGAATGAATCGCACCATTGTTGAGAGAATCAGATGCATGTTATCCCATGCGAAGTTGCCCAAGACGTTCTGGGGAGAAGCAATGTACACGGCAGTGTATTTGATAAACAGGTATCCATCAGCCCCGTTGAGTGGAGAAGTACCTGAGAAGGTGTGAACTGGACAGGATCCATCGTACAGTCATCTCAGGGTGTTTGGATGTAGGGCATCCGTTCACATACCAAAGGACGAGAGGTCCAAGCTCGATATAAAGATCAAACAGTGTGTGTTCTTAGGGTACGGTGATGAAAAGTTCGGTTACAGATTGTGGGATCCGACCAAGAGGAAGCTCGTCAAGAGCAGAGATGTGGTTTTCTTTGAAGATCAGTGTATAGAAGACATTGATAAGCCAAAGAAGAACTAGCCTAGTTCAGGTGAGCTAGAGGACATGAATCCGGTTATTCCTCCCATGGTGCCTGATGACAGGGGAGTACAACAAGGTGCAGAGGACGAGGGAGTTCCTTCAGAAGACGGACTAGGGGAGCAGCCCCCACTTGATCCACCTGTTGAGCCACAAGTGAGGAGGTCATCTAAGGACAGACAACCGTCCAAGATGTACTCACCACATGAGTACATTATGCTAACTGATGGGGGAGAGAAAAAAGATTATTCTGAGGCCCTAGCCAACGAGCATAAAAGGGAGTTGTTAAAGTTATGCAAGAGGAGATGAAATCCTTGCATAAGAACCACACCTATGACATGGTGAAACTGCCTAAGGGCAAGAAAGCTTTGAGCAACAAGTAAGTGTTCAGAAAGAAGGTTGAGCAGAAGAATTCACAGACAAGGTTCAAGGCCAGACTTGTGGTGAAAGGGTTTGGTCAGAGGAAAGGCATAGACTTTGAGGAGATATTCTCACCAGTAGTGAAGATAACATCCATACGGGTGTTACTTGGGTTGGCGGCTAGCATGGATATGGAGATAGAGTAGTTAGATGTTAAAACTACCTTCCTCCATGGTGACCTGGAAGAAGAGATATACATGCACCAACCAGAGGGGTTCAAAGTCAAGGGCAAAGAGCATATGGTGTGTAGGCTAAGGAAGAGCTTGTATGGGGTGAAACAAGCTCCATGACAATGGTACAAGAAATTTGACTTGTTTATGTTGAAACATGGGTATGACAGAACAGAGTCGGACCACTGTGTGTTCACACGTAAGTTCTCAGATGATGATTTCTTAGTTCTGCTATTATACGTTGATGACACGCTCGTCATGAGAAAAGACATCAAGAAGATCAACAGGCTGAAATAGAAGTTGTGCAAGTCTTTTGTGATGAAAGACTTGGGCCCAGCTAGACAGATCCTAGGATTGGAGATAACCCATGATAGAAGTAGCAGGAAGCTTTGACTGTCACAAGAGAAGTATATTAAGAAAGTCCTAGAGCGGTTCAATATGAATGCAGTGAAGCCGGTTAGTACTCCACTGGATGATCACTTCAGATTGAGCGACAGGCAGTGTCCTGAGACGAAGGAAGAGGTGGAAGAGATGAAGAAGATACCCTACACATCAGCTGTAGGAAGTTTGATGTATGCTATGGTGTGTACACGCCCAGACATAGCATATTCGGTTGGTATTGTCAGCCGGTATCTTACCAATTCTTTCAAAGAATATTAGGCAGCGATGAAGTGGATACTACGGTATCTAAGAGGCTCATCCAGGTTGAGCTTATGCTATGGTGACGATAAACCTGTGGTAGAGGGCTACACAGATGTAGATAAGGCAGGTGACACAGACTCTAGGAAGTTTACCTCGGGGTTCATGTTCACGTTTACAGGGGGAGCAGTTTCTTGGCAGAGCAAGTTATAGAAGGTCATAGCATTGTTGATGACAGAGGCCGAGTACATCGCAGTCACAGAGGCATGTAAAGAGATGCTTTAAATGAAGAGGTTACTACAAGAACTTAGCCTGAAGCACGAGGAGCACGTGGTCTAATGCGATAGTCAGAGTGCTATACACTTGAGCAAGAATCCAAGTTAGCATTCCAAGGCGAAGCACATAGAGATTTGGTATCACTGGATTAGGGATACTTTGGAACAGAAGGTGTTACAGCTTGAGAAGGTCCACACGGATGATAATGGGTCAAATATGATGACCAAGGCTTTGTTCAAGGGCAAGTTTGAGGTTTGCAGAAACCAGGCTGGCTTGAAGAAGGTGAATCCCCCTTAGGACAAAAAGGGGGAGATTTGATAGAATTTTTTTATCCTGTGCTCGACCGGTCGTGAGCCTCGCTCAACCGGTCATGAGCCTCGCTCGACCGGTCGAGGGCTGGTGCACGACCAGTCATGGAGTCGAGTCATTACACGACTTAAAGTCCACCGACTGCGGACTATTTTTCTCTGGGGTGCTCGACCAGTTGAAGGAGGATCTCGACCGGTCATGGGTGGCGCTCGACCAGTCGTGGACTCAGTACGACCAGTCGAGGTTACGCAGATTCGTTCCGCGATTTTATGCAAATTTCGTATCGTAAATCGCAACTAGGATGTGGAAAGAAATTTTCTAAAACTATAAAAGGGGGTGCCTAGGGTTTTTCTAGGTAATGCAAGAGGGTTTCCTAAAGCTTTACAAGGGTTTGCTAAAGGGTTTAGGGCTATCAAAGGTGAGAGAAAGGGAGAAAGAGAGAGAGGAAGCTTGTGGAAGGGAGGTTATGATCATATAGGAGATCTATTGTGTTCTTGATATCTCAACGCTTCTACATCCTCGCAATCAGTGAGATCTCTCTGTTTTCGTTATTTTTCTTATTGTTTATCCACTCCTACATGAGTGAAGAAGGTTGTAACGTTCTACTTTATAGTGGATTGTTGATCTAGACGAGGTCCCGTGGTTTTTACCTCTTTAAGGGTTTTCCACGTAAAAATCTCTTTGTGTGGTGTGTGATTGATGCTTTGATTTATTTCATTGCTTTGTTATTCCATAATTCTGGTTTATTCTGGAGGGCTAGATCCTAAGGTTTTGTGCAAGGCCCCCAACACTTTTGACCGTCAATCTGATGGAATCTCGCAAATTGGCATGGGCAACCCAACATAGCCGGGTTGGTTGGCTAAAGTAGTTTCTCCTATCCCAAAATCATATATGATGCATCCAAAAACTTATTTTGGTTTGTGAGATGTGATTGTTTTAAAGTTCTGACTGTTCAGATCATTTCCGCCTCTGATCGAGCCTTCTCTAGTCCATTTTTTTCATGAAAGTGTCTACAACTAGCTCTACATCAATACACAGGTACTTAATAATTTTGCATTTGGCATGTATTAAATTAAATTAAACCAACTAAAATGTAGACCTACTGTCACTTAGTGAAAGTCCAAATTCATCTTGTTTATAATTTGTGGACTCTTATATGTTGGAATAGTACCATAAGATAGTTTTATTTTAACTTTGCAAAAAATTCCAACGAATCTGATTGTCATATAGTCCAAAAAAAAAATAATAATAATAATAAAATCCCACAAATATGATAGTCAGGTAATCAGATAGGTGTATCGTTTGGTTCATGGGACATATAAACTAGGAACCAAAATTTTGACACTTAAACTTGTATGCTGCGAATGCATTTTCTAAGTGGCAGTGTCTTCCATCACACTTACAATACCAAAGTTTTTTCTTTTAAAAATAGCTTCTTATGAGTTTCTATTTTTGTCTTCTAGTGACAGCTTCACAAGTTATGGATTAAATTATCTCTATTAATCTCTACTATGTATAAGTAATATTTGGCCAATTTTACCCCAACAATTAGTTATAGACACCTCAGATAAGGCTGAAAAGCTGGTCTAAGTGCAGTGGGACCCATGAAATCAAGTTAAAACCCAAGAAGAAGTTCAAGCCCGATCCGAGGTCGAAGCCCATTTAGCTTTAGGACCACAATAAAGCATAAAAGAGTGGAGTAGAGAGGAAGTAGCACCCCACCTGAACCCTTGGCCAAAAAGGTGCCCATTCATGTGGCAGGCGGTGCATTGCTACGTGGAATCCCCCAATATTTTATTGTAGGTTAAGTGGGGAGGAAAAAAAGTAAACCATGCCTCGGGAAGTTTGCTTGGGGTAAAATAACCTCTCTAGCCCTAGTTTGTCTGAAATTACACCCCCTGCCATCCAATCCGACCAACCATGGTATGTCATGTGGCACATCCATGCCCTCATCCAATCACAGGCCATAGAGCCTTTTTAGCCCCTAAACTTCTCAAAAACTACAAAAATGTCATCCAAAACACCTATAAATACCCCAACCCACTTCACATTTTCCATCACTCATCATTATCAAGAGAGCCTTAAGAAGGAGAATAGTGAGAGAGGGTCTAGCTCATCCATCACCAAGGAGAGAGATAAAGTGAAAGGAGAGGAGCCTTCTAGCCCTGGTTAGCCCAATCGAGCCTAGACTATAGCCACCTGAGCCATTAAAAAGACTGATCTGACCCATTCCAATCAACCCTCGTGACATTGTAATGTCCTAGATTTTTGCTATTTTGGATTTTTTAAAAAAATTCTTGAAAATTTTTAATATAACTAGCCTACGTCATTAATGATTGACCCTTAATGCTCAAGGTGATCCTATACACTGGTGGTACTGGTAAAGAACCACACAAATCTTATTTAATCAATTGTAGGAAGCCAACGAATTACCCGATCACTTAAACATCGAGTTTAGCCACGTGATTTGTTCATCTATGACCCAAATCTAGCTGGCCTATCACTGACTAATCGAAACAACCGTAATTAAATAAAGACTTATGTAAAACTGAGACAATTATGGGTCAGATTTTAATTAACAAACCAAGTCAACCTACTTATTCATTTAGCCTAAGAACTAACGGTTTAGAGTGATCATGACCGAATCACTATTTTCACTAATTTTGATTAGGCCACACTATGAAGATAGTTAATCCAGGCCCTAATCATTGCGCATAAGAAATCTCCCTACCCAATTCATTCTAAAAATGCTCCAATTATCCGAACAAGTTTTAGATCTCTCATTAGTGGGCCATTAAACCCAATACTATTGGGCTTGACGTCCATCACGGGACATTGAACTGAGATCACGTCTCGAATCAGGCCATCGAAACTTAAGTTTCGATGTCATCGATCACCCTTTGATTTCATCGATAATTTCCAGATAAAAATAGTTTGGTTGCTGGACAAACTGACCTAGTTTTTTATGTCATCGAATATTCTTCGATGACATCGAAGATGGCTCGATGTCACTTCGATGACATCAACAGTAGCTGATTTTTCTTTAATGTGATTTAACCTCAACAAGCTACAAGTTAAGGTATTAACATACTTATCAAGGTGTTTACTAAGATGATTTTGGGCAAGTATGGACCATTTTTAAGGGTTTTAATACCTAAGAGGGTTTGGTTAGGGTTGTGAGGCTTAATTTACCTTTGATATGTGCTTGAACCTCTTCAACTTGGCGAGTCTTCAGACTTGTAATCTTCATTAGGGGCTCACTTGACTCTAATACTTAACCTTCACGTTAATTGACAAACAAGGGCACTTTCACTGGCTTAGAAGAATCCTACAATGGGTGGGATTTCCTCACAACCTAGTTTATATAAAGATCGATTGCCTAATCTACATAGCTTTACGTTGCACATCTCTTCCCATTTGAGAATGCTACCAAACGTAGGTGTGGCAGAAGCAGAAGACCGAAAGACACACCAACAAATTAAACATTCCAGACAGATGGTGCAATGGTAGATCAAGGTATGCGTTCTAATTCAATTTGATTCCCTAGATGATGCTAGTGTAAATCTTATAATCCATTGCGGTGATTTCAACATATAATATCAAAACGATACTATTCCTCCATTTTAGGCTATTTTGAATGGACTAGGCAGTGTTTTGTTTTGAACGGGGGCTGTTTCTGGGTCATTTGTAGAAAAGCCTTTGGACCTGATTTTAGGCTAATGGTTTCAGGCCATGTCTGTGCCCAACTTTAGCCATTTATGGGCCCAAATTTAGCCTGGTTATGGGCCTATTTTGGGCTGACTCTAAGCATGATTTTGGACTAATTTTTGGGCATGTTACTGGGTCTAGCCATAAGCATGTTTGGAGCCTAATTAATAACACCTTATTGAGGCCCAGTTCTAGGACTGTTCAAGCCTAATTTGAGGCACCTAACTAAGACCCATTTAAGGACTGATTTTCAATCATTGTCTTTTGGATTAACATGTACAGTCTTACTTATTTGGTTGGTATGAGTGGATGGGATATATACACCAATTAATATGGATAATCTATACATTTACATTATCATGACTGATGTATGATAATTTTAACTCATTGTACTGAAATAGGAAGTGATTAAACTTGTCAAGGCATGTTGGGATTATCAGCATTGGTCACTTAGTCCTAATCTCATTGACCCTAGCCTAAGAGCATTGGACATAATCTATGGGCATCATGCTCATCCAGATTTTATGGGTCCATGCATTGCTATTGGCTAGACTAACTATAGATAGAAACCCATATTGTTTAGTTCACCCATCTCCTTATCTATGTGGCATCAAGAATTTCCATTAGGGGCAATTGGATTGAGTGGGGTCCTAATTTTTAGAGTTTAGTGGAGATTCTGTATTACGTATTTCACTAAAGTGGTTGTGACTAAGTAGAGGTGGGCATCTAGTCAAGTCGGACCAAGTTAGGTCCCACTCAACTCAATCTGGTTTTGCCATCTCCCTGAGCTGAACTCGATCTGACTCGGGACCGAGTCCAACAAGCCTGACTCGATCCAAACTGATTCTTGGTTAGGCTGACCCGAACCGAGTTTGACTCGATCAGAGAAACCAAGTCGGATTGAGTTGGGTACGATTCGGATCTGAATCACTTCTATGGCTCATAAATCAATAGTTAAAGACAAAGCACACAGTATATACTTAGAGAGAGATTTGAAATATCAGAAGTCATAAATCTTTTGCACAAGTGGTTTTTTTTTTTCCCAACGCTTCATCTATAGCGTGGCCCATTATATAAATGGTTTATATTATTTGAACATGAATTCAACGAATGTAGTTCATTTCCTTTAACAAAAGAAACCCCAAGGAAAATAAAGGAAGAAAGAAAATGATTCCTTTTCTTCTTCTTCTTTGCAATCCAAAACACACTAAAACCATAACTTCTGCAGAGAAAAAAAAGGAGGAGAAAATCATTGCTCTTTGTTTTTTATTTATCATCTCTCCTTTCGATCAGGTTCAATGAAGCGCTGGCTCAAGAAGACTTAGGGTTCGGGTAGATGAAGGGTAAAGGTTTAAAAAAAAATAAAATTTGACTTTATAATACTCGATTCCAGATCAGATCGGATCTGACCAGATTGTATTCCAGATCGGATTGGATCTGACCGGATTGTATTCCAGATCGGATCGAATCGAGTTGCTATGTGACCTAAACTCGACTCGGTAGAGCTTCAGATCCAAGTGGGTTTACTCGATCCAACCCAACCTTGACTTTCAGATCAGGTCAAGTTGGATCCAACGAGTCGAGTCGGATCCTACCCACCTCTATGACTAAGTACACCCATTGGGACTTAGATTCAAGAGCATGGTGTAGCCACCATATATTAAGGACCTATGAGGTGGCATTTGTCTCTAAGCTGGCAGTGTTTGACCTAAAGGAGTTCGCCTTCTTAATAGAGATAAAATGGGTAGTTTGGATGGTATTAATAACATAAGATCGAATGGTCCATCTTGCCATAAAGGTGTTGGACACTTTAAGCCTATGTTGTTGATAAACAGCCAACCTCATATTGTGAAGACCGCTCGTGTGTTGCAACCTCAGCCCAAAGGAAGAGGTTGTAATAATGCACTAAGTTTCACACTAAGATTTGATGATTAGGTTAGTCATCCTCAATAATCTAGTTGATTGCCCTGTTGATTGGATGAAGTTTTGTATATAAAATGTCTTTCGTTGATGCTTAAGGTTTAATGAGGTCTTTCTACGTATGTGAGTTGTTGCACCTTTTATGTATTACGGTACTGAATATTAGATCCATTCTCTCCCAAATTAAAGGCTTCCCTACCCTTAATGGTACTAACTTCTTAGAATAGAAAGAGGCATTAGAGATAACTTTTGGATGTATGGAATTAAAGTTGGCCCTTAATGAGGATAAACGTCCAAAACAAACTGAATCCAGCCCTGCCTGTGATATGTCCAAATATAACAGGTGAAAATGGATCAATAAACTAAGTATATAATTATTAGACATTCCATTCCCAAGTCTTTTCGTTGAGGTATACCTGAGAAGGAGAACGTAAAAGAATTCATCAAAGAAATTGAAAAGATGTTTACTAAATCTAATAAGGTAGATGCTATAATGGTTCTCTCTGAACTCGTATCCCTGAAATATAATGGCGATGGAATTACGGAGCACATTATAAAGATGGCAGACCTCACAAGTAAATTAAGGGCACTTAAGTTGAACAAAACACTAAGAAAACCTAGTGGTCTACTTAGTATTGATTTCTCTTCCTTCCAGCTTCAGCACTTTCAATGTCAATTATAATACTCAGAAAGAAAAATGAACCTTGAGTGAGTTAATATCGCACTGTGCAAGAGGAAGAGAGGCTTAAGTGGGAGTGACCAAAAAGTTCTCATCTCGTGTACTCATCTCGCATACTCGTCTCATGACAATAACCCAATGAAAAGAAATAGAGGTTTTAAGAATAAGGATAAGGGCAAAGGGAAGATGGCAGACAATAATGCAGAGTCGAAGGACCAAAAATAAGTGGTGGGCCCTACTACTTTTGTGATCAGGAGGATCACTTAAAGAAACAATGTCATCAGTAAAAAGCTTGGCTTAAGAAGAATAGGAACAAAGGTAATGGTAAATATTCTTGTCTGACAGTTGGTTTAATTGATACACATATGTCATGATGTGGATCAATTCTGGGTCGTTCTCTCACATCTTCTATCTTGTGCACTGACACTTCAAGAGCTTGAGACTTAATGATACGGAGCGTTATGTTATCAATGGGTGGTATTCAAGTAGGAGAATCAAGGCAAATGATTTTGTATTTCTTTTAAGTACATCAATTTTCATACGAATCTTGAAACCCTTATATATTATTTTAAATTGGTTTGAAATAAAATAGTCCATTTGATTTTCTTTTAAATTTGAATGATGAATTAAGGCCTCATTACTCTATTTGTACATGGAATGTGGAAGTGAATGAAGGCAACCTTGTTTACAAACAAGAATAGTCATACACAATTTTGATCCCTAAAAGTGACGTACATAATGGTTTGTAGTCCGAACAAGTAGTGTTATCACTTTGAGGTAGATGTATCCATAATGACATTACGGACTTTTGAGCCAAGAATCCATGGGAAAAGTTTGACCTAGAAATGATAGGAGACATCTGTCCCTAATTTCAAGGAATCCTGATATGAGCAACATGAGATTCTCTCAAAATCACATTTACCCTTCTAATCATTTGATTAGTGAGGGAACAAGTGGGAGTCAATCTTAGTGTTGTGATAGTTTAAGCACCTGCACTTATCCTTACAGGTACCTTGGTGATCCTTGGGAGAGAAATTATGGGTATCCAAAATGCATGATTTAGGTGAATAAGGACAGATATTCAACTCACGAATAGCAACACCCATTGGGAAAAACTGATAAAATGAATAAGTTTGGTCTACACTGAAGGCCTCATCAATGGGAGGTCTAGATTCAATTTTATTTCATGGCACGAGTGTTATAGCTCTATGGGGTAATGCGAGCACTTATGATACCATGCATTAAAATAGAATTCTAATGTCTATTGTGAAGCTAGGTGCTAGACATTGCAGTACTGCCGTCCTCTGAATTGAGATATGGACAAAAGAGCATTCGCTAAGGTTCCTTGAAAGGAAGATCTATAATCATCAGGTGTTTGGAAACCCTAGCTGATGATTTCATCATAAGGTGCTCTAGTTTAGAGGGAGAACATATGTTGAGGGGGTGTTTGCTTTTCAAAAAATTAAAGATTATTGACGATTCAAGTTTAGATCTTCGTTCTTATTGTGCATGCGAGATGAACAAATAAGGTTAGTTATGATTGAGGCCAAAGCATATCTTAATTTGAGATTATTGGACCGCTTGAGAGTTTGCATGCGGATAACACCTAGCATGAGATTTTCATGTTCCGCACTCATGATTTTAGTATCCATGTAGTTAGGAATGTTAGCATTGTAATTATGCCTAATATTGATTCGATAAATGAGGTGATGATTGACGTGGTCTAGTGCTAGCAGTCCCAATGGACCACATAATTCGAGATACTTTACAGGATCCATTAAAATATCTAGTAAAGCTTTGAACTCATTATGAAAATACTACATAATACATTGAGATGCTATGAATGTCCCAAGTGGGAGAATGTTGGAATTATGGGCCACACATGGTATAGTTCCATCATACAATGCAATGATCAGATTGGATCAATCGCATGACCATCGGGATGGGACCCATATAGTTGTTGGGTATAAACACATTTCATGGGTGTGCTGTTCAATAGGCAACTCTCAATAGATTTGTGCTAGGATATGGCTCTTCTCCAGTGGCTAAATTAAGGAGACGTGGGCTTGGAAGAATCCTATGATGGGTGGGATTTCCTCACAGCCTAATTTATATAAAAAAAGGCTTAACCCCAATAACCCCAATGCATTTTTTCTCAATTGAATTTTTATATACATTTAATTAGCCATTGACATTGGGGTTAAGCCTTTTTTTTTTTCTTTGGAATTTAGCCCTTTTGCCTTGGAAATAGTCCTTTTACTTTGAAAATAACCCTTTTACCTTTAGAAATAAACAATTTTCATTTGAAAGTAGCAACTTTGTTCCCTTTTGAGTTTAAGATCTTTCCTTTATCAAACAATTATTCCATTTCTTTGAAAGATTCTTTTCCTAATTTTGTGAAACTTTGCTTTTCATTTACTTTCTTAAAAATTTAAATTTTGAATTCTTGATTTTAATTTTAAAGTTTATTTTCGAAATTTCTACTTGAATAATGGTTTATAGAAAAAGATTATTCTCTAGAATCTCATGTATGTACTCTTGCATTGCATTGGAATGTTATATATATATATATATATATATATATATATATATATATATATATATATATATATATATATATATATATATATATAATGAAGGGATGTGATGACGAAAAAATTATAATATTTGATTTTATGCATACTCTCATGTCATACTTTACATTAAGAGCGAGATTCTCATGCAGTGTTCTCTTGACTATATGTCAAGGATGATCATTGCATTATGAGTGAGATTATCGAGTGGGGATTCCCTTGACTGTATGTCAAAGATGATAATTACATTAAGAGTGGGATTATCGAGTGGGGGTTTCCTTGACTATATTTCAAGGATGATCATTACATTAAGAGTGAGATTATCGAGTGAGGGTTCTCCTATATGTCTAGGATGATTTGTGCATTATACATTACTCTTGCTTTATATTGAAATCATGGTTTACCTTAACCTTGGAATATATGTTTTACTCTATAAATGTACTTTATATAGATTAATATCATTTATTTAATTGCATTAGAAATCAAGGTTTACCTGTTTCATTTTGAGATTGTGTTACATATCTTTCATCGAGTCCACTTTCAAACTTGTGTTGAAAATGATCTCATTGGGATTGCATAAGCTCACAAAACTTTTGAATACTAAATTTCATGAATAAGTCATGGGAGTGTAAACTTGGGTGCATAGATGTTTTTATTTTATTTTAGAGTTTAGATGTTATTGTAAAGATTTTGGAATGAGAAGTTTATGTATGACTTTGTCTACTAGTTAAGATGACTTAGTGGATGTATATTCCTTAAGCTTATGTTCATGTCTTTTGAATAGATAAATAAATAATTGTCTTTAGTTAAGGTTTATGATGTGGAATATAGTTTTTAAATGTTTATATTATAACTCATGTCTTTGATTGTGGGATCAAGGCCTAACCAACCCGAGTGCCAGATTTTGAGGCATGACACTAAGATACTGCCTAATCCCCCAAACGATAAAATCTCAAAGTAAGGACACGTAGAGACATCGTTGGCTCACCACGAGCCAATGAATGGAGTATATAAATTCAACATACCAGCTATCATTCCAAGGGGCCCAAGGCCAAGAGGAGTCAAAGAGAGACCAACCCTCGAAAGAGATAGGTCAAGGGGTGAAGGTCCTATTCTCCGAAGATTTTGGATATTCGTAATTGTCGTTGAGGTCTTACTTGACTCAGGAGGCCAACCCTGAAAAAATATCCCACTAATGAAGCTAATAAACTTAAGAGTAGGGATGGAATCGAGAATATCCAACCATTTCTTTTGCAGAAAAGGGTGTCTAGTCTCCCATTTTCTTTCTCAATCTTTATCATTTCATTTACTACATTTTTCTTTATTTTTCCTACATGGAGCCAATTTACTTTATGAAGTAAGGTTAGAATCTTTTTATTTTTGCCTCCCCAACTCCTTGTGGGTTATGTGAGGCATGACTATATTTATAATGCTAAAATTCTTCCAAATCCCCTTAAAATTGATAAAATCTCATAAAATAGAGATAACATGTCATACAAGCAAAAGAAGATGCTTAATCCCTTCCTCTTTCGTCACTAATACCCTTAATTTCTATGGTTGTAAATTAATTATAAGAGTCACTTGAGTTAGGGAATCTAACAATTCTTTAACCTGTAAGCGATTATACGGTTTTTAGCTAGCCATAGATTCTAAGCTTTAATAGTCTAGTGGCAGCTCCAAAAATCAAATGTATTTTTATGTCTAAGTCAATACCACACCCCATCTACATAGCACAATCAAATAAGAAAAATTGTTGGGCACTATGCTCCCGCACTGCAGCGTTTACAGTTTCATCTAAACTATGACTCAAGTTTGGATGGTTTGATTTACTTCTACTCTAATTGGGCAAGTACTTAGTGTGTGATATCAAGCATTATAATCTTGATAGAGTATCATATTTTTTCTTGGCCTAAAAAGAGTATGTAATGAAAGGTCGTTGTTAAAAAATTTAACTAAGAGAGCTTATTGTTGGATTAGATATTAAAAGATAGCATAGAAAATGCGATAAATAATTACTTATGAATCAAAATAGAGAGATAGCACATGCAAGTTGAGAAACTGAATAAAATAAAATAAATGAAAATAAAAACTTTGATTGTAGTAGAACTGAAACACGATACTCACACTATCTTAAAGGCAAACCTGACCCTAGAAATTGATGCATTGGGCTGTAACTTATCTATCTCCAGGCGACAACTCTCCTCTTGAAAGAGCAGCTCAGATCAAGTGCACGCGTGATCAAAGCCCCTTGAATGAAGACTTGTAGTTGCTGATTTAACCTAATGTTGTAAAAAGAAAAAAAAATAAAAATTGTCTACTATATTTTCTTTCTTCAAAATAATAATGGTTGGAGTTTTTAAAATTGAGATAAGAGGTAGAAATTAAATTTCAAATTTCAACAGGTCAAGTGGGGGCACGTGACATTAGGAGATGTAACACATGGGATGCATCGCACATTCCTGTGTATGCGTATAACTAACATTTTGAATCAAAAAAATAATTAGAATTTAAAATTTAAAATTAAGATTTTATAAATTAAAAAGTAACACATGAGAAAAACACACACACTCACACAATATGGGCTCTAAAGGCCCTAAATTAGCTTGGTGTGCACGTATGCAAATAAATATATCCCAAAGTCTCTCATAAAGCTGAAAACGAGTCGAGCTAGCTCAAAAAAATCCCTCGAACAAACTCGATTGAACTCGATCTGACTTGACTCGCAGACTGGTTCAGGTCAATTCAAGCGCCTAAACTTGTAGCTAGAAAAAAATTGAGTCGAGTTCGAGCTGGGTCAAGCTCGAGTTGGGTCAAACTTGAATTGACTCGACTCGAAACCAAGATCGAACCTGACTCGAACCCGACGTGCTTGAATTTTATACATATTATATATATATATATATATATATATATATATATATATATTAAAATGTAAAAGTTAAAACCTAAATCTACCCTACTCGATCCGACCCCCCCCCTTCTTTCGCTCTTCCTTTTTTACTTTTACCATACCTAAATGGCGGTGCCTAAGGATTCCCACCCAACCCGACCACTCGACGAGCGACAATGACCCTACCTTTCTCTCATTCTCTAATTTCTTTCTCCTTCAGTCATTCTCTTCATGAATCAAAGAGGTATGTTTGAATCCATTGGCATGTCTATCCATTGGGTTGAGTTATGTTGGGTCGAGGTTGGGTTGCGTCGGGTTGGATCAGGATTGGCTTGGATGGTTAGAGGTTTGGTTGGGTTATGTTAGGTTGGGTAAGGGTTGGGTCAAGGTTAGGTTATGTTAGGTTGGGTCAAGGTAGGGTTGGGTCAAGGTTAGGTTGGGTCAAGGTAGGGTTGGGATGGTTAAGGGGTTGCTTAGGTTGTGTCGGGTTAGGTTATGTCGATTTGGGCTGGGGTGGTCATGGGGCTCTTAGGTTTTTTCAGGTTGGGTCAGGTTTGGATTGCGTCAGATTGGATTAAAGTTTGGCTAGGATGGTTAAGGAGTGGCTTAGGTTATGTCAATTTGGATCAAGGTTGTGTTGGGTTAGACTTGACATTGACATTTGAATTTTGAACGAACTATAATTTATTTCTTATCAATTATGTTGGTTTCATGACTTCACCTAAGAAAATAATTCTTTAATCTATTAACAAAATGCCTTGAGCAGAAATGTCATATGATGAACCATTTGCTGACATTTGGGATTATAGTACCCAAGTCTATTCCCCAACATATGTAAGAATAAAGATTAAATGTCATTTATGTGGAGATAAATTCGTGAATAAAATAATTCGACTTTGAATACACTTATCTAGTCAGGGAGGAGTTGCGAAACCATGTTCCAATGCCTTGCAAGAAGTATGAATTTTATTCCAAACTCTCTTGGACTCAAATAAGAATAAGTCCACCCCCTCCACACCAAATTCAACTGGCCACAAAAAAATATAATAACAAATCTATTATAATAGATGAAGATTTAGAAATAGATATAATGTACTGAATTAGTATGGAAGAAGAAAATGAGAATGTCAGATTAAAAACTCTGTCAGAAAAATAATCGAAAATTGCCTTGAAGATAAGTAAGAAAGATATGGAGGTATCTATATATCGATATCTTCTAAGACAACATGACGACGAGGTACGACTAAGCATAGAAAGTACGAAGATCTATAAAATATCAAAGTTTCTTTTCAGGCTCTCGTAATTCTATAAGGTGTTGAGAACTCTTTATAATTCGACTCATAAATAAGGCTTGAAAAAGTTAACTAAATCTATACAAGAACATGATTGGAAAGTTTCACCATATTCTGATTAAAAATAAGTAAACAATGATCTAAAAGAAGCTAACGCTTCTAAATCTACAAATATATCTCTTGTTGTTGATGAAACTGTAAACACATTAAGTGGATGGGACGACGAAAGCAAGGTATAATTCCTCCAAGTTTTCCCAACCATTGGAAGGGGAAAAATGGATTTTAAGGATTGTTATGTAAGCTTAGTTATGGGGGAAATCAGGGAGAGAGGGTTCACCCTCTTCATCAGAAATATCTCCTTCGACACCAACAAGGGAGACCTAGATCGTATCTTCGGGAAATACAACAAGATTTACGATATTTTCATGCCCTAGAATGCTAAGCTAAATCAACCCAGAGGCTTTGCGTTTGTGAGATTCATATATGCAGTCGATGCTTACGCAGCCATGTGCATCCTAAATGGTAGATTGGTGGATGGGAGGGCCCTAAAGGTGGAAATGGCAAACCTTAGAAAAAACCAGCAAAACCCCAAAAAAACTCTTCCCCTATTGAGACCAATACCCCATAATCCACAGATGGCGACCCAGTCCTTTCTCCGAGTAGCAGTTGCAAATAAACCCAGCTTCCCAAGCCAAACCCTCGGACCTAGCAGAACAAACCCTTCTCACAAGCTTCCACCTCTGCATCGGGACAATCTAATTTTCACAGCTAACTCTAATGAGACTAAGATCAAGCAAAGTAGCTTAACCCTAGTTCTAGTAGCCCATGCAGTAAACGACCAAATTCCCTTAATCTATCTCTCCCAAACCCTGTCCAGATCTAGATACGTGACATCAACAATCAACATAACTCATACAGATTCGGACTCCTTCCTGTTTACATTTGAATCTAGGGAGGAGCTGCTCTCCTTCACCACTGACTATGCCCTGCATGCAAAGGGTATCTCCAGTGTCTAGCCCTAGACCCCTAAATCTCCCCCATCAGAGGTATCTACCTGGATTTGCATGGCATCCCAGCGCATGCTTGGATGGAGTTAGTTTTTGTAGGTCTGGGTTCTACCTTCGATACAATGGTTGAAGTGGACAGATGCTCAACCATTGGCCTCGATCTTTCCGAAGCTAGAATCAAGGTCCAATTGCAGAAGGGAGGAGACATCCACAGCATTAGGAAATTGATAGTAGCATAGGAGGAATACAATATTTGGGGTATCGTTGAGAAATTTCAATCTCCTAGGGACCACTTAGCATGCCCTCAAATCCCAAGAGTCACGTCAAAGATGACCACTAGGGAGTGCATAGAGAGAGCTTTCCACCAACCCGGGCAACCGCCGTGTACCTCCCAGGGCAATAGTTCGATGAAGAGAAACGCATGCAATCTTGCTCCCAAAGATGCTTGTACCAATCAGGACAGACCAGATGCTCGAGAAAAGTCCATAGAGATTCCATCTCTCCATAGTCCAAAATGTGTTTGTGGAAATGTTAAAATGGTTGCACCCATTCAAATGCCTCTCCAATCCTGCACTTCAGCAAAGGATACCTTTACGAGCCTCGGTACCTCCCCTGATGCTCATTCACCTCCATGCCCAGCACCACTTTGTGGAATTGCCAATCCCACGCCACCACATCAGTCTCCCCTAGATGTTGGTCCTGCTAGCCAGGTGAGCTCAGAGGGCCACGTTAAGTCCCTAGAATCTCAAGTGCCTGGCTACCTGGTACATGTTTGTGAGATTGTTAATACTGAATCATCGCCTCAAACTCCCCGTGTAGAGGGTCTATCGGCGCAAGTGAACCCATAGAGCCCGCTCCTACTTTGATCGTTCGAACTTCTTTTCCTGGTGGACGCCCCTCCCAAAGGGTACAAATACCAAACACCAGGGTGTCTTCAGAGGATACATAACTGGTACTCAGGGTGAGGTCTTCAGCTTGTCCCCAGCCACCAAACCGCAGAAAAGATTTAGGAAAGCCTGCAAGGCACTCTCAGAAGGAAACAACCCCATGAAGCTCGTATAAAACTTTGAAGAATTGGAGGAGGGAGGATGCAGACGTCTCTTCCTGGTGTTGAGTGTTAAATATTGCATATTAGACCCCAGTTATTACCTGAATTTACGAACATGATACTGTTTAACGGCCTATTTTAATTGTGTTTGTGATGCAAGGTGTATTTAGGAGCCTGGACTGAAAAGGGGTACTAAAAGCATGGATTTGACGCTTTGAAGACACCAAGGCAAGGGACGGACCCTAGAGGACTATGATCGAGGAGTTTACACGTTAAAGATCTGAGAAAATCAAGCTACTCATGTTAAACAGGCTTGAAAATCGTCCAGAATGCAAGATCATAGGGTTCCTGCCATCCGTTCGGCTTAAAACTTTATATATGGCTTGAGGACCATAAATTAACCGTACATGTCAAATTTCATCCATTGGATCCTTGTGGAAGTGGCCCAACGGATAGATCAGCCCATAAAACATTGATCTGGGGTCCACTAAATATCTGGATATGCTTCAAATTTTGTCTCAATACCTTAATTGAGGTGGTAAGACAAATGGATGGAGCAAATTTCTCACAAACATCACAGTGGACCACACATGTACATCGCATGCACATAGGGTGCACAAAGTCCGCACCACACCAGACCGTGCAGTTTGGTCAAACAGGCTTTGACCATGCTTTCTTTTAAAAAACAAAAACGGACATTATCTTTACGATGTCTGTCCATTTTTTAGTAGTGGGGCCCACCCATCATACATCTTTATGACCTGGACTGTCCACTATGTCCAGAGGCAGGCCATGACCCTCACCTAAGTAGACTTTTGGCCTCATACATGTGTTTACACGAGGATGGTCGAAAAATGCAAGATTAACTATGATTTGGTTTGATACAGTGGACCGCACCAAAATCTAATGAAAATCACTTCTTCACTACTGGTTTTTCTCCAGGAATTCAATGAACGGAGTGGATTTTTCTTCCAGAGCTGATCAGGGGCCCACCGAGCATCACAATGTACTCTGTTTACGCAGCCCCTGCATCTAGGAAATTCATATTTTTTGAGATGTTGTGGGCCACCATCTGTGATTGGATCAGTCATCTGAACCGTCCAGAGTGAGCGCAAGACGTGTCTGACCTTCACCATGAAGTCGGAATGACCATGATAGTTGGGGTTTTACCCGAAAACCCGTTAAAACGTAGAGTGTTGCATTTCACGGCTGCACAATCTAGTTCGCATGGTTGCTTCACTGTCGATTTCATTCCACCACCCCTTGTCCTTATAAAAGGAAGGGAGGACGTGGGTAGCAAGCATCAGATCAGCCATAGAGGCGTGGAGGATAAGGAGACATGAATGAGAGAGAGGCTGAGGCCGTGGACGTGGAGACGATTTCTTTTTTTTTTTTTTTTCTGTTCTTCTTCAATGTTTTTTTTTCTTTCCTTCAGATTTTAGTTAATCATAGCTAGCTAAACCTCTTAGCTAGGGCTAAGAGGGGAAGCTTGTAGCGTGATGGGGTTTTTCTAAAGCTTTGATTTATGTTACATTGAACTCTCTTTGATTTCAGTTTGATTAATAGGAATGCTTTTAGTCTTTAATGGTTTATTGTGACTTACATTACAATGGATCTGTGATGGCTTTAAGCATGTTTTGGTCATTATAGGGACTATGAATGTGGTAGCCTTGTTGTTCACCATCGTCTCACGGGCATGGTTGGGTGCTGGAACCTTTCCTAACGTTCATAACTCCCTTAGATTAGAGGTGGATTGGCTAAATTCTGTTGTTTGCTTTGTCTCATGGGCATGATTTTGTGATGGAATCAATTCTAATTCTCATACCTATCTGCTATTGAAAACTGGATCAAAGGAAGTTTATATTTGGATTATGATGAAATATCTTCCAACTGGATGAAGATGGGACTCTGAGTCTAGTTGCACTTATGAATCAAGCATAGATTTCCCTGATCTCTACAATTGGATCCTTGGCACCCTAGTTTCCCACCTTTGAATTTACAAATTTTAGTTAAAGTGTTTCATCATTATTCTCTTAATTCTCCCTGATTTAGATTACATCTTTACCTAGTTCTAGTTTAAGTTACTTTCAAATTACGTACAAGGTTCAATCCTTGTGGATTCGAGCTTGGTCTTACCGAGATTATTACTTCATCACAACCCTATACTTGGGGTGTGAACAAGTTTTTGGCACCGTTGCTGGGGATTGACGGTTACATTTTTCTGACATTAACTAGTTTTAGAATTAGGTTAAGAGTATGATTTTTTTTTTCTAGTTTCAATTCTAGGTTTAGCTTTTTCTGTTTGACTTTTAGAAACTAACTTAACTTTCTTATTTTGTAGAATTCTGATATAGACCTTCTGAATTGGTAATCTCTTTCTAATTTTTCTATTTTTAAAAACTTTCTAACTCTAGGATTTCTTTTATTTTTATTTTTATTATTTTTAGAAACTAACTTAGCTTTCTAGTTCTAGGTTTAGAAACTTTCCTTTTTTAGAAACTAACTTTCTATTTTTATTTTTAAAAACTCTCTAACTTTAGAGTTTTTATTTTTAGAAACTAATTTCTTTTGTCCTCTTTTGCAGGATCTTAACACAGGAACTTCTAATTTGGTAGTTCCTTCTAACTTCTCCTCCTCTTACTTTCCATACTGCTGTAGGATCATTTCTTTTATTTTCTTATGATTAGATTCAGAGTTAGGGTTTTACCATGGAAGAGTGGGTACGTCAATATGTTGAGATGGATAAAAGATATTGGGGATGAATGTATAATGATTATGATGGAATTCAACCTATACCTCAAGATTTTTCTCAAACCATCATCGAGAAATGACTGGAATATTATGCTCCATCAGTTATAAAGTCCTTACGCGATCATAATTATGAGAATGAAGACTATTATTAACTATCATATTCTCCTACATATGATCCGTATGACTATAACCAGTGAAAACATCAAAATTGGGAAGTTGAACAAACAACATGTTATAATGATTATTCTCTTGGATACCCTACCTTTGAGATCCAAGCAGAACCGATCCAAGAGGATTCATTTTAGCGGAACATGGCCTGTTATGCGGAAATTAGAACTTAATTCGCGCCTCGATAAGATAGAGGAAGATCGTTCATCCCAAGCACAACCCAATCTAGAAATAAAATGCGAGGAAAGTGATCCTAACTCACTTTTAAAGAACTTTGGAATTTGGAATGAAGAGTTGGACTATATTAATGAGCATATGGTTCAATTTTCCGAAGAGTCGATCTCGATGATGGTCCAAAGGAATGATCAAGAAATGTGGGTGTCTTTCAAATATGATGATAGTGACATACTTCACTCGTATAACACACATGATTTCAATGATGGGGGAGAGGTTAGTTTATTTAAACCTCAACCTAATTTAGGAATAGAACGTGAGGAAAGTGATCTCATCCCAAGTGTGCACTGCATGAAATTAGACAATGATGCTTATTGGGATGACAATCATGAATGTTTAGTCCAAATTCTCCTGGAATCAATCTCAAGTATAGTCCAAGTCAGTGATAAAGAAGTACACGAAGTAATCCGTCATAAGGATTTACTCCACTCATTTGACATGGCTAATTTAAATGTGGAGGATGAGCCCCTTACAACTGAACCTTCTAACTCTTGTGAGACATGTTTGGACCACTCCCTGAATTGAATGATGATATGATTCGGGAGAGGAACAAGTTGCTCAATACGACTCTGGAATTTGAAACCACTTAGTTGAGTTTATCATCTAAGTTGTACACGTCTGACAATTCTTGCTTCGACTGAGTAGTTTCAATGAATAGAGTATTCACATCAATGCTTCCCTTGTTGATTTTCAATTTATCTGTGCATGGAAAAAGCAAGAGAGCATGCGTGCATCCATTTTCAGAGACAATGGAATTCTTAGGTAGATCATCACGAGCTTCAATATGGAAAATAAGTCACTCTTAGTCGAATTTCCTAACTCTTTGAATGATTGCTTGGCACACTTTGCAGATTCAAATGATCTCATGATAAAAGACATAGTGAATGCCTTGCAAAATAATATCTCGGTAGCTGTCACGGACCAAGAAAACCCTTATGCTGAAGCCCCTCCTTCCCCAGATCTTGAACGTTTACCATTAAAGGAGGGGCTGAGAATTGAACCAGAGTCTGAAACTTCGGACTATGTTGAGGCTATATCACTTTCTGAAAATTTTTCTAAATTATATTTACTTGTAGTCTTTGATTCATCATGGGATACTAACTTTGACACTTTTTTTTTCACAGGTGAATCATATATACTTTGGATACCTTAAACAAGTGAACGATAAATTGTTGCTGAGGTACATAAGTTTCTCTGGACATTCATGCTCCAGGGCATCCAAGCTTATTGCAAAAAGGAATTTTGGATGACCCTGTTGAGAAACCTACTTAGAAATTTATCACGATATTGGCCAGAATAGGAACCTTGCAGCATGACTGAGTAGCTTTCCCCTGCTTTCATAGGACTAGGATAGTTTGCTTGATACCGTTTTAGGATAGTCGGCTTTATGCCGTTAGGTTTGTTTGCTTTCTTAGTTGTTTTAGGATAGGTTGCTTTCGTTGGTTTCACTCTTGTGCTGATTCGCTCTCACGCTGATACTTCTTTGGAAAGGCCGTTCAATTTCCTCATCATGTACTATCTTTCCATCACTTCTTTTTTACTTTCGTTGTCCCATGTGCATTGCATGCTCATATCTTTTACATTGAGGACAATGTAGATTTTAGGTTGGGGGTGGGAGATTATGTTATCTAATCAGTGTTTTTTTCGGTCTTGAGTAAAAATTATGAAAATTTTTAACATTGTTCTCGATATTCTTGTGAATTTGAAGTGATTTTGAAGGATAGTCGCGATTTGAGAAGTATACGATACGAAGTGTTGGGGATTTATGTCTCTTGGATTTAGCTATCTAATAGATTCCACAGTTGAGTTCGAATTATTAATCCATGATTAGAAGTTGTAAACATTGATTGAATCATGATTTCACATGTCACATCTCGCTTACACATTAAAGTTTCAGTTCAATATTAAAAGGATAACTTGGTAATCACTAAGCATGGAAGGAACCAGCCTGAGAAATTTAACCATCATACTTAATAAGAAGATAGAAAAAAAAAAGAAAAAGAAGAATTGAAGAAAGAAGAAAAGAAATAAATACCCAACTCCAAAACAGTTGCCTATGGAAAGGGTTGGGCAAATGGTCTTTACCATAGGTTTGCTCCCTATAGGTGAAGGTTCGATTCCCTAAGGTTGACATGGCATGAAAGTCGCTGATGAAAAAGATGATCTGTAAGGCAAGTTCTGGTTTAAGTTTTGGGTGTCCTGAATGCTCTTGTTGGTTACCAATGATATCATGAAGTAGAGAATTGAATCTTCGAGGGTGATAAGTCGAGGTTACACAATACACCCATGGATTTTAATGTTTAGAAGTTTTCTAATTGATGGATTAATACTTTGGACTTGATTATGAAGTTTACCATGTGCTTGAGTCCGGGAGAAAGTAATGCCCAACATTCATGAATCTTAGAATTCTAGTATATGGATTGTTTTTCAAAAATCACTTGAGTTTATAGAAATTGTCCTATAATTCTCAACTTATTTTTTGTATACTTTGCTTGGGACTAGAAAAACGCAGGTTGGGAGTTGTGTTAAGGGTCAAATATTGCACATTAGACCCTAGTTACTACCTGAATTTACGAATATGATACTGTTTAACGGCCTATTTTAATCGTGTTTGTGATGCAAGATGTATTTAGGAGCATGGGCTGAAAAAGGGTACTAAAAGCATGGATTTAATGATCTGAAGACACCAAGGCAAAGGACGGATCTTAGAGGACTAAGATCGAGGAGTTTACACGTTAAAGATCCTTAAAAATCAAGCCACTCATGTTAAACGGGCTTAGAAATCGTCTAGAATGCAAGATCACAAGGTTCCCGCCATCTGTTCGGCTCGAAACTTTATATATGGCCTGAGGACCATAAATTACCTGTACATGTCAAGTTTCAGCCATTAGATCCATGTGGAAGTGGCCAAACAGACATATCAGCACATAAAACATTGATTTGGGGCCCACTGGATATCTGGATATGCTTCAAATTTTGTCTCAACACCTTAATTGAGGTGGTAAGACGGAAGGATGGAGCAGATTTCTCACAAACATCACAGTGGACCCCACATGTACATCGTATGCACATAGGGTGCACAACGTCTACACCACACCAGACCGTGCAGTCCAATCAAACAGGCTTTGACTGTGCTTTCTTTTAAAAAACCAAAAAACGGACAGCGTCTTTACACTGTCCATCCATTTTTTAGTAGTGGGGCCCACCCATCATACATCTTTATGATCTGGATCGTCCATTGTGTCCAGAGGCGAGGCATGACCCTCGCTTAGGTAGACTTTTGGCCCCATACACGTGTTTGCACGAGGATTATCGAAAATTGCAAGATTAACAGTGATTTGGTTTGATACAATGGACCGCACCAAAATTTGATAAAAACCACTTCTTTCCTACTGGTTTTTCGCCAGGAATTCAATGAACGAAGTGGATTTTTCTTCCAGAGCTGATTAGGGGCCCACCGAGTATCACAACGTACTCTGTTTACGCAACCCCTGCATCCGGGAAATTCAGATTTTTTGGGATGTTGTGGGCCACCGTTCGTGATCGGATTAACCATCTTAACCATCCAGAGGGAGCACAAGACGTGTCTAACCTTCACCATGAAGTCGGAATGGCCATTATAGTTGGGGTTTTCCTTGAAAACCCGTTGAAATGTAGCTTGTTACATTTCGCAGCTGCACAGTCCGGTTCACACGGTTGCTGCAGCTACCAACTTCATTCCACCGGTCCTTGTCCTTATAAAAGGAAGGGAGGACGTGGTTAGCAAGCATCAAATCAGCTGTGGAGGCGTGAAGGATAAGGAGACATGAATGAGAGAGAGGCCGAGGTCATGGACGTGGAGACGGTTTTTGTTTTTTTTTCTTTTCTTCTTCAATTTTTTTTTCTTTCCTTCAAATTTTAGTTAGTCATGGCTAGTTAAACCTCTTTGCTAGGGCTAAGAGGGGAAGCTTGTCGTGTGATGGGGTTTTTCTACAGCTTTGATTTATTTTACGTTGAACTCTCTTTAATTTCAGTTTGATTAATAGGAATGTTTTTAGTCTTTAATGGTTTATTGTGACTTAAATTACAATGGATCTGCAATGGCTCTGAGCATGTTCTGATCATTATAGGGACTATGAACGTGGGAGCCCTATTATTCACCATCGTCTCACGGGCATGGTTGGGTGATGGAACCTTTCCTAACATTCATAACTCCCTTAGATTGGAGGTGGATTGGCTAAATTCTATTGTTTGCTTTGTCTCATGGGCATGGTTTTATGATGGAATCAATTCTAATTCTCATACCTATCTGCTATTGAAAACTAGATCAAAGCAAGTTCAGATTTGGATTTTATTGAAATATCTTCCAACTAGATGAAGATGGGACTCTAAATCCAGTTGCGCTGATGAATCGAGCATAGATTTCCCTGATCTCTACAAGTGGACCCTTGGCACCCTAGTTTCCCACCTTTGAATTTACAAATTTTAGTTAAAGTGTTTCATCATTATTCTCTTAATTCTCCCTGATTTAGATTACATCTTTGCCTAGTTCTAGTTCAAGTTACTTTCAGATTACGTACAAGGTTCAGTCCCTGTGGATTCGACCTCGGTCTTAGTGAAATTATTACTACATCACAACCCTATACTTAGGGTGTGAACACCTGGAATGCATTCAACTAGAGATCAACAATTTTTAGAGATAACCTCTAGCTCTCGGTGGACCTCTCCCCATTTTTTCTAAATTGCCCTGTCCACTTTTCTCAGAGGGTAGATCTATGGAGGGTAGCTATTCAGTAGAAGTCTCCAGACTCCCTCCCAATAGGTAATTGTTTAGCTCTAGAGCCTATATATCCACCTACCTCCCCTAGCGCGAGAGTTAGCCAAATCAAGGCCACACTTATGGGGTGAACCGGGAACTCAACTGAGTGATATTGGCTGCTCCTCACGCCGAATTCCTGTCAACTAGGGAGGGGCGAGGAGAATGGGAGGGTGGTACCAAACTCAAGACATATCATAAAGGGTAGCGGGCCACCTCGCTCTTTAGTAGACAAGAAGCAAGTTGGAATGGGAGGCTCAGAAAAATCAAGTGCAGAGTGTTGTTAGCCGAGCAGGAGATCAATAGATAATCTTCTCATCTGGAACGCTCGAGGTGTAAGAAATCCTCCTACCATCAGGACCTTAAAGCGCCTTATGAATTAGTTCAACCTAGTGATTGTGGCGATCCTAGAATCGATGCTCAGGGATGAGAAGTGAGTCAAAATCGAACTCAAGTTAGGCTTCAACAACTCTATCTCCAATACAACCCAAGGAGGTAAAGTGTGGGTTTTTTATGCTTCTTTCCTTTCTGTTAAGATTATTGCAGCTACAAACCAAATGCTCTCGGTTGCGGTTGGATTTCTGGGTAATCCAACTACAGCAATGGCATCCTTTATCTATGCTAAGTGCGTGCACATTCGGTGGAGAGCCTTGTGGGACCGACTTAGTGCATTATCAGTATCTTCGTCCATCCCATGGTTTGTGGTTGGCGACTTCAACTCAGTTCTTTCCCAGGATGAGAGAAGAGGAGCTAGCATGTTCAACAGTCAAAGTTCTTATGAGTTTGGGGAGGGGTTGAACAGGGCGGGTCTCATGGACGCAAAATTCTCGGATAACAAATTCACTTGGTGTAATAACCGGAGCGGCCAAGCTAGAGTTTGGGCTAGGTTAGATAGGATTTACTGTAATAAATCCTGGCTATCCTTGTTCCTGAGTTTTCAGGTTGAGCACTTAGACAGGATAAACTCAGACCACACCCTCTACTGTTGTCTTTTCCCACTCAGCCAAACTCCTTCCCCAAACCATTCAGATTTCAGAGAATGTTGATGGCTCATGAGTCGTTTCAGGATCTAGTCAAGCAGGCATGGGCCATCACATCGCTGGCGAGCTGATGCAGATCCTCCAAATCAAAATGAAAAATGTTAAATCAGCCTTGATTAGATGGAATAGAGAGGTTTTCGGGAACATCTCCACCAACATTAGGAAGGTAGAAGAGGAACTTATCATGACTGAGAAGATTGCGCAATGCATGGGCAGCCAGGAAGCCCAACAGGTCCTCAACCTGGCCAAGATTAAATTGGCTAATCTCGAATTACATGAGGAAATTTTGTGGAAATAGAAGGCCAGAAATCACTGGCTACCGAAGGGTGACAAAAATATTAAGTTCTTCCACAATTCGACGACCGATCGGGCCAGAAGATCTCGTATCCAGGAGATTAAGTTAGAAGATGGATCGGTGGCTACAGACCATCAGGCGATCAATTAGGCAAGGGTAGATTTCTTCTCCTCACTCATGGCAGCGTCTCCTACGTCCTCACCTGGCGATCTGTTGGAGGCTCTCCAACCTTCCATTTCTGATGAAGACAACGCCATGCTGACGGAAGGGCCGTCCAGTAAGAGACTCTGGCAGCTGTGAAGAGTCTTCCGACGGATGGGGTTCCAGGGCCCGATGGTTTTACTAAGGCATTTTTTCAGGGCTATTGGAGAATTGTAGGGCAGGATATCCTACCAGCAGTTCGTTCTTTCTTTGCCAGTGGATCCCTTCCAAGGGCTTTCACATTAACTCTCATCTACCTTATCTCAAAGTCCATGGCGCCCAATAAATTTGCTGACTTCTGCCTAATCATCTTGTGCAACTGCATTTACAAGATATGCTCGAAGATTATAG
This sequence comes from Magnolia changhungtana, assembly GCA_030180095.1. Classification (NCBI taxonomy): domain Eukaryota; kingdom Viridiplantae; phylum Streptophyta; class Magnoliopsida; order Magnoliales; family Magnoliaceae; genus Magnolia; species Magnolia changhungtana. Next base: position 3,547,604 of record JASAUF010000336.1, read on the forward strand.
AGGATAGGCTTAGCACGATCCTTCCCAATATTATCTCTGTGGATGTTCACTCCCCAAGTTTAGGGTCATGATGTAGTAATAAACTCGGTGAGACTAAGGTCGAATCCCAAGGGACTGAAACCTGTACGTAGTCTGACACTAAATAGAACTAGAACTAGATTAAGATGAAATCTAAATCATATATAATTGAGGGAATAATGATGAAATATTTATCTAAAATTTAGAGAATTCAGACATAGGAAACTAGGGTGCCAAGGATCCACTTGTAGCAATTGGGAAGTTACTTTGTATTGATTCAGGGACACAACTGGAATCAGAGTCCTATCTTATCCAGTTGGTAAGAAGAGATTTGTCAGATCTCTGAACTTTTCGTGGATCTAATCATCAACAGATACGATTGGTGCAGATTTGGAAGTGATCCCGTCACCAAACCATTAAAACTAAAAACATTCCTTATAATCAACTAGACTTCATGAGAGTTCAATAATCATGAATCAAAACAAAGCTACCATCCTAATCACGCTACAACCTTCACCTCTTAGCCCTAGCTAAGAGGCTTAGCCCAACATGATTGGACTAGATCACACAAAATTATTACTTTTTTTTTTTAAAAAAAAAACAGCAGATAAAAACTCTAAAAAAACTAATCATATTGTCTCTCTCGGCCTTCACAGCTGCACAGCTCCTGGCTTGAATGCCCCCTTCTCTCCTTTTTTTTTTATATATTTTTTTATTATTATTATTATTTTTTTAACAGCAGGGAAGTCGGCTATTTGTAGATCCTCCTGGAGTCGGAGAACCGTCCTTCTTTAAGGTCGGTTTTCACAACCGACCTTGTTTCACAGTAAAAAACCAGACCCAACTTGCGTCGAGTTGCTTTTTGAGTGGCTGATTACCCCATCCTTCTGATATGGCTTCATAGATAGGGTCGGTACCACCTCCTCGAGGCTTTGGATGGTCAGGATCATGACCATGATTGACATACAGCCCACAACGACCGCATTTCATGGACGCAGAGCCTGCTGCGTAAATTAGTTGGTGTTGATGCTTGGTGGGGCCATGATTGAAGTCAGTGGATAAATCCACACCGTCCACTGGATGTGCGTCGAAAAACCAGTTAGAAATACATGGTTTCAGATTGCATTCGGTGTGACCTACAGAGTTTTTCATACTGTCATCTGTCCTATGTTTAGACGGTTGAAATCTGATACCCGCTGTCTCCTAAAATTCCATCCTCTAGGATTTAGTAAAACAGACCTTGGGATTCTAATGGACGGTCTGGATTGGACCTTCAGGTCATCATGGTGGCCCACAACCGTCCGTCCGTAACTCCCTGTTCCGGGTTTCACAGCAGAAGAAATGGGAAGAAGAGACCTTCCGTTTTCGGATTCTTACGGTCAAACAATGCTAGTGCACCTTTGTGCGTGCACGCTCATGATCCTCTGTGGGGTCGAAGTGATGTTTATAATGAATCTGCGTGTCTATCCATTTTGTCTCCCTAGTTAAGGGGTTGAGACTAAAAGTGAAGCACATCCAGTTATTAGGCGGGCCCCAAATCAGGGATATGGGAGGCTGATCTATCCGTTGGGCCATTTTTAGAGGGATCCAATGGATGAAATTTGACGTGTACGGTTAATTTATAGACCCCAGGCCATGTATGAAGTTTCGAGCTGAACGGATGGTGGGAACCCTATGATCTTGTATTCTGGATGACTTTCATGCCACTTGAACTTCAGTTTCTCGATTTTCTCGGATTTCTGGTATGTTAATTCATCGATCTTGGTTCCTTGGGGTCCGTCCCTTACCTTGGTGACTCATGAGCGTTAAATCCATGCTTTTAACATCCTATTTCAATCTAAGCTCGTAAATACACCCTACATCACAAACATGATTAAATCGGGCCGTTAAATAGTACCATGTTTGTAAATCCAGGTAATAACTGGGGTCTGATATGCAATATTTGACCCTCAACACAACCCCCAACCAACATCTTGCTAGTCTCGAGCAAAGAATGCGAAAAATACATTTGAGAATTACAGGATGATTTCTTTGAACCCAAGTGATTTTTGAAAAACTATCCAAATCCTAGAATTCTAAGATTCATGAATGTTAGGCATTACTTTCTCATTGACTCAAGCGCATGGTAAATTCCATAGTCAAGTTCAAAGTATTAGTCCATTAATTAGAAAAATTCTAAACATTGAGTTCCGTGGATGTATAGTGTAATCCCGGCTTACCATCATTAAGAGATCCAATTGTCAATTTCCATCATAACATAGATGATCCAAAGAGCATTCAGGACAACCAAAACCTAAACCAGAACTTGTCTTACAATTCTTCTTTTCATTCTTTCAGCTTTTAATTTTTCCATTGAGGGGGAGGGGAATCGAATCTGCACCTGTAGGGAGCAAACCTATGATGAAGATCGCACACTCAACTCTTTCCTAATGACAACTATTTTTTAGCTGAGTATTCTTTTTTTTTTCTTTCATTCTTTCATTCTTCTTCTTCTTTTTTTTTTTCAAAAACTTCTTTTTCTTTTTCTATATTCTTCTTATTGAACATGATGGACAAATTCCCCAGGTTAGTTCCTTCCGTGCTTAACAATCACCAAGTTACAATTCAATATCGAACTGAAACCTTAATGTGCAAGCGAGATGTGTCTTGTGAAACTATGACTCAATCAATGTTTAAAACTTCTAATCATGGATTAACAATTCAAACTTAACTGTGAAATCTAACGGATAACTGAATCCAAGAGTCATAAATTACCAACATCACTTATCTTATAATTCTAAATCAAATATAGTCGTCTAAATCACTTCAAATTCACAAGAAATTTCAGAAAATTTTTTTGAAAATTTTAAAAAAATTTCGCAAATTTCTGCTCAAGACTAAGAAAACACTGATTAGGAAACCTAATCTCCCACCCCCAACCTAAAATCTACATTATCCTCAATGTAAAAGATATGAGCATGCAATGCACATGGGACATCGAAAGTAAATGAGAAGTGATGGAAAGATAGTACCTAGATAACGAATAGAGAGAGACTTTTCCATAGAGATCTCAGCATGAGGGCGGGTTAGCACGAGATTGAAAACAACTAACTCAAACTATCCTAAAACAATGTAGGAAGCAAACTAACCTAATGACATAAAACCGACTATCTTAGAATAGCATAAAGCAAATTACCCTAGGAAATAGCGGTGAAGACTGCTTTAGTTGAAGTAGGAATATGCCAATATGTCCTAGAGGGGGTTAAATAGGATTTTTTAAAGTTTTTATGGTTAATTTAAAATTCTATTACACTAATCCTAACAACAAGTACGTATTAGGATTACTCAAAAGTAACTCTAGTGGCTTCCAAGCCCAATAGAGGATCCAATCACAAACTATTTAAGAAGTAAAAAATATGCAAACTAGTTTATGATGGATATGACTATGTATGTGTGTGAGATGTGATCTCAGATATTCAAATATGAAAATATTAAAGCGAATCACACAACCCAAAGAATAGCAATCTCAAACACAGTCATTTTTATAGTGGTTCGACTACTTGTCTACACCACTCCCAGTAACCGCACTCAACCCTTGAGTGTACCGGATTATACTAAGGAGGTTTCACAGCGGTTCACCTCAAACCTAAGGTTTTAAATCAGGTTCACCTTCAACCTTTACAACCTACAGCTAGGCTGACTATTTATGCTCCCTGAGCAAGGGTCAACACATAGCACTCGGTTTTAGGCACACTGGCCAAGGATCCACACAAGGAACCTCTGTTTATGCTCCCTGAGTAAGGGTCAACACATAGCACTCGATTTTAGGCACATTGGCCAAGGATCTACATAAGGAACCTACCTGTTTATGCTCTTTACAGAGCAAGGGTCAACACAATGCACCCACCATATACACTCCCGCCGAAGGCCTCCTACGAGGGCTTACAAAGGTGAGAAACACCTTAGACCCAATCTTAAAAAGGAATGATCACAAGTGTCCTCTGGACTCTAATAACTTACAAATAAGTGGATGAGTCCCATTCAACAAGTTGACAAAGATCTTCTCCTTGTTGATGAAGAATCTTCGGCTTCCTTGATCCGCAACACAGATGATGTACCAATACGAGGCTTCGGGTTAGGTCAAGGTTAAGACAGAATCCTACTCTATAAAATGTTTTCCTATAAGGAAGATAGAGTGATTCTAATTATGCATTCAAGGCATCCTAGCTTAATGATTTGCCAATAAGGTAGTAGCTGGTGGATCCTTAAATGTGGAAGTTCATTCTCCGATCCACTCTATTGAATAATAATGATGAGGGTGGATTAGAGGATGAACTTCCCTGAGAGATAGGGCTCTGGGTATATGATCTAAGGTAAAACACTCAAAAGCAGTCTCTTCTTTCTCTACCAGCAACAATAGAAAAGTCCTCTTTATATAGGCAAAAGGTTCCGACGAATATAAAACGGTCACATTTATGATAGAGTTCAATATCATCGAGTGGGTTCGATATCATCGAGTGTATACTCTCGATAGCATCGATGGTCCGCTCGATGACACAAACTCAAATGTCATACGCTATTGAAACCTCTTGCTAGCTGGTCGATGGAATCGAAACAAGTGTCGATGTCATCGGATTTTAAACTTCGATTCAATCGATACTAGTGTCGATTCATTGACATTTGAAAATGAAAGAGACTTGACATGAAAATTTTCAGGTTTATAAGAATGATCGAGGAACCTTCGAGATCTTCAGAATTTGAATGTCGATGATATCGATAACTGTGTCGAGGCATCGATAAATCAAACGAATTTCTCATTAAGCTTGTTGGACAGTCTATATCCTTGTTCGATGTCATCGAAATAGTATCAATATCAACGATATTTGAATATCGATTCTATCGAGTGACCCTCGATCATAAATAAACTATCCTATAAGATTTTGCTGGAAAACTTGGTGCCCAAGACCGATATCATCGAGAGCCTTCCGATATCATCGAGATTTGAATTTCGATGGTATCGAGGAGGCTTCGATATATCAATGCACATATGATATTCTTAAGAAAAAATAAGGGCACCGGAGATCTGCCTATCAATATTATCGAGTAACTTTCGATGGACTCGAGATTTGAATATCGATGATATCGATAGTATATCGATGCACCGATAAATCCATCCAGATGTACATGTGGTTGCTGGACACTTTTGTCCTCATTCCGATGGAATCGATTTATCATCGAGGACATCGACAGCGCAGGTCGATCATATCGAGATGTGTTTCGATAAAATCGACAAAGTAAGAAAACTTAGAGATTTTCTGATTTTGAAAAAGTTTTCTTAACTTAAAACCCTATGATGTTCTAACTTGTTTGAAGGGTTTTATTTACCTGGTGTTTTGGGACATGGGATGTGAGGCTTGGATTTACCTGTGGCGAGCTTGCACACATCCGGTTGATGCAGATGCTTTAAATTGATCTTCCTTTGAGGCTTTTTAGTCCCAATGACTCAACATTCACGCTAATTGACAAAACAGGGTACTTTCAATCTCCCCCTTTGTCAATTACATGAGAAAATACCGAAACACCCTAGAATAGTATCTAGACAAACACATCCTAAATTGCATGTACATGCATTTTACACAATTTTACAATTTCTATTGAAACCATGTACACAACCTAGTAACTGCTCCCCCTAACTGTGCACTCCCCTTATCTTGGTGTAGCTGCTCCCCCTAACACTTGCAACACCATTCAAGCAGATATACAATTTTCCGTTCGGGGTGTTTGAACTCTTCTCCCCCTTTTTGTCAGTCATTGACAAAGATAGTGCAGTTGATATTGACTGAAGTTTAAAGCAGTGTGGGAGATCCAACATCTAGAGAGCATACATATATAGATGTATAATGATTAATTCAGTTTGAGTAGACATCATTTTCAAAAATTATGGATGCATATCAGATTAAATAAAGCAGTGATACAAGCAGATAAAATAATCATAAAAAACATCACATGCATTCCATATCAGAAGCTAGATAAACTAGGGAATCTTAAAATATAACCATGGCAGTAAAAATATGAATTATACTCAGCCATAGCCAAAAGTATCCAAAAACATATCTATACTGCTCAAGGTTGCCAGTAGTATAATGTTAAAATCAAAAGAGAACAAGTCCCCATCATGGGCAACAACAAAAAAAATAAAAATAAAAATTGTTAGATTTATCAATTGAATAGCCATCTCATACACACGTAAAAACGTAGGGCAATTAAAAAGATATCCTTGCCCAACGTTGCGCTGAGAATTAGAGTGTTGAGATGGCATGAAGGCCATTGATACTACGGGGCTGATGATGATGGTACTGCATCATCTCTACGACAGATAAACAAGTCGATTAATTGCTGGACTGACTGTTGGACGCTAGACATCATCTTTTCAAGTGCGAAAAATCTCACATCATGTCCCCCTAACTTATCTTCTATCCGAGCTAAACCACGTTGCATCGTACCAACTTTGTCTTGGTGGAACTTGACATGCTGAGTTGGAACTGAACCACTTGGTTTAGGAGCATACTGTGGATTTACTGGATCTACACTAGTTGGAGCAGTGCCTTCCCCCATTTTTTCATCTTCATGAATAGCCTCCTTAGAATCCTCATCCTTATACTCGTGAAACAAAAGATCCGATTTTCATATATTGACCTTGTTAAAATGTTGAAGAGGACGTACAGGATCACTTGTTTGAAGGATACCAATTTTATCACAGATTTCATGGATGATGTGAGGAGAGGGTAAGTATACTGCTCTGGACTAATGGATGATGCTTGCTATTTGGTGGAGTATCAAGGTAGGTAGACAAAGTTTGAGTCCAATGGTGACACAGTATATGATCATGGTCATAAATCCGGTAAGATCAGAATATTTTGGTCCATGAGGATAAGCATTTGAACAAAATATCTTATGCAAGACGTAGTATCGAGGGTGTAAATATTTTGCTTTTAGGGCATTTCCCTGATACCATGGGATATCTAGACCTTGACACAGGAATTTAGTAATTGAAGATTGAGTGATAGGATTTTTGAGATCAAGGACAGACAATCCAATTGGGGACAAGGTTAAGTCGAGAATGAAAGCAATGGATTCTACAGTAATCTCAATACCATCATCTCCAACTGTGATAGTAAACGATGGTGGTTCTAGTGTTGGAGAGTGACAATATGCAAAGAACCGATAAGTCCGCTCATTGTGGCATGCTCCCCCAAAATCAAGTAGTGGAAGCCGGTCGATTGCCTCTAATAGAGCTTCTATATTGTAGGGTTTTATATAGTTCTTGTCAACCCTACGCTCACACACTAGACGCCATCCAGAATATTTTTCAAGAATGTGTGGGGAGGATTTACAACAGTATCTGGTGATGCTGGCGCTGTAGTCAAAGTTGCTCTATGTGATGACTGCATCCTGCCCTTTCCTCTTAAAGTCACGATTTTCTTTCTACTAGGCCGAGATGATTCACCGATGATTGGACCCTTTCCTTTTTCCATACTCATTAGGATAGCTCGGAAGAAGGCGTTGAAGGAGACAGGTTTCTGAGAATCTTGTCAACCGACCAAAAAATTTCTAAAAGGGAGGATCTCAACACAACAAGATATACTTTGAGGAATCAAGAATATGTGTTAGAGATATCCTGAGTTCGAACACTTTAGATAGCATGTAGTTGACCTACAATGAGAGCCATGGAAGAGAACCCCAAAGAAAATCGAGAAGGAAGGCCAAGAAATGATTTTTCCAGTTCGTCGGCCTTTTATCAGGCGGTGAGGTTTGATAACATCGATCGTTGTTTCGATGACATCGATATGCCCTATTTGATTTTATCGAAGATGTCTTCGATAACATTTTTGATTTCGTTACTTTTCAAATTCTGTCGATGATATTGTCCTTGATCGATTTAATCGTAACCTATCGACGGACATATCGAAGGTATATATTTTTCAATTTTTCTGCATTTTGACAAACTTTCCTGTATAATGAAATATACCTTTAAATCGATCAGTATGTATAGCAAAATCTTGTACAAGTTTTGTACAAATCAAAATTATAAACATCAAGATGTTTACGTATAAAAGATGAGGTGAGATACCTTAGATATAACATGAAGAGTTCAACAAAATTGCATCATTTCAGCAAATATCCAAATCTCGATGCTTGACCTAGAATTGTTTTTCTATGCTCAATAATTTTGGGCATAGAGATCATTCGCTACAAAAAAGAGGGTTTTTAGTGACGAAACGCATTTTCGTCGCTAAAAGTGAGATTTTAGTGACGACGAAACTTTTCGTCGCTAAAACTAGTGCATTAGACTTTTAGTGACGAAAATTTTCACCGCTAAATGCTCCACACATTTTACATCGATGTGGAATAAATTTCTTTTAGCTGCAAAAATTTTTGCTGCTAAAAATACTGTATGAGACTTTTGGCGACGAAAACTTTCGTCGTAAAATATTCTAAACATTGTCTTAAACTTTTAGCGGCGAAACTTTTCGCGGCTAAAAGTCTTGTACGGTACAAGACTTTTAGCGGCGAAAATTTTCGCTGCTAAAACTCTTAAAGTTTACAAGACTTTTCGCAGTGACAATTTTCGCTGCTAAAACTAAACTAACATATCTTTTAGCGACGAAAAGTTTCGTCGCCAAAACTTTCTTTTTTTAAAAAATTATTCCAGTTCAAAATACGTACAATATTCTGAATATACTCCTGTTAACAATATATTCCATCATATTAATCCTGATATACACATTTCATCACATTCACATTCACATTAATTGAAACCCAAACAACATAAACTTTTAGTGGCAAAAATGTTCGTCGCTAAAAAATACTATACAAGACTTTTAGCAGCGAAATTTTCGCTGCTAAAAATATTTTCCAAAAGATTTTAGCAGTGAAAATATTTGCAGCAAAATAAATTTTCCAAGACTATTAGCTGCGAAACTGTTCGCCGCCAAAAAATTTCATAGACTTTAAAAATAAAATTTTCATTCGCCGCAAAAAAACATTTTCAAGATTTTAGCAAATGAAAAATTATCATTTGCTAAAAAATCTAGGACTTTTAGCAGTGAAAATTTTCACCGCCAAAAAAATTTCCAAGAATTTTTAGCAGCGAAAACTTTTGCTGCTAAAAATTGTTCCACTTTTAGTGACGAAAATTTTCGTCGCTAAAAGTTTTTTTTTTTTTTTTAAATATGCAGCTCAAAATTCCGTACAAAATTCCTGATATACACCTGTTAACAATATATTTCATCATATTCATCCTAATATACACCTGTTATATAATATATTTCATCATATTGACATTCACATCCAGCTAAACCCAAACCCAAACATAAACTACATTCATCCAAACACAAACAATCTTATCTGCATCACATTCATTCACGCATAAATACATAAAAATTTTAACATTAACAAATAAACAAAAAATCACAAAGATGAAGGCGGAGGTGGTGGGGCATCGGTGGGTAAGCGTGCAACGAAAGTCTGAAACATCTTCGTCATCCGTCGCTCATGCTCCACCCGCATCTCCTACATCCTCCTCTCATGCTCCTCCCTCTGCCTCACCAACTCCTCCTCCATCCTCCTCTGCCTCGCGAGCTGATCCTCTATCCTCCTCTCCTGCTCCTCGCTCTGCCTCGCCAGCTCCTCCAGGTTTAAGTTTAGGTTTAGGTTTAGGTTCAGGTTATAAGTATAGGTTTTGGGATTTGAGAATAGGTTTAGGGTTTAGGGTTTAAGGTTTAGGAAATCAGGTTTAGGCTTGGGTTTCAAGTTTAAGCTTAGGTTAAGGTTAGGGAGTTGAGATTAGGATTAGGTGTAGGTTTAGGTTTAGGGATTTGAGAATACATTTAGTTTTTAGGTTTAGGTTTAGGTTTTAGGTTTGGGTTTAGGTTTTAGGTTATAAGTTTAGGTTATAGGTTTAGGTTATAGGTTATAGGTTATAAGTTTAGGTTATAGGTTTAGGTTTTGGTTTTAGGTTTAGGTTAAGGTTATAGGTTTAGGTTCGATTTAGGTTTAAGTTATCGGTTATAGCGTTGGAATTGAGAATAGGTTAAGGTTTAGGTTCGATTTAGGTTTAAGTTATGGGTTATAGCTTTGGGAATTGAGAATAGGTTAAGGTTTAGGTTTAGGAAACTGGGTTCGGGTTCGGGATCAGGTTTGGGTTTTCAAGTTTAGGTTTAGGTTTAGGTTTAGGTTAGGGAGTTGAGATTAGGATTTGATGTAGGTTTAGGGTGAGGGATTTGAGAATACATTCAGGTTATAGGTTTTAAGTTTAAGTTTTAGCTTATAGGTTTAGGTTATAGGTTTTGGTTTTGGTTTTGGTTTTAGGTTTAGGGTATAGGTTAAGGTTAGGTATAGGTTTAGGTTATAGGTTATAGCTTTGGGAATTGAGAATAGGTTATGGTTTAGGTTTAAGAAACTGGGTTCAGGTTCGGGATCGGGTTTAGGTTTGGGTTTTCAAGTTTAGGTTTAGGTTTAGGTTAGGGAGTCGAGATTAGGATTTGGTGTAGGTTTAGGTTTAGGGTTTGAAAATAGGTAAAGGTTTAAGTTTAGGAAATCGGGTTCGGGTTCGGGATCGGGTTTAGGCTTGGGTTTTCAAGTTTAGGTTTAGGTTTAGGTTAGGGAGTTGAGATTGGGATTAGGTGTAGGTTTAGGTTTAGGGATTTGAGAATAGGTTAAGGTTTAGGTATAGGTTTAGGTTTAGGTTCGGTTTTAGGTTTAGGTTAAGGTTATAAGCTTAGGTTAAGGTTTTGGTTTTGGTTTTAGGTTTAGGTTATAGGTTTTTGTTTAGGTTGAGGTTATAGGTTTTGGTTTAGGTTTAGGTTTTACTTTATAGGTTTTTGTTTAGGTTGAGGTTATAGGTTTTGGTTTAGGTTATAGGTTTAGGTTTAGGTTTTAGTTTATAGGTTTAGGTTATAAGTTATAGGTTTAGGTTCCGGTTTTAGGTTTAGGTTAAGGTTATAAGCTTAGGTTAAGGTTTAGGTTATTGTGTTTTGGTTTAAGTTAAGGTTATAGGCTTTGGTTTAGGTTAAGGTTTAGGTTTTGGGTTTAGGTTAAGGTTATAGGTTTAGGTTAGGTTTAGGTTTAGGTTATAGGTTATAGCTTTGGGAATTAAGAATAGGTTAAGGTTGAGGTTTAGGAAATTGGGTTCGGGTTCGGGTTCGGGATCGGGTTTAGGTTTGGGTTTTCAGATTAGGTTTAGGTTTAGGTTACTGAGTTGTGATTAGGATTTGGTGTAGGTTTAGGTTTAGGGATTTGAGAATACATTTAGGTTTTAGGTTTTAGGTTTAGGTTTTAGGTTATAGGTTTAGGTTATAGGTTTTGGTTTTGGTTTTAGGTTTAGGTTATAGGTTAAGGTTATAGGTTATAGCTTTGGGAATTGAGAATAGGTTAAGGTTTAGGTTTAGAAACCGGGTTCGGGTTCTGGATCGGGTTTAGGTTTGGGTTTTCAAGTTCAAGTTTAGGTTTAGGTTAGGGAGTTGAGATTAGGATTTGGTGTAGGTTTACGTTGAGGATTTGAAAATATGTAAAGGTTTAGGTTTAGGAAATCGGGTTCAGGTTCTGGATCGGGTTTAGGCTTGGGTTTTCATGTTTAGGTTTAGGTTTAGGTTAGGGAGTTGAGATTGGAATTTGGTGTAGGTTTAGGTTTACGGATTTGAGAATAGGTTAAGGTTAAGGTTTAGGTTTAGGAAATTGGGTTCGAGTTTAGGATCGGGTTTAGGCTTGGGTTTTCATGTTTAGGTTTAGGTTTAGGTTAGGGAGTTGAGATTGGGATTAGGTCTAGGTTTAGGTTTAGGTTATAGCATATAGGTTTAGGTTTAGGTTAAGGTTATAAGTTTAGGTTATAGGTTATAGGTTAAGGTTTAGGTTATAGGTTTTTGTTTAGGTTAAGGTTATAGGTTTTGGTTTAGGTTATAGGTTTAGGTTTAGGTTTAGGTTTATAGGTTTAGGTTATAGGTTTAAGTTTTGGTTTTAGGTTTAGGTTAAGGTTATAAGTTTAGGTTAAGGTTTAGGTTATTCTGTTTTGGTTTAGGTTAAGGTTATAGGTTTTGGTTTAGGTTAAGGTTTAGGTTTTGGGTTTTTGTTAAGGTTATAGGTAAAGGTTAGGTTTAGGTTTAGGTTATAGCTTGGAGGTGAGAATAGGTTAAGGTTTAGGTTTAGAAATCAAGTTTGGGTTCGGGATCGGGTTTAAGCTTGGGTTTTCATGTTTAGGTTTAGGTTTAGATTAGGGTGTTGAGATGGGGATTTGGTGTAGGTTTAGGTTTAGGGCTTTGAGAATAAGTTAAGGTTTAGGTTTAGGAAATCAAGTTCGGGATCGGGTTTTGAAGTTTAGGTTAAGGTTTAGGTTTTAGGTTTAGGTTAATGTTAGGTAATAGGTTATAAGTTTAGGTTATAGGTAATAGGTCAAGGTTTTAGGTCATTGGTTTTGGTTGAGGTTAAAGTTATAGGTTTAGGTTAAGGTTTAGGTTTAGTTTTAGGTTCAGGTTTAGGCTTAGGTTATAAGGTATAGGTTTAGGGAATTGAGAATTGGTTTGGGTTTAGGTTTAGGGAATCGGGTTCGGGTTCGGGTTCGGGTTCGGGATCGGGTTTAGGTTTGGGTTTTCAAGTTTAAGCTTAGGTTTAGGTTAGGGAGTTGAGATTAGGATTAGGTGTAGGTTTAGGTTTATGGATTTGAGAATACATTTAGGTTTTAGGTTTAGGTCTTGGGTTATAGGTTAAGGTTTAGGATTTAGGTTTAGGTGAATGGTAGGTAATAGGTTATAAGTTTAGGTTATAGGTAATAGGTTAAGGTTTTAGGTCATAGGTTTTGGTTTAGGTTAAGGTTAAGGTTTAGGTTCGAGGGTTTAAGTTTAGGTTTAGGTTATAAGATATAGGTTTAGGAATTGAGAATTGGTTTGGGTTTAGGTTTAGGAATCGGGTTTGGGTTCGGGATCGGGTTTAGGTTTGGGTTTTCAAGGTTAAGCTTAGGTTTAGGTTAGGGAGTTGAGATTAGGATTAGGTGTAGGTTTAGGTTTAGGGATTTGAGAATACATTTAAGTTTTAGGTTTAGGTCTTAGGTTATAGGTTAAGGTTTAGGATTTAGGTTTAGGTGAATGGTCGGTAATAGGTTATAAGTTTAGGTTATAGGTAATAGGTTAAGGTTTTAGGTCATAGGTTTTGGTTTAGTTAAGGTTATAGGTTTAGGTTAAGGTTTAGGTTTAGTTTAGGTTCGAGGTTTAGGTTTAAGTTATAAGGTATAGGTTTAGGTAATTGAGAATTGGTTTGGGTTTAGGTTTAGGGAATTGGGTTCGGGTTCGGGTTCGGGTTTAGATTTGGGTTTTCAAGTTTAAGCTTAGGTTTAGGTTAGGGAGGAGATTAGGAGTTAGGAGATTAGGATTAGGTGTAGGTTTAGGTTTATGGATTTGAGAATACATTTAGGTTTTAGGTTTAGGTCTTAGGTTATAGGTTAAGGTTTAGGTGAATGGTAGGTAATAGGTTATAAGTTTAGGTTATAGGTAATAGGTTAAGGTTTTAGGTCATAGGTTTTGGTTTAGGTTAAGGTTAAGGTTTAGGTTAAGGTCTAGGTTCAGGTTTAGGTTTAGGTTATAAGGTTTAGGTTTAGGTTGTAAGGTATAGGTTTAGGGAATTGAGAATTGGTTTGGGTTTAGGTTTGGGAATCGGGTTTGGGTTCGGGATCGGGTTTAGGTTTGGGTTTTCAAGGTTAAGCTTAGGTTTAGGTTAGGGAGTTGAGATTAGGATTAGGTGTAGGTTTAGGTTTATGGATTTGAGAATTCATTTAGGTTTTAGGTTTAGGTCTTAGGTTATAGGTTAAGGTTTAGGATTTAGGTTTAGGTGAATGGTAGGTAATAGGTTATAAGTTTAGGTTATAGGTAATAGGTTAAGGTTTTAGGTCATAGGTTTTGGTTTAGGTTAAGGTTAAGGTTTAGGTTAAGGTTTAGGTTCAGGTTTAGGTTTAGGTTTAGGTTGTAAGGTTTAGGTTTAGGGAATTGAGAATTGGTTTGGGTTTAGGTTTAGGGAATCGGGTTTGGGTTCGGGATCGGGTTTAGGTTTGGGTTTTCAAGGTTAAGCTTAGGTTTAGGTTAGGGAGTTGAGATTAGGATTAGGTTTAGGTTTAGGGATTTGAGAATACATTTAGGTTTTAGGTTTAGGTCTTAGGTTATAGGTTAAGGTTTAGGATTTAGGTTTAGGTGAATGGTAGGTAATAGGTTATAAGTTTAGGTTATAGGTAATAGGTTAAGGTTTTAGGTCATAGGTTTTGGTTTAGGTTAAGGTTATAAGTTTAAGTTAAGGTTTAGGTTTAGTTTTAAGTTCAGGTTTAGGTTTAAGTTATAAGGTATAGGTTTAGGGAATTGAGAATTGGTTTGGGTTTAGGGAATCGGGTTCGGGTTCGGGTTCGGGTTTAGGTTTGGGTTTTCAAGTTTAAGCTTAGGTTTAGGTTAGGGAGTTGAGATTAGGATTAGGTGTAGGTTTAGGTTTATAGATTTGAGAATACATTTAGGTTTTAGGTTTAGGTCTTAGGTTATAGGTTAAGGTTTAGGTGAATGGTAGGTAATAGGTTATAAGTTTAGGTTAAGGTTTTAGGTCATAGGTTTTGGTTTAGGTTAAGGTTAAGGTTTAGGTTAAAGTTTAGGTTCGAGTTTAGGTTTAGGTTATAAGGTTTAGGTTTAGGTTATAAGGTATAGGTTTAGGGAATTGAGAATTGGTTTGGGTTTAGGTTTAGGGAATCGGGTTTGGGTTTGGGATCGGGTTTGGGTTTGGGTTTTCAAGGTTAAGCTTAGGTTTAGGTTAGGGAGTTGAGATTAGGATTAGGTGTAGGTTTAGGTTTAGGGATTTGAGAATACATTTAGGTTTTAGGTTTAGGTCTTAGGTTATAGGTTAAGGTTTAGGATTTAGGTTTAGGTGAATGGTAGGTAATAGGTTATAAGTTTAGGTTATAGGTAATAGGTTAAGGTTTTAGGTCATAGGTTTTGGTTTAGGTCAAGGTTATAGGTTTAGGTTAAGGTTTAGGTTTAGTTTAAGGTTCAAAGTTTAGGTTTAAGTTATAAGGTATAGGTTTAGGTAATTGAGAATTGGTTTGGGTTTAGGTTTAGAGAATTGGGTTTAGTTTTAGGTTCAAGTTTAGGTTTAGGTTATAAGGTATAGGTTTAGGGAATTGAGAATTGGTTTAGGTTTAGGTTTAGGAATCGGGTTCGGGTTCGGGATCGGGTTTAGTTTTGGGTTTTGAATTTTAAGCTTAGGTTAAGGTTAGGGAGTTGAGATTAGGATTAGGTGTAGGTTTAGGTTTAGGGATTTGAGAATACATTTAGGTTTTATGTTTAGGTTTAGGTTTAGGTTTTAGGTTATAGGTTAAGGTTTAGGTTCTTTGTTAGGTTATGGGTTATAAGTTTAGGTTATAGGTAATAGGTTTTGGTTTAGGTTAAGGTTATAGGTTTAAGTTAATGTTTAGGTTTAGGTTAAGGTAAAGGTTTACGTTTAGGTTATAAGCTATAGGTTTAGGGAATTGAGAATTGGTTAAGGTTAAGGCTTAGGGAATCGGGTTCGGGTTCGTAATCTGGTTTAGGCTTGGGTTTTCATGTTTACGTTTAGGTTTAGGTTAGGGAGTTGAGATTGGGATTAGGTGTAGGTTTAGGTTTAGGGATTTGAGAATAGGTTAATATTTAGGTATAGGTTTAGGTTTAGGTTATAGGTTTAGGTTTAGGTTATAGGTTTAGGTTTTGGTTTTAGGTTTAGGTTAAGGTTAAGGTTATAAGTTTAGGTTATAGGTTATAGGTTAAGGTTTAGGTTATAGGTTTTGTTTAGGTTGAGGTTATAGGTTTTGGTTTAGGTTATAGGTTTAGGTTTAGGTTTTATTTTATAGGTTTTTGTTTAGGTTGAGGTTATAGGTTTTGGTTTAGGTTTAGGTTTTAGTTTATAGGTTTAGGTTATAAGTTATAGGTTTAGGTTACGGTTTTAGGTTTAGGTTAAGGTTATAAGTTTAGGTTAAGGTTCAGGAATTCTGAGTTTTGGTTTAGGTTAAGATTATAGGCTTTGGTTTAGGTTAAGGTTTAGGTTTTGGGTTTAGGTTAAGGTTATAGGTTAAGGTTATAGGTTTAGGTTAGGTTTAGGTTATAGGTTTAGGTTATAGGTTATATGTTTTGGTTTAGGTTATAGGTTTAGGTTTAGGTTTAGGTTATAGTT
Source organism: Magnolia changhungtana (assembly GCA_030180095.1). Taxonomy (NCBI): domain Eukaryota; kingdom Viridiplantae; phylum Streptophyta; class Magnoliopsida; order Magnoliales; family Magnoliaceae; genus Magnolia; species Magnolia changhungtana. Next base: position 3,563,822 of record JASAUF010000336.1, read on the forward strand.
TATAGGTTTAGGTTATAGGTTTAGGTTTTGGTTTTAGGTTTAGGTTAAGGTTATAAGTTAAGGTTTTTGTTTAGGTTAAGGTTATAGGTTTTGGTTAAGGTTTAGTTTTTGGGTTTATGTTAAGGTTAGAGGTTAAGGTTATAGGTTTAGGTTATAGGTTATAGGTTATAGGTTAAGGTTTAGGTATAGGTTTTAGCTCATAGGTTTAGGTTTTAGGTTATAGGTTTAGGTTTTAGCTTATAAGTTTAGGTTTTGGTTTTAGGTTTAGGTTGAGGTTATAAGTTTAGGTGTCGTGTTATAGGTTTTTATTTAGGTTAAGGTTATAGCTTTTGGTTCATGTTATAGGTTTTGGATTAGGTTTAGGTCTAAGTTTTAGTTTATAGGTTTAGGTTATAGGTTTAAGTTTTGGTTTTAGGTTTAGGTTAAGGTTATAAGTTTAGGTTTAGGTTTAGGTTATAGGTTTTGGTTTAAGTTAAGGTTATAGGTTTTGGTTTAGGTTAAGGTTTAGGTTTTTTGTTTATGTTAAGGTTATAGGTTAAGGTTATAGGTTTAGGTTTAGGTAATAGGTTATAGGTTATAGCTTCGGGAATTGAGAACAGGTTAAGGTTTAGCATTAGGAAATCGAGTTCGGGTTCAAGATCGGGTTTATGCTTGGGTTTTCAAGTTTAGGTTTAGGTTAGGGAGTTGAGATTGGGAATAGGTGTAGGTTTAGGTTTAGGGATTTGAGAATACATTTAGGTTTTAGGTTTAGGTTTAGGTTTAGGTTTCTGTTATGGATTATAAGTTAAGTTTAGGTTAAGGTTTTAGGTTTAGGTTTAGTTTATAAGTGTCGGTTATAGGTTTAGGTTTAACTTAGGTTATAGGTTATAGCTTTAGTGAATTGAGAATAGGTTAAGGTCTAGGTTTAGGAAATCGGGTTCGGGTTCGGGATCGGGTTTAGGTTTTGGTTTTCAACTTTAGGATTAGGTTTAGGTTAGGGAGTTGAGATTAGGATTAGGTGTAGGTTTAGGTTTGGGGATTTGAGAATACATTTAGGTTTTAGGTTTAGGAAATCAAGTTCGGAATCAGGATTGGGTTTAGGATTGGGTTTTCATGTTTAGGTTTAGGTTTAGGTTAGGGAGTTGAGACTGGGGTTTGGTGTAGGTTTAGGTTTAGGGATTTGAGAATACATTTAGGGCCCATTTGGCCAGACTGATTGGAAGGGATTGGATGGTATTGGAAGGGATTAGAAGTTAAATCCCGGGATTGGTCGGGCGTGCCAAACAGACTGGGTGATCTTATCTCGGGATATAACAATCTCATGGATCTTAAGACAATCCATTGACAACACCATCACTACCTTTAAATCCCATCCAGCTCCACCCTAATCCGTTCAAATTTGCCTGGGACATGTTTGGGTTGAGGGATTGGAAGGGATGGGAAGGTTTAATCCCGAGATTGGTCGGGCGTGCCAAACAGACTCCATATAGCAATCCTGGGATATAGCAATCCCATGGATCTTAAGACAATGCACTGACAACACCATCATTGCCTTGAAATCCATGCCATCCACCTTAATACCATTCAATCCCTTCCAATCCACCCGTCCAAACAGGCCCTTAGGTTTTAGGTTTAGGTTATAGGTTTTGGTTTTGGTTTTAGGTTTAGGTTAAGGTTATAAGTTTAGGTTATAGGTTTAGGTTTGAATTAAAGTTATAGGTTTAGGTTTGAGTTAAAGTTTAGGGATTCGGGTTTGGGTTCGAGTTTGGGTTCGGGTTTAGGTTATAGGTTTTGTTTTTGGTTATGGTTATAAGTTTAGAATAACGTTTAGGTTTAGGTTATGGGTTTTGGGATTAGAGAATAGGTTTAGGTTATAAGTATAGGTTTAGGTTGGGTTATAGGTTAAGGTTTAGGTTTAGGTTATAAGTATAGGTTTTGGGATTTGAGAAAAGGTTTAGGTTATAAGTATAGGTTTAGGTTAAAGTTGTAAGTTTAGGTTTAGGTTATAAGTATAGGTTACTGAGTTAAGGTTTTTGTTTAGGTTTAGGTTATAAGTATAAGTTTAAGGATTTGAGAATAGGTTTAGGTTAAGGTTATAAGTTTGGGTTAAGGTTATAAGTATAGGTTTAGGTTATAGGTATAGGTTTAGGTTTAGATTTATGTTTAGGTTAAGGTTTAGGTTAAGATTTAGGTTAAAGGTTTTAGTTTAGGGTTAGGGGTGTGGTACTTGCAAATACAGATATAAACACGGCTCGGTCCAAATGGGAGCCCCTCCAATGTTTGTCCATAGGAAATTGATGACTTCATCATGGTCATCATAACGGTTCCCACCTTCCAGGGACCCCCGCTCATCCGGATAGCTCCGACGCACATCCGGGTCTGCTCCATTAATCTCAAGCAAATACGTAAATACGGCCTGTCCAAATGGCCAGGCCCTTTCAATGTTGTCCATAGGAAATGGACAGCTTCATCATGGTCATAACAGCGGTTCCCACCTTCTAGGGACCCCGCTCTTAGGATAGCTCGACGCACATCCTCAAGTCTCCGCTCCATCAATATTGAGCAAATACATTTACAAACAAGGTAGGCATCTATTTTTTTTATAAATGAAAACCAATCTTGAAGACTATTCATCAGGCAGTCCCTACAATGGATAGTAGTTGGACATTAAATAATTAAAAGCATTAACCACTCCTGTTGCTTTTTTGCATATACACAAGATTCATAGGCTGAAAATTTACCATTGAGATCGTGTTTTATGTTCGGTTGGTAGAGACAGACAAGCTCTTTATACCATATGACCTACAGCTGATGAAAATTTCAAGTAAATTGTATGAGGTTTATAATAATCTTAGAGATTAGAAAATTTTCAAGTATGTGCATTTCAGTCTGAGTTATTTCTCTAATCACGATAGCCTTGGGAGGGTTAATACGAGTGATGAGTTGATTGCAAGAGGCCTGATTAAAACTGTATTGGGTTATCTTGCCGGACATAATCATTTCAGGACCAGCAAAATAACCCAATATAGTTTTAATCGGCCTCTTGCAATCAGCCCATCCCTCGTATAAACCCTCCCAAGGCTATCGTCATTAGAGAAATAACTCAGACTAAAATGCACATACTTGGAAATTTTCTAATCTCTAAGATTACTGTATACCTCGTACAATTTACTTAAAAATTTTATAACGTGAAATAGTACATGAGTGAGAGAAGACAACGTAACCTTTTATATAGAAGCCAGAAATTGATAGGTTAAGATTGTCCTATCGAGGAGATTGTTGGGCGTAGTCCATCTACTATTGGGACAAACATGCATGGGTTTGGATTATTGGACCATGGACCCCATCTGTCATTGAAAACCAAGGATTAAAATGGTGTGACAATCTATATGTAGTAAGATATATATATAAATCCAGGTGATCATCAAAGAAATTTCATGTCACTGTCTAATGTTGTACTTCATAATCATGGAGAATTATCTACAGATTTTATGTAAATGCAATCAACTAAGTGAAATTGCAGCCAGATACTATGACATAAATCATTTTTTGTAGTTTTTAAAAAGATACATAAACAAACAAAGCTTGATGACTGACAAAATCCTAAAAATATCATATTACATGGTTGGTTTTTGGCATTATTTGGTGTAGTGGGTTTAGGGTTTAGATACCCATAATTAGATGTATTACAACTTTTGTCCAGATATGCATAACTAGGAAAAAAAGGTATACAAATCAGTCTGTAGACTAGATAATTCGGAAGCCTCATCTAGTGCATATTCCTGACAAGCTAACATTTCAATGATAGGGTGGAAAGACAAAACAGGATTCATGTAGCTGACCCTAATGATAGGGTGGAAAAACTTGAATCTGCTTGCAATGTCTCAAAAATAAGAAAAATATTATAGGAAATAGAGATTAAAACATTACAAAGAACAACAACCTCACTTAGAACCATAGATTTTCTATCAACTGTTTCATGTTTTATTTCTTCATCATCCAAACATCTCTTCCACTCCATGAAAAATTCTACTATCACCCAAATAAAGAACACTGAGTGAACTGCTATACTGATAACTAGTAGTATCATATCCATGAAAGCTTATGAGCATGCAAGAACCCAGTTTTCAAATGACTGTAAAAACCAAGTCCCTAACTTCTTTTTCTTTCTTTTTTTTCTTTCTAATAGTCTATCTTTCTCATAGATGTATGGCCCGCCTGATGAGTGGACTGGCCTGTTTTTATGGTCAGGCATGTCAAGCCCATCCCCACCTGATGACTATTCACCCATATGTCACAGATATGGGTGAAATATGGGGATGCGTTTGCAGAATACCTCTCACTACAAGAAAGAGGGTTTTTAGCGACGAAATTTTTTCCTTCGCTAAAAGTGACTTTATATGAACACACATGCTAAGACACATGTCCTAACTATATAGGGACACACATGTTAAGACATATCTGCTAAAATCCATTATCCAATCCTCGATGAGCAATTACCTCTTTGAAGCAGAGGTGGAGGCTCATTGTCATGCAACATGATTATGAACCACGGATTGTGTACTAGTAGAGTTCATACAACTGTAGGGGGCACCTCACCCAAGCATTCCCATTGCAGGAACCAAAACCATAACTGGCACTTCATTTTCATCAAAATATTCATCATTCTAGGCACTTGTATTGGGCTGCATGCCTTTTAGAAGCTGCAAATAGTCCTTCGAGAACATTCTGGAATCATCATCTGAGCCTCGTCCCAACAAAATCTGGTTGGCTACTCAAATCCTGTTCTGCCATTCCACTCCATCAAATACCATATATGTTGTCAAGTGTTTTCTTACTACATCCACATCCACATCCTGGGATAGTCTCTATAATTGTATTCTATTACAAGCACGAAATCCCTATATAAGAGAAACTCCTGATTTAGAAATTGGATGCTATAGAAATAAAAACTACCTTCTTATAAGTTATAACTAACGAGAAATAGTACTGAAATCTGCATATCTACTTATAATGGACTGGATGCACATATAGCCATATGGTTACTGTAGATATTCTTAATACATTAACTAGAAGGAGCATTTTTCCAGAATTAGCTTTTGCTCCACACAAATCCTTTCCAAAATTCATCCTGCCAATTGAAAAGGAGATCTGATGGAAGGATGCGACGGCATACGCCATTAAAAGTAACAGCCTACAGACATATTGCTAAAAATAGGATACTCCTACAAAGAATGGACCCTAAGATGCTGAAATATAGTAAGTATGATGCTGGAAATAACATCTTGTGGCTGACTATGAGCTGTAAAATAGCATCTGATTGGATCTATGGGCCCACAGCCAATCGACCACCAATCTGGCCATCAAGGCCATTCAGATGTTAATCCAGGCCACATCTAATCATCAGATGATGTGTAGGGTCCACCCTTGGGCCTTTTTTTGCGTGGATACATTTGACACGGGGCCAGCTTGCATCACTTTCATCATTGCATCTCTGATTCTATGGTGGGGTCCACTTGAGCTTTAGATTTACCTAGCACAGGACTAGATGCAATTCCATCCCACCTAATCCCTTCTAATCCCACTGCCCAAAGATGCCCTAAGTAATTTTGAAGTGCCTGTGTATCACTCCCCAAATCCCTAAATCCCCAAATCCCTAAATACCCAAATCCTTAAATCGGTATTGAGATTAAGAGAGATTGAGAGATAGAGAGAGATACCTCACTATCGTGAATGACCTTCAACCGAGCTTCAGAGAGAGAGAGAGAGAGAGAGAGAGAGAGAGAGAGAGAGAGGGCGTCGTGCGTGGGTTGGGCGTTCGGCTACCACCAAGTAGTGCTGCTCATACTGATTTTGGACGTGGCAGTGGCAGCGAAGGCCATGGTGGGGCTGCTGCCATAGACACTTGATGACAATGAGGACCATGCAGTCCTAACAGGCTGGGCAATAACAATAGTGCCACTCATATTGATTTTGGTGGTGGAGGTGACAACAAGGAGAGGCTAGCAATGATGATGCTAATGAAGAACCAGACGATAACCCAAATCCATTCATAGATTAAGATTGATTTTATAAGTCATGTAAATGTTGTGCTCCCATGTGCTTATTAACTGATTTGTGTAAATTTGGGTTTGAACTTACTAATCTAAGTTGTGTAAAGGTATCAAAATGTGTGATGTTTATTTTTTGGTCTCATTTTCATAATTTTTCTGACTTCTTATGATTTTTTTCTAATTTTTATTAGTAGCCTTCTGTATCTGTCATTGAAAAAAAAGTTTTGGATCAATCTGATCTTTCTATCTTCCCATCATCCAGATCTTTTTTATAATACAAACAGATTGGATTGCAAATATACATCATGAAAACATTACGATGGGCCCTTTGCAATTTTTAATAGTGAGGCATTCAATCACCATTGTTTCCTATGGTTTGGTCCACCTGAGATTTGAATCTACTATAGTTGTAGATTGCATCAGTTTCAAAGAACCAGTTGCACCCTCCATCGCATTGGTGAATGTCAATTATATTGTTATAGACCATGAGCACACACGTTTTCTTCAACCTTGGAAACCAGTACTCGTAATACCGATTTGGTATATCACTCCAGTGAATCCCGTAATCTAATACTGTGTACTTCTCTCGTAGGTCTAGTAAAATCCATTTCTTTGATTTCAATTCCTGCTTCGGATCCGCACAACAGATCCGGAGCCCAGCATACAAATTGCGGGTGTTAATTACTACTAATGCACCATTTCACCATGACGATTCTGATTTCGAGACAGCAACCAGCAGCATCACCACCACCAGCGCACTACTCCATGCATTCCTCATTCTTCTTAGGATGAGAAGGTAGCTAATGGAGTTGCTGCTCTACTACTCTCAAATACCTTACCAACCTTTCTTACTATTATATACAATTTTAAAAGTCCTCAAATCCCCAAAATCCTAAAATCCCTAAATCCCCAATTTGTAAAATCACAAAAACCATTTATGGGGTCTACATTCAAATCGAGAATCTACAAACTACTAACTCCCAATTTCCTAAATCGGCATTAATATTGAGAGAGAGAGAGAGATATACCTCACTGTCGTGAACGAACTTCAACCGAGCTGACGGAGAGAGAGAAAGAGGGCGTGCGTGGGTAGGGCGCTCGGCAACGGTCTGCAAGAGAGATCAGAGAGAGAGGAAGAGAGAGACAGAGAGAGAGGAGGCGAGAGAGACAGAGAGAGGAGAGGGCGGAGAGATCAGAGAGAGAGGAAGAGAGAGATAAAGAGCGAGAGGAGGGAGATAGAGAGGAGACTGCCGCAGATTAGGGCAGTCTCTCTCACGCAAGCTTTTTTATAGGTTAAGTAGTGAGTTGGCTACTGAAGTGATGTCACCAAGTTTTGCGGGCCCCACTATGATGTATGTGTTGTATCCACACTATCCATCCATTTTGAGATATTATTTTAGGACATGAGACAAAGAATGAGGCAGATAAAAAGATGTAGTGGACCTCACCACAGAAAACAGTGGGGAGAGTGATTCCCACCATTGAAACTATCCTAAGGCCCACCATAATTTTTATTTGAAATCCAACCTGTTTAAAAGCTAAAAAAGACATGAAATAAGGTAAAACATGAATATCAGCTTGATCTAAAACTTTCGTGGCCTTTAGAAGTTTTTAATGGCGGGTGTCATTATTCCCATTGTTTTCTGTGTTGGGTCCACTAGAGCTTTGGATTTATCTTTGGATATTGCCCTAAAATGATCTCTCCAAATGGTGGGGCCCCATATCCAAATATAAAAGTACTTGGTGGGGCCCACCTGAAATGTAGGGTCCACTAGAGCTTTGGATTTATATTTGGATATTGGCCTTAAAATTGTCTCTCCAAATGGATGGAAGGTGTAGATATAAAACATACATCGTGGTGGGGCCCAAAAATGAGAGGTATATAAATATCAAGTGGACCACACCACATGAAAACAATAGTAATTGGATATCCATCAAGGTCCACTGTACCGTTTATTTGGCATCCAATCTACTTATTAAGTTATACATGCCTATATGAAGGGGAAAACAAAAATTATCTCGATCCAAAACTTTTATGGCCCCCAAAATGTTTTTAATGGTTGACTCTCATTCAACACCGTTTCCTATAATGTGGTCCACTTAAGATTTGAAATATTCTTAAGGGCCATGAAAGTTTTAATCAAGTTGATATTTGTTTTTTCTGGTGGACATCATTTTGACAGATCATTTTAGGTTATGATACCAAAGGGAGGCAGATAGGAGACTTTGGTGGACATTTGGGCTCACCATTTATTGTAATTCTCCACTAGTTTGTCACATGTGCAAATTTTCAATAACATTTAATTACTCGTGTATCAGCCATTACACTGTAAGAGAGTATCTCATCCATCACTATAGCAACTAGACATGTAAAATTACATAAATGTTGCAATATGCAATCCAAAAATGTGCATGAGATGAGTAATGATTATAAATTGCTTTAATTTAATTGGGAGACACCAATTGCATTTGTTCACAATAATTGTGACAATTACATCATTTGGTTATCAGCGTAAAAGTTTAACTATGATAATTTTACATTATTTTAGTATCAAACCAATACCAAAATAAATTAATGTTGGTTAGGGGTGTACATCGAGTTGAATCGAGTCGAGCTGGCCTCAGATCGACTCAGCTCGAACAGTGGCTGACCTCAGCTTGAACTTGGCTTGGCTCGGTCCCAGAGCTTAATTGGGTAGCTCGGCTCAGTTCGGTCAGCAGCTCGGGCCAAGTGCGAGCCAAGATTGAGCCGAGTTCGCCATTGAGACATTTCCACAAACACTTAAACTGCAACTTCAAAATCCCACTATTTTATAAACGGAGGAAATGGTTTTACTTGTATTTTCTCAAACACCTTCCAATTAACATTTAAAAAAAATAAAATAAAATAAACAAAGTGAAAAAAGGTATTTGTTTCATGTACAAACATTCTTTGCCACCTTGCCACCAGCCAAACCTTTCTTGCCACTGGCCACATTTCGTTGAGTCATTTTATCAAACAGTTGGTGAGCAACATGAATGACAAACTAGTTCGATCGGAGTTCGATTTGAGCTAGATTCGATCCGAGTCGAGTCAAGCTGGGGCCCGCTTGAACTCGGCTCGAACTCATTTTCGAGCTCAAAAAATCATCTCGACTCGGATTGAACTCAGCTTCAAACCGAGTTGAATCGAGTTGAGCGAGCTAACCGAGCTAGCTTAGTTTGTGTACACCCTTAACGTTGGTATTAAAATTGAAAATTTTGTTCTAATCCAATTTAATTTATAATGATTATAAAATTTTCTATCTATCTGTGATCAGACATACATTTGACTTTGAAATATATATGATAATATTTATTTTACTAAATACTATGAAATGGTAACAATAGCTCATTTATATTATTTTAACATAGAAGTTAGTAAAAAAGGTAAACTTAAATAAACTTGCAAATGAAAAAGACTCATCAATGTGGCTTTGTTGGATCCTTGTCTTACACCCACACCGATCCGTCTACTTCACCTGATCAATTTAAGGCATGAACCAAAAGATACAATAGATTACCACATGGAGTAGACCACACCATAAGAAACAATGCTGATTGAACACCCACCATTAAAAGCAACTTTGCATCCCCTAGAATGTTTATTCTATCCAACTCGTTGGCAAGGCCACGAAGACTTGCATGAAAGGACCACACAAATATCACCTTCATGCAATTCTTTTGTGGCCCGGTAAGGTTTTAATGTTTATTCATCACTGTTTTCTATTCTGTGGTCCACCTGGGATTTGGATGGCCTGCATTTTTAGCCCATATCTTAAAATGATTAGGTAAAATAGATGGACATTTTGATTATAAGATGCACACATTACAGTGGGCCCCCACAGTCAGGGATCCACTGAAGCCAGATTCCTTAGCCGAAAATAGCTGTGACCAATAACTAAGAATGTGGGTGGGACCAGACAGCACAGCCCATGTCTATGCATGCATTGTCCCAAAAGTAAAGCAGATACAAATCTTTTGTAGACCACATCACACAAAAAGTGGGCAAGGACCATTAAAAACCATTTGCGGGCAGTAATCCCCATAGAAGCTCTGGTCGGACCGCTTATTGTGGACGGGTTCGGACGCAATCCAATTCCATCTGATTGCCTGCAGACCGAATTTGAGGGATATCCCTGCTGACATGACTTTGTGGGGCCTACTATAATGTATATGTTTTATCCACACGCTCCATCTGTTTTTTTAGGTTATTTCATGACATGAGTAAAAAAAGAGATAGATTCAAAGCTCAAATGGACCACACTATAAGAAACAAAGGAGATTGAATGGTTACTGTTAAAAACCTATTGGGCCCAAAAAACATTTCAAGCTTATATTTGTGTAGAGGTGTACACGAGTTGAGCTGTGCTAAGCCACTAGCCAACCAGAGCTCGAACTTGGCTCGGCTTGGTCCTCGAGCCCCATTGGCTAGATCAGCTTAGTTCGATTAGCAGTTCAACCCACTTCGAGCCAAGTTTGAACCAAGATTAGGCTTGTGCGGCATTTTCATAAACACATGGAGTGCACTTTTAATTTCTTACTATATGTAAAACATTAACAACGGTTTACAAGTATTTTATCAAACACCTTATAGGCAACTTCAAAATTTTTTTAAAAAAAAGATATTTGTCCAAATTATCTTAAGTACCAGAAATAAGCTATTGACTCATAATCTCATTTTAGATATGATCAAAACCTTTGATTTTTATAGTTTAACGCTTGCTACTAAAAATCTTATTTCCATTACTCTAAATTCATCTATATAGATCATTTCAGGGCATGGGTTAAAGAATGGGGCAGATCAAAATCTCAAGTTGACTCACCACAAAAAAAATGTGGGGATTGAATGCTTACTAATAAAATTTTTAGAGAGTTACAGAAGTCTTGGATCAAGCTGATATTTGATTTTTCTCTTCATCCATGTCCCCAGTGTTTTCGGTGGTGGGGCCACTTGAGATTTGGATCTAACTCATTCTTTTGATCATCCCATAAAATGATCTCTCTAAATGAATGGACGGTGTTGATACAATACATACATCATGGTGGGGCACACAGATCTGACTCCTTTTTTGGATCAACTGTTAAAATAATTCGTTAAAATGAATGGACGGAGTGGATAAATAACATACATCAAGGTGGGCCTCACAAGACTTAAAAAGGGAAATCCGATTGCGTACTGAGTTACTCAGTACGCTCTTATCGTACTGAGTAAACTCTGTTGGGCCCACTGTGAATGTATCTAGTCTATCCATGCCGTCCATCCATTTTTCCATCATATTTTATGGACTGAGACAAAAAATTAAGCATGCCCAAAGATCAAGTGGACCATACAATAGGAAACAGTTGGAATAATTATTTCCATCGTTGAAACCTTTATAGGGTCCACAGTGATGTTTATTTCTCATCCAACTTGTTCATAAGATCACAAAAGCATGGATGAAGGCAAATCACAAAAACAAGCTTGATCCAAAACTTTTGTGGCCCCCAAGAAATTTTCAATGGTAGATGTTCAATTCACACTGTTTCCGATGGTGTGGTCCAATTGAGGTTTGTATATACTTCATTTTTTGGGTCAAGCACTAAAATTATCAGGTAAAATGGATGGATGGAGTGGATAAAATACATAAATCAAGGTGGACCCCACAGAGATTACTCAGTACACTACCCCTCTCAAAACCTCGAAATCCCGCGCCCGCCCCTCCCAAAACCCAAATCCCTCCAAATCCAATTCCCTCGCCCGCCCCACCCAAACCCTCTCTCTCTCTCTCTCTCTCTCTCTCTCTCTCTCTCTCTCTCTCTCTCCAGGCCCTCTTTCCCAACACCTCTCTCTCTCTCTCTCGCTAGGGTTTCGAAATCCCCCATTCACCGTAAACCCACCTTAGATCTGTGAGAATGACTTGGAGAGCACTCGAAAAAAGAAGAAGAAGAAGAAGAAGAAGGAGAGGAAATCCAGACATCTCAGACATCTATCCTGCGATCTACGATCTCTAGCTCCTCAAAAAATGGTTACTCTCTCTCTCTCTCTCAATGCCGATTTATGAATTCAGGATTTAGTAATTTATGGATTTTTGATTTGATGTGGACCCTCATTTAGGGATTTGGGGATTTTTGGGCTAACAGATTTGAATGTGGACCCCGAATTGGGGTTTTTCTGATTTTACAAAATAGAGATTTTACAAATTAGGGATTTTACAAATTACGGAAAAATCATTTGCATGTGTAACATGTGTTTGCAAAATTCGGGAGAGATTGAAGAGGCCATTTGCAGTACACATGCCAGCTTGGCAATGGGTTTGCAAAATCTGGGGCACTCATCAGGTGGGCCCAGCAGTGATTACACATTGGCCTAAAAATCAGGGACTCTTACCTATCAGTGGTCATGTGGGTTTGAAAATTCAGTGGTTAGAAAAAATATACCAACAGTATATATTCTATGAATTGGCTCACGGCTCACCTGATGAGTATAAGTATGGGTAACCAGCTTGAGTGTTGGCCCAGGGCATGTTTACATAGGAGTTGGGACCCACCTGACTTCTGGTGTGGGTTGTTTACTTGTGCCACTGATCATGGCTTCAAACATGGTTTTCAAAACAACTTGGAACAATAAGTGATTAATGATCTACAATAGATGGGAGGGATTTTTTTCTTTTCTTTTGGGATAAAGGAATTTTCAGATCCATGTCAATGGACAATGATATTTGCTGCCCATGGAGTGCAAGCTGCCTGTAACAAAATAATAATAATAATCAGGCAAATTCATTCATCAGGTGGGCTACACTGTTACAACAATTGATAAAATGGACAGCCATTGCATTTATTCAATGTACTATCATACCATTAAATTAAATGGACCACCAACAGTGTGACTCGATGTACTGAACTGCCCACCTAATTAGTGGACCGTTCTGATTTTGAAGATGGGAAATATTCATGGTGGGGCCCAACTTATGCACGGGTCAGATGTCCTATAAAGACATACGTTCGTAGGTAACACAGGGGACGCATGCAGAGTTCACAAGAAACCGTGAGGTGATCACTTATCAGACTCACTAGTGACCCCCAAAAATCTGTGGGTCCCACTATGATGTATCCATCAATTTTCCTCTTCTTATAGCATGACATGGATCAAACCTCAAGTGAACTATCTAGTAAGGGTCTGTTTGGGAGAGTGGAATCGAAACCCTCTGGATTTAGAATCCTGGATTTGAAATACTCTTGTTGTCTGGTACCCTAGATTGAGAATAACTTTAATCCAAAAATAGCTATTCATAACATATTTACAGGGGTTTGAATTTAATTACTAAATCAATTTTAATATCTTTAATTAGTGAACTTATGTAATTTTTGACACAATGGTTATAATAAACCCGCTAAAATACACACTTTGCCAAAAAGTGATGAAATTCTAAATTTTGGATGGGCTACAAGCATAAGAACATGTTTAAGTGGCTAATCAACAATTTTTAACTATTGATTTACATAGACAATGTTTGGATAGTGCTGATCATCGTATTAAAGTAATTATAGTGATGCAATTGATAATCTAATTATTTTAAGATATCATTAGCGAGCCATGTGTCCAATAAATTAATAGTCTAGTGATACACATGTTACACACGCATCTATGAAAAATCTATGGAGGGTAACCCCTCTCAACTTTTGTATGTGGTGTGGCCCACACAAGTCATAGATTGACTTGATTTTTAATCTTTTGTATGTGATGAGCTGGAATTGGATTAAGCTGATATTTGTTTTTTCCTTTTGTACATGTCTGTGCGACTTAATCAACAAGTTAGATGTCTAATAAACATTAAAGTATGCCTTAGGAGGTTTTTAATGGTGGATATTCAACCACTAATGTTTTCCTGTGGCATGGTCCACGTAAGATGTAGATCGGCCTCATTTTTTGTATAAGGCTATAAAATGATATGGAAAAATGGGTGGATGATGTAAACACATACAACATGGTGCGGCCCACAAAGCAGTGACTAACATTTGCTAGGGGAAGGAAAAAATATGGGGAAAAAAATATAGTTTCAATTGTTTGAATAATGCTTATAATACTTAAATCAGTCTACTTGGACATGTGTTTACAATGCTTGAATCAGTCCACTTGGACATGTGTTTACGATGATTAAATCACTCCACTGGAACATGTGTTTATGATGCTTAAATCAATCAACTCGGATGTGTAGTAATGATGCCAAGATATTTGGCAACAACATGTGTTCATGATGCTTAAATAAATCGACCTGGATGTGTGGTAATGATGTTAAGATCAGCCCCCTAGAACTTTTGCTTATGATGGTTAAATCAATTCACTTGAACATGTATGAATGATGCTTTACTTAGTTCACTTGAACATGTGTGAATGATGCTCAACTTGGTTGTGTACAAACATGTGCGAATGATGCTTGACTTGGTTCACTTGAACATGTGTGAATAATGCTTGACTTGGTTTACTTGAGCATGGGTGTATGGTGCCTATGTTGTAATTATAAGAGTTGTAAGTTAGATAATTAGTTACTCGTTTGAGGATTTCTATGGGGCCATACATAGATATGGTGTATTTTTGGTGGCATAGAAATTGCTCAAATTGTCCCATTATGGACAGTTCAAGGTTAGATGGAAAGTATTCTTTCATACGCTCTATTTAAATGTTCATGCTTGATCCGCGGTCCATCTCTTCGTTTCTCTCTGGATATGTTTCTTTCATTCCGTATCCAATGTTAAATATCTTTACATTGATTTAGATATTTGGCATCGGAATGTAACGTAGGATCAACTTATCTGGAGAGGCATGGGGAGATGTTGCCGGATTTTTGGCGTGGACGTTTAAATGGGAATATGAAAGTATTACAATCTATCCAACCTTGGATGAGTAACTAATTTAGGATTTAATTATATTACCTTAGAATTAATGGAGCAGACCCGGATGTGCGTCGGAGCTATCCGGATGAGTGGGGGTCCCTGGAAGGTGGGAACCGCTGTTATGACCATGATGAAGCTGTCCATTTCCTATGGACAGCATTGGAAGGGCCTGGCCATTTGGACAGGCCATGTTTATGTATTTGCTCTAGATTAATGGAGCAGACCCGGATGTGCGTTGGAGCTATCCGGATGAGCGGGGGTCCCTGGAAGGTGGGAACCGCTGTTATGACCATGATGAAGCTGTCAATTTCCTATGGACAGAATTGGAAGGGCCTGGCCATTTGGACAGGCCCTGTTTATGTCTATATTTACAGGTACGACACCCTTAACCTAAACCTAAAACCCAGCCTAAACCTACACTTATAATTTAATCCTATTCTCAAATCCCTAAACCTAACCTACAACTTAAACCTAAACCTATACCTAAACCTTAACCTATTCTCAAATCCCTAAACCTAAACCTATACCTAATCCCAATCTCAACTCCCTAACCTAAACCTAGGCCTAAACATGAAAACACAAGCCTAAACCCAATCCCAAACCCCAACCCGATTTCCTAAACCTAAACCTTAACCTATTCTCATTCCCAATAGCTATAACCTATAACCTACAACCTAAACCTAACCTAAACCTACAACCTTAACCTATAACCTTAACATAAACCCATAACTTAAACCTAAACCAAAACCTCTTACCTTAACCTAAACAAAAACCTTAACTTACAACCTTAACCTAAACCTAAAACCAAAACCTAAACCTATAACCTAAACCTATAAACTAAAACCTAAACCTAAACCTAAACCTTAACCTATAACCTAAACCTAAAACCATAACCTAAACCTATAACCTAAACCTAAACCTATACCTAAACCTTAAGCTATTCTAAAATACCTAAACCTAAACCTACACCTAATCCCAATCTCAACTCCCTAACCTAAACCTAAGCATAAACATGAAAACCCAAGCCTAAACCCGATCCCGAACCCCAACCCGATTTCCTAAGCCTAAACATTAACCTATTCTCAATTCCCAAAGCTATAACCTATAACCTAAACCTAAACCTAACCTAAACCTATAACCTTAACCTATAACCTAAACTTATAACTATAACCTAAACCTAAAACCATAACCAAAACCTATAACCTAAACCTAAACCTAAACCTAAACCTATTCTCAAATCCCTAAACCTAAACCTACACCTAATCCCAATCTCAACTCCCTAACCTAAACCTAAGCCTAAAAATGAAAACCCAAGCCTAAACCCGATCCCAAACCCCAACCCGATTTCCTAAACCAAAACATTAACTTATTCTCATTCCCAAAAGCTATAACCTATAACCTAAACCTAAACCTAACCTAAACCTATAACCTAAACCTATAACCTTAACCTATAACCCAAACTTATAACAATAACTTAAACCTAAAACCATAACCAAAACCTATAACTTAAACCTAAGCCTAAACATATTATCAAATCCTAAACCTAAACCTACACCTAATCCTAATCTCAACTCCCTAACCTAAACCTAAGCCTAAACATGAAAACCCTAACCTAAACCCGATCCCGAACCCCAACCCGACCTATTCTTAATTCCCTAAACCTAAACCTACACCAAATCCCAATCTCAACTCCCTAACCTAAACCTAGGCCTAAACATGAAAACCCAAGCCTATACCCGATCCCGAACCCCAACCCGATTTCCTAAACCTAAACATTAACCTATTCAAAAATTTCCTAAACTTAAACCTACACCAAATCCCAATATCAACTCCCTAACCTAAACCTAGGCCTAAACATGAAAACACAAGCCCAAACCCGATCCCGAACTCCAACCCAATTTTCTAAACCTAAACCTTAACCTATTCTCATTCCCAATAGCTATAACCTATAACCTATAACCTAAACCTAACCTAAACCTACAACCTTAACCTATAACCTTAACATAAACCCATAACCTAAACCTAACCCATAACCTATAACCTTAACCTAAACAAAACCTTAACTTACAACCTTAACCTAAACCTAAAACCAAAACCTAAACCTATAACCTAAACCTATAAACTAAAACCTAAACCTAAACCTAAACCTTAACCTATAACCAAAATCTAAAACCATAACCTAAACCTATAACCTAAACCTAAACCTATACCTAAACCTTAACCTATTCTCAAATACCTAAACCTAAACCTACACCTAATCCCAATCTCAACTCCCTAACCCAAACCTAAGCCTAAACATGAAAACCTAAGCCTAAACCCGATCCCGAACCCCAACCCGATTTCCTAAACCTAAACGTTAACCTATTCTCATTCCCAAAAGCTATAACCTATAACCTAAACCTAAACCTAACCTTAACCTATAACCTAAACTTATAACTATAACCTAAACCTAAAACCATAACCAAAACCTATAACCTAAACCTAAACCTAAACCTAAACATATTCTCAAATCCCTAAACCTAAACCTACAACTAATCCGAATCTCAACTCCCTAACCTAAACCTAAGCCTAAACATGAAAACCCAAGCCTAAACCCGATCCCGAACCCCAACCTGATTTCTTAAACCTAAGCATTAACCTATTCTCAATTCCCAAAAGCTAAATCTATAACCTAAACCCAATCTCAACTCCCTAACCTAAACTTAAGCCTAAACATGAAAACCCAAGCCTAAACGCGATCCCGAACCCCAACCCGATTTCTAAGCCTAAACATTAACCTATTCTTAATTCCCAAAGCTACAACCTTAAACTAAACCTAAAACCAAAACCTAAACCTATAACCTAAACCTATAAACTAAAACACAAACCTAAACCAAAACATTAACCTATAACCTAAACCTAAAATCATAACCTAAACCTATAAGCTAAACATAAACCTATACCTAAACCTTAACCTATTCTCAAATACCTAAAATAAACCTACACCTAATCCCAATCTCAACTCCCTAACCTAAACCTAAGCCTAAACATGAAAACCCAAGCCTAAACCCAATCCCGAACCCCAACCCGATTTCCTAAACCTAAACATTAACCTATTCTCAATTCCCAAAAGTTAAATCTATAACCTAAACCCAATCTCAACTCCCTAACCTAAACCTAAGCCTAAACATGAAAACCCAAGCCTAAACGCGATCCTGAACCCCAACCCGATTTCCTAAGCCTAAACATTAACCTATTTTTTTAATTCTCAAAGCTACAACCTTAACCTAAACCTAAAACCAAAACCTAAGCCTATAACCTAAACTTATAAACTAAAACCTAAACCTAAACCCAAACCTTAACTTATAACCTAAACCTAAAACCATAACCTAAACCTATAACCTAAACCTAAACCTATACCTAAACCTTAACCTATTCTTAAATACCTAAACATAAACCTACACCTAATCCCAATCTCAACTCCCTAACCTAAACCTAAGCCTAAACATGAAAACCCAAGCCTAAACCGGATCCCGAACCCCAACCCGATTTCTAAACCTAAACATTAACCTATTCTCAATTCCCAAAAGCTAAACCTGTAACTTAAACCCAATCTCAACTCCCTAACCTAAAACTAAGCCTAAACACGAAAACCCAAGCCTAAACCCGATCCCGAACCCCAACCTGATTTCCTAAAACTAAGCATTAACCTATTCTCAATTCCCAAAGCTATAACCTATAACCTACACCTAAACCTATAACGTAAACCTATAACCTTAACCTATAACCTAAACTTATAACTATAACCTAAACCTAAAACCATAACCAAAACCTATAACCTAAACCTAAATTTAAACCTGTTCTCAAATCTTTAAACCTAAACCTACACCTAATCCCAATCTCAACTCCCTAACCTAAACCTAAGCCTAAACATGAAAACCCAAGCCTAAACCCGATCCCAAACCCCAACCCGATTTCCTAAGCCTAAACATTAACCTATTCTCAATTCCTAAAGCTATAACCTATAACCTAAACCTAAACCTAACCTAAACCTATAACCTTAACCTATAACCTAAACTTATAACTATAACCTAAATCTAAAACCATAACCAAAACCTATAACCTAAACCTAAACCTAAACCTAAACCTAAACCTAAACCTATTCTCAAATCCCTAAACCTAAACCAACACCTAATCCCAATCTCAACTCCCTAACCTAAACCTAAGCCTAAACATGAAAACCCAAGCCTAAACCCGATCCCGAACTCCAACCCGATTTCCTAAGCCTAAACATTAACCTATTCTCAATTCCCAAAGCTATAACCTATAACCTAAACCTAAACCTAACCTAAACCTATAACGTAAACCTATAACCTTAACCTATAACTTAAACTTATAACTATAACCTAAACCTAAAACCATAAACAAAACCTATAACCTAAACCTAAACCTAAACCTATTCTCAAATCCCTAAACCTAAACCTACACCTAATCCCAATCTCCACTCCCTAACCTAAACCTAAGCCTAAACATGAAAACCCAAGCCTAAACCCGATCCCGAACCCCAACCTGATTTCCTAAGCCTAAACATTAACCTATTCTCAATTCCCAAAGCTATAACCTATAACCTAAACCTAAACCTAACCTAAACCTATAACCTAAACCTATAACCTTAACCTATAACCTAAACTTATAACTATAACCTAAACCTAAAACCATAACCAAAACCTATAACCTAAACCTAAACCTAAACCTATTCTCAAATCCCTAAACCTAAACCTACACCAAATCCCAATCTCAACTCCCTAACCTAAACCTAAGCCTAAACATGAAAACCCAAGCCTAAACCCGATCCCGAATCCCAACTCGATTTCCTAAACCTAAACATTAACCTATTCTCAATTCCCAAAAGCTCTAACCTAAACCTAAACCCAATCTCAACTCCCTAACCTAAACCTAAGCCTAAACATGAAAACCCAAGCCTAAACCCAATCCCGAACCCTAAACCGATTTCCTAAACCTAAACATTAAACTATTCTCAATTCCCTAAACCTAAACCTACACTAAATCCCAATATCAACTCCCTAACCTAAACCTAGGCCTAAACATGAAAACAGAAGCCCAAACCCGATCCCGAACCCCAACCCGATTTCCTAAACCTAAACCTTAACCTATTCTCATTCCCAATAGCTATAACCTATAACCTATAACCTAAACCTAACCTAAACCTACAACCTTAACCTATAACCTTAACATAAACCCATAACCTAAACCTAACCCAAAACCTATAACCTTAACCTAAACAAAAACCTTAACTTACAACCTTAACCTAAACCTAAAACCAAAACCTAAACCTATAACCTAAACCTACAAACTAAAACCTAAACCTAAACCGAAACCTTAACCTATAACCTAAACCTAAAACCATAACCAAAACCTATAACCTAAACCTAAACTTAAACTAAACCTAAACCTATTCTCAAATACCTAAACCTAAACCTACACCTAATCCCAATCTCAACTCCCTAACCTAAACCTAAGCCTAAACATGAAAACCCAAGCCTAAACCCAATCCCGAACCCCAACCCGATTTCCTAAGCCTAAACATTAACTTATTCTCAATTCCCAAAGCTATAACCTATAACCTAAACCTAAACCTAACCTAAACCTATAACGTAAACCTATTACCTTAACCTATAACCTAAACTTATAACTATAACCTAAACCTAAAACCATAACCAAAACCTATAACCTAAATCTAAACCTAAACCTAAACCTAAACCTAAACCAACACGTAATCCCAATCTCAACTCCCTCACCTAAACCTAAGCCTAAACATGAAAACCCAAGCCTAAACCCGATCCCAAAACCCAACTCGATTTCCTAAGCCTAAACATTAACCTATTCTCAATTCCCAAAGCTATAACTCAGTAACTTAAACCTAAACCTAACCTAAACCTATAACCTTAACCTATAACCTACACTTATAACTATAACCTAAACCTAAAACAATAACCTAAACCTATAACCTAAACCTAAACCTAAACCTAAACCTAAACTTATTCTCAAATCCCTAAACCTAAACCTACACCTAATCCCAATCTCAACTCCCTAACCTAAACCTATGCCTAAACATGAAAACCCAAGCCTAAACCCAATCCCGAACCCCAACCCGATTTCTAAACCTAAACATTAACCTATTCTCAATTCCGAAAAGTTATAACCTATAACCTAAACCCAATCTCAACTCCCTAACCTAAACCTAAGCCTAAACATGAAAACCCAAGCCTAAACCTGATCCCGAACCCCAACCCGATTTTCTAAACCTAAACATTAACCTATGCTCAATTCCCTAAACCTAAACCTACACCAAATCCCAATCTCAACTCCCTAACCTAAACCTAGGCCTAAACATGAAAACACAAGCCCAAACCCGATCCCGAACCCCAACCCAATTTCCTAAACCTAAACCTTAACCTATTCTCATTCCCAAAAGCTATAACCTATAACCTATAACCTAAACCTAACCTAAACCTACAACCTTAACCTATAACCTTAACATAAATCCATAACCTAAACCTAAACCAAAACCTATAACCTTAACCTAAACAAAACCTTAACTTACAACCTTAACCTAAACCTAAAACCAAAATCTAAACCTATAACCTAAACCTATAAACTAAAACCTAAACCTAAACCTAAACCTTAACCTATAACCAAAACCTAAAACCATAACCAAAACCTATAACCTAAACCTAAACCTATTCTCAAATAGCTAAACCTAAACCTACACCTAATCCCAATCTCAACTCCCTAACCTAAACCTAAGCCTAAACATGAAAACCCAAGCCTAAACCCGATCCCGAACCCCAACCCGATTTCCTAAACCTAAACATTAACCTATTCTCATTCCCAAAAGCTATAACCTATAACCTAAACCTAAACCTAACCTAAACCTATAACATAAACCTATAACCTTAACCTATAACCTAAACTTATAACTATAACCTAAACCTAAAACCATAACCAAAACCTATAACCTAAACCTAAACCTATTCTCAAATCCCTAAACCTAAACCTACACACTACCAAAAAAAGGGGCAAAGGATTCAGACCACGTTTGTTTTTTGCTACGGATATAAACCGTAGCTACTATTGCTACAGTTTTAATCTGTAGCGAAAAGGTTCATGCACCATTCCTCCTTGATAGTATTGTAAGGGGCTCCATGAGGCCTAAAAACAAAACTATATGTTCTATCTAAGCCGTCTATATATTTTTAAATATTACTTTAGAGGATGAGAGAAAAAATTAGTTTGATCGAAGGCTGAAGTGGACCACACGGTAGGAAACATTGATATTAAATTACAGTTGCTTCCTATGGTGTGGTCCAATTGGATGTTTAATATACTTCAAATTTGGTGTCATACACTAAAATAATTTATTAAAATTATGGAACGGAATGGATTAATGAAATACATCATGGTGGGCCCCACGGATCGCTTGATCATGCCACGTCCGTTCGTCAGTAAACCCCGCGCACGAAATTTGGGCCCGCGCGCACGACATCGTAATTTCACCCCCCTCTCTCTCCAACACCCCACGTATCGGCTCTCTCTCTCTCTCCAACAGCTCTCTCTCTCTATCCAACAGCTCTCTCTCTCTCTCTCAATCTCTCGACCCTCAACCACGAGGCAGCCAGTTCCACTTCGTCCCTAGCTAGTTGCGACAACGACCAGCCCTCTCAAATCGTCTCAGGTATCTCTCTCTATCTAGCTACATCTCTTCGATGCTGAAGATAATTGGAGATTTTATTTTTCTTTTATTTTGTAATTTTCGAATCCATAAGTAGGGTTGTGCGATGGTGAATGTAGTTGGGGATATTCGAATTCCTAATTAGGGATTTGCAAATTTTAATCCGTAATTAGTATCAGGGATATTCGAATCCCTAATTACGGATTTGCAGATTAGATATTCAAAACTGAAATTCGTTTTGGATGCCAGTAAAATGGTTTAAGCTGTAAATGATTTACAGCCTGTCTGTTTGGCTTTGAGCTGGCGTTAAAATCTCTCCTTTCTTTTATAATTTTTTTGGATTAAAACAGTGTCAAAGGCATCACATGCCCTTTCTTGGGGTAGGAAGACCTGCTATATGTGAGGATAAGAATGCAGTTCTTGACATTGCAAAATAATAAAAAACAACAAGAAACCAGTAAAGCTTCAGTGCATTCTTCCTCAAATGCAACTCTAAATGAAACTAATCTATAACAGAACTCACAATAAGAAGGGACCATTAACTACTAATCTTACTCAGTAAAACTAAAGTGAAAAGCAGATTGAAAATAACAGCACCCCAAATCACCAACCACTGTACAAAATCTATAACAAAAATGGGAGGGTTCCAAACAAAAATAGAATCTCAAGCAGCAACAGCTTGCTTTCTCAACTGGGTGAGCTCTTGCCTGATCACACCTCCCCTCTGCGCACGCACATACACAAACAGCCATTGACCCTATTAGCTTTGGGGAAAGAGTTCAAAATTAAAATTCAAAAGTCATTGAATAAAACAAAGAACCAAGGATAGCCCAAGTCAATCCATTTCAGGACCCATTCTAGATTCAAAGTTCAAAGTGCCTGTAATATCAACAATTTATCAGGTTTAAGATACCCAGCTGAACCTTTTGCCCTGATATCCTCATTAAGATAGTTTGGGCTCATTTATCTATTTATTTTTCCCCATTCATCAGGTGTGGGCAGTGTATGTGCATCTGATCCATTCATCATATGGGCCAAAATACATGAAAAATCTGGACTAAAAAAGGCCCATAGATCCATATTTAATGCAAAGGACCGGCCTTATTTTGAACCCATGGGTCACACGGTCAATGGGGAGAATCCTCGAAGAAAGAACAGATGTCAAGATCCGAGCACACATGATGCATACTAGTGAGGAGTGCAGGACTCAAGCTCCTGAGCAACCACACCAAGGCTCCTAAGAAACTAGAGTGCCACCTTGAACCCAAGCATTGAATCTAGTTCAGTTTACTATGCAAGCCTTTCGAGTACTAGAAGATCAAAGTTTCTAAACAGGGACTCCACTAGAGCTACAACCCAAGTTGGGTCTGGTTGTCAGGGTCCTCAGGTCAGGTTAGGTTGGAAAACTCAAATCTCATTTGAAATCTTGTTGGGAATAATCACACAAATTTGGGTTAAGTTGGGTCAGGTAAGGGTTGAGTATAGAGGATGTCAAGTTCAATTCGGGTTGGGCACCTTGGGTTGGAATTTGGGTTCAGTTGGACTAGTGTTGATCCTCAACCTGGCCCAACCTGCCTGAGTTTGTAGCCCTAGACTCCACTAGGCTTGGTGGATAAAGGATTTGTTACAAACCTTGATCTTTGCCAACATGACCTTGAACCTATCAAAGTCATTGAGGGAAGTGCGCTCTTCTCTTTTGCACAATCAATTTTTGGCCCCACGAGCTGTTCCCCCACTTGTTCTTCACATCTGCCACCACCGATAACCTTTTAATGGAGAAGAAAGCAAGGAAACAAGAAAAAAGGAATACACGCGCGCACACACACACACACACACACAGGTTTCAAGTCCAACCGGTTGGACGACAAAGAACAATCCGACCTGCGGATAACATTCACCTTATTAAGTGCACGTGACATCCAACCTTTCCAATAGTTGGTTCCACCATGAGGATCGACTAGTGCAAAAATTATACCTATCTACTTATCAAGTGGGCCACACCATATGAAACAATTTCTAGCCATTAATAAATTGCAAAAATAAGTGTGGCACACTTAATGAGTAGATATTTTTAATTTTTTTACAAGGTGATGCTTATGATAAGGCCAACTTATTGGTCAGGTGAACAAAAGAATGCATATGTGTGTGTGTGTGTGCGCATTCTTTTGTTCTTTTTAGTTTCCGGGGAAACTAGTTTACCTGCAGCTTCCATGGCAGCAACAAGTGACTTCTTCTTGGGTATTCTTGGAATGTCAATCTTGATATCTATCAGCGAAAGCCTCTTGAAATTCATTTGACCTCGCATCACATGCCCTTTTTTGGGTATTCTTCTTGGGTATTCTTGGAATGTCAATCTTGATATGCAGGCTGATGTATTTTTAGCCCCACAGATCAATGTTGCCACTACAAGGTTCAATATTGAAATGGTAAAGTTTTTAACTATTTATTTTATCTTTGTTTTTTCCTGTTCTTCATAAATAATTTGATGTCTTAGCCTCCTGTCATTACCAGCTAGTCTTGTCAATATTTGTACATATGTCATCTCATGATTCTTACTATTTGTAATTTTCTTACCCCTATAGTGATTATCAGAAGCAGTACGCCATCCTTGAAAGTTCGTATTGATTTCGCTAATTGTAATAGAAAACAGACTCAAGCTCAAGCTGGGAGAGATTGTTACCACAATTCCAACTATCGGTAAGTACAATTTAGAAGGCAGATTTAAATTTTATTTATTTATTTATTTTTAAATTTCCTTTAGAAATGCTAATTGCATTAATAGAAGTGTACTTCATTTGGTGTTATTTATTAATCTGTCCTGCTAGTGCAGATAAAACCTTTGGTGAAGCCAACCAAAGACATAGTGAAATTGAAATTTAGTTCCCAAGGATTGGGACTTGAGGATTGGAGCATATTTCCATGCATCCTAAACCTATAACCTAAACCTATACCTAAACCTAAACCCGAAATCTTACATAGATTAAACAATCCATGATTAGGACTTGAGGAAAAGTTGAGGTGTATTGTTGTCTCCAGTCAAGTCATTAATTTTGTTTGAGGTAAATTTGTGTTTGGATTATTGTTTGTTGTAGTTTGATGCAAGATAGGTGTTTATTACCTAGGAGTTTCTAAGGATGTTCCAGTGTCTTCTCAGGACTTCAAGCATGTTAATATTGTTGGGCGTTAGTGATCTCTTTTAGCCATGTAGTGGTGTTGTGGTTATAATTGAAGATAGTTGTATAGCCTTCTTGACCTTAGGTAGTAAGGATCCTTGGAGTCTTTATCCCCAATGTAACTCATTCTTAATTCTTTCCATTAAGTCATGCATGATATGCTTGATACAAACCCATGAACATGCCATGCTAGAGGTCGACCCCACATGTGTCAAAATGGCATTTATGTCCAACATATGAGCGGTGGCCCACACAGCAACGGTGAGTAGGCAATCCAGGTCCCACGTGATATGCCCATGAAAAGTTGAAGCTATTCAAAGACTAAACTCCAATGATAGTCATAGATGCATGTGTTTAGAATTAGATTCGTGAATGAGTGAAAAATAATTATTATTATTTTTTTTTGTAAGGTGCAGGTTTAAAATGAACCCCGTGGTTAATCAGGATCCGGCTATAACAGATAGGGAGTGGATGACACTAAGTTTTCCGAATCCTCTTTTTATTTCTGGAATCAAAAGCTTTGCGAACCGAATCCTCTTTTTATTTCTGGAATCAAAAGCTTTGCGAAGTTTGCACGAGAACACCTTCCTGGTAGAGAAACCATTCTTTGTCCATGTGCCACTTGTAGATGTTAGGATTACCGGTTTCTTATGATGATTTGGAAATACATCTTATGAAAAATGGATTTGACTCAAGCTATAGGGTTTGGGACATGCATGGCGAGCATGTATCACCTAAGCGTACTGAATGTGCATCAAGTTCCCAACAGTACCACAATATCCTAAACTTAAATGAGGTTCACAACGTGATTGTTCAAGAAGTTGGTGGTAATAACCTAGATGAAGTTGTACAGGATGAGCCGAATGTGACCCCTGTAGTCGAAGGCGTCTTTGGGGAAAATGAAACTGATGAGTTTGAAGAAAATCTACGAGACGCAATGACTGAGCTATACCAGGGGCCCAAGATTTCACTGTGCTGACTTTTATTGTACAACTTTTCAAATTAAAGGTGAACCATGGATGGAGCGAAAAAAGCTTTACAGAGCTCCTTCAACTACTAAAGAAGGTGTTACCTTCTGGTAACAAGGCCCCTACTAATACCTACTAAGCGAAGAAGATCATTACAAAGTTGGGTCTTGATTATGTGAAGATCCATGCTTGTCCAAATAACTATATCTTGTACTGGAAAGAGAACGAGATGAAAACCAGTTGTCCAACTTGTAAAGCTCCTAGGTTCAAGATAGAAATGAATGTTGAGAAAAAACAATTTCGAGTACCTGCCAAGGTGTTAAGGTATTTTCCATTAACACCAAGGCTACAAAGAATGTTCAGTGTGCCATGGTTAGCGAAAGAAATGTCTTGGCACTCAACCAGAAAATTATAACCTGAAAAGATGGAGCATCCGGCTGATTCTATTGCATGGAAGAATCTTGATGAGAAGTATATGGATTTTTCAGCTGAGCCTCGCAATGTTCGATTGGGCCTGGCTACAGATGGGTTTAACCCATTCGGTGCTTTCACTACAGCTCATAGTTCATGGCCCATTATGTGTATGACGTACAACCTTCCGCCAAAGCTTTGCATGAAACCTCAGTTTACTATGTTGGCTTTGCTCATTAAGGGACCACAACAACCAGGAAAGGATATTGATGTTTTCTTACGACCATTGATTGATGAATTGCAAGACTTATGGCATAAAGGGGTCATGACGCTTGATGCATATAATAAAAATAAATTCAAGATGCGTGCCGTTTTGCTCTGGACAATCCATGACTTTCTAGCATATGGTAATGTTTCTGGTTGTAGGACCAAGGGTAAGTATGGTTGTCCTGTATGTGGTCCTAACACAGATTCCTTGTGACTCCAATATAGAAAAAAACATGTTTATATGGGTCACAGACGATGGTTGCCAATGTCAGACCAAGCAAGAAAGGACACAAGTGCTGGCACATTCAATAAGAAGGTAGAGATACGACGTCAACCCATTCGTCTGGACGGGATTGAGGTCGAAAGACAAACTGCGAACCTGCATATGCAATGGGGAAGAGGCGAGAAGAGGAATATGAGGGGTATTGATGGAGGTCGACAAGAGCTAACGGGTGTTGTTGAATCACCGTGGTTCTTTAAACGGTCTATATTATTTGATCTAGAGTATTGGAAAGATATTCCGGTGCGTCACAACCTTGATTTTATGCATGTCGAGAAAAATATATGTGAAATCCTTATCGCCTTGTTGTTGAACACACCTGGCAAGACCAAGGATGATGCTAATGCGCGCAGGGATCTGAAACAATTGAGAATTAAGAAGCGTCTATGGCTAAAAAAGATCAATGGCAAGATGATTCAGAAATAAGGTCCTTTTTGTTTAAGAAAAGAAGAGAAAAAGCTTTTTATTCAGACTTTGCATGACCTGTGTGTTCCAGTCGATTTTAGTGCAAATTGGAAGACCATCATAAAGGTTTCATCTTTTGCTTCTATGACACCCGCTCAAAGCTTCCATCTTTTGTTTCTTGCTGACAAAATGCAGGTTTGCTCGATGTCCGTCTTCCTTAGCGATCTCAATTCTCAGCATCTGGGGTTCTATTTTTATTCCTTTTCTTATCATCTATATTTTCTGTATTTCATAAACTTCAGAGGAAGCTCGGGTTTGTGATTGGGTTGCACACCATAATGCCATTTTTTATGTCTGCTGGATAAAGGTAATTTTCTTCTAAGTTCATGTGCTTGTTTATTTCTATCCACTCTACTTTAAGTAATTTCTGTTTCATGTACTCTTTTTTTCTTTCTTTCTTTTTATATTGAATTTCAGATGTAGAATTATCCACAAAATAGAAAAAAACAAATGTTTATT